>CP139507.1:261753953-264153953 GCA_021014915.2 Artemisia tridentata subsp. tridentata
ATACTATTATGGATGCCCCGGAGGGGAAAATAGGTGTATACACTAGGTTTTTTGAGTTGGGTAATTTTAGGATCCCTTTGTCGCTGTTTTTACTACGCGTCCTGGAGTATTTCCAGATCCATCTTTCTCAGTTGTCCGTTTTAGCGGCCTGTAGGATTAGCCATTTTGAAATCCTTTTCCGCGTCCATGGTGGTACTCCTACAGTTGCCCTGTTTAGGAAGTTTTACTATGCCGGTCTTAACAACGGCTGGATGACCTTAGAGAAGAGAAAAGGTCCTAAATCCTTAGTGGTCCCCGTCTGTTATACCGCTGCTCTTGATTCGGTTAAGAATTGGAAAGACCGCTTCTTTTTTGTCAAACGAACCATTTTTCCCCTTTCCATTCCGTGGTACGACAAGGTGTCGATAGACCGCGACCCTCCACCTTCTGATGCGGATGTAGATCAGGAGTTGCTGCGGCTCCTTGATACCCAGAGGGCCGCTTTTAAGAAGTATTCGGACATTTTTTTGAATGTGATAGGGTTGAACCAAACCTGGGATGATGACACCAGCCGTCCAACTTTTCTATGGCCGGATGATTCGGGTGGGTTGCTAGATTTGTTTTATTGCTGTTTTTTTTTATTTGCATCCGCGTCTAATCATATGTTTTGTTTTTTGCAGAAATTGACTTGTTTTCCTTTATCACTCAACCAGATGTTTTCAAGGTGGCGACTAGGGAGCACACCTTGAAGGAAGGTGAACCTACGCTGAGGGCAGAGACGACCTCGCGTGTTGTTAAGCCATCGGAAGATGTGCTTAAGTTGGTAGATCGCACCGTTGTGGTAAGGCTGGGAAGAAGTGGGTGACAATCAATGCACCCGAGAAACCCCAGAAGAGGAAAAGGCTTGTCCGTAAGGAGACTGCGGCTGGGTTAGGTACGACTTGCTTATTTCTTCTTCTTTTTTTTCTTTTTTTTTTTTTTTTTTTTTTTTTTTTTTTGCCGCGTATGTTTTCTGTACTGACATACGTTTTGTTGTCATTTTTTGGTGGTCCTTCCGCAGACGACATTCCTGTTCTTGAACTGCAGGACGAGTCAGGGGATGGGCTGGTGCGTTCTGGGCCTCATACTGATACCAATATCATGAAGAACCATTGTTCTTACTTCTGATTCTGCTACCCCTACCCATGAGGATTCTGAGGGCAAGGCTTCTGAGACTTCTAATCTGGATCCCACTGAGTCCGTCCAGCTTGAGTCTTCAAGTCCATTTGTTGAGGTTTCGGGCCCAGATCATGCTGAAGGTGTATCCGGGCATGTTGAGGCCGAGGTTGAGGAGTTTGGTGATTCAGAGGATTTCTACCAGTCTGTTTCGGTTGACACTGCTGAGGCCTCTTCAACTTATGTTCCAAAGTGGCTGCCCACCAACGGGTTCAAAATGGATGACCCTTGGATTTGCCGCAGCATTGTGGATAATGTCGCCACGCCTGGGTATGTGTCTGTGCTGCGTAATATGGCGGCCGAAGACTTGCTAAACCAGTACAATCTACTTTCCTCTCAACAAATTTGTATGAGTTAGGAGAGGAAGGAGAAGCTGGTTTCTGATCTGAGGGCTCGGGTAAATGAGTTGGAGGAGGAGTCTTCTAGAGCAGCTGATCTTCGTGGCCGCGTATCCGAACTGGAGGCGGCCGCGGAAGCCAAGGATAAGGAGTTGGCTGAGCTCCGTGCTCAATGTGAGAAGTTGTCTACGGGAGTGGCCTTGGTTGGGGAGTATGGTAAGAAGAACGCGGAGTTGGCCACCCAGAATGTAGAGTTGATCGCAAAGAATGAAGAATTGGGTCAAAAGGTGTCGGGTCTGGAGATAGTCTGCGGTACCTTGGAGCAGCAAGTTCAGGATCAAGTGGGTAAGCTTCTTGAGGAGAGGGAGAGCGTTGTCCGTGCCAGCTTCGAGGAGCACATAGCGGACTTGGACAAGAGGCTGGCCGCTCTAAATGAGGAGTTTGATACGGAACTCTTCCCTCGGTACTTAATGGCCACTGAAGGCAGACGGTGGGTTATCGGCCATGGTTTCCGTTATGCCTTCTTGAAATTCAAGGAGTCCCTAGAGTTGAAAACTAGGTTAGGGGGTTGTATTTCCGCAGCTATAGCGGAAGGGGTGCGTCAATGGTTGGAGGCCGGGGTTGTCCACGGGTCAAAGGGAGTTAAACTTCATGATGTGGAGGCCTACAATCCCGAGTCTCGAAAGTGTTTTCAGGAAGTGGTGGAAAGGTTAGCAAATGTGCCTTTCCCGCAGCTAGAATCCCTTGAAGCTTGTAAGGATGCTCCGCTAGAGTTGTTGATGTCGCAGCTGGTGTTGGAGAAAGATCGTGCTCCGAGGTCTACAAAGTTTTCATTCAAACCTCCTGTCGCGGAAGAGCGTATCCTTCCAGAGTCCGTGTTGAAATCCATTGCTCGCCCTAAGGCCATTGCTGCGTACAAAGAGATGAAGAATAGGAAATACCAGACAGAGTTTGATTATAATGATAAACCCCTTGCTGTCTCCATTCCTGCTTCTACCTCCTCCGAGCCTTTTTCTAGTGTTAGCCCTGTAGTTGCTGAGCCTCTGACCATTGTTACTCCCTTAGGGCCGGTGACTGCTCCTACCGGGGATGACAATACTCAGAATGATGACATGTTTGATACTGCGGTCCTTTGTCAGATCGACCTTAAGGATTTTGGGGGTTAGTTTCTTTGGTTTCTTCGGCTGTTCCTCGGGTGACATTTTGACTATATCTACCCTGCCGCATTTCTGTGAAGCTTTTATTTTTAACCTTGATAATGTAATCCGGATGTATGCATCCGTGTATATTGTAATTGGTCATGAATATAACTTAACCATTTTTGCTGTGTTTAACACTTGGTTGTTTACATCATGTCTTTTTTGCCGGAGCTTGTATGGCCGGACTTAATTTACTATCTCTGTGTATCCGTACATTAGATTTCTGGGGATAGCTTGGTTTAGTCAATGGGTTTGCAATACCACTTATATGCCTTAGTTAATTCTGAGGTACCTTGTCCTCATGCCGGGCTTGCAACACCTCTTATGCATTTTTTGTGATTACGGAATTGATTTCCGGGTCATGCATGCATATGACAGAAGTAATAAAAGAAAAAATGATAAAAGTAAATTTTAGAAAATCTGCGGAGCTGATCGGACTCCGCATATCATTAATCAAAAATAGAGTACATAAAAATAACTAGATATGCTAGGATGAGTTCCCGCTGCCGGTTTGAACCGCGGTCAGCCATAAAAAGTGGGAACACTTACATTTAATTACAAGTAATATTTCTTGAGATTCCGGATATTCCATGTCCGGGGCAGGTTTTGGCTATCCTGGTTCCTGAGCTTGTATGCTCCTTTGCCCAATGCCTCAACAACTTCTTATGGGCCTTCCCGTTTGGGGCCCAGCTTTCTGGTGCTCTCAACCAGGCTAGCGTAGTTGTTGCGGCAGACGAAATCTCCTGGCCTGAAGCTTGTGTCGCGGACCTTAGCATTGTAGTATTTTTCCATCCTAGCTTTACTTCTCGCTTCTTCAATGGCCGCGACCTCTCTTCTTTCTTCCACAAGATCCAAGTTCAGCTGTAGAGCCTCATCGTTTGCTATTGGGTCAAACAGAGCGCACCTCAGAGATGGCATTCCTATTTTCACGGGAATCACGGCCTCCGTCCCGTAGGTTAGAGAGAATGGCGTGTCCCCATTACTGGATTTGATCATAGTTCGGTGCGCCCAGAGCACATGCGGTAGCTCTTCCAGCCAGTCTCGGCTCCCCTGGTCGATCCTAGCTTTAATCCCTTCTCCCAAGCTCCTATTTGCCCTTTCGACTAATCCGTTTGCCTGCGGATGTTTTACCGATGCGAACCGCTGCCTAATGTTGAGCTTTTCACAACAGTCTTTGAAAGGGTTGTCTCTGAATTGCTTGCCGTTATCCGCCACAATCTCCCCTGGGAGACCGAATCTGCACACAATATTATCCCATACAAATTTCTTCACTTGATTACCGGTAATGGTTGCAAGGGCTTTAGCTTCAATCCACTTTGTAAAGTAATCTATTCCCACTATCAAATACTTGATCCTCCCCGGAGCCTCTGGGAATGGGCCGCAAATGTCTAGGCCCCATTTATAAAATGGCCAGGGGGAGGTGATAGGAGTCAACTTATGCTGAGGATTTCGGGGAACCGGCCGGTGGACTTGGCAGTCATGGCACTATCACTTCCCTTGCGTCCCTATGCATGGTAGGCCAATAATATCCGGATCTTATCGCTTTTGCCACAATAGCCCGCGGTCCAGAGTGCATGCTGCATGAACCTTCGTGGATCTCCCTAATCACGTAGTTGGCCTGTATTGGGTCCACATATCGCAACCATGGCTCTAGGAATGACTTACGGAATAAGACTCCGTTGATGACGGAGTATTGCCTTGTTTTGATTTTTAGCTTCCGGGCCTTCTTCTGATCCGCGGGTAGCACTCCATCTTTCAAGTATTCAAGGAGTGGGGTGATCCAAGTGTCCTCTTCTTCTTCCGCCACAGCCATAACTTCTTTTTCCTCTATTGATTTATCTTTCAGAACTTCAACCAAAACTTGTTTTGTCAGGTGGGCAAAGCTGGTGGAGGTTATTTTACTCAATGCGTCCGCCTGCTTGTTTTGACTCCGCGGAATCTGCCTTATTGAGAATGTGCGGAAGTTTTGTATCAGGGCCTTGGCTTTTGCTAGATACCGTGTCATACTCTCCTCATTTGCTTCATATACACCATTGATCTGATTCGCGACCAGCCGAGAATCTACATTTGCGGATAGGTCCTTCGCCCCCATTTGTTCCGCTATCCTTAACCCAGCTAGCAGTGCTTCGAATTTTGCTTCGTTATTGGATGTATCAAATTCAAACCTCAGAGTGTAAGTGAATTCCATACCTTCGGGGTTTGTAAGGATTAGGCCTGCTCCGGACCCTTCTTGACAAGAGGATCCATCGGTGTACAAGTTCCATGGCTCGACGTATGGCAGCTCCGCGGTTATTTCTGTTGCCGGAGCTTCTTCCTCTGGAATCTCTGCAATAAAATCAGCCAATACCTATCCTCTTATGGCTGTCCGTGGCCTGAAACTGATGTCATGCTCTCTTAGTTCAATAGCCCACTTAGCCATCCTGCCTGTATTTTCTGTCTTTGCAAGCATTTGCTTGATCGGTTGGTCTGTGATGACCACTACCGGGTGTGCCTGAAAGTATCTCCTGAGTCTTCTGGCTGCATGAACCAGTGATAACACCAACTTTTCCATTGGGCTATAGTTTACCTCCGGACTTTGTAATGTGCGGCTGATGAAGTAGATAGGTTCCTGGCGTGGTCCTCTTTCTGCCAACAGAACTGCACTAATATCTTCTTTTGCCGCAGACAAGTACATAATTAGTTCTTCTCTTGGTTGGGGAGCCGTGAGGGTGGGAAGTTTGGCAATGTGCTTCTTCATATCTTTGAACGCCTGTTCCGCCTCCGGTGTCCAATGAAAGTCGCTCTTTTTAATACACTTCTTCAGCGTCTTAAAGAACGGTAAAGACTTTTCAGCGGACTTTGATAAGAAGCGGTTTAGACTTGCCAATTTTTCATTTAAGCTTTGCACCTCTTTAAGGGTTCGTGGGGAAGGCAACCGGGCAACGACCTCGGATTTCTCCGGACAAGCCCTAATTCCCTTTTTACTGATCACATGCCCCAGGAATACTCTTTCCTCTGCTCCGAAGGTACACTTCTTCGGGTTCAGCTTCATGTTAATCTTTCGGAGAGTCGCAAAGGTTTCTTCCACGTCCCTTAACATTTCCATCTCCGAGCGGCTCTTGACGACTAGGTCGTCCACATATACTTCCAAGTTCCTACCAATCTGCTTTTCGAAGGCTTTGTCCACTAGACGTTGATATGTGGCTCTTGCATTTTTCAATCCAAAAGGCATTTTTTTGTAGCAAAAACTCCCTTGGTTTGTGTGGAACGCAGTTTTCTCTTCATCTTCTGCGGCCATCTGGATCTGGTGGTATCCCTTGTACGCATCCAAAAAGCACTTAAAGGTGTATCCGCAGAGGGACTCGACTTTCCAGTCGATCTCCTGAAGAGGGTAACAATCCTTCGGGCACGCTTTGTTCAAATCTTTGAAATCCACACACATCCTCCAGCTTCCGTCACTCTTCTTGACCAGGACCGGGTTTGATAGCCAGTCGTGGTAGTGGACCTCCCTTATTATGCCAACTTCTACCAATTTTTTCACATCATCGTTAATTGCTTTGTTCCTTTCTCGGGCCTGCCCACGTTTCTTTTGCCTTACCGGGGCATACCCTTCCCGAATGTTCAGCTTATGTTCCGCTATGCTCCGTGGCACTCCAGTCATGTCTGATGGTTGCCAGGCAAAGATGTCCATATTGCTCTTCAACAACTCACACATGTCCTTCTTTCCTTGATCTGTCAGGCTTCCTCCCACAATGACAGTCTGGTCCGGAAATTCCGGGTGTATTGCTACTTTAACTCCATCTTTTGCCAGAGTTTCCTCGGGACTCTGCTGCGGTTGTGGTTCTGCGACCATTTGGCATTCTACCGGAATGACTTTGTCACTATCTAAGGTGACTACTCCGCCCTAGGTGGGGAATTTGATTATACCGTGGGCCATGGAAGGGATAATTTTGAGTTGTCGTATCCTCGGCCGACCTATTATGCCATTATATTGAGAGGGTGACCTCACCACCATGAAGTTCATCCAAGCACTAGCTGAATTCTCTTCATCACCTAATGTAACTTCTAGCAGAATCTTCCCCAAGGGCCATGATAACTCACCATTGAAGGCAAGGAGCGGCGCGGTAGCCGGGATCATCCTTCTCCTGATTTTTGGGCTAAGGCGGTTAAAACAGTGCTCGTAGAGTACCTCAGAGGCGCTTTCGTTGTCCATATACATCCGATGCACGTGGTGCCCGCCTACTCTGGCTTTTATTACCAGTGGGTGATCATCCCAATCATCTTCCTCTATTGGGGGGAAAGATATTTCCAGATTTGACTCGGTATGAGAGGATACATTTTGTTTTACACTTCGTTGCCAAGCTTGTATCATGAATATGGCCGGAGCTTTATCCTTAGATGCGGTTTCTTTCTTACCGCCTTTAGCGGCTCCGCCCTTTTGGCTCCCGTTTTTGATCTCCTTTACCAAGTGTGCTAACTGGCCAGATCTGACTGCTTTCTCAATCTGCTTTCTTAACTGGAAACACTCATCCGTGTGGTGTCCCCTTTCTCTATGGAAGTCGCAATACTTATCTTTATTTCTTGATTCCACCGGGCTTGCTGTGGGTGGTGGAGCCGTGAATTTGACTGAGTCCATTGCCAAAATCTCCTTTGGTGTCTTTGTGAGGGGCGTGAATCGGTCATTCCTCCTCCGGTCTGCCCTGGAGCGCCCTTTGAACTCCGTTTTTCTTTCAAAGGCCTGACTGTTGGATGCCCGGGATCCCCCTTCGTGAGATTTCCACGAAGAGCGGTCTTGCTTCTTTCTTGACAAGTTTGCCGCGGCTGTCTCACCGCGGAGGAAGGCCGTGGTTACCTTCCACATTTCATCAACAGTCTTTGGGATTTTATCATTGAGCCTTCTGATCAGCTCCGGATTATTGATCCCATGTATGAAACCTGAAATTTCATGCATTCTGGGGGGCCTTTCACATGCATGCTTTCAGCCTTGAAGCGGTCAACAAACGTTGTCGTTGTCTCCCTTTCTCTTTGCTTGATGAGGTGAAGTTTCACCGGATCCTTGGTATATTTCTTTTACTGGAGGAAGTAGGACACGAAACTTTTTTGAAGGTCTTCAAAGCTGTCTATGCTTTCTGCCGGCAATTCATCAAACCATCTCCGTGCATGACCCATGAGGGTAGAGTTGAACATGTGACACCAGGTGGGCATGGCCCATCGCTCGACCTTGGCCGCAGTGTAGAAATTATTTAAGTGGTCCTCTGGGTCCCCCGTTCCGTCATAGGTTTTGACGTTTGAGGGCATCCGAGACCTCTTTGGGAACTCAAAGTTTCTGATCCATTGTGTGAAGGGGTCCGTATCATCGATGTCGTACGGATGATAGAGATCATCCGCGCCCCCTTTGTTTCTTCTGGTTCTGGCTTCCCAATACCTTCCAGCGCTGTCTTCGCTTTCCATGGGTGTTCGTTCCCTTCGCTTTCCGGAACCAGAGTAGGCAGCTCTGACTCCGGCGCCTTTCTCCCTGGAGCGGGGGGCACGGCTATAGGTTGGACTGGGGGTTCTCCTTATTTGTCTATCCGGACTCCTTTCCGTGGAGGGTTGTCTGTCTCGTCTGTTACGTTTAGCTTCAATTCTTCGCTCTCTTCGAGCGCGACTTTTGGATCTAAGTCGAGAAAATACATCCGGTCTTCTCTCCCCCAGGCGTGATTTGACACCCTCTCGTCTTTCCCCTAGACGAGTGAAAACGGTTGACCGGAGATGCTTGGTCCTTTCATCATCGTCTTCGGGTTCTCTGCTGAGTCTGGAAAAAACACTTCGGGAGTGGGAACTTTCGGAAGGTCCAGGCCTCGCACTGGGGCTAGTCTTCCGCTTTCTCCCATCCCTTCTTTCCCCCAAGGATTTTGACTCTGAGTTTCGAGACCGCTCTCGAGAGTGTGAGTTTCCTTGTGACTCATCATCGAAGTCGAGGCGGGTTTTTACTTGCCTCAACTTTTCCGCATGGACTTTCTCGGCCATTAAGAGCAATAGTTGGTCATAATGCTTGTCGCAAAATTCCCTTATCGCCTCTTCCGGAAGGGAGTCTGAATGATGCTCTCCTTCCTTGCTCTTCCCTTTCCCAAGGGTGTTCCGTACTGTTGAACGCTCTCAGGCTGGGGAGGAGTCATTTACTTGGTTACTCATTGTAAAGTTCTTTAGAAACGCAGTTGTGTAACTGGTCCCATAGATGGTGCCAACTTGTTAGTACAAATCTTGGGCTCAATGCAAGACCTAGGTTAGACTAGCTGGCAGGGGCGGATCTTGTGCTAAGTACCTCGTAAAGCTTAAGAAAAGACACCACCATTAGTCTTACCGCGGAAGGGGGCTTCCGCGGTTGGCCTCCGGTGTGAGAGTAAGTATATTGTTTAGAGAGAGAAAGTGTGTGTGCGGACTGTGTGAGAGTTAATGCTATTAGCTGAGAGTAATAAATGAGGTGGGGGCATTTATACTACCCACACAAGACCAGTAGCTGCATCAGGACTCTGCGAGCCAAACGGTAACACCCCCAAAATCTGGTTTAGCGGAAGCATACTGACCAGATCTACACACACTCCTTGTGTTCGATGTATACTTTGAATGATGTCTAGTCTAGCACGCGGAATTTACTAGCTAGCACTTAGAAGATTTGTTTGTTTGTGTTTTGTATGAACGAATCAACAATGAATGAACAAGGAACACAATATACTTCAACTTCAACGATTCAATATTATTAATGAATAATACGAGTACTCTTAATTAGTACTAGGGTTTACAACCTTGAATCTTAACAAAAACTCGATACTAATTCATTTTTAATTCGTTAACCTAGGCAATCCTTTTATAGACTAAGGATTCCTTTACAAGATAACTATCAACCTAATCGTATAAGATATACACAATATCTTTTCTATAATTATCTTACACAAAGTCATAATCCGTACTAACTTCTATATTCAACCGTACAAACTGCTCTTGTCTTCAAAACTCATCAGCAGTACTAACTTCCATCTTCAGCCGTACTAACTGCTTAAGCTTAATTCCTAACAATCCTCCCCTAAACTTATGATTTCTTCCCAAATCAATAAGTTTCTTCAAATTAAGCTTCATCTTCTATATGAGGGGGATTCTTCCAAACATCTTTCATTTTTTCTAGCATATTCTTCCTCAGTCGTAGTATCACCAGTTGGAACTATCTCATGCTCTGTATCAGCAGTTGGAACTGCTTCAACAGCTTGAACTTCTTCAGCTTCTTGAGTACCAGTCTGAACTGCTTCATGTGTCTGCTCTTCTATTTCCATATCAACATTACCAGAACCCATATCAAATTGTTCCTCTTCTTCATCATTTTGCCTCCCCTGAGAACCTGATCCATCTCCCTTACCTTTATCTGATTTCCTCCCCTGTTTGGGAGAATCACCATCATCACCATCAAAATCATCTGAGTCCTCATCATCAGAAGAATCCACAATTTCCGTTGCCTTTTTCTTCTTTAACTGCTCTTCAAGTTTCTTCACCCTAAGAGTCAATTTGGTGTAGACCTTGGCAAAATTCCTTTTGTGAGCTTTGAATTCCTCATTGTTCTTCTTTAGTTCTTCCTCCAAAGTTTCTACCTTCTCAACTAGTTTGGTACACAATTCCATCAATTCAGTATGTGAAGTACTACCCTCATCACGTCTAGCTGTGTTACCTGCTAGGAGAGGTGAATCATGGGGAAAGGATCTAGGAATCACTCTGGGTGTTTCCCTTCTCCTATAAGTGATGTGAAATTGAGATGTTTGGGTTCTTTTAGTAGCTGAAGTAGATGTGTGATGGGGATCAGTTGGTTGTACTGAACCTTCACCCACTTCAGTTTGAAGCATTTCAGGAAACAATGGAACTATTTCACCTTGAAAAAGCCTACTAGCCATAGCCATGTTTTGAAAAACTTTTGATTGAAGGCTAGGAGTAGCAAAAGTTTATGTTGGTTTTGTAAGCAGGTATGTCTTTTTATTCAAAAGAGTTTGAACAAACCTTGGATACATTAGAAACTTGGTTTTGCTGTTTACATTAGATGCCATACCCTCAAAAATAAATTTTGAAAAGTTAAAAACCTTGTTTGTAGACAAACAAATGAGAGCAATAACAATATTGCTACTCAACTGCTCCCAAGCAGTCTTTTTAGGACTTAAACAATGTAAAAGGGTATGTATCAAAAATCTCCATTGAGGTGAGAATCATCCTTTTTGAAAAGTTAATTTGTGTTCGGATGTATCATACCCCATTTTCGTAAGTTCTTGCCATATTTCAGTGTTGTGCATAGTATTGATACCATCTGAGTCTTTTAATTTAAGATGTCTCCTAAGTATAGACTCGGTAACAACAAAAGATACACCATCCACTTCAGAATGAATTTCTAAGTCCCCATCTTCACTAGTCAAGACAGTAGCATTCTGCCAGAACTGTGTGATGTGCGAGACATAAAGAGTAGGAGAAACAATTAGAGCATACCTTATGTGAGAGTGGTTTAGAAAGTCCACAATCTCATAAAATTTTGGTCCATCTCCTTCCTCTGTTTTCTCAAGAAACGCAACCTGATTGTGACGCTTAACAAATTCCAAATTAGCCATTTTTATTGATGAAGAGTGAAAGATTATAGCAATAAGATGATCGTTTAAAGTGGAATTGAGGTTTTATGTAGCCTATTGGAGTTTATAGGTACTGTTTAGGGTTTTGCGAAATATGCGTATGAGATAAATTATCTTGAGAAATAGAATAAATAAATTTATGGTAAAAAGATAATTATCTTCTAGAAAAATCCCTATAAGTACCTTAAGAATAACGGTTTTACCCCAACGGCTATAAAATTAATTACTGACAGATTTTTACAACGGCTAGTTGAGCCGTACTAACTTTGTACTAACCGTACCAACTGTTGGAAAAATTTTGTTGAGCCGTATGAACTTATTGAAAAGGATTTTAAAATACCATGGCTCAAACATAGTTTTTAGCAAACTATCAGCTATCAACGGATTTGATATGTCTTTACCAATAGCCGTTTGCTTTGGACTAGCCAACTCTTCACAGTTAGATATGGTGAGCTGATAACCATACAATTTTTGGTAAATTGTCAACCATTAACGGATTTGATTAGTCTTTACCAGAAACCGTTTGCTCTGGACTAGTTGGTTCTTATGTGGGTTAGACATGGTGAACCAATAACCATTTGTTGTGTGCAAAGATCACACACTCAGCTCCAAATCACCATATAGTCCAAAACATATTAATTCCTTGATGCTTTTCATCCAAAACCTGCAAGTGTTAGTCCAAAAACAAAGAAACAAGCCACAAAGAACTTATCTCACAATATAAAAGTATATGACTAACATTGCACTCAAAAAGAAAAATTAATTTCCTTGTGGAACCCAAGCCAAAACAGACTTAGGATTTCCTCTTGCATCAACATAATTCATTCTTTTCAAAACAATTTTAGCACCATTGGGTTTGATGGGTCTCCAAACCTAACATGCTGATGCATTCACTCCAGTACCCATATTTCCCTTAGCAGTGTTTTTATTAACACCAGTACCAATTACTCTGCTAGCAGTTGGAACTGCTGGCTTGGTAGTTGTTACCTTGGGTTTCCAAACTTGGTTTTTCACTACTTTTCTGTTTTGAAATGGTCTCTTAACAGTTGTTGGTGCTGATTTGGAAAACATTTTTGCACCTTGAACTGTTGGCCTTGAGTGAATAGGTCTAATTGGTCTGACAGGCTGAACTGCTGGTCTAGCAGTTTGAATTGGTCTTTGGCCAGACTTTAATAGAACTGATCTGGGTATCATTCTATCATTCCTAGGAAGAGTTTGAAGTCTTGCTATGCTCAACCTATGGTTTGAATATCCACTCAACCATTTATCACAAAAATCTGCAAGATGGTCAAAACTACCACACGAGTAACAAGCTTTCCTATAGCAGACAAAATCATCCCCTAATTGGTGAGATTTGAGGCCATTCCAATTCCTTTGGTTACCTCTTGGCTTGTTTGTGGTTCTATACATTTCTGCATACCTAATTGTTGGTCTAAAAGGTTTAGCATTTGATCTAGGCCTAACAGTCTCAGGTTTAACCATCTTTGGAACTTTTGGTTCCTCTACTTTAACACTAACAGGCTTAACCACAGCCTGATCACCCTCATCATCAGAAGTCCATTCCTCTATGGTTGGAGAATCTGATTCCTTACTTGAGAACCTATCAGAGGACACCTTGTCCTCAGATAGTGATTTATCAATAGCACTCTCATACACTGGTTTATCAACTACATTCTCTTTAGGTTGAGGACCATATTTAAGCTCAGGTAGTTGAAATTCAGGTAGTCCTGTGTGTTCTAAGTCTATGCCTGGAGGTGTTGGAATTCCTCTATAGGGAGGTGGAACTGACTTATAACCTAGGCCTGACTTAGCTTTATTGAGGATCTGACACTCAACAATCTTACTAACACCCTGAGTTGCAAATTCTAGTGTGTCAACAGTCATTTGAATGTTCTCCTTTGCTTTCTTAACCTGTTCTAGCTCATGTTTCAACACACTAATTTCATTCTCTCTAAACATTAAGTCTCTCTTAACAATAATCATATCATCAGAAAACTTTGACTCATTACTTTTATAATGAACAATTTGTTCTTCTAACACAGCTAAAGCCCTCTTATGATTTGCTAAGTTAAAAGCAGTTTGGGTTAGCTCTTTTCTCTGATCCTCATATCTTTTCTTAAGAGTTTCTAGATCTTTTAAAGCTTCACAAGATTTAGAACATTTAGAAACTTGTACCTCAGAGTCTGAAAATGCCATGAGAGCAATCTCTGTAGATGCTTCTGCTTCTTCCTCTGCAATGTAGCTCCAGTCAAACCCTAAGCCATCAACGGCAACCATGGCTTTTGAGCTTGAGTCAGTAACTTCCACCACTCTTGACTTGCTTCCAAATCCTCTACTCTTGCCATCCTGTTGTCTTGGCAATCTGCACTCCCTTGAATAATGACCTTTCTTGTGGCAATTGAAACACTCAATCTTGGACTTGTCATACCCTGCAACATCATTGCTGTTTATGACAATCTTCTTGCCAGTCTTCTTCAAAAATCTCTTAGCTCTCAAGCTGAGAAGAGAGAGCTGTCACTTGATATCCATCTCTTCAATATCATCTTCATCAATCTCTTGAAGATCTACATGAGTCAACATACTTCCATTGTGCTAAGTAGTCAAGAAAGCACAATAAGTATTCTGATCCAAGAGTCCATTAGTACTGCTTGAAGTGCTAGCAGTACCAATATTGGAACTAGCAGTACCAACTGCTCCAGTCACTTGAACTTCTTCATCTGGACTTGAGGTACTGGGAGTTGATACAAAGGCCAAATTCCCTGAGCTTGAGCTTGAGCTTGAGCTTGATCCAGCAGACTTCTTAACATCATGTTCAACTATCTTGAAGTTGCTATAGAGATCCATTAAGCTCATGGAATCTATATCAGGCTTGTTTTTCCATACAACCACATGCATAGCCCATTCAGTTGGTAGACTCCTCAGAAATTTGGAGTTGAGATCTTCTTGAGGCATCTCAATTCCTAGAACAGCCAGTTGACTTACTAGTTTTTGAAGTCTATTAAACATATGATCTAGTGACTCGTTGCTTGTTGCTGAAAAATTCTCAAACTGTTGCTTGAGAAGGGTCTTCTGAGTTTTCTTGGTGGCTTCGTTCCCACCATATCTTGCAACAATAGCTTCAAAAAGGGTTTTAGCACACTTAAACTTGCTAAAATTCAACAACTAATCATTGGGAATAGTCATCAGAAGCAAACTTCTCGCCTTATCATCATTCTTGTGTTGTGCCTTCTCTTCAGTAGTGGTTGGCTTAGTTTGCACCTTAGTTTCAGTGACACTCTCAACAATGGTTGTTGTAGTTGTAGGTTTGAACGAATTCCCATCCTCAATAATCTCCCAGAGAGTATAATCTTGAACTTGGAAGAACTGCTCAATTCTTAATCGCCACATATCGAACTCATTGGGTTTAAGCATTGGAAGCTTAGCAGCAATATTAGTCTAGCTTATTGTTGTCTCCATGTCCATCTTCTTCTTAAACAAATTCGTCTGGATCTTCTAAACCAAAGTATCAGTAACCTGTCTCTGATACCACTTGACCGGATCTACACACACTCCTTGTGTTAGATGTATACTTTGAATGATGTCTAGTCTAGCATGCGGAATTTACTAGCTAGCACTTAGAAGATTTGTTTGTTTGTGTTTTGTATGAACGAATCAACAATGAATGAACAAGGGACACAATATACTTCAACTTCAACGATTGAATATTATTAATGAATAATACGAGTACTCTTAATTAGTACTAGGGTTTACAACCTTGAATCTTAACAAAAACTCGATACTAATTCATTTTTAATTCGTTAACCTAGGCAATCCTTTTATAGACTAAGGATTCCTTTACAAGATAACTATCAACCTAATCGTATAAGATATACACAATATCTTTTCTATAATTATCTTACACAAAGTCATAATCCGTACTAACTTCTATATTCAACCGTACGAACTGCTCTTGTCTTCAAAACTCATCAGCAGTACTAACTTCCATCTTCAACCGTACTAACTGCTTAAGCTTAATTCCTAACACATACATGTCACTGGGGTGCTACACAATTGCTATCACAACACAAAGTATAAAGAATGGTTTTAACTCAACCGTTTAAATTAGATTTAATATTCAAAAATGATTTGTTTACAACATTTCAAAATTTATGTGGAAATATAAGCCCATAAAAGATTCAAGTGGTCCCAATTATATCAGAGTCTTCTATGACCATGCCATGCCCTGCCAAAAGTCTTCACCACTAAATGATCACCTTAAACCTGAAAATACATGCTAAAAAGGGTCAACACTAGGTTGGTGAGTTCATAGAGTTATGATAAAACAGTAATGATGAAATGAATTTAATAAAAGTTCTATGAGCATACCCTGCTCAAATTGTTATAGTATCAGAGTTTAATGCATGCTTTAAGCTCAAAATTAGTAATTTAAACCATGGGTAGGGTATATGTCTCAAGTTTTAATGTTCTATTGCGCTAGCTCTAAGTTCATGCAACCGAAGCTCGACCGTTCAGTGCGCTATAACCTAGCACATCAATAATAATAATGGGGCCCTTAGCGAGTGCTTAACCCAATTCACTTGTAATCCGACTTAATATACGCCCGCATTGACCCTTCTGGCCAACCGAACGGGGGAGTCACCCCAATAGATCTATTTATATTAATCGCGCTTCCTAACCGGAATTAACAGTGCATGAAGGCGGGCATAATAATGGGTTCTAGAGTCTTAGGCTAACTGCGCAATAATTTAGTAAAATAGTGTTGGTCAATTTCATAACACATTCAACAATCAAATAATTCATGTCCTTAGATAAAAACAAGTTATAAGTTTATGTGTATGCATGCATTTAATTTAAAAACAAGCATGTATTCTCCCCCAAAACAGTTATAAAACAAGTAAAAGGTAGGGGCCATGAACTCACCTTGGCTTGCAGCAATGCACAAATATCACAACAGTCACAACTGGCATCAAGGGCAAAACAACGATATTGGGAAAATGGGCACAATGGTGTCGGATCGGCACAACCTAATACATATATTTATCTCAGAATACGCCTCGAATGATAAAGAATCTTGGAAAGACGAGAGTTTTAGTTTTCGTGGATTATTTATATTAAAGGTTGTATAAATTTAGTGTTAATGTTTCGTGTGGTGGTAAAAACATAGACTCAAGAATACTCACGCCAAAAAGAAATAGGAAATCGACACATCGAGAAAAGAATGACAAACGAAGTCGAGAAAATAGTAACAAAAGAAAAATATCTATAATTAAGTCAATTAATATATTCTCGATGTTAATATTTACAAGTTTCGATTATTTTCGGGTTTTTATTAGGTAAAATGCTTTTGAATTATAAAGTATAAGTTTAGAAATTTATAAATCATGTCGCATTCATTTATATAATTCTCAAAAGTAGTCGTGATTTCAATAAAACCTAGTTTCCTCAAACCAATGTTTTCCCCGTCAAGTTTTTAATAAGAACAATTGACACTAATAAATAAATCCTACTTTTTAGAATATCAATTAGTTGTCTAATCTAAATATGTCTGATTTGTCTGATGTAGTTAAATTGTCTAATGATTTTATCCGGTATTCAAGTGTCCGTATATAGTACATTTACAAGTTTAAAATAATTAGTCCACTATGTCGAGTTTGCTATAGATCAACAAGAGCCTGTTAAGTATATGTTAAATTGTTATTTAGATGATTTGTAAAGATTACCAACGCATTCATTTCCATTCTTATTATAATTCAAAACACCCTTTCAATAACAAATTTCATTCGTATATGACACCATTTTATAAACTAATAAGGTATCCACAATTTACTTAGTCAGATGTTAATCCATTAAACGCCAGTATAGTCAAAAATATGTTTATTTATTCCAAGTCCATTAGATATAATTAGTCCGTTTGATATAAGTATAACCGCATTTGAAACCAAATAGAGCGTCGTTGCTACGGTATCAACTTTACTTAAGTTAGTCCCTATTTAGCTTCTATTATTAATGTTGTTTTCTAACAAAGTGGTGCTTTGGTATTAAATTGTGACCAGTTATTAGATCTAAATCAAATGGGATTTCTTTTGATACTAATCATTTAAGTTTTGCTCATTTTGGCCTTCAATATATATTGCGAGTAAATATAAGTATTTCAAGCAAAATGTGTGTTTACCACTCATGTTAATTGTTAGCATTAAATTGTTAGTCAAGTGATGGTCATTTGTAATGTATAAGTGTGTTTCGTTTGTGTAGAATAAGAATTGTTCAAAAGGCTTTGTGTTGGACTTTATGTAGAAATGATCAAGTAACATGTATAAGCCCAAGTCCAACACAAAGCCCACCAAGCTCAACTTAAGCCTTTAGGGCGCCGGCCTTGTGCCTATTTAAGCACACTCTCACCATCATTTTTAGTGTGTCTCATAGTCTTGTGTAGGTGAGAGTGTGTAAGTGTGTGTGTTCTCTTAAGGTTTGTATTTGTTTCTCTCTTATTGAAGCTAATATACAACGAGTAAAATTAATATCGTACGATCCACATACTTGTTCTCTTCATCTATATTACTTCTAGTTGAGTGTCACGTTATTATATAGTCTAGTTGTAGTGATAAAGTACATAGGATTTCTAGTCTTTACAAGTGGTATCAATACTCCATACAAAGATTTAGGATTTAGTTGTGTCACGTTTCTTATCAATCTAAGCTTATAAAGTTGCGTCTTTATTTAAAAAGTCGAGTACTTTTCATAGTTTCTGTGATTTATACGTGAGTTGCAAGGTTAAAGCTTGAAGCTTTTTGAGTTTAAACGAGAGTTTTGGAGTTAAAAAGTTACTTTTTGTGTCAAAAAACTGGTTCTACATCATTTTGGCGACAAAAGGTGGTAACTTTATTGGTTTGTTCGATTATTTGAAGTTGTGATCGAGAACAAGAGGCTACAAAAACTTGCGGTTCGAATCTACAAAAGTTGCGACTTGGTTTTTATCCATTTCTTGGATAAGAATTGTGATAAAAAGGATCTACATCGACATTGAAAAAATCTAATTTCTTGTATAAGAATTTAGATAAAAGAGGGTTTATAGGAATTGTGATTTTTATAGAAATTGTAAATTTCTATAGGAATTGTGAAACCTATAGGAATTGTAAATTCTATAGAAATTGTAAATTTCTATAGGAATTGTAAAAGTTATCAAAATTGTGGAAAGCTATCGAAATTGTGCAAGCTACATGTTATCGCAATTTCCAAGACCAGTTTTATCGAAATTGTCCTAAAGATCTTTCGCAAACTGACACAATCAGTCCCTTATCGCAATTGTATTGAAGATCTTTCGGCAATTGACACAAACAGTCCCTTATCGCAAATGGTTTGAATATCTTTCGGCAATTGGCAAAACTATACCCTTATCGCAATTGGTTGGTAAACTTTATGCAATTGACAAAAATAGTCCCTTATCGCAAACTGTTTAAAAGATCTTTCGCTAATTGGCAAAAGTAGTCCCTTATCGAAATTGTGACATCTTGAAGTACTTTCGCTAATTGGCAAATTTAGTCCTCTATCGCAATTATTTTTAAAAGTTTACAACTTAAATAATTTTAATAAATTTGATTTGAACTTTTAATTTCTACAACATCAAAGATCGCGGACTCGGTATTCTCTCGCTTGTATAAGTGTGACGAATACTTCGACAAAGGAATATCTACTAGTTTGTATAAATTAGTTAGATCGTTTATATAAATTGCCAATTTATATAAATTGCATAATTCTATATAAATTGAAATTTTGCCATAATTTGTATAAATTTTGGTCTAAATTGAAATTTCTATAGAAATTGTCATTTTATCTAAATTGTAATTTACATAACTTTGTCGAATTTGTGAACTTTTGATTTTGTCTAAATTATAGTTTAGTCAAATTTAGTAACTTTATTTAAATTGCTACGTTTATCTAAATTGTAATAGTTTATCTAAATTGCAAGTAACCTCAATCGATCATCAACAAAGAACCAAGACTTCACAACAACAACTAAGTTTAACCTTCATCAACCACAACTCCTATTTCTTTGCAACGATCCTGCAGTAACTTTATCATACAACATCATCAATGGAAACTCAACAAGATATCCATGCAGCTAATGCATAAAACCGTCCTCCTATGCTTGAAAAATGTGGTTATCTTCCATGGACAAGTCGCATGATTCGATATATCAAAACCAAACCTCATGGTCAAGGAAAACTCCTAATAAACTCCATCAAGAACGGACCATTCAAGCCTCGTCAGATTCAAGTAGCAGATGGTAATCCAAATGCAACACCTCCCATTCCACCGACCTTTCGTGATCAAAAAGAAGAAGAATACACAGAAGAGGATTGGAAGCAAATTGAAGCTGATGACTTAGCAATGCACTTAATTCAACTTGGTTTACCACGAGAGATCTTTGCAGCTGTTGACAGTTGTGAAACTGCCTATGATATGTGGGAACGAGTTAGAAGGCTTTGTCAAGGCACAGAAATTGGACAACAAGATATTGAAAACAAGCTTCTAACTGAATGGGAGAAGTTCACATCCACTCTGGCTGAACCAATTGAATCTTACTACACAAGGTTTTGCACTCTCATGAATGAGCTTATCAGGAACAAGTTGACACCAAGGCAAATTGTTCAAAACATCAAGTTCATCAACAACCTACCAGAGGAATGGGGATGATATGTCACAATTGTTAACCAAACAAAGAACCTTCATGAGGTGAACTATGATCAGCTCTATGACTTTTTGAAGCAAAACCAGAAAGAGGCAGATGAAGTTAGGAAAGAGAAGCTAGCCAAACAACATGATCCTCTAGCATTGCTTGCTCAAGCACCAACACCTACAACAGTGAATACACAACCATCATCATCCACTTCCACTCAGAACTTCCCGCAACAACAATATGTTCCACAACAACCAATCTACCCAAAACAACAACAAGTCATTCCACAACAACAATACCCACAATACCCAGAACCTGAATACGATGACAATGATGACAGTGCTGCTTTGTCTCAAGCATTTACTCTTCTCTCAAAGGTATTCCAAGGACGCTACTCCACACCCACTAACAACAACCAAAGGATTTCATCAAATACTCGCAACAGGCAGATTGCACAGCCGAGTTTCAACATGGGTCAACAAGGACAAATGGTTGGAGGTTATGGGAACCAGCAGGGATATGCTCCTAGATATCAGATGGGTAACCAAGGGCAGTATGTTGGAAATCAGATGGGTCAGTACATGAGTAATCAGAATCAGATGGGTCAGTACATGGGTAATCAGAATCAGATGGGTCAAGTTGTTGGAAATCAGAGGGGTCAGAATATGAGGAATCAGTTTGGGAATGTTGCTGCTCCAGTTGCTGGGAATGTTGGGAATATGAATCAAGGGAATGTGTTAAAATGTTTCAACTGTCAAGGAATTGGTCACATGGCAAGGAACTGTCCCACCAAGCCAAAGAAGAAAGATCTTGAGTATCTTCAGAAAGCAGTGCTCTTAGCTCAGAAGGAAAAGGCAGGGTTTCAGTTGAATGCCGAGGAGAATGATTTCATGGCTTTGATGAATGATATGGAAGACCTGGAGGATATCGATGCCAACTACATTTTTATGGCTAATCTTCAGGAGGTTAAATATGACACGGATTCTGAAGCACCTCCTGCTTATGATATCAACGGAATCTCTGAGGTACAACCATATGCTACATGTCACAATAATGAAATGTTTGATATGTCACCTCAAAATGAACAGTATCCTGCAACTCCAGCACCCACTTTTGATACATATATGGACTCCCCAAGTTGTAGCAATACAAATTTGGCTACTCCTGATATGGATCCTAATGGAGGCTTCGAGTCTCAGCATACTGAGAATGATGAGGATACACGTACTTTATTTGAATCATTATTGCAAAACTGTAGTATTGAAATAGAAAAGGTCAAAAAGGTTAATCGCGAGGTTAAGGCCGCGAATGCTAAATTGACCACTGAGCTTGAGAGATATAAGGTGAATGAACGTGTTTTTGAATTTAATAACAAACGACAGTCAGAACTTGAAACTGGTTATAGAGATTCTGTTTTAAGAGAAAAATATTTGCAAATCAAATATGACACACTCGATGTTAATTTGAACATGAAAATTAAATCCTTAAAAACAGAAATTTCAGAATTAACCAATCAACTTTCTAAACAAAATTCAACTTGTTCTGATCTTGAAAAAGAAAAGAAAGAGTTGCATGCAAGGTTTTCACACGTGAAAATGATCTTCTTGATGAAATCATTGACAAACAAGAAACCATTAAAAAGTTGGAAGAGTTGCTTGTAAAAAGGGGTCATTCTGCTCAAACTCAAAATATGCTAATCAAAGATCCAAACTCGATTTTACATACAATGAAGAAAATGGCTATCGGTTGTGAAAACCCTTATAATCTCAAGAAAGCTCAGCAACATCCGAATGTGTTATACAATGGTAGTGTGCTAAATGATAAACATGATCCTCCCGAAGTTCGGGATTCTTATGAAACGATTGAGCTCGCCGAAGAGAGTAGAATTAAAATGAGACAAATGAACCCAGAAATCAGACCAATTGACTATAATAAGCTAAACACAATTTCTGGCGTTCATCTTGTTCAAAAAGAGTCACCAATGTTTTTCAAGAAACCTGTGGCTATTGCAAAATGAAAAGTTGTTTCAAAACACCTTTCTAACATCGAACAAATGTCCTCTAAGAACACTTGTAACACAAGTGACGCTAGACGATATTTGGATGATCTCAAAAAGAGGGTTGAAACACTTCAAATGATTGTGGCATCCAAAACAAATAATAACTTCAATGACTGGTATTCAAGTTTTCATACAGAACAGAAAAAGATGTTTAAAAAGGAAATCAATCCTACAATTACTGCAATTTATGCGGTAGTTATTAATGTTGAAAATTCTCTTCTGAAAGAATCAGCCGACTTTGTCAAGGACCACAAATCCTTGGTAAAGGAAGCTAATGAAAACACTGAACACATCAAAGTTTTGGAAAAACACAATGACACTCTCTTCGAAGTAGCTCTATCGACTGATATTATGTCTATAATTTACCAAACATATTCTGTGGAAGACGATGAAAGACTGAGAGCTGAGACTTCTCAAATTGTTTTAAAATATGAAAATGCGCTTGCAAAGCTTGAAAAGGAAAATGTCACATATTTTAAACAACTCGATCGAAAAAAGGAAGAATGTAAGTATGACAAATTGTCATATGAGCGTGCATACAAAAACATGAAAGAACAAAATGATCATTTGAAGTCTCAGCTTGAAAGTAAAAATAGGAAGGGTGAGGAAACTAAGGACAAGCCAGTTATTAAACCAAAAATGTCAATCTCTCAATATGTTCTAGTCACTCCAACACCCTTGCCTAAACAAAGTGAAAAATCAACAAGTGTTGATAAAGGGAAAGCAGTTGTCGAAACAACAAATGTGATAGCACCTGGACTTTATAGGATTAGTACCACTACTGCGTCTAACTCTACATCTAAAACATATAGGGCAATAGACAAAAGTGTGAAAGATAATCCAAAAGAGACTAGGAATGCTAATACAAATTCAAAGGACAACGAGATAAATCCTAATGTGTGTGCCTTACCTTCTACAGGAGTAGAAAGTAACTCTAGGAGCAGCAGACCAAACCTAGGAGCAATACAAGGAATAGAGTCTCGCCTGCCTCTGAGAGTGAAAGCAAGAATAAAACGAAAGAAGTAGAAGAACACCCTAGGATTTTATCGCTTTCGAATAAGAAACATATGTCATCTGGATATAATGTTAAGAATATTGTTTCGAGTGCATGTAATGACTCTGTTTGTTTAATGTGCAAGAAATCGTTATCTGAAAATGCTTGTGATGATATTGTTTCTAATTATGTGAATGTGAATGATATGCCTAAACAGAAAGATGTCCCTCCAGGAACTAGTGCTAGATCTAGATATATTAAAATACTTATTAAACTAGCTAGGTCAACCACTAGTAGCATATTGCCTATGGACCATCTTAAGTTTTGTGCATGGAAACCAACGGGGAGAAAGTTTACACTTAAGAATGGCAAATTAAAAATTGTTCCAAAAGAACAAATAGAAACCTTCTCTAAGTGTGATTCATCTGTTACATCTAACCCCATGGAACCAAATGTTAAACGGTTTCCAAATGCAAAATCATCTGTTCTTGGCAGGTCATTAAAATCTGTCTTTGGATCGTCGACTCGGGTTGCTCCAAGCACATGACCGGGAATCTCAAGCTGCTGATCAACTTTGTATGGAAGTTCATGGGAACTGTTCGGTTTGAAAATGATCATGTAGCAGCTATTCTGGGTTATGGAGATCTTCAGTTCGGAAATTTCTTAATCACTCGGGTTTACTATGTCGAAGGGTTGGGACACAATCTGTTTTCAGTCGGGCAATTTTGTGACGCAGATCTAGAGGTTGCATTTAGAAGAAACACATGCTTCGTTAGGAATTTGATTGGAGATGATCTCTTAACCAGAAATCGTGGAACCAATCTCTATGCTATCGACATAAACCAAATGGCCTCTTCATCACCAGTTTGTCTCATGACAAGAGCTGACGATACTAAGTCCTGGTTGTGGCACAGACGTTTATCCCATCTCAACTTCGACACCTTAACAAAACTTGCCAAAGACAACATCGTCACCGGTCTCCCAAAGTTCAAATACACCAAAGAACACTTATGTCCATCCTGTGAGCAAGGCAAAAGCAAACGGGCAACATATAAACCTAAAACCGTACCCAGTTCGGTCGATAAGTTGCATTTGTTGCATATGGACTTATGTGGCCCAATGAGAGTTGAGAGTATCAATGGGAAAAAGTATATTCTTGTTATTGTCGATGATTATTCAAGATATACATGGGTAAGGTTTTTGAGGTCAAAAGACGAAGCACCAGGCATCATCATCACCTTTCTGAAGCGAATTCAAGTCCTACTTCAAGCTCCAGTTAGGATAGTAAGAACTGACAATGGCATGGAATTCACTAATCAGGAGTTAAGAACATATTTTGAAGAGACTGGAATTACTCACCAAACATCAGTTGTTAGAACTCCACAGCAGAACGGGGTAGTAGAAAGAAGAAATAGAACTCTTGTGGAAGCTGCTCGCACAATACTAATTTATTCCAGTGCACCGCTATTCTTATGGGCTGATGCTGTTGCAACTGCTTGTTTTACTCAGAACCGATCCCTTATCCATCCAAGATTCAATAAAACCCCGTATGAATTAGTGAACAACAGAAAACCCGACATCTCTTACCTTCATGTATTTGGCGCTTTGTGCTATCCTACGAACGACAGAGAAGATCTGGGAAAGCTGAAAGCTAAGGGTGATATTGGAATCTTCATTGGTTATTCAAATAACTCGAGGGCATTCAGGGTGTATAACAGGAGAACGAAAAGGATTATGGAGACGATGAATGTGAAATTTGATGAGATTTCACAGATGGCTTCTGAGAGACTCGCTCTAGAACCCGCGCTTAACCCGATGGCTTCTAATCATACCAGATTAGGACCCGCACCAAACAGTCAAACTTCTGGACATATCAGTTCAGGACTCGTACCCCAAGGAACTCAGTCAAGTAATACTGACAAACCAACAAATCAAGAACTGGACACTTTTTTCGAGTTTATGTATGATGAGAATGCATCACAACAACGTTCCGCTGCACTCGCTCAACAACATCAACCACCACCACCACCGCACGATGCATCCACAACAATCGAAGCTGACGCACCAACTCCCTCAACGTCATCAACATCTACTCCAGCCACTCCAGTAATTGAGATTGTGTTACCAAGAGTTGATGAGCAAAACCAAACAACACCAATTCAAGAAGAACGACAACAGAACGATGCTGTGTTAGAAAAGGAACCATTCGAAAACCATTTGCAACGGATTCTGCTGAATCATCTTCAAGGTTACAAGAACCAACTAACAAGCGTTCGTCAAATCCAAGGTACCCATCTACGTTACAGTGGACTAAAGACCATCCAATAGAACAAGTAATTGGTGAACCCTCACGGCCAGTTCAGACGAGAAAACAACTCGCCACCGATTTTGATATGTGCATCTATGTCTGCTCAGTCAGTTTAAAAGAGCCAAAGAACATTCGGGAGGCGATGGCAGATAATGCATGGATTGAAGCGATGCAGGAAGAACTTCTCCAATATCAATTACATGACACTTGGGATTTAGTGCCAAGACCAATCGACAAACTTGTCATTGATCTTAAGTGGTTATGGAAGAACAAAAAGGATGAAGAGATGTCTGTAATTCGCAACAAATCTCGTCTTGTGGCCAAGGGATTTAGACAGGAAGAAGGGATAGATTTTGATGAGTCATTCGCGCCAGTAGCAAGGCTTGAGGCAGTCATGATTTTCTTAGCATATGCCGCTCATAAAAACATCACGGTCTATCAGATTGATATCAAGACATCATTTTTGAATGGAACTCTGAAAGAAGAGGTGTACGTGAGTCAGCCAGATGGATTCGTTGACAAAGATCATCCTGACTACGTCTACAAACTAAAGAAAGCTATCTATGGTTTGAAACAAGCCCCAAGGGCGTGGTATGACGAGTTATCATCTTTCCTACTTTAAAACAATTTCTCCAAAGGAACAATTGACCCGACCTTGTTTACTAAAAAATTCAAAGATGATATTTTGATTGTTCAGATTTACGTGGACGACATAATCTTTGGGTCCACTAATCCGAAACATTCAAAACATTTTGAAAATCTCATGAAAAGTAAATTTGAAATGTCCATGATGGGGGAATTAAAATTCTTTCTTGGTTTAAAAATTCATCAAACCCCACGTGGTATTTTTATTAATCAAGCTAAATATACAATTGAGATTTTAAAGAAACATGGAATGGAAAATTGTGACTCTGTTGGTACACGAATGGTCACTTCACCCAAAATAGGCGCTGACTTATATGGGAAACCCATCGATTCGAAGAAATATCAGAGCATGATTGGGTCTCTCATGTACTTAACTGCCAGTCGACCCGATATACATTTTGCTGTCTGTTTGTTAGCACGGTTTCAGGCAAGGCCTACCGAACTTCACCTCCAAGAGGTTAAACGGATCTTCCGGTACCTACGAAGAACCATTAATATGAGACTTTGGCATCCGAAGGATTCGGAGTTTACACTAACAGCCTTTTCAGATGCCGACCATGCTGGTTGCCAAGCTACCGCAAAAAGTACATCCGGGGGAGCACAATTTCTGAGAGAAAAGCTAGTAGGCTGGTCATCAAGAAAACAAGACTGTACGGCATTATCAACCACTGAAGCTGAGTATGTGTCTCTATCTGCATGTTGTGCCCAAGTTCTATGGATGAGGACACAACTCACAGATTATGGCTTCTCTTTCGATCGCATTCCTATCTATTGTGATTCGAAAAGTGTCATAGCCATCTAGTGCAATCCCGTGCAACAATCGAAGACCAAGCATATTAGAGTCCGCTATCACTTCATAAAGGAACATGTCGAAGAGGGTACTGTTGAATTATTCTTCGTGAAGACTGAATATCAACTCGCCGATCTATTTACTAAAGCCCTTCCAAAAGAGAGGTTTGATAACTTAGTTCGACAAATTGGCATGCGAAGCCTAACTCCCGAAGAGTTAGAAAGTATTCTCGAAACTTCTTGAAATTTTATCTCAAAAGCTTCGCTGTAAATATTTTTGAAAAAAAGAAAATACAAAATTTGAAAAACAAACAAAAAGAAAATACAAAATTTGAAAAACTAACAAAAACAAAATTCAAAAATAGAAAATTTCAAAAATACAAAAACAATATAAAATCGTAAAACCAAAAATATTCTTCTCACGACATGGCTCTCGTATAATCGACATTCTGTACGTATCTAGAAATGTCATTCAACAATGATACAGACATGTACAGATGCTTGAGCGAGAGTTCATTTAAATGTTTTCTAAAACATGTCGTTTCTCAAAATTTCTTCACTATGGCTTTCGTATACTTCAGTACGAAACCCACACTTAAATGACGGATTTCGTATATTTTAGTATGAAACCTGAGCTACATTGATGACTTCTAATTATATCTGATCAGGACTCGCAATGTTAATGGCATTTTAAAAAATTCTTGAGCACACGATCAAGATTTTTCAAAAAGATTTTTCAAAATCTTTCTCCAAATTCTGTGCTCAAGGTTCTTCAAAAAATAAAACTCCCTCTTTACCCTTAAATGATTTTAAACTCAAATGTTTAAACAATATGCGTTATTTAAGGGGGGGTATAAAAAGAAAAACAAAATATTCCAAATCATGCTAAAATGATCCGTCTATCTCTCCAAAAAGCTCTCATTTTAATCAGTTGATATCAAAAATATCACTGCATGCTATTTTTGAGGGGGAGAAGATGTGATTAAAATGTGATCAAAAGTTTAAAGATCATGGATTGAATCTCAAAAGAGCTCTAGAAAAAGACTCAGTTTGAACCCTCGAATTGACGAAAATTAAATGTCCGTAATCGAAAAGACTTGTCCGGGACGGGTAATAATTTCAAGCTGGTTATCCAATGATGTAAACGTGTCTCGCAAAGGACTTGTCTGAGTAGAATGTACCAATTCGAGAGATGATCTTTTGATATGACCAGGGCGGGTAATAATTTCAAGCTAGTCTAACTAGTGATGTAAACATGTCTCGCGATGGTCATATTAACTGAAAATTGATCAATTCAAATGTGCGAACTCTACCCAACATGTGCAAATTATTTCAAAAATGCATGAGCACATGTGAAGGGGGGGTATTTCAAAAATGCAAAACTCTCGAAGTGTTAACTAAATGTGTTTAATCATAAACACTTTGAGAGATTTTTACAAAAGGTTCTATGGCAAGTTATCAACAAATCTAAGATAATCATGGAGTAATAAGGTTATTATGGTTAGTTTATGTCCTATGATCCACCAGAGCCGGAGGGATCTACCCAAGGACAATTCCAATAGATTAGAATTAGAAGTCCTTAGGTAAGACTGAAAAAAAGAGTAAATGAGAAAGGGAAAGAAGGGGTTGAAGAATGGAAAAGAAAAGTTTAATGAAATGGTGAAAAGAAATAGCCCTCCATGAAAACTTAGGGCAGAAACCGGGTCAATACATCTGCTATCGGTATTCACTAAGGTGATACTGATATTGAAGACAAGACGTCATGGACCCAGTGACGCGCTGAACAAACCCCTCCTAGCCACTCAGATATCTCTTAAAAGATATTTGTTTCATTTCTCACGGAGAACACTACATAATCTATCGGCCTCTCACTCCGAGATGTGTTGATATTGAAAAGGTGGCACTCTGCTCCATGCCTCCGACTACTAAAACCAAAACGCACATTATCGAGTCTAGAGCCATGAGATTCATTAAAATATTTCTTAGGAACACTTCCATAAGAATACCCTTGTGTTCACCAAAAAGGACACAAGGTGTACAAGAGTCTTAATGAGATCTTTGGATCTTGCCATTTATATCATGATGGTTATTATGCTTCAAACGGTCTACAGTCGTAGGGTGATCTCCATCGACTCACTGAATCGTGGGTGCACTTCGATGTGTCCGTGTAAGCCCTTTCGGGGGTATCCGGTTCAGAACGGCCTGGGATAAGATTAGAGAAAGTCTTCACAATATGTTGTTGACAATCTCGAAGTCTAAACCTGTAAGCGCTGGATGATTTATCACTAACAGTTTTATGCAGCTACATACAAACATCCATCAACCATCATCTGATACATCAAACATCTTCACCTCAGCATACTCATACTTATGAAGAACATCCCCAACAAAGCTCAAGTGTAAAAGTTCAAGACAAAAGGATCAAGTTAAAGACAGAGTGTAACGACAAAGTCAAAAAGCTAATCAAGATGTCAAGAACAAGTTCATATATCAAATGATGAAAGAATATGGGGAGATTGTTAGCATAAGTATACAGTCCAAGATGTATGAGTATGTTGGAGGACATGACGCTTATCCACACGAAGATTTTGATCAAGGCAAGATCAACCACAAAAGACGATACTTTGAAGATCACATTGCATGAAGGAATGAAGAATGAAGACTATTCTACATCGACACACAAAGATCAAGACATTGAAGACAAAAGACCTATCACTGGGAGCATCATTGAAATGACCATCCCTTAGGGGGAGATTGTTAGCATTAAATTATTAGTCAAGTGATGGTCATTTGTAATTTATAAGCGTGTGTCGTTTGTGTAGAATAAGAATAGTTCAAAAGGCTTTGTGTTGGACTTTATGTAGAAATGATCAAGTAACATGTATAAGCCCAAGTCCAACACAAAGCCCACCAAGCCCAACTTAAGCCTTTAGGGCGCCGTCCTTGTGCCTATTTAAGCACACTCTCACCATCATTTTTAGTGTGCCTCATAGTCTTGTGTAGGTGAGAGTGTATAAGTGTGTGTGTTCTTTCAAGGTTTGTATTTGTTTCTCTCTTATTGAAGCTAATATACAACGAGTAAAATTAATATCATGCGATCCACATATTTCTTCTCTTCATCTATATTACTTCTATTTGAGTGTCACGTTATTATATATTCTAGTTCTAGTGATAAAGTAGATAGGATTTCTAGTCTTTACATTAATGACACAAACTCCACTTGTTTTCTTGTTGTTGTTTATCATACAAGCCATTGAGTATTTTTACTAAAGGTGACTAATCATACATATTTTACATTAGTCCAGATTAAGCATGTTGACTTATGTTCAGTCCTATTATGTGCTCAAATTATATTCTACTACTACCAGTGCTTCAATTTACCTAGTAAACCAATTGAAATGACCACTAGCTTTTAGTTTTTATTTCATGTTAAGCCTACTATACTAATTTGTGTCCACACTTGCTTTCGGAAAGAATGGTTATTCATTTTGTATAACCTTTTACCATTGGTCATGCATACGATTATATAATACCCCTGCAATCAAACACAAAAGAAAGCAAACCCAAATCTTAACCGAGAGCCACAAGGCTTCGTTCTGAGATTCAATCGGGTTTAACCCGAACGTGAACGTGGGTTTCTTGACCCGAGAACAAAGACAAGCAAACAAACACCAAACCAACAATAACTTAATAATCTTGCAAATTCAAATCTAGGTCGAGGCTATGGTAAATTAAACACGCAAATTTCCAACCCAAAATCCGAGACCAAGATGACATTTTTAACATTAATTTCCACGGAAAACCAAATCGACAGGCCAACCAAAATGGGTGTAACCCGACTCGTATCAATATCCGAAAACAAACAAACACCCTTTTTCACAGATTAACCACAAAAAATTAAAGTCAAAAACAAGTTTATTCGAGTTCTAATCCAAATTTTAAATCCACGAGAACTATAACTAAACAACTATATATATCGATCTAAATCAAAGATGAGAATAGCAAAAGTGGTTCGGGTCTCGTCATACCAAAAGAAATAGGATGAGACGGGTTGTTAGCCTTTAAAGTTTTGTTATAGTCGGGAATTGCAATAGCATTTAAGTACAAGGGCTAGTTTAGACAATAGGGCTAAGTTAGACTTGTATTGTTGTAATAAATACCTTCCTAGTCACAACTAGAAAGGTGGGATTCTCATTGTTACTTGGAGGTGTGTGTGTTTTCTTTACTTTCTCTCTCTAGAAAACATACACACTTCCCCTATTCAATAAACTAATTCTACCATGTTTAACCACTATTTCGAGTTTCCCTGACCTCCTGAACGTGATCTTGGTCTCTACAATTGGTATCAAGAGCTAACCAGGGGCGAATCGTGGTGTTTTTGAGGTAAAAAATGTGATTTATGGTGTGTTCTATCTCGGTTACTGTTCATCATCCGAGTTTTTGGTAGTTTTTCATCGAATCCTACCTTCAAAAATCTTGTGTTATAGCGTTAAAAGGTTAGATCGTGTATCGAAATATAGTGGATAAGTAAAAAGGGCGATCAAGGTTTGATCTTTATAAGTTTTTACGGATTTTTGATGTGTTTTGATCGTGAAAATAAAAAGGATTCAATGATTGTTAGCGACTTGCTTTTGAGATCTTCATCGAACTGCTGCTACACAGAAATTCTTGGATAAGAATTTAGATAAGAGTGGTTGGATCTCATCAGTGGCTGAATTATTGGAGATGTATCAAAAAGTCAAGAGTTGGTAAACTGCCTCTTATCGCAATTGAAGCCTTTCGCAATTGGCAGTCTTTCGCAATTGACAGAAACTTATCGCAATTGAAGCCTTTCGCAATTGGCAGTCTTTCGCAATTGGTCCCTTTCGCAATTGGTCCCTTTCGCAATTGGTTGAACTCTTTCGCAATTGGTTGAACTCTTTCACAATTGGTCCCTTTTATCGCAAATGCTGCCAGACTTTCGCAATTGAAGTGTTTCGCAATTGTTTCTCGGACAAAGGCTTTCGCAATTGTTTCTCGGACAAAGACTATCGCAAAATTTAATTTTTACAGGGGACTAAACATTCAATTTTTACGCGAAATTCAAATTTTGGTATAAGAGTGAAAATTTTAGCCCAAAATTCAAATTTTTAGGTCAAAATTCGAATTTTTTCGGTGAAATTTGGCGTAAAAATTTTTCAAACTCAAAATTTTCCTGTCTTCTTAGAATTGCATTTTATGGCATATCTCACACCAAAATTACAAATGATATTATTGGCCTACACCCTCAACATCACCACGTATAGCCAAAAAGATCCTGATCAAGAATCACAATCAAATGACAATGGCTAAACATTGATTGTTATCAACTGTGACTACAAGGATGATGATTCATTATTACTTATTTGAAGTTGAAGTGGAATATCACGGGTACGTGTACTTAGTATCTTGAAGATATCGGGGTTGGTTGGATGCATGATTCTTCGAGATCCTTGCTTGGGCGCTTATTGAATGATTAAGACTTGATTTATCTAGTTATACCTGATGTAAGGAGTTACGTTGTTGTGCTCACAGAGTATAGCTATCATTTTAAAGGAGTTACGTTGTAGTGCTCAAGTGTCACACAAAGATGTGGATAATTCAAGATGAGTTCATATACAGTAAAGGAAGGTTGGATGGGTATATGAAACGATCTATGCTTAAAGGAGTTACGTTGTAGTGCTCAGTATAGGTTCTCAGTCATACATTAGTGCAAGTTTAAGTCACAAGTTTGGGTTATTTTACTTCAGTCTCAAGTTCGTCATAGTGGGTTTTCTCTATCAGTAGTCACTACAAACAGCCGTTGTTCTTGATACAGGGGGTTGATAAAGAGTTAGACAATTTCAAATGGTATTATTAGTAGATTGGGTCTATCTACATCTTCTCACGAGCTGTTATGGTTAATGATAAAGTGCTTCCAGTTCATACTCCATGTACACACCATTATGTGCTGATTCCGATAAATCGTAACCAGCAGGGGAGAGAAATGTGTAAAATCCAGTGATGATGATGATGGAACTATCCTGGAGAAAGAAAAGTGCATTTTCGGATCTTAATTGATTATGGTGCTACGGTTTCAACTTTGGGGGAGAGAAATCATTAAACAAGTTACCCGTGACCAACGATATGGGTCAACTTGTTACTTTGGAGACTATCATTTCATGTGTACGTTACGGGCTGATCTCTCATGTGAAAAGATAACTGGGACGCATTTGATGAAATGAAGATGTGGATAATCTATTCCCCCGAACTGCAGGGCACTCAGGGCATTCATAAGAAAGGTTGTCAGTTTGGGGGAGAGCACTAATTAGGGGAGAGTGAAATGGTCATAATTAAACCCTAATTAGATTTGCTCACATGGTTCGTCTGCAAGTAAAGAAATGGCAGTTGAGAAGATTCTGCAAGCTGAACGAAGTAATAAAGTTTGAAGACCATTCTCATGTTTTGTATTGAATTTTACTTGTAGGGAACGTTGTAAGCAATTCCCGTATAACATCACTTTGGGGAGAGATTGTTAGCCTTTAAAGTTTTGTTATAGTCGGGAATTGCAATATCATTTAAGTACAAAGGCTAGTTTAGACAATAGGGCTAAGTTAGACTTGTATTGTTGTAATAAATACCTTCCTAGTCACAACTAGGAAGGTGGGATTCTCATTGTTACTTGGAGGTGTGTGTGTTTTCTTTACTTTCTCTCTCTATAAAACATACACACCTCCCCCATTCAATAAACTAATTCTACCATGTTTAACCATTATTTCGAGTTTCCCGACCTCCTGAACGTGATCTTGGTCTCTACACGGGTGGAATGGAGGTGACTGCTGTGGTTGCTTTGCAATCGTTGCCCATACAAAATGCTTGGATTGACCTTCTCTTCTTGATTTATGCGTACACGTCACGGACTGACTCGCCGAAAAGTGGCCGAAAAACGGAGTGGCGCTGGGGTTATGTGAGTGGAGATAGGGTTTGTGTTGGAGACTTGTGGTGCATCATGGTTATTCGATCAGGATTAATAGGCACAAAAAGAGGCAGCTCCAAGACTTGCTTTTGTGGTCAACACCGCGTGAGTGGATGATCCTATCTGAAGTCGTTTTCCATTGAAGGGCCTTAGGTAGTCTCGTGTTCTTGACCTGGGGAAGAAGGGACGGTGGACAAGGAAAAAGGAAAAGGAGATGGTGACTTATCCATGGCTTCTTCGAGGTTTCAAAGGAAAGAGAGAAAGGAGAAAAAAAGAAAAAATAAGAAGAAGATAAGAAAAGTAAAGTAAAATGGGCGGTTGGTCTTATTTAGGAGAGTAGACTTTGTGTTATTAATGCCCCGTGCACCCCGTGTCCCGTTGAATCAAATTTTAAAGTGTGGTTTATCGGTTTGTAAAATACAAAAATTTTATTTTCGGTAACGTTTTTATAAAAATGATTTAGAACAAGGCCATTTATTCTAGAAATTATAAATTTAATTGTCACCAATATGAAAGAATTTTCTAAAATAAATGAATATGTTCAAAAATGCCCAATTAAATTGTCAAGTCAAAATAATTAAATTTTTATTATTAAAACAATGTTTGGAAATTTTACGGGTGGTTACAGTCTACCCTCCTTAACGCAAAATCCGTCCCGGATTTCGGTTTAGGTTATCCTATGACTTGATGTTTAGGAAAAGGTGTGGGTACACACAACAGGTTTGGGTCTTATTAGGTTGTTTAAGGGTTTTCTATTTGTAGGCGGGAGGGAAACTAGGTGGTCAGCTATCGATTCTCTCCTTTTTGGGATTTGGTGGGTTACAATAATGTCTGAGTTGGTTTAATAGGATGAGGGATATGATTTAAAGTGGTAAGAGAGGACGGTGACTGGCTTTTAAGGTTTGATTTGGAGTTGGGTGTTTTTCTCGTTGTTGGTGGGAGGGTACCAAGGTTGTTCGCCAGTGATTTGGTGAGGTACATGTTCTGATTTAGGGTGGTGAAGGGCATGATGACATGGTTTATTATTCTATGAGAGGTTAGCAAAAATGGTTGATATTCCTGAGGTATGAGAGGAGAATTTGGTGATTGTTCTAAGAAACGCGGTTTAGGTTACTCCTTAAAGTCTTAAGGTTTCCGTCGGTCATAAAATTTTCGTCGAATGGGGAGTTTGGTAAATTCAGGGTACGACCCTGAAGAAGGATGTTGATTTCTACTAACCATCAGTTGGCTGTCTCAGTAGCGTACTTACAGCATCGGTTGAGGGTAGGGTTTGATGTGGAGGTGGTTGTAACGAAACCAAAACAAAACAAAGCTGAATGACGATTCCAAATCCGGAATGAGGTCCAGATTTACATATGGTCAAAACCAATTCCAAACGTAGCCAAGATCGAATCCAAACGCTTCAATAATCTTCAATGGGTTTAATACGATTTTGAATTTAAACGATGCTCATCGGGTCTAGCCTGAGCCGATGCAAATTACGGGCAGACGGCAGCAACAGGGGTTCCATATAAATGGCGAAGTATAGTGGTGTCGGATGTATTATGGTTTGGGGTCCAAATTCAAACATAGCCAAAGCCGATTTCAAACGCTCCAATAAGCTCAACTGGCTTATTACGATCTCAAGTAAGCAACTCGGATCTAAACGGTGCTCATCGGGTCTAACCTGAGCCGATACAAATTACGGGCAGACGACAGCAACATGGATTTCATATATATGGCGAAGTATAGTCGTGTCGGATGTATTATGGTTTGGGGTCCAAATTTAAACGATACTTATCGGGTCTAACCGACCTGATGCAATTCATGGTCAGATGGCAGCAACAGGGATCTCAGATGGCTGGGAAAGTATAGTGGTGCCGGTTATGTTATGGTTTGTGAGGTGTTGTGATGCCAGTGTGTTGTGTGTGAATGTGAATGCTTATGTTATGCAATGATTATGTATACACACAAAATTCTGAGACCTTCACCAATCAATTACCAATTAATCTGGGCATAATTTCTAGTACAACTACTCTGAGTATTACAAAATTTACCTCTGAGTTGGACATAGGTGATCAGTCTATATTCCACCGAGGTTCAATAAATTTTGGAATAGTCAGCTTAGTTACACCAGTAATATATCCCTTAATAATAGTCAGCTTAGTTACACCAGTAATATATCCCTTACTTTTAAATGAATATGTCTTATCATGAGTAAGGCAGCAGGCTTTGGCAGGCAGGCAGGCATGTGTCAGTCATAGAGTTTTGTTTTTGTAAAAGTGGTTATAGTCTAGGTTTGAAAAATACCCAGTTCTCTATAACCTAGGCTCTGATGCCAATCTGTAACACCCCCAAAATCTGGTTTAGCGGAAGCATACATGTCACTGGGGTGCTACACAATTGGTATCACAACACAAAGTATAAAGAACGGTTTTAACTCAACCGTTTAAATTAGATTTCATATTCAAAAATGATTTGTTTACAACATTTCAAAATTTGTGCGGAAATATAAGCCCATAAAAGATTTCAAGTGGTCCCAATTATATCAGAGTCTTCTATGACCATGTCATGCCCTGCCAAAAGTCTTCGCCACTAAATGATCACCTTAAACCTGAAAATACATGCTAAAAAGGGTCAACACTAGGTTGGTGAGTTCATAGAGTTATGATAAAACAGTAATGATGAAATGAATTTAATAAAAGTTCTATGAGCATACCCTGCTCAAATTGTTATAGTATCAGAGTTTAATGCATGCTTTAAGCTCAAAATTAGTAATGTAAACCATGGGTAGGGTATATGTCTCAAGTTTTAATGTTCTATTGCGCTAGCTCTAAGTTCATGCAACCGAAGCTCGACCGTTCAGTACGCTATAACCTAGCACATCAATAATAATAATGGGGCCCTTAGCGAGTGCTTAACCCAATTCACTCGTAATCCGACTTAATATACGCCCGCATTGACCCTTCTGGCCAACCGAACGGGGGAGTCACCCCAATAGATCTATTTATATTAATCGCGCTTCCTAACCGGAATTAACAGTGCATGAAGGCGGGCATAATAATGGGTTCTAGAGTCTTAGGCTAACTGCGCAATAATTTAGTAAAATAGTGTTGGTCAATTTCATAACACATTCAACAATCAAATAATTCATGTCCTTAGATAAAAACAAGTTATAAGTTTATGTGTATGCATGCATTTAATTTAAAAACAAGCATGTATTCTCCCCCAAAACAGTTATAAAACAAGTAAAAGGTAGGGGCCATGAACTCACCTTGGCTTGCAGCAATGCACAAATATCACAACAGTCACAACTGGCATCAAGGGCAAAACAACGATATTGGGAAAATGGGCACAATGGTGTCGGATCGGCACAACCTAATACATATATTTATCTCAGAATACGCCTCAAATGATAAAGAATCTTGGAAAGACGAGAGTTTTAGTTTTCGTGGATTATTTATATTAAAGGTTGTATAAATTTAGTGTTAATGTTTCGTGTGGTGGTAAAAACATAGACTCAAGAATACTCACGCCAAAAAGAAATAGGAAATCGACACATCGAGAAAAGAATGACAAACGAAGTCGAGAAAATAGTAACAAAAGAAAAATATCTATAATTAAGTCAATTAATATATTCTCGATGTTAATATTTACAAGTTTCGATTATTGTCGGGTTTTTACTAGGTAAAATGTTTTTGAATTATAAAGTATAAGTTTAGAAATTTATAAATCATGTCGCATTCATTTATATAATTCTCAAAAGTCGTCGTGATTTCAATAAAACCTAGTTTCCTCAAACCAATGTTTTCCCCGTCAAGTTTTTAATAAGAACAATTGACACTAATAAATAAATCCTACTTTTTAGAATATCAATTAGTTGTCTAATCTAAATATGTCCGATTTGTCTGATGTAGTTAAATTGTCTAATGATTTTATCCGGTATTCAAGTGTCCGTATATAGTACATTTACAAGTTTAAAATAATTAGTCCACTATGTCGAGTTTGCTATGGATCAACAAGAGCCCGTTAAGTATATGTTAAATTGTTATTTAGATGATTTGTAAAGATTACCAACGCATTCATTTCCATTCTTATTATAATTCAAAACACCCTTTCAATAACAAATTTCATTCCTATATGACACCATTTTATAAACTAATAATGTATCCACAATTTACTTAGTCAGATGTTAATCCATTAAACGCCAATATAGTCAAAAATATGTTTATTTATTCCAAGTCCATTAGATATAATTAGTCCGTTTGATATAAGTATAACCGCATTTGAAACCAAATAGAGCGCCGTTGCTATGGTATCAACTTTACTTAAGTTAGTCCCTATTTAGCTTCTATTGTTAATGTTGTTTTCTAACAAAGTGGTGCTTTGGTATTAAATTGTGACCAGTTATAAGATCTAAATCAAATGGGACTTCTTTTGATACTAATCATTTAAGTTTTGCTCATTTTGGCCTTTGATATATACTGCGACTAAATATAAGTACTTCAAGCAAAATGTGTGTTTACCACTCATGTTAATGACACCAACTTTACTTGTTTTGTTGCTGTTGTTTATCATACAAATAATTGAGTATTTTTACTAAAGGTGACTAATCATACATATTTTACATTAGTCCAGATTAAGCATGTTGACTTATGTTCAATCCTATTATGTGCTCAAATTAGGATTTAAGCCGCGCGTTGCCGCGGGAGTGTTTTACCCGCGCGTTGCGGCGGGATTTTAAAAAATATATATATATATATATATATATATATATATATATATATATATATATATATATATATATATATATATATATATATATATATATATATATATATATATATATATATATATACTGTAGCTACAGTACTGTTCATGGCCCAGTACTGTAGCTCGGGTGGTACTGTTCATTGGCCCAGCACTGTTCCTTTCACTGTAGCACTGTTCATCCATCCACGCTTTTTGTATATTAGTTATAATTATATTCTACTACTACCAGTGCTTCAATTTACCTAGTAAACCAATTGAAATGACCACTAGCTTTTAGTTTTTATTTCATGTTAAGCCTACTATACTAATTTGTGTCCACACTTGCTTTCGGAAAGAATGGTTATTCATTTTGTATAACCTTTTACCATTGGTCATGCATACGATTATATAATACCCCTACAATCAAACACAAAAGAAAGCAAACCCAAATCTGAACCGAGAGCCACAAGGCTTCGTTCCGAGATTCAATCGGGTTTAACCCGAACGTGAACGTGGGTTTCTTGACCCGAGAACAAAGACAAGCAAACAAACACCAAACCAACAATAACTCAATAATCTTGCAAATTCAAATCTAGGTCGAGGCTATGGTAAATTAAACACGCAAATTTCCAACCCAAAATCCGAGACCAAGATGACATTTTTAACATTAATTTCCAAGGAAAACCAAATCGACAGGCCAACCAAAACGGGTATAACCCGACTCGTATCAATATCCGAAAACAAACAAACACCCTTTTTCACAGATTAACCACACAAAATTAAAGTAAAAAACAAGTTTATTCGAGTTCTAATCCAAGTTTTAAATCCACGAGAACTATAACTAAACAACTATATATATCGATCTAAATCAATGATGAGAATAGCAAAAGTGGTTCGGGTCTCGCCATACCAAAAGAAATTGGATGAGACGGGTGGAATGGAGGTGACGGCTGTGGTGGCTTCGCAATCGTCGCCCATACAAAACGCTTGGATTGACCTTCTCTTCTTGATTTATGAGTACACGTCACGGACTGACTCGCCGAAAATTGGCCAGAAAACGGAGTGGCGCTGGGGTTATGTGAGTGGAGATAGGGTTTGTGTTGGAGACTTGTGGTGCATCATGGTTATTCGATCAGGATTAATAGGCGCAAAAAGAGGCAGCTCCAAGACTTGCTTTTGTGGTCAACACCGCGCGAGTGGATGATCCTATCTGAAGTCGTTTTCCATTGAAGGGCCTTAGGTAGTCTCGTGTTCTTGACCTGGGGAAGAAGGGACGGTGGACAAGGAAAAAGGAAAAGGAGATGGTGACTTATCCATGGCTTCTTCGAGGTTTCAAAGGAAAGAGAGAAAGGAGAAAAAAATAAGAAGAAGATAAGAAAAGTAAAGTAAAATGGGCGGTTGGTCTTATTTAGGAGAGTATACTTTGGGGCTGTTTACTTTCTGCTTAATGTCCTGTTTGGTAACAAAACTGGCTGGAAACAGGAAACTTTGGTGTTTCTTTTTAACTTATTGCAAAAGAGAATCCTTAATGTGAAAGGGGGCAAAATTTGATGCTGTTTCTATTCAGGACGTCTTAATACGAGTTTTTTCCCGAACTAGTGTAGGTGGAAAAAATAAATTCGGAAAATTTAGAAAACTTCGAAAAAATTTATAAAAATTCAAAAAAATTTTAAAAATTCGAAAAATTTATAAAAATTTATAAAAATTCGAAAATTTATGAAAATTCGAAAAAATTTATAAAAATTTTAAAAATTCAAAAAATCTATAAAAATTCAAAAAAGTTTATAAAAATTCGAAAAATTGATAAAAAATCAAAAAATTCGAAAATTTTATAAAAAAATTATAAAAATTCAAAAAATTTATAAAAATTCAAAAAATTCGAAAATTTTATAAAAATTTATAAAAATTCAAAAAAACTTATAAAAAATTTGAATTTTTTAAATTTTTTTTCGAATTTTTATAATTTTTTTGAATTTTTAAAAAATTATAAATTTTTACAAATTTTTTGAATTTTTAAAAAATTATAAATTTTTATAAATTTTTGAATTTTTTAAAAATTTTAATAAGTTTTTTCGAATTTTTATAATTTTTTTATAAAATTTTCGAATTTTTTGAATTTTTATAAATTTTTTGAATTTTTAAAATTTTTCGATTTTTTTAAAAATTTTTATAAATTTTTTCGAATTTTCATAAATTTTTTAAATTTTTATAAATTTTTTCCACCTACACTAGTTCGGAAAAAAACTCGTATTTAGATGGTCAATTAAGCATAAAAAAGAAACAACATATATCCACACAGACACTAACTAGAAACAGGACACATATATCCACACAGACACTAACTAGAAACAGGAAAAAAAAAAACAGCCCGTCTTATTTAGGAGAGTAGACTTTGTGTTATTAATGCCCCGTGCACCCCGTGTCCCGTTGAATCAAATTTTAAAGTGTGGTCTATCGGTTTGTAAAATACAAAAATTTTATTTCCGGTAACGTTTTTATAAGAATGATTTAGAACAAGGCCATTTATTCCGGAAATTATAAATTTAATTGTCACCAATATAAAAGAATTTTCTAAAATAAATGAATAAGTTCAAAAATGCCCAATTAAATTGTCTAGTCAAAATAATTAAATTTTTATTATTAAAATAATGTTTGAAAATTTTACGAGTGGTTACACGAACTACGCCTCGCCTAGTAGGTAGGTGTCAGATCATGTGGGGGACATAATCCCAAGAGATCTGACTTTTGGCGGCGTGGCGGCGGCCGGTGATGTGTTCCGGCCTGGCTTGGCGAGACCGGAGCGTGCTCTTGTCCGGCTTGGCAAGACTGGAGTCTATAATGTACGCTTGTCCGTCTTGACTCTGCCGCGGTTGTTTACGAGCATGCCCGGCTCAGTATGTTGGGTCCGGAAGTACTATACATGATCAATACATAAAAGTTTATAGGGTCGTGATACAGCCACATATCTGATTACCAATCGAGATTATGCTAATCAGCTCTTTTCTCCAATAACGTGTGCAGTGTTTTTTATTCATATTCAATAAAGTTTTTTTTTTCTTTCTTTTTTTACCAAAAAGAAATGACTAATATTCTTTTTCAATGTTTTTTAGTCTGTAAATTAATAAATAAAGCACGAATCTTTCCAATGGAAGAACTTTTCAATTGGTTGTTGGTCCTTTTTCTCTTAAATATATCTTTTCAAATTTCAATTGTATATTGTATTCTAATAACTGTTACCAATTACAAAAAAAAAAAAATAAAAAAAAAAAAATATAAAAAAAAAAAAAAAAAAAAATGTTGGTAGACCTATGCTTCACTTTCGTGGTTCGTAATGGCAACATCAGCATGTCACGAACTTACATTTTTTTTTAGAAACACATCTTTACAATTTAAAACTATTAGGGGCTTAGTAACCCATACCACACACTATATCTCATACCACACTCCCAACCAATATTTCCTTACTTTTTCATACCACACTCCCAAATTTTGTTGGCATCCCATACTACACTGCATCCCATACCTCATTATATTAAAAAAAAAAAAAAAAAAAAGCCGTTAAACACCCCAACGGTCCATTTCTATTCTCCTTCTCGTGCGGCATCACACCCCGTGTTCCTCATACCGTGCCCCATACCTTGGGGACGGCGGCGGTGTTCCCACACGGTATGGGGTTGATACCGTGTACATTGTCAACCCCCTTAAACCAATTAATAACCAAATTTCACTTGATTTTGTTTGCCCTTTAATCTATTCAACACTAGTTTAACTAGTTTTATAGATCATTTTATTTTATTAATTCATTCAAAACCAATCTTTTATTTTTGGAAAAACTAAAATCACTAAAGGTGATTTTTTTCAATATATTTTATGTATAATATGTCAACTTGTTTGCGTTAGACATGAGGATATTTTGGTGTTAAGAAGGAGTTGAAACTACTCATGTGATTGAACCAATGACGAGATGAACTGTAAGAATGGTAAGAACACACAACAACAATCTTTACATCCAGCCAACAACCCCTTGGTGTATCTTTTATTATTAATAGCTAAAGTAGATAAGTCTCCAAATTGGTGCTTACCAAACAAATACAAAGACAAAGATTGATCTCCTTCAGAAGGGCACCAATCAACCTCACTACAAATCACTCACACTCAGTTATTGATCAATAAAGATTGATCAATTAAGACAGTAAACAAGACTAACAAGATATCAGAGATGATATCTATAACAATACGAAGACAATGAGAGAACAAGAGAGAATACAAAGACTGCACACAGATAACAATGACAACTAGTGAAATCCTAGCTCTGGATGAGAGCTTATATAGTTGACAATTACACTTTAGCCCTTGTAGATCATCATTCTCTCCATAAGCAGCTTAAACATTTATTCTAGTGATAGCAAGAATGAAGAGTTGACACATTAAGTCCTTCAACTTAATAATGACCAAAAGTTATAATATTTATAACACCTTCCCTTAAGCTTTTGAGTCATCAACCTGAACAACTTTCTTCAACTCAACAGCTTCTGCATTCTGCTTCTTAAACATATCTAACAATCCAAGTTTTCTACAAAACAAAGAATGTTGCACACCTCCAAGACACTTGGTAAAAATATCAGCAGTCTGCACATCAGTGTGCACTTTAACGGTTTTAATAATACCTGCTGCATCTTTTTCTCTAACCAAATGAACATCAAGTTCAAAATGTTTAGACTTCTCATGAAAAACAGGATTAGCTGCTAACTGAATAGCAGCACTATTACCACAAAACAATTCTACTGGTGACAACCCAGTACCACCCAAACTATGTAACAAATTGCTTAACCAAATAATTTCACAAGTAGCAGAAGCCATACTTCTATATTCAGCTTCTACAGAGCTTTTAGACAATGTAGCTTGTTTTTTACTTTTCCATGAAATCAAATTTTTACTCAAGAAAACACAAAAACCAGTAACTGATTTTCTAGTTTTAGGACATTTAGCCCAGTCTGCATCAGAGTAAACTCTAAGTTTAAGGTCAGAAACTCTATCAATTTGCAAACCAGACCCAGGTGAACCCTTTAAGTACCTAAGAACCCTTAAAGCAGCTTTCATATGAGACTGCAAAGGACTATGCATATGCTGACTAAGACAGTGAACAACATAACTAATATCAGGCTTAGCAGCCAGCAGACCATACTCATGTAATAGTTCCAAACAATATTTTCTTTGAGACATGCAAATACCATTTTCATTTTGTAAAACTTCTATACCCAAGAAATACTTTAACTTCCCCAAATCTTTTATCAAAAACTTAGAATTTAAAAATTCTTTAAACCTTTTAATCTCAGCCTCATCATTACCAGTTATCACAATATCATCAACATACACAAGCAACATCATAAACAAAGAACTAGATCTCTTAGTAAACAGAGAGTAATCAAACTTACTTTGTTCAAAACCATGCTCAGCTAACACAATGGTCAGCTTAGCATTTCACTGTCTAGGAGCTTGTTTTAACCCATATAAAGACTTATTAAGTTTGCACACTTTGTTTTTAAAAGGATTTTCATACCCTTGAGGCATAATCATATAAACATCCTCATCTAAATCTCCATACAGAAAAGCATTATTAACATCAAGTTAATATAATGGCCAATTTTTATTCACATCAATGCTAATAACACATCTAACAGTAACCATCTTAACAACAGGACTGAAAGTCTCATCATAGTCTAGACCTTCCCTTTGACCAAACCCCTTAGCTACTAATCTAGCTTTATACCTATCAATCTCACCAGTAGATTTAAATTTAATTTTCCAAATCCACTTATACCTAATAGCTTTTCTACCAGCAGGCAGATAACATTCAGTCCAAGTATTATTCCTATTTAAGGCCTCAATTTCATTATTCATGGCATCAATCCAATTAGGATCAGTAACAGCTTCCTCATAGCTGGTTGGTTCAACAGACATATTCAAATTAGTAGTAAAACACAAGTTGTCATTAGTCATTACTAAGCATAGCATAACAGACATATTTTTCTATACCATATCTAACATGAGAAGGAGTTGGTACAGAAACATTTTCATTAAAATTGCCCTCAGACTAGTTTTGGTCATCAAAGTTGGTTGCAATGTGCCTTCCTTCCTGATCTAAACCAGGTGTAGTATCACTTGCAGTATCTGCTGAATCAGGAGGTTGCACACTACCATCCACAACTGATGAATCTTTTCCTTCATCATTGGGACTTTGAGGCTCACTAAAAAACTTCAAGTGATCAACTTCATTTGTAAAATCAACATCTGTTAAATCACAGGTTTTCATCTTAAAAGGAAATATGTTTTCATAAAACCTAACATCTCTTGAATAAAACACATTTCTAGAATCCAAACTTACAAGTTTATAAGCTTTTTTCACAGTAGAAAACCCAATAAGTACACACTTTTCATACCTAAAAGACATTTTATCATTATTATTTAAAATAGTAGAAAAACATAAACAACCAAAACACCCCAAATGGGAAAGACTAGGTTTCTTTTTATGTACCAACTCAAAAGGAGACTTACCATTTAACACAGATGAAGGCAGCCTGTTTATAAGATACACAGCAGTTAAAAAACACTCAGACCAGAAAGATAGAGGAATCTTTCCCCCCCCCCCCTGAAACATAAGACTCCTTGCTACATTTAGCAAGTGTCTATGTTTCCTATCAGCAATACCATTCTGATGAGGTGTATGGGCACAAGAGGTCTGATGTATTATTCCAAGATCAGAAAACAAAGTATACATTCTTTTATTAACAAATTCTGTACCATTATCTGACCTAACATTTTTTATTTTTACTTCAAACTGATTATGAATCAATTTAATAAAGGAAACAAATACATCAAATACCTCATCCTTAGTTTTGACTAAGTATACCCACACAGCCCTAGAGTAATCATCAACAATGGTTAAGAAATACTTAAACCCATCTCTGCTAGGAACTCTATAAGGGCCCCACAAGTCTAGGTGAACAAGTTCACCAACAGTCTTGGACTTGTGATCAGACAAGGGAAATGGTTCCCTTGTCTGTTTGGCCCTGTGACAGACTTCACAAACAGGCACAGAAGTGTTTTTAGATATATTCAAGTCATTATGTAAAACAGACAACACTTGGTCAGCAGGATGACCAAGTCTATTATGCCAAAGCAACTTAGACACATTAAAACTTAGAATCATATTAGACTTACCTACCACACAGTCTTTATTCATATCAAACAGATACAGTCCTCCATATTCACTACCAATCCCCAATGTTCTCTCCTTTTTCAAGTTCTGAATATAGCACTTATCCTCATCAAAACCAACAAACATCTTACTATCTCTAATAAGTTTGTTAACAGACAATAGACTCACACAATAACCAGGAACAACAAGAACATCATATAAAATCACATTATTAGTTAATCTTAAGTTCCCAACATGACTAATAGTAGCAAGAGTACCATTGGGATGACCAACAGTAATCTTTAAACTAGTAACATCAACCACATTAGACATACCAACAGTAGACACAGTTAAGTGTTGATTAGCACCAGAATCAATGATCCAACCCATACTTATAGTATTAACATATAGACCACTATTAGCACAGAAAAATAGATCTATTGAGGGTGACACCTCCATCCGTGTTGGGAGATACATGCTTAACTATTTTAATTATTTTTACAAGTACTCTAAACCTTTACATTACTGTGAGATTTCACAACCTCTACTGTTATACGTTTTGAATTACCTTTTGGGTAAGAAACATGCTTACTTTTATGGACTACTTAAACAAATGCTTTTGTTTGATAAACTATTACCTGATGGCCTAAGTACTGTATCCCAAATGCCCATGCTCATGTACCGTTAATTCCTGCTGGGAAGCACGAGTATTATAAATAGATCTATTGAGGGTGACACCTCCATCCGTGTTGGGATTCAACAGTCCGGATTGGACAAACGGATGTATACCATGTCGAATTACAGTGTCTAGGGATAGAACACTTGCCGGGCCTTATTATTACATGACTCATTTCATGCAACTGTCATAGCTTCGGTAGCATGAAACTTAGCGCAGCGTAATAGCACTTTTGTATACATTTCGAAATTGAAATGTTAACTCATGAACTTACTGGTCCAACTTTACGGCTTTATATAAACCTATGAACTCACCAACCTTTGTGTTGACACTTTAGCATGTTTTTCTCAGGTGTTTAGTTGTTGATATATGATGATGCAAGGCAGTGCTTGGCAGGGGCATAGGCACACTTTTGGAGGGTACACATAACCCTCATGACCAGAGTTTTTGTACTATGGGACAACTAATAACAATAATGGGCCTTGTTTTCCGCATTTCAATTATGTAAAACTTATGTTTTAATTAATGAAGCTTTTAAAACAGATTTGATAAATTCGTTCTCTATTACTTGTGTTATGATCCAACTAAGTAGCACCCCATATGTTATTACCGCTGCGATCTGATTTGGGGGTGTTACAGATTGGCATCAGAGCTAAGGTTATAGGGAACTAGGTACACATAAAACCTAGACTATAACCGCTTTTTACAAAAACTCAACCTATGACCGCCATGTGCCAGCCTGCCTTACTTGCCACTTTACTTGCTACTCTACTTATTGTTTCAGCAAGCCTAGCATATACTTGCATGCTACTTTGATAACATGTGCTTTCGTGTTAATTGTATACATATACATATGTACTTATATTATAGCTAATACTTTCTAGCCTTACACTAAAGATTATAAGTATCTTCTATATACTTATACACGTATACCATCTCAGACATTGTAAAATGATTACAATGATCAATAAACTTTTCACGATCTTACGTAGTATTATTTTACCTAAAGCCTATCACAAACTATTGATTTCCTTGGTAGAAATCAAAGATATGAAATTTCTAAGGAACAAACTGATTCATCATCTACAAAAGCTGAAGTTCAGCAACTTTCTCTACATTCATCAAGTTCTCTTCCGAAACTTTCATTGTTAAAAGTCTATGATTCTAACCCAGTGTGGACTATTATTCTTTTCCACACGCATGAGTGTTTTGTCAGAAATTTTTAAGTAGGATGATTTACAATGTCTTTATTTGAATGGATTGGGACGCCCTTTCATTTAAATAAAGAAATTGTGAATCGCCGAACCATAAGTTTATACTTCCTTATTTACATTGTTTGGGATGCTTCTCTATGTAAATAACGAATTATAAATGAGTGGGCTTATTTGTATCTGAAATGACGTGAGTACAAAATCGAGAATCACAAGAATTCATAAAAATATATGGAAAGCATAAATAACGTAATTTTTATTAGAATCCACGAAAATTAATACATAACGATATAATTAGCAACGGTAGTGCTAATGTTACAAAGATCACTGAGTAAGATATAGAATCGCCAGTAGGTTGACCCGTCAAGCCGATGAAAAACACCACTACACCTACGAGAGCAAGAACCACGACGGGATGTATCACCTTGAGAATTCGGTACGATAAATACAAACAAATCATTAAACAAGGTAACTAAAGACAAGGTCTTATACATAAAAACAAACAAGTCTTATTACACCTTCATTAGAGATTACATAGAAACACAACAAGGACTTATTTTAACCATCCTAACGCAAGATTATTACCCCCATATCTTATCCACGCCCATGGCTAAACCCATGAGTGGTACGAGAATGACCAAAACACCGACCAAAAATTCGTAGTCTTCATCCGGAACATAGGCCAAGTAGATGGCGGCGACAATAACATACACGATCGCAAGAATGGTAACAAGATGCGGCATTTTGAAAGAAGTAACAAGAGAAATATCGATGGTGGAAAAATGAAAATTAAATTGGGGTATTTATAAGAAGAAAAATAACCGTTAGAATCACTGTTCATAACGGCTATAATCACTGTTCATAGCCGTTAGAAATCACTGTTCATAGCCATTAGAAATTACTGTTCATAGCCGTTAGAAATCACTGTTCACAGCCTTTGGAAACTACTATTCATAACCGTTGGGTTCACTAGGTGGTAAGACATTCAAATTGTTTCATTTAGTGTGAGTGATCAAACGACTAAATTAAAGTCGCATCCTTATTACCCAAAATTCATTAGAACTTTCAGTAAGAACTCGAATTCACGAGGGAAAGTGAAGATGAATTCAAGGCCAAATATCCCCATCTTTTTGTATCTACACCTGATAACACTAAGTGAATGTCGGGACGACATTCAAATAAGATTGGGAGACTGTGACAAATGGTAATTTTCCATTTTAATAATTGTGATTAATTATCAGAAAATGCGCATTATTTATTTATTTACATCTATTAATGAGAAGTTTACTCATTTAATTACGTTATTACATTACGATAACTCAAAAACATTCATATGTGATACAATGCATTGGAACGAGCTCACACGTGGACCACGAAAATAAAATACACTCAATATATTCTAAACGGATCCTTATATTAGTTCACAGCCCAATTTCCCCTTGGCTTGGTACTACTTACCAGCCCAACCCAACTTATAAGTTTTAATATTTCATTTATTGCACTCGTTCAACTCACCCTCACCTGGACTTGATTTCTCTAAAATACGACACACAATATATGTAACTTTTTACACCATTTGACTACTCACCCACCAAAGAAACAGGATCTCGACTTTCACATTTTATTACGAACGTTTGACCACCTAACGAAGGCCAAAGCAAATCATCCTTGACTTGATTTCAAGTTCTGAAGCCATTTTTACACATATTGTACAATTCAATTTAAACTCATTTCCACCTAGCTCTATTATTATTCTTTGATCATTTAAGAGTTCTTAAGTATATTTCTCACCTTTTCCTTAAACATCACATGCTAGAAAATCAAATTGGACCTTTTGAACATATGTCGACACACCCTCCTATACACAATTCAACCAAGACCAATCCTACACACTATATCTTCATCTATATATTTGCAAATCTTCTTAAAGTCACCAAGATCACTATCGTATTCCTTTTCATGTCAACTTTTCTCGAAAACACAGTATATATACATTTTACGTATACATATTCATACATATATTTCACACTACATTAACTCCCATTCACACTATAAAATTTTACATATATATTCTAATTCATTTCCTTATTCGATCCTCTCAAGAAGATCCAGGAGCTTTTTCCATAATTGTTCGAGCCATTTCAAATCATACAAGCCCCATTTGAAGCCTTTGGTTATGGTTCGAGCGGGTTAAGGGTTTTCCTTTTAATTTCTAGTCCTTTCGAACGTATAAACTCTCCACCATTTGGTGTTGTAAGTCTTTACAACTCGTTTTCTATACTTTCCTTTGATACATATCACTCCATGCATCGTACTTCAATTTATTTCGAACGTATATCATTTTCTTTTTCATTTTACGAGCTTATATATTCCTTTTTCGTAAAACATGATTTGCCTCCTATTGATGGAAGGCTATAAAATATTGTTACACCATCACACAACATTTATATATTCATTTTAAAGCATGTCGAGTACCATTTTAATTTTATGTTTCATCGTATATAAAATATAGTAACACTTATATAAATCATTTTCTATTTTATACAACTCACATTTATCGACCAAGAAGTGACCATGTTATTTCGATTCCAAACACATAACATATAATTTGTATTGCACAACCAAATTGTTCACAAGCTTACCCAACAAGTTCATGATCTGGGTTTTCTTTGATAAGCTCATATAAGCTCTTTAAAAACACCAAAGCTTAAGCTACTTGGATTGTTTTTTTTTAATTTACTTATATTAGCGACATGGGCTTTTAAGCCCAATAAGTGATTATTAAGCAATTGTGATAAGCTATTGATATAAGCTCTTTTGTTATGTTTTTCTAACCATAAAATAAGCCCAAACATAAGCCCACTTTGCCTTAAAACGCCATGGATCATAAACTCTTAACAGGCTTTTAATTATATACGTTAAGTCCATTTAGCTTACAAATAAGCATTTCGAACAATAATCAGTTCCATTAGACTTAAATAAGCTATATAAAGTTACTAAAACTCTCGGATAATTTTTCCTACCTTTTTTGTGATTTTTGGACTAAATTTGCAAAGCATATTTACTATTAGGGGTAAAAATTGTAACTTTTGGAAAAATAAGGTACAAACTGTCAAATCAGTAACTTATGGGTATAAAAGGATAAAATAATAACTAGAAGTCATAAAATGTAACATTTGACCCTTTTTGGACTAAAAATGTAACCAAGGACTAACGGTGCAAAACTAACTCCGTTAGGGTAAAAAGTGTAAAATCTGTAAAAGTTCAAGGACCAACAGTAACTTTATACCATTTTCAATTCTATTTCATATTTTACACTTTTCAACTCAATCACGTGCATTTTTACGTTTCGTTCACATATTTAATCACATAACGTTTATATGTTTATATAACGAGTTTTAACGATTTAACTTAACGTTTCGTTTCACCACTTTCGAGGAAACAATATTTATGGACTAAATGACATAAAAACAAGATAATATTATATATAATATTATTTTTGAACTTTAAGCATTTTAAGCATATCACACACTCACATCACAAACCAAATCGTTATCCGTTACTCATTTTCACAATCACTATTCATATTAAGTCAGATTCTCAGACTTTACCATTATTCAGGTCATGTGTTGGAGCCGTTCCCATAACTTACTTGATTTTTACATTTCACCTTTCCAGTTACGCTCAAGGTGAGTCGTAGCCCCAATTTCTATCATTTAATTGTTTATTAAACTCTTTGGGGGAGATACATGCTTAACTATTTCAATTACTTTTACAAGTACTCTAAACCTTTACATTACTGTGAGATTTCACAACCTCTACTGTTATACGTTTTGAATTACCTTTTGGGTAAGAAACATGCTTACTTTTATGGACTACTTAAACAAATGCTTTTGTTTGATAAACTATTACCTGCTGGCCTAAGTACTGTATCCCAAATGCCCATGCTCATGTACCGTTAATTCCTACTGGGAAGCACGAGTGTTATAAATAGGGTGACACCTCCATCCGTGTTGGGATTCAACAGTCCGGATTGGACAGACGGATGTATACCATGTCGAATTATAGTGTCTAGGGATAGAACACTTGCCGGTCCTTATTATTACATGACTCATTTCATGCAACTGTCATAGCTTCGGTAGCATGGAACTTAGTGCAGTGTAATAGCACTTTTGTATACATTTTGAAATTGAAATGTTAACTCATGAACTTACTGGTCCAACTTTACTGCTTTATATAAACCTATGAACTCACCAACCTTTGTGTTGACACTTTAGCATGTTTTTCTTAGGTGTTTAGTTGTTGATATATGATGATGCAAGGCAGTGCTTGGCAGGGGCATAGGCACACTTTTGGAGGGTACACATAACCCTCATGACCAGAGTTTTTTTACTATGGGACAACTAATAACAATAATGGGCGTTGTTTTCCGCATTTCAATTATGTAAAACTTATGTTTTAATTAATGAAGCTTTTAAAACGGACTTGATAAATTCGTTCTCTATTACTTGTGTTATGATCCAACTAAGTAGCACCCCAGATGTTATTACCGCTGCGATCTGATTTGGGGGTGTTACATAATTAATCTTTTGTAACAAATTATATACCACAGACCCATCAACCTTATCATATGTTTCCTGTAATTCTTTCCAAACAGATGCATCATTTTCAGAATAAACCAATCCCATATGAACATTTTGAGACACAGAATTCATGATCTAGGTTAAAACAATGGCATTACATATGTCCCATTGGGCAGATAACACATCACTAGTGACATATGACTCTTTCAAGCATGTACCATCAACAAAACTATACTTATTCCTAGCCTGCAAGGCCAACTTCATGGCACTAGACCAAATCCTATATTTCTCAGTCCCAAGCAATTTAAAATGAATTAAAGTAGTGTTACTATTATCATTAGTTTGAATATGCAAAGGATTAACAACATCAAGATTACTAATTAAAACAGGTGAAGCACCACCTCCACCACTACTACCACCAACAACCATAACAACAGATAAACAAGAAATCAATGCAGATAAACAAGAACAAACAAACACTCAAAACAGATAATACTAAGAAAAGAACCAACAAGGAACAGACAAACAAACCAATCAACAACCAACTACCAAGATTGCCCAAGAACCTAAACTCCAGCGACCTAGACACAACTAAACAACACCTAATAACAAGAAGCAGAAGAAAAGCAACACACGCCCAAGAATAACCAAATGCTAGCCAAGAAGACTGGGGGTAGCCAGAGCAGGTATCCGTACCAATCAGGTTGGTAGGTCAAGATGTTAACCACCCCGTTTGCACCTTCTTAACTAAACAAGTGTTATCTTAAGGGAAGAAAGATCAACTTACAGTGCTTTAACCAGATAACAGCGGAAGAAAACCACTACAACAACACTAGATTCACTTAGTCTAGTGCTATTGTAATCAAGAACGGGCCCAACAACCTCAATCAATCATCAAGGATAAAAGAAACCCTAACCAAGAATCCCACAAGAACCACCAGATCTAGCCTGAACAGACTAAATCGAACACGGCCGTAAAGAATACGACCTCAATTAACCAATTAAACCTCTAATTAACAAAATCCCAAAAAAATCTTTGAAACCCTAGAAACCCTAGAATCTAAAAAATCACCAAATTAGATCATTGTGGTCTCTGATACCATGTAAGAATGGTAAGAACACACAACAACAATCTTTACACCCAGCCAACCACCCCTTGGTGTATCTTTTATAAGGGCACCAATCAACCTCACTACAAATCACTCACACTCATTTATTGATCAATAAAGATTGATCAATTAAGACAGTAAACAAGACTAACAAGATATCAGAGATGATATCTATAACAATACGAAGACAATGAGAGAACAAGAAAGAATACAAAGACTGCACACAGATAACAATGACAACTAGTGAAACCCTAGCTCTGGATGAGAGCTTATATAGTTGACATTTACACTTTAGCCCTTGTAGATCATCACTCTCTCCATAAGCAGCTTAAACATGTATTCCAGTGATAGCAAGAATGAAGAGTTGACACATTAAGTCCTTCAACTTAATAATGACCAAAAGTTATAATATTTATAACATGAACTTCTTAAGGCATTTAAACTTGAGCATGAAAAGTTAGTTGTGAAGGTTGAGAGCTAGTTGTATGACTTGTATCAATGATTAACGAAGAGTTAAGTTGAAACGCAGAAATTTATTTGATGCAATAGGTTAAGCATTGCTATAATTTATCTTGTAAGGAAATTTGAGGTATTTGATCATTTAGATAAGTTTTTTATATTGAGTAAGCTGCAAAACTAGTTGGAGATGGAAGCTAAACCTGTTATGTAAAGTTGCTAACTAAAGCTTTTATTTGTGTATTACAACCTGAATTTCGTTCCATCGGAACTGGAACTTCTCAATGCCTCTTTGAACCGGAAGAATCCCTATAAATGTGGAGTGTAGTCTTTACTCAGATGATTTAAATGTGTCGTTTTTCTAAACACGTATGAGTCTTTCATTAATTTTATAAAACTATATATATTGGATAACACAAAACTCAAATAGGAAGCAAGAAAGGATGCTCAAACAATTTTGTAGACCGATGGCTCCAAATATTTTAGAAGCTAATTGACGAATTTATTTTGGATTTTCCTTTTTTAATATTAAATTATTAACTCTTACAAAATAACTTAGAATTCTTTTCTAACTAAATGATTATCCGTGTATAGCGACGACAATGTATAGTGGCGTCAATTTGTTTATTGTTTTCATATATATGGGTGTAAGTGAGGGTGGAGAAGGTTTGTGTATTAAATTGTAACTAACTATTATGATTAAAACTTTTATAAATAAAAGTATTTTAGTCAAACAACATTACTCATTACGTAAGTTTTTAAGCAAGGCCAGTATTTGAAATTTTTTTCTTAATATGTAGTGAAGATAATATATTTATATAAAAAAGGAGAAGCAGCTTTTAAGTTCTTAAAAGTCCATGTAAACATAAGTTAAGGAAAATCACAATTAGGTTTATGAATGAATTATTGTAACTTTAAATCTAAATAGACTTTATGCAGCCACAAGCCCACAATATTCATTTTGGGTCTACTAAGCCCAAAGCATCTAAGCTCAAAATATATACACTCAAAATTCAGCATACATAAAAGTTTCTATATTAAATAGTGATAATATTCAGTAAAACCAAACATGATACCTCCCAAGGCAGCTTTTAGTTAAAAGATTTTTTTTATAAAATGTTTTGTACAAAATAAAGAAGATAAAAAATTATGTTCAAATCAAATGTTTTCTATCAAACTCTTTACGGAAAAATTGCATTTCTTGTTTTAACAAAGGAAACTACAAAACATATTTTTTTTTATGTTTTTCATGTTTCCCTCTTCCCTTATAACCCCTTTTGTTTTATTGAGAAAAGAAAACAATATCATACAAACACATTTTCTATTTTTTGTTGAAAATTAAATCCCATTTTTATTTACAAATCTGAAAATAAAATATTAATAATTTTTTTCTCTAACCAAACACCTAATGCTTCTAACTTGTAGTTCAATAGTCATTTTGTGACAAAATGTTGAATTAACATCTATTTACATCTTTTTTCCCACAAATACATCTTGTTCACATTATTTATCATGAAAAATACACAGATCCATCATTCTACGTAGTTTTCCTACTCTACATTCTACAACATGCTACAAATGTGATTATATACACTACCAGGCTGCCAGCAGATCTATACATAAAGCAGGCCAATTAACTTACATAAGTTTCTTAAAATACGCCATCGAATGCGGAGGATACAAATGTAATTTCCTTATCTCCGGTATTCATACAGTGAATCTTCCGATGATATGCACATAGTGCTGAACCAGCAACTTTCCACGCGAACCCACATTTTGCAATATCATTCCATTTTTTTGCATATTCATAAGTCACATGATATATGGCGAGAGCTTCATTGTACACATGCTCGAGGTTTCTTGTGGTATCTTTGAAATCAGAAGCACCATATAACATCTGAATGACAATTTGTTAAAAGTTTATTTGTCATTTTTAGATAAATAAGTTGTATAGCTCCGTTTGATACAATTGTCATATTCAAATAAAACGTTCACAAAATAATCGACAAATACATACCTGCTTATACTTTTCGTTCACACTGCTTGCAGCATCATTTTTTGATATATCATTTTTTAATGCATTTGTCATGTCCCGTCTATAGGCTTCATATCTTTCCTTCCACAGGCTTAAACAGGAATTGGGTACATTGTTGATATTGAAATAATGTAACTTCCATATCTCTGCACAAAAATTATATGATTATGATTCAATTCACTGACTCCTTTTCCAACTTATGGCAATAAGGTAATGGAACGGAAATAAATGCAATAACTAAACACACTTGCCTTGTACAGGTAACTTCTCATTTTTACAACTCTGAAACACATCATAAATTTGTCCAAGAATGGAGGTAGAATGATATACTGGTTTTCGATCCATATAATGAGGATATTCTGTTGCTTTCAAGTCATTAGGAATTACAACCTGTTTCACGAACGGATGTTGAGAATAAATTTATTTTATATCTAATAATCAGCAAAGGATGCAAAGCAATGATAGGAGCAAAGAAATTTAAGAAGGATACTACTTTATATCACTGATAACCAAAGAGTCTAAGACGCACGAGTTGAGCACAGTAAAATTATAGGTAGAAAGAGAAAACTAACCTTTTTGCCACTTTTGGACGCATCTAAAGCGTCATAATACAAGTCAATCAATTTCAAAATCTTTTTAACGAAAATGTCTTTCTTGTCAGTAGTATCATCGTCTTGCAATATCATATGCCGATCCGTAAATGCCATACAGCTATCAGCTGCTGTGCCAGCTGAACTACTTGTTTGATGCAAGGTGTTAAAACGTTGGAACATTATGACTTTTACAAAATGACAATGGAATGTAATTAAATTTTCATGAGCATCAAAAGGAAAGTGCTAACCACCACCAAGTGGTCTAGTGGTAAGGCACTTGACTTCCTCACAAGAGGTCAAGGGTTCGAACCTCACTAGGTACACATTTGGAGTTGACCAGGGAAGGGCCGGAAAAGGTCACCGGGATACCCCCGCAGTGGCTGAACTTGCATAAATTTTATGTGGATTCATCAAATTAGATTGTGGTATATAAGAATACAACAAACATTGCCAACTTAATGAGTTTAAGCCAATAAAAGTTCAATACTTTCTTTGAGCTTTTAAGTTAGACCACGAGAAACATTCATCACCCAAAAAAGAAAAACGTTTTGACCAATGACCAGACCTTGATAATCTAAATACTATATACAATTTTATATTTTGAAAAATGATGAAAGTAGCGAATGTAGGGCCAATAAAATAGGTGATGACTGTTTGTTTCCATATTTTTTGGGAGGGTGGAGGGCTACTACTAATTTTTCTTTTATCGGTAATAGATGATATAAACTACACTAATTATCCAGATTTTTAGGGCGCCATGTCCCTCCCCTGCCCTCACATAGCCGTCGTTGTACCCCCAGTTAGGCTGCGTACATCTGCGTCAAAAGACTCACCCTCCCCGGGTAGCCTGAAGTCCTGAACTGGGAAAACCCTCATTTGTTTACCTGTTTTACCCCGTTTATCTAAAGGAAAGTGCTGAGGGAGTTACATTGTAACTTTAGATGGTTGAAAATATAAATATACTGATATCCCAAAATGGGAACTGACAACATTTTTACTGGTAAAAAGTAAATATATGCTTTTATTAGTAAAAAATTGTATCCATAAATACTAAGTTTTTATAGCCAAATATGGAGGATAAACAAAAAAAACTTCAATAACAGTACATAGTAAAAAGAGTTGTATCTAATACCAAGTTTTATAGCCGAATATGGAGGATAAGCAACAACGGAGCATGCGGGAGGTAGCATTTAGACAGTCATACCCCTACCCCGAGGGTCGGGAGACTGCTTCTAGAAAGGCCTCCGGCAAGTGTGTGTTTGACTGTATACATGCACAAAACATGACCAGTATGGAGGATAAACAAAAATCTTCTACAATAAGAATAGAAGACAGAGAATGCACCAGTTCATTTCTGAAGAAAAAAGTTGTTTACGCAACTCATGCTCTATTTCTTCATGAGACAAGTCACTCGGCTTCTTACTAATTGCATTTGGCGTTGAGTAACTACATGTCGATGGTTCACATTGTTTGAAATGACGTAACAGCTGACAACAGGAAATTTTAACCACAATTCAGCAAGAAAGAAAGAAATGACGTAACAGCTAATACAATTAATAATTTTCTAGAAAGAAAGAAAAGAAAATGCAACATGGAAAGGTGTTGGATGTACGTCATGGTTATTGGAGACCCAATACATATCCCCATCGAAATCACCAGTCGCAATTTCACTTGCCACTGATCTTCTGCCTTTTGTAGAAAAGAATATAGCAAATTTACTACTCGGAGTATAATCTTCTAATTCCTTCACATACCGGGCTTTTAAAACATGCACGTCGCCAAAATGAAGTCCTGGATTCCTATACACGAGAACCTTTCCCGATATCTGACCATTCTCACTGCATATACAAATAGAGATGAATTTGCAAAGTCCAAGTTTTATTCTACGCCATCATAATTATTAACTACTCTTCAATAGTCATAACAGCGATTCTTTTATTTATAACATAAAAGCTGAATAAGCAGTAGATGCTTACAGAAGAACGCAGACTTCATCACTATCCAAGATTCCTGTTGGGTCAGTTGTGCCCATTAAATAGAAGCTATCACTTATTGGGATCTTTCCTTCTCCAAGCCCTTTTCTCTGTTCTTTGGCTAGCTGAGACAAACGATGCTGTAAGAATGGTTCACTAAGAGGAATGCAGGCCCCCAACATCTCTAAACATATTCCAGAATCATCTATATGCTGATAAATATTGGCCACTGTAAAAGGAAGCACAATAAATTGCTAAATATCCCAAGAAACAGAATTACCAATAATGGAAATAATGGTTAGATTCTCTAAAATCTAAATACCTCGAAATGCTGCACGTGGATCAAGACATACTCTTTGAGCATCTTCTAATGTTTCTTTTAGTAATTTCAAAAAGAATTCTTTTGGGACACCTCCAATGCTTAAAAGTGCTATCAAAGTCTTTGATAGTTTAGCTGCCTTCAGTTTATGACTGTAAAAAAAGGGAGAAATGAATTGTGTGACTTTCCTGATAGATCATCCCGTTGTAAATACCATTTTTAGTGAAACCAAAAATGAAAGGTGTATAAGCCTATATAAAATCTAAACAAATAATATGAATATTCGGATAGAATGTACTATACCTTACAGAAACTACTTCAAGAGAATCAAATGATTCTGTATCTGAAAATCTTGGATCTTTCTTGACCTTGATCATAGACGGTCTCACTTGAATTGTTCTCGCTTTAAGCTAAACGAAACATATAAAAAGGAAAGTATATTAATTCCCACATAAAAATGTATGCTGGAATCATAGAATGAGAGCAAGAGGAAATAATCTCCATGAAGATTGAGCAGCCTATCAGATTCACGGATAGGCCTTAGCCCAGTTTCGTATTTAGGGTATAATAGTAAGTACGTTTAGTATAACATTCTGTACTGTCCTATTAACTTGTCTAAATGATTTGGGGATTTATGCCCAAAATCTTTTCACCTGCTAGAGAAGTTGACCCTAACAATTATCATATATTTGGTCAAGCACATTATAATTTGCTTATAATTTCCTTTAGTGTGAATAATTATAAAGTGTACCTTCTTGTTGACAAGAAGAGTCCCTTTTAAGGCCAAACCCTCCTTGTACAATCGACATTAGATCAGCAAAGGCTAAAAGGAAACCAAAATATTATTGAATTTTTTCAAATCACATAATCAAACCGCATAAACCTTGAAGCAATAATAATAGTTACCGGCTCTCTAATTGCATCTCCCTTCCTTTATGACCAGTAGATCCGAATTCAGGTTGGACAAGGTCAAACAGCTGTCAGTTCGAAAAATAATGGCAGTGTTAAAATTCAGATTGTGCATAAGAACAAAAGGCCTATAGAACAAATTTCCACTTACAAAAAAGTATATAATTGAAGAAATTAGAGTGCAGATAGCAGATCAAATAATCAATCTCTACAATTTTGTTATATTTAGAGCAACGTACGAATGTAGAAGTAATGTAAAGTAAATGACAGGGAAAATAAAATATTTATATTTAACCTCGAAATGTTTATCTTTCATATACTTCACATGATAAAAGTCATTTGGGACTAATACAGCTAAATCTTCAGATATAAATCCTGTACCGTCTGTCTGTATCATTCGTTCACCATCTTCATCATACAAAATACAACCATTTTTAACCTGCAACAGTCATAAAGTTTGCCTTGACAAGTATGAGGAAATGAGCAAATTACTCGAAAGAAAAAGGCAGAAAGTTATACAATGCAAGGAATTTCATCAATTTCTTCTACCGACACAGAGGCAAGATCAACTGGAAGCTTTATCGTTGTTGATAGGATAAGGGACAACCTGCATAATACATAAAAAGATAATGAGTATTCGTATATCTATTTAAAAAAGACATTATTGATGAATAAGATATCCTAACCTAGCAATGTATTTAGCCATGCTAGAGACCATGTGGACGTGCATGAAGCAACACCGTAAATCATGGGTTGTTTTAAAGTTCGTTAACCAAGTGTCTTTTTCATCCCAGGGGGCAATAGATTCTCTTTTGATAAAATAGCATTTAATAGCCCCTGATGATCCTCGTTTTATGTCCTCTTTTCTGTTCTTCTTCCTTTCTTTGCCTCCATCTTTAAAGACTAAGATATAACAATATCGGCCCTTCTTGATTAAGTTTGAGTTTTTCTATGTAAAAACATGCAACTCGTTGACAGTAGCAAGGGCGGATCTTAGTTGGGGCCCCCCGTTTTTTCGCTCGGGGGGGCCCGCCCCCCCCCCCCCCCTGTTTTTTCGCTCAGTAGTGCTAACTTATTCATATTTCGTCCAAAAAAATTTATATTTATTAAGTCGGCTCCCCCAAATTAGAAGACCCTAATATACGATAGAACAAAAAAATTTCCGGCCCCCTCCACTAAAAACTTCAAGATCCGCCACTGGACAGTAGCATATATTTTTCAAGATAAACGTGCATATAGATTCAAGGATGTTTCAAAGATTATGCACTCTGCATTTAGAGATGCAAGAAGGAATAACAGAAACAACTAAAAATTAGCTAAAATAGTTTAAAAAATTACCAAAAAGGCGATAACGGCTTAACCCAACAAGAATGCCTGCTTCAGCAATCTTTACATAATTTATACGGATCATCTTGTTGTAATTGTCGTCAAACTCTGCAAATTTAACAATTAACACATTCTCGTCTCCTACTACTCTTTGTAGGTGAGTTTTTTTGGTATCAAGATATGGACCCTAAAAATATGACAAGGGAATATGATTACATACAACAAACTAATATACTGAACAGTAATTTGGACAGAAGTTACCAGCAAAAAAAGCAGTTTTCACAAAACATTTTTTTAGAATGGCAAACACACAACCCCCTAAACTACATGTATGTCCTAAGTGGGACTTAAACCCTAAACTCCTTGGGGGAGGAAAACCTAAAATTTACACCTTGGTACCGCCATGCCAAATATGGTTCTTTGGTAATTTTCACTAAATATTACAGTAGTTAACATGGGTAACTTTTATTTGTTGGACAATCTAGAGGGCTCAATAGGTGTTTGGATCTCTTTTGCAAAATACTTTCAATCAAACAAGTAATCATGTGCAATAAGTAAAGATATAAGCAAAAGAGAGAGAGAGAGAGAACGCAACAATGTAAAGTGGTTTTAACTTTTGATTGATTGACCTATCTACTTGCCCGAGACTATCTCATGGGCCAAATCCACTAACAACCTTGTTTTTTCTGCTTGAGAAAAGACCTTCAACCTTTAGTTCTCACTCAACTCCCCTAAGTAAGACACCAACCGATCCGAGTGATTAACAAACTAATGTGGACTTATATAATAAACACAAAACAAGCCAAATGAACAAGAAATTATGTGCCTCTATATAACTAAACATAAAACAACCAAAAATCTGGAAATATGCAGAAGGTACATCATATATGAAGAATCATCTATAATCAGTTATGACTATTAATCATGAGAGAAGAACACATCACGAACCTTAAACTTGTAACTTCCATCAGAACACACATAACAAGTATATAGATGTGTCTTCCCGGAATCCCAGTCAAGATACTGCAAATAAATTGAAAAGAAACATGTCATGTAAATTGATGTATTTGGCCTACTACATTTAATGTGCCTGAGAATTCATGTGAATAAACATGATCTTGTCAAATCATTATTATGTAAACTGCAAGTTTGTAAAGCATAATTTCAAATGAGAAATCTGGAAATGACATCATGTACCCTTGCTCTGTCATTAGGTTCGCAGTAACGACACCCAAACTTGTTCCACATATAATCCTCAAAATCCAACATTGGCGTAGTTTTCAATGATTTTATTTTGATTGCATCTTCAATCGAAACAACATCCTCCACCTTATTGCTGCACAAAAAAAATGGACTTCAATAATCAACAGTATAAACAATAGTACAAAACAGGGTATCAGTAGGAATAGAGCAGAGGCCAACTAACCTTCCAACATAACTATGTACCATGAATAATTTCCTAAATTCCAGATCAGATAGTACAAGTGACTGCTGACTTATTGTAAAGCTGCTCGCAATGTTTATTTGGTTTGGCGTTGGAGGATCAGATGGTGCAAAAAGTTTCTTTTGAACAGGCGAACCATAGTGGCTGGAACTTGAAGGGGTAGAAAAGTGCTGGTCAACAAGGTTAGTATTTGCGCCCTTTGAGATAGAACTAGGCGAGTTAATAAACTGTTTTACGACTGGTGAGACACTGTGGTTAACACTTGGCCCATAGTTAGGAATTGCATCTTTCAAACTAGAACAAGATAAGCTGGAACTTTGTTGTTGAGCACGAGTTCCATAATTGCTACTTATAGGAGTACAGTATTGGTTAACCGCAGGACTAGCACTATTAGAACGGCATGGAGATTCAAAAAACTGCTTTGAAGTCGCTGAATCGTAGACTGCACTTTCTGCACCAAGATAACAAAAATAAAATATCCTGCATCTCCCAGATTTTTTTAATAATTAATTACACCACATTTATATGAATTTATCATCAAATCTAACACATAATGGTAAGTACCAATATTTCGTATTTGCAAACGCATAAAGAGGCGTCTTTGCCTTATACGATGCCACATTTATAACCCCAAACTGAATGTTGGTATAAGTATAGATTTCTTTGCTCTTTTTTACATCAAATTCTTTCGACCCTTAAAGCGCAATACTATGATTGATAAATTTATCATGTTCTACCTAAAAAATTAAGTTGGTACTAAAGTAGTCTGCTTTCAGTTTGACATGTTAAATGTGGAGTCTTTTATTTTTGAAATGTTTACAAATACTTTGATTCAAAAACTTTTGAAAATAATAGAAGGCAGAGTTTGAGTTTTGACTTTCTTTCAAAACACTCTAAAAAAAAATCATTTTTCTACTAAAGTGAATAATAAATTTAGAATTTGAAAGGTACTTATCTATATTTATAGTGTATATAAAGAGAGAACGCATTTGGTTAAAACTTAAAAAGTGTGACAACTTAAAAAAAATGATAGTCTAGCTAGTTAAATCAAAATGCATGTTTATTTGTAAAAGTGAACCTATTACACACCAGACAGAAACATGTAAACCCTAAAAAAAAGGAATATAAATTAAAAATATAACTAAATACATAAGTTTTTTAACTCTTACACTTTAGCCACTGTATTTACTTTTTTATTAACCTAAGTCAATGCTCATTCAAATATTACATTTGTGTAAACCATTTTGTAACCAGCACATTTAAATGTAAATTTACCATTTTTATTTATCTATTCAAAACTTGTCATTTTAGTGGGTGTTTGTTTAAGCTTCTTTTTTTTTGGCTTCCAAGCTTATGTGGTTTCGGCTTATATTTCAAAAGCTCAAATTTTTAGCTTATTTTGACACTTTAGACTTATATAAACTTGCTAGTATATCATAATAAGCTTAATATATCATAATAAAATTGCATAAGCCCATAAGTGTCAAAATAAATAGAAAAAATTTAGCTTATAAAATATAAGCCGGAATCATATAAACTCGCAAACCAAGAAAACACCCCCTTAAAAATCAAAGTGCTCATTGCTTTGATCGCTCGAAAAAGCTCTACAGGGCTCCGTGCCAAACATACCAATGTCTCAAGAAATAAAAATTACAAACACAAAAAATACATTTAAAATCAAAAGGGTTTTGCAAAAAAAAAAAGTGAGAAATTACGTTTTGTACTAGACGAAGAAACCGAAGACGAAGAAGGCGAACCACAATCCGAAAACCTCAGACTCTCAACTTCTTGACCATCAAAAGAATTGGAACCGCTCATTGATCTACCATACGTTTTAACCATATAACCAATATAGCTATTCAAATTATAAATATCCTTTGAAGTCCTTCTAATTCTATTCAACACATCAATTGCTGACTCTTCATCTATCTTTGCAAGTTGTTTACGAGCAGGTGTATCCGGCATCGGTAGAAGCTTCTGGACGCATATTTCTTCGAGTAATTGTTGTACGGAATATGGAAGTGGGACGGTGTTTGTCATTCTTTTGAGTTATGTGAAACTTCCCGCTGAGAATGAGTGAGATTGTTGTTGGTCTTTTGTTTCTTTGGTGTTTGGGACTAAAAAGTGTTTTTGTGTTTTTACATTTTTAGTTTTTTATTTGCGCCGTATTCAATCACGTTTCCGAAATCTCAGAATTTGAAATTAAAGGTAGCAAATTTGTGCCCAGAATGAAAAAGAAGGCCTAATTTTGGTTACAAATATTTGGACATATTTAACCTTTTTTTTTTTTAAATAGGTATATTTAGCCTATTAAAAAGTTAAATGAGCACAACGGGTACATATTTACTCTCAATTAAAGAACATTATAATCGTTTTTGAATAAAAACTTATATATATAATATATTTAATTTTTTAAATATAAATGGGGTATTACGTTTAAGGAATTTATTTCGTCATTTTCGGTCTTCTATAAAGCGATTTATATAACATGTGCCCGTTTAGCCCGTGCCCGTTTAGCTCGTATCCGTTTAAGCCCGTGCCCATTTTAGCCCGTGCCCGTTCTAACCGGTGTCCGTGCCCACCCGGCCCGCCCGTTTCCACCCCTCTATTTGAAATCAAACATTGCGTATAAAGAATGTTTTTTTGGAATAATATTTTTAACATTTTTTGTTCTATTATAAATTTATAATCCCATACAAAATGTTGTACAGTATTTCTTTATACTGTATGTTATAGTTTTATAGTAACTCGCACATGCGTGTCCTTTGGATCGATGATATAACGATTAATAATATTCGGCCAAATGGCATAAAAAGGTATTAAACTTAGGCGCAAAAAGATATGGTCAAGCAGTCAACATATTAAAGTATTTCATTGGAAATTGTTTTTGGATGTCGCATGAAATGATTATACGAATTTGAGGACCAAACATGTAATTTACTAACGAACTGAGTTAATGAACGTTAGTAAAAAACCCAAATACGCCAAAAAAATTGTTGGGTACCTTTTTATGCAAGAAAAAAAGAAAAGTACCTTGATTGAAAATAGACCCTAAGTTTGATACCTTTTTGTGCCATTTGCCCATAATATTGTAATAACTTTGTTTTTGAGTTAAATATTGTCATAATTTATAAATTCATGATTTTATAATGTTTTGGAGTTAAACAAGTGTAATATCCGTGCGTTGCACAGGTATACTAATTTATAATGACGTTTGTATTAGTTAGAAAGAATATGAAGGTATAAAGTTAAAAGATATAAGTAATTAATGAAATACAAATTTTTGATATTTTGTTATACTCCCGTAACATTTTTCCGTCTCAATTTATTTGTCAGGAGAGAGAAAACACAAAGTTTAATAAAAATTGGGCCACTTTAATTTTCAATCACTAAAATGGAATATTCCTCCATTAGATTCTCTAGTTTTTACTAAATAAGGAAAGTGGACAAATAAATTGAAACATCCATAAAAGGAAATATGGACAAATAAATTGAGACGGAGAGAGTTATATCACGTAACATTTTTTTGTCTTGACCTCTTTATTTGTTTGACTTATTAAGTATTTTACCTGTCCATTTATTCACACATAAAAAACAAAATAGAAAACCTACAAAACATCACATGATGGCATTAATTTTGTCATTAAACTCCAGAAAATAAATCCCCATACAAACGTAGAAAAATATCCGATCAAAAGAAAACCAATTTAAAAAAATCCAATCATTAAACTCTAACCGAGTAATAAATTAGAAAAAAAATCCAACAAATGCTAGTAAATATGAACCAATGTTAAGTAAATCAAAGGACAAATTAATAGTTGCATATCTTTTCAGGAAACATATTTTAAGACCATATGTAAGTAGGGGTGTCAATAGAGTCGGGTTAAAAAATTTTGTCGTGTTATTTTGATCCGAACCCGATAACCCGATAGTATTATCGGGTCGGGTTAGGGTTAGATTATCATTGCTATCGGGTTATTGGATCAACCCGATAAGACTTGATAATCAATATTTTATTTTTTCTTCTAATATTTTAAAAAGCGCAATACCATATGATGCAGCCAATTTGAATATTAGTAGATTTTTATTAAACGGAAAAACAGTTCTTGAATCCTAGAATGATAGAGTTTATTTCTTTATCAGTAGCATTTTCTTTTTAATTATCTAGTTATCTAAAAATGTTCGGTACTTGTTTCTTGTATGTTTTATAGAAGATATACATACTGTTTGCCCATTAATGATTACTAGTACATTAGATATACATATGTCTAATGATTTGAACACTTTAAAAAATTATTTGCACACTCAATATACAAGCAGCTGAAGCAGAATGTTTAATTTTGTACAAGTATTTAATGCACAGATTGAGTATCCCAATCAATCTCCAAAATGTGCAAATCAATTTCCTATACATATTGTTCTTGGTGTGACTTGCAAAGCAATAGTAACTTTTACTAATTGGATGAAACTGTTGTTATATGCTTCTTTTCATTTAGTCTTTAAAAAGATCGCATGAGTATATCAATTTTAGAAAGCATTCTTTGGGTACATTAATTTTATTGCTGATTTGGAGTATCACCCGACCTGACCCGACATAACCCAACTCAAATACCACCCGAACCTGATAACCCGATTCCTTATCGGGTCGGGTTGCGGGTGAGTTTTTAAAAATCAAAACCCGACCCGGTAAGACCCGATAATACCCCTATATGTAAGTCTTGGAAACCATTTTTTTTTTAAATATTTGTAAAGTCATTATACCAATCTTTAATGTCTCTTTCGTGTGCATAGTGGATGAATTCATAAAGTGAATGTTTGGGGTCATCTTTCTAAACACTATGTACATAGTGCACAAATTAAGTAATGCAACCCTACTAAGTAATGCAACCCTACTGTGAAACCTTTTTGCATAAAAAAAAACCCTACTATGAATCCTTTTTTGCATAAAAGAAATGTGCTTTATCACTGTGCATGATTTGTATAAGGCTATGTGTAATGGTATAATGGTGTACATGGGGCAAAATTTGACACGTGTCAGCCCTTTCATTTTTTTGTGAAATTGGCGCCCCTATGTAATTGGGGGGGGGGGGGGGGGGGGGGGGGGGCGAATTGAGTTTTAACGTTTCAATTTTCTTGAAATGATCAATGGGCAAGGCGCGATTCAAATCACGCCCTTTCGTTTTTTTGTGAAATTGGCGCCCCTATGTAATGGGGGGGGGGGCGAATTGGGCGCTAAATGGGCAAAAACTGGCCAAATCACGCCCCATTACACATAGCCTAATGCTCAAATACGTTGAAATATGTCTCTTAATTGTAAACCAACAATGTAAACTAAAAAAGTTGTGATAAAATATGTTTATTCATACTTTATTGAATAACACCTAAAAAGAGACAAAGGAAACACATACTACTAAAGTATTATGTCTAAGTGACGAGGAAAAAAAAAAAAAAGACTACTAAGATAGTAACATTGCAATTGAAACAGTGACATCTAGAACAAAAAATATTTATATTGTTCCTAAACCCATTAATCATCTTCATCTTCTTCATTTGCATCATCATCAAATAGTTGACACAACATGTTTCTTCCCTTGATCTTGATTATGTTTTTCTTGTTTCGTTTAATTGGCGCCATTGGGATATCATCATCATTAATTTCCTGCATGAGAAGTTAGAGTATTAGTTAATGCAATATGTGAGACTTTCGTCACAACAAAAGTAAAGGAGTATGAGAAGTAAGTCTTTTAATTTACTTACATGTTCTTGAATTGTCAAATCTGTGACAGTAGTGTTATTTTCAGACACAATGACCTACAAAACAGTTGTTGTTTCGCTTGTTTTTGGGTCATCAACAACTTCATTTGGAAGATCACCAACAACAATGACATCACTCGAGTTCCAATTTCTCATGTTTTCTTCACGTTTTCTTTTTTTCGTTGCCTCCTGATATAGAATAAAGTAAATTAAAAAATAATTATATGACGTTTAAAAAAGTTTAAAATGCTTGATGTATAAAACCTACCACGTTGTTGTTGTTTTGGTTGTTTCCTATAATAGCGTGGATGATTTAAGCAATATCTTGATTAAAATAGAAGATTAGAATGGACACACAGTTATCTAATACTCACTCACAGTTACATGATATTCACACACATTACCTGATAGTTTGCCATGATTTGAAGTGACAACTACTAATATTTTATTGTGTTTTGTAGGTAATAAGTGAAAGTGACCCCTCATATATATAGTATAAAAATGACTTAAACCTAGGCGACAAATGAGTAACACTTGCAGGCGCCAAAAAATGAATTTTTAAAAGTTTGAACAATGCAGTCTTATCTCTTTTTTGTTGAAAGGGATAATATAGCTTTCCTGATTGGGACAAGTTATACAAGCTCCCTTTTTCTACAAACGACACCATTTTATTTTTTTTTTGCTTTTTTTATTTTTTTTTTATTTTTTTTTATTTTTTTTTATAATTTTGTTTGTATTAAAAAACTACAAACCTGAAAGTACGGAACAGAAAATATAAAGTTTAATAAGTCAAAATCTTAAAACTGACAAAAATACTGAACAGAAATTGAAAAAAAAATTGTGTTATACTGTAATCTGGGGAGACAAAATGAATCTTTTACCTTAAACCCCCTTTATAGCCCTCATGGGGGTTCCTATAGTATGACCCTTCCTGATTTGTAGGAGTAGTTTGTATATCTTATCAATTCCCTAGTGTAACGCCCCCGTTCGAGAACGGGTCAAATGTCACATTTATGGCGTCAAACAGAACATACGCAAGCGAAAGACTTTAATAATACAATGTTTACAAAGGTATTCTAAGGAAAAGATAAAGTACTAAATCTGAACATTTCAACTTCCATACTAAAATACAAACTAAGTCCAAAAGAAAAGTCTAAATGCACCTCTAATCCATAGGAAGTTATCAAGGTACAGTCCACCAAGAGCTCCTAAGCACTCTTCACCCAAAACCCATCTTCCAACCTAAAACCTGCCGCAGGAAAAAAAATGCGGTTGAGCTTAAAAAGCCCAGTGAACATATATGTACAAATGGACAACTAAAGCAAAAAAATAACTGAAATGAAATCATAAGGATCTGCTGGATAAAATGATGTAAGTTACAATAAGTAGTAAAATGAACGGATAAGTGAAACTGATTCGTGTCAATTGTAGTCCAAGGAATTGCAAAGGAAATATGCAAAACCCGAGTCGTTTGTCCCGACGAAGATCGAATGGAATTTGTGTTCCCGGGACGTGATTCGTGTAGTGAATGAGAAAAAGAGTGATTGATTTTGGATTACACTACTAATATAAAGGGGATCTTAAAAGCAAACTATGTTATCAAATAAAGGCTCAAACAACAATTAAAGGCAAAGGAAATCAATAAAGCTATCAAAGGACTACAAGTGCAAACTAAACTACAGGGACCTAACTTGCCATTTAACAAACTATTTAATAACTAAAAACCAATCAGGCTCGATTTTAAATCAAACAGAAAGTTTAGGGGCCAAAAGTGACAAAGCAGAAACTTATTTATTTTCTTTTCTTTTTATATTATTAAAAACTAATTTAAATTAAGAAAATTCAATTTAAATAGCAAACAAAATCAAACAAATCTGAGATTTTTATAGAAATTTTAAAAAACTAATTTACTTTTAAAGAAAAATAAACTCAATGACCAGATAAGCACAAATAAGCAGAAAGAGCTTATTCTCAATAAGCCAAAAAGCATTTTTTAAGCAAATAAGCAAAACTCAACACCAAAAGCTCAGAAATAATCAAGAAGCAACAAATAAGCAACCATAAACTCAAATAAGCAGATTTGAAACAGATTATAAGCAGATAAGCACTTGAACAGCTCAAATAAAACACAGATTTGGGACAGATAAATTAGCTCAAATAAGCTGATTAAATAAGCTCTATTTGGGAAACCAAAAGTTGAATCTTAGAGACAGCTGGTTTGAATAACTTTTGCCCCAAAAATATCTCCAAAAGCTCTACTAGAATGCTAGATAAAAGCTTGTAAAGTTGGGCTTATTCTGTGTGGCAGGTGAGATTTTGAGCAGACTAGTATTTTTAAGCTTAAATCTAAGTGGGCAAATAAGCTTCAAATTGAAATCTTCCTGTTGAACTTAAGAAACTAACCACCAATGAGCTCTAATCCACAATCCAAACTTAATTCTAACCACTAATGAACCCTAGAGATTAGTTTGAAAATCTGTCCAAATTATGCACTATACTAATTTGACTTTTTGAGATTTAAAGCTAATTTGACTAAATCCAAGTTTGATTGATCCTAGAGCACTTATTATGAAATATTATGCTGATATTAACCCAAATTATGCTAAAGTCAACTAAAATGCACCTATGATCAAGATTATACCTACTGCTACACTAGTTTCTATAACAGAATGTGAGTTTGAGATGAATGTTGACTTTTTAGGAAATAAACTATCAAAAACTTGATTGAACTATCCTATGTTACTCTATATGAGACTGATTATGCAGAGTTTAAGCTTAGAGAGCAAATCTAACCCCAATAAAAAGCTAATGCCAAACAGTCCTTAAACTAAGCCTAACACCACAAACTGCTTAACGAAGCTACTATTTTACTAACTAATGATGCAGTCTAATCTACCTAATGATATTAAAGCTTAATCAACCTAAAAATCCTACAAACTATAAGCAGAAACAAAGATGACAGATGCAAGCTTAAATATAACAGATAAGACAGAAGCATAAACCAAATGCAATAAGCTTAACCTATGATGCAATATACTAATCTACACTACACTAACCACTATTAGACAGAAATAAGCAAAAAGCAAGCAAATAAGATAATTTTAAGCTAAAAGGCAGAAAAGGACTTACACTTCTCACCCCCGACTAAGATGGAGGGCTTTCCAAAGTAGCCTATCTTTAGATAGGCTAGAATCTTCCCAATCTCACTCTAGACTATCACCTTAACCTTCTGAATCAGCTCAGCTTATTTGATAAGCTAAGTTTGACTTTTGTTGACTTTGGAGATTTTGAGAGGTAATGAACTAAATAAGCTCACTACAAGCTATAGTAGCTTGAATAAGCTTATATTAACAACTAAAAGGCTATTTGAAGCCGAATTTAGGTAACAAATGAAATCATATTTTTGGTTTTTTATTGATTTTCTGATTTTTTTTTTTTTTTTTTTTTTTTTTTTTTGTATTTTTGATTTATGAAAGAGTGACTTGTAAAGTAAATGAACAATAAACTTTTATAAGCTAATAGAAATTGAAGACAGTAAACTGTTGGTCCATGAAATCTGAGTAAAACAAGAACATATTTATTGATAGTGAATAAATTGTTACAAGATTACTCAAAACCTATTAGATTACATGATAACATCTTCAACTTCTCCAAGGGGATAATTCCGGTAAATCATCCCCTATGGGTACAAATTAATCATCCCATTTGGTGACAAATAAACTCTCACTGATTCAGTGAGAGTGATGATCCTATCAACTAATACACTATGTGTATTCTTTTGTCTATTTAGGAATCCATACTAACTCTATTACAAAGCCTACTATTTATACAAGTAAATAAACAAAGTGCACATGGGTTGGTGGTCCCCATGACTTTTCAATAATGAAAAGTCCCATCACCTTTCTCTTTCTTGAAAGGTACACCAACACTCCTTTTGATGTACTTTGTCTGACTTCTATCTTTTCTTGTAGAAGTTCCCGCTCATATTTTCAGTCTGCTTTGTAGAGATAGCGTCTTCAGGGTCACTGAGATATTTGTCAAATCTCAGTGATACTGGTGTTGTTTGTAGCTCGTATACTTTACTCACTGACACCGTCTCAGTAGGTAAAGTGTTTCTTCAACAACGGGCTTTTTACAACATTCACTGATTTATTTATCAGTGAGTTAGGCTATTTTATGTTCAAATCTTGTCAGGGTACTTGGGTCTAATTCTTGACCCAACAATCTCCCCCTATTTGAATATACAAATAGCCTGGTTCAAACCTGCTTGTTCAGGGACTGGGTTTTAGTTCCTGAGGTTCAAGAAGGGTTCAGGGACTTGGGTTTAGTTCCTGAGGTTCAGGTTCAGGTGTTCAAGAAACTTGGGTTTTGTTCTTGATATTCAGTGAGTTGAATGACCGGTTCAGTGACTGGGTTCAGGGTTCATGGGTTCCTGATGGTTTACTTGAATTTGACTGGTTCATTGTGTTGTCTCACTGAGAGGGTTCAGGTTCAGTGACCTGATGGTTCAGTGACTGGGGGTTCAGTCACAAAAGGGGTTCAGAGACCTGGGTTTTGGTCACTGGGGGTTCAGTCACCTGAGGGGTTCAGGTTCCTGATGGTTCAGGTTCCTGAGGGTTATGGTTCCTGAGGGGGTTCAGGGAGTGTTATTCACTGATTCATCAGAGTCCACCCTCTCCTTTTGTTACTCCCCTCACTGATATCACTTCCTGATATCATATTTCCCTAAAACCTCATCACCCCATCTTGAACATACTTTCCCATCAACTCCCTGATACTTATCAGGGACCCCATCAGTTATACTTGGTTGAGATTCTACAAGGCATTCAGACTTAGCCGAGACTCGTACCATTCTACCTGATTTTATCACCCTTATCATTCCTTCCCTGACACCATTTCCTGATTGCAATTTCCCATCCTGAGTTCAGCAATCTTTTCTTACCACACTGAGTACACCACATTCGTGTTCTTCAGAACACTGATATCTCAGTCCAACCCTCACCATTAACATACTGATTCAGAGACAACTTCCTGATTACAGCCTGACTTTCTCAGGATACTGGTGAGAATTACATCACGTTAGGCTAAGCCTAATGACACCAACCTATCACACTTATACAAAAGCACAGCCTGAAACTCACAAACATCAACTGATTGTTACCACTTCCTGATCAGTCTCAACCCGAAACAAGAACAAAACAGCCCTTTTTTTTTTTCATCCCATCTTTCCACTGACCCGAATCATTAACCAACCTAAACACTGTCCTCATCTATTTAACAGTAGTAATCCCAAAACAACTTCTGTTCTAAACTCAATTTAATTCCCACCCCCTGATTCACATTACTTTAGAGACTTCTAGGTATTGCAACCTATTCAGTCTATGCCTGGGGAATCAATTTACGCCGCATAATAAACATCACAGCTCAATATTCTCTGAGATTTAAACTCAGACTTACTGATTTCATCTTAATAAGAAAAAACATCTTCCATTTCCACTTTTCCAATCTAGGTTTACTGGAGCTATTTGCGATGGGATATGAGCTCACCACGCTTCCGCTGCGTATGGCGTCGATCATATGGTGATGATTTGTTTTTTTTTTATGATTCTTTAATGAAAGTAATATCCATGAATATCGACGGATTTGGGTGTGAAAGAGTGTTAGATCTGTGCGTTATGAGTTGTGTTTGTTTTAGATTGACTGGATGTATGATAAGTGACGGATCTTGGTTTTTATGATGGTGATGATGAGTTGTGACTGATTTTATGGGATATAGGATTTTGAGGATCTTTTGTTTTTGTTTTTGGATCTGCTTTTAGATCGAGAGTATTAGAGAGGTTTGTGGAGAGATGTGTTTAGATAATAGATCCATTTTTCAGATCTGGTTTTTTTTGTGTGTGTGGTGGGGATAAGGTTTTGGTAGGTGGGGATAAGATTTGTGTGGTGGGTGGGGCTTCAGGGAGGGGTTTTGGGTATGTTTGGTGTTTGTCAGTCACCTATAAATGTGTCTCTCCCCCTCAAAAATTGCTATATCAGTAGCAGTTTTTGAAGAACACATTTAATTTTTGAAGATTGTTATCAGTAATCATGCATGGATCTGGCTCATAAGAATGAACCTTAGGCTCTGATACCACTTGTTGGTCCATGAAATTTGAGTAAAACAAGAATATATTTATTGATAGTGAATAAATTGTTACAAGATTACTCAAAACCTATTAGATTACATGATAACATCTTCAACTTCTCCAAGGGGATAATTCCGGTAAATCATCCCCTATGGGTACAAATTAATCATCCCATTTGGTGACAAATAAACTCTCACTGATTCAGTGAGAGTGATGATCCTATCAACTAATACACTATGTGTATTCTTTTGTCTATTTAGGAATCCATACTAACTCTATTACAAAGCCTACTATTTATACAAGTAAATAAACAAAGTGCACATGGGTTGGTGGTCCCCATGACTTTTCAATAATGAAAAGTCCCATCACCTTTCTCTTTCTTGAAAGGTACACCAACACTCCTTTTGATGTACTTTGTCTGACTTCTATCTTTTCTTGTAGAAGTTCCCGCTCATATTTTCAGTCTGCTTTGTAGAGATAGCGTCTTCAGGGTCACTGAGATATTTGTCAAATCTCAGTGATACTGGTGTTGTTTGTAGCTCGTATACTTTACTCACTGACACCGTCTCAGTAGGTAAAGTGTTTCTTCAACAACGGGCTTTTTACAACATTCACTGATTTATTTATCAGTGAGTTAGGCTATTTTATGTTCAAATCTTGTCAGGGTACTTGGGTCTAATTCTTGACCCAACATAAACAAACGAGCTTATGTAAACATAAAAGAGATGTAGTTTAACTAGAAATTAAATGAGAAACAAACAATTTAAGGCAAACTGAATTTAAATTTTCATTAATAAGAAACTGAGTACATTTAAAAGAGAATTACAAAGGATTTTAAACAGCATAACATTAATTAAAAAACTACACTACACTACTCCTACTCCTAACTAACTAACTAGCTAACCCCGAAATGAGGAGAGGAGAGAACCCCTTATATAGCCGGTTGAGGAAGAATCTAGTGGAAGATTGCCAAGCTGGCAATCCGTGCCTTGTGCTTTCTTCGAATCATCAACAGCCCTCCGATCATCTTTTGCATCATCAAATCGTTTCTAGCCCTTGGATTGAATCTGCCACGCACTCTCAACCAATAGGAAAGCTCCATTCTGCCACGTACTCATTCCCTTGTGTGTCAGGACTTCCTAGATACGCGTGAAAAGTACATTTCTGCCCTTAATTGTGGTGATTTTTGGTGTGGTTATTTTTAGGGTTTATAGGCTACAGTAATTTCTGGGAGATTGGGGGTAAAAGGGCGCGGGGTGTGTGTGGGTCTGTGTGTGTTAGTGTTTTAACTTTGGGTATTATTTTTGGGTTTTGGTGATCCGAGATTTAGTACAATATAATGGGCTCGGGTTATTGGTAAATGGAAGGTGGGCCATGGGTTTTTTAAACGAGAAGTGGGCTTGGAGTTGGTGAATGGGATGGATAATTTATTTTGGATTTGGACTTAAATGATAATAGAGATCCGGTTGAGTGTTATTTTGGTTTTTGGTGATTTTTGGTTAAGGTAAAATTCAAGGACCATTTTGTACTTTCTGAAATTTAAGGGATCATTTTTGCCATTCTTCAAAAGTAATATCCAAGGGCCATTCTTGACAAGCTTTGATAATTCATGGGTTGACTTTGACTTTTATGCATCCCGGCTTCGGCTTTGAACACTCTTCCAAATCTCGTGCTCGTTATTCCCGGTCTTTGCTTGATTTTTGTCCTTTTCTTCGATATCCGTGCCTGCACATGTAAAAACACAAAAGCACAATATATTTGGCATTTTGGTCGGGTTTTTGGTCTATTTGGGTCCGATTTTGGTCAAGAAAAGGTATGTGTTTAAGCACATACCAGAAACGAAACCACGAGAGCCTGCTGAACAAGATATCAATTGTAACGCCCCTTGACCACTTTGACCAAAAACGTGAAAATTTTTCGCAAAAAGTAACATTCCGAAACTGACCCACATTAAGGTTTAGATTGTGGAACCTAAAAGTAGATCCTGAAAGATCCACTCTAAGGTTCAGATTTATGGGACCTAAAAGTAGATCCTGGAAGATCCACCTAAGGTCCAGGACTGAAATTATACTTTAGGATTTGACGGGAAACGCTTGACTTGACATTCCGCTACTCTATTGACCCTTTATAAGAAGCCACATTCATCACCAAGATGAACATTTAACTCATAACCAAGATGAGGAAACTTTATAACCAAAATGGACATTTAACTCATAACCAAGATGAGTAAAAACTGGATCCACATTTAGGTCCAAATCTTGGAACCTAAAAGTAGATCCTAATTCCATAACCAAGATGAGTACATTTCAGATCCACACTAAGGTTCATAAATTCGAACCTAAAAGTGGATCCTAGACTGAAATTAAGGATTCACACTTAGGTCCATACTTTGGAACCTAAAGGGGGATCCTAAACTGAAACCAAGGATCCACACTTAGGTCCATACCTTGGAACCTAAAAGGGGATCCTAGACTAAAAATTATTCTTTAGGAATTGACGGGTTATGCATGAACCCATTTTGACCCATTACACTCCAATTCACTTAAAACACTTCCCTTACCTACCATACTTGACCAACATACATATTTTAACATACTAACTTGTCTCAACCATCCATGACCCGTTCAAACCCAAAATGGGTAAAAACTAGCTAATACCAAACATCCCCTTAAACAATCTTTCAAAAACACATTTTATACATAAATGTACAAACAACTAGATATCCAATTTGGCTTACACGCAACATAACCTTCCTAACATATTAAAAGAGTGTTGATACATTGACATGACCCATAACTTCCCAAAATGGGTAGAATTGGCTATTTGCCAAACACCCTCCTTTTTACCACCATAACCACTAACCTAAGGACTTCTTGACATGAACATAAGCTTGACCGCTGAGCTAACATAGAAAATGACCGTTGACTCACAAAATGACCATACGAAAGGAAATATACCCAAAACACGAAAGGACACGTCGGGGGCTTCCAACTTCAATATGCTTGGTCCAAAAGAACGGTCTTCTACTACAACTTCTTCTAGGATGAACTTCTATTACATAATCACTTAAACCTTTTCTTTACCTTTGCTAGAACCTTCGGCACCTATCAAGAAAAACATCACAACTAAACACGTAAGCGAAACGCTTAGTAAGTACATGGCAATAACAAGCTAACAATGTATGATATAAAATCATAACATAAAACTAACAATATATGATATAAAATCATAACTTAACCATAACTAGTCTAACTACTAGTTAAGCTAGCGATATAGGGGCACTTACCTCACGCCGACATAGTCGACCTTTACACAATCAACCCATAAGGTTGAACTTCTACACAATCAACCCATAAGGTTGAACTACATCCCTTAGTTAGTCCAACGACTAACTAAACTATATCTAGAATGGATCCATACTAGCTAACGCACCCTATATCCTATCCTTCAACATTATCATGTAAACAAACATGATAAAGCTAACACATGAAACATTATCATACCAATATATGATAAGGCTAAACAAAACATGTTATAACCAATGTACTTACCTTGATTCTTAGATTACCACTTCACTAGCAACAACTTCCCACTTTTATCTTGTTTCCTATATCATAACCATCTCAAATTAGAGACTAATTACATAACTAATCATGAAATTACTAACCTTTGATCATTAAGATCAATTATTACAACATGAACCCTAATTTCATAAATTTGGGGAAGAACACTTACTTGTTGAGGAGATTACAATTAAGGGTTCTCTAGTGAATCTTGATCACTTCTTGATACACAAATGAGCTAGATGATTTACTTGAAGTCTTCCCTCCCTTTTCTCCTTAAGAGCCGATCATCACAAATAAGACCAAGAAGAAAGTCCTGGAGTTTTCTAAAATTGGCTAGACTATAGCATTTTAACTAATAAACTTTGCCCATTTGGCAATCTTGGCCCTTTTAGTTTCATTCATTCTATATTGGCCACATATATTTACCACTTAACTCATATCACAAGGCTTATAACATGCAACACATAATATTTACATAACTAGTACCTTATCGGGATACGGGTGTAACAATTCTCCCCTCCTTAAAATGAGAGTTCGTCCTCGAACTCTATTCTTAAAATAAATGAGGATATTCATTTCTCATCTTCTCCTCTAACTCCTATCTAATACTTGTACCCTTACGATGTCTCTATTGTACTTTTACTAGCGGTATTTCTTTGTTTGGAAGTTGTCTCACTTTTCTTCCTAGTATCGCTTCTGGTTCATCCTTTTGAGAAATCAATTCCGGATCAATCTCAATGTAATCCAACGTGACTACACTAGTCTCTTCCACTAAACATTTCCTCAAATAAGACATATGAAAGGTGTTATGATCACCTCCCATTTCCTCGGGAATTCTAACACATATGCAACCTCGCCCACACGTTTCAAAATTTTAAACTGCCCTATAAAGCGCTGACTTAATTTCCCTTTGCTTTTAAACTTAAAAACGCCCTTCCACGGAGAAACTTTTAGCATAACTATATCACCTACCTCGAGTTCTATTGGCCTTCTTCGATTATCGGCTTAACTTTTTCACCTATCTTGTACCGCCTTAAGTCTTGCTCGAATCATCTCAACCTTTTCCGTCGTTGCCAACACTATATCCGTGCTAGCCAATTCTCTCCTTCCCACTTCTTCCCAACATACTGGCATCCTACACTTTCTTCCATATAGCATCTCATAGGAGATATGCCTATACTAGCATAATAACTATTATCGCAGGCGAATTCCACTAGAAACAAGTGATCATCCCAGTTACTTCCAAAACCAACCATGCTAACCCGTAGCATATCTTCTAAAGTTTAAATTGTCCTTTCGCTTTGTCCATCGGTTTGAGGATGAAGAGCTGTGCTCATATGAAGTTTCGTACCTAACTCTTCTTGAAAATCTTGCAAAAAAAAAAAAAAAAAAATCTTGCAAAAAAAACTTGAAGTGAACCGCCCATCTCTATCAGAAACTATGGAAATAGGTACCCCATGACGTGCAACTATCTCATTGACATAGATCTTTGCTAACTTATGAACAGGCATATTCTCCCTGATTGGAATAAAATGCGCACTCTTAGTCAAACGATCGACTACTACCCAAATAGTATCATTCTTCTTTTTCGTCTTTGGCAATTTCGTGATAAAATCCATAGTAATCTTCTCCCATTTCCAAACTGGAATGTCTAAGGGTTGGACTTTTCCATATGGCTTTTGGTGTTCGGCTTTCACTTTCAAACAAGTTAAACATCTTTCCACATACTTCACGCAATCTCTTTTCATACCCGGCCACCAATAGTTTCTTTTCAAATCAAGGTACATTTTCGTAGCTCCTGGATGAATAGAATACTTGGACTTATGAGCTTCTTCCATGAGTAACTCCTTGATGTTGCTTCGAAAAGGAACGTAAACTCTTCCATACCGCGTCTTAATCCCTCGACTGTCTTCACCAAAATAAGGAACGTGAGATGTGATACGTTCTTTCTCTTGATTTTCTTCTTTTAGCGCTTCCTTCTGAGCTAACTTAATCCTATCGAAAAGATCAGATGAGATAATCATTCTCAAAGAGTGAATCCGTATAACATCACTTTTGCCCTGACGACTTAGTGCATCCACTACAACTTTCGCCTTACCCGGATGGTAGCGAATTTCGCAATCATAATCCTTCAGCAAATCTAACCACCTACGTTGCCTCATATTCGGATCTTTCTTATCAAGGAAATATTGAAGACTTCTATGGTCAGTGTAAATTATGAACTTCACACCATATAGGTAATGTCTCCAAATCTTCAAAGCAAAGACTACAGCCGCAAATTCGAGATCATGAGTCGGATACTTCTCTTCGTGCTTCTTTAGTTGTCTTGAAGCGTAAGCAATCACTTTACCCCTTTGCATAAGAACACATCCAAGACCGGAATAAGATGCATCACTGTAGACCACCATGTCTTCGGTTCCCTCGAGTAACACTAAAATCGGTGCTTCACACAACCTCTTTCGTAAAGTACGGAAGGCTTCTTCTTGCTTTTCGCCCCACACGAAAGGAACATTCTTCTTGGTGAGTTCAGTTAACGAAGATGAAATTTTGGAGAAGTCTTGAATAAACCGTCGATAATAACCCGCGAGGCCTAGAAAACTCCGAATGTCACCAACGTTCTTTGGCACTTGCCAATTCATCACGGCCTCGACCTTTGATGGATCAACTTTTATACCATCGGATTAATGACATGACCAAGGAACTGAACTTCTTGCAACCAGAATTCACATTTCGAAAATTTAGCATACAACCTTTCTTTTCTCAACGTTTCCAGGATTTCTCGAAGATGCACTTCATGTTCTTCCTTACTCTTAGAATAGATAAGGATATCATCAATGAACACTATAACGAATTTATCCAACATTGGTCTACATACACGGTTCATGAGATCCATGAAAACCGCAGGCGCATTCGCGAGACCAAAAGACATAACCGTAAACTCGCAATGTCCATAACGGGTCCTAAAGGTCGTCTTGGGAATGTATTCTTCTCGAACCTTCAACTAATGATAGCCCGAACTAGGATCAATCTTTGAGAACCACTTCGCACCTTGAAGTTGATCAAAGAGGTCACCGATTCTTGGCAATGGGTATACATTTTTTCACCGTGACTTTGTTCAATTCACAGTAATCAATGCACATCCACCTACTACCGTCTTTCTTTTAATCGGACAGAATCGGAGCTCCCCATGGTGAGCTACTTGGGCGAATAAAACCCTTGTCAAGTAACTCTTGGAGTTGACTCATTAACTCCTTCATTTCGGACGGAGCAAAACGATAAGGAGTTTTGGCAATAGGAGTAGCACCCGGAACAAGATTAATACGGAACTCAACCTGTCCATCGGGTGGAATACCCGGCAGATCTTTCGGAAATACATCATGAAATTCATTAATAATCTGAACGTCATCGATACTTTTCTTCTCACAACTCGTATCTACCACATGCGCCATAAAAGCGAGACAATCACGTGATAAGTATCTCCTAACCTTCATTACAGAACATAATTTTAACTCGCCCTTTTTTTTTTTTATTATCACCATAATTCATCATTTCTCGACCGCTAAGATTCACAACTCGAACGATCTTTTATCTACATAGGATGGCAACATGGTGTTTACCCCAACCAATCTATACCAATGATAATATCAAACCTTCCAAGCATTATGGGAATTAGGTAAATCCTAAAAACACTCTCATCGATCTCTATCTCTACATTATGATATACACTAGACAACACAACAACTTTACTATTGGCAATCTCAACTTCTATGGGAGTTGAAAGTTTTCCTAGGGGAGTGGACAATTCTTTACTAAAACTATAAGATACAAAGGTCACACTTGCGCCCGAATCATACAAAACACGAGCAGGTTTAGAATTAACGAGAATTATACCTGTGACGACATCTGAACTCGACTTTGCTTCTTCGGCACTCATTTGATAAACACAAACTTTAGGTTTCGGAACATCAACCTTTTCTCCCTCGATCAAGTTAAACGGCTCCTCTTGCTTAGGATTAGCCTTAGGATATTCACTCACCTTATGTCCTTCTTCATTGCACCCATAACACGTCAGCATACACTTGGTGCAATTCTTTTTAACATGGCTAAAATCCCCACATTTATAACATCCCTTCATCCCGGCTTTACATCCTCCCATATGGTTCTTACCGCACCTATTACACCGAGGTGGTAATTTCCATGTGTTGTCCTCCTTTGTTGAATCAAATTTGCCCCGCTTACCGAATGTTGTTGGTTGTTCTAGCTTTCTTTTCACCTCCCTCTCCTCGCCCTTCATTCTATCCAAATCTGCTTCTCCGGGTCTAGCATTCGGATCATTCATGAGCTCCCCAGTCTTCTTAAGCATCCCTATCTCCTCATGAAGTATCTCTTGCAAATATTCAGTTGTCTTATTAATAAAGAAGGGCATAGCTTTCTCAATAGCCCTTCCCACACTATTCGTCACCAACGTATCCAAATCTTTCAACCCTGCTCTAGTAAAACTTCTAGGATTAAGGTTTTCCGGCATTGACATTGACGTGTCACTATTAGAGTGTCCATCATTATGTTCATCACTATCATGGGGGGAGGAGGTCGCTCTTACCACCTCCTTATTCTGAATCGTCGCCATCTTTTCTACTATACTGAAATTAGCAATTCACACTATTAAGCAAAATCATATACATAATCGATGCATAAATAACATATCTATTCTTATACTAAACACCCTAGAGTTTATCATCCATGTATAGCCTAAATGATTCCAATCTCACATATGTATCATATTTTTATCACTACGGTGGCCAGGCGTAGTCATAAAAATACTTAACATATGTGTTCCTGAAATCACCCAAACAATACACAAATAACAAACACCGATACTAACCGCGTCTACACAAGGCCTAAGTCTAGGAAATCCTAAGGGGAGATCCTAAATCTCTTAGACCGAAGCTCTGATACCAAGTTGTAACGCCCCTTGACCACTTTGACCAAAAACGTGAAAATTTTTCGCAAAAAGTAACATTCCGAAACTGACCCACATTAAGGTTTAGATTGTGGAACCTAAAAGTAGATCCTGAAAGATCCACTCTAAGGTTCAGATTTATGGGACCTAAAAGTAGATCCTGGAAGATCCACCTAAGGTCCAGGACTGAAATTATACTTTAGGATTTGACGGGAAACGCTTGACTTGACATTCCGCTACTCTATTGACCCTTTATAAGAAGCCACATTCATCACCAAGATGAACATTTAACTCATAACCAAGATGAGGAAACTTTATAACCAAAATGGACATTTAACTCATAACCAAGATGAGTAAAAACTGGATCCACATTTAGGTCCAAATCTTGGAACCTAAAAGTAGATCCTAATTCCATAACCAAGATGAGTATATTTCAGATCCACACTAAGGTTCATAAATTCGAACCTAAAAGTGGATCCTAGACTGAAATTAAGGATTCACACTTAGGTCCATACTTTGGAACCTAAAGGGGGATCCTAAACTGAAACCAAGGATCCACACTTAGGTCCATACCTTGGAACCTAAAAGGGGATCCTAGACTAAAAATTATTCTTTAGGAATTGACGGGTTATGCATGAACCCATTTTGACCCATTACACTCCAATTCACTTAAAACACTTCCCTTACCTACCATACTTGACCAACATACATATCTTAACATACTAACTTGTCTCAACCATCCATGATCCGTTCAAACCCAAAATGGGTAAAAACTAGCTAATACCAAACATCCCCTTAAACAATCTTTCAAAAACACATTTTATACATAAATGTACAAACAACTAGATATCCAATTTGGCTTACACGCAACATAACCTTCCTAACATATTAAAAGAGTGTTGATACATTGACATGACCCATAACTTCCCAAAATGGGTAGAATTGGCTATTTGCCAAACACCCTCCTTTTTACCACCATAACCACTAACCTAAGGAATTCTTGACATGAACATAAGCTTGACCGCTGAGCTAACATAGAAAATGACCGTTGACTCACAAAATGACCATACGAAAGGAAATATACCCAAAACACGAAAGGACACGTCGGGGGCTTCCAACTTCAATATGCTTGGTCCAAAAGAACGGTCTTCTACTACAACTTCTTCTAGGATGAACTTCTATTACATAATCACTTAAACCTTTTCTTTACCTTTGCTAGAACCTTCGGCACCTATCAAGAAAAACATCACAACTAAACACGTAAGCGAAACGCTTAGTAAGTACATGGCAATAACAAGCTAACAATGTATGATATAAAATCATAACATAAAACTAACAATATATGATATAAAATCATAACTTAACCATAACTAGTCTAACTACTAGTTAAGCTAGCGATATAGGGGCACTTACCTCACGCCGACATAGTCGACCTTTACACAATCAACCCATAAGGTTGAACTTCTACACAATCAACCCATAAGGTTGAACTACATCCCTTAGTTAGTCCAACGACTAACTAAACTATATCTAGAATGGATCCATACTAGCTAACGCACCCTATATCCTATCCTTCAACATTATCATGTAAACAAACATGATAAAGCTAACACATGAAACATTATCATACCAATATATGATAAGGCTAAACAAAACATGTTATAACCAATGTACTTACCTTGATTCTTAGATTACCACTTCACTAGCAACAACTTCCCACTTTTATCTTGTTTCCTATATCATAACCATCTCAAATTAGAGACTAATTACATAACTAATCATGAAATTACTAACCTTTGATCATTAAGATCAATTATTACAACATGAACCCTAATTTCATAAATTTGGGGAAGAACACTTACTTGTTGAGGAGATTACAATTAAGGGTTCTCTAGTGAATCTTGATCACTTCTTGATACACAAATGAGCTAGATGATTTACTTGAAGTCTTCCCTCCCTTTTCTCCTTAAGAGCCGATCATCACAAATAAGACCAAGAAGAAAGTCCTGGAGTTTTCTAAAATTGGCTAGACTATAGCATTTTAACTAATAAACTTTGCCCATTTGGCAATCTTGGCCCTTTTAGTTTCATTCATTCTATATTGGCCACATATATTTACCACTTAACTCATATCACAAGGCTTATAACATGCAACACATAATATTTACATAACTAGTACCTTATCGGGATACGGGTGTAACAAGATATCAATGAAATATGGGATATATGATAATGGAATCAAAGCATAACAAGGAACGGATAACATTCATAACAAGGAAATGTCCAAGTAACAAACATATATCATAGCATAGCAAATTGTACATAGGAGCTGCAGACTCCAATAGTACTAGTGTGAAATGGGGTGTATGGCACACACACAATCCTTTCACTAAATAAATGAACTAAACAAAGTACCTAGGATGCATCCATACGCTCCCTGCAAAACAGATATACATATACAAGTTCGAGACTGTGCATATGTACGTTAATATAATAATAATAAATATGGCGGCCATGGTTGCTATATAGCATAAGTGGGAACGCTGTGGACTAAAACCCACCTCCACAGATAGTGTCAATACCATTGGTGCATCAATGGCAAGGCCATGGACTCCCTATGACTGGCTACAAATATAGGCAATAGAATGAAACAAATGATATAAATAAAGCATAAAGGATAATTATGAATTACCCAACAAGATAATACCAACTGAATGAATCATATCAACAGAATAACAAATGCATACTAATCAAATGTGGATCATAAATCAGAATAACAAAACGGTAAATGAAATAGAGTACAAATCATGAGAAATCTTTAAGGAAAAGATAGAGTACAAATAGTTTAAGTAATTGTGAAAATCATTTAAACACTGTTTTCATAAACGTATTCTTTTAAAAGCAGTCTTCATAAAAGTCATTAAACCTTCATATAAAAGTGGTATCGCCTTGGTTTCATATCAATCATTTTAAGACATTTTTTTTTTCTCAAAACATTTTCATGATATATTTAAGAAAGGTTTTCACATGAAGTTGTAATATTAAATGGGTTACAAAGTATCAAATGGTTCTAATACGGATATTGAAGTCACCAGAAAGAACGAATAATCAACCATAACAGACAGAATAACCAAACGAATAGCAAATATCAAGGAATCAAAGTCATGAGAAACCCTTACTGAAAAAGGGTGGAATATCTGTACCTTAGCAAGCAACGAAATGGAAACGAAATGAAATGAACACAGGGACGGAGATCACTCCTTCTTCAGAGAATCTACATGAATTATGGATCAATTATTATTTATCAGTTCATTTATTATATTTATTTAGGGTTTCCTTCCATTTTTAGTATCTTTCCATTTTTAGTAACTTACCACTTTTAGTAATTTCCCGTTAATTGGTCAAATTAGGGTTTCGAAATGATAATCAGCTAAGGTTAGGGTTTAAAAGCACTTAAAATCAATATATAACAAAGTTAGAGCTTAAGTATAATAAAGAGTTTATTAGGGTTTATATCGTATTTAATTTACATTGATGACCAATATAGAGTTTAAGCAAAATCAATTAAATATAGGGTTAGGTCGAAAGTAGGTTAACACATGTTTAAGAGTATCCATATTAATGTTACAAATGTTATTTAGGTCAAAACACATTGAATGGGGTTAGGTTACACTAAATTCTTAACTTGTAATATAGTTCAGATTTTATCTTATTCTGGTCCCGATATTTATGAATTTTACACCATATTTAAGTGTCTACTGGGAAGCTCAAATATTTATCATAGATATCTATACATGTTGGGCACTTACTGTAATTTTCTCAGATTTTATTTCAAAGTGATAGTACCATTTCAAAAATCGTTTTCCCAAACCTGCCTAGAAAGATAACTGCACAGACACCCAGAAAGTTTACATTTTCTTACCCCATTAGAACCCTGGAGAAAAACCTATCAAAATTTCAGCTAGTCCTATACATCCTAAATATTCTACCTATAAAAGGAGACCTCCTAATTCCTCACTGTTTGGAAATTAAAATTCAAAAACACCAGCTGAATTTCCATACTCCTAAACTCAGGATTGACATCTAATGTTCTAAAAATCAAAAAGTCGCCTACCCGACCTCCAAAAATTATGAAATTTTATATACAGATAGTAAACAACCTGAACTTAGTTTTAGGTTCAAAAATATTGCAAAAACACGTTGTCATCATCAATTTAGACCCTTTTAAACCCGACCCAAATTCTGAACAGCCTGCTACACATAAAATCACAACAAACCCTAATACAATTCTGGTAAAGCACACACTCACAAACACACATCCGAATTCCAATTAAATACCGAAACATACTAACCCTAAAACCAACTTTCGAATTCCCATTAAATTCTGAGACCACCGCAAACATTAAACAAATTCCTAATTCCAATTTAAAATACCAAGAACCATAAATAAACCCCAAAAACAATTTTCGAGAACCCCTAATTCTCGGTACAAAAATTATGAGATCAAAAAAATTACCAAAATTGTTCTATTTCAATCTGATTAGTATTCACATGTCTATATGTTTAATTGTATGTATATATATGTCAAATTTTGGACAGAAAAAACAAAGGATGGGTGATACCTTAAAGGCCAAAATAACGAATAAAGGAACCGAGAAAACACCACAATTAAATACCCCGAGAATTACACGATCGAAACCACTTCACACCCTCTTCTTCCTTGGTGTTGTTCCCTTAACATGCTTAGAGTTAACTAGAAAGTTAATCTATTCGTGTTTATGACTAATACAATGTTATGATTAATTCTAACAGATTAATGAAACGTAAAAGTAAAAACACATAAGTATTTTTCAACGTTTAAATTCTTATTAGAAATGAATCAAAGAATCTATTACCCAAGTGTTTTGCGGAACAAACACTTGAGATTGAACAGACAAGGTATGGTGGTGTCTCCTATCTAAACTCAAGCTTTGCTTTGAGTGGTAACAATATGCCTCATTGAGCTATCTCAGGGACTGGTTACTCTTTGCAGGAGAGAAGTTGCTTTGTAAAAGTCTAAGCTTTCAATGTACAAAACACACACAACTTCTCTCCTTTTGAACCTATTTATACACAAGTATAAAAGAGTAAAAGTGATTAAAAAACTACAACTTGTTGAAGCAAGCATGTCTGAAAATTACAACAGTAATTGTCATTTCCAAGAACCAATGGGAATGGACTATAGAGTCTTTAGGAGTGGTTGGTCTGACACTCCATGACTTTTAGCCGTCTTAGGGAAAGTTTCTTCCTGACAAGATAAGATTTGATCTTATCTTAAACTCTTCCCAGATCTTCCCGCCTTTCTTTCAGGCATTGAGTTCTTCAGTCTTCAATCACTTAATATTGTTGAGGAGACTAGGGTTCAGTGAGTTCTTGTCCAACACTCACTGAACCATCATCTTCTTCTTTGGCTTAAGTCCTACTCAGGGAGTACCGCCTTCCTGAGTAGTGAATCCTTCTTCTTGAATTCGCCTTAAGCATCCTGAAGATGACTCACTGAGAGACTGTTCACTCAGTGACTTGAATTTTTCTTGGTTTAATTTACACTTAGTTAATTTGTGTCCAAATCTTGTTTTAAGTATTCTTGGGTACTAATGGACCCAACAATCTCCCCCTATTTGGATATAAATTATTCCTAAATGTTTTGATCAGTTATGAGTGAGCTAATGACTTCTACTCATACTGAATGTACTAGAATGTAAATAAGGACACTGAAATAATAAAAACATCATCTTATTAATATCATTACAAGTCCTATCAAAACTAAGTACAAAAAGGTAGTGGTGGTATTCAGGCAGATTCATCAGTTCAACTTAATACCAAGGGCTTCAAGCTTAGGCTTCTTTGACTGCAGCTCATGTTGGTCAGGGTGCTCTTGGATTTTTCTTTTCAGATCTTGACAAAACCTCACATTCTCAGGACTCTTGATTGGAGAGGCCATCATGAGGAAACCCATCATTGCCTTGATCCCTGATAGATCAATATCATTCCACCTCTGGAAGGCTGGGTCTCCGAACTCATCAGTGAAGAACAACCCTCTTTCAGGTTGTTCGATGACCACATTCCTCCTGAATGGAACACCTTCAGGGAGAGCTCTGTTGCAGTCCAGACCAGGGACCTTGATCTCAGGCTCTGCTTCAACCTTCTTTCTTTTTCTTGAAGAAGACTGAGAAGGGGCAGGCTGTTCGGCTGAAGCAGGAAGAAGAGAGGGAATGCCAAGTTCCTGAGGTGTTGCAGCCAACTTTTTATACCTCAGACTGAGGGATTTCATCAGGTTTGGCACAACAACATTTTGCTTCTTCTCAATTAGTGGACCCAGTTCATCCAGTTCTGAGATCCCAAAGTCTGCGAATCTGAAAGGGTCATGAACCTCAAAGACTCTCTTGTCATTACTTCTGTAGACAGTTAGAATTGCAGGCTTGGAGTTTTTATGAATCTTGACATCAGTGATTGGTTCTGGCTTTAACCTGTTTGTCATGACCCACTGATATCTTGCAATCCTGTTCTGCCTAATCTCTTCAGTCCTTTTCATTCTTTCTTCCCTTCTCTGCCTGAGGGCAGTCATTTCAGCATTCTGAGCTTCCACAAAGCTCTTACCACCTTCCCTTTTAGCAAGGTCTTTTGCCTCAATCCCAATCTTCTCAGCCTCTTCTCTTGCAACCTGAATGAGAGCAAGCTTGTTCTGCCTTTCATCTTCAGCAGCTTTCTTCACTGCCTCCTCTTTCTCCATATGATCCTGAATTTCCTTTTCAGTGAGAAGTTTCATCACCCCATTGATTTCATAAGGAACCCTGACTGGTTCATCAGGGTCTGGCCTTCTTTCCTTGGAGGCAGGTACCAAGATTGTGGGCTCAGGCTCAATGGTTGTGAGAATGCCCTTGCCTTTGTCTTGGTGGGATGAAGATGAGGTGGCTTTAGGATTCTCCCCCTCAGTGTGAGAAGGAGGTTGTTCTTGTTCAGGTTGTGGAGGTTCGTCTTCAGTGACTTTCTCCCCCTCAACTGTTGCTTGACCCATAGTGAGAGCAAGAGTTGGTTCGATCACTAAAGTTGAGGGAGCTTGACCTTTGAAGGCCTGATAGATCTCAGTCATCATGGACTTGATGTCTGAGGTGTCCTTCTGAAGAGTTGAGACCTGAGTCTCAAGAGAAGCCTGAGAAGCCTCTAATGTTGTCATCCTTGGGCCAAGAGTCCAAGCCAGGGAGGAAGAAGAAGATGCCAAAGATGCCATGTGGGACTCTATAAGACCCAGGGAAGATCGGATGGAGTCCACTAAAAAGTTGAGTCCCTGAAGATTGGAGGATCTCAGCACAGTTATCAGCTCAACCAACTGAGATGTTTGTTGCTGGTAAGTTTCTGAAGCCCAAAGAATTTTCCTGTTTAGCTCAGGGTCATCTTTCACTGGCTCTTGAATTGTTTCAACGCTCTTGTGTAAGTTGTTGAGAGACGCATTGAACAGTTTGATGTTGTATTCAAGATATGTCAGGGTGAAGGAGACTGATGATTGTTGTTCATTAACAGATTCATGATATTGATCAACAGAATCCTTCAAGTCGACATAGTTAACTGCTGCTTCAGTGTGATGGTCAAACATTTCTTCAGTCAGACCTTGGACGAGAGCCTTGTTGGTCTTTAGCAGGAACTTGACCAATTGTCGTTCAGTGAGAGGAAGAATGTTGTCATACTTGCTGAGGATGTTGTCAGTATCCGAAGAACCAGCAGCTTGAGATTCTGATTCTTCACTTGGATGTGGAGATGACTGATGTGATTGTTCAGGTTGTACATCAGTTTCCATATCCTCACCTGCCTCAAAAATTTCCTCATCACTCTCTTCCTTGAGCTCATTTTCAGAATCTTCAGAATCAAGAAGAGCCTGAACATCCCCCATAGACTCGAACTCCAAAAGGTTAACCGGCTCCTCCTCATAAAAGGACTTGCCTTGGTTTTGGCCAGGTCCTGACCCCGCCATAATAACTGATTTGGTTTTATCAGCCTGGCTAGTCATAAAAACTGATTTCTCAGCCTGACTTTTGGGGCAGTTCCTGAGAGAATGGATCCGCCTGAGGTGGTTGTGGGTTCCGTATCAGCGGGTGGTTTATATCCCTCTGAGTCTTTGTCCCCCTGAGCGCCTTCAACTACTGAAGGGTGTTTTCCAGTAGTATCACTAGGCACTTTTTGTGATGATTGGTGGTCCCCCTTCCCATCAGGGTTGTACTGCCCTTTTGGGGATTTAGGGTCCTTGACTCCCTTGGGTCCTGACTGTGATTTGTCAGTACCTTCATCGGGATGTGATTGGGTGTGGGTCCCCTTCTCAGTTGAGTAGTGCTGCCCAATCGAGGATATAGGACCCTTTCCTCCCTCAGGCTCTGATTGTGATTTATCAGTGCCTTCATCGGGATGTGAATGGGTTGAGGTTCCTGACTCCAATGACTTGTTTATGTCAGTGGAATCATGAGGAAGAGGAGGTTTGCCCGAGGACACTGAGGATGATTGCTCAGTGCCCTCCGTTGGCCTTTGTTTTGTGGTCAGGAGGGTCTCTGTAGTGGGTGTCTCAGAGGTCTGGGCCACATTCAACCCCTTTTTAAGGTTGAGTTGGTTCTGGGCATCAGTCTCAGTGGCGAGTGGTTTGGGTTTAATCACCTTACTAGACTGACCCTTCTTTGTCTTCTTCACCTTCTTTGTTGGTGAAGGTACTGGAGAAACAGCGTTCTCCCCCTGAATAACCACCATCATGTAGTTAGTCAGGGCAATGGGTTGTACCTCAGTGATGCGGTGATGCCACTAGTGAAATTGGTCTTATGTAAGACGTCAGGTTTCATACCTACGACGTCAGGCCTCACATAGTCAGAACCAAGAAGGTCCTGAAGCACACAGAAAATAAACCTAGGATAAGACAAGTGTTTTTGCCTAGATTTTCCTGAGAGCTTAGCAACAAGGTCACGGAAGATAATACCTCCGATATCTATTTTTCTACCCTCCAAGAGACTGAACAACATCAATTGTTGTGATGAGTTCAATTGCTCAGTGGAGGATTTATTCCCCCCAAGGACCTGAATGACGAATGTCATCAGGATCCTCCAGACTGGGTGGAACCAGGTTTTGACAATTGGAGCCTTTTCTAATAAGGCTCCAGCGGACTCCTTAGGACGTTTAGGGTCATGAGGTCCTAAGAAGATCAACTCTCCCTTGACCTCTTGGTCAGTTGGATTGGGCTCAAAAGCCTCAGCAAAATCAAGACCAGTGGCCTTGATGAAGTCATTGTAACCCAGGGAGAGGGTCCTTCTCCCATTCATCACTGTGAAAGTGATGATGGATTCTTTGGTGTCTTTTGGGCTAGTAGCCACAGCAGTACACCAGAATTCCCTCAAGTAGTCATGGTAGATGACTGAGGGGGTCTTGGTAAATGTTTTAGCAAGAAAACAGTTTTGAAGATATTTCATTACGTTCTTGTAAGCATGGAACTTTTGTGGATAGGAAAAGTTTCCCACCACATTGTTCTTGGTAAGGTCAACACCCTCCAATGTGAAATCCACATTAGGGGCGTATGTCACAGCTTTAGAGGAAGCCATATTTGTTGGTAAGTCTGGGTAACAAAGATGGTTGGGATTTCTTAAAGCTAAGAACACACACACTATTAGTAACGAGAGAAAAATGGGCAGAATTTGCTTAAGATTTCTAATAGACGTGTGTGTTGTTATTTTGGTTGGGGTATTTATAGGGAAGTGAAGTGGAGGGTATTTTAGGCATTAAGCGGATTTTATTTATTCAAAAAGAATTTTAGGAAACTGTTTTGAATAAAATGTTTTGGGATCCGCATTTAATGCCACCACTCCACTTTTCCCTGGTATGGCGCAACAGTCAAGGTGAACAGTTGAGCAGTTCTGCAAAAGTGTAATTTGCAGAGATGAGTCATCACATATCTGTAATGTGATTGGAGAGGCATTTAATGCCAAGTGGGAATGTGGGGGCCCAGAGGTGGAAGCCAGAAAGGCAAAAGAACAAATATTCTTATATTAAATAAGAATTCAGTTACCAACCTCGGACATTTACTAACTAGATACTTAGAGCATTTAAGTTAGTATTTAATGTCTCATGAGGACCCTGAATGACTTTTCATTCAGTGAACCTGATTGTCAGGACTTGGGTTTAGTCACTGATGGTTCTAGTGTTCAGGAATTTGGGTCTAATTCCTGAGGTTCAAGGGTTCAGGAACTTGGGTTTAGTTCCTGAGGTTCAGTGATCTTTCTCACTGAAGAACACATTGAGTCAGGGACTTGGGTTATCAGAATTTACACATATTTGGATGGAGTTAATCAGTGGACTGATTCTCAATATCCAACATTCCTAGTTCAGCTTTCAGTCTGGTGAAAGTTGGTTCATCCAATGGCTTGGTGAATATATCAGCTAGCTGATATTCAGTAGGAATGAAGTGTAATTCTATGTCACCATTCATGACATGGTCCCTGATGAAGTGATATCTAATATCAATGTGTTTTGTTCTCTGATGAAGAATTGGGTTATTTGAGATGGCAATTGCACTTGTGTTATCACAAAAGATGGGAACCATCTTGTACTGAATTCCATAGTCACTGAGTTGACTTTTCATCCAGAGTACATTTGCACAACAACTTGCTGCTGCAACATATTCAGCTTCAGCTGAGGACATGGCAACTGATTGTTGCTTCTTAGCACTCCAACAGACTAGTTTTCCATCAAGAATTTGGCAGGAGCCTGAGGTGCTTTTCCTGTCCATGTTGCATCCAGCATAGTCAGAATCTGAGTATCCTTTAAGATCAAGGCCTGAACATTTTGGATAATATAATCCAAGGTTTGGAGTACCTTTCAGGTACCTGAATATCCTTTTCACAGCAGTGATATTAGTTTCTCTTGGGTCAGATTGATATCTGGTACATAAGCAGACTGAGAATTGGATATCAGGCCTTGATGCAAGTAAATACATCAGTGATCCTATCATTCCTCTAAAAAGAGTTTGATTCACTGGTTTTCCAGTAAGAACAGGACCAAGGTTGTTTGGGGGTACCATGGGAGTCTTGACTGAGGCACAGTCACTGGGCTCATACTTTTTCAGTAGGCTTCTGACATACTTCTCTTGACTGATAGAGGTTCCTTTATCAGTCTGCTTGATTTGTAGACCAAGGAAGTAAGTCAGTTCTCCCATCATGCTCATTTCAAATTTCTTTGCCATTAGTTTTTCAAACTGTTTGCAAAGTTTATAATTTGTTGAGCCAAAGATGATGTCATCAACATACACTTGTACAAGTATGACATCATTATTTGTCTTGTAAATAAACAATGTGTTGTCTATCTTACCTCTGATAAATTTGTTTTGGATCAGGAAGGCTGAAAGAGTCTCATACCATGCCCTGGGAGCTTGTTTCAGTCCATAAAGGGCTTTGTTAAGCTTGCAGACATGGTCAGGAAACTCATGACTTTCAAATCCAGGAGGTTGCTGAACATAAACTTCTTCTTTCAGTGAGCCATTTAAGAATGCACTCTTAACATCCATTTGGTACACTTTGAAGTTCATGTATGTAGCAAAAGCAAGGAAGATCCTGATGGCTTCCATCCTTGCTACTGGTGCAAATGTTTCTTCATAGTCAATGCCTTCTTGTTGATTATAGCCTTTGGCTACAAGTCTGTGTGGAAAACTAGAAGGGGGGTTGAATAGTTTTACGTTTTTTTTTTAATTTATGAAAAACTTTTGTTTACTTTTTAAAACTTTGATTCTATCTTATGTGAATTCAACTCTTGATCAATATGAACATATATAAGCAAATATAGATAAGTAATGCAAGTAAGATAAATATAATGAAATAAGAGAGAGAGATGGAAAGATCAAACCACAACACGGAGATTTATAGTGGTTCGGCTACAAGGACACCTTCCTTGCCCTACTCCACTCCTCGAGTCACCTACTCGAGAGTTTTCTTCACTATGTCAACAAACTCCCTTATGGCGGAGAAACCTTACACAAATTTAGCTTACACCTGCTTAACGACACAAAGCTAGATGTCGAGTCCTAATCGTAGCTAGAACCAATCTCACAACTTATACACAACTTCTACACGACTTCTTCACGACTTCTTCACAACGGCTTCACGACTTCTTCACGACTTCTTCTTCTTCACGACTACTTCTTCACAACAACTTCACAACTACTTATTCACAACTACTTCACAACTAATTTACAACACCACTACGTAATTACACTTAGATCTACTTATCACAACTACACAACACTTTACACAACAACACAATTGAATGAGGTAAGTAATAACACTTCTTCACTAGTTGAAGTAGAGTTCTTCTTTTGCACTTTTGGTGGTGGAAGCTTGGATCACTTAGAAACCAATGCTTAAGAAAATATGATCAAAGGATTTACAATGTTTAGAATGAATTTAGAACAGAAAGTTTTAGTGTGCAAAAGGTGAGTAAAAGTCCAGGAGAAGGCTGGTATTTATAGGAGAAAAATTGGACAGCTGGAGGTCTACTGGAGCGGGGGCGGTCCCCTTAAATAGGGGGCGGTCCCCTTAATAATTAAGGGGGCCGCCTAGTAAAATTAAGGGGGCCGCCCCTACTGGACGTTGGCCAGTTTTGTCCTTTTGTGGGGAAGGTTTTTCTGGAACATTTTAACTGATTTTAGTTAAAATTTTGAATTCATATTTTTATAAAAGATTAAACATTTTTATTTAATACCAAAAATGTTTTTAAAAAATATATAAAATGTTTTTGATGTTTTATAAAAAATCTAGTTATTAAGAAAATGTTCCTTTGATCATATAATGCATTAAGCATTAGTTCATTCATACCTTAAGCGATTTGAGTTGTAGAAATAGATATTTACAACTAAATACTTGTTTACGTCATAATTTTCCGATTAATGATTTTACATTTTGTGATTATCAAAACGTAGAGATATCAAAAAATATTAATAACGTGTTTAGGCATTATTTATATCAACAGTCTGGCTTTGTTTTTAATGACTATGCCTTTTTCATCAGATTTGTTTTAAATACCCATTTCAGGCCAATGACTGAAACATCTTCAGGACATTTGACCAAGGTCATTACCTTGTTTCTGTCAAATTGTTCTAGTTCATCATTCATGGCTTGAACCCAACTTGGATGTTTTAGTGCTTCCTTAACACTTTTGGGTTCAATTGTGGAAATGAAGTCCACAAATAGGCATTCATTGGCTGAGGCTGCTCTCAGTTCAGCAGCCATGCTTCTTGTGAGCATGCCTTCAGTAGGCTCACCAATTATATTGACAAGTTCTATATTCTGAGACCTAGTCCAACTGTCCTAACGTCTTGGAAACTGATTAGAACTTGTAGAGGCCTGATGGGTAGGATCAGGATCAGACACTTGATGTTCTTTAGCATTATGAGTATCTGAGTGGGTTGACTCATCACTGTGATTGTTTAGTACCTGAGCACTTTGTACTGACTGAATGAATTCATCAGTACTTTGTGCTTTAATAAACTCAGTGATGGTTGGGTAAGGAAGGTTGTGGGGAATGATGTAATAGGAGATGTCAGCATTTGCATGGTACTGAGTGGAAGGACCATTATCAGTATGATGTTCATCAGGAGGGTATCTTGATGATTTATCAATACCTATCTCTTCCACTGAGTTGTTAGAGACACTGATTGCATCAGTGCTTTCATCAAAGGTAACATGAAATGCTTCCTCAGTATGCTGTCTCCTAGTGTTGAACACCCTGAAGGCCTTTGAGACAAGTGAGTATCCTAGGAAGTATCCATCATCAGCTTTAGCATCAAATTTTCCTAAGTGATCCTTGTTATTATGAATAAACACAGGACACCCAAAGACATGAAAGTAGCTGATGTCAGGGATTCTTTCCTTGAATAACTCATAAGGAGTTTTGCTATGTCTCTTGACAATGATGGATCTGTTTTGTGTATAACAGGCAGTCTTCACTGCTTCAGTCCAAAAGTGTTTGGAAAGGACTGATCCATTTAGCATTGTCCTAGCTGCTTCAATGAGTGTTCTATTTTTCCTTTCAGCCACCCCATTTTGTTCAGGTGTGTAGGGTGAGGAAATTTTTTGTGAAATGCCTTTCTCATCACAGAAACATTCAAGTTCATAATTTTTGAACTCTGTTCCATTGTCAGTCCTAATCTGTTTGACTTTAATGTCATTCTGATTTTCAATGTTCCTGACAAAGGACATAATTGTTTCAGCTGCCTGACTCTTTTTGATCAGGAAGTATACCCAAGTGTATCTTGAGTATTCATCCACAATAACCAGAGTATACTTCTCATGGTTAATGGATCTAGGACTAATTGGTCCAAATAGATCCATATGGAGAAGATGAAGGCAGTTCCTGATGGAAAAGTTGGTTTTGGTTTTAAAGGATGCTCTGTGATGTTTACCTTTTTCACAAGCTGAGCACGGTTTGTCCTTTGAAAACACAAGAGATGGTAAGCCAAGGACCTTGTTTTGTTTTACAAGGTTGTTTATGTTTTTGAAGTTCAGGTGGGAGAGTCTCTTATGCCAAAGCCAGTTGAGAGTATCAGTGGCCTTGGTAAAGAGACAAGTTTCATTCTGAGTCAGACGGGACATGTCTAACACATAAACATCATGTCTTCTTGGTGCAATAAGGACAACTTCCTTATTAGCATTGAAGATGATTCCTTGTTTATCATCAAACTGAACTATGTATTTCGCATCACATAGTTGACTGACACTTATCAAATTGTATTTTAGACCATTTACATAAGCTAACCTAGTAAAGACTATACCATTGCAGTTTACTGAACCATAACCTTCAGTGAGACATGATGAGTTATCAGCAAATATCACTTTGGGTCCTGATTCATCCACATACTTGTGCAGATACTCCTTCACACCAGCCATGCTCCTTGAACATCCACTATCAAGATGCCAAACAGGATCCCTGGCATGTTTCTGCACAAATGGTAAACTGGGTCAGTTCTTTCTAGGACTCCACTTCTTGGAGGGCTTAGCTTTGAGGGTCTTATTAACATTTTCAAGTGATTTATGGTCAGTGGTGAAGTGGACTGAGCTATCACATATTATGCATTTGATTGCTGATGTAGACTCAGTGGACTGAGAGGCTGACTTTGTCATACCTCTACTGGCCTGAATGGCCTTACCACGTCCTGAGGTGTTATGAGTGGAACTTCCACTATTTTCACAACAATTGTCAATTTGACAATCCTTAGGATGGTGGTCATTGAACCCACAGTAATGGCAAGGTGCAAAAGGCTTTGCCTTTTGTTTCTGTTTCTGTTTAGAATCAGAAGGATAGTTTAAAGACTGAGCTTTAAGACTTGCCATGTTTGATGTGACTGAATGTATTTTGTGATCAGAGGTCCTGTGATCATCCTTTTTGCAAACCATACAATAAAGGATTCTATAGCAATCGTCAGTGACATGATTGGTATAGTTACACAGTTCACATCTTTTAAGGGGTTTTGAGGGTTTGGGTTTGGTTCTTGAGGAAGTTGGTTTTTGTTCCTTCTTGGATTGAGAAGATTTCTCTGAAGATGCAATCTTCTCACCAAGCTTCCTGACCATTTCAGCTAACTGATCAAATTTTGAGTCAGGGCTTTGAGTTGTTACTTCAGAAGGGACTGAAGTTGATGAGTCATCAGTATTTACTAAGACTTCAAGGGTTGGTCTCTTCAGGATGGTTGTTCACATTCCTGATCTCTCCTTTGGAGAGTGTGGTGAGAAGACCATTGGTGGGAGGCCTGAGTTTGGTGCAGCACCCTGAAGGGTATTCAGTGGAGGAAGTGGTGGATATGATTCTGATTCAGACTCATTCACAGACTCAGTATTACTGACTTGTTCAGTGAGTTCAAGCTTACTGAGTTGTTCAGTAAGTCCATGCATATTTTTCAAAGCCTGACTTTCATGAAGCAAGATCTTTCCAGTCTCAAAGTTTGGTAACTTACTGACTGGGTTGTCCCTGACAATCCAGTCATTAGACTTGGGAAGCATTTCTTGCTCAAAAGATATGCCAGCTGGAACAAAGGTTAATTCACTGTGACTCACATTGGGATCAACCATAAGAGGGTCAATTCCAATGGTTTTCTTAGAGCTTAATCCCACAGTGTCAAAGACCTTGGGGTTCTTTTTGGTCCAACCTTGGATGACAACTTTTTCTTTGTTAAGTTCAGTTTGTAGGGCTTGGTTTTGTTTCAAAATTTCAGTGTTCTGAATTTGTAGAGTTATTGTTTCTAATTTGGCTTGCTTTAGTACAAGCAATTCATCTCTACATTTATTCAATTCTGACACTATATTGTTATATTTTGAGAACATGTTAAGCCTTTGTTCCTCAACAAATTTAAGATCTACAAAAATATAATTCATGTAAGACTGCCAATCAGAATCATCATCCATAGAAAGTAAAGTGTTTACCTTCTTCATGGTGATGTTCACCCACTCTCCATTCCTTGCATGGCTTTTCCCAACAGCCACTTGATCACCTTCAGAGAGTGCCATCAGTGCACTCACTCTAATTTCCTCATCTGAGGATACCTCTTCTTCATCCCAATCATAAGCTTCAGCTACTAAAACCTTATTCTTTGCCTGAACAGGTTTGGATGTTTGAGCAGCCTGAGACATAGAGGAATTAGTTTCAAGAATTGCAAGTTTAGCCTTGGCTTTCCTATATTTTGCTTCAAAGTCTTTTTGACCCTTGTTTTGAAATTGTTGGGTCGACTGAAACATTATAGGTTGAAACTTGCTAGTTCCTGAGGAACTATTTCTTGAAAATTTGTAAGAGGGTTCTGAGGTGGTTTTAGAATAACAGTCCCTAGCAAAATGACCATTTTTACCACAATTAAAACATTCAGTGGTTTCATTTGCTTTTCCTTTAGAAAAGTTGGACTGGTTTCTTTTGATGAAACGTTTTGAACTAGCAAGGAGTGCCCTCTCTTGGAATTCCAAGTTTAAATCTTTTAGGTACTCATCACTAGTCCTTTCATCAATTTCATCCTCATAATCTTCTTGGAAATCCTACACAACACCATTAGTATAGAAAGCAGTTGAAATGGGTGTGGAGGTTAAGGCCTTTTTGGACTCAAGAGCTTTTGAGTCAGGATATCTCCTTGAGATTAAGTTTTCCTCATAGACAAATTTCCCATAGATTTCAGGGAGCTCAAGGGTCTGAATGTGATTAGCATTCCTCAGGCCTTGTGAGAAGTTTAGCCACTTCTCAGGGAGACTGTTGACAAAGCCAACATTTGTCTCATGCTTAGATAATACTACACCATCATTTGATAGTTCGTTTATCAAAGTCTTGTATCTGGTATAAGTCTGAGAGAGACTTTCAGAGTCTTTTGCCCTGAAAGTATTATACTCAAGTTTCAGGTCCATGACCCTGTTTTCCTTGGTATCTGAGGGGCCCTCAAAGCTATTAACCAAGTCATCCCAAGTTTGCTTGGCTGTTAAACAGTTGATGACTGATTCCATTATATCGTCAGGAAGACAAGATATAAGGATGCTTTTAAGGCGTTGGTCTTGATTGACCACCCTCCTCTCATCAATGGTCCATTGTGCCTCAGGCTTGTTTAGCCCTTCAGCAGTCTTAGGGACAAATGGGCCATCCCTGATACAGGTGATGTAGTAAGGTTCCATACCAGTTAAATAGCAAATCATACATTTTTTCCATTTGCTAAATTTTCCAGCTTCTAGTCTGGGTGCAACAGCAGAATAGCTGCCACCCTTTTTATCGACCAGTTGGGGTACATTAATATCAGTCATAGTAGGATCTTGGTTTTAAAAACCTTGAGCACTCTTGGTTAGTTTTGAAAGATTTTATAAACCAGAGGCTCTGATACCACTTGTTGTTCCCTTAATACGCTTAGAGTTAACTAGAAAGTTAATCTATTCGTGTTTATGACTAATACAATGTTATGATTAATTCTAACAGATTAATGAAACGTAAAAGTAAAAACACATAAGTATTTTTCAACGTTTAAATTCTTATTAGAAATGAATCAAGAAATCTATTACCCAAGTGTTTTGCGGAACAAACACTTGGGATTGAACAGACAAGGTATGGTGGTGTCTCCTATCTAAACTCAAGCTTTGCTTTGAGTGGTAACAATATGCCTCACTGAGCTATCTCAGGGACTGGTTACTCTTTGTAGGAGAGAAGTTGCTTTGTAAAAGTCTAAGCTTTCAATGTACAAAACACACACAACTTCTCTCCTTTTGAACCTATTTATACACAAGTATAAAAGAGTAAAAGTGATTAAAAAACTACAACTTGTTAAAGCAAGCATGTCTGACAATTACAACAGTAATTGTCATTTCCAAGAACCAATGGGAATGGACTATAAAGTCTTTAGGAGTGGTTGGTCTGACACTCCATGACTTTTAGCCGTCTTAGGGAAAGTTTCTTCCTGACAAGATAAGATTTGATCTTATCTTAAACTCTTCCCAGATCTTCCCGCCTTTCTTTCAGGCGTTGAGTTCTTCAGTCTTCAATCACTTAATGTTGTTGAGGAGACTGGGGTTCAGTGAGTTCTTGTCCAACACTCACTGAAACATCATCTTCTTCTTTGACTTAAGTCCTACTCAGGGAGTACCGCCTTCCTGAGTAGTGAATCCTTCTTCTTGAATTCGCCTTAAGCATCCTGAAGATGACTCACTGAGAGACTATTCACTCAGTGACTTGAATTGTTCTCGGTTTAATTTACACTTAGTTAATTTGTGTCCAAATATTGTTTTAAGTATTCTTGGGTACTGATGGACCCAACACTTGGTCTTTGGAGAGCAAAATAATTGGAAAAAAAATGGAGGCTATGGTTCAGTTGGGGGAGGAAGGAATAGGACCGAATGTGGAGGGGTATGGGGGAGATATATCCAGTTTTATTTTCTTTAGGCAAAGGAGACCAAATCTTCTAATTTTTACTAAATATTTGATGTGTTTCTCTTGTTCTAATCTTTAAATTTCGGTCCAAAGAAGTGCCAAAAATATGTGCACCAGAATTTTAATTAACTTAGGTTATAATAGTTTTATTTTGTATATAATTAATAATGTATAGTTTTAGGATTAATATTTATTTAAATGTATAAGCTATAGTTTTTAAATGTTAAAATTTATATTCAAACTTAGGTTATAATTCAAATTATCAAATAAAAATGTGAATCAAATTTTTAGGGTTTTACACCTAGAGTAGGACTTGTAATTTGTAAATGACGCCAAAATATAAATGTGTATTTAGTATGGCGATGATTGAATGTTATACTGATCCTACGACTGAAACAATAGTACATGTCATCATATTTTCTCTTATTAGCGGTAGCAATATATATTATAATTTATAATCCCATACAAAATGTTATTTCTTTATATGTTATAGTTTTATAACTCGCACATGCGTGGCCTTTGGACAGATGATATAACGGTTAATAATATTTTAATAACTTTGTTTTGGAGTTAAATATTGTGATAATTTATAAATTCATGATTTTATAATGTTTAAGATTTTTCTATAAAATTATATTAAATTTTAATGCTTACTACGTATAAGTTATAATACATGTGCATGTACAAGTTTTTACATAACTTTTTCATTATGTGTTAATATTGATTAATTTTTTATAGATTTTTATTGCACAAATTATTTGACTTTGTTTAACTGACATTGTGTTTAAGTTGATCTTGTTTAAATTTAACTAATTATACAATGTTCTAAACATTGTGTTTGTTTAGCTGCACATAATGACTTTGAAAAAATATATGTCGTTGTTATATGTAGAATCTCATCTATTTATTTTCATCTCACAGTACCGTGTGAGGTCATGCCTTCATTATGATATTTATATTCCTGATAATATAATTTAAGCCAATTTTTAAACCAATGCGCGGATTAAACTTATAAAGAGAAATAACATTAGTCATTATTAATTGCAGATAGTTAAAAAATAATATATTTTTTCGGATACCCGTACTTAATCTTATATATAAGAATAACATGAGTCATTCGGATATGGTATCTGCACTAATTATTGCACAACAAATGTTGTTTATAAAGAAGTTCTTCTTAAGATTTGAAAGATTTATTTTGTTTCACAAGTTGTGTTTTTTCTATTTCAAGGAACTCATAGTCATGCTTTCTTTTTTGTAATACACATTTTTATTATTGTTTTCCGATATATACACAACTTAGTGATATTTGGTTTACGAGTTGTTATTCCTTTTTCTTTATATTACTTTTGAAATGCGATAATACGTAGAAGATTAACAAGTTCTTTTTTAATCTCTTTGGAATAAACATAATCAACAATGAATATTATGAAAGTAGCCTGTCGGTCGAGTTAAACAACTAGTGTAAAAATATGGGCAAGAAGAGCTGTTTTGGTATTTGTAATTTTAAATCCCGAAAAATTAAAGAATCAATTTTCTAAGCTTCTACAAAAGAGGGTATAGTTTAGCAACTTTAATCCAATTTTCTTTTATTTAAAGTTCCATTTCGGCATTTCTTGTGAACTTCCAGTTTTCATTATACTTTTTTGAAGATGAAAACGTACAATCGTTTTGGATTGACAATGAAAACAAAATCTTTGTGTTGTCAAATCAATATATATAAAGGCACCTTCGTAGCCTTCTTTTCATTTTTCAGTAGTGACTAGTGACTAATACTTTTTGACATCTAATGAAATCCGTGCACTAAAAAAGAAAAGGTTTATGTTATTAAGAACTCCTGTCACGTCACAATAGAGGGTTTTGGTCAAAATATACAAACCGCGATGCACATTGTATAAACTCGCAATGCATATAGACCCACGAAACCCCCTATGCGAGGGTCCATATAAACTCCCAAAAAAAAAAAGAATATAATCCTTAAAAAGATTCAGCTTGATGTCCGTATCCCCAAAAAAGATATAATCCTTAAAAAGATTCGGCTTGACTTTATTGTCAGTTTTGTTTGTTTTCTTTTTTTTTTTTTTTTAGTCTTTTACCTTGTCAAACTTTATACTCCATAGTTTCTATTTCGCATTTTTTCGACAGTTTTATCCACTTTATTAATAAGACAAGACAGTCTTTTATGATTTGTTGCTCCATATTTTGTGTGTTTTACTGCTTTTGCTTATCAAACTTTATATTTTTTTAGCTATTTTTTTTTTGGAAGTTTTATACGTAGTAATAAAAACTAAAGTATATTTTTCTCGAGTAAAAGTTAATTTTAAAATCTACGACGCCAAATAATACAACTTTGATGCATTGGCCAAGGACTCGAGTAAAAGTTAATTTTAAAATCTACGACGCCAAATAATACAACTTTTATGCCAAGGACTCAAGGTTCATGAGCTTCATTTTCATTTCAACTGGACGGTTCGTAAATCCAACATCAAACACACTTAACATGCTTTAATCAAACGCACACGAGGCTGTATAATCTATGAAAAATAATGTAACAGATGACACGAGGCTGTACAACATTTGATACTCCATCTTTCATGTTTACCTACATATTGAAGTTTCTCAAAACAGCTAAGCAGTTTTGAATGTTAGGACAATGCAAGTTTATTTAAAAAGATTAGCGCTCTAAACTAAGCAAATTTCAAATACCCTTACTATCCAAATTCCTCAATAAACTTTATTTTAAGTTCCAACTTAACAACGCAGCTCAGCTGATAATAATCCTGTGTCCCATGACATAACAAGATACATCACGAGCTAATACAAAAGACTTCAAAAGTGACTTACTTTGAGATTATCAAGTTGAGATTAACCATAACAGTACGCTGAATCTACGGATCAAGAGACACTTGCTTACCCAACAAACCGAGACAATGAATGATGAATAACTAACGCAAACAGTTCATTGTACATGCACACAAACTACAGTTAGTTATGGTTACTCAAGTCAAGAACTATAGGATCGAGAGTGTATAGTTCATATGTGCAATATGTGGGCAGAGCTCATGGTCAATACATTTGGTCTGATACCTTCTACAACTTAGTTACAATAGTATCCAACCCGTCATGTGTTTGAATCCTCTTTCCAGTTACCGTCTCGGAAAAAAGAAAAAAATTCGGACAAGCATGGCTAAACTCTGCAAATTGCAGAGATTGTATAGTAGTGAATAAAGAAGTAACACAAAGCTATTAAGTTGGAATCCTTCTTCTTCTTTCTCTCTTCATATTCCTGCACTTGTATTCACCCTTTAACACTATTTAAAACTTAAAGCCGGATTCCTGCACTGGTATACACCCTTCTAAACACTTTATAAAACTCAAGCAGTATAATGAAAAATATAAGCCATCCAGTTCTTATATTGCGCTGAGACATGATACTGCCCTCGGTAAACTAAGATTATGCAGTTTCATGGTAGCGTGGTGACGCTTAAGAACTTATCAGGGTAAAGTATGATTGCCAAGTCCCATTGATTCAGCAATTTCTCTTTGCGACATGGTGTCTGCTTGCTCCTGCTCATTGCAGAAAAAATTACACTCATTAGATTACACATGTCATGATTGATTTAAAATATAATAATCCTCGTCATGTTTTGACTTTATAGTTTGAAAATGTTCTACCATCGAAACACATAATTATGGTTAAGTAATGCAATTTATTCTACAGAAGCAACAAAAGGCATTACAAAAAATGTCTGGATAGATGGAAGATGAGAACAAATTCATATTTATGTTATAAAGCAACTCATCCATACTATAAAGTTATATGCATTATACTTGTTATCTGATGAAAGGAGTAACTTTTTGTCAGTTTGTAATAATATATGCATTCAAGCAATTGATAATAATCATTAGGCCATATCATTTTACCCTTAGAAATATCACTTGCAATCTCTGTTCTTCTGTTTATTCAATTATTTAATATGCAGTACTAGTCATTATTGTTTTAGTATTAAACATTAAAAATCGACCTACCTGAAGCCGATGCAGCAGATACATCATAAAGAGGTGCACAAATACCTGCATATAATTAAAAGTTAGCTCCAAACCATCACAAAAAATTATTGAAACTCAATTTTTATGAGATTCAGAGACTACTTTCCTTTTTATATTTGGTCATATTGCGAAGCCTCGTAAAGACAGAATATTCATAAAGCAGTATCCAATGGCAAGTATAATGAAGTAATACCAACAACAAAGCGTTAAACGGTGTTCTTACCATGTAAAAGACCAGAAAAAGTCGAGCAACAGGATACCGCCAGAGAAATCTCATCGCTCGGACAGCACCAGTATCTAAAGCTTTTGCAGCCTTCTGCAGCTGAATTGGTACAAATATGAATGAATTAAGAGCAGCAGCAGCAAAAGAAACAAAAGAAAGGGGTTAATGGGACTAAATTACCTGTATGTTTGCCCCAGCTAAGTGGCGATGATGAAAGGGAAGAGGCCTGAATTAAATAGGTAATTAACCATTAGCGGGCATTTATATTTCTTTTTTTCTTTTAGGAGGATAGAAATTGTAATTTATTCATAAAAAGAAAACTTGGATTAATATCAAGCATCAATACTAACTATGACAAACCTAAATGTTAGACCATTACCATCTTTATTGAGCTGACTTAATGTCCAACATTCTTATTCTACTTGTTGCATTGATTAACAGTATGGTAGAAGAAATCATACTTGCTTATGCATGACATTTCGTTAATTCACACTTAATAGACAGCCTCATAATATAAAGTGGATGGCCAGGCTATTACAATAAACACATGTGCAAAAATTTCAGATAGATGGCAGTTGTACTTCTAGTGGATATTCTATAATGCGGAAAAACTTGATTTACATCACCAATTGCTAACTTGAAATGTGATGTCAACAAAAAGGAGCTTTCACGAGCGATATTGTGATCACATATAGACAAAAAAAAAGAAGCTAAAAAATGGAAAAGATGAATAGGAAAACAATATACTCGAGGGCCTTCATGTCATCTTCATCCCAAGTTGTTGATACACGACGGGGGACTCGGCTCCTTTCCACCTCTACCTGGCCAACTCAACAACTGAGTACATATCCAGAACTAGACGCAAGCGACAATTATTCAACTGAATACCAGACTTGTGAATGGGTCGATTCAGTTTGTGTTTTTAGCTCAAATGTGTCAAATTAAAAAAATTAGTTAACAGAGGAATGTGTCAAATAGTTAAAAGTCGCCTAAAGCCCTAAAGTCTATCTTTAGAGCATATAACCTGCTATATATATATATATATATATATATATATATATATATATATATATTTTATTTTTATTATTATTATTTTTTTAAAAATTTGGATGGTTAAGGTATTGTTTTTGCAATCATACTCAAGTACTAAGGATTAAAAAAAAAGCCTGCAAAAAGTGTTTATAGGCCAACCCAACACGTACTAAAAAAATCTGCTTTAACTAGAACCCATTTTGACAGCTTGCCTGACCCACCCATATTGCCACCTCAATATGTATATAATAGAACAAGTATCAAATAATGAACCTGAGCTTCCCTAATACGCTTGATCTCCTTCTCTAATTGGAACTCCGCAGCTGCTTTTTCACTGGTCATTGCCTCCAACTGCGTTTGCTTGTAATACTGATCAAGCAGATGTCATATTTTGTCAGCCCAAGTCATTAATCGACAGATTAAGCATCACTGAGACTCAGTTGACTTACCAACAAATCTGTAAGTTCCCTGTAACGTTTCTCCAGCTCCATATGCTCCTGCTCAGTAGCAGGTCACTCTAATTAGTTGCACGAAACACCAAAAGATATAAAAAGGAGGCCAAGAAAACAAAGGTAAATTTAGGTTACAATATGAGAGGCAGAATCTGAAATGAGCATATTAGGTTTCAAAACTATGCTGGGGTAGTTTAACAAAATTTTCAACTTGCAAAAGATGGAAATTATTGTGAATTTCAATTTCAATTTCAATAAACACTTAATACAATGTCACCAAGGTACACTCGTATCTGGTTGACTGGCTATAGAAAGTAAAGCCCAGATAAGCAGTTGACATCAGTGAAAAAGATGTCTAATGGTTCCATTCTTTTAAGACTTAAATTGACCATAGTAACAACTGATAATACATACATATAATTGAGCATTCCACATATTCATTTTTATCTATGGGGAGTGCCGAAGACCAAAGTGAAGAAGGCATTTCAGCAATAAGTAAACAAGCACTAGCTATGGTTCATAGCTTTTGACCTTCCCAAAAAATTCATGAATACATGAAAGAACATGAACTGATAAATAATAGGTACAGAAGATACTATCAGTTAAACTGATGCAGAAAACTCAACTCAAATCAAGTCTATAAGCCAAGCTGACATATGCACATGCCCATAGAAAAAACAAGTAGACGAATATAGTTATTGCTATAGACACCACAATAATTCACAGTCAAGTACCTGGCGGGAATAATGCTCAGCATCTCTTTTCATCGCAGCCATTTCCACTCTCATTTTTTGAACTTCAGCCTGCAATCATACATTGGGTCTTCATTTTAGAAAATACTTAAACATAAAATAATCATACTTAACAAAGAAAGCTTTCGCTGTTGTGTTGTGTCCAAGGAAGATGCCAGGTATACTTGCCTCTAAAGAAGATAGCTTTCTCTCAGCGTCTCTTTGGCCTTCACGTGCACGTTCTACTTCTTCTTGCCAAGCCTGCGTCTAGACATACAGAACATGATCTTAACATCTATTTATATTACATTTACAAAGTTTATATGATGCATTAGTTTGTAACAACTATGAATATGCAATGATTATCAAGCTTGAGTAATTATTTCAATTGTTGCCAACTATCACTTCCTCCAAAATTATAGCCGAATGTTTTACAGCGTTGTCTCAGTGTTATACTTTCGAGCCAAGAAACTCAGCAGCAATAAGGTAAACAAAGTTAAAGACCAAAGTGTGTTATTTTCCGTGAGTTATAAGATAATTTGAGGAAACTAGTAATTCAATCTTAACAAAATAGGTACCATCAAAAATGATATGGCAGCAGTCTAAACTGCAGGAAAATAGATACTACTTGATGCAATTACTTTGAAGGAGTCTTCTAAAATATAAACTTTTGGGCATAAAAAACCCATTACCTAAAGAATATCTAATGTTGTGATTAATAAAACAATGTACGGGAGAAACCCAAAATAACAATGGAGGCTACCTACTTTTGGTTTCTATGCTTGCCTTTAATCAGAAATATATTATTGAAATATTATAAAAGCTGACTGGAATCTGCAGTCACCATTTAGCTGCATTATGTAACCTCACCAGCATAGACCGTAGACGTTGTAATAGCATCCTAAGTATTTTAAAAAGTTCATTTTGACATCTGAATTTTTTATATAATTTGTCAGTCTTTCTCCACAGAATATACTTCCGCATTGTAAAGTTCTCAGTTTGTGACATGAAATTGACAGTACAACTGATTATGCTGGTCTTGCCCAGCCAATCATTATGTTTCATGGGCAGAGGTTCTTCAGTCTACAGTTGGAGAAAATTGGGCAGCAGAGTGTGCCTCATGTCCATATCAGCCAACCAGTGACTATCATAGGATTGGATTTTTCAGTTGCTAACAGAACTTACTTTTGTCAATATAAAAAACTACAAGTACACACAAAACTCATAATAACTTCTACATATATCTTATTTAACTCATCCTACCTGAATAACTTGATTGGCATCTTCTGGAGACTTCTTCTGCCCTCGGCGAGCACGAACTTCCATGTCTTGCAGTTCTTGAGTTAAACTAGAACATTCAATCTGATAGTAGACGGTCTGAGAAGTTGATAACTATATAATAAGTCCATGTAAGAAACTTAAGGCTTCTGTAGTTACCTCTAGTAGTGCCACTTTCTGCTCAAGCTCTGCTGCTTTTGCGGTCCTCTCATCAACTGTTCTCTAATACAACCAGTTGCAAAAAATAGTTAAAATGACAGGTCATAAACAAAAATTAGCAGATCTGTGCACCTGACTTGTGCAAGTATGAAATATACATTTGCTGCAGATTGCAAACTTTAAAATCAATAACCAACTGAATGTAGTTATAGTAACTTAATTCTGATATATATAAGCCAATGAGAGTAAACTTAAGTTGCATATAGCACATTTAACTGGGAAGAAAATTAACTAAGTAGAGGCAGTTGAAAGTTAGGACACGTGATCAAAAGAACAAATAACAGAACAGGTACCAGGTACCAAAATACATACTTGTATCATAGTCAGAAAATAGAGCATACCAAGTAAGGTATGACACAGGATTAGCATATTAAAATACCTGGATCTTGGCCAAGGCTGTAGATGCATCAAGAGCTCTGTGTTCTAGTTCTACTTCCCTTTCCATTGCAGCCTACATGTGAGAAAAATCAAGATTCAGTAGACAGAACGAAAAAATTAAGAAATTTAGAGGAATATGAAAAAGAAGCAGCATTTTAGCGAGTCTGGACCATCTTGGTAGCATTGTGTGCAGCACGTTCTTCTTCTGCTCGTCGTTCTACAGATGCAAGCTCCTCCTTAATGGCCTGGAAATTGCATAGCCAACAATATCAGATATATACCACCCACAAGAATTAGAAAAACATAACACTCAATGCATCACTTTTTAGAAATAACCAGATCCTTACTTGCATCATCCTTGTTTCAGTTAGCTCTCTATTCCTCATTATTGACTCCATGTTTGCCTGGTAAAAAGTAAGACATTTGGTCTTATAAGTTTGACTATTCTATGATCCTTGGTAAAAACAAACAAAAAGATACACAGGAGATAGTTATCATCAGTTTACTTTTATGATGACTGGCAAATGATTTACATAAATAATAATAATAATAATAATAATAATAATAATAATAATAATAATAATAATAATAATAATAATAATTAAAAAAATAATAATAATAAATCAAGTACAAGAAGAAGGGGGTGTAAACACATAAGTAAAAAAGCATGATACCAAATGTTACTGGAAATTAAAAGGTCATTAAAGAGCCCGTTTAGCAAAAACACTATTGAGTTCTATTACTATTAGTTACAGAAAAGTTTGAAACAATTTTTGATTTAAAAGGCAGAGCTCATATGAATTAATCCACATTAAACCAAGGCAGGCTCCACACTTCACCAATGACATACATAATACACAACTGTAGTTGTCCAGTCAATTTACTTGCAAAATTCTGCTTTTGTTATTGTCCAGTCACTCTTCATTCTTCAAGTTCAACCACATCATCCGTTAGTCATTAATGAGCCTACTCTACCTACATCATGCTAACACACCTCAAACTTCAGCTACATCACTTGATACTCTTAACTTTGCAATCTATAAAAGAATCAAGACCCGCTGACCATCTCTCATAGTAATAACAAACTCAATCTATGCAGATATACGTGCAAAATTCTTTCCATAGAACACAACACACTATCATTATATCACATGCCATTGTAAAATAGATTTCATTCTTCTAGATAAACTAGTTTTGGTACTATAAACAAACTCTCCCATATAAGAGTTATCTCTTCTCATCCCTACCTCTACAAAATGACTCAATTGGGTCACTTTGAATATAAGAAACTTGAGGAGTTTCTTATACAGTAAGGAGGAGAGTTTACACAGCAAATTGGAGTCTCATTATTGCATCTGTCAGTGGAATTCTTTGGAAGAACTGGATTAAGTAGATTGGGTGCTGCCTATATGCGATTCCTATGTATTTAAGGGCTTTTATTGTTATATGCTGAAGGGCCTTCAGTCTCTATAATTTCAACAAAGGACATATCATGCGCGGAAGATATGTCCGGAAAAGGTTAAAGATCAATGAGAAAAGTAGACAAGATAAAACCCTCATATTTTCAGCAGTTATAGCAAAAACCATAAAAGGTGGCAAGAGTAAGATGTAAAACTTGCATGCTTCATAGGAGTGCAAAAACCTGCAATGATGCCAAATTTCCTTCAGATATAGAAGCCTGCTTTTTTAATGTGTCCATGGAACTGACAAGTGCCTCGATTTCGGTGTTCTTTGCACCCAAGGCCTCCAACATATTTGACTCCACTCTATTCACCTCCTCCTTAGAAATAGACAAGTCTTCTTGCAACTGTTGTATGCGTGCCTCATATGATTTACTCAGGTCTCTCTGTTAAGGTAGAAGAAGCTATAATCGACATTTATTTGATATACAAATAATGCAAACTAAAGCATACCAAAGGCACAAACATCATGCATTTATACAGTACCTCTGCTACAAGAAGCTCCTCTAATTGTGCATTTTCTGATTTGTATTCTTGAAGGCGAGATGAAAGCCCAGCACAAACCTATAGAAAGCAGCACAAACATGACCTTCACACTTTACTTTCATATAAGTAAGAATGTTTGACAAGCAACATCCTATAAACACTACGAAAGATTGATTGCCATAATTATGAAAATGAAAATAGACATGTAACCTTACCCGTGCCAACCTAGCCTCTTTTGACTGACCAGTGGTTTTTGAACTTTCAAGCAGTCCCTGCGCCTATTGAATATAAAAAAGATGCAAATAAAAACGTCTTACGCCCTACAACCAACATATGTAATAAAATCCAACGCTAACAAAGAATCCAAAAATGTGATGCATCATAACTATACCTCGTCAAGCTGATCTTGTACAATACTCATCAAACCAGGTTGATCTTGTACTCTGCTTTCGGAACCAGGCTGATCTTGGGCTTTCTTCGGGGAACCAGGCTGATCTTGTGCTTTCTTAGGGGAACCAGACTCGTCTTGCCTTTTCTTTGCTGAACCAAGCTGATCTTGTACTTTTATTGGGGAAGTTACAGGTTTATGGTCATCATACTTCTTTTCATCTAGGTGATTTTCAGATTTGAGATCCCTTACCTTTGATATATTAACTTTTGAAGGTGAATCTATATTAAAAGACTGAGACCCCTCTCTGTTAATCACAATCTCGCTTCCTTTATCTTTAGGTAATATATCTTGACTAGAGTCAGTTGGATGACTTCTTTCAGCTTCTTTATCTTCCAAGGTTATAGGTGCTGACGAGACTTCCTCACCAGACTTTGAAGAAGTCACATTGAAAGGATCACCATTAAAAATTGGTAGAACAGCATCTTGATTAATAGAAGTTGATGTATCTTCGTCATAAACAGTGTTATGGTTCAGCTGATCACTCAGGGATGACGAAGAGTCAGGAACATCTGATTTGGAGGCGTCATTATTAACTTTGAGTTGCACCTCATCTTTGGTTTTCAAAGATGGTGAAATATGACTGCTTTTATCATTATCAGTTGAAGCAGCGGGTAGATCGTTACGGGATGAGACTTTTGACAGTGATATGCGAGAGCTAGCTTTCTTCGAGGAAGTATCAACAGTCATCGACCTTCCATCTGAAGTTTTTTCCTCTTTAGGCTGCAATTAATGCAGTTTCAGATCACATGCGAATAGAAATACTCACATAAATTTATACAAATCCCACAATATTACCTTTACTTTTGACTTTTTACTCTTTGCTTGAGATCCTTGTCCATTGGAACCTTAATGGCACAGAATGGGAAAACATGGAAAGACAAATATTTAAGTCAAATAGATGATCACCATGCAGTTATCAGAAGTAGAGGACAATCATGTATATAAAATCTACAATTTCGTTTCACAACAAAAAATACTATTGCATGATACTGACGCCATAGTTGTAAAACATCCGTTTCAGTTACCAAACTACTATTACTTTTATCCAAGTTTAGTGCCAATATAGGACATAAATGATTTTGTAACCCAAATAACAGGCACATAGTTGAAAAAGACCGTGGGTGCTCATCATACAAGCACATAGAAACATTCCGTTTTATATGTAAACATAGATACATAGTACAAAGATAAAAATACTAACCTGGTGACTCTGAGTTTGGTTGCTCATCACCGACCACAAGCTTTGCTCTTCGATCTACAACTTCAAACAAATCTGTGAAGCACAGATCATGAGCTTAGCTTTGCGAGACTTTAAGCAATTTCAAGTTCATAGAACATATGTGACAAGTAGACATGTATGTTGCATACTCCCTCGCCATAATATAATTCATGTTTGTGGGTGTGTGTTCCCGTAAAATAAATAACTAGTACCAGTAAAACATACATTTAAATCTTGCTGACCAAAAAGCTATAAGATGCCAAATTTTTTAAAAACAGAAGTATAAGCAACAAATATCATGCATTGCATGCATATAGGATGTACCCGTTTAAGATTAAACTAACTAATTACAGAGTTTTGGGGATACAGATAATCAAATAAGTAAGGTCAAGGATTCATTCATTTAATGGTAGACGCACTCTAAGCCTCTTAACCAAGTCATACAGGACAAGCAACTTTAGACAGGATATTAGGATAACGAACATATAGTGCAAAAGAAGATTAAAGCTCCCTCTATCCTATTATAGAGCAGTAAATCATACATATATTGGTTATACATTCTCTTTAGAGCATTTTGCTGATATACTGCATCTATGAAGATAAACAGATTAGAAACTAGAACATATGAGCAGCAGGAATTGCGGCATTAAAAAGATACTTTATTTCGAACTCCCTTTACAGTAAAAAGTCCTTCTGCTTCACTAGCATTAACCCAAGTAGCATTCTACTTTAAACTCTAAGGACATGGTTCCAGTATCTTCTACAAATTTACTTCAAACAATAAATCCCGATATTTACGGTACATGTGTTTATTGTTTTTCAAAATACACAGCTCCACACGCCTATTATACACCAAATACCACCTATGTCTCAATTAAGACTTTGGTTAATTGGCCCCAAAGGCCGTTTTGCTGTCCGATGTTTCTAAGTTAGAGCCTTTTCAGGAGGCCTAAACGTTGCTTCATTCGTCAAACACGTATACAGTTGCAAAGCAGCATATAACCATTACTATTTTGCAAAGTATCTCTTTTGGCCGACTAAAAAATAAATATAAGTTTGAACGAATCGCCCTAACCTGACTTTCACCATTCAATTTCTTTATTTCTTTCATAGCAGTAACTCTTAACTATTTTCAAACTCGCGACTCAAATCACACATTTACATATTCTTTCACCTAGCTTTACATTTCTCAAAAACCGAAACGCTTTAACGACCTCTACTTCACATACTAGCTAACTAACTTCAACGATCCAGATCTCACTCACATAAAACCTAACTACCTAATCTAATTCAAATCACAAAACAGCATTTCGTAACCAACATCCGTAAATCATAAAAACTAAGCTTAATGAGATGATCTAGGGTTAGGAATAAACAAACCTTCAGCAGCTTTAAGCCAATGAGCCATTGCCAATAGATCAATTCAATCAACTCAAATTTTATTTATAAAATTATTATGATGTGAATTCGTTTAACTTATTTATTAATGGTGAACAAACAGCGATGGTGACGTCACAACGAAGAGGGGAAATTTTTTTGATCAGGTAGTTAGTTTGGGGTGTTTTACTCTGTGCTCAGGTTCATGGTACTACTCTGGGATGGTATGATCGTGACCGTTTAAAAACAATGTACACGTGTTTTTGGCTTTTCTTTGTCGGTGTGGATGATGAGAGGGATTGACACGTGAGATGAGTTTCGCATATTAGAGCACGATGTCAGAAATTATGAGGGTTCGAGTTTTGCTTGGTGCGCGGATGTTATTGGGTCGGGTTGTCGGGTGTTATCGAGCTGGGTTGATTTGGGGTTTGGTTAGGAAAAACTAACTCGCAATCCAACTTTATAAAGAATCAAGTTATCATGTTCTGGTCAGTTTGGCCGGGTTATAATGGGCGTGGTTAGTCGGGTTATCGGGTTACAAGTCTTACCCCACAATTAAAGAAAAATTCAACAACTTAATTAGAAGGGAGGGTATCATACGCCAAGAGATGCGTTTTCCAAGAAAACGTGATACGAGCATGCCACAAATGTAGAAATAAGAGGAATATTGAAATTATATTTATTCAAATTCACTGAATAATGTTACAAAATATTAAATAGACTACAAACTGATCAAAATCCTAGCAACTAAACGGGCCAAATCCGCCAGGCCAGGCCTAGGCCTAGGCCTTTATTATCTAACATCCCCTCTCAAACTCACAATGCTGCAGCGGTAAACATTGAGAGTTTGGCAAACAGAAAATAAACTAAAACTGAAAAACAAACAAAAGCATAGTGTCCCAGAGTGCAAACTCAGTGTTAGATGGAGTCTCAATCCGATACAATCCAAAAGAACCAGGTGTAGAGCACAGAGCAACATAAATACGGTGATGAACGAGAGTAGAACAGGCAGACAGACATGTGCAGGCAGATTCAGACAAACAGACAGATGCATACAAAACCAGACGGAACCAGATGCAGTGTGAAACCAAAACAAGTTGTTGATGTCAAGATGCTACATATAACTACTCAAGACATAGTCGGATTAGTTAAAACTGTAACATCACCATCGCCAATACCAATGCAAAACCATATTTTGCCTACAATATTCTAATCCAAAACCGATACTAATACCAATACCAGTATTTACTGCAAGTTCCAACATCATGACGAAGGAAACTATTAACTGCAAGTTCCAACACCATGACGAAGGAAACTATTACCCAACCCCAATTTTCCCAACCACAATCTGAATCCGAACAACCCGAATTTACCCAATTATCCCCACCACCTCAACAATCCTATGATCTTAAAAAATCCAAGTTATATTTGTTTTTTGAATGGCAAGTTAGTAGTTAGTGATTCGAGCCCACAGTGACATCCAATTGGGCATGATGCAAGCCTCGAACCGTCGCCTTAGGGGATAAACCTCACTCCTGCTTCTATTTATTTTCGCCCTTGAAGGTCCATGGTGAGACTCGAACCTGAGACCTCTCCAAAGATACCTTCCCAAGGTTACCATTGGTGGCCAACTGAGCTAGCCCAGTTGGTTAATAAATCCAAGTTATATTACTATTATCACGTTGACCAGACGTCACAATACTCGCGTCATATAAATATGTCATTATTGCTATCATATTCCATCATGAGTTATAACTAAAACGACCTATCTATCGTCATATTTTGATATCATGGCAAGTTATTGAACTATTTCTATACCTATCATGCTATAACGTTCATGTCTATCACATAACATAGAAATCTGCTATTATCCATACACTTCTAATCTTAGTATCGTAAGGCATACTAATAATTCTGACATGATATACATACTGGCTATATCTACATCGCACTAATAAGGCATTCCGATACGCGTTCTACTGGACATGGCAATTCTATACATGCTAAGTTTAATTAATCATGGCAAAAACATGGTTACTAATTATATATAAACATGGTTCTAATCAATTCTATATAGCATATAATAAAGTCTACATGTTCTATAGTCAATATCGAGCTATGGTTTAAGTCTAAGTACCCTCTTACTGATGGTGGATACTTAAATCCCTCAAACCAATGCTCTGATACCAACTTGAAACGCCTAACACTAGACTATTTTTTTTAAATGTAACATACATGATCCGAAGTAACCTTGCGTTACTTCTCATATACTTTTTAAAATCTAATAAGATTCATGCTTTGGAACTATTTTTAAATTAAAGTAGACTCAAAGGCCTTTAAATTGGCGGGTGGCACGTCTCCTAACGACTTACGGTTTAAAAAATATGCTTTTTCTAAGTTAACCAAAATCTGAACCACATATAGCCGCATCACAGCCGCAGCTAAGTGCCTCAGAAGCCTTTTAGCCGCACGACTGTTGATGAGTCTCGTATTATACATATTTATACCCTCAATATTATGTGAATTATATAGCTAATTACTCTTATTTATAGAACTTTTGGTACTTAATATATGAATAAACATGCAGGGCTAAGGATCTAAGGAAAGACACGATAGAGACAAGAAACTAATGACTCAAAAGACTTAGAAGAAATAACACATGGTTTGGCAAAAGCACGCCGGCCTTATGGAGAAAGAGCGCCGTTTACGGGTGCCATTGGTCAACTATGTACCTACGAGTCAACACTGAAGTACGCCGATTTTATACCTAAAGAGCGCCGGTTACGTGAAGAGAAGCCCACCGATTTTATACTAAAGTGCGGCGTACTTCCCATGTCAGTTATACTTCTCCATTAATGAGATACATCAATGATATGACCGATCACTTGCCTATCATAACTCACCAGGCATGACCTTGAAGCATTCCTACACCTATAAATAGAGGCCTAAATCGTAGGTATTATATATCAATCTAAAATCAATCATTATCCATTACAAAACCATTTCAAGGAAGTTGTAGGAGTGGTTTCCACCAAACCACTTGCTAGAGGACTGGAGCAGTAACCTTGAGGTCTTATGTAACACTCCCAAAAATTTGGATTTGCGAAAGCATACATGTTTGGGTGCTACTAAATTGGTAATCACAACACACAGATATAGAGAACGGATTTGAAAATCCGCTTTGAGAATAGTTTACATTTTCAAATTTAAAATGTCTGTTGATCCCAGTTATATATTTGATCGAATTCTCTTAGCTTGTAAAGGTTTAGTTATGCTAGGTAAACTGACACAACTAGTATAGAAACTGTGTTGAATTTACTAAGGTTTATGCGAAATATAAACAATAGTATTAAGAAGAACAGTAACACAAGAATAAACAAACCAACAGCTTCAATATTATTAATACGAACACTCTCTTAGTATTAGGGTTTATAACCTTGAAGCTATAATTAATACGTCTCTAACTCAATGCCGTAGGTCCTCATTTTATAGACTAAGGAGTCCTAGTCGTCTTACAATTACTTTCTATACAAGATAAATCTTTTAAAGAATCTTTTCTATGCTTATCTATACATTCTATACATATCTAACCGACTCTAATACTCCAGCAGCACTAATAAACACTTAGCAATAGTAACTCTGTACTCTGGCAGCATTAAGTCTTCAGCAGTTGTAACTTAGTACTAGCAGCACTAAGTTTTCTTCTAGCAGCATTAACTACTTAGGGTATTTTCCTTGAAGTCTTCCAGCAGTTATAATGTACTCTAGCAGTCTTAACTTCAACCAACAGTCTTAACATATGAACCAGCAACAGTAATAACTTGAAACATTTTCTTTGTAATACCTAAGCAGTTGTAATCCCTTAGAGCAGCCTTAACCATCTTGAGCAGCATTAACACCTTGGAAGCTTTAATTCCCAACAATCCTCCCCTAAACTTGATATTTTCTCCCAAAATCATCAAGTTTTAATCAAAGCTTAAACCTTCACAAGGAGGATGCTTCCAAACACTATTGCCCATTTTTCTTATAATCAGCCCCATAGAGTTGTTTCTCCATTTTCTTGAGTAGCTGATATACCATTTCACTCCAATGATCAATGATTTAGTCAATTATAGTTCAAAGGAAATTCACAAAATGGGAAATGATGTGAAAACCCCGAGTTCGTTGTCCCGACGAAGATCGAATGTAATTTGTGTTCCCGGGACGTAATTCGTGTAGTGAATGAGTGATTAAAAAGAGAATTTGGGTTTTCTACACTACGAACAATGAAATATCAAAAGAAAACAACTAATTAAGCTACGGGTACAAATAATCTAAGCATGTGAATTTAAAAACGAAAACCGGAATTAAAAGCGTTACGCTACGAATTTAAAAACGCGAATAAAAGTGAAATGCTAAAATTTTAAGTCCTACAATTATGAAAATAATTTTCCTATATTCTAAATGATAAAAGAAAATTTTGAGAAAAAGAAAAATATTTTTTTTGACTTTTTAATTAATTAATATGAATTAAAAACTACATTAAACTATTTAAATGATTTAAAAATATTAAAACAACTTGGAAAAATTTGGAAAAATCTGAGTAAATCTAATTTTTAATTATCTACCTAGGAAAAATAAAATCAGAACCTCATTCAGCCTAAATAAGCTGAACAGCCAAATAAGCACTTAAGAAATAAGCTAAAAATAAGCTGAAAATGACAAAAACTAATAAGAAACTCAAAGACTGATTAACTGACTATTATAAGCTCAAAACTACTGAAAATGATCAATTAAGCAGATGGTATAAGCAGAAAATCAGCTGATCAGTTTCTAAGATAGGGCAAACTCAAATGAGGTGATCAGCTCTTTTGCAGCTACTCTAAAAGCTAGTCAACAGTTAATTGCACAATTCCAAAAGCAGAAACTGAAACTTCATATATCAGACTACTAGCAGCCCTAAAATGCCCAAATTCAGAAACCAATTACTCTTCCAATTAGGGCTTAGATCAGATGTACTTAAGAACTAAAAAAATTGCAGGCTTAAACTAAGTTCAGATGGGAAATTGCAGAATGGGAATAAGCCAGAAAATAAGCTACAAAGTGAAATACAATATCATATCCTAAAAGCCACTACTATAAGCTACTATTAAACCCAAAATTCGGATTCAAAAAAGCTACAGATAAGCAGAAATAATGCTGAGAAGATGGTCTATTTGGCAAATTTAAGGGCTGCTAAGCAGTCTGTGTTGCAGACTTGACTTTTTTTATTGTGAAGCAACTTTGACTAAATTGAGTTTCCACTGACCAAAGCTTACTCTAAATGATATAATGAGCTTGTTTAAATCTTGTTTAACCTATGTTACACTAATTTGAACCTATATCTATGTTTGCAGCCAACAAAACAGAAACTTAAGCATAGAAGATGGACTAAGATCTAATATTGACTCTACACTAAACAACCTACCATTTTTATGACTATTCTGATTTTAAAATACCCTATGTAATATATTTAGGCTAAACAGACCACAAGCAAACAGCTAAAACACAGAGAACACCACTGATCCAAACAACCCTTAATCAAACAATTTCACTAACTTTTGAAGAATCAAGCCTTAAACTACCAAACCAATGCCTCAACTGATTAACTTAACTATATTAAAAGCCCTTAGAACAGTAAAAACCAGCAACTAACAACTAGATTAACAAAAAGCAGTTTAAGCAGAATCAGAACAGTACCATACTCAAATCAAACAGAAATTCAAGACAAACATAAAATAAGCTATTACTAGTTAAAACAAGCTGAGATAAGCTGAGATTGAGAGAATAAGCAGTACCAGAAGCAGAGATAAGCAGAGGAACATATGTTCGACCAAAGTTTGACTTGCATTAAAATACCAAAATGAGAGTACAATCTTAGAACTGTAAAGAAGAAATTACAAAATAAGCAGAACCATAAGCTATAACTACATTAAAAGCTACTCCTAATTAACCCTAGACCTAACCCTAATAATCTAACTAGCTAACATCTCAATTCGTGACTGAGTGGGCTATTTATAGCCTTCAGAAGAACCTTCTGGGACTCCCTTCCATCAATCTACGCCTTTGGATCCAAGCTTGCTCCCTACGCTTCAACATCAGCCGTTAGATCATTTTTGTGATGTGGCTCCTCCAATCAGCTGTACACACGTGTCCCTGGCAGTTGTCAGATATTCTAGAAACTCCCAATCATGAGGTAATTATTGTTGGTACGAGGTAATTTTGGGTACGGTCATTTTAGGGTTCTTAAACAGTAACAATTGGGGAAATTTTGCGCGCGTGTGTGAGTGTGGGTTTTAGTTTTGTTTGACTGAGGAGGAATAAGGGGAAGACCGGGTTAATTAATTTGGGGTTGGGCCGGGTTTGGGAGATGGGTTGGGCTGGTTGGTTTTTCTTTTGGACTTGGATTTAACAAACATGGTCCGGATAGTGTTAAGATTTAACAATAAATTCCACGGACCAATTGTGTAATTCATGAAACTCAAAGGATGATTTCTGCCATTTTTCCAAAATAAATCCAAGGGTTTAATTTGATATTTGATGAAACTCTGAGGGTTGATTTTGACTTTTGAGCATAAATATCTTTTCCGGCTTCGGCTTTTGACCTTTTCCATATCTCGTGCTCGTTTTCCCGGTTTTGACTTGATTTTGTCCCTTTTTCTCGATATCCGTTCCTGCACATAAACAAACACAAAAACACAAATATCTTTGGCATTTTGGTTAGTTTTTGGTCGTTTTGGTCTTAATTTGGTAAATAAAAGGTATGTGAATGAGCACATACCAAAATCCCCCAGACTAAGCTATTGCAATGTCCTCATGCAATGTTATAAAAACACGTTTTTGAAACCGAAAATTTCTAATCTCTTTCTACTAACTTTGAGAAGTAGCAAAATTTTCAAAAGAGATTAAGAAATCTTAAGTTCTAAAAACTCCCCGATTTTCCTTTTTATTCTATATATATATATATATATATATATATATATATATATATATATATATATATATATATATATATATATATATATATATTATTCATGTGACGGCTTTTGTTGACAATCGTTATTTCACAATTACTTTTAGGGTCTTCGAGTAGGAAACACGACTCATAAAGAAGTGACCATACGGATAAAATTCGTCATCCCCGATTTTTCACGAGTCCCCAAACTAAGCTTAAAAACGAAATCATTGCTATTTACAAGTTAGATTGCCAACACTACTCATAAAAGCTAATTGTGGACTCCTTGTTCCCAAATTCCTATTTTCCTCTATTTATTTTATTTTTGGTGGGAAATGAATTTCTTCATATTCTCGTTTCGATAAGTTTTAGTCCGATAAAGATATCTAGTTTAGACGCTAAGTAGTTTCCAAACCTTCCCTCGAAAACCGTTGCATACAAAAATGAGGTCCACATCAAGGTCTCTGATTTAACACGATTTTGAGGATATCCCTTTTATATACGACCGAAACAACTCATCTACGAGTCCAGAGACAGAAGCTTTTATTAGGATACCCCCGGAGTCGAAGTTTGGCATTATAACACTTTATCTACATATTCAAGCACATTAACGTATTTAATCCTTGGCCCTTTATAACAATCACAACATCGGTTGCGAGCCGGCAAGATGTGATAGTCTATTATGACATTGGAATTTTTCCTCTGCCTTTATTAGAAGTCTACAACATCGGCTGCGAACCGGCAAGATGTAGAAAACTTTTTATGGCTTTGAATTATTATTATACATTATCATATTCATTAATTATTTGTGTTGCCAAACCCCAAGTCCTACGACTTTTATAACAATCCCAACATCGGTTGCGAGCCGGCAAGATGGAATAGTCTATTACACCGTAACACTGACAGTACCTTGATGTGTACCCAACTTTCATAAGCAAGAATTCTCTAAGGAAGAAATAAAAACTAATTATCGCCAAAACCAAAATACCTTTAATTATTCCTAGATTACTATTATTGGGGTGAAACAAGCTTATGGGAACAAAAAGCCACAAGTAACTTCGATGAGCTCTAAAGAGAACCAACTACTCCACGTTTAGCAATCTAACTTATAAACAACTCTATCATTTCTCGTTCTTCTCAAATTTAAAATCTTAAATAATAAGATCCGCGAATGCTTAGCCAAATAATCAAGCCATGCATATATAAAGTCAATTATGGGAACTTGCAAATTCTTAAAAAGAATTCGCGTTTTCTAGCTCCTTGTATAAAAGACTAGCACGAGCTTATAGATTATAAATGGTTAAGGGGACAAGCTAGGGCTCAACACGCCCGGTCAAGTCAGAATTTTATTCCTACTCTCACCAGCGGAAAGTCAACAAAATTGTCAAAATTTATTATATTTTTGCAAAAAATTTTAAATTTTTCTCATTTTTTGGATTTTTTCAATTTTTGAGGAAAAACGGGGTTGCATGAGTAAACGGCAAAAAATGCAAGGCAAAATCAAATCGATAGATTACCCCCCCCAGACTAAAACGAGACATTGTCCTCAATGTCTTAAAGGTAAGGGTTCTCCTACATAAACCTATGGCCGTTTATTAATTATGCCAAAGATAAATGTAAAACGATAAGATTAAGGATATCGGATGAGCAACGAATGATGAAACTCGAGTGGAGAGAAGCAAACCACGAGCACGAGAGTCTTCATCAATCGGGCAAACCTGGACACATCACAGAAAACCACGAAACACAAGATATGGAAGAGGAAGCCCTCCTCACTCACTTATTAGAAAATAGAAAAGAATATAGAAGGATAAGCATGGGGTGCCTCCCACGAAGCGCTTGTTTAGTAACGAGTCGGAAAGCTTAGACTCGCCCCGAATTTAATTGTCCTTGGGGAAGCAAGTGGAAGAGATAATCTCCATCGGACTTTCGTTCAAGATGTTTGGAAAAACATTGAAGCATACGAAAGTTCCACTCCGATGAGATACCCGCGGCTCTAGATAGAAACGAAAATGCCGGGGTCAAAGATGGTATCTTCACTCCCGAAGGAGTGAAATAAAGGAGAAGTCACCGAGTAGGTAAAGAAAGGGAGAACGATCTTAATCACAATGAAGATCCATTCTTCATCCTCAAGATTACCATTTTTCTGATCTTGAATATCAACATTGAAGCTCTTATGGTTACCATCAATAAAAACCGCGGGTGGGAGGGTTGGGATGATATCATCGATAAGCAAACTCTCATGATAGAGTACATCTCCCCCCGGGTCAGGATCTTCCTCAAAATTATAGAAATCATACTCCGGAGGAGGTATGATATGAGTGAGTTCATTGGAGAACTCCTCATGAGGAGATTCAAGAATACGAGGAGAATCTGTGAGTTCCGGTATGGGCTCATCAAGATTAGAAAGAAGATCCTCCTCGCCCTCAACGTCCTCTAACCCTCCATCGAAAAGAGGATTAACTTTGCAAGAAGTATACTCATTATTGAATTCAAAAAGAGGGTTAGAGAAAATTCCGGAAGTAATCTCGGAAACGTCAAGGGAATCTCCATAAGATTGAAAATCACTTTCATCGTCGGATATTGTAACACCCCCTAATTTGGTTTGTGGCAGCGGAAAAGTAATTAGGGTGTTACGGTGAGGATCGAGGTTTAAATTTCAGAAAAACGGCCCAGAATAGGCGTTTTGAAAGTTATATGTCATTCGAATTAATAGTTTTGGTATAAAAGGGAGGTATCTGATTTGAAATTCCCACAACAGGGTGATAATTTGGAAAGAATGACATATTTGATTTTACACCAGTTTATTTATCAGAGTATAAGATGCCCGCTCCGTGTCTTGTCCTGCTCCGTTAATTACCTGAGATAAACATGCTTAAAATGTCAACACAATGGTTGGTGAGTTCGTGGAGTTTGATAGAAAATAACTTTCTTTGAAAGGTGTATAGTGATTGTTGAAATAAATAATAGTTCTTCATGAAATACATAACAAGTTGTGTTGTATAAAAATCCACAAGCGAATCATGTATGATCTCCAAAATCATAAGTTTCAAGTTATAGATGCAGATGAGCTACGTTGTTATACGCTCGATATAGACTGTTGAGTCAACTTGTAAAGGTAACGATATACCAAGCATTTTGGGTTGTATTTTATAGAATTCACAATTAAGTCACATATGATAACAGTTAAGGTTTAAGTACAGGATTCACAATCATATCACATAGTGGGAATGATAATCTAGAGTCTGAAATCTATCAGTGTAAAGTGGTGGTCTTCTAAATACAACTGTATCCTAGGATATATATGAAACATTCATATATTCATAATGTTATATTGCCCTAAGCCTCATGACACGCAAAACGTTAACAGTTCCGTAAAACGGCGATGCCCCACCAGGGTTACTGATGGGTGATTAAGCCCTCATGTTAATAGGTGACTTGCCAATTCCTATTTTTCTCAAATATAGTGCATCGCGAATAAATACGACTAACCATAAGGCATTCCGTCAAAGTATTTAGTGGGATAGGTTGTCAACCTCTAACAGGTTTCGAAGCTGTTCACTATATTCGCGCTCACCGCAGTGATTAATGGCTCATGATCGAGGGACTTTATGGCAATAAAGTAAACTTAGGCAATATAGGTTTCAGGGTGCATGAATTATGCGTAATTTTAGTCTTGGCAATTATTTCTAGTGAAATGTAGAAATATCATAATAAAGTAACAGTACATTCATTTGATATATGAATGCATACAATGAGTCTCAGTGTCATATTACATCAAGTAGTTGAAAATGTTATCTTCCAAGTTCCGTGTTTAAGCTATGCAAGCAGTTTGTACATACAACGAACATGTATTCTCTCAAAGGTGATTCAAACATGTAAGGCATAGTGGATGATTTTGAGTAAATCATAAGAGTTTTATATAAGTAACTTAAAACAGTTAAAGCATGTATCTCCCCCAAAAGAGTTATTAAAACAAGAGTTAAAAGTAGGGGCCACGACTCACGGTAAGTCATAAGAGTTTTCATAGTACTTATAGAAGTATAAACGTCAAGCAAATCATATAATTGATAATGAGTAAAATATTGACAAGCATGTATCTCCCCCAAAAGAGTTATTAAAAATAAGTATTAAAAGAGGGGGCCACGACTCACGATAAGTCATAAGAGTTTTCATAATGCTTATAGAAGTATTGTATCGCAAAACAATTCATATAGTTAATAAATGAGTAAAATATTTCAAAGCATATATCTCCCCCAAAAAGTATAAATCAAGTATTAAAATAGGAGGGGCCACGACTCACCTTAGCCACAGCAAAGCAAAGATCAAACTGACACGACTGGCATCTAGAGCATATCACAACGGTCTCAAAACATATAGCACGACGATACACAACGGTCTAGGATCGGCACAACCTAGTACGTATACAGTTATCTTAAAACACGTCTCGCACAATAATAAAGTCTATAAAAGACAGCGTGTCGCAGTTTTCGTGGATTACTCAGTTTTCAAAACTTATCAAAAGCTTAGTTTAAATGTTTCGTGTGGTGTGGTAACATAACCTAGACTCGGCAGACAACTCACGCTGAAAAGAATAGACATCGACATAGTCGAGAGAATACTGACGAGGACTCAAACCAAAGAGGACAAACTCTAAGAGTTAAAAGACAAACAAACACCTCAAATAAAATAACTCAGTTTGTACGTTTCGACATTTACCCCGTTATCCCAAACAGTTTGTATAAAACCTAAATGTTTTATAATAAAAATAAGTTTAATTAATAAAAATTAGTTTGTCTCGAGTCGTCGAGACTTGGGTTAATCAAATATGAGATTTCAATATTTAACAAGTTTTATGTCTCGCTATTGTTCTTGTAAATATTAGTTTTGGTTTTGGTGAAGATTTTGTGTTCGGTCCGAGTTTAATATATTACACCTTCTCAAGTCTCAAAATGTTCAATGAATCCAATATCCAATATCGTCAGTCCGATAACGATCCATGATTGTCCAAACGTCCAAGCATATCCCGTATTCAAATTCAATTCACATTTCCAAGTGTAATCCGAAACGTACCATTTAGTATCCATGTCGAAATAATTGATACCCGTAATATTATTACAAGTTAAACACCATTTTTATTTCATTGGGCTAATCCCATGTTCAAGACCAAACATATTATTAATAAGTTTTATGGGCCTCGGCCCAAGTTAGAGCAAATCAAATGCACCCTCTCGCTAGATTGACTCAGCCCAAAACAACCAAACATACTACAATGGCTATTGAGCCCAACATCAACCCTATCTAATACTAACACAACTACACGCAGGAACTCAAAAATATAACACCCTCGTGGGTGATTTCTATGAGTCGAAACAACATAACAAGGGACCAAGAATGTTACTACCGATATCACACCGAGACCATTTGGTCTCGGCTTTAAACCAGTAATGACAACAACAACGAGCAACAACATCAATTATCGACAACCACAAGTAAACAACAATACCAAAGTATTGCCGAGACAAACCAGTAACCACTCTCGGGGTTTTTCATCATTAAATCCAAACACAACCATTCCATCACATACGCAACACACACCCAACAGGGACAAAAGAAAATCAAATCGAGAGGAAAATCAAACGGGTATATCTCAACTTGTAGTACACTCAGATCAAACGTCAATAACAGCAGGGATATCAATAACCTCAACAACAACAATTTACCAAACCTGAATTCACCTCGAGACCCAATCGGGTCGCATGACTTTGACCCGACCCGTACATAAAACAACGACTACAGCAACATACTAAACCTGAATCATGACAACATTCTTACAACCACTTTTCTTACCACACGAAGATTTCAAAATACGTTTTAACTCCGGGTTTTAATCACAAAATTATAGTAATGAGTTTTAATCCACGAACACAAAAACAATACCAAAATAAATCGGATATAAAAGAAATATATATGAAAACGGGCTTTCTCGGTTTTACCAGGACGAGAGAGAGAGGAGAGCAAAGCGATGGAGATGGTGGCTGCTACGGCGGCGCGGTGCTACTCGAACCAAACAACCGAAATTTCTCTCGATCTATACATGTTACAGCAACAACTTGGGTCGCCGAAAACTCGTCGGACAAATCATAGTTACCGAGAGAGGAGGTTTCTAGGCGCGTGGGGTATATGGAAATGATGAGGATGATGAGATAAACAAGGTGGTGGTGGCGGTGTAGTAAGGTGAGCGGCGGTGATGGCTCAGATGGCCGGATTTGATAGAGAGGAGAGGGTGAAGATGTCGGCTGTTTTAAGAGAGAGAGAGAGATATAGTGTGTGTAGAAAGTGTTAGGTCAGGTATAATATAAAGGAAATATCACACGTTTTTATTGACTTATCATAGTCTTCAAGTTCTATTATTGATGGTTACTGTATCTTGATGGACAGCAATGCATATTTTACCAACATCCAAAATATCATAGGGGGTTTGGTAGGATTTTGTCCATTGTTGTTGGATTGTATAGATATTCACACGTTTGTATTAATATAAGTTGTAAGTAGGTAGGAAGTATAATAATTAATGTAAATGGTGATTTTTGTGAACTACTAACTCTTATGTAATAGTTATGTTTCGTAAAGCACGTCGAGTACTAGTGTTGTTATTTGGTAATTGTTGTGATGTCGTGACATGGTGAAAATAATATATCAAGAAAAAAAAAATTAAATTTCCTCGTAAAAATGGGTTTTGTTAAATGGTAACTCGAGGTTATCTTTAATAAATGAGGATTATCATAATGGATTTTCGTGGGATCCTACAGATATTTCCTCGGACTCACTTGGGATTGGAACGAGGTTCTCAACTTTGTCTGATTCTGTTGCCGGAATAGTGTCGAGATGCTCGTCCCCCATTTTTAGAGAGTCCTCTGGTTCCTTAGAAGGTAGGACGGGAGTGATTTCTGACGAATTTTCACAAACTCCCCACATAGAATCCTCATCATCGTCATCGTCGTCGTAAACGAAAGTTTGACGATAATTATAACTTATTTTAGCTATTTGTCTTTCAGCTAAAAATTCTCCATAAGTTATCTGATGAGTTTCTTCTTGTGGGAGTTGTTTATTAACCAAAGCCTTATAGCTTTTTGTTAACTCTAGAAGTTCATGGTTATATTTCTTTGCTGGCTCTAATAGTTCATGGAGAAGTTCTTGATTGAGTGTTTGAGATGGTGTTTGAATCATATGGTGTTGTGGAGGTTGGAAATTGTCAAAACCGGGAGTACTATAGCAAGGATTAGGTTCATAGTAATTTTGATTCCACGGTTGACATTGATAATCATTATGAGGACCCCCACAATTTGCACAAGAAAAATTCGGAGAATTTTGAAACGATGTATCATTAGAACTTTGATAGTATGCCTCGTGCTCATATGAATCTTGTGGAGGGTGGTTGAAATCATTTTGAGGATAATTGGAAAAGTTCGAGTTATAATCATAAGCAAATGAATTTTCAGCTCCCGAAGCACAATTTGAACAAATTCCATTTATAAGATCATTTCCACACCACTCGCAGGTACATCGTCGACATAGAAAACCATCTAACGGATCTACCCCTAAATTTTGAACTTCGTCCCGAAGTTCAGTCTATGATAGCTGTTGACAAAATGTTATGTTCGGGGGTGAGGGGTTATGGAAAATGTTGTCGAGTGGTTTCTAACCGAAATTGAGGAAACGAGATCTAGTTAGATTTATTCATGCTAGATGGAATAAATTCAAATGTTTGGTCAATTAATGAACCTAAGGATTGTGAATAATGAGGATAACGGTCAGGAACTGTGGGAATTTAACGGCTAGTGAACAGTGTATACCAACGGTTGTGAATAGTGCCTTCAACGGCTAGTTTTGGTTCCAACGGCTAGATTTAGCCTATAATTACTTCATTTTAATTTCTATTCTTCCACAAACTATTTTTCTCTTATTCCATATCTCAAAAATGCCGCACTTCATCATTATGCTAGCGATTGTGTACGTCATTCTTGTGGTTATCTACTTTAGGTACGCTCCGGAAGAAGATTTCCAATATTTGATTGTGATTTTAGCGTTTGTCATCCCGTTGGTGATTGTAGCTCTTATCGTGGATATGGCGTGTGGAAAATAGATAGTAGGAAGGTTGGGATAAATAGTTATAACTTTAGCATTATCGTTGCTAGTCTTATTGTGATGTACTAATTTCCGTGTATTCTAATAAAATTTCTTGCTAATTGCACTTTTCATAAGTCTTTGTGGATTCTTAAGTTGGCGGTTGCTTATCATAAGAATAGTGAATAATACGTGTAGGTATTCATTTGTGGTTAGTCAAAAGTGTCCTTTATGAGCAACTTATTTTGTCTCAAGATTTTGCTTTTGAATAAAAATTGTTATTAGGAAATCTGAATGATAACTGTTCCCTTCATGACATGATTCTTCCTAAATTAGACATAGTTGATCAGGCTATGTATAATTTGAGGACCAAATAATGTAATGCTTGGCTCATTCACCATGATATTTATGCTTCTTCAAAGAGTTTTATATGGTTCAATTATAATGGTTCCGCCACAAAGTCGGACATCCTCTGATTATTTTCAAAAGAATTAAGAAGTTTATGTTCATCTTCTGGGGATAATTCAGGAATTTCTAAAGTGCTACTAGGATATCTTTGGTATAGACTTAAGTTTTAGGTGAGGATTTCTTACAAAGTGGTAATAATCTATTGTTTGGTCAGAAATTGTGTTAAATCAAATTCCCAAAGTGATATCAGGGTATTGTTACATAACAACTATGAATATGGAGAATAGAATAGAGATTGAAATAATGTGGATTATGATTATCTCGGGGATATTACAAGTTAGATTCTTCATACTGTAGAAAGGTAGTTGATACACTTAGGTTACATCCATCGTACCTAAGGTAAAGTATATAAGGAAATATAACTTAGAAAGTTTTAAGCTAGGGTTTATTTATCCACAATAGGGATTTATCTTCTGCTTAAACTTGGGTGTTATCTTCTGGCATTGTTAAGTTTTCCAAAGAGTTTCCATTCTCTTTCACTGGTCTTTTTGTCCTAAGTGGTACTCTGGGTTGGGCGCTGATTCTTGTAGTGTCGCGCCTAACTTTTGGTCTAGAAATCCTTGGGTAATGGTAATGGTAGGTTCAGTTCTCATGTACCTTTAAAGTGAGTTGGTCTACAACCCGTGAAACTTTCAAGGGTATGTTTATAAGAAGCAGTCGTTTTCTTTTCTCCGGTTGTCTTATTGTTGCTACTCGGATGAGCTACTGTAGTCGCCCCGAGCATCACAGCAACGATGTTAATTACTAAATTTTGGATAATTTCAGGAGTCATAGTTGTGGTTGGTGTTAGTGGGGTATTTGTAATGCTCATGCTGGCCATATTCTATCGATATCCCAAGAAATATGGATTTAAATCCACCTAATGGTCATGTCATAATAATTCGAGTAACAAGATATTTGTATACTAATCTTAATAATGTGGTCACACTGCGAGACTTTAACCAGTTGTGAACCTTAAATCACGATGTGCCTGGGTAGTATCTTAGATAAATACTCAATTCTTAATATAGGGTTGCTAAGGAACAAACTGTTTCATCTACAAAAAGCCGAAGTTCATCAAGTTTTCTCTTTATTCATCAAGTTTTCTTCCGAAGATTTTGTCTTAGAGAATTCTATGGTTGTAGCTTAGTCAGGGCTGGTATGAGGAATCCTAACAACTGTAGGTAATATTGTAGTAGGTCTGGGTATAATCACTGTAAATATCATAACATTAATAACTTGATCGATTGTTTTACAAAGCAAACGATACAAGGTCTTTTATTAATGTTCCATGCAGCAGGTTACTATACCTCTGTCTTTCTCTTTGTAAGGATTGTCATGTGGGAGTGTTTCTCAATATCTCTGACTGAAACCTCGTCAGTCTGTCCTGAAAGTCCATCTTGTCGGATAAAAGGTCAGGTAGGGTGTCTTCGGTCGTGAGTGGTGTTTTGTCAATGATGTTCAGAAGTGCATCTAACTGTTACTCATGACGCTCCAGTTGCGTCATGATGGTGGGAGGAGTAGGTGTGTGGGTAACTGTTGTCCTAAAGTCCTTTCCAGTCTCGAGGATTCGGGCTGAAAGAGTGAGAGCAGGTGGGAAATAGTAATTATGAGGGAGACCTGAGAGGGTAAATTCTCTCTAGAAGTCAGCTTCCGTTGGTGAGGTGTAAACAAGTAAGTCTGGGTGAGTAGTCTTAACGAGTAGTCGGGTCCAACCGACGGTGAAGGGGATGATGATAGTAGTGGTGGTAAGGTATGGTGACGTTATCCTGATCATGTCTAGGGGTGAAGTAAGGTGGAAATGGTGGTATAATTGATACTAAGCGTAGGTGTACATTCTTAATAGGTCTATTGAGGTGGCTCCGAAATGGTGTCATAAACGGTTCGGCCTCATAAAGTGCTAAAATTTTGACTTTTCTGTGCCGGGCTACCGGGACAGGTGGGAGTGGTAGTGTAGGTAAAGAAGAATTTGGCTCAACGTATTCCCAAATTGTTTTCTTGGTGTGAATTTTGTCCAACTTCGAATGTTGTCGGACAACCAATCAACTTTCCATTTGGATAAAGTTTAGTAGTTCTCCTAAGTTTCTGACGTAGGGGTGAGTAAGTAGGTGATGAGAGGAGTGGTAATTGAGTAAATTCCGCATTAGTCTGGGGTTGAGATATTAATACGTAGAGATTCTCATTATCCGGAATGATAGGATGAGTAGGTGATGTACGAGTAGTACGGAGGGTAAGTTTGGTAATGTCAACTGGTTGGGTAGACATGGTATTGTAGTAGCCGAAATTAATAATTATAAGTAATTCGTACGTTAAGAGCGTAACGGTAAGTGTGAGATAATACAGTGTGTAACGCGTGAAGAGTAATTATCAAGCATGTAAAGATTAGTGCAAAATAATCTTAACAGGTAATGTATTAAGCACGGCAGTCTGCAGACACGGAGGGCGTAAAATGGTATGGTGTAAAATCATTCATTTTGAAAGTGTGGTTATAGTTCGATGTTTGAAAACATTTGGTTCTCTATAACCTTAGGGCTCTGATACCAATCTGTAACACCCCCTAATTTGGTTTGTGGCAGCGGAAAAGTAATTAGGGTGTTACGGTGAGGATCGAGGTTTAAATTTCAGAAAAACGGCCCAGAATAGGCGTTTTGAAAGTTATATGTCATTCGAATTAATAGTTTTGGTATAAAAGGGAGGTATCTGATTTGAAATTCCCACAACAGGGTGATAATTTGGAAAGAATGACATATTTGATTTTACACCAGTTTATTTATCAGAGTATAAGATGCCCGCTCCGTGTCTTGTCCTGCTCCGTTAATTACCTGCGATAAACATGCTTAAAATGTCAACACAATGGTTGGTGAGTTCGTGGAGTTTGATAGAAAATAACTTTCTTTGAAAGGTGTATAGTGATTGTTGAAATAAATAATAGTTCTTCATGAAATACATAACAAGTTGTGTTGTATAAAAATCCACAAGCGAATCATGTATGATCTCCAAAATCATAAGTTTCAAGTTATAGATGCAGATGAGCTACGTTGTTATACGCTCGATATAGACTGTTGAGTTAGCTTGTAAAGGTAACGATATACCAAGCATTTTGGGTTGTATTTTATAGAATTCACAATTAAGTCACATATGATAACAGTTAAGGTTTAAGTACAGGATTCACAATCATATCACATAGTGGGAATGATAATCTAGAGTCTGAAATCTATCAGTGTAAAGTGGTGGTCTTCTAAATACAACTGTATCCTAGGATATATATGAAACATTCATATATTCATAATGTTATATTGCCCTAAGCCTCATGACACGCAAAACGTTAACAGTTCCGTAAAACGGCGGTGCCCCACCAGGGTTACTGATGGGTGATTAAGCCCTCATGTTAATAGGTGACTTGCCAATTCCTATTTTTCTCAAATATAGTGCATCGCGACTAAATACGACTAACCATAAGGCATTCCGTCAAAGTATTTAGTGGGATAGGTTGTCAGCCTCTAACAGGTTTCGAAGCTGTTCACTATATTCGCGCTCACCGCAGTGATTAATGGCTCATGATCGAGGGACTTTATGGCAATAAAGTAAACTTAGGCAATATAGGTTTCAGGGTGCATGAATTATGCGTAATTTTTGTCTTGGCAATTATTTCTAGTGAAATGTAGAAATATCATAATAAAGTAACAGTACATTCATTTGATATATGAATGCATACAATGAGTCTCAGTGTCATATTACATCAAGTAGTTGAAAATGTTATCTTCCAAGTTCCGTGTTTAAGCTATGCAAGCAGTTTGTACATACAACGAACATGTATTCTCTCAAAGGTGATTCAAACATGTAAGGCATAGTGGATGGTTTTGAGTAAATCATAAGAGTTTTATATAAGTAACTTAAAACAGTTAAAGCATGTATCTCCCCCAAAAGAGTTATTAAAACAAGAGTTAAAAGTAGGGGCCACGACTCACGGTAAGTCATAAGAGTTTTCATAGTACTTATAGAAGTATAAACGTCAAGCAAATCATATAATTGATAATGAGTAAAATATTGACAAGCATGTATCTCCCCCAAAAGAGTTATTAAAAATAAGTATTAAAAGAGGGGGCCACGACTCACGATAAGTCATAAGAGTTTTCATAATGCTTATAGAAGTATTGTATCGCAAAACAATTCATATAGTTAATAAATGAGTAAAATATTTCAAAGCATGTATCTCCTCCAAAAAGTATAAATCAAGTATTAAAATAGGAGGGGCCACGACTCACCTTAGCCACAGCAAAGCAAAGATCAAACTGACACGACTGGCATCTAGAGCATATCACAACGGTCTCAAAACATATAGCACGACGATACACAACGGTCTAGGATCGGCACAACCTAGTACGTATACAGTTATCTCAAAACACGTCTCGCACAATAATAAAGTCTATAAAAGACAGCGTGTCGCAGTTTTCGTGGATTACTCAGTTTTCAAAACTTATCAAAAGCTTAGTTTAAATGTTTCGTGTGGTGTGGTAACATAACCTAGACTCGGCAGACAACTCACGCTGAAAAGAATAGACATCGACATAGTCGAGAGAATACTGACGAGGACTCAAACCAAAGAGGACAAACTCTAAGAGTTAAAAGACAAACAAACACCTCAAATAAAATAACTCAGTTTGTACGTTTCGACATTTACCCCGTTATCCCAAATAGTTTGTATAAAACCTAAATGTTTTATAATAAAAATAAGTTTAATTAATAAAAATTAGTTTGTCTCGAGTCGTCGAGACTTGGGTTAATCAAATATGAGATTTCAATATTTAACAAGTTTTATGTCTCGCTATTGTTCTTGTAAATATTAGTTTTGGTTTTGGTGAAGATTTTGTGTTCGGTCCGAGTTTAATATATTACACCTTCTCAAGTCTCAAAATGTTCAATGAATCCAATATCCAATATCGTCAGTCCGATAACGATCCATGATTGTCCAAACGTCCAAGCATATCCCGTATTCAAATTCAATTCACATTTCCAAGTGTAATCCGAAACGTACCATTTAGTATCCATGTCGAAATAATTGATACCCGTAATATTATTACAAGTTAAACACCATTTTTATTTCATTGGGCTAATCCCATGTTCAAGACCAAACATATTATTAATAAGTTTTATGGGCCTCGGCCCAAGTTAGAGCAAATCAAATGCACCCTCTCGCTAGATTGACTCAGCCCAAAACAACCAAACATACTACAATGGCTATTGAGCCCAACATCAACCCTATCTAATACTAACACAACTACACGCAGGAACTCAAAAATATAACACCCTCGTGGGTGATTTCTATGAGTCGAAACAACATAACAAGGGACCAAGAATGTTACTACCGATATCACACCGAGACCATTTGGTATCGGCTTTAAACCAGTAATGACAACAACAACGAGCAACAACATCAATTATCGACAACCACAAGTAAACAACAATACCAAAGTATTGCCGAGACAAACCAGTAACCACTCTCGGGGTTTTTCATCATTAAATCCAAACACAACCATTCCATCACATACGCAACACACACCCAACAGGGACAAAAGAAAATCAAATCGAGAGGAAAATCAAACGGGTATATCTCAACTTGTAGTACACTCAGATCAAACGTCAATAACAGCAGGGATATCAATAACCTCAACAACAACAATTTACCAAACCTGAATTCACCTCGAGACCCAACCGGGTCGCATGAATTTGACCCGACCCGTACATAAAACAACGACTACAGCAACATACTAAACCTGAATCATGACAACATTCTTACAACCACTTTTCTTACCACACGAAGATTTCAAAATACGTTTTAACTCCGGGTTTTAATCACAAAATTATAGTAATGAGTTTTAATCCACGAACACAAAAACAATACCAAAATAAATCGGATATAAAAGAAATATATATGAAAACGGGCTTTCTCGGTTTTACCAGGACGAGAGAGAGAGGAGAGCAAAGCGATGGAGATGGTGGCTGCTACGGCGGCGCGGTGCTACTCGAACCAAACAACCGAAATTTCTCTCGATCTATACATGTTACAGCAACAACTTGGGTCGCCGGAAAACTCGTCGGACAAATCATAGTTACCGAGAGAGGAGGTTTCTAGGCGCGTGGGGTATATGGAAATGATGAGGATGATGAGATAAACAAGGTGGTGGTGGCGGTGTAGTAAGGTGAGCGGCGGTGATGGCTCAGATGGCCGGATTTGATAGAGAGGAGAGGGTGAAGATGTCGGCTGTTTTAAGAGAGAGAGATATATAGTGTGTGTAGAAAGTGTTAGGTCAGGTATAATATAAAGGAAATATCACACGTTTTTATTGACTTATCATAGTCTTCAAGTTCTATTATTGATGGTTACTGTATCTTGATGGACAGCAATGCATATTTTACCGACATCCAAAATATCATAGGGGGTTTGGTAGGATTTTGTCCATTGTTGTTGGATTGTATAGATATTCACACGTTTGTATTAATATAAGTTGTAAGTAGGTAGGAAGTATAATAATTAATGTAAATGGTGATTTTTGTGAACTACTAACTCTTATGTAATAGTTATGTTTCGTAAAGCACGTCGAGTACTAGTGTTGTTATTTGGTAATTGTTGTGATGTCGTGACATGGTGAAAATAATATATCAAGAAAAAAAAAATTAAATTTCCTCGTAAAAATGGGTTTTGTTAAATGGTAACTCGAGGTTATCTTTAATAAATGAGGATTATCATAATGGATTTTCGTGGGATCCTACAGATATTTCCTCGGACTCACTTGGGATTGGAACGAGGTTCTCAACTTTGTCTGATTCTGTTGCCGGAATAGTGTCGAGATGCTCGTCCCCCATTTTTAGAGAGTCCTCTGGTTCCTTAGAAGGTAGGACGGGAGTGATTTCTGACGAATTTTCACAAACTCCCCACATAGAATCCTCATCATCGTCATCGTCGTCGTAAACGAAAGTTTGACGATAATTATAACTTATTTTAGCTATTTGTCTTTCAGCTAAAAATTCTCCATAAGTTATCTGATGAGTTTCTTCTTGTGGGAGTTGTTTATTAACCAAAGCCTTATAGCTTTTTGTTAACTCTAGAAGTTCATGGTTATATTTCTTTGCTGGCTCTAATAGTTCATGGAGAAGTTCTTGATTGAGTGTTTGAGATGGTGTTTGAATCATATGGTGTTGTGGAGGTTGGAAATTGTCAAAACCGGGAGTACTATAGCAAGGATTAGGTTCATAGTAATTTTGATTCCACGGTTGACATTGATAATCATTATGAGGACCCCCACAATTTGCACAAGAAAAATTCGGAGAATTTTGAAATGATGTATCATTAGAACTTTGATAGTATGCCTCGTGCTCATATGAATCTTGTGGAGGGTGGTTGAAATCATTTTGAGGATAATTGGAAAAGTTCGAGTTATAATCATAAGCAAATGAATTTTCAGCTCCCGAAGCACAATTTGAACAAATTCCATTTATAAGATCATTTCCACACCACTCGCAGGTACATCGTCGACATAGAAAACCATCTAACGGATCTCCACACCCATAGCAATAACGTTGATCGAACGAAGATAAATCGGGTCGTTGTAGTATAGTGGTAAGTGTTCCCGCCTGTCACGCGGGTGACTGATCGCCCCCAAACGGTTAACTAATATTGACCAAGTAAATGGTCAACAAGAGTCAAACAATCTAGGGCACAATACAATTTACCAAAGGAGTTTAGTGTTTCCCCGGGTCGTTAAGTCCCAACGAGGCGTGAAATCTGTAATAAAACGAATTTGTGATCTGGTGAAATTGAATAGAAAAAAGGTGTATTTTGGATTTTTACGCTAAAACATGTGAATATAAATTAAAAGCGACTTATAAAGCAAACTTATATAAAACTACTCGTACATAATAAAATCTATGCTAATAACAACGATAATAATCATTACGTTAAAAAATGACAATAAATAAACAATAATATATAAAGCTAAATTACTAGGACTAGTATTAAAACTAGAATAGATCGGACTAGTATTAAAACTAGAATAGATTGGACTAGTATTAAAACTAGAATAATTACTAAACAAAAGAAAACTAAAAATAAACAGACAAACTAAATTTTAAGTGCTCTCAAACTTAAGAGGTGTCAAGGCTTATTTGGAAAATAAGCTGAGCTTAACAAGCTCATGCATCTCTTTTTATGTTTGAATTGAGCTAGAGGGCACAATATTTAAATGACTTGAAAATTAAGGTACGATTAAGCATAAATTGAAATATAAAGATAGATTGAAATTGGTACTGTAAATAGGTTTATTACAATTTGTCAAAGAGTAATAAGATCCTGAAAGCATTTAAATGACAATGCAATAAAGATAAGCAATAAAAACGATTGAGTAAAAATTAACTACTGCTAATAAAATAAAACTACTAACTGAAAAAAAAACTACTAACTGAAAAAAAACTACTATCTCCTTCGGATCTTGCACTTCTATTTATAGCAGTTTGAGTCGGTCTCTTTTGCTCCAAGGCCACGTGTCGACTCACGAGTGGATGAGGATTGTGCTAGTGGGGTGAGAGTGGGGAAGAAATACTAGTCCACTCTCTTTTAGGAATTAATTTAAGCAAGTGGAGATCACTCACTCATGCAAGCATAAATGATACTCCGTATAACTCTTCATTTATAATTGGGCTTGATTTGTTTAAGTGGACCAAGATGTGGCTGGGCCAAATAAGGCTTGCAGTGACCAGACATAGAGGCAGTTATGATGGCTCGTTAATGGCTTGGCTAGGCCATTTTTTTTTACTTTGATTTTTTTCATCTTGTTGCATTTAATACTTGGGCTTCATGTAGTCTTTAAAATTTTCATTCTTTTACTTCGATGCTCCAAATAAAATTAATGATAGACTCGCAATTTCGTGCTCTTTTCAATCTCGTGCTCGGTTTTTGTCCATTTTGCCTTTCTTTTTGTCTTTTTCTCATATCAGTACCTGCACATATATAAACACAAAAACAAAGATATCTGCAATATAATTTGGGTGTTTTTGGTCATTTTTGTGTCTTTTATGGGTATAAAATGATGAGTATTTACACACTCATTAGTGACCCGGGTTCGATCCCCGACAGCGGCGCCAAAAATTTGATTTAGTCAATTGTAGTTCAAAGGAAATTCACAAAATGGGAAATGATGTGAAAACCCCGAGTTCGTTGTCCCGACGAAGATCGAATGGAATTTGTGTTCCCGGGACGTGATTCGTGTAGTGAATGAGTGATTAAAAAGAGAATTTGGGTTTTCTACACTACGAACAATGAAATATCAAAAGAAAACAACTAATTAAGCTACGGGTACAAATAATCTAAGCATGTGAATTTAAAAACGAAAACCGGAATTAAAAGCGTTACGCTACGAATTTAAAAACGCGAATAAAAGTGAAATGCTAAAATTTTAAGTCCTACAATTATGAAAATAATTTTCCTATATTCTAAATGATAAAAGAAAATTTTGAGAAAAAGAAAAATATTTTTTTGACTTTTTAATTAATTAATATGAATTAAAAACTACATTAAACTATTTAAATGATTTAAAAATATTAAAACAACTTGGAAAAATTTGGAAAAATCTGAGTAAATCTAATTTTTAATTATCTACCTAGGAAAAATAAAATCAGAACCTCATTCAGCCTAAATAAGCTGAACAGCCAAATAAGCACTTAAGAAATAAGCTAAAAATAAGCTGAAAATGACAAAAACTAATAAGAAACTCAAAGACTGATTAACTGACTATTATAAGCTCAAAACTACTGAAAATGATCAATTAAGCAGATGGTATAAGCAGAAAATCAGCTGATCAGTTTCTAAGATAGGGCAAACTCAAATGAGGTGATCAGCTCTTTTGCAGCTACTCTAAAAGCTAGTCAACAGTTAATTGCACAATTCCAAAAGCAGAAACTGAAACTTCATATATCAGACTACTAGCAGCCCTAAAATGCCCAAATTCAGAAACCAATTACTCTTCCAATTAGGGCTTAGATCAGATGTACTTAAGAACTAAAAAAATTGCAGGCTTAAACTAAGTTCAGATGGGAAATTGCAGAATGGGAATAAGCCAGAAAATAAGCTACAAAGTGAAATACAATATCATATCCTAAAAGCCACTACTATAAGCTACTATTAAACCCAAAATTCGGATTCAAAAAAGCTACAGATAAGCAGAAATAATGCTGAGAAGATGGTCTATTTGGCAGATTTAAGGGCTGCTAAGCAGTCTGTGTTGCAGACTTGACTTTTTTTATTGTGAAGCAACTTTGACTAAATTGAGTTTCCACTGACCAAAGCTTACTCTAAATGATATAATGAGCTTGTTTAAATCTTGTTTAACCTATGTTACACTAATTTGAACCTATATCTATGTTTGCAGCCAACAAAACAGAAACTTAAGCATAGAAGATGGACTAAGATCTAATATTGACTCTACACTAAACAACCTACCATTTTTATGACTATTCTGATTTTAAAATACCCTATGTAATATATTTAGGCTAAACAGACCACAAGCAAACATCTAAAACACAGAGAACACCACTGATCCAAACAACCCTTAATCAAACAGTTTCACTAACTTTTGAAGAATCAAGCCTTAAACTACCAAACCAATGCCTCAACTGATTAACTTAACTATATTAAAAGCCCTTAGAACAGTAAAAACCAGCAACTAACAACTAGATTAACAAAAAGCAGTTTAAGCAGAATCAGAACAGTACCATACTCAAATCAAACAGAAATTCAAGACAAACATAAAATAAGCTATTACTAGTTAAAACAAGCTGAGATAAGCTGAGATTGAGAGAATAAGCAGTACCAGAAGCAGATATAAGCAGAGGAACATATGTTCGACCAAAGTTTGACTTGCATTAAAATACCAAAATGAGAGTACAATCTTAGAACTGTAAAGAAGAAATTACAAAATAAGCAGAACCATAAGCTATAACTACATTAAAAGCTACTCCTAATTAACCCTAGACCTAACCCTAATAATCTAACTAGCTAACGTCTCAATTCGTGACTGAGTGGGCTATTTATAGCCTTCAGAAGAACCTTCTGGGACTCCCTTCCATCAATCTACGCCCTTGGATCCAAGCTTGCTCCCTACGCTTCAACATCAGCCGTTAGATCATTTTTGTGATGTGGCTCCTCCAATCAGCTGTACACACGTGTCCCTGGCAGTTGTCAGATATTCTAGAAACTCCCAATCATGAGGTAATTATTGTTGGTACGAGGTAATTTTGGGTACGGTCATTTTAGGGTTCTTAAACAGTAACAATTGGGGAAATTTTGCGCGCGTGTGTGAGTGTGGGTTTTAGTTTTGTTTGACTGAGGAGGAATAAGGGGAAGACCGGGTTAATTAATTTGGGGTTGGGCCGGGTTTGGGAGATGGGTTGGGCTAGTTGGTTTTTCTTTTGGACTTGGATTTAACAAACATGGTCCGGATAGTGTTAAGATTTAACAATAAATTCCACGGACCAATTGTGTAATTCATGAAACTCAAAGGATGATTTCTGCCATTTTTCCAAAATAAATCCAAGGGTTTAATTTGATATTTGATGAAACTCTGAGGGTTGATTATGACTTTTGAGCATAAATATCTTTTCCGGCTTCGGCTTTTGACCTTTTCCATATCTCGTGCTCGTTTTTCCGGTTTTTGCTTGTTTTTGTCCATATTTCTCGATATCCGTTCCTGCACATAAACAAACATAAAAACGCAAATATCTTTGGCATTTTTGGTTTGTTTTTTGTCGTTTTGGTCTTAATTTGGTAAATAAAAGGTATGTAAATAAGCACACACCCATCAACTTGAAGTTTGACAGTATCATTTAGCATCATTTCAAGTGTATGCTGACCTAAAGGACAGTCTTTTTCCACTAACATGTAGATTTGAAGTCCTCTCATCATCACAGTATGAACTCCATATGACTGAAAAAGCTTCCAAAGCACAACTTTATTTTTATACTGACCAGACCATACACTATCTTCTGGGTATGTTAAATCACACCAGAGAACTCTATCCAAAATGTCATCTGGTCTAGTATCTCCATACTTCTCTTTGACTAATACCCATAAGGTCTCTAAATCTTCCCTGTCAAACTTTCTAAGCATCTGTGCCATGGTAACAAACCTCTGAGAACTTCCACCAACTCTGATTATCTCCCACCATGCAGTCTTTCCATGATAACCAGTCTTTCAGTCAATGATAGGCACCTTGGTTCTCAAAGGAACATCATCAACAATTTCTTCATCATGATCACTTGTAAGTTCTGTCAATTGTTGTAAATCAGCTATTTTTTTTGTATCACCTTCTTGTTCTTGCTCTTGCTCTGTTTGCTCTTGTGCCTACTCTGTTTGCTCATCTATTTTCTGCTTCTTGCTGCTTTCAGGTTCTAACTTTTCTCTAGCTCTTTTTGAACCTCCTACCACCTCATCTTCATTCATAGCAATGAAAGTGTTAACCCTTCTGAAAACTATGTCAAACTCTTCTTTGATTCTGTTATAGCTCATCCCCTTGAACTGAGCTTGTTTCCATCCACCCATATTTTTCAGATAGGTCTGCATAATTTGCTTTTGCTGTGCTATGGTAGGTGGTTTGTTCCTCTTTGCTTCAGTCCTATTTTGAGCAAAGAATTTCTTTTACTTGGCTAATAATTCCATGAAGAGCTTTGATTTTTCTTCTAAGGATAGCTCTTCCTGTTCATCTTGCCACATCCTTTGGGCTAACATGTGATCTGCTTCACATTTTGCTTGTATGTCATCCCAGGAATTAATCTTCGTAAGGCTAGCCTCTTCTTCTTCTCTAGCCTTCCTTTCTCTTTCTTCTCTTATTCTTTGATCTTCAGCATCATACTCTTCTTGTTGCTTTCTAGCTATTTCTTCATCTAAGAGCATCTGCTTTGACTTTGAAAGAGATTTTTTCAAAGGCTCTTCAATCAAAATTGCCTTGCCTTTGCCCTGTGGTGGTGGTTGTGATTGTGTTGTTTTTGTTGTTGTTGGAGATGATTCTCTGATAATCACACCTTTGGCTTTGGGTCTTGAACTTTCTTTGATTGGTGTTGTCTTCTTTAAAGTAGTAAGAACTTGAGCCATGGTAAAATCATCATCATCATCAATAGTAGCAGTAGTAACAACTTCTGTATCAGCAGTAGTAACATTTGGCTCAGCAGCTAAAACTTTTTCACTAGCAGCATTAACTTGCTCACTAGCAGCATTAACTTCATCATTAGCAGCACTAAGATCAGCAACATCAACCAATAACTTAGCTACTTCAATCACCTTTTCAACACCAACACTAGCAGTTGTAACTTGTTCCACCTGCTCTTCCACAACAACCTTAGCAACTTCATCCAAGACCACTTCATTCCCCATCAGATCAGCTATCACAAATTCATCACTCTCATACACAACCTGCTCATCCACCATAACCTCCCTTGAAACCATGCTCTCATTATCCCCCCTTGTTTGGGAGCATCCTCATTTGTAACTTCATGGAGAACATCTTCAGAGTCAGAGGACTCAATCCCTGAAGTAGTACCCACCTTGTGCAACCTCTTAAATTTGTGAGAGGCGAACTTCTTCTTTCCCTCCAGCTTTTTAACCTTCTTTTTCAGAAACCCTAAAAACCAATTGTGGAGTTTGTTATAACTCCTTAGATTGTTTTGAGCACTAGGAATAACAATAACAAAGATTAACAATATACACAGCGGATTAAACAAAACATCAATGTTATTGTAACAAGGTTTTCATCATTATCTCCTTTAACAATTACATACACGACTAGCCCTAATACTACTTGATCAATTGTAGTACGGTTACTCAACAATAACAGGGATCAAAGATCCTTGAGGCTAAACCAACACTAAACCCTAGGCGTTTTTCACAAAACCCACGCCTAGGACACACACACTTTTACTAGACGTCTACATCTTTTCTTGTGCACCCATAAAACATATGCCCTATGTCTCTTTATATAATAGAGATATTAGGGTTTACAAAGACTCATAATTGTATTAGGAAACAAATACTTTCTTAATCTTTTATCAATATCTTATAAGGAATCTTCTATAATCTTCCATAGCTTGTAGAATTCATTCTTTGTCTTTTAAGTCCTTGTAGTTTCGTATTTGCTTTATTCTTCTTTTATTGTTTTGTATTATCAACTCAATATAAAACCCAACAATCTTCCCCTAGTTGATAATTACAAAACATTCTTCTAGATCTTCCATGAATGAAACAATCTTCCCCTTAAGCTCAACTCGTGAACTTACATAACATGCTACACCACCAAGGATCTGCAAGTTGCAAAACTTCTACGTACTTCTTTTCATTATAATCTCTTATAAAATGGTGTCTTATCTCAATATGTTTTGTTTTAGAATGATAAACAGGATTTCTAATTATGCACATAGTACTGCTATTATCAATAAAGATTTTGGTATGCATAAAATTGTACCCATAATCCAGCAATTGATTCTGAATCCAGAGCACTTGTCCACAACAACTTGAAGCAGCCACATACTTAGCTTCTGTTGTGGAATTAGCAACCACAGTTTGTTTCTTGCACTGCCATGAGATCAATCGACACCCTAGGAATTGACAACCTCCTGTTGTAGATTTCCTATCTAAGCTTGCGCCAACATAGTCACTATCAGTGTATGCTACCAAATCAAAAGATGAATATTTTGGATACCAAAGGCCCAATTTAGGATGACCCTTTAAGTACCTAAAAATTCTTTTCACAGCATGAAGATGTGAAACTTTAGGTGTGACTTGGTATCTAGCACAAGCACACACTGTAAACATGATGTCAGGTCTTGAAGAAGTGACATCAATGACCCAATCATTGATCTATACAAATGAACATCCACTTTGTTGATGCAAATAATGTTCTAAAAACGTTATTTATATCTTTTGATAACTCCACGTTTTGATGATAACAAGATGTGAAAACACTTTACGTCAAAATTAATGTAAACAAGTTTTTAGTCGAAATATCCCGTTTCTACGTAAATCACTCTAGGTATGAACAAACAAATTTACAACTTGACAAATGATCAAAAAAGTGAATTTGTGTTTCAAACCTCACATTTTTAATGTGACAAAACATTTTTTTCAAAAATATACTTTACAAATTATTTTTGAAATATAAAGAAATGTTTTTTTGGAAAAATAAGTTTAAAAATCATAACAGCTATTTTTCCTCTCAAAATCAGCTCCAAACTTCCCAAATAAACTTTTACCACTAAAACAAAAAATGGAGCGTCTTTGTCTGGCACGGTACCACTAAATTTAGTGGTACCGTGACCCTATAACGGGCAAATTTCTTCTGCCTATAAATATATGCCCTCTTCACAGTTTTTAAGCATCATTTTTCACACACAACTTTATGAGTTTAAAACTCTTATCACATCTTCTCTCCTTTGACCATTTAGTTAGTTTTTCTTTTGTTTAAAGAGTGATCCTATCATCCAACCAAGTGATCACCTTCATTCCTCTACTAGTGCAAGAGAAGAACACAAAGTATCAAGAAGATACAAAGTGTTGTAGTCATAGTTTAGTGCACTTGTAACATTTGTTACATACTTGTTGTATCCTAGCATACACCAAGTTGAATTTTCTTTTGTGTAGTTTGTGAGAGTAGATCATTGTGATCTTGGAGATCTCTTGTAGCTTGTGTGCTTGAGTGTTGATCAAGTGGATCAAGGGTAGATCGGGTAGATCGTGTCAAGTGTGTTGATTGTGTGATTTAGTAAGGATCGTGTGGATCGTGGTAGATTGGTACTAGCTAAGATTAGTACTCGACATTTAGCTTAGTGTCGGAAATAAGGATAAGCGACGTTGTACTTGTATTTTAAAACTTGAATCGATCAACGGATTTTGACAATTATCAAGAAGGGCAATCTATGCAAAGACCACCACTTTTTGAAACCGATTGTTTTATATATTGGAAAACAAGATTCGAAACGTATGTGAAATCAAAAGACATTGATCTTTGGCATATTATTACCGAGGGTGACTTTCAACTGATTGAAAAGAATCCAGAAACAAAAAGGGATGAAATAGTTCCTTATAATAAACAAAGAAATAACCTTAAAAGAAAACTAGCCCAAAATGATGTGGCTAAAATGATGATTTATAATACTTTGCCGAAAAAGGAATTTGAAAGAATTTTAACACGGCCAAAGAAATTTGGAAAACTTTGTTAGTTACTCATCAAGGTAATAATCAAGTCAAAGAGAACAAGATAGATATTCTTGTGCAACAATATGAACAATTTTCCATCCCGGAAGATGAATCTATTGATAATGCCTTTGAAGATTTAATACTGTTATTACTAGTCTTAAAGCTCTTGAGGAAGGTTATTCTAGCAAGAACTATGTTAGGAAGTTTCTTAGGGCTTTACATCCCAAATGGAGAGCAAAGGTCACCGCCATTGAAGAATCAAATAACTTGGCGACATTATCACTTGATGAACTAATAGGAAACTTGAAAGTTCATGAAATGATAATCAAGAAAGACTCTGACATAGTTAAAGGCAAAAGTGAGAGAGTTAGATCTCTAGCATTGAAAGCCAAAAAGTAGTCTAGTGATGAGGAAAGTTCGTATTCCGATAGTGAAGACGAAGAGTATGCATTAGCCGTTAGAGATTTTAAGAAGTTATTTAGGAGAAGAGGTAGATTTGTTAGACAACCTCGTGATGAAAAGAAGTCGTCCCAAAAGAACCGATATGAGAAGAAAGGAAAGGGTGATAGGAAATGTTTTAGATGTGGAGATCCTAATCATCTCATCGGAGAATGTCCTAAACCACTGAGAACCAACAACCAAAGAGCTTTTGTATAAGGCACTTGGAGTGATAGCGGTGAAGAAGAAGAGAAGAATCCCAACGACGAAACATGTCTTATGGCTCAAGCTTCAAATGAGGTACATTCTGACTCTTCTTACTATAGTGATGATAATTCGTCAATAGATGATAATATACTATATGATGAATACAATAAACTATGTGAAGTAAGTTCTAAAATCATAACTAGAAACAAAACACTAAAAGTAACATTGCATGAACTTGAAGTGCAAATTTTAGAACTAAAAGACCAAGTAAAAAGACTTGAGAAAAATAAAGAAATAGATATTGGATGTAGGTCATGCATATGTATTCGAGTAGAAAATGAAAAACTCAACGAAAATGCCGTTAAAATCATTAAGTTTGAAAAAGGAACAAAGGCACTTAATGACATGCTTGAAAACGTTAGGTATAGTGAACATGCCGGAGCGGCCTCAGGATTTGACCCAAACAAAGCTTCTACAAGTGAAACTAAACAAGTAAAATTTGTAAAATCATGAGAATCTGCAATAGCAGAGGACGGTACCATTAAAGTTACAGACGACACCACTAAAATTAGTGGTACCGTGGTACCTTTTGGTGCTAAAGTCAGAACAGGGTCGATTTTAAAAAATAACTTAAGTCCTAAACCGAGTCACATAGTAGTTAACAATGTTGAAATGCCTGTTTCTAGTAAAAAGGAAGTTAAAAGTTTCTATAAACCCTTGTTAACCCCCGGGCTTGGATTTGTAAAACCCAATGCTAGGTAAAAAACTCCTCCATCTCGACAGACAAATGTTCCTAAACCTCGGTCAAGAACTCCTCTGCCGAGAGTTAACTTTAGAAGACAAAGTTATCCAAGTAACTATCCCGTAACTTGGAATAACCGTCAACAACACAGTTACTTACCATGGGAAATTTATCCTCCGTTCCAACATCCTAACCAAATGCAACTAATGCATGGGATGTTTAATACTAACAACTTTGGACCCATGAGATATTGGGGACCAAATGTTTGAATATTTGTCTTATTCAATAGATATGCTTGGAAATCGACTTTGGAGCCCGATGAATGGGTCAAGGATAGTGGATGCACTAATCATATGACAGGTAACCGAAGTCTATTCTCATCATACAAGGCTTACAACGGAGGTAATGTCACTTTCGGTAGCAAACTTAAGGGCAACATCATAGGCAAATGTACGATTACTCAAAACTCCCTCACTATTATAAATGTTGAGCATGTAGACAACTTAGGATTTAACTTGCTTAGTATTAGTCAAATGGTTGACAATAAGTGTAGAGTTATATTTTCCGAAGAGGGTAGTGAGATCACTAAGAATGGTAAGACCATAGGCAAAGGAGTTAGGAAGAATGGCTTATTTGTCATGAAAATAGGAAATAAGCCTCAGGATAAGATTTGCCTAGCAACCATAGATGATAATTCCACTCTATGGCATAGGAGACTAGGTCAAGCCAATATGCGTTTAATACAATCATTGGCGTCTAAGGAATTAGTTAGAAACCTACCTAAGATTAAGTTTGATAAACACTTTTGTGACGCTTGTAAAGTTGGAAAACAAGCTCATTCTAGTCACAAAGCTAAGAATATGGTCTCGACCTCTAGATGCCTAGAACTCCTTCACATGGACTTATTTGGTCCATCCGCCGTACAGAGCTACGGAGGAAATTACTACACCTTAGTAATAGTATATGACTACTCTAGGTATACTTGGACTAGATTTCTTAAGGATAAGACACAAGCTTTCTAGGAATTCGAAATCTTTAGTAAGAAGGTCCAAAATCAACTAGGATGTACAATAGTCTCAATTAGGACGGATCATGGTCGGGAATTTGATAAGGAAGTGCAATTTGGAGTATATTGTGATGCTAATGGTATTACACACAATTTCTCGGCTTCACGCACTCCACAATCAAATGGGGTAGTTGAGCAGAAAAATCGTACACTACAAGAGATGAGTAGAATGATGTTGAATGAACAATCCATTCCGCAAAAGTTTTGGTGTAATGCGGTAGACACCTCAACTTACATACTTAATAGGATCTTGATTAGACCAATCTTAGGAAAAACACCATACGAAATCTTGAAAGGTAGAAAACCTACTCTAGATTACTTTAGAGTGTTTGGAAGCAAGTGCTTCATACTAAACACAAAAGACTACCTCACCAAGTTTGACCCAAAGTCTTACGAAGGTGTTTTCCTAGGTTACTCCCAAAATAGCAAAGCCTATGTTGTCCTAAACAAAGAAACAATGAAAGTCGAAGAATCACTCAATGTAACATTCGATGAAAGTCCTCCACCAACTAAGACATCACCCTTGGTAGATGATGACTTAGATGAGGAAGAAGCCATTAAGGTCAATGGCAAGAAAACTTTAGAAAATGACATTGAGGATGAAATAGTTGAGGTTGACAAAGTTGTCAATATTAAGGAATCCAAGAACCATCCAATAGAAAATGTCATAGGAAACCTAAATCAAAGAACCCTTAGGTCACAAGCACAAAACAAAAGTAATTTCTTTTGTTTTATATCGACCGTAGAACCTAAGAATGTCGGTGAAGCGATTAAGGATGAAAGCTGGGTAGTTGTCATGCAAGAAGAGTTAAATCAATTCACCGCAAACCAAGTTTGGGATCTAGTACCTCCACCTAAGAATCAAACCATCATAGGAACTAAGTGGGTGTTTAGAAACAAACTCGACGAAGATGGCGTCGTAACTAGGAATAAGGCAAGGTTGGTGGCAGAAGGCTATAAGCAACAAGAAGGAATAGATTACGATGAAACTTATGCACCCGTAGCTAGATTAGAGTCTATTAGGATACTCCTTGCCTATGCTTGCGCTTTAGACTTTAAACTATACCAAATGGACGTGAAAAGTGCATTCCTAAATGGTTATATCATCGAGGAGGTATACGTTGCACAACCTCCGGGATTCGTTGATTTCGAAAAACCGAATCATGTTTATAAACTCAAGACAGCACTCTATGGTCTCAAACAAGCTCCCAAAGCTTGGTACGATAGACTAAAAGCATTATTGCTTAAACATGAATATACCATGGGAATGGTTGATAACACACTTTTCACGAAGAAACGAAATTCACATCTCATCATTGTTCAAATATATGTCGACGACATTATATTCGGCTCAAGTTGTCTAGAACTGTGCGATGATTTTTCAAAGATCACGCGTGACGAGTTTGAGATGAGCATGATGGGCGAATTAAATTTCTTCCTTGGTCTACAAATAAAACAAATGGAAGATGGTATCTTCTTTAATCAATCTAAGTATATTAAAGAGATGCTTAAGAAATTTAGTTTAGAAGAGTCTAAGCCCATGAAAACTCGCATGTCCACGGAAACGAAACTCACGAAAGATGAAGAAGGTGAGTCTGTGGATAGCACTAAGTATAGAGGTATGATAGGAAGTTTATTATACCTAACGGCAAGTAGGCCCAATATCATGTTTAGTGTCTGCCTTTGTGCTTGCTTCCAAGAGGATCCCAAAACCTCTCACCTTGAAGCGGTTAAGCGTATCTTCCGATACATTAAAGGCACTATACACTTGGGATTATTCTATCCCAAGGGGACCGGTGTAGAAACTATTGTCTATGCCGACTCTGATCATGCGGGAGATTATGTAGATCGAAAAAGTACGAGTGGGGTTTGTACCTTCATGGGTTGTTGTCTAACTTCTTGGTTCTCCAAGAAACAAACGGCTCTTGCTATCTCCACGATCGAAGCTGAATACTTAAGCGCCGGAAAGGCATGTCAACAAGCACTATGGATGAAACAAGCTCTAATTGACTACGACATCCACCTCGACGACATCCCTATTATGTGCGATAACAAAGGTTCTATTGACTTGAGCAAAAACCCCATTCAACACTCTCGTACTAAACACATCGAAATTTGTCACCACTTCCTTCGCGATAACGTACAAAAAGGAAACATTTCTATTAAGAAAGTTCCCTCTCAAGACAATATTGCCGACATCTTGACCAAACCTCTCAAACGAGAATCCTTCAACTATCTTCGTCTAGGTCTAGGAATGATGGAACATATCCGTAAATCTTATGACTATCTAAATATTTCATTGGAAATATTAAAGTCATCCCTCGCATCCCTCTAATGACTACTTACGTATTTCCTCGGAAATATTTAAAGTCATCTCTTATCGTCCAGTCTAGTTCTTCTCATTAAAAGAATTTATTAGGTATAAATTCTCTTCTCGTGTCAAAAAGTCTCACTTAAACAGCGAGACTTATTCGTCAAAAATCAAAATGGTACAAAAATTCATCCCAGCAGATCACGGCACCACTAAAGTGGAACGGCACCATTAATTTAAATGGTACCGTGGATCTGACACTGCTCGTATTTCAGTCTTCTTTTCCCACACTATTCACTTTTAAACTTTCCCAATTTCTACCATTGCTGTCAAAACCGAACCTCACAACCCAAAACTCAATTACACCCTTTCAAAATCAAATTCGAGGCATTAATTTTCAAGATCATCAACTACTACCACTTTTTCAACATAAATTGTAAGTCATTTAACTCTAATTTTCTTTAATCTTGAGTCTATGGTTTGTTCATGCATGAAAATCGAATTGGGGTTTTTCAATTTTGATTAAGTCTTTATGAAATTAGGACTAGGATTAGACAATGTATAACCTTCATGATTCTCTTAACATAAGATTTGCATAAACCCACCTATATCACATATTTTGGTCCAAACTTTGTTTTTATAATTATATTAAGTATGTTTAAGAGGAATCATGTCTAGGATATTTGAAATTGGATTAGGAGTCATTAACACTAAAATTTTTCAAACTTAAAACTCTTGGCGCCAAAACATTGAAATCTCCAAACACCCCAATTCTATTGTTTTCAAAAAATTTCACGAAACTAGGATCATGAAACATCTTTCGTGCATTGTTGATACAAACTAAAAACGTTTTATCATGCATACATTATCTCACGAATATTGACCGAATTACATAACTAATATGTATTTTTCGACATATCCGTTTGAGCAAAAGTGAAGTTAGGAGCGTTTGGGTAATCTCATTATTTTTAGTTCTAGAGTCGAGATTATCGCACCTCCACATGGTTTGCATATAGGCACACACTAGGCACGTGTCTTCAAAACAACTATTCTCAATATTAATTTTTAATAAATTTTTCATAGGTCACAAGATGTATCACATGTTTGATTACGATCATGAATTGACAGCCGAGTACATTCCCAAACCATCACTTGAACCAAACACTCCATCTTGTCACACACAAAGTTTTCGTAATCTTGAGTCTCGTCTCTTTCATGAAGGACGAATTGTCGAGTCCTCTTTTCTCCACCATGATCACATCAAAACCATGTTTCAAGAAATCGGATTTGATTGCTTGTTTCGTATTAATGACCTAATCTGTCCTCGATTTGTCCTTGAGTTCTATAGACAAGTTAAGCTCGTACATAACGAGGATCAAACTTTTTCTCTTCAATTCTCGATACAAAACCAAAAAATCTCTCTTACCCTTGACCAATTTGCTCATATTCTTGAACTTCCGAACCATGGACAATGTGCCTACACGGAAGGATGGTCTCTCAAAACCCTCACTAGTCACCGATATGAGTATGGTCCATACAATACCATCATTACCACCCCGTGTGAGATTAAAAAACACATTCGTCTTCCTCAAAAAGTTCATGGTCTTCTTAAAGAAAATGGTCAAGTTGAGTTCCGTGAGTCTTATGTTTATGACTTAGATCCACTAAAAATCTGTGTTGATGAAGTTCATCCAAATCTACGTAGATGGATAGAAGTCATTCGTGAAAATGTATTTTGTCTTCCTCACAACCATGAGCACCTACTGGCATGTTGTGCTCATATGTTGTATTGTCTTGTCACCAAACAACCCTACAATCTTGCCTACTTTGTGGCAAAGAGAATTGTCAATGTCAAGGGCCGACTAAATAAGGTGATACCCTATGGCATGTTGTTAACTCGTTTATACCGTTTTGTCATGAACTCATTTCCTCACCTCCAAAACAATCAATATCTTCTTGTCAATCCCACCATGGCTCATCTGACTCAAAACACCTACACATCTCTCTATTGGGAATGTACATCATCTTAAGGGAACCATGATGATAGCTCGGTATCTTGCTATAATGTCTCATCTAGTGATGATGAATGAGGGTGAGCTCAAGCCAATAGAGCTATTCTCATCTTCTTAATAGGATCTTCTATCTTATATTAGGATTTATCTATGATGAATTATATTAGGGCTTAATACTCCTAACTATCTTGCATGCTTGACCTTTATTCTATCACCTTGCATGATTGTAAATTATGTGATTCTTGGATGATAGCTTATTTTGTCCTTTTTGATTGCATGCTTATAGCTTATCTTAGATAGTTGCATGATAATCTTTAATTGCTAGGAGTAGCTAAATATGGGATATATTTGGAAATTTAATCTTTAGTGGTTTGAGGCACTAACATTTCCTGCAAATAGTCCACCTAGAAAACTCCTTTTAGCTGCCCAGAACTAGGCAGCACAAGAAAATTCGTGACTCCCAGGTCATGGTACCGTTAAATAGGCCACGGTACCAGTAAATTTAACGGTACCGTGTGGCTTTTAGTGGTACCGTGCCCTTTTTTGATGATTTTTCACTGTTTCCTCTAGATTCCTGCATCCCTAACCTCTAACCTATAATATTTTGCAAACTTTCATAAACCCTAAGATTCCCTCACTACACCATATGACACTTCTACCAACTTTAATTCAAATCCTACAACTCTTGCCTATTTAAAGCCTCACCATTGCAAGCATCTCTTGCATCTCATCTTCAACATCCCATTACTCATTCACCATGTCTTCCACACAAGGATCAACAACCTATATCTCCAAGAAACCTAGGATCACCATTAAAGCACCATCCAAACCTTTCTTTGTTGATCTCACCAAAGATGATGAAGTAACAACACCACCTTCCCAAAGCACTCCTAACTCACCATCCCCACCTAATGCTCCTTCCAAAACATCATCTACTAGAAAAACATCTTCATCATCTCCCTCTTTGAACACCATGCCATCATCCATGGACTACACACTCTCACCAATTACCCCATTGGATTATGCCATGCCAACCCCATCACCAACATACTCACCACTACCTCTATCTCCTATCATGGGCCAACCTATCCAACCTCATCCGGTTGATATACATAGTGAAAATTGCCTATGTTGTCTTCACAACCGCAGCCTCATCTTCTCTTTGAGAGATGAGCTACACTTCATGTTCTCCTATGTTGAACATCTCTTGACACCCCACCACCTCCAATCATGTCATCCTCTCCACCTCCCACTAGCCCATTTAACTAAATATATTGTTATTTAGTTTTGAAAAATAAATGGTTAGGATCCCTTTTGGACTAGAAGCAAATCTTAGGGCCTCTCAAGTCACTAAAGATTTATGTGTGCTCCTTGCAGTTTTTACTTTCTTGTCTTTATGTTGTACTCACACCTTATGTGTGACTATCATTTTCAATTATCAATGCATGGGCTAGGTTTATGGTTGGATTATCTTAGTTTCTTTATTTTATTTTGTCATGGTTGGATATTTGTCTTGGTTGCTACATGTTAGATATTGTATGTGTGTCATCTAACTTTGTTTTGTAGCAAGAACCATTGCTCGATTTCTTGGTGTCCTCCAAACGAGGGGGAGTATACATCAAGGGAGAGCCTTTGCGATCTTTTTGCTTCGACAAAAAGGGGGTGAAATGGGATATAAACTCATGCTAAAAACTTGTTAAAATTAATCTTTCACTTAAAATGAGTTTACGTTTTGTCATCATCAAAAAGGGGGAGATTGTTGATGCAAATAATGTTCTAAAAACGTTATTTATATTTTTCGATAACTCTACGTTTTGATGATAACAAAATGTGAAAACACTTTACGTCAAAATTAACGTAAACAAGTTTTTAGTCGAAATATCTCGTTTCTACGTAAATTACTCTAGGTATGAACAAACAAATTTACAACTTGACAAATGATCAAAAAAAGTAAATTTGTGTTTCAAACCTCACATTTTTAATGTGACAAAACTTTTTTTTTTTCAAAAATATATACAAATTATTTTTGAAATATAGAGAAATGTTTTATTGGAAAAATAAGTTTAAAAATCATAACAGCTATTTTCCCCCAAAATCAGCTCCAAACTTCCCCAAATAAACTTTCACCACTAAAAACAAAAAATAGAGCGTCTTTGTCTGGTACGGTACCACGGTACCACTAAATTTAGTGGTACCGTGTGGTATTTAGTGGTACCGTGACCCTATAACGGGCAAATTTCTTCTGCCTATAAAAACCAGCCCTCTTCACAGTTTTTGGGCATCCTTTTTTCACATACAACTTTCTGAGTTTAAAACTCTTATCACATTTTCTCTCCTTTGATCATTTAGTTAGTTTTACTTTTGTTTAAAGAGTGATCCTATCATCCAACCAAGTGATCACCTTCATTCCTCTACTAGTGCAAGAGAAGAACACAAAGTATCAAGAAGATACAAAGTGTTGTAGTCATAGTTTAGTGCACTTGTAACATTTGTTACATACTTGTTGTATCCTAGCATACGCCAAGTTGAATTTTCTTTTGTGTAGTTTGTGAGAGTAGATCATTGTGATCTTGTTGAGATCTTGGAGATCTCTTGTAGCTTGTGTGCTTGAGTGTTGATCAAGTGGATCAAGGGTAGATCATGTCAAGTGTGTTGATTGTGTGATTTAGTAAGGATCGTGTGGATTGTGGTAGATTGGTACTAGCTAAGATTAGTACTCGACATTTAGCTTAGTGTCAGAAATAAGGATAAGCGACGTTGTACGGTTTTCTCCGCCTAAAGGGAGCTTTGTTGACATAGTGCTTAGAACTCTCGAGTTTGGTACTCGGGGAGTAGAGTAGAGCGAAGAAGAGCTTCATGACCGAACCACTATAAATCTTGCTGTATCGGTCTGATCTTTCCATCTCATTTCTTTATACTTATTTTTTATATTAGATAGTATAGCTTAGTATTCATATTGGTGTTGATTGATTTCACAAAAGAATCAAATCAAAGTTTTTCACAAGTAAAGTTTTACAACTAATTAAAAACCGGTAAAACTATTCAACCCCCCCTTCTAGTTTTCCACACACTTCTTCACCATCTTCAAGCTTGAGCAAAGGCTTGTCAGTAACCATAGGTGTGCTTGCTGCCTTGACATCTGTATACCCAAACTTCTTTAAGATCTCAGCCACATACTTATCTTGGCTGATAAATATGCCATCTTCCTTCTACTTCACTTGCAATCCTAGGAAGAATGTGAGTTCTCCCATAGAACTCATCTGAAACCTTTCATGCATCAATTTTTCAAACTCAATGCATAACACCTTGTTTGTTGATCCAAAGATAATATCATCAACATAAACTTGAACTAGCAGAATATCATCTTTGTGTCTTCTGATAATCAAGGTCTTGTCAATCTTCCCTCTACTATAACCATTGTCCAACAAGTATATTGACAATGTGTCATACCAAGCTCTAGGAGTTTGATGTAAACCATAAAGTGCTTTTTCTACCTTGTATACCTTATCAGGAAAGTCAGGGTCTTCAAATTCAGGTGGTTAAGAGACATATACTTCTTCTTCAATTGTCCCATATAGAAAAGCATTCTTCACATCCATCTGATACACCACAAAATCTTTGTATGAAGCATAAGCCAAGAACAACCTTATAGCTTCAATTCTTGCAACTGGGGCAAAGACTTCATCATAGTCAATCCCTTCTTCTTGTGTGTATCCTTGAGCAACTAATCTTGCTTTATTCCTCACCACAATACCTCTTTCATCTTTTTTACATCTGAAAACCCATTTAGTACCAATTGCCCTTTTTCCATTAGGCAAATCAACCAGAGTCCAAACTTCTTGTAGCTTGAATTGCAAAAGCTCCTCTTGCATAGCCTCCACCTAGCTTGGATCCTGTAATGCTTTATGTGCATTCTTGGGTTCTACTTGTGATAGAAAACAAGCAAATAAACAATTTTGAAGATCTTTATGACTGTTTCTCTGCTTAAGAGATCTAGCAAAGAAACCTTTTTCCTTCAAATCCCTGGTCATTCTTCTTGTTTGAACAGCAAATTTCATATCTCCAATTACTTGCTCTTTAGGATGATCCTTGTGAATTCTGATAGTTGGAATAGGACTGACAGGGATAGTATCATCCATGTTGTTTATGTCAGCCTCTGCACCAACTTCTTCATCATCAATATCTGCATATATATTTTCCAAAGGAGGCATGTTTGGATCAAATGGATATTCATCCTCATTATCAGCAATGCCATCCTTGTTAGCAATATTAACAATTTTATCTTTGGTAATGCTGTTAATGCTGTTTCCTTCACCAGCAACATTAACTTCATTAGAACTGCTAACATTATCATCCTTCACTTGATCACCAAATTCAGTTGGAGCTTCATCATCCTGCTTTTCATTATTACTTGAAGACTTAACACCATCGTCTTTATCATCTTTTGGATCTTCATCTTGATCATCTTCTTTAGAACTCTTTGGAACTGTGGTTGAGATAAGTGGATCAGCAGTCCATATAGGTAGCAAGACATAATATTTTTCAGGTCCTGTCTCCTTATTAGCTTGACCTGTACTTTCACTTGTGTTTGTACCTACAAAATCATTAGACTGTGTACTTGAAACATCCGGCTCATAATTCATTATTTTGGTTAGTGCATCAATATCAAACAGCCAGTTTGGTCCACTCCATGCAACATTAGGTGTACTCTCACTAAACCTAACATGCAAGTTCTCTTCCACTAACCTGGTTCTACTATTGAACACTCTAAAAGCTTTACTATTCAGTGAGTATCCAACAAAGAATCCTTCATCAGCCTTTCCATCAAACTTGCCTAAGTGATCTATGGTATTAAGGATAGTAACAGAATACTCAAATGGTCTTAAAAAGCTTAACATTGGTGCTCTACCATGTAAAAGTTCATAAAGGGTCTTGTTATGATACTTAACTACTAAACTTCTATTTTGCACATAACAAGTAGTATTAACTGCTTCAGCCTAAAAAGTAGTTGGTAGCTTAGAATCAGCTAACATTGTTCTAGCAGCCTCAATTAGTGTCTTATTTCTCCTCTCAGCAACACCATTTTATTGAGGAGTTCTAGCTACACTATACTATCTCATAATACCCTTTACCTCACAAAACTAATTCATATCCATATTCTTGAATTCAGTTCCATTGTCACATCATATCACCTTAACCTTATGATTAACTAGGTTTTCTATCCTGGTAATGAAAGACTTAAGGATTCCACTAGTTTCATTCTTAGTTGCTAAAAAGAAAACCCAAGTAAACTTACTATAATCATCTGTGACAACTAGGCAATGCATCTTTTTCATCAAACTTTTTACAAAGGTTGGTCCAAATAAATCCATATGCAACATATGTAAAGGCTGACTTATAGAGTTTACTGTTTTGGTCTTACAAGAGGCTCTATGTTGCTTTCCCTTCTGACAAGCAATACAGGTTTCATCATTTTCAAAAACTTTTGAAGGTAAACCTCTTACAAGATTTCTCTTAACCAATTTATTCATTATTTTGAAATTTAAGTGTCCAAGCCTTCTATGCCAAAGCTTAGATTCATCAGATGTAGCCTTTACAAAGAGACAAGTCAAACCTCCTTTGGGAACCATGTTCTCTAAATCAACACTATATATATTGTCTTTTCTAGGAACCTTAAGCAAAACATGACATTCATCAGTTAACTTAAAGCCAGGAGATAAGACAAAACATTCAGTGTCAGTAAAAAGAACACTGTTCTTTTTGTCACACATTTGTGAGACACTAAAGAGGTTAAACTTAAGCTCTTTTACAAAGTACACATTCTCAAAATCTAATTTACAAGTTTTGATTGTACCTTTCCCTGTGATTTTCCCTCCTTTGGGGTTACTTCCAAAGACAACATATCCTTCATCAATTGGCTCAAAATCTGTAAGATAGGACATGTTTCCAGTCATGTGCCTTGAGCATCCACTGTCAATAACTCATTGATCTTGTAACTCCACCTGTGGATTGCCCTGCACATAAAGTAAGAAAATCAGTTTCTTTTGGGGACCCAAGCCATCACTAACTTGGATCTGCCTTATGCATCAATATAATTAAATTTCTTTAGGACAATTGATGCACTGTCATGTTTGAAAACATGGTTTAAAACTTTTATTTTTGGTTTCCAAACCTAACATGTTGAGGCCTTAACAGCATACAAATGATCCCCATAAACAGTATTAGTTACTACTTTTGGCTTAGCAATAGTAACTACTGCTTTTGCCTTAGCAGCACTAAATGTTGTATTCCTTTGAATGGGTCTTTTTACAGATGAATGTGCCATTTTTGAAAAATGTAACCTTGATTTAGCACTATTCACTGTTCTCTTAGTGGGAGCAGTATCAACTTGTCTAGCAGTATTAGTTAATACTGCTATTTAAGAAACATTTTCCTTGGCAGTATTAACTGATACATACCCAGATTTCATTAACACTGCTCTTGGAACTATATTTCTCTTAGCATTTGGGTGAGCATTTTTAGAAAAACTTTGGTGATTTACCCTCCTAGCATAGTTCCAAACAGGTTTTTGATAGTTATGACAGTCATATTGCAAGTGTTCAAAACTACTACAATAATAACAAGCTTTATTGAACATTTGCCAATCACTTCCTAGTCTTTGAGATATCATGTAATTCCAATTCCTCTGATTCCCTATAGGACTCTGTGTGTTATCCCTAGGTTGCTCAACTTGATCAACAATTTTCCTAGTCAACTTACTACAAAAGTCAGGTTTGACAAACTTTATCTTTTCTACACTAGGCTTAACTGTTTTTCTTTCAACCTTAGGTATAGACTCAACCTTATCCTCATCATCTGACTCCCAATCTTCAATAATTGGTGCATCAGAATACTTCCTATTAACTATAGACTTTTCCTCATTAGACTTAGCATTACTACTCTCACGTACAGATTGATTAGCAGACTCAACTAAATAAGATAATTCAGATATAGGTGGCATAAATCTCCCTGTAATGGGAGGGGGAACTTCATTATAGCCTATGCCACTACCTTTTCTCATAAGTTGGCACTTTATTATCTTGTTTACTCCTTCAGATGCATGTTCAAGCCTATTTACTTTACATTGAAAGCTATCTTTTTCCTGTTGAGCTATATCTTTTTTCGTTATGAGCTACATCAATCCTTCTTCTAAGTTCTGTGATAAGCTCATATCTTACATAAATCTCACTCTTTAAAACATTAATCTTTTCTACTAACTCAGTCTCATTTGTTTTAAAGAATTATAGTCTTTTCTCTACAAACTCTTGACCTACTTTATAACCTAAACAAAGCAACTCAGACTTTCTTAAATCTTCTAACAGTTTATTATTCTGAGTTTTAAGTGACTCAACAATACCTAAGCAATATTTATAAGAACAACCAGATTCATTAAATACCTCAGAGTCAGAGCTTGAAGAGGAAGTTGAATAAGCCATGAGTGCAAAATTTGGTCCTTCTGTAGCTTGGTCACTCCAATCATATCCACCCAGGCCATCACAAGACACCAAATCCGTGGAATTAGTTGCTTCCACAGGCACAGTTTTCCTTGAGCTTTCTCCATTCTTGTAGTCTTGGCTCCTTGGTGCCCTGCATTCCTTAGCAAAGTGTCCCTTTCTGTGACAGTTGTAGCATTCAACCTTGGATTTATCAAACCCCATGTTATCTTTCCCATTGACCTTGAGCTGTCTTCCAGTATTCTTCAAGAATCTCCTTGCCCTCATTGTTAACATAGCCATTTGCCACTTCAGATCCATCTCTTCAAGATCATATGGATGAATCTGTTCTAAGTCCTCATGTACAATCTGAGGATTATTAGATTGACTAGACAGAAATGCATAGGTAACAACATCACTCAAGTTCTCAATGTTTGTAGAACTAGCAACATTAACCTGAGTGCTAGCAGTAGTAACCCCGTGTACAGTAGTAACTGCTTCATTGGTACTGCTAGAGTTGTTTGAGGAGGACACAAAAGCCATGTTTTGTGAATTAGTACTTGAGCTAGTCCCTTTGACAACTGGTTCATAAACTTTTAGGTTGTTGCAAAGATCATCCAAGCTCATTGTGTCTAAATTATCCTTGTTTCTCCACACAACAACATTTGTGCTCCATTCAGAGGACAGGCTTCTCAAAAACTTTTGATTCATATCTTCCTGAGAGATCACTTCACCCAACATCTCTAATTGACTTATAAGTTTTTGAAGTTGATCAAAGGTTTGCTCCAGCATCTCAGAACCTTGAGCAGAAAAGTTTTCATATTGCTGTTTCAAAAGATTTTTCTTTGTCTTCTTAGTAGCAGCATTACCTCCAAACCTCTTTTCAATAGCTTCCATTAGAGACTTAGCATCTTTATTGGAGTTGAACTTCAACTGATGCTCATTAGGAATAGCCATCATCAACATACTTCTTGCCTTAACTTCAAGTCTTCTTTGAGCTTTTTCCTCAGCAGTTGTAAGAGGCACAACTGTAGTAACACCGTCTGCAGATGTTGTTGTTTTTGGTTTTTCGTTTCCATTCTCAATGATATCCCAGAGTTGGAAATCAATCATCTGAATGTACTGCTCAATTCTCATTCTCCAGATCTCATACTCATTAGCCTTGAGCATTGGAACCTTTGATGCAGTAACCATATGTGCAGAGTCTGAATCCATGTCTTCAGTAAGATCTAAACAATCTCAAGCTTAAACAGGTTCTTCTTGATCACAAGCTCTGATACCACTTGTTGATCCCAGTTATATATTTGACCGAATTCCCTTAGCTTGTAAAGGTTTAGTTATGCTAGGTAAACTAACACCACTAGTATAGAAACTATGTTGAATTTACTAAGGTTTATGCGGAATCTAAACAATAGTATTAAGAAGAACAATAACACAAGAATAAACAAACCAATAGCTTCAATATTATTAATACGAATACTCTCTTAGTATTAGGGTTTACAACCTTGAAGCTATAGATAATACGTCTCTAACTCAATGCCCTAGGACCTCCTTTTATAGACTAAGGAGTCATAGTTGGCTTACAATTACTTTCTATACAAGATAAATCTTTAAAGAATCTTTTCTATACTTATCTAAACATTTTATACATATCTAACCGACTCTAATACTCCAGCAGCACTGATAAACACTTAGCAGTACTAACTCTGTACTCTGGCAGCATTAAGTCTTCAGCAGTTGTAACTTAGTACTAGCAGCACTAAGGGGGTGTTTGATTTAGACTTAATTGACTTAATATGAAAAAAACTAAATTAATTAAGTCATATGAAAACTGTTTGTTTGTGACTTAATAGAGAAAGATGACTGAAAATATTAAGTAATAAAACTGAGGTTGTCTGCATTAAGTCATCTCTTAATTAAACATGACTTAATAAAAAAAAATTAACAAACAAGCCCTAAGTTTTCTTCTAGCAACATTAACTACTTAGAGTATTTTCCTTGATATCTTCCATCAGTTATAATGTACTCTAGCAATCTTAATTTCAACCAGCAGTCTTAACATATGAACCAGCAGCAGTAATAACTTGGAACATTTTCTTTGTAATACATGAGCAGTTGTAATCCCTAAAAGCAGCCTTAACCATCTTGAGCAGCATTAACACCTTGGAAGCTTTAATTCCCAACAATGTCATACATCAAGTTCAGTTTAAATAAAACAAGGCCCATTTAACATGACTGTCCCAATCAGAGTTTAATTCATGTGTAAAAACACTTCTGGTAGTTATGACCGATGCCATGCCATGCCTTCATTGAATATATACTCAAACACCTGAGAAAAATATTCTAAAAGTCAGCTAATGCTGGTGAGTTCATAGGTTTATAGTATATAAGCACATATGGACCATAGCAAATAAATCAGCAGGCACACACTAACCGCATGCTAACACTAAGCTCATACAATCGAGGCTAAGAAAAAAAAATATGCCTAAACGGCATAGCATAACAAAGGTGCCCGCGAGTGTTAATCCCCAGACACTCGGCAAATCCGACATGGTATATGTTCGCGTTGACCTGCCGGGCCAACCGAACGGGGGAGTCACCCCCAATAGATCTATTTATATCATACGAGCTTCTCGCAGGAATAGACGGTTGATGATATTGGGCTATCATGAGATCATACATACTTAGGTTATCCGCATACTAGTGTGTAAAAACAAAAGTTCAGTTTTAGGTCCATGAAAATAGTTTTGCATGTTTATCACCCCAAGGTTTATAAAACAGTTCATATAAAAATGGGGCTATAAACTCACCTTAACAATAGCAATCTGCTAGTAAACAAATAACACAGTACAACCGCTCCGACATGCGACCTAGATCAGTATGGTAAGTCTTAGCGTACTATTCGTGTTTTAAACGTTTTGACTCATTTGAAAGGTTTACGTGTGTCAAAGTGCTCGTGTATTTCTTGCTTGTCGTGTGGTAACGTATGATTTAAAAGTGGTTTATCGTAAAAGTTTCTTTAGTGATGGCTCATGGTGAAAGTGTACGGTGAAAATTCGTGTGAGGGAAATATCCGTGCTTAGTACTCGTCGTTGGAAAGTACACAAGTAATATATATATATATATATATATATATATATATATATTATATATATATATATATATATATATATATATATATATATATATTAATTAAAGTTTAATAACTTAAATATTTAATTAATTAGGGCTTGTAATTAATTAAATAAATATGTATAAATTAATATAATAATGGTGATAGTGGGTTATTATTATATTATAAATATTATAATTATTTATAATATAATTATAAAAAGAAAATTATAAGTATTTAATTTAGAAAAATTAAATAAAGTGTAAGTATATGAATATATAAAATATATTCCTAAGTTTTATGAATTCCAAAATATTAATTTAGGAAAATTAATATTTTTAATATGAAAATAATATATTTCGTCATTTAGTCGGTTTCTTTCCAGAAATATTCTAAGTGTTGGAATTTTAGAAAAATCGGGCATGACCCGTTCGTTTATTCGAAGTTTTCCATTTTACTCAAGTGTTGCAATTTACTCAAATAGTCCCTTACGTTAACAATATTTGCAAAACTAGTCCAAAAGTATATATTTTAGGTTATAACTATATATATCGACACATTTACATTTTAATTTTAAGTTTCGTTATAAAAGTCAACGTTTAGTCAAAATACTTACAAAAGTCAATTCGTGTAAAATTGGGTCGAAAAGTCCATTTGGTAACCAAATTTTGGTTAGAATGTCAAAACGAGTTCAAAAAACGTTTTTAATTGATATATAACGTTTTATTACGTCGAAACATTTATAAAAGGTCTAAAAATATTTTGTTGATATAAATAATGCCTAAACATGTTATTAATATTTTTCGATATCTCTACGTTTTGATAATCACAAAATGTAAAATCATTAATCGGAAATTATGACGTAAACAAGTATTTAGTTGTAAATATCTATTTCTACAACTCAAATCACTTAAGGTATGAATGAACTAATGCTTAATGCATTATATGATCAAAGGAACATTTTCTTAATAACTAGATTTTTTATAAAACATCAAAAACATTTTATATATTTTTGAAAAACATTTTTGGTATTAAGTAAAAATGTTTAATTTTTTATAAAAATATGAATTCAAATTTTTAACCAAAATCAGTTAAAATGTTCCAGAAAAACCTTCCCCACAAAAGGAAAAATCTGGGCAACGGACACCTTGGGCGGCCCCCTTAATTTTACTAGGCGCCCCCTTAAAATTAAGGGGACTGCCCCCCTATTTAAGGGGGCCGGCCACGCTCCAGTAGGTCTCCAGCTGTCCAATTTTTCTCCTATAAATACCAGCCTTCTCCTGGATTTTTACTCACCTTTTGCATACCCAAACATTCTGTTTTAAATCTTGTAAATCCTTTCAAAAACCCTTTGATCATATTCTCTTAAGCATTGGCTTCTAAGTGATCCAAGCTTCCACCATCAAAGTGCAAAAGAAGAATACTCCTTCAACTAGAGAAGAAGTATTATAGCTTAACTCATATCATCATTGTTGTTGTGTAAAGTGTTGTATAGTTGTGATAAGTAGATCTAAGTGTAAGTAACTAGTTGTGTTGTAAAGAAGTAGTGTAGAAGTAGTTGTGAAGTTGTCGTGAAGTAGTCGTGAAGAAGAAGTCGTGAAGAAGCCGTGAAGCCGCTGTGAAGCTGTCATGAAGAAGTCGTGATTAAGTCGTGTAGAAGTTGTGTATTAGTTGTGAGATTGGTTCTAGCTACGATTAGGACTCGACATCTAGCTTTGTGTCGTTAAGCCGGTGTAAGCTAAAGTTGTGTAAGGTTTTCTCCGCCATAAGGGAGTTGTTGACATAGTGAAGAAAACTCTCGAGTAGGTGACTCGAGGAGTGGAGTAGGGCAAGGAAGGTGTCCTTGTAGCCGAACCACTATAAATCTGCGTGTTGTGGTTTGATCTTTCCATCTCTCTCTTTTATTTCATTATATTTACCTTACTTGCATTACTTATCTATATTTGTTTATATATGTTCATATTGATCAAGAGTTGAATTCACATAAGATAGAATCGAAGTTTTAAAAAGTGAATAAAAGTTTTCATAAATTAAAAAGACGTAAAACTATTCAACCCCCCCTTTTAGTTTTTCACATATTCCAAAACTCATTTTTGTCACCCAAAACCACTATTGGGCTGAAAAGTCCATCATAAGCCCAGTAGTCTAATTTTAGTCCAAAACCAATATAAGCTTTTTAAGTTACGTTATATATATCGTTATCTTTTAAATAATCAAATAAGTTCTTTAAATAAGCCACGGGGTCAAATAGTCAAAGTAGGCCGAATATTGATTGGGCTTGGCCCAATTCGTACCCTACAAGTTATAGGCTAAAAAACAAGTTTAAACCTTTAAGCCCTAAACAAGTGAAACCTAGTTATTGAATATTGGTTTGTTGTCTCTTTTTTAGTTGATTGCCTCGCGTTAGGCTAAGAAAACTGGCTAACCTCTTATAGGTAACTTGCTTGAACGTCTTAGAAACGCAACCGTAGAGTAAACTATTGGTTTTTCTCGTTGTATTTATTGCGTGAGTTGCGGCTTGTAGATCCTGGATAACTTAATAGACTTTAAGGGATTTAGGGGAGACTAAAACTCATAGAGTTGGGGACTTCGACACCTCCCCACGACCAATATTAAGGAATACAACGCTTCAACTAAAATAAGGACGTGACAATTCAACAAATCAGTAGGAGATAACTAGGGAGTAATTATATCTAAGTAAACACGCTTCCCTCTTGATTGTACAATAAATTGCACGACCAGGCCTTCGATGACGATCAAAGGATTTATGGGGTGTTGCGGTTGCGCCAAGCTTGTCTTTAACCTGAAATAAGAAATACTAAGACACTACGTTAAGTGATTGCACAGGGGTTGGGCCCTGCGAACCACCTCTGGCGTGCGAATAAGTATGTGTTATGATAAGTTTGTAGTAAATTGAGAGAGTTCAGTTAGCATACCATGGTTCTTGCCCGTCTAAGCTATTTATAGGGGAGAAATAGGCTTAGAGAGCACTTTGCACATAAATCGGAGATCATGGGGGCATCCCATGATTTATGGTAACCGCTAGGGCTTTGTGACCCACGATCTCATCCTTGGCAGGAAAGCCTAAGGGAAGAGGGAACGTGGGTGTGACCAGGTCAAGGTGATTCTCCGTTCTGGTTCCTTCGAAGGAGATACCCCGAAAGGCTTAGGGCTTCGATTGGTGGATTCCCACATGGTAACCACTTCATAGATGAATAGTTTTACGCCAATGAAACGTTTTAGAAGATTAACCTGGGCCTTCGAAGAGAGGGCTTCGCACAAGCTCGAAGGGGAGTCCTTCGACCCATTCGGAGGGTACATCATCAAGCCCCCCAGTCGAAAGTGATATATACGTACAAGTAAAAATTGCTTTCGACTCCAAAAACATGCTACACCCTATCTCTTTCGTCACAAATTCAGACGGAAAAAAGATATGTGCTTAAACAAACTATGCAATAAATGCGGCTAATGAATATCCAACTACCACACCCTAGGCTACAGCAGCTAGGATTTCGGTAACCACAAACATCTTTTAAAAATTTTAAAAACTAATTGGAGTCCGTGTATAGCTCGGATTATGATTGCACGTGGATGGCTAGGATAAAAACTACAAAGGATATACATAAACCCTCCATAATCTTAACCCTAGATTACTTTTTTTTGCCCCCAAAATACACATACACAACACTGTGCTTCGTGCTTTGGTTGAGCTTAAAGGTAATTTCCCTCCCCAATTCTTTGACCTCTTACTCTCATTATTCCTAATTCAAGATGAGTATGGCAGCGAAAAGAATCATTAGGCAACAAAAATGTACCCTATCAGAACAAGCTTTAACGAAATTTCTTGGAAAATACCCTATACCCAAGGAGTTTAAAGTGATGCTTCCAAACGAAAACCAAAATATTTTTGACGCTCCAACGGGGTATGTGGGGCTTTATATTCATGCATTTACAGAATCCAACTTTATGATTCCCATCCATCCCCTAATCTTAGAGTTTTTACAATATTATCAAGTACATATCTCCAGGTTGAATCCCTTTGGCCTATCCAAGTTGACCACCTACATTGTTGTATGCAAAGCTTATGGCTATGAGCCAACACTAACTGTGCTTAGGGGTTTTATTAATCTCTGCCCTGGTGGTGATTGGATAACCTTGGCCAATAGAAGCGAGCATGATGTTCCTTGCTTAATAACTAAACCCTTTGCCAACATAAGAAAATGGAAAGGTTTGTTCTTCTATGTACAAAACACGATCATACCTCACGAATATCCAGCCTTACTGGATAAAGCATTCTGGTTTGATGAGAAATGCTTTGATGACCCTTTGCCATATCATATAAGGAGCAATCCCCTTTACCAACGTCTTGCACGCCACCCTTTTGATGTTCAAACATTTTCTGAGCCGGTTCTGTATATGGCGGGCATTGTTGATCATTGGGAAGGCTCTCCATTGAAACCTGAGATATGTGTGAAGGGAAAAGTATGTATATACCCATTCAAATAAAGTAAATAACTTATCTGCTGATATTTATCTCTTTCCTTTTGTTGTTGCATAATTGGCATTTAGAAATTTCGTTGTGCCCCGTGGTACCCGGGAGGTCAGTTTCATGCCCCAAGATCAAAAAAATGTGAGTTACGGAGTAGGCTCTCCGTCAATATCAATCAACAATAATGAAACTCCACAATTTGTGGAGAATGTAGCAGATTCTGACGATCCCCTTATCAAGGAATTTCAAGCGAGGCTCGTAGGGTCTTCCGGCATGTCAGACATGAAGAAAAACAGGAAAGGAAGAGTTGCTATGTCTGTGAAAACTCCTCCGAAAAGGAAATTATCTCTTCCGACCCCTCCGACAAGAACGGTGAAACCCAAAAGCTCCCATGCTAAAACCTTCATACCTACCACCCTAAAGATTCCCGAAGATGAAACTCCTAGTAAGTGAAAATCTTTCATGCATAATAAACACTATACTTCATATAGTTGACTGTCCTATCTTTCGCAGGTTTGCCTGATATAAAGGAGCTTCCGAATGCCCTCGCGTGCCACCAGTTGGTTGAAAAGATGACACCTGCCAGTTGGAGAGGGATTTTGGATAACATGTCCATGGAGGAGCTTTGTGACTTTCATTCCAAGAGTTATGCTAGACAGGCTGTTTTAGATAATCATCTTAATTCTCGAACAAGGGAACTGGTCCAGACAGTGGTGGCTGTGAGAGGGAAAATGGATGCCATCTTAGCCAAAGAAAAGGACATGGATCATGAATATGCTGAGTTGGAAGCCAAGTATAAAGAAGCAATGGAGGATTTGGAGAAGAATCCTATTGTCCAAGACATGCGATCAAAAATTGATAGTCTCGAAGGACAATTAAGGGAATCTCAAGCAGAATGTGGGAGATTGAGGGTGGAAGAGGCTAAGGTGTCCGGTTATAGAGCGCAAATTACTACACTCAAGTCCACATGTGTAGGTCTCGAAGCCGAAAGGGCTAGGTTGGTTGAGCAGGAGGTCAAGCATTGCGAGGAGATTGATGGACTTAAATTCCAATGCAAGAACTTGAAGAAGGACCGAGCTGAGGTGGTTTCGAAGGTTGTTCCTTATATTGCAATGGAATTGTACCATAGTGATAAGGTGGGGGAAGTCATTGGGAGGCTGGTGAACGTGGCCATTTTCTATGATACGTGTACGACATTAGAAGAAATTGCCCAGACAAAGAAACCTGTGGTCTTGTCGGAGATACCTTACTATCGTCTAAATTCTGAGCAAGAGTATAATGATGCTGGCAATGCATTCACTTCAGCAGAGTACCCTTTCCTCACTGAAGCAACCAAAGACCCTTCAGCTTCAGTAGAAGATCTCCTGGCAAAGAAACCGAGGAAGATTCAGCCCCCCTCTCCAACCAAGAAGACTGCATCCGTGAGGCCTCCGTCTCCATCAAAGGACCCAAATTTCTTGAAAAATGCATGAGGGCTGTCGTGTTGGCAGTAATTTGGTCTTAAGGGTGGCATGTACCCTTTAAATAATGTCCCATTATGCTTGTTAGGCCTGTGCCTATACCTTTTGACAATTTTTCTTTGCTTCATGCTGGGCTTCGACCCATGCTTCAAACAATTGTCTGGGTATTTTTTGTTGGCTTTGACCATGCTTGGTCTTAGTAATGCCAGTTAGGGGACAACGTCCCTCCTTGGGTGTCATGCTTTTCTTCTCTTAAGCTTATCATAAACGTACACATACAACCTAAGGTTATAACCTTATTGTGTGTATTTTGGACCAAGATTTTTAGCAATCGTATAATTTGACTACGACAGAGGGTCGCGACCCACTCCGTCTTTATCCTTAAGATACAAAGGGCTTAGAATACCCTAAGACTTTATAGGAAAGTTAATGTGAATTGTAATGGATGTTATTTGTATACAAGACATGTGTCCTGATTCATCCTTCGACATTGAAACTTGTAAAGTACTTGGCTGAACAAATCTTTGTTGTAAATAACGAAACAAGAGATTTGAGGGAAATGCGTTATATCATTAATTGGGTAGGGAGGATTACATCATTTTAAGAAATGAACACTAGGACACCTACCATTAATGCTTCTTTCCCCAAATGAGAAGAATGTGTTACATGAATTTGAAAAACAAGCTGAGTGCTTTTAAAAAAAAAATAGTAAGTCTTATATGTAAAACTTACGAAGATTGGTACCATTACAAGTCCTATCCATGACCTCTCCCTTAAGCGTTGCGAGCTTGTAGGCTCCGTTGTCGTAGGTTTCAGATATAACGTAGGGTCCTTCCCATGTGGGCCCTAGCTTTTCTTCGTACTCAGCCTTGCTTGCACTGTTTAACCGAAGGACATATTCACCTGGCTTGAATGTGGAGGGTCGAACTCGGTTGTTGTAGTACTTCTCAAACTTCTGTTTGTAGATAGCCTCTCTAATTGAGGCTATTTCTCTTCTTTCTTCAAGAAGATCAAGGTTTTCCCGAAGCCTTTCTTCATTCATCTTTTCTTCAAAGTTCACAATGCGCTCTGTTTCAATGCTTATTTCAGAAGGTATAACAACCTTCGTTCCATAAGTAAGGCTAAAAGGGGTTTCCCCATGGCTTGACTTGGGGTGTGTCCTATGTGCCCACAGAACTTGGGGTAGTTCATCTACCCACCCATGATGGCTTCGTCCTAACCTCTTCTCAATTCCATTAACAATGTCCCTATTGGTGACTTCAACTTGCCCATTACCCTGAGGATGGTATACGGAGGTGAATAACTGTTTGATCTTTAGACCTTCGCAAAAGATCGGGAACACCCCTTCGGCGAACTGCTTTCCGTTGTCAGAGATGATAATGTGAGGAACCCCAAATCGACAGATTATGTGTTCCCAAACAAAGTTTTCCATATGCCTTCCTGTTACTGGTGCCAAAGGTTTGGCTTCAACCCATTTGGTGAAATAGTCTATGGCTATGACCAAGAACTTTACTCCTCCTGGAGCCACCGGTAAGGGTCCGACTATATCAATTCCCCAATGACAGAAGGGCCATGCTGAAGTGACAGAGGTCATGTCTTGCTTAGGCATTCTTGGAACTTTCGAGTGAATCTGACATGCTTCACACTTTTGTATTATCTGTATTGCGTCCCTGTGCATGGATGGCCAATAATATCCGAGCTTCATTATTTTCGAGACAACGGAGCGAGGGCCTGCGTGTAAATCGCAGGATCCTTCATGTACCTCGTAGATGATATTCGAAGCCTGCTTTGGCCCTACACAACGAAGCCATGGAGATAAGAAGGATCTCCTGTAGAGATTATCCCCATTAAGTCTATACTGGGGAGCCTTGACCCTGACCTTTCGTGCTAGTTTTGGGTCTTTCGAAAGAATACCACTGATCAAGTATTCCCTTATTGGGGTCATCCAATTTGAGCCTTCTTCAGGTATGACATCAGCTACTTCGCCTCGTTTTATTGACCTATCTGCCAATACTTCTACCAAAACCTCCTTTGTTAGATGAGCAAATGCCATCGAAGCTAGTTTGCTTAAGGCGTCCGCTTTTTTGTTTTGGTTTCTGCGAACATGTGCTATCTCATAGGATTCGAACCCCTGAAAGAGTTCTTTGGCTTTATCCAAATACTGTTTGATGGTGGGCTGCCTTGCTTCGTAAGAGCCCTTGATTTGGTTGGCGACTAGCTGCGAGTCCACAAAAATGGAGAGGTCACGGACCTCCATGTCCTTTGCAATTCGGAGGCCTGCTAGTAAAGCTTCGTACTCTGCTTCATTGTTTGTAGCCTCGAACTCAAAACATAATGCATAAGTGTACTCTTTTTTCTCCGGACTAACCAGCATCAAACCTGCTCCCGAACCATCAGGGCTTGAGGCTCCGTCTATGTATAGTTTTCACCCCTCCTTCGTCTTTGGGGGCTTTTCCTTCGGGATTTCCTTGTCTTGGCTAGGTCCGGAAGGTGTTTCAGCAAGAAAGTCTGCAAGTATTTGGCCTTTGACGGAGTTTCGACCCTTGTACACTATGTCATGTTCTCCTAGTTCGATGGCCCATTTGGCTACTCTACCCGATTTCTCAGGCTTCGACAATATCTGCTTAATTGGCTTGTCTGTCAATACTGTGATGGGATGAGCTTGAAAGTACCTTCGAAGATGCCTTGCAGCATAAACCAAGGCTAGGATCAACTTTTCCAACTCCGGATAATTTAGTTCAGCCCCTTGCAGGACCCTGCTAACAAAGTAGATCGGGACTTACTTCTTATCCCTTTCTGCCAAAAGAACAGCACTAATGCTTTCGAAGGATGCCGCAATGTACATGAACAACACCGCGCCTTTGATTGGGGCTGTAAGTGTTGGTAAGATTTCCATGAACTCTTTCAGCTTTTGGAAAGCGGCTTCTGCATCACAACTCCATTGGAAAGTCTTTTTATCTGTACACCCCTTGAGTGTTTTGAAAAATGGTAAAGACCGATCTGCACCTTTCGACAGGAATCTGCTAAGTGCTGCGAGTTTCCCGTTTAGGCTTTGTACTTCTTTTAATGACTTTGGAGCTTGTAGATCAGTGATGGATTTGACTTTCGAATAGGGCTGAGCATCGGGCCGGATCCCGACCCGACCCGCCAAATCCCGATACCGAAAGAATCAGAAAATCCATATCGATACCGAACCGATTAGAAGTCGGGTCGGTTCGGGCTCAATCGGGGCAATCGGTTTCGATTTCTGGTATAAGCAGCCAAGCCCGAAAATAAAAAATATGTAGCCCAGTAGCAGATCCAAACACCCCTTATTTACCTGTAGCAGATCCAATACAAATCCAATCTTACACTCTTACAGTTTGCATTACAAATCACATGTTCAAATCCAATCTTACAGTTTGCATTACAAATACGAATCCAATCTTGTAACCAAATGTCTTCATGAAAAATGTAACCAAATAAGCAACCAATTACAAATACAAATCACATGTTCAAATACGCAAACAAAAACAACTACAAAGCACAAGTTCGATGACAACATTCTTGAATCGTGGCGCAACATTCTTCTCTTTTCCATGTTCTCCCTTTTGTTTGTCTAACGCCTCTTGGATTTCTAGAAAAAACATGACAACATAAGTGATTAAGTTACACACAAAAACATAAAAGAAGGAAATGATAGCTCAGCGGAGCTCACTGTACTTTGTCTCAACCGTTTCAGGTCAACTACATCCATATAGAATCCTCTTTCATCTATTTTTAATGCATGAATTTAGCTCAGACACACCCATTCCTTAGAAAAACATAACAGTTCATGTTCGAAAATACTACTTGGAAATTTAATAGTCCAAAACACATAAGCAATGTAGGCACTTGCTTAAAATGCTAGGATTCATGTTTTACTATATGAAGCTGCCAAAGCTAGCCTGGACATTCCATTCATGCTAAGCTAGCCTATATCAAACTGTGAATTTGCTCCTAAGAAAAAGAAAATTGGCAAAAAGGTTGTTGCAGTTGAATGTCATATAGACCTAACAAGCACACTTTATCAACATAATATGTGCCTAAGGACCCACTTAACCACAATTTATTTGTGTAGAGCTGCTGATCTAATACAAGAGTTAAACTAATCAACTGAGACATACAATTAACAGCTTATCTAAACCAAGATTACATATGTTAATTACTTATAAAAACACATGATCAGTGGTTAATTAAACCTCTCTTAAACAACAATACTATCAGGAAAAGGCACAAGTACGCATAAATAAGAGGCAAGGCAGATGATCAAGACTGGATACGGACTAGGATAGTTAATTAGGTAGCAGAATGTTTGTTGGACGTGTTGAACCAGGTCATCCGCACTAACAGAAATCATCTTTGTTACTATCAGACAAAAATCATGCCTCTGTTACTATCAGATTTCCTCTTATGACTAACAGAATGCATTCTTTCTGTCTTTCATATAAAAATAAGCAATAAACTAGTATATAAATAATTTACCTTTAGCAAGCTCGTCGTCTTTCATTAAATCGTCTAACGTATTGACAGTGATGTTTTTACTTGATGTACGAATCCAATCTTGTGTGCACACCAAAGCCTCTACAATGCTAGGCGCTAAAGAATTCCTATACGGGTCCAAAACTCGACCACTCGCGCTAAAGGCGGATTCGGAAGCAACGGTGGATACTTGGATGCACAAGATATCTAAAACAAAGTTAATAAAAAACATAAGTTAATTAAAAACAAACTAACAAAGCACAAAGATATCTAAAATTTAATAAAAAAACATAAGTTATTACCTTTCGCCATCTTTGATACAATTGGAAATCTTGGACTATTTAACTTCCACCAATTAAGTATGTCGAAGTCTTCGTCATCCTCTAGCTCAAGACGCGATTCTTTAAGATATTTGGTCAACTCGTCTTCACCCCCGCACAACTTATTTCCAACTTTATCTTTAAACGCATTAAAGAAAGAATTACCACGACGACGACTTGTGTTAGTACTTTGAATTGACGTTGCTTTTGGTATGTCACTTGATATGTTTGCGCCATATTTTTCTTTGTACATGGCAAATAAGACCCCCATATCTTTCTCAACCTTCTTAACCAATTTGTCACATAATTCTTCATCGGTTAAAAATGAAATTGGCGTCTCATCACTTTCTTCATCGACCTCCATGGGTATACAACCATTTTCTATCAAATGTCTAAACCCATAGCCAATTATTTCTGACTTCATTGTGGGATCTAAGATAACGGCAAAGTACATATAATGGTTGATTTTTTTGTAATCACCCCAATATTTGTCATACTTTTTTCTCATTTCTTCAACCATTACCTTAAAAGACGCATTTACAACTAGAAGTCCACGTATCGGTGGTTAAATGAACTGTGGTGGCCTTGTTGCTTAAGAAATTTAATAGGCTCTTACTCTCCTCAAGATAAAACTTAGAAATATCCCTAGCAATAGTAAAACGAGAGGGCATATTAAATCTAGGTTGCATGTTCGTGGAAAGTTTAATGAATGCTGGGTGTTCTACAAACTTAAACGGAAGCTCAGCAAGAACAATTAACTCAATCAACGACTTTTTAATCACCTTTTCATCATACTTCCAAGTTTCTAAAGTCCCAATACTGCCACCCTCATCATTCTCCCAATCTTTTTCTTAAATGCTAGTTTTTTTTTTGTTTCCTAATTTTCTCAACATCGGGGTTTTTTTTTCACAGTTTACATACTGAGTATTCAAGTTTCGCGTACCATGTTGTTTTGAATCGACTTTGAAAACCGCATCACACCATTTGCAGTAGGCCATCTTAATGATTACCCCATCTTCATCTGGTTCAAACTTTGGATCAAAGTATTTCCAACACTCAGAAGTCGTTTTCCTTGGTTTGGATGGGGCTTTCCTTTTGCGTTTATTATCATCAACCTCAACAGTTTCAAGGTCTATCGTTTGATCCTAAACAAACACATAAACACACAAAATCAGTAACGAAAAGAAATATCAGCCCTATCATTATCAAATCATTGCTAACTTTTTTTTATATGTTATTAACTCAATCATTATCATCATTATAGCATTAATACAATATCAGTTGGCATATATAACATCACTTGATCAATGTATTAATATAACATCATTATCAAAATATTAGCCCTATCATTATCAAATCATCATCATTATCAAATCAATAAAACATCAACCGATTCGGCCCTATTACAATATCAGCCCTATTTTTTTTTATAAAAAATTAAATAAAATAAATAAATAATAGGTAATCTGTTTTCTTCCTCTTGAAAAAACGAATATAACATCAATAATCAATTACTTCTAAAACATGTACAAATACTTACTTCCATTATATTGTTTTGTTGAGATGATAATGATTCTTATGTAGGTACAGAAGATGAGATTGATTCACCCCTCGTGTTTTTGAGATGACATTGATCCATTCAATTGTTAAGACAATCGTGTTTTTGATTAATATGTGTGTTCTTGAGAGTTGAGACCTTCGGTGTTTCTGAGACTAAAATGGAGAAACAAAAAGGGTTAAAGGGGCGCCTAATTTTACTAAACCTAATATTTTGTCGGGTTGTCGGGCTCCAGCGGGCTTATGTCGGTTTTTATCCCGACCCGACCCGATACCAATAAGTGCCAAATTGTATAACCGAATCCCGACCCGAAACTTGTCGGTTTGTCGGGACAAATCGGTTTCGGTCAGTTTTGCTCAGCCCTACTTTCGAAGGGTTAGCTTTGATCCCTTGCTTCGTTATTAAGTGTCCCAAGAATTGTCCTTCTTCCACGCCAAAGGAACACTTCTTAGGGTTGAGCTTCATGTTGATTGCCCTCAATTGATCGAAGGTTTCTTGAATGTCGGAGAGTAGGTCTTCCTTAGTCCTACTTTTTATTACCATGTCATCAACGTAGGCTTCCAAGTTCCTCCCTATTTTCTTGTGGAAGGCTTTGTCTACCAACCATTGATAAGTTGCCCCTGCGTTCTTTAGACCGAAGGGCATTTTCTTGTAGCAATAGACACCCTTTCCTGTGTAGAAGGCTGCCTTCTCCTCATCTTCCTCCGCCATTTGTATTTGGTGATACCCTTTGTAGGCATCTAGAAAACATTTCAAACGAAACCCCGAGAGGGATTCGACCTTCCAATCAATTTCTGGCAGAGGGTAGCAGTCCTTTGGGCAAGCTTTGTTGATGTCGGTGAAATCAACACACATTCGCCACCCTCCGTCACTCTTCTTTACCATAACTGGATTAGCTACCCAGGTTTGGTATTTTACTTCTCTTAGAATTCCTGCTCGTACAAGTTTATCCACCTCTTTGCAAGCGGCTGCGTTCCTTTCAGGTGCCAGGCTTCGTCGCTTCTGCTTAATTGGTTCCATGTGCTTGAACTCATTAAGCTTATGCTCTGTGCCGAAGGGCTTGCCATCGATCATAAGAGTCCGAGGAACCCCTATCATGTCTGAGTACATCCATGCGAAGACATCCTTGTTGGCTTTGAGTAGCTTCTCCAATTCTGCCTTGAAGTTGGCAGGGAGTTGCTTTCCGATTACCACCGTTTGCTCTGGATAGAGCTCATTAACAACAATACGTTCTTCGACATCTGTACAACTTAGAATGGCCTTCGGAGGCTCTTCGGGACTTTCTTTGATCTTTTTGCCAATATCTCCTATCTTCCCCTGATTGTAACTAGAAAATACGGTTCCTATCCCATAAGGTGTATGGAATTTTACCGCTGCATGTATGGTTGAGACTACAATACCCATCTTTTGCATGGCGGTCCTTCCTATCCACAGATTGTAGGGAGATTCGGACCTTACGATAGCAAATGTGAGAGTTTCTGTCCTTGCGAGCTTACCTTCTCCAATTGTTATGTCCAATGGTACTTCTCCCAGAGGCCACAAATGCTCACCGGAGAACCCTACCAAAGGTATCTTCGAATCAACCCGTTGCGACCTGATCGAAGGCTTGAGCTTAAGAAAACAATGCTCATATATGATCTCGCAGGAGCTTCCGCAGTCCATGTAGGCTCTGTTTACTTCTCGGTTGAAAATTAGGACTTTGATGACCACTGGATCATTCGAAGGGACTTGGCCTGTAAGAGGAGGAAATGTTACCTCCCCTACTTCGTTTACCTCCTGCTCCATTACCTTTCTTTTTAAGCTGGCTTCGCCCCAATAAACCATAAGTATTGGGGCTTCAAGAGGAGTAGTATCTTTAGCCAATTGAGTGTCGGACATTTTTTCCTTTCCCTTCTTTATACCCTTCACCAAATGTGCCAATTGCCCAGACTTTACAGCTTCTTCTATCTGCTTCTTTAGCTCCCTGCAACTGTTCGTATCATGGCCATAATCTTCATGAAAGTGACAATACTTGCTGGTATCCCTGTTTTTGCCCTTGCTTGTCATGCGAGGGGGTGCTTCGAAAGCCTTAGCAGCCCTCTCTGTTGCAAGTATTTCCTTCAGAGACTTAGTTAAGCTTCCTAGCAAACCGTGGTTAGGACCTTTGTACGAAGAAAACCTGTCTCTGTTTTTGTTCTTGTTCTTTGACCCTTCCCACACAGAATGCTTTGAGAACTAGCTGTTGTTGTCTCTATCGATCGGAGCACCGTTAGTAGATACTTCCTTTGCTTCAATCCAAGTATACGTCTTTTCCATTAACCCCTTGTAAGTTGTCGGAAGGTCAGTGGATAAGAATTCCACCAAGCTCCGATTTCGAAGGCCATGTACGAAATGTAGACCCAAAATATGCAAAGTTTCAATGGTGTACCTAGTGACGAAAGCCCTTGTGCTTTCGTTCTCCTTTTGTTTAATGTTGTGCACCGTCAGATGGGTCCTTGTAAACTTCTTTTGCTGACTGAAGTGTGATCAAAATTTAGCCTTGAGATCGTCAAGGTTGACAATGCTGCCAGGCTTTTGTCCATTCCACCAAATACGGGCAGAATCCCGTAGGGTATACGTAAACATGTGACAGGCCACAGGCATAACCCACTTTTGCATCTTAATAGCCCCTTCGAACAAATGTAGGAAATTGTCCGGATCCCCCTTCCCATCATAAGTCCCACTATGCGAAGGCATTTTCAACCTATCAGGCAATGGGTAGTCTTCTATCCACCTAACAAAGGATGTAGTCGAACCCATAGGGTCCGAGTATAGACAATTATAGGGTGGTGCATACATAGGAACAATATTATATGGAGCATGGTTTGGGGGTACTCCCGTAGGAGTTTGCCTTGGGTAGGACTGATAAGGTGTGTTCATGGTGAGCGGATAACCGTTTCCCATGACATACAGAGGGTAAGCCATAGGATGCCCGAAGGGTATGCTCCCATAAGGTTGAGGGAGGCTAGGGTTGCTAGGCTGCCCATTTATTGGAGGATATAAACCTTGAGGGTAAGACTGAGTTTGGAACGAGGGGTACATACCATTGGGAGGAAGATTTCCTCCCATATTAATTGTAGGCGGATTCCCTTCTACGCCTGATGCGTGAGAAGGATGCAACGGAACCCCTGCTTCGGTCCTTCCAAGATGAGCTGTTAACAATGGAGGCAAATTTACCCCCGTCTCTTCCCTTCATTGGCTCCTCCCGTTGGAACCTTCAACAACCGTTCCTTCTCTCCTAGTCGGAGCCCTCTCCGGGACTCCTTCGAACCCAACGGACCTTCTGCTTAGCCTTCGACCCACTGGTGACCCAATCCTTAGGGCCGAGAGTGTTGCTCCTTGGGCCGGAGGCCCAGGCTCCATTTCCATCTCTTCATCATACTCGTCACTTGAGTATCGCATCTCAGCATTCCTAACCTGCCTTTTGCGAGCCCTTAAGAGAGATTCCAATGCTTCGTGGTTGGCTTCGACAAAGTCTGGGCTAATAACAGGCTTCGGATTGGCTGATGTCGAAGCATGATGGTTGGGTGTTATTTCTGGGTGAGAACGTGTTGTGAACGTGGAAGCGGTTATTGGGGGAAGGTTGTTGGAGTCGTTGATTGGTATTGGCGCCAAGGTCGAGAAACCCGGTGGGGGAGTATCTTCTCTCCCTTGATCCATGCTGGATATATAGTGAAAGTAGTTGGTTGGTTATAAGCTTGGAAATAACGAGACCAATTATAGCAATCCCATGGATGGCGCCACTGATTGTACAATAAATTGCACGACCAGGCCTTCGATGATGATCAAAGAATTTATGGGGTGTTGCGGTTGCGCCAAGCTTGTCTTTAACCTGAAATAAGAAATACTAAGACACTACGTTAAGTGATTGCGCAGGGGTTGGGCCCTGCGAACCACCTCCGGCGTGCGCATAAGTATGTGTTATGATAAGTTGGTAGTAAATTAAGAGAGTTCAGTTAGCATACCATGGTTCTTGCCCGTCTAAGCTATTTATAGGGGAGAAATAGGCTTAGAGAGCACTTTGCACATAAATCGAAGATCATGGGGGCGTCCCATGATTTATGGTAACCGCTACGGCTTTGTGACCCACGATCTCATCCTTGGCGGGAAAGCCTAAGGGAAGAGGGAACGTGGGTGTGACTAGGTCAAGGTGATTCTATGTTCTAGTTCCTTCGAAGGAGATACCCCAAAAGGCTTAGGGCTTCGATTGGCGGATTCCCACATGGTAACCATTTCATAGATGAGTGGTTTTACGCCAATAAAATGTTTTTGGAGATTAACTTGGGCCTCCGAAGAGAGGGCTTCGCACAGGATCGAAGGGGAGTCCTTCGACCCGTTCGGAGGGTACATCATCACCTCTCATAAATAGTCACCACTTTTACTTTTTCGTTTTAATTAGTTTTAGTTAATTTTATAATTAATAGTTTTTCGGTTAGTTGACTAGCAACTAATTCAGCCCACTCCTTTAAAACTGAGATTTTTACCTGCTTTCATAAAAATAATAAAAAGACGAAAAGAATCATCGCTCACCTCTAGACCTATCTCATCATACATCTTGACCTAACGACACTATTCCCCTAGAGAACGATCAATCTCCTGGACCTACCTATACTACACTACAGCGATCAGGTACACTGCCTAGAGGATTGTAAAATCTTTTGCGAGGGTTACAATTTCTCGCATCAAGTTTTTGGCGCCGTTGCCTAGGAATAGTTATTGTTTAGGTTCAATTTCTATCTCGTTTAGGTCTACTCACTAGATTCCTATCAAGTGAGATTTTTATTTTCTTTTTATTAGCTTGCTTGTAGTCTATCTTTTCTTTATGCAAAGTCTTTTATGTCTGTTATTCGTGTTTTTCTCCGTAGGAATTTTCAACTACCCATTCCGGCCCCCATTATGGAGGACGTGAACCCACCAAACCTTTCGCCCGACCATCACTTTGGCAATGATTTTGAAATTGATGAATCCGATCACGACACTGACCATGAAAATGGCCCTTTTTATTTTCGGATTCCGATGAGGATTTAGGTGATGGAGAAGTTATTAATGAGGTTAGAAAGGAAGAGGAAGTAGATCCTCTTAAATATGTTGACCCTAGGACAAAGATTGAGAAAGATAGCCTTTTCAATATGCGATTTCCTTGTAAAATCGGATATAGGAGTTTTGATGCTTACCTTAACTCATCTTCACCAATGAATATAATCTCTCGTGCTAATTATAATAAAATCATGGTAAAAGAGTTAGAATACCAAGTGGATAATATTGTGGCTAGGGTTGAACCGTTACATGTTTTTGTTGGGAGTTTTGTTTATTTCGTGGATTTTATGGTCATGGAGAACTTAGGAGAGTTTATTGACGATAAGTTGACCCAAGTCGTGTTTGGAAAAACCTTCAAGCGGCTAACTAAGTTAGATGAAACACTTATGGATTGGTTAATTACATTCTCGGACGGAGATGGGGATTTTGTCTATCAAATGCCCCGTTCGCACCCTAGGTTTAAGGATTTTTCAATTGAGGCATGTAATAGACTTGTTCCAATTGAGATTTTGAGTGAGAATGATAAAAGGAATGGACTTAAATACCCATATGAAAAAAATAAGAGATATTATGTTTAGAGTTAAACGATGAATACAAGAAAGACGAGGCGACAATTAGATGGCTCAAACTTGGTTATGTGAGCATAGATGATACAAGATAGGCCACGACTTTGAGTCTAGCTACAAGACTCGTTAATAAAGAAAAGCGCTTCTTGGGAGGCAACCCATGTTTCATTGTTTGTTTGTTTGTTTTTGTTTTATTTGATTTCATATATATGCTCCATCATAATTGTTTATCGTTCATGCTTTGAATAATTTTGTGAAAATGATTTATTTTGTTTTCTTAACCTCGTCTTAATCACATATAAAGGTATTTTACAAAAAGATAAGTGTAGGGAAGATCGTATTTGTTTATTAGAACGAATTCGAGCATGAAAGATAACAATTAATGATTAGCATATATATTTGTGTGTTTGTTAGAGTCAAATGCTTGTATCGAGTCACAATGAATGTCTGCAGTATTTTCAGGTTTTTAATAATAAGATTTTTCTAGAAATTTTCCAGAAACAAAACGCAAAAATACTGTCAGGTCTTACCTGACGGCGTCAGGGTTTACCACCCGACGACGTCAGGCACTGTAGCAGCACAGTTTTGCAGGATTTTGTTTTTCTGCTAGAACTTAGTTTTTGAAAATTTTCAGAATTTTTAATTCTCCAGGAATCTGTAGACATTTTTTTTGCAAGCATTATATCTTATTCGCTTTCTAGGATTTAACTAATACATATATATAGTGTTTACCACCGATTTTATACGAGGTTTTCTGTTTTGTTTTCTTAGTGAATTACAGGTTATATTGGACAAGAAGATAAAGATGAAGTGTGTTGAGCTCTTATTGCATTTATTTTCTTGCAAGAAGATCTAACCATGTTTTCATATCGTCCATGCCGAGCAAATCAGGGGAGTAAGTTTCTTTCATCTCTTTTATTTTTCCCATTATCATAACTTTGATGCTTTGTAAGAACATTAAGGACAATGCTCAGTTTAAGTGTAGGGAGGGTAAAATGGGATACCTTAGAAACTATAACTTCGCTTGATATTTATCTTGTTTAAAAGTAGATGTGTAATAAACTGAAAAAGATATTTGTTAGGGTAATTTTATCACCAAATTTAATTTTTTTACAACATATAGGAGTGAAACTTTAGTCTTAATAAGCGTCTCATGGATAGGAATTATATAGCTAGCACAAAAACCCTACCACTCAAAAATTTCCACCAAAAAATGTGAGGTTCGCCATTAGATCTTTAGGACAAAACATTCACCTTTAATGCTTATGAGTGTACCGGTAGTATATAGATTCTAGAACTTGCGTTTGTGATGCATCCCGAGATCGCTAGTGAGACTACATTCGTGTAGTTATGATTTACTAAATGATAAGAGGCATTGGGATAACCCTTGTTTTAAACATGTATTATAATTACGTTGGCTTCATTAGTCAAGTAATTTTCCCACACCCTTGCGATGTACTCATCTTTAGTACACGATACCCCTAGTACACCCCTCAGAGCCTATCTTTTTCGCGGTTCTCGTGATATTTCGGTGGATTCCGAAATATTAATGAAGAACATTGTTTACAATCCACCCCTAAATGTACACCCAAATCGCCTTAGTCTACCTTGTATGCACTCACTTATAGTGCATTATTGTTATTTGTTAAACCCTTTGTCAATTGTCTAATTGGTTACATGGTTGCTAAGTCGAGTCATATATTGTAAATACAGTTTTTGGACGATTGGGACGATTGGGTAAAGTACTAGTTTTTTATGGAGTAATAGGGAAGAATGTCATGTGTTACCCCCATATGTACGTTAATGTTTAAAGTACTCCACGTGTTTTGATTTTCTTAATTCGGGTCATTAGTTAGTTATGTGTAAAGTATGTAAAAGTTCAAGTGTAGAGAGGTTGCAAGATCCCTTTGATGTATTATTTCGGATGGTAGGGCAAGAGTGTATGAAAAAAAAATCGAAAAAAGAACGTGAAAAAAGAAAAAAAAAAGAAGAAAAAAAAATTGAAAAAAAAAGTAGAAAAAGACAAGAGAAAAAACATACGGACTACCATCCCGTTTCTTTATTTTTGTTTAAGTCAAGAAAGTGTCAAGAAAAATACAAAAAGAGTTAGTAGTTAGCGAATTGAGTCGAGTCTTGGCTTAGCAACGCCTCATTGTACATGTAATTGACCAAGATAATTGACTTGCCACCAGTAAACTTCCCTTTATCCAACAAAATCGTGTTTTTCCATACCCTTACACCTAACGTTACAACCCTTTAAAAGCCCTCTTTGATATTTTTATCCTAGGTGCTTACGCCAAAGCGGTGGAGGTTTGATCCGTTCTCAAGCCTACGGTAATCTATGTGCTATGACAGGTAGAGAGTGTCGTATTTTCCCGTTTCCATATGTTATATCACTTTATACACCCGAGAGATATGAGAATCCAAACACTTAATGTGAGGTGGTAGTATATAATTTATGTGCTTGCTTTGACTAACGTGCAATGATTATTTTTGTAATTACTTTTATATTAATGATAAATGACCCCTAACTTGTATTTTGATTAGTGTAAAAGCATATTTACTTGAGGACAAGCAAATCCCAAGTGTAGGGATATTTGATAAGGATTTATTTGGTACATTTTTAAGGGGTCATTTAATCTCAAAATCGAATAAATTTGATCAAATATTGCCTCAAATTGTTTTTTTTTTTTTTTGTATTTTAGGTACTTGGGACGAGAAATCTGGAAATCGGCACTTTTTGGACGAAAAAGTGAAGAAAACGACGAAGTCGCGAAAAACTTGTCAGACTTAGACATCTGACGGCGTCACACGCTACAACGTGACGCCGTCCCTTGCTATGAACTGGAATTTTTGGCTCAAGATTATCAAGTGACGCCTCATAGAATTTTGAAGAACTTACAACCTGACGCCATCAGGTACAAAATAAAGGATGGAGTCACGTTTTAAGCTATAAAGAGATGGCCCAGAAGATTTATAAGGTGACGCCCTCATGTCAATCCTGACGCCGTCATAACGGCGACATGCACAAGACGAAACCCTAGATGCAGCGAGATGACGGCGTCACGACCTATAAGGTGACGCTGTCAGTATTGTAAACTTATATATACTTTCGCATTTTCTCTTTAATTCGTGTAACACTTTGGAGAGGGAAACCCTAGACAATTTTTACTGCCATTGTAAGGCTTTTACAGCCTTTGAACTTCATGTTTCAATAAAGATAAGTTATCCCTTTAATCATCCGTTATGTCTATGTATCGTTTGATTGTTTGCTTATCTTTTATTTGCTTTAACATGGCAGCGTAAGTTTATTTGTGTTTGCTTAGATCTAGTGAAACCTAGTTATTGAATATTGGTTTGTTGTCTCTTGCTTAGTTGATTGCCTCGCGTTAGACTAAGAAAACTGGCTAACCTCTTATATGTAACTTGCTTGAACGTCTTAGAAACGCAACCGTAGAGTGCACTATTGGTTTTTCTCGTTGTATTTATTGCGTGAGTTGCAGCTTGTAGATCCTAGATAACTTAATAGACTTTAAGGGATTTAGGGGAGACTAAAACTCATAGAGTTGGGGACTTCGGCACCTCCCCACGACCAATATTAAGGAATACAGCGCTTCAACTAAAACAAGGACGTGACAATTCAATAAATCAGTAGGAGATAACTAGGGAGTAATTATAATATATATTAAACCACAAAGCATACGGTGCCGTTTTACTCCTTATTTTCCCGCCAAAATTTAGCCCCAACCCTTAGCCCATTTTGCTATAATCCTAGGCCAATTTTTGGCCCGGGCGGTATTTGATGCCTTTTTTTTATACATATATGATAAAGTTTACCACATAATTCTAGAACATTGATAATAAAACCCTAGATCCAAAACAGTGTACCACGCTATCTTTTGGATCGATGTTTGCAAGTACTGACTCATGATTCCGGTGGTAAGAATTGTTGTTAATTAAATGATTGGTTCAAAACCCTAATTTTTGGGTTGATGCCTGCAACTTTGGGCCTTTTCATTTATATACTCGGGTTTGATTTTGGAGGGTATGATGAGAAGTTATCAGATCCATGCTAACAAATCGATTTCAAGGTGCGCCGTGAGAAGGGATCAGTGAACAAAAAAGATGGCTGGTCCTGAAGAGACAAGAACAGTGGAATTAAGAATGAAGTCTCCGGCGTGTCTTTGGGTTTTTCGGGCAACCTTGCGCCGTCATCTTCACTCCTACCATCAATAGTAAGTCTGATCATATAATTTTTAAAGTTTTTAATCAGTTAGGGTTTAATTATTTGATCATTAAAAATGAATTAGGGTTTAATAATTTGACTTTAAATTATTTCCCTTTCGAGCTTTTATATAAAAGATTGAAAGTTTTTGATTTGTGGGGTTTTGATTTTGCATTTGCGAATTTTTCCGAGGTTTGGAGCCGTCAGGTGAATAAGTTTGATGTGGAGGATAAGCTTCACGCGCTTGAACCTATGCTTTTGGGTAAGTTTTAATTTAGTGAAATATAGTTTCTGTTTACATTATATGGTATAGGATAGTTTTTTAAAGTCTAATACGGAGTACCTTTTAATATGTATTGTAACATGTACAACATCGATAAAGCTGTTACAAATATGCCCATCTTTATTTACTAATTTGGAAGCACTTGCAATGCCTTTTGACCTGTTAAATATGTTTTTGTTCTGCTGCCTTTTAACTTTTTAAATACAAGCAGCCCCACTCGACCCATTTATAAGTATTGGGTTGGGCAACCTGAAGATTGATGTACATGACCACTGAAATTTGCAGTTTGTAAATGATCTATTCGCTAAAAAGATGCATAACAAAAAATGGTCTGATTTAACATTACACCTTTTTCTTTATCATAATCTTAGGAACTTTACAGCTACGTTGCTGAAGCAACAGCAACAGTCACCTTGACTTGCTTATCAAAAACAGTCAAACCCAAAGGAGCATCATCAAGTATATTCTTAGGTAAATACAGTTGTGGTATGCTTTATTCTCCACATTTTCATTGTTGCCTAAGGCTGCGAGATTTAAACCCGAATACCCACGAAATTTGATTGGTTTGATTTATAATGTGCATTGGAAATGCAGCTAAAGGAGTTGATTCGGTTGAAACGTAGAGCAAGGTTGAAATGTGGATTCTATGTCAACCCTGAACCAAAGATATTGTTCATCATCCGTATCCGTATCCGTATCCGTATCCGTATCCGTATCCGTGTGTAAGTATTTTTTCTTTTGACTTTAATATCAAAGTTTTTCTATCATCTTATTAAACTTTACATTGGCCTATTGAGACTCGAGAAAAATAAGATTTCATCAAGAAACATGCCCATTTCAGCAGAGTGTCCGTTTAGGTGTTGAAATGGGCAGTTTTCGGTATTGAAATGATACTGAAATGTCTATGCTTCAGGGCCTGAAATGGGGGCTGAACCGGATGTGGGAATGGGGACTGAAATAGGGGATCAGATGGGTACGTTTGGGTATTGAAATAGGGGCTGAGGTACGTGTTGAAGTGGGCTGAAACGAGTATGTTTGGGTGGGTTTGGCCACATAAACTTTAAACACTCGTATTTTTCACAAGCCTTTTTTATCTGGCCTATCTTTTTTTCTTACGACCTTATTGTAACTGAAATATGGAAATAAGCTCAAAAGCTGAATAATAAGCAGGAAACATAGGCTTCAAATCCTACCTCCTTTACCTGTACCCAATATGCTCCATGAAAAAGGTATTTCTATTTCTGCGAAAACGTTGGAGTCTTGCGATTTTTACATGTCCGTGGATGAAAGAATTCTCATAGAGATTCATATTGTATATATTTAGTGTTTACTGTTATGCAACCTCATAAAGTTTCAATTACTGACCTATATATTGAAATTTTCTTTTAGGTTCTTCAAAGAAACACAGGAGAGGCTGAAATGGCAGCCAAGACGCTCAAAGAATTGCTTCAGACCCGCAAGTCAAACTGTGACAATACAGTGACTAGCAATGGGAACGGAGCCAATGTACAGGTAAATATCAAGACTAATAATTTTTTTTTTTTTTTTTTTTTTTTTTTTTTTTTTTTTTTTTTTTTATCATCAGCCATCTTTGTACTTTTATAAAGTCAAGAATTTTATTGCAGAGCAATGAGAATTCATTGCAGTGTTGGCTTCATCATGAACTGGAACTGATGCTGAACGTTCATGAAGTTGGACATGAATACGAGAAAGAAAGCCAAGTGTAAGTAAATTTGTATCAACTAATGCTTTTTATGATATAAATATGGATTATGGAAAAAAAATATATATTATTCATATAACTACAGAGAAATCTTTATGTAAAATATATAAGATTGATTTAATTGGTTATAATAGTACTAATTTGTTAAATTGCAACGACTAAAATGTACATCCAAACAATCCCCTTTAAATGATTTTTCTTTTTCCTGTTCTTATGTAATGCTTAACCTTATAAAACTTTATTTTGTATGTGTTTTAGATACCAGTAAACGTAAATGGTTGATGATTTGTTGCCAGCTGATAAGGGACAGAGGCCAAAGCAGCTGAACAAGGTAACTTGATCCGGGTTATGGTTGCAGCCAAATATGTTGTTTAAAATCCTAATTGTTCAAGTTGGTTGAAGTTGGCTATGAATTGTGTTCTTGATTGATGTGTTAATTGTTGTTTTTAAAAGGGTTGGTTTATATCCTTAATTTTCATGTTGAAATTTAGGTATGTTTAATTTTTTGGTTGCGATTTGATTATGAGTTATTCCACATAAATTGAGCAGTTGGATGTTTTATAATATAGGTGAAGAGATGGCATTGGTTTCCCGTAGACTTGGGGATGCGACTTAAAGTGTAAGTTCTGTGCATAATCAAATGCTCCATATACTATTCCTAATCAGGTGAGACGGGTATATTCACCTTAAATGATGATAACAAAATTTATATATGGCATCAATATAGCTTACTCGACGCTTTGTCTTATGGCAGGTGGGTACTTTTTTGAACACCATGAAGTGGATTCTTGATGCTCTGCATTGTAGAATTGAAGACAAACTGAACTCTTGGGCATCTTATCTTCCAGTACTACATGCAGGCGGTAATAGCCAAACTCATTAGTGATGTAAGCAATAACGATACGCATTATTAATTGTTGATAAAAAAAACCTCTCTATAAGATAATAAGTAATGAATTGTTACAAATGCAAGCAAGTTGAACCACACGACATCAAACAATTCTGGAAGAAACAACGGAAGCGGATGGAGAGTGTGACGTCCGTAAAAGGATGCAACTTCTGTCTGTGAAGAGGTAACACAAAATTCTGCATTTAAAATGTTTTTGAGCTGTGGAAAGCATTTCTTTTCGGGTTTTACCACATTTTTCTACAAGATACTCATCTTTTAAACACTGTCCATCCAGGTTTCTGTACTGTGCCACTGAATTTTGGGTTTTTGGTAGCGTCGGGCAATCAAATTTGCGCCACTGGATTGTCTCCATTGTTAAGGTACGCGCTTTCACTATCATACTAATTTAAGGTGTAAATTTTTCAAGATATCACTCCTCTTTATATAATAGTTATTAGATTAGAAATTTGGTGGAAATGTTGGAATTTTGGTCATTATATGAAGAAAAATAAAGACAAAACGTAGATGCACATTCTTAGCTAGTAATTATATCAAAAAGTTGCTTACATTTTAGACAAAAAGTATTTGATAATCAATATTTGAATGGTCAATTCGTCAAATAGGTAACCATGCCAACAAAATTAGAATGTTTATTTGTAGTAGCTGTTTGTATTGCAAAATGAACTACTATAAGTTTTTTATTATTAGGAACCAATAATAATTATGAACATGTTTTTCCAATTTCTAAGCTGTGTTGGTTTTTCACACGAAAAGCAATTATTAACCAACAAATCACTGGGTGGTTCCTTATAACATGTTGAAACTAAAATACCTAAATAGCAGTACAACAACCCTTGATAGTTCATATAAAACAAAGGTGTGTACACACCTTCCATGATAAAAGAAAGGGAGACTTTAGGTAGGCCTATATAGCAGTGCTTTCATTGTTATTTGTTATTGTTTTTTTACCTTTTGGACCTGCTCTTAGTTTGCAGAAATAAATTGTGCAGGACATGATACCTTTATGGAACAACCTCTAATGATCTGTATATTACTGAAACTGTTAGGTCCGAGAACGTCCGTATCTTGGCAGGGCGTTTACACTAACGCAACCACGTCGGTTGTTCCGGCTTCCTGAAATCAAATTTCTGAAATCTCTAACTATGCGTTCATTGGCGGGGCAACCATGTTTGTGGTTGCAGCCATGGTGTATAGTGAATGAAGCATGGGTCATTAATATGCCGCTATACGTAGCTTTTCCCTATGGCTTTATACACGCTTCTTCAGTACTAACTGCTATAACTAGCAGTACTAACTGCTCATGACTAGCAGTACAAAGTGTTATAACTAGCAGTACAAAGTTCTAACATATATGGCAAGCTGAAAAAAAAGACAAATCCCGGTGTTCGCTGATGGATGCCTGATTTTAACGATGGTATTCTATTTGATTCCTGCTTCTACTCAGGTTTGTCTTTTTCTTCAAATTCATGTTAACCCAATTGTGCCGCTTCAAATAGAGGATAATTATACTTCAGTTAAAGTAGAATTTGCACAGTCCAATATAGTCTTTTATATATAGTGAAGATCCGGTTTCTCTTTGGCACTTATGTCTTCTTGGTTTTTGGCAGAAGCTTGGGCTATGAGTTGAGAAAGGCCACCGTGTATGCTGTGGCTGTTACGCTGTCCTTTTAAATGCAAAATAGGCGTCAGTGGGTGGGTTCAATATAATTGAGATCGTCCGTATCTTGGCAAGGCAGTTTATTACTTCTGCAGCCATGGCGGATGTATCCTCTTTTGCGATTGTATCCCTATCTCAAGCTGTGATTTCAGCTAAACAGGCCCACGGTGCCGTTTCTTCCCTTTTTTTACCACCTCCATCTGCCCTGTCCAGGTTTGTCCATTCTGGCCCATTTGTGGCTTCATTTAGATGGTACAATGGTATACTGATGGAATAATGTTGTACACTCATGCTATAGTACTGATGGTATAATGTTAGAATTGTGTGCCCATTCCCCATTCCTTTTTCTTACTCTTTGGGTATGCCTTCTACCTAAAACTCAAGATTTTGTGTCTGCTTTTTCAAACAAGGTGCAATGCACACGTTCACTTGCACGTGTGCTATCATTAATAGCTGATGATTAGGCAATGATGATTGTTTTCTGAAATGTATCTTGGCACGGTAACCACACACGACCTGTGGTTGCAGCCATGTCAGATCTGAGCCTTATTTGTCGTAGTTTTGAGGCTTTATGTTATTTAAGAATTTCATTGGTTTGTTTCATTTCTCTGCTATACCGCCCTTTGAATGGCTGATGATTAGGCGATGACGATTGTTTTCTGAAATATATCTTGGCACGGTAACCGCACACGAGTTGTGGTTGCAGCCATGGCAGATCTGAGCCTTATTGTTTTCTAAAATATATCTTCAGTTAACATTGGCCTGTGTGCGTGTGCCATGGCTGATTTTCATCATGGAATCAAGGTTAGTACTAAGATCCTTTTTTTCACTTGAATTGATGATTCTGCTCACTAGGAGTTTGCTGCTTATCTTAAAAAGAACGATAAGCATTTGCGCAGGAAAAAAACTCAATCCCAAACACCCTTTATGTTAGAAATAAGTGTTAATGTAGGTTTTGAACTGAAATTTTATTTGCTATTTGCTTTCGGGTTTCACGTGCTGAGTTTTTCCTACGCATTAACACTGCACGAACAAATAGCAAACAACGGTATCTTGGTGAGATTATACATAGCAAAAAAAAAAAATGTTAATAGATGCGTACGTTTTGACAGTGCGTGATTTTAAGGTTACTATTTCTTAATTTTTTTACTTTGCACTTATTGATCCAGTTATAAGTGCAATTCGTTATTTTGACTCTGCATATTTTATCAATACTTGATATCATTGTTGAGTGTCATGCTAAAGACCATGTACGATTTCAGATCTGCATCTTATGCAACGATTTAACTGAACGAGTAGAGAGATGGAATGCCACCAATAGGTGCACAGCAACATCGATGCAGGAAGCACGCCGACCGGGAGGTAAGATGTTTCAGATACTTTTGAACTATATTAACTTAAAAAATGTTTTTGTTATTATTAATTTGAGTTTCCTAGGTCATATCTATTTGTGAACCAACGCGCAGGTATGTTTTCATGACTGTTCCACCACCAGCTTCTCCACGCGCAGGTATGTTTTCTTTATGTTCTTTCTTTTTTTGTTAACCGGGTGCTTGCCGGTTCTTATGACCAGCTGTGTCACCTTCACAGGAGATATGATGGGGACAGTACAAATGCAACCAAACACAGCAGTCTAGCAAGAATTATGTATCTTACACTTCAATTATGTGTTGCTTTTGCAGGATACAATGATGGTTGCATTTGTACTGTTCTTCGTTTACCAGAACTGTGGTTGCAGCCTTCACCGGATCGTTAGTCAGGTTTCGTGATGGTAGCCTATGATCCAGTATGTTTACAAGTCCTAAGTTTTTTTTTAAAACTATATAGAGATCGCCGTCTTAACAAATTAACTTATAAACGGGTCAATTGAAGTCATGTTTTATCAAATAAAAAAAAAAACTTACAACAGGCCATTTTTAGATCCTTGATTCAGAATTGCCGGTTAGTTTATATACATTTATATAAGTTTCTATGTGTATGATAGGTACTGGTGAAGATGAAGTTCAAGACAACAAAAGAAAAGGAAAGCAAAGACACTGATAAAAGCCCATGAACTAAAATGACTTCTCTAAATTGTACTATTATTGAAAACCAAACTCTTATGTATGTTTATCTGATTTAAGGAGACAATACCTCCCTAAGTGTATGTGGGGGTATAGCTTTTATAATTGACATGCTTCCAAGTGATGGACAATATGAGATTTTTGATTTAGAAATCTGTGTACCTAAATGTAACTTTTTGATACATTACAAGTAGAATGTGCCAAGAAGAGGTCCTCACTTCTTTTTTCAAGGTCCTATTCGTCGGAACAAAAATGTCACGTTTAAGATTCATTCAACTATTTCAATTTTGTTTAGACCTTAAGATACCAAGCAATGTTAGTGTGATAGATGTTCCTTACAATTGTTGCAACGAATTCATTTCAGATTGCACAGGTAGGTAACTACTCTAAAGTTTAAAGTTGTTTTCATAGCGCCTATTCTAACCCGTTTTATTAAAAAAATTGTCTAAAAAAAGGGATCGCCCTAAGTGTTGACCGAATAACAGGCACATGGGTCGGTATGCGTACGCGCCAACACTACAACTTAAAAGGTTAGTCCTACAAAAAAAAAATTCTTATATCCATATAGTGCCTAAATATTCTACTTTATTTGTGCAAAATCGCCTCCGCCAAAAAACAGGCACGCCCGCAACGCGGCGGATAGTTGCCGTTCTCGTTATATCTAAGTAAACACGCTTTCCCCTCATAAGTAGTCACCACTTTTACTTTTCTGTTTTAATCAGTTTTAGTTAATTTTATAATTAATAGTTGTTGGGTTAGTTGACTAGCAACTAATTCTGCCCACTCATTCAAAACCGAGATTTTTACCTGCTTTCATAAAAATAATAAAAATACAAAAAGAATCATCCCTCACCTCTAGACATATCTCGTCATATATCTTGACCTAACGACACTATTCCCCTAGAGAACGATCAATCCCCAGGACCTAACTATACTACACTACATCGATCAGGTACACTGCCTGGAGGATTGTAAAACCTTTTGCGAGGGTTACAATTTCTCGCATCAAGTTTTTATATAAGGTTAAACAATAGTGAAGAAACCCCAAGTATATAATAGTATTAGTATATGTATAACATATAAAATCGATAAAGGAGCGAAGTGGCACGGAGGGCGGATGGCTATCGAAGTAAAAACGTTTTGACACGAAAAACTGTTTATAGTCGAGAAAAACATGACCTCGTTCTCTATAAACTGTGGCTCTGATACCAATCTGTATCACCTCCAGAAAAATACATGTTTTTGCAGCGGAATAAAATATAATTTGCAGCGAAAATAAAGTTGGGTGTTACCTAATGAGATTACAGCCACAATAATATAAACGAACTTAAGTGAGTTATTTTAAAAACCAAATCAACATATCATTCAAATACCAAAGTATAAAAGGTTCCCAGTAGTGCAAAGCACGCAAAACGACCTAACAAGGTTTAAAGGTTTTTTGAAATGATAGTAAATAAAGATAGTAAAAGTGGATAGCCATAAATAGTCTTCATGCCACTCCAAAAGCCAGGACAGTAATACTTCAAATACCTGAGATGAAACATGCTAAAAAGTCAACACAAAGGTTGAGTGAAATCAATAGGTTTTAAACTAAATAGTTGAACACAAGATTTATTAAGTCAGGATGATATGAGTAACAAATACAAATATCGGGTAAAGCGTCGTATAGTTGCTAAGCTCATAACACGCAAAACGTTAACTGGAATCAATAACATTAACGTAAACGATAATCATAATCTCAAATTTTGCCCTCAAGTATATAGTTTGCCGTCTACCTAGGTAAATCGAATATAGCACACACGTGTTGCCTATCTGGTCAACAGAGTAGGGTGCGTCAGTCCTATAGGCCTATACACTATATTCGTGCTCACTCGCAAGTGATTAATCGTTCATGATAAAGGGACTTGCTGGTGGCAATTGCGGTACTTAGCATAGGTATCATAATCAGGAAGGCATACGTTAAAACAATTGTGTTCATAAAAAGTAAGTAGCATGTATCTCCCCTATGGGTTTATAAACAATTTAAAAATAAATAGTGGGGCTATGAATCACACCTTAGCAGTAGAGGAAACAAGATATCACAATATGATCAGATAGCAGAGCACGACAGATAAACCTCTGCACAACCTAGTTATTTAGGTAACATGTTTCGTGGAATACTCATGTTGTTGATTAAAAGATTTTGTTTCAATGGCGATGAAAAGAAGTAATCGTTTGTATCTCATGTGGTTTTTAGAAAGTATAGTTTAAAGATCAAATCACATTAGGACGATGAAAGTCGCCGAAACACAATCAAACAAATACGAAAAGAATACGGAAAAGAAAAGAAATAAGAAATAAGAAATAAGAAATAAGAAATAAGAAAGAAGAAACGTCAATATGTTGTTTCGGTGTTTTACCCCGTAGCCCAAGTAGTTGATAAAATGTTATGGTATAGAAAAGAAATGTACATTTGGTAAAAGGTTTACGATGTTGATAATTTAGTGATTAGAAAGTTTATAATATTTACAAATCCTAATGATTTAAGTTATAAAATAGTTTCTATAAAATTTGGACATGATGCGCCCGTTTATACAACATTTCCAAATCGTTACGACTTTTGAATAACAAATCTTATTTTTTACAATTTCACAAATTAATACAAGTTAATACAAATTTATAAAAGTTTTATACAAGTTTAATTGTTCATTCGTCTTTATTATTCGCTTAAATATTAGTGTCGGGTTTATCGACCATTTTGTGTCCGAAGTACAAAATCGTCCATAAGTCCATCGGCTAATACCGTAAATCCAATAACGATCAATCCAATAATACATCCAAGCATAGGTTTTTGTTGCAAATTCCAATATCCATATCAATATCCAAGTACTCCCAAATAGCATCCGAAACACCATTGACAAAACAACAACATAAATTAAGTTAGTAAGTATATAACGAATTGGTTAGCAAAATGAAAGTAAATTAAATGCATATCATCGGGCTTTAGGCCCAATGTTAACATTTTAACCCAACACACACCAACTTGGGCTTACGGGCCCAAGTTTACCAAACCAAAGCTAACGGGCTCCTTAGCCCATTAAACCATATCTAAAACATAACACAACACAACATACTAGTTTTATTTTATAACAAATAAATTTTGACAAAAACGGCTATGACTACCTCGAGGTTTCCATAACCTCGTTAATGACTAAATGGTATACAGCTAAACCAAAGTTACAAACAAGTCCATACGACACTTCGTGTGTCATGGTACACATCATGACACACACCAAGTGTGTCATTTTCAAACTATTGCTCCACGAATAACCACGGCTAAACAATATTCACAACACCAGTATTTTGACCAAAACAATATTACTACATCCAATAAAACCAAAAGGGACTCGTATAACAATTTAACTCGAGACCGTGACTCCCATGAACTACGACTCGCACGCTTCGACACCAATATCATCACCATGACTCGAACAACCAAACCAATGCCAAGGCCGTGACTCCCATGAGTCACGACTCAACCACAAATGTCACCAAAGCATTTTTGCCACGACTCGTTTATCAAAACCAAGTCAAGCCGTGACTCCCTTGAGTCACGAATCAACCACAATGGCACCAAAACCACTCCTAGGGTCCGGTTAACACAAAAACGACAAGCCGTGACTCCCTTGAGTCACGACTCACCACTATCCGTGCCTAACATCAATCGGCTTACCACAAAACGCAATCAACAATTATCTAACTCGCAAATAAATAAACAAAAACTAATCAAAAGCTCAAAGTATAACAAATAAATAAAAAACAAACACAATAAGCTCCGAGTTAACTCAACTCGTGATTTAACTCGAACAAGTCAAGTGACTCGGTAACGAGTCACATGAGTTTGGCGTTAAAAATCAAGATCCACACGAGTTTTGTTTAGAAAACATTAGTTTTAATTAGTTTTATATAAAAATCGTTAGGGTTTTATTAATACCGATTAGGGTTTGTGGAAAAACAAAGAAATAAAAAGGGAATGGGGCGCGTGAGTCTTACCAACGAAAGAAAAAAGGTGGGGAATGTGGTGGTTCATGGCGGCGGTGTGGTGGTGAGCGACGGTGTAACTCCAAAACACGAATGATCGTATGCCTCTCGGTCTCAAACGCTCCAGAAATAACCTCCTTGTCTTTATACGTGTTCGGCTAAAAATATTAGGTGATCAGAAGTTGGCCGGAAAAAGGTATCGGCGCCGAAAAAGTTTTCCGGTGAGGGTGAGGAGTGTTACCAAAGGGGAAACCCGTAAATGAGTATTATATACTCCCTTGAGGGACCAAAAGCTTACAAACAGAAATAGAGGGGGCGGCGGTGAAAATAGAAGGAGGGGTGGATTGTGTAACTTTAGTAATCTTTTATAAATAACCCTTGTGGGCCCCGTTTAACATAGTAAACTTTCGTTTTAAATTACGGGACTTTTGCCATTGCGTCTGGAATAACTTTTCCGATAAAAATGAGTATTTACACGTATAGTTTTCTCGGATTTAATTTAACTAATAAATCAAACTGTTTTGCGTATTTTAGCTTGTGCCGGCTCGGTTAATGAATAACGTTCACGTTTAAACAGATAACCTCTATTTTTCAAGCTCAAACAAATTCAGAGAAGTTTAAAGGCTAAGGGAATTCAAAAATGAATATTTTGGCTAGTAAAATAAGTTTAGGAAAATTACCAGTTGTTACAATTTCTAATTTTACTCCAAATCACCACTAATCACTTTTCTTGATAACTAACACTCTCGCACTTGAATTCTTAAACTCTTGGCACTAGTTCTTGTTAATGAAGTGATAAAAGATAAGTTTCCCTCAGTTTATGTTCTTGAGATGTCACGTTTCACATCAACACATACATACTTGTTTTATTATGACTAAATTATGAGATTAGTTCATCATAAGAAAAGCTATATAAGACTTATCGAGTAAGTTTCTTAATTTGGCAAGGTTAGCCCCTATGGTTTAATATTTTGCACCATTAGTCCTTCTCACTAACTTTTTTTGCATTCTAAGTCATTATTTCTATAAAATGCTAACATAAAGTCTTCAATTTCATGAAGAAAAAAAAAGCCAACAACCATCTCTATTTGATAATCAAATACATAAGAAATATAAAAATTCCGGTTGAAGTATTGTCGGGTGTTTAGTTTCATTGATTTTGAAGAAGGTGTAGATTTAAGTATTATGGAAATGAATCATATATGGGGTTTATGGTTTCACTAGTTTTGAAGACGTGGATAGAATGTGAGTGATATGGGATAGGTTTTAGAGTAAACTACATTTTTCGTCCATGTGGTTTGCGTTGAACGACGAGTTTCATCATTTGAACGAAAAAAATGTACCGTCCGTCCCTAAATGGGAAACGTTATCCACCATTGGTCATTCGTTTTAACGGAACACACTAACAATCGTTAAGTCTTCCCTCATGCTTTATTCATAACAGTAAAATGGTCAATTTACTTTTTTTCTCTCAATAGTGTATACTTTCTTTTGACCACACATTCTCCCATGAGTTCTTTCTCTCCTCGGCTTATTTTTCTTCTTATCAAATCCAAACTTAATTTTTTCTAGTTTGATACCAAATTCAGTTTATATCTTAATTCCATAAGCGAGATTCTTCACAACTCATCAAACCCAAACCCAAACCCAAACCCAAACCCACTTCCAATCATACCTCAATTTAAAAACGCCTAAATCAATTCCAATCATAATATGGATTTTCCCACACCAGTTAATGATTGATTTCATCTGGGTATAAAACAACATAACCCACAAACTATGAAATACATCGTATTTTATCACCAATAATACACAAACCACATAAAACCAACATATTATGTTCTACAAATTGAAGAATAAAACAGTGATACAAGATCTACAAATTGAAGGCTCATAAGTGGGCTAAAATGAAGAATAAAAAAGAGTGATAGTCTAGTTAGTTACAACGGAAACAAATTGAAGGCTTTATGGATTTGAAATGTCTTTTTGAATTTATATTATACAAAAATTAAATATACGGATTTGAATATTTTTTAAGCAAAGATAAATAAATTAGTGGTTTTTTGTTAAAAAAAAGTAAAGTAGTGGTTTAATAACAACTCGTTTGAAGCTAAGAAAATACAATATATACAACATGTAATGCAGTAATTTTTTATTTTTATTTATTTTTTATTATTTTTTTTACCAAAACAAAATAGTTTAAGCAACATATAATTGATTCAAAATAAACAGTGCATTTTTTAAAAGTACTTTTTTTCGTATAAAAATTTAGTCTATGAAAATTTTTATCTATATTGTTTAAGTCAAAATCGGTTTTCATTTGGTCAAACTCATGTAAATTTCTTCCAACAAAATAAATATGTATAAAAACACATCTTTCGATTTTGTAAAAAAAAAAAAAAAAAAGAAAAAAAAAAGTTAACTAAAACTGTAGTTGTTTAATTTTAAATAATTTATATGGAGTTAAGTGAAAAATTATTAGTTTATATATATTTTTAATAACTTTATAAAATAAACAAATACCCCTTACACTTTGTACCTCATAGACTTCATATTTTAACGCAACAAAAAAAAAAAAAAAAAAAAAAAAAAAAAAAAAAAAAACAAATATGTTGTTATCTTTATATATAATAAAAGAAAAGTTTTTTGAATGGAATACACCTTTATTCTGACGTCATATTACGTCATATTAACACGCGTCAAGCTCACACAAAATCTCCTAATACATTTTAACATCAAACCTTTTGATTAATAAAAAATGGTGGAACCGTTTCCTAAACTTCAGCTACTATTGATCAATTAATATAGAATTGCATTCTTTAAATCATGATTTACTCTAATCTTCTTCTCTGTCTCCACTTCAAATTCAAGAGGTCTGTCTGAACTGTGCGATTCTTTGTAAATTATGTTATCTAATTTTTTATGCTTCGTTGATTCTGTTAGAAATCCGTTTTTGTTTTGATTAGAATTTTGCAGGTTCATCATGGTAAATAAAGGTGTTTATATATATAAACATAATTGAATCTCGAATGATTCCTAGATAATTACTGTAACACCCGGTAATTTTCCAAAACCTTTTTCACTATCCAAATACTTATTTTTGCATCACCTTAGCATTTAAACTTTTCTTGAACTTATTTGAAATTGAGAAATAGTAGATATCTTAAGGAACGTGACCGTTATCCCTTTATTATGTCAGCACAACCTTGAAAACACGAAACGAATCTATTTTTGCAAAATAAATTAACTTCAAGAAAGTTATGTGTGTTTATACTCATTTTTACTAGAAAAATTATTTCGGAAACAATAGCTCAATTCACGTAAATTTTTATGGTCGTTTGATACGTTAATGGGTCCCACGGTGTTTATTTCAAAAGTTTCACTACTTGGCACAATCACCCCCTCCGCCTGACAGTTACACCTCGCCCCCTCTACTTTCTTTTTCCCACCTTTGGCCCCTCACTTCATATTAAAACCCTCATTTCTCTCTCTCCCTCATAATAACACACACACTTCCACACCACCCTCTCCCCACCTCTCGCTGGAACCCTACCGGTCGCCACCACCGCAATCCAGCCAAATTCCAGCCACCTCTAATTTTCACCCCACGCGTAGATCAAGCCCCTCTCTTCATTTCTGGAACTTTTGAAAACTTTTAGAGTCCGTTTGGTTCGTGTTCGAGCACCACCGCTGCCACCATAGTCGCACCACCACTCACCGCTGCACCCCCACCTTCTCCTCTCTCTCTCTTTTGGTATAACCCACGCGCCTCCTTTTCTTCTATTTTCATTTTTCTATAAAACCCTAACCCTAAATTTTTTATAAATCGATCTTTATTAATAAAAACATTTTAAAACTTATTGTTTTATAAATAAATCGTGTGGATCTAATCTTTTAACTCTCGACTCGGTCCGAGTCACGTGACACAGTCGAGTTAACTCGCGAGTCGAGTTGACTCGGGGTGAGTTCTTGTTTGTTTTGTTATTTCTACTTTATCTAAGCTTATTTTGTTTGTTTTGTAGCTTGTTATGGATTTATTTTGGATTTGGTTTGGATTCAGTTCGGGTTTATGTAGGCCGAGAGTCACCCGACTCATATCGAGTCGAGCCGTGACTCAAGGTGAGTCATGGCATAGGAGAGTTTGGTTTTGTTTGTGTTGCGATGAGGATTTGGTTCGGGTCTATGATTGCCGAGAGCCCATAGGCTCGAGTGGAGTTGATTCGTGACTCAAGGGAGTCAGGGCAAGGGTTTATTTGCTTGGTTTGTGTCGAATAGGATTTGGTTTGGGTTTTGTGGTCACGCCGAGAGCTCATAAGCTTGATAAAAGTCGAGCCGTGACTGAAGGGAGTCACGACGAAGGTTTTTGTGTTTGGTTTAAGTCTCGAGTCGGGTTGTGAAGGATTTGGTTGGAGTTAGTTTGTAGCCGAGGGTTTGGTCTTGGATTTGTGGTCGAGTCGTGTTCAGTCGGGGCTCACGGGAGTCTCGGCTGTGTAATACTCGAGGTTAGAAAACCTCGAGTTAATGTCGAGTCTCGTTTTGGTTTTGTATTGTATTTCATTTTCATCTTTCATTACTATTTATCATATTGTTTATCAATTGGTGTTTCGGAAAATATTCGGATAACTTGGGATTTGATTTGGACATTAGACCTGGATATTGTAATAACCTATGCTTTGGATGAGATTAGATGTTATTGGATTTACGGTATTAGCCGATGGACCTTATGGACGATTTTGGTACTTGAGAGGGAAGAGTATTGTTAATACAAATATCGTCATAAAAACGTTATTTATATTTTACGATCTTTGCTTAATTTTGTTAATGACAATTACAAAGTTTATCTTTAAGCAAAGCATAAATATAAGATTAAGTCTTTTACATTTATAGTGATAAGTCTTTCAAAACACATTTACACATTACAAGATTACTAGGAATAACATTATATACATTTACATTTTTATTTCTTAAATTAGAAATATTTAGGATGACATCATGGCATGCATCATGAACATAATCTTAGAAAGATTTTGAGATATCTTGTATAGATCTTCAAGCTAAAGAGTTGACATTTGAAGATATGGAAAGATTTGAGAATCTCTTAGCTGTCCTGCACTGGCGGATCCAAACCCATACAAGGGCGGATCCAAATTTAGGGATCCGCCAAATCCGCCAACTGTTTTATCAGTTTGCCTATAAATAGCAAGCTGATCATTTTGGCACATTCATCACTCATATAGCTTAAAATATATAATCATTCATTTGCATATCACTAACCCATATCATTCATTTCATTCTTGTTGATCTCACTTTTGTAGCAAAGAAGATCAAGCATACAAGCTTCAACATACTTACTGTTGGAAATTTCATTAGTTAGGTTCTGTGTGATTTTGTATTATTTCACACATCATTATACATTTCATTCAGTAGTGTGTGGTTAGTGTTTTAGTCCTTAAAACACAAAGAGTGTCGGGAGTGGTTGTACCCTTGTGAAAGAACCAACGGGAGTGGTTGTACCCTTGTTAAAGAACCAACGGGAGTGGTTGTACCCTTGTAAAGAACTCGGTGTTTAGCTTAGTACCGGATAAAATGTAAGCGACGTGTATAAAGGTTTTATCCGCCGAGAAGGGAGTTTGTTTCTTAGTGAAGAAAAACTCTCGAGTTAGAGGCTCGAGGAGTGGAGTAGGGCAAGGAAGAGAGTCCTTGTAGCCGAACCACTATAAATCTCCGTGTTGTGGTTTGATTGTTCCTATCCTTACTTACTTTACTTATATTGCTTGTTTGTGAGTATTTTCTTTGAAATCACATTAGGTCACAAAGCGAATTAATTTAAAAACGGTAAAAACTATTCAATCCCCTTCTAGTTTTCCACAATTGGCATCAGAGCTACGTTACTCAAGATTTTCAAATATATTGTATTTTAAAACTTGAAACGATCAATGGATTTTGAAAACTTTGAGGAAGGGCAATCTATACAAAGACCACCACTATTTGAACCAAATTGTTTCATATACTGGAAAAACCGCTTTGAGACATATGTGAAGTCAAAGAACATAGATCTATGGTATATAATTTTAGAGGGTGATTACAAGCCCATAAGTAATAATATTTCAGGTGGTCGGGATGAAGGTGCTTCTCTTACTCGTCATAGTGATGAGCAAAAGAAGTTGATTGCCAAAAATAACGAAGCCAAAATGATGCTTTACAATGCTTTACCTAAGAAAGAATATGAAAGAGTTTTTATGTGTAAAACGGCTAAGGATATTTGGCAATCATTAATTATCACTCATCAAGGGAACTCAAAAGTCAAAGATAACAAAATTGATCTTCATGTTCAACAGTATGAACAATTTGTTATCTCTGAAGATGAGACCATTGATAGTGCGTTTGCTAGGTTTAATACTATTATTACATCTCTTAAAGCACTTGATGAATCCTTTTCTAGTAAGAATTTTGTCAGGAAATTTCTAAGAGCACTCCATTCGAAGTGGAGAGCAAAGGTGACGGCTATTGAAGAATCTAAGGATCTTTCTAGCATGACACTGGACAAGCTCATTAGAAATCTCAAAGTTCACGAAATGGTGATGGAAAAAGACTCAGAAATAGTTAAAGGCAAGAAGGAGAAGATGAAGTCCATTGCCTTGAAAGCTAGAGTTGAGTCAAGTGATGATGAAGAGTCTTGTTCTAGTAGTGAAGACGAAGAGTATGCCATGGCCATAAGAGATTTTAAGAAGTTCTTTAGGAGACGAGGAAAGTTCGTAAGACCACCTCGTGAAGAAAAGAAATCCTTCCGGAAAGACCGTGATGATAGAAAAGGAAAGGTAGATAGGAAGTGTTATAGGTGTGGAGATTCTGGTCACCTAATAGGAGAATGGTCAAAGCCTCCAAAGAACAAATATCAAAGAGCGTTTGTTAGTGGAGCTTGGAGTGACAGTGAAGGTGATGACGACGAGCCTTAGAACGATGAAGTTGCTCTCATGGCTCATAACTCAGAAGAGGTACATTCTGACTCGTCATACTCCTCTATTGATGATGAAACCTTAGAAGTAGAATATAACAAACTGTGTGAAATTACCCTTAAAATCATAAACAAGAATAAGTTCTTAAAAACCAAAACAACACTTTTAGAAAACGAAGTTCATTGGTTAAAAGAAAAAGAGATAATAATAGAAAAGGGTAAAAATGTTAAAGAAACGTGTGTGTCATGTCGGGAACTTAAATTAGAACTAGAAACATTTAAGTCCACACAGGAAGAACTTATCAAACAAAATTCTAAGTTTAAAAAGTTTGATAAAAATATAAGTTATATAGATGAGATAATGAAGATGCAAAAATTACCTCATGATAAAACCGGACTAGGTTTTATGAAACTAGGAAGCTTAAGTGACTTTAAGAAACAAACAGTGAAAGAAAAAGAAACTGTTCCAACTGAGTCAGACACCCACGGATCCGACGGATCCAAAATTTTGGATCCGCCAGTTGTACCCAAGGGATCCGCAGGTACTGTTGATGAACAAAAAGTGCGTAATTCGGATTGTACTGAATTTGTTAAGGTCACTAGAAAACCTAGCACTAGTACAACTATTAACAAACAAAAACCATCAGTCTCTATAGGAAAAAGGTCAAGTTAGAAATGAGTATAGAGTTAAAACGGTTCAACAGACACCAAAAACTAGTTTTCCCAAACACCCCTTTCCAAAGAGTAACTTTAACTCACAACATCATTATCAAAATAATTGGAACCAAAACATATCTAGAAACTTTCAAGGTCCCAACTTCATGCCATGGAACACTTGTCCACCATTTCCATACATGAACCATGATAATGTTATGTTTAACCCAAACGGACCCATAAGATATTGGGGACCAAACGCTTGAGTTTTTCTTGAACTTAGGTGTGCTTAAAAGTTGAATTAGAACCAGATGAGTGGATTAAAGATAGTGGGTGTTCAAGACACATGAAGGGAAACAAAATCCTTTTCTCATCTTACCAAGTGTACGACGGAGGTAATGTCACATTCGGTAGCAAGCTTAAAAGTAAAATCATCGGAAAATGTACAATCTCTCATGACTCTCTCACTATTGATGATGTTGCTCATGTAGATAATTTAGGATTTAACTTGCTTAGTATTAGTCAATTATGCCGCAAAAAGTATAACGTCCTTTTAAGTGAAAATGGAAGTAAAATACTAAAAGATGGCATAACCGTAGGAAAAGGTGTTTCGAAGAATAACTTTTACGTTATGAAATTAGACAAAACACCTAAAGACAAACTTTGTCTCACTTCTTTGGACGAAAACTCAACTCTATGGCATCGACGCTTAGGTCATGCCAATATGAGGTTAATTCAATCCTTATCATCTAAGGAACTCGTTAGGAACCTGCCCAAGTTGAAATATGACCAACACTTTTGTGATGCTTGCAAAATAGGAAAACAGGTTCATAATAGCCATAAGGCTAAAAACATGGTGTCTACATATAGGTGTCTAGAATTGTTACATATGGATTTGTTTGGTCCATCTGCTATACAAAGTTACAGGGGAAACTTTTATACTTTGGTAATAGTAGATGATTACTCTAGGTATTCATGGACTAAGTTTTTGAAAGCTAAAAATGAAGCTTTTGATAAATTTGAAATCTTAAGTAAGAAAATTCAAAATCAAATAGGAAGTAACATAGTGTCAATAAGAACTGACCGTGGTCGTGAATTTGACAACGAAATCCAATTCGGAGCTTTTTGTGATACTAATGGCATAACACATAATTTCTCGGCTCCTCGAACTCCTCAATCTAACGGTGTAGTAGAATGCAAAAATAGGATAATTCAAGAAATGTGTAGAACCATGTTAAATGAACAAAACATACCTCAAAAGTTTTGGTGTCACGCTGTAGATACATCCACATATATCCTAAATCGAGTTCTAATTAGACCATTCTTGAAAAAGATTCCATATGAGTTATACAGAGGCAAAAAGCCTACTTTAGGATATTTTAGAGTGTTTGGAAGCAAGTGCTTCATTTTAAACACAAAGGATTATCTCACCAAATTCGACCCAAAGTCGTATGAAGGTGTATTTCTAGGATATTCACAAACTAGTAAAGCATATATAGTTTTGAACAAAAAAACCTCAAGAGTCGAGGAATCATTGAACATAACGTTCGATGAAAGTCCACATCCCTCTAAGACATCACCTTTGGTAGATGATGACTTAGTTGAAAGTCAAATGGTTGAAAACCAAGAAAACATTGAAAGTGACAAAGAAGATGAACTGGTAAAAAGAGAAATAGTTAATATCAAAGAAACCAAAAGTCATCCATTAGAAAACGTCATAGGAAAAATCAATGAAAGAACTTTAAGATCTAAAGCTCAGAACGAAAGTAATTTCTTTTGTTTTGTTTCAACAATTGAACCTAAAAATGTTAATGAAGCCATAAAAGATGAATCTTGGGTCATTGCGATGCAAGAGGAATTAAATCAATTTGTTAGGAATGATGTTTGGACATTAGTCCCTCAACCTAAAAATCAAACTATAATAGGTACAAAATGGGGTTTTAGAAACAAAATGGATGAAAATGGCGTAGTATCTAGAAACAAAGCTAGGCTAGTAGCACAAGGCTACAATCAACAAGAAGGTATAGATTACGATGAAATATTTGCACCCGTCGCTAGACTTGAGTCAATTAGGATACTACTTGCATATGCATGTGCACATGACTTTAAACTATTTCAAATGGATGTCAAAAGTGCATTTCTTAATGATTTTATAAATGAGGAAGTGTATGTAGCACAACCTCCCGGCTTTGCTGATTTTGAAAAACCAAATCATGTCTACAAACTTAAGAAAGCTTTATACGGACTTAAGCAAGCACCAAAAGCTTGGTATGATCGACTTAAGACTTTCCTAGTTGACCATAAGTATACCATGGGCCTAGTAGACAATACTCTTTTCACCAAGAAAAAGGGATCACATATTATCATAGTCCAGATATATGTGGATGACATTATATTTGGTTCAACTTGTCAGGAGTTATGCGATGAATTCTCAAAAATCATGCATGATGAGTTTGAAATGAGTATGATGGGGGAACTAAACTTTTTCTTAGGTCTCCAAATTAAACAATTAGAAGATGAGATATTCTTCAACCAATCTAAGTATATCAAGGATATGCTTAAGAAATTTGGTCTTGAAGATTCCAAACCCATGAAAACACCAATGTCTTCTGAAACCAAACTCACCAAGGATGACGAAAGTGAATCCGTAGATAGCACTAAATATAGAGGGATGATTGGTAGTTTAATTTACCTAACGGATAGTAGACCGGACATTATGTTTAGTGTTTGTCTATGTGCACGCTTTCAAGAAGATCCAAAAATATCCCATCTTGAAGCCGTTAAACGGATCTTTAGGTACATAAAAGGCACTACACATTTAGGATTATGGTATCCCAAAGGAACGGGTGTAGAAACCTTAGTGTATGCTGACTCAGATCATGCCGGTGATTATGTCGATAGGAAAAGTACAAGTGGTATTTGTACTTTTGTAGGACATTGTCTCACCTCATGGTTTGCTAAGAAACAAACAGCCCTTGCAATATCAACAACCGAAGCAGAGTACGTATCTGCAGGAAAGGCATGTCAACAAGCATTGTGGATGAAACAAGCTCTCATCGACTATGGTATTGAACTCAACGACATTCCCATTCTTTGCGACAACAAAGGAGCTATCGACCTCAGCAAAAATCCAGTCCAACACGCTAGAACCAAACACATAGAAATACGACACCATTTCCTACGCGACAATGTTCAGAAAGGAATCAATCGAGAAAGTATCCTTAAAGGACAACATTGCCGACATCCTCACAAAACCTCTTAAGAGAGAACCTTTCAACTATCTTAGACTAGGTTTAGGATTAATGGAACCAAGTGAGTAGAAGAAACCGCAGCTCAAACCTTAGATTAGCCAAACACGGCAATGAACCAAAATATGTGTTCTGATCCTGCGGATCCAAACGACAACAAGGGCGGATCCCTTGTTTTGGATCTGCCGGATCCATGGCCTGCTGAGCTTCTTTTCTATATATTAAATAAACTTCCTGTACTATTCATCACACTTCCCAAAACATAAACCTACTGGAACTCGACCATTATCACACCAAATTCACAATTTAGACCATCTTTCACAACCAATTTGTACTCCAATCATTACTGTAAGTATCTTTACCATGTCTACATTCCTGATCTGCGTCTAGGATTTCTATTTCATGCACAAAACCAAAACTTAGGGTTTATGCATAATTCTTGTAAAATCATGAAGCATATTTATTATATTGCATAACAAATCATGTTTTTGGTAGTTAGGAATTGCATCTTGTAGCACATTGTCATAATTCATCAAAATCCCCATGAGAAATTTTTGCTAAAATCTTCTCACGACTAGGAAAAACGGTTTTTTTGGACATTTTTCATACAAATACAAAAACATTATGTTTTAAACATCACTTGCATAATGTCTCTTGAATGCTAAAGGAAATACATAACTAATATGTATTTTCGGGTACATTCAATCGAAGCTACATTGAAGTAGGAGCGTTTGGGTTATCTCTTGTTTTATCATAAAACTTGCATAAATAAAATTTTCATGCATCAAAAGGAGTCGAGATAACCGTACCTCCACATTGTCCCCATGTAGGCACACACTAGACATATATACGTATTTTCGATAATTTCTACTAAACTATATATCTTTCATGTCTAGGGTAATCATGCCTCCCGCGACTAATTATGATCACAAAGAAACCATCAAATACCTACCTAAACATCACAAAACCTAAGGACTTAGTGAGCAACAAGTTGAAATATTCAAAGCCTTAGAAAAATGATACGTACACGAGGGTAGAGTCGTAGAACCCTCATTCTATGAAGGTACCATTCTCCGCGAACAATTAGCCGCAATTCATTTCGATAGCCTTCTAGACATCGATGAGCCCATCATTCCTAGGTTCATTCTCGAGTTCTATGCTAGTGTAGGACTTAGTTCAAATGATTATGGATACATGAATATCCATTTCAGAGTCAACGGGTCTCAATTCAATATTCCTTTAGATCAATTTAGAGATGTCTTAGGAGTTCCTAATCAAGGAACGTGTTTTTATTCTGACAAGTGGTCGTTAACCATTCTAGAGTCTAACCTTGATCGTTTGGCACCATATGCCACACCATTAATCGCAAAAGAAACCATTCGTGATCATCTCTTTTTGCCTAGGAACAACTAAACTAGGTTACACCGAGGTCGTCAAGTTGATAGAGATCCATTTGTTATAGAACTTAATGAACTTAAGCCTCAGTTTAAGAAGCTTGAAGAAGTTTTGAGGGAAAATGTCATAAGCACCATAGGGAATCGAGACCATATCAACGCAAGTCTTTGCTACATGATGTATTGCGTGTCAAACCATCAACCTTTCAACCTTGCTTACTATATTGCCAAAAGAATGGTCGACATTCCGGTTCAAGGCACCACCGCCATGCCCTACGGGATGCTTTTGACCCGTCTCTATAAAGCTTTTGAGCCCATTCCTAGAAATGCTTTAGGATTCGTTCCCGACTACCTCGAGATTCCACACACCTTTGTTCTTCTAAGTGATCATAGGGTAGCAGTGGCAAAAGGAAAACGTCCTCATCCTCCTACATCATCATCATCATCATCCATGAGTGAAGAGGATGGTTTGCCAAACTCAAGGATCTCACCACCCGAGTACTTGAGTCAACTTCCTCCAATTCCAAATGAATCATCAGAATTTAAACAAACCAAAGGAATGGTGAAGAATTTGGGCCGTTGGATCATGAAGCTTCATAAGAAAATGAGCAAGAAGTGAAGTATTGGGAGTGTTTGGTATTAGATATTTTCAAACAATGATGTGTTGAACTTGTGTGTTTCTTAAGATATTAAGTTAGTACTTAACTTGTACGTGAACTAACTCCCAATTGCAGGTCGATAACACTTGTTGTTATCAATTTTCCGAGATTAAGCCACTGTTTGGCTTAACCACTTTTATGGTAAGATATTATGATCGGATTAATCTATGTGTAAACGTATGTTAGAACCCATGTTTTTAGTTTTATTCTATCACATATCAGTAGTTACATAAGTTTTAGGAGAATTTTCGGGATTTGAACGAGAAACGCAAAATTCGACATACTCTCTGTTCAAATTAGTAACTCTGATTGGCGGATTTGGCGGATCCAAAAATTTGGATTCGCCTGCTATGCACTTTGGCTCCGCCATCTCTCAGCCTGCGGATTCGGAGGCACCCAAATAAGGGATCCGCCTTTGTTATCGATTGGATCCGCAGGCTTCAACAGTAACTTTTTCAAAAATTCCCGACTAATCCCAATCCATAGATTATTGATTCTAGTGTTTAGATTTCTTCTTCGGATCATTAAGCTTATTAAGATCATTTAGGCACACTTAGATTCATAAGAAATTCATTTCCCACCAAAAATTTGAATATTCAAAATTTCCATGTGAGTTAGCTTTCTAATACAAGCAAGGAACCCTCTAATAGGATCCTTGAAATCCATGGGAACATCACATCAACTGAATTTCCACTCACTCCTTGCATTTACTGTAAATCTTCTAATATTCACTCAACTTAAGCTCTATGGTTTGACTTAAATGATGTGACTAGCACAAAATTTTGTTCCAAATCATTAGGAACCAACATTCTCCATTGGATTTACATCAAATCAAAACACACAGACCAACAAACCTTCTGTCTATAAATTAGAACCTCAGGATCATCACATATCACACAACAACCATCACTACTAACTTTCCTTCCTGTACCTTAGAACAACTATTGTCACTATTCAAATGACAAAATCAAATAACTCATCTACAAGCAGACCTGCACGAAGGACAGCTCGTATAAGTGTCCGTCCTTGTTGCTTCGTGAACTTAGCTAATTCATCATCTGAGGAGTCATCTCCACTTAACATATCCTCACCAATTACCAATGAGAATTTTTTCAACCTTGCTACTCCAACACCATCTAACACCATCATCAACACACCACCTCCAACAATCACTCCTGTAGCAACCACACCACCCCCCGCTCCATCACAACCTATTAGATTACCTTCACCACAATATTCACCACAACTTCAGCTCCTAGAGTTGTTTAGAACTCCACCTTCATCACCTTATCCATACTTGGATGATTTGGAAGAACTTCCACCAAGGTCAACCAATCCTCCTCCCATGACCTTTGAAGGTCAAACACCTATGCTCTTCCATCCCATTTATTAGGATATCCATGGTCCACTTTACCATAATCCACCACCACCACAACCACAAACACAACCTCTCTCACCTACATCTACACTCATTGCCATTGATGAGGCAATGTGGATCAATCAACCATAAACCCATGAAGAGATCAATGAGGAACTCACCCGCCTCTATGCTCTCTCCAATATGGTGGACTCTCGCCTTGGTGAAGCCATGGATCTTCAATCCATCTTGCTTAACTCCCTCACAACTTCACCATCAAACAACCAAACACCACCACCACCAAACAAACAACCCCAACCACCACCACCAAACAACCAACCACAACCACCACCACAAGCCATTGAGCCCACTCTTCCTCCTAACTTTCCAAGGCATGATTGCTCACAATGCGAGAGGACTGCTCACTTGGCCCAAAGGACCAATATCTTGGTCCATGAGCTTCAAAATGAGATGAGGTTCATTTTGAACCATATTCTCGAACGCCTAAATGCAATCTCTCATCCTCCGCAATAGGCAAATTTTAGTTTCCTCTTAGTCTCCTTTTATAGGATTTCATAGGATTGTTTTAGGAATTTTCTATTTTTAGGAACTTTTTACTTTTTATTGTAACATCATGTTTTGTGACTTATGTCACAAACAAATTTTTAAGTAATGGATGTTATATTTATGCTTATGGGTGATCACTATTTGGCATAATATCTTGGATTGATTAATTTACTAACTTGATTGTATGGTTGTACAACTTCTACTTAGGTGCATTTTTGATCAGACACATATTTTTGACTTTTTAAAGTCAAATGGGTTGAAATATTGTGTTTGTTTGACTTATACATTTGCATTATGCTACTTGGTTGGATTGATTCACAACTAACCCTTGTTTTGTAGCTTTTCTCAACTTTGAATCATATACGTTGGTACCCTAGCAACGGGGAGTATAGATCAAGGGGGAGTATATCATGTACTAACTCATCATATTATAGCATTTCTCATCCTTGAAACGTATACGTTGGTACCCTGGCAATGCTGAGTATACATCGAGGGGGAGCATATCATATTCTAACCATTTGTTTTGTAGGACTATGCATCTTAACCTTGACACTCCAATTAGGGGGAGTATTATCCAAGGGGGAGCTTTTAAAGTTCTCAAAATCATTGAAACAATCTTGGTACTCCAATTTAGGGGGAGTAATAACCAAGAATTGTTCACCACATTCCGCTACGCATATCTTCTTTTTGTTTCGACAAAAAGGGGGAGATTGGATTAAGTTTCATACATACTGTTAACATCACAGTACATGTTTTTATACTTAAAATTGTTTTCAAAACTTGCATAAAACCAACTTAATCTATATTTTTAAAAGACTCATACTTTATTTATTTCATTGCTTAAAAATACACTTTATGTTTTGTCATCAACAAAAAGGGGGAAATTGTTAATACAAATATCGTCATAAAAATGTTATTTATATTTTACGATCTTTGCTTAATTTTGTTAATGACAATTACAAAGTTTATCTTTATGCAAAGCATAAATATAAGATTAATTCTTTTACATTTATAGTGATAAGTCTTTCAAAACACATTTACACATTACAAGATTACTAGGAATAACATTATATCTATTATACATTTATGGCGCGACCCGCCCGAAATTTTGTTTCTACCCGTTTGACCCCGGGTTTGGGTTACGCATTGGGTTGCTGTTGGGTCATCCAACTGTTGCCCTTGACTCACATACCTTCCTTTTCCTAAAGATCCAGAATGGTTATTCCCGGCATCTTTACCCGGCGGTTCTTTTGCCTTTTCCGATCCGAGTTTATGGGTTATTTTGCAGATACAGTGCTCTGTGAGGGGGTGTACAGTTACATGAATAGTATCTTTATTAATTTTTTAATTTTGTGGTTCTTTTTACGCCATTTGTTGTTGCTACAGTCATTAGGTTGCTTATATCCACACTTTTGGATCTGATTTAGGTGTTCTGCCATTTTTTCTGATAAAAAAAATGGGTGCTTTGATTGTGTGCGACAAGCGTTTTCGGGCGTTCATTGTAGGTTCTGTTTTTTTTAGTATGTTTGGTTGTTTCTGTTGTTGTTGTTGTGTTGTTGTTAATTTCATCATCTCATTTAACCTGCCTCTGCATGTCATTTAAGCTGAGTTTGCATTTAATAATGGATATAACTGCCTTTCTTTAGGTCCTGTAGAGTATTTATTATGGTTGTTGGTTAATTTTTTTGGTCACACATTTATGATAGTCTATTTTGTTTAGGGTTTTCTGCCAATTATAGGAATTGCTATTTTAGGTTCTCTTGCGATATTTTGTTCCCTGTTTTGTATTAAATCAGTGTGTTTTTTTTAATAGTCATCTCTAACTTCTTTTGTCTTCTTTTCCTGACATTGGCTTCATACGTTTGTGAATCACTGTTTAAAAATGTTGTTGTTACTCATGGTGATTACTTATAAAGTGTTTGTCATTGTTTTTGGGTTATCTTTTTTTTTTGTTGGTTCTTCTATCTTTGTCTTGCTGTTTGTGAGTATGAAAAAAAAATGCTACAATAAAACCAAATGCTACACGTCATGCCCAAAATATAAGAAAGCCAATTTTGGGAAACCCAAAAATGAATAACGAGATGGCTGTAGATGGTTGTGCCAACTCCGCGTGGGAAGGTCAGAGTGAACATGATGTCGTACCTCCCTTGACATTAAATGTTGGTGCTTCCGAAGGTTTGTTTGTGTTTCTATAGTTGCTAGAATTTTTTATAAGTTTATGTTCATTTGTGGTTTTTGTGTCTTTTCAATTTGGGCAGATGCTATTTTGGTAGGAAGTATGTGCCTAACAGCCCGGGAACTTCGCCATGAATGTCGTTGTCGTGCAACCGCCGTGCATGTGCCACCCACCGCTATTCTAAGTGGCGGCACTTTCTTCAGCAGCCGTCGTATGAAATGTTGTAATACGAATCCCCAGATTGGTCGGTGGCTCTTTACGGTGCTTTTTTTTTTTTTTTTTCCTTTTTATTGTGGCAAAAGTTAACTTCCATCTTTATGTATGTGTTAAAAAATGCAGACACACCTGTGTGTAAACGCACAAGGGGGGGAAAAACCTGCCAGCGGATGTGGCTCCCATTTGCACTGATCCTGTTGATGCTGCTGCTTTAGCAGGATCTTCATTGGCCTGTCCAAGTGTAGGTACAAATCATCCTGTTGGTGTTGATTTTGAAGGTTGATGAAATCACTCTTTTATGCTTTATTCGTTCACCACGAATTACTTTATTATTATAGTCTTAGGCCACTACTGCAGAAATAGTTTATTTGTTACACAGACCATTTAGGAACTTTGTTGGTAACATCCATTTCTGCTTCAGGCATTCAGCCGCATGCTGTTGGCAAATCACCTTCGAATGATAGTGACGCGTGTGTACAACCAAAATCCACCGAAAGAAATGAATCATGCAGGCGATCTTTGCGCCTACGCTCTTCAGCAGCTGATGTCCAATGTCACCAGTCTATCGCGTCTGATCATCCAGAGGCCAGATCATGTTTGCCTACAAATAGTGGTAGCTTCTGGTGTTGTTTTCTGTTATGCCATGCGAGTTCCTCCTAACATATTTTACTATATTAATGGGTTCCTTTTTTTATTCAAAACAGACACCCGTCCAGATGCTCTACGCCAATCAATTGCTGGTAAGGAAGGTTTGCCTCACAGTTATATGATACTTCGGTTTTTACCAAATTAGTTTGTTACATGTTGTCATAACATACAGGGGTTTGCACACATGATCGTACGTGTTCTGTTTAGTTGGAAGCTCCTCATATTGAATCATCGTCTCATGCAAGTAAAGGTAATAATTACTTTATTAGGCAGGCCATTTTAAGACCTTCTGCCTAACATGCGGCTACCCTGTAGGAATGGACTCAAATGCTATAAACCAATCAACTCCCAATAATAGTAACAAGACTGCTGAAAAAAACTCAGTTGAAAAAAGTGAATCACGCAGACGGTCTTTGCGGCTACAGTCTTCGACAAGTAACGGCCAACATGACTCCTCTATTGCATCTGATAGTCTAGACTTCAGATCGTCTTTCTCTGCAAATGGAGGTCAGCTTCTGTCTTATCTTTTGTAATAGTATGTGAGCTTTTTCTATTACCTTTGGCTATATTAATAGAATCTTTTTATATGTAAAATAGGCCCTGATATAAATCGTAAACGAAAATCAACTAGCGTTTATGGCGATAGGTTTTTACAAAAAACTAAAAAGAGTAAAACAACATCTGCTGGCACCTCAAGGAATGTTCGGCAATGTTCTTCCCGTGCTCATTTCAATGATGATGTTGATAATCCTGTTCAACAGCCACCTTCTCATGCAATTAGAGGTAACCATCAAAGATTCCTTTTCCACCAGCTTCCTTTTCATTCAATTAACTTGATTGCAGTGTTTTGATTAACCCTTTTTCTTTCAGTTGGTATAGACACGCCGGTCACCTATCAAGATTTAGGCAATTCTGATCAGCGGTGCCGGCATTGCAAAGCCATGTTTTGGCTTAACGAACGGCTTAAAGGTCGTTCCAACAATGGTCAGCCTGAATATCATTTGTGCTGCAGAGGTGGTAAAGTTTTCATGGATCCCGAGATTCGGCCACCTGCATATATGAGGGAACTTCTTGAAGACAACAATTTTATGCAGAATATAAGAGCTTACAATCAAATGTTTGCCATGACTTCATTTGGCGCCAAGATTGACAATACAATTAATGAAGGAAGAGGTCCGTATGTTTTTAAAGTTTCTGGTCAGATATATCATTGGATTGGTTCCCTGTGTCCTGCTGCCAATGATTCGCCCTGCTTTTTACAGTTGTATATCTATGATACACGTAATGAAGTGGAAAACAGAATGGCCCATTTTGAAGGATCTAATACATCTGCGATAGATCCACAAGTTGTTCAAGGACTCATCCACTTTTTAGATGATCACAATGAGCTGGTGCGCCTGTTCAGAACTGCACGGGACAAATGTGCTGAGGCTGATGTTCTTGACTTTAAGGTTCGGATCTATGGTGGTGGAGGTGCGCGCCGTTATGAGTTCCCGATATCTGATGCTTTAGGAGCCATAGTGTTTGACAATGGTCTAACGACCGAAGCAGACTATGATGTTATAATTGAATTAAGAGGTGGGATGCCACAAAGGATAAATAAGCTTCATCAATCATACATGTCATTACAGTTCCCACTCATTTTCATTTATGGTCAGCCTGGATTTCATACGCAGTTACGATTAAAAGCTGCAGATCCGACCGGTAGGAGAAAACGCGTTTCAATGAACGCGTTTTACACATACCAGCTGCACCCAAGACATGAGCAGTTTGATTTAATATTCCGGGTAGGGCGTCTTTTACAACAGTATGTTGTTGCTGTTTATTGTTGTATAGAACAGAATAGAATGGATTTCTATAGAACACATCAAAATGATATCCGAGGAGAATATTTGTCAGGACTTTATGATGCAATTTCAAGAGGTGATCGTGATGGTTCAGAAGTCGGTTCAAGAATAATTTTGCCATCTTCGTTCACTGGGGGTCCTAGATATATGTATAGCCATTATCTGGATGCATTGGCGATTTGTCGTGTCCTTGGTAATCCACAGTTTTTTATAACCTTCACATGTAATGTGAATTGGCCTGAAATACAGCGATACATGGCATTGTTTCCTCATTTGAGTGCATCAGATAGAGCAGATGTGGTGTGTAGGATTTTTGAGCAAAAGATTAAAGCATTTGTCAAGTTTCTTAGAGATAAGCAAACTTTCGGACATATCACAGGAGGTATGCATATCTTTTGTGGTTAATGTTTTTTTTAGTTTATGTTCTGTTCAGATTTACACTGTCAGTAGATATACCATGTAATGTACAGGCCTATTGACCAATTTTTAATTTCCATATTGTTTAATATGCATTTTTGTACACTGTTGAGTTCCAGAAGCGTGGGTTACCACATTGTCACACGCTGGTTTGGGTCTCTCCATCGCAAAAAATTCAAAATGCTCAAGACGTTGACCAATATATTTCAGCCGAGCTGCCAGACCCAGCTGTCGATCCTCATGGGTACAAAATTGTTTCTGAAATGATGATGCATGGCCCATGCGGCAAAGTAAATCTGGGTGCGCCGTATATGCAAGGCGACCTTTGCACAAAAAAATTCCTAAAGAAATACAACAATGAGACCTTTTTTGATGCCGAAGGACGGGTGCATTATAAAAGAAGGCAGGCAAAGACTGCAGTTACTAAACACCAGGTCAAACTTGACACCAGCTACGTCATTCCATATAACCGGACTTTATGCTTAGCATTTTCTGCTCATATAAATGTTGAATATTGTGGGTGGAGCATGCTAATAAAATACCTGTTTAAGTACATATCAAAAGGGACGGACCGGATATTTGCACACGTCAGCAGATCTATAGGTGATGCAGCTACCTCTGCAGTCCAACGACAATCATGCATTGATGAAATCCAAAATTTTGTTGACGGTTGTTTCATATGTCCTCATGAAGCCTGGTGGAGAATCCTTAAATTTGAAATACACAGTAGAGAGCCAGCTGTCCAAATACTTTCAGTCCACCTTGAAGACATGCAACATATGACCTTTCGAGCACATGAAAATTTAGAATCAGTTGTCAACCGTCCAGATAAGAAGGTGACCACATTGACAGAATGGTTTGCTTACAACAATGAGAACGTAGATGGTCGCCATTTGACTTATCTAGAGTTTCCATTATAGTTTGTGTTGGGAATTAAATATTCTGAAGTTCAAGAATCGGGAAATACTACAAGTGTGTTCCTGCTGGTAGTACATTTCATTCCTGCTGGTAGTGTATTGTTTCTACTGATGATAATACTGCTGGTTGATACTGCTGCTAATGCATCTGTTCCTGCTGCTGAACATTTGATTCTTCTGCTAGCGATAATTGATTCTGCTGCTAGCGATAAATGATTCTGCTGCTAGGCTTAACATTCTGCTGCTAGTGTTAACATTGCTGCTGCTAATGATCATTCTACTGCTAAGTGGATAAGTATGAAAAGATATTATGTATATTTTGGTCAACAATATACGGTAGATAATATCTTACCCCATGTGCTTAGTTAACAGTTGTGTACAGAAATACATGTTGTATCTTATGTACTGACACACTCAAGATAAGTTAGCAAGTAGTTTATCAAGACTTTAAGCAATATTGTAAAGATCTTCTTGGACTATAAAAGAAGATCTTAGTCTAGTGATATGCGTGTGTCTAAAAGTGATTGTTGAATACTTAGAACTTTCATAACTGTTAGAACTAGAACAAACACAACAATATCAAGAACATAGAAACTTAAGATTCAAGGTTGTAACCCTAGTGATATCTCAAGATCACTCGTATTATTATCTTAATAATATTGAATCGTTTGGTAATAATCTTTCATTGTTCCTTGTTCAATAACAAACACAATTGTTCCATTTCCATAACCATAATAACCTTCTAAGTGTGATTAAGTAGATTCCGCATACTTAATCATATTAACTCAATATATCATACACACAAAGTACAAAAGTTTTAACCACCTTAACCGTGTGTCGAATCCTAACAAGTGGTATCAGAGAAAGGTTGATATTATTGATTTAGAAGAAGAAGCTTGAGAAATGGATGTTCAAGATACTGCTACACATGTTGCTGCAAAGTTGCCCATGATCAAACAAAATGAGTTTGAGTTATGGAGGTTGAGAATTGAGCAATATTTTATGGTTCAAGATTATGCTCTTTGGAATATCATTATGTATGGTGATTCTTTTTCACTAGGCTATTCAGATGCTATCATTGAAGGCAAAACAGTGAGACAAAGAAATACTGGACCAGTTTCAAATGAAGAAAGGATACAAAAGAGAAATGATCAAAAAGCAAGAAACTTGTTGCTTATGACCTTTCCTGGTGATCAGATGCTATCCTTTAGCAAGTATCCAGATGCAAAAACTCTTTTTGAAGAGATATGTGCATGGTTTGGTGGTAATGAAACCACCAAGAAAACACAAAAGACATTGCTGAAACAACAATTTGAAAATTTCAGTTCAAATAGCAATGAATCTCTTGATTAGTTGTTTTCTAGATTACACAAGCTTGTCAGTCAGCTAAGTGTATTGAGTGTTGAGATAGCAAAGGAAGATCTCAACATGAAGTTTTTGAGAAGTCTACTTGATGAGTTCCATACTCATGTGGTTGTTTGGATGAACAAGCCAGATATTGAAACCATGAAACTGAATGATTTGTTCAATAACTTCAAAATTGTTGAACAAAGTCTAAAGAAGTCTGGAATCTATAGTCCTAGTTCTGGGAATGTGGCACTTTTGTCATATCCTAGTATTAGTAAGTCAGAAGAGGTAGATGAAGTTAAAAGTGTTTCTACTGCTATTTATGGTGGTCCTTCTACTATTTCACAGAAGAATGTTGCTGGACTTGGAGATCCATCATTTTATGTATTCATGTTTAGTCAAACTAGTGTTTCTTCTCTAACTCATGAAGATCTTGATCAGTTGGATGATAATGATTTGGAAGAGATGGACATCAAATGGCAGGTTGCTTTGCTTAGCATGAGGGCTAAGAAGTTCTGGCAGAGAATTGGTAAGCAGATTACCATTGATGGTAATGAAACTGCTGGGTTTGATAAGAAGAAAGTGGAGTGTTTCAACTGTCATAGGTTAGGACACTTTGCTAAAGAATGCAGAAACCCAAGGAAGCAGGATAATAGAAGCACATGGTATAGGCAAGAGAAGAAGAAGGAAGTCACAGTTAAAGAACCAAGGGCTATGCTAACCATAGATGGGGTTAACTATGACTGGAGCTTCATGGCTGATGAAGAGGAAGCACCAACAAATGCTGCTCTTGTGGCCACTGAGACTGCTCTAATGGCCTTCTCTGATTTAGAGGTAAATTCCATAATCAAATGTTCTGAATATGTTCTGCTCTTAAAGATAATGAAGAACTTAAAAGAAAAGCTGATAATAGGCGAGAAGAACTAATTATTGCCTTAGCTAATTTAAGTAATCATAAAAGAGCTATAGGTGTGCTTGAATAACAAATTGCACACTTTCAGGACAATGAATCTAGGTTTACTGATGACTTAAATGCTTTAAAAAGAGGAATAGCATTTAGATATGAATTACTTATTGGTCAAAGTAAACAGTTAGCTGAAGCCAATAATAAAACTGAAAATGTTAAGATAACTATAGATGCTTTAGCTCATGCCTCAGAAGGAATGAATAAGATTTGGAAAGCTCAAGTAATTGATAAAGCTAAGTCTGGTTTAGGATACAAATTTGTTCCTCTACCATATAGAGGTGTTCATTCACCTCCAGGTGTTGACCTAGCACACACAGGCTTTGCTGAGTTTCAAGAACCAATAATGGAATATGGTTCTAAGTCTACTGAGGGTCCTAAGATAGAAAAAGTAAGTAAAAGTTTAGATAAAACTTTACTTTATCAGGACAAGGTGTCCTTTGTTAAGAAAGGAGATGTTATAGTTGTTGAGGATTGCACAACTGATAGTGATGAAGAAGATCAGGCTATGTCTAAACCTGAAGTGGTTAAGAAAGTAGGAACAAGTGTTCCTAAGATAGTCAAACACAATACTGATAGGCCTAAATCAATCATTAAGCATGTTAGGCAACCAGTTAGATATTGTGAACAATATAGAACCACCAACAAGCCCAGAGGTAACCAAAGGAATTGGAACAACCTCAAGTCTAACCAATTAGGTGAAGACTTTGCTTTTTATAACAAAGCTTGTTACACATGTGGTAGTTTTGACCATCTTGCAGCTTTCTGCAACCATTGGGTAACTGGGTATGAAAACAATAGAGTTAACCACAAAAGGCAAACACCTAAATCTCATTTTCACTCTAGTTCTAGTGTTAATAGAACAAAACCCAAAACAGTCTCAAATAAGTCTATCTCAAACACAGATCCTGCTGGTAGACAAATGGTTCCTGCTGCTAGACTAATTGTTCCTGCTGCTCGACCATCTATGACTGTTAACCCAAAATCAACAGCTAAGGGTGCAAAAACTTTTCACAAACATGCATCTAAGACTGTTTTGAGGCCCATTCAAACAAAAGCAGTGGTCCACAAACAAATTTGGAGACCAAAGGGAACAACTACAAAGCTAGCAATTCCTGCTGCTAAGCATGTAGTTCCTGCTGCTAAGGGAAACAGGGCAAATGCTGTTAAGGCCTCAGCATGTTGGATTCTTAAATCCAATGTTGCATCAACTGTCCTTAAAAGATTAAATTATATTGATGCAAGAGGCAGATCCATGTCAGTAATGGCTTGGGTCCCCAAAGGAAACTAATACTTCTCATTTATGTGCAGGAACATTCAAATGATCAGCAAGAGGATCAAGGATACTCAGATAGTGGATGTTCTAGGCACATGACAGGCAACAAGTCTTATCTCTCAGATTTTCAATCAATAGATGGAGGCTATGTTACCTTTGGAGGAGGTGTTGGTGGCAAAATTTCCGGTAAAGGTACCATTAAAACTGGAAATTTAGATTTTGAAGATGTGTTCTATGTAAAAGAGCTAAATTATAATCTTTTTAGTGTCTCACAAATGTGTGACAAAAAGAATAATGTTCTTTTCTGTGAGACTGAATGTCTTGTACTTTCTCCTGATTTTAAGATGCCTGATGAAAATCAAGTACTTCTTAGAATTCCTAGAAAGGGCAATATGTACAGTGTAGACATGAAGAATATTGTTCCTAAAAAGAATTTAACTCTTCTTGTTGCAAAGGCCACATTGGATGAATCAATGAAATGGCATAGAAGGCTTGGTCATATTAATTTCAAAACCATAAATAAAATTGTTAATAATGGTTTGGTAAGAGGTTTACCTCACAAAAGATTTAAAAATGATCAAACATGCATTGCTTGTCTTAAAGGCAAACAACACAAAGCCTCTTGTAAGCCAAAGATTTTTAACTCTATCAATCAATCATTGTTTATGCTGCATATGGACTTATTTGGACCTGTTTCAGTAAGTAGTATAATGCATAAGAGATATTGTCTTGTTATAATTGATGACTATACTAGATTTACATGGGTTTTCTTTCTATCTACTAAGGATGAGACTACAAGCATCCTTAAGACATTCATTACTCAGATAGAAATTCAGGTAGACAAGAAAGTGAAGGTCATTAGATGTGATAAGGGGACAGAGTTTAAGAATAGAGTTATGGATGATTTCTGCAAACAAAAGGGTATTAGGAGAGAATTTAGTGTTGCTAGAACTCCACAACAGAATGGAGTAGTTGAAAGAAAGAATAGAACACTAATTGAAGCTGCTAGAACTATGTTAGCTGATTCTAAGCTACCTATAACTTTTTGGGCTGAAGCAGTCAACACTGCTTGCTATGTTCAAAATAGAGTTTTAGTTATACAACCTCACAATAAGACATCATATGAACTTTTTAGAGGTAGAACTCCTGCAATAGGATTTTTTAGACCTTTTGGATGTCATGTGACAATTCTCAATACCTTAGACCATTTAGGAAAATTCGATGGTAAAGCAGATGAAGGATTCTTTGTTGGATATTCTCTTAATAGCAAAGCATTTATAGTATACAACACAAGAACTATGATTGTAGAAGAAAATCTACATGTGGAGTTTTTAGAGGATAAATCCAATGTAGAAGGTCAAGGACCAAAATGGCTATTTGATCTTGAATCTCTAACCAAATCAATGAATTATGTGCCTGTTGTTGCAGAAACTAATGAATTTTCAGGTTCACAAGCAACAGATGAGGCAAGGTTAGAAAAGGAGACAAACCAATATCATGTTTGGATGCCAATATGGTCAAGTACATGTGTGGAATCAACTTCAACAACTGATGAATCTTCTTCTAGGAAAGCTAAAGAAGGTGTTGAAGATGAAAGGAAAGAAGGTGGAACTCAGGAACAACAAATTGTTTCTGCTGGTGATTCTGCTGCTAAGCTTAATGATTCTGCTGCTAGGCCAACTGATTCTGCTGCTGGCCCTTCAGAAACAAAAGAAGCAGAATTCTCAGATAATGAGGTGGATTTCAACAATCTTCCATCAAATTATCAAGTTCCTTCTACTCTACAAACAAGAATTCACAAAGTCCACTCCCTGGATAATGTGATTGGAGATGTACAATCCGGTGTCAAGACAAGACAACAACTGATGTCTTCAGAACAACAAGGGCTTCTTGATGCCCTTTATGCTTCAAAGCAGCATGAGTTTTCAAACTCTTGCTTGTTTGTATGTTTTCTCTCACAAGATGAACCAAAGAACATTCTGAAAGCCTTAGATAATTTAAGCTGGGTAGAAGCTATGCAAGAGGAGCTTCTTTAGTTCAAGATTCAGAAGGTTTGGGTGCTAGTTGATTTACCTAGGAATGCAAAGGTAATTGGCACTAGATGGGTTTTCAAGAATAAAAGTGATGAAAGGGGCATAGTGATTAGGAATAAGGCTAGATTAGTAGCCCAAGGGTACACACAAGAAGAAGGGATAGACTATGATGAAGTTTATGCTCCAGTAGCAAGGATTGAGGCAATTAGGCTGTTTCTAGCTTATGCTTCATTTTTAGGCTTCACAGTCTACCAAATGGATGTCAAGAGTGCATTTTTATATGGTAAAATTGAAGAAGAGGTGTATGTTACACAACCTCCAGGCTTCATTGACCCTGACCATCCAGACAAAGTGTACAGAGTAGTTAAAGTTCTCTATGGCCTTCATCAGGCACCAAGAGCTTGGTATGCAACACTAGCTTCCTACTTATTAGAAAATGGATTTCAAAGAGGAAAGATTGATCAGACACTTTTCATCAAATAGCACAAGAAGGATCTTCTGTTAGTGCAGGTGTATGTGGATGACATTATCTTTGGATCTACTAGGAAGGAGATGTGTTTAGAGTTTGAGAAGCTTATGCATGATAAGTTTCAGATGAGTTCTATGGGAGAACTTACATTCTTTTTGGGTTTGCAAGTTAAACAGTCACTTGAAGGCATATTTATTAGTCAAGATAAACATGTTGCTGAGATACTAAGGAAGTTTAACTTTGCTGATTCAAAAATGGCAAGCACACCAATGGACTCTGAGAAGCCACTTCAAAAAGACTTAGATGGAGAAAATGTGGATGTACACACATACAGATCTATGATAGGCTCCTTGATGTATCTTACATCATCTAGACCTGACATCATGTTCCCTGTTTGTGCTTGTGCAAGATTTCAAGTTACTCCAAAGGTTTCTCATTTAACTGCAGTCAAGAGAATTTTTAGATATCTCAAGGGTCAACCAAGGTTGGGTCTATGGTATTCTAGAGAGTCACCTTTTGACTTGGTAGCATTTTCGAATAGTGATTATGCTGGTGCTAGCTTGGACAGAAAGTCAACAACTGGAGGATGTCAATTCCTTGGGTGTAGACTTGTCTCATGGCAGTGTAAGAAGCAAACAAGTGTGGCAAATTCAACAACTGAAGCTGAATATATAGCTGCTGCAAGTTGCTGTGGTCAGGTTCTATGGCTTCAAAACCAACTCCTTGACTATGGGTACAATTTCTTAAACACTGTTATTTATATTGATAATAGTAGTACAATTTGTATTATTAAAAATCCAGTGCAACATTCTAAAACAAAACACATTGAAATTAGACATCACTTTATAAGAGACTGCAATGAGAAAAGATTAATTCAAGTACTTAAAATTGCTTCAGAATTCAATTTTGCAGATCTGCTAACCAAAGCTTTTGATGTTGGAAGGTTTCAGTACTTGGTAGCAAGTATTGGAATGCTTAATCCTCAATGATTTTTAAACTTTGTGTTTTTGTAAATAAATTTTTGTTTGTGCTGCTAGTTTTAAAAGTTACTAATGCTATTAAAAAAGTTTGTGCTGCTAGTACACATTTTAATTTGTGTTATTCATACAGTTAGTCCTATGATTATTCTAATACAAGACAAGTACTTTGTACATTGTTCTTTTGGTTTTAGACTAACATTTTCAGGTATGACCATGTGAACACAAAAGGATGTTTCAAGTGAAATGGAGGCAGCAGAAATGATAATATTAGTTGCTGACATATTAGGTTTATAATGGACTGAGTTTGGGAATTCAAAACTCCTTAAAACTTCTTTCTTGAAACCAAAGTATGAAATTTCACATTGAATTGATGACTTAGTTGATCAGATAGTAACTAATGCAACTCACTTTCTATCATTTTATACTTTCAAGTATAATGTGTTAATCTCAGGATATCTGATAGAAAGAACAGCTAGTAAAAGTGAATCTAACACTTGTGTTAGAGGTAACAATTACTATGAGCTGGAAACCTGTTAGGAAAACTCTTTGAATGAGTTTATCTTTACACAGGCAGTTATTTATAACTGAAAACATTGGTTCTCATACAACCAAAGGTTACTTTAAACAGAAATTTTGATTAAGTGTCTGTTACACACTTAATCCCTTCAAAATGGTTGAAAGCAGTATGGTTTTTCATAATAAAATCATATACATACTGCTAAGGCAAAAGTTTCTTAAAAGGATTTTCAAAGGATTCACAAAAACCATCCATTGATGGATCATGAGTCAAATGTCCACTGATTCACCTCTCATAGGAGTTAACACACCTAGAAGTGATGAGGGCAGCAACTTAAACTCTTAAGGAATTGATGGCTTCATGTACAACATTGTCTGAAAACAAGTTCACATTGGTAGATCAGATAATGATGGGATGATGGTGAGAGATCTTCCAAACTGGGGAGGATAAAATTTTATTTGCTTCAGGGGAGGAAATAAAAGCCCAAGAAAGGAAGAAAAACCCAATGTAAGGGAGAAAAAGACAAGAGCATACAAGATGATGACATGAAGGTTGAAAATGACAAGAACATTCCAAAGGAGAAAGTTCTATCTAGGTCAAACGAAGAAAAGTTTCAATTTTAGTTTACCACGTTTGTTCATCACTTGCAAAGGCATGCTGATAGATGATTTCACTTGTTGAAACAAGCATCCAAGATACACAGCACCATTGCCTCTTATAATTCCTCCATCCAAGGAAATTGCACCATCTTTAGGATGTGTGTTGATATTGTTAAAGTCAAAACAAAGCAGATGAGTTCAGAATAGAAGAAAGTTCAGATCAAGGGTCTGACTATGAAGTGTTTGAAAGATCTTCACAAGTCCTCATTTAATTAAAAAAAAAACATGTTGAAATGGATTCACATGTTTAGGGGAGGATTGTTGGGAATTAAATATTCTGAAGTTCAAGAATCGGGAAATACTACAAGTGTGTTCCTGCTAGTAGTGTATTGTTTCTACTGATGATAATACTGCTGGTTGATACTGCTGCTAATGCATCTGTTCCTGCTGCTGAACATTTGATTCTGCTGCTAGCGATAATTGATTATGCTGCTAGCGATAAATGATTCTGCTACTAGGCTTAACATTCTGCTGCTGAAGGATTCTGCTGCTAGTGTTAACATTGCTGCTGCTAATGATCATTCTGCTGCTAAGTGGATAAGTATGAAAAGATATTATGTGTATTTTGGTCAACAATATACGGTAGATAATATCTTACCCCATGTGCTTAGTTAACAAGCTGTGTACACAAATACATGTTGTATCTTATGTACTGACACACTCAAGATAAGTTAGCAAGTAGTTTATCAAGACTTTAAGCAATATTGTAAAGATCTTCTTGGACTATAAAAGAAGATCTTAGTCTAGTGATATGCGTGTGTCTAAAAGTGATTGTTGAATACTTAGAACTTTCATAACTGTTAGAACTAGAACAAACACAACAATATCAAGAACATAGAAACTTAAGATTCAAGGTTGCAACCCTAGTGATATCTCAAGATCACTCGTATTATTATCTTAATAATATTGAATCGTTTGGTAATAATCTTTCATTGTTCCTTGTTCAATAACAAACACAACTGTTCCATTTCCATAACCATAATAACCTTCTAAGTGTGATTAAGTAGATTCTGCATACTTAATCATATTAACTCAATATATCATACACACAAAGTACAAAAGGTTTAACCACCTTAATCGTGTGTCAATTCCTAACAGTTTGTGTGGTATGTACACAGTAGATCGTGGTCGAAAAGAAAGATTGCCAGGTACTCTGTTGGCCGTCTTGCATATGTGCATCCAAGTTTAGGAGAGCTTTTTTACTTTCGAATGTTGCTATGTCATCAGCGAGGCTATAAAAGCTATGCAGATGTCCAAACAGTTAACCGAGTTGTATATCCTACATATCGAGCTGTATGTCACGCTCTGGGTTTTCTTGGTGATGATAAAGAGTGGGATACAGCCTTTGAAGAAGCATGTATTTCAGCAACTTCACTAGAACTAAGGTTTGTTTTTTGCTCAAATCCTTACTCATTGCGAAGTAGCAAATCCAGTCCACCTTTGGAATAAATATTGGCATCAAATGGGCCATGATATTCCCACCATTGTTTCACAATCTGTTAGGATTCCTAACTACTATGTGAATGATGATGAATTACAAGGTTACATATTATATGAGCTACGAATACTGCTAAGCAGCTGTGGTAAGTCGGTCAAGGATTATGTTTTGCAGCCACCTCCAAAAGACCTGCTTGATCAATTGAAGAATCGGTTGCTGATGGAAGAAAAGAATTACAATAGAGCATTGTTGGCACAAGAAAAGGCTGATTCAGTCCCTAAGTTAAATGCTGACCAAAGAAGAATTTATGAGCTCATTCTAAATGCGTTTGCAAGAGGTAGGCAGGAATTGATATTTGTGTATGGCCATGGAGGAACTGGTAAAACCTTTTTGTGGAAAGCAATTATTAGTGCTTTACGATCTGAAGGTAACATTGTGCTTGCAGTCGCTTCTTCTTGTATTGCTTCCCTACTCCTTCCATCAGGAAGGACCGCGCATTCAAGATTTAAACTGCCTCTAGAACTCACAGATGAGTCACTTTGTAGAGTTAAAAAAAATACTCATATCGGAAACCTGTTAGCTGAAACAAATTTGATCATTTGGGATGAGGCACCTATGAATGATCGGCGCTGCTTTGAGGCATTAGATAGGACGCTTAAAGACATACTAGATGCACCAGACGTTCTTTTTGGTGGTAAAACAGTTATTTTAGGAGGTGATTTTCGGCAAACGCTGCCTTTCAAGAAGGGTGCTCCAAAAATGGAAATAGTTCTGTCTTCTTTTGCAAGCTCTCACCTCTTGCCACATTTTAAGCTAATGACATTGAAGGAGAACATGAGGCTATTTCGATCAGGAATTAGCTTAGAAGAACAGAACTTGGCCCACTCTTTTGCAGCTTGGCTTCTTGATATTGGTGATGGGAAGCTCGGAGAACCTGGCGAACAAGATAGCAAAAATACATCATGGGTTGAAATTCCAGGTAGGTATTGTATAGAAGACAGCACAGAAGGTTTGTCAAAGCTGATAGATTTTATCTATGACCAACCCACACTCCGAACACCTTCAGCAATCACTCTGCAGCAAAAAGCTATTGTTTGTCCAAAAAATGAGACTGCAGACATTATTAACACACAGGTTTTATCAATGTTTGAAGGTGAAGTTACAAGTTATGCAAGCCATGATATGGCTATTCCAATCAACAGTTCTGCTGCTGAAACTGAGATGTTGTATCGTGCTGAATATCTAAACACATTTAACTTATCAGGATTTCCGCCACATCAACTCCATCTTAAAGTTGGAGCACCTGTGATGCTTTTAAGAAATGTTAGTTTAGCAGGCGGTTTATGCAATGGGACACGCATGATAGTCACACAAATTATGTCAAGGCTTATTGAAGTGCAAATCATCACAGGCACAAGAGTCGGTGAAAAGGTCTTCAAACACAGGATAACTTTGATTCATAAAGATACAAATCTTCCTTTCTCTTTCAAGCGCAACCAATTCCCAATAAAACTCTGTTATGCAATGACAATCAACAAAATTCAAGGACAATCTCTTAACAAAATTGGTGTTTACCTTCCGCAGCCAGTTTTTGGGCATGGGCAGTTATATGTTGCTCTTTCTAGAGCTAAATCTCCTCATGGTTTGAAAATTCTCATGAAACAGCAAGACAATAGAAGACCAAACGAAACTAAAAATATAGTTTACAAAGACTTTTTGACAAATATAGGACGTTCATAGTCATTTTTGCATCGCAGAGTCATACTCAGATATTTTTCTTTCTGTCTTTTTTTTTTTTTTTTTTTTTTTTTTTTTTTTTTTTTTTTTTTTTTTTCATTTAATCATTAACATTGTTAAATATGGCCTTACAACTACATGTCAATTATTCATTACTTCATAAAGGTATCACAAAAATAGCAAAATACAAATACATTTTGTAAAAACCTGTCTTATATACCACTTGCTGTTCCATTCTTTTTTAGCTGATTGGTCTTGCCATCTTCTTTTGTTACCATTTTTTTGTTTATAACGCAACTTAGAAATACAGGTACATTTTCTACGAGCCTATCTTATATAGCATGTGCCATTGCATTATTTTTTACCTTATTGATCTTACCATCTTCGTTTCTTATCGTTTTTCCATTATAACTCACCGTCATTTATTATATACTTACAGTTAAATGGCAGGCCCTGCAAGTAGTGACAAACAGCATACATCTGTGCAAAAAATGGTTGCAAATAGCAGCGGTACAGTATCTGAGGTTGAGCATGTGTTTGAACAGGCAATCATTGAAACCAGCTGTCCCACAGAGATTGCAGTAATTGCTGAGTTCAATGTTGCAAAAATCATGAATCGGTAGCCGGGCGGTCAACCACCCTGCAGCGAGTAATCGGTCGAGGCGGGATTAATCGGTGATTAATCGGATTGGCATTTTTTTCATGTTTTGGGTATTTCTGGAGACCAAACTAAAGATCGTAACTGATTCCAAGCCTACTATGTTTCCAAACCTCAATAAAAGGCTCCAATTCTGATTATGAGGCTAATTGTGCGTTATAAGTGAAATAAACGATCCCCAAATTAAGTAGAATGCCTAAATTTTTATTTTTTCAAAGCTGACCGATTTGGCCGATTCGGCCGATTTTTTGCCGATTTTTTTGCCTGACCGATTTTTTGGCCGATTTTTGAAATTCTACAAGGTATAGGGCCGATTACCTTGTAATCGGTGATTAATCGGCCGAGTTGACCGATTTTTGCAACATTGGCTGAGTTACACCCCAACTCTTATGACAAGGTCATTGAAATTAGGGTATATAGAAAATGGATTTTGGTGACCTATTCAAAGAAAGCTGGAGCTGAATTCTCCCCCCAAAAAAATGAAACTGCGTTCTGCTGCATATTGATAGATGAAGAGGTATGTCAACCTTCATGTTATGTAAACAATACATATTAGTTCCTTCACTTTTAATATCGACGCATTTATATAAACAGGGCAATGCTATACAGGCAAACATGAATGTCAAAGAAATTGATTATTTTGACCCAAAAATTAAACTTGGATCCACCTACAGAATTTCAGATTTCATGTGTGAGCCCGCCAGTGCATACCAGCAGACAGTTGATAACAGAACAACTCTGCGCTTTGGGAGAATCACGAAATTCACCCCTATAACAGCACCAAACATTCCACACCACAATTTTAAATTTGTGTCATACAACCACCTTCAATCCAAAGTGCCAACAGAAGATGCAACAGGGAAAATCCAATACCCAATGCTCACAGGTCATGCTCTGAACCTTAATTTTTCTGCACACAGCAAAATTTACAAAGCATGATACTTATTTCATTGCAGATTATATTGGGTGCCTAAGATCAGTTGGACCATTAAAGCATAAACAAAATGCCAACCAAGATGAGACCGTGTACAGAAAACTTAGCATCGAAAACCTAAGGCATGTAACGTTAAAGAAATTAATCATTTTTTTGTGAAGAATCTATTCATTATTCAATAGCACTTTACTTATGTTAACAGCGGTAATGTTATTGAGTTGACACTATGGGATGCGGTGGCCCAAAATTTTGAGCAAACTAGACTTGAAGAGATGGAACAACCTGTTATAATTGCAGTCAGCTCTTGCCGTGTCACACGCTTTAGAGGTGTTGTATTCATACCTTACCTTACACATCTATATTAATAATTAATTACTCATGCATTTGCAAATATTTGTGTGGCAGATTATCAGTTAACAGCGACGTCAGCAACACACTTTTACCTAAACCCAAACATACCAGAGGCTGAAGAAGCATGAAAACAGTAAGAATCTATTAACAAAAAAAAACTAAATTCCTACATATTGACATACCAACTGCTTAAAACAAATTCATTGCAACTTTCTAAATTATGCCAGGTACAGAGACAAACACCACGCAGCTCCACCGCTACGCATCTGCATAACACCATATGAAGATGCTCAAAAAGAAATGTTGAGAAACCGATTTCCATTGAAAACACTTTTGGATCAAAATCCAGAAGCATACAAGGTATATTTACTGAAATTTACAGCAAATTTTTAATTAAATTTTCTTTAGTACATCACACTACATGCAATATTTCTTAGGCCGTTAGATTCACTGCTGAAGCAACAATAAGCAGCATCAACGTCAACAGAGACTGGTTCTACATATCTTGCAATAAATGCCTTTTAAAAGTTAAGGAAGAAGATGGAATCTATCGCTGCTTAGATCATGGAAAGCAAGAGCAGCCATGCTATAGTTAAATAATGCTGTAACTCACATTTACACAACCTAAAGAAAATAGCAAACGTTAAATGATCCTTTCACTTTCTTCATTATACACAGGTATAATTTCAAAGGTTTTATCACAGACCAATCTGCAACTGCTCCAATGACTTTCTTCACCCCTACTGCTGACGACATAGTAGGATTATCATGCTCAGAGTTGATTTCGATGCACACAGTGGCAGACCTTCAACAAATACCAGCAGAAATCTTTGCAGCAGAAGGACAAAACAATATTTTCCAGTTTCATTACAATCAAACAGGGAGATCAGTGGATTTCACTTTAGACAAGGTTTTCAAAAAGACAAACAAACGACTCAAAACAACACCACCGATGAATGCAAACTCAGGTTCTCAAATTTATCTGACCAACCCCTCTTATTTAACTATACTTTTTGCAAATGTACATGTTAACTATTATGTTTTATGAAAACTAGGTATGCAGTCAACACCTGTGCAAGAAAACCCAAGTACCGCCTTTTGTTTTATTAGCATATCTTATTTAAAGAAAGCATTTGTGAATGTAAATATTACCTATTTTCCCTTCCTTTTTTTTTTTTTTTTTTTTTTTTTTTTTTTTTTTTTTTTTAATAAAACTAGGGACACCGCCAACACCCATGCTTATAACAAATCAAGCTGACCAACAAGCATATCCATCTGAGGATACACCAGAACAAACCAAATCAAGACTGGTCAAAAAACAGTTATTCCAAGATCAGACAACACCTGTGAAGAAACACAAAGGTATTTTACAAAATTTATTTAGCATGTAGACTCCAGAATATATTACACACATATCACACACTATCACACCATAACTGACACTAAACTTAAAGACAATAGCAAAATTTAAAATACAGCAAAACAAAATAGATTATGCCGAGAAATCTAAAACACCCTTAAGTTTTTTAATAAAGATATCCTTATTACAAGCATTCAGCTCTAGCTCAGCTGTTATTAGTTGCATTTGCATGACCTTTTGATCATCTTTTGCCTGTTCCTGTCTAAGAAACTCGGCCGTTTTCTGCGCACAAATGTTTCCAACACTTTCGAGCTCCAGAATAAAGCTTCCCCTTTCACGAGTTATACCAACCAGCCTTGCACATATTGCATTCATCTGCTGTGCCATTTGAATGTCTTCGATTGCTGATTTATGACAATATAAAACTAGCATCTCAGACCAGTTGTTAGAGTTTGCCTCAACCCTAAGTTGGTCACACCTAGGGTGTCTAGACATTTTGCCTTCTTGGTTTTGTATCCGAATGAGAAAACTCCCTTACCAAAATTTTTTTTTAAGCACCACTGTCTTAAATAGACACCAAAACTCAAAAAAAAAATCCCGTGACCTATTAGCATAGGATGACTATTAGAACAGCACCCTTTTTGCATCCATTATAGACATTCATATTAGCTGTGCCTGTTCTACTTGCAGTGTCTTCTGTTCAACTATGCTACCATCCAAAATAGGCACAAATAATTACCCTGCAGTCTTGAAAAATTGCCACAAATAATAGAGTACCAACTGTTTTTTCTAAATCACAATGCCATTTAAAAATATAAAAAACACAAAAGCCTATTTCATTATTCGAGTATCTCATGATTACTTTCCTTCACTCTAAATTACACCTCTTTGTTATCTCATAAACTGATTATTTTGATTCTTGCAGCAACACCAGAACAATCATCACAACAGCAACGCGCGGGTTACATCCCTCGTTATATACATTTACATTTTTATTTCTTAAATTAGAAATATTTAGGACGACATCATGGCATGCATCATGAACATAATCTTAGAAAGATTTTGAGATATCTTGTATAGATCTTCAAGCTAAAGAGTTGACATTTCAAGATATGGAAAGATTGTGCAAGATATGAAAAGATTTGAGAATCTCTTAGCTGTCCTACACTGGCGGATCCAAACCTATACAAGGGCGGATCCAAATTTAGGGATCCGCCAAATCCGCCAACTGTTTTATCAGTTTGCCTATAAATAGCAAGCTGATCATTTTGGCACATTCATCACTCATATAGCTTAAAATATATAATCATTCATTTGCATATCACTAACCCATATCATTCATTTCATTCTTGTTGATCTCACTTTTGTAGCAAAGAAGATCAAGCATACAAGCTTCAACATACTTACTGTTGCAAGTTTCATTAGTTAGGTTCTGTGTGATTTTGTATTATTTCACACATCATTATACATTTCATTAGTAGTGTGTGGTTAGTGTTTTAGTCCTTAAAACACAAAGAGTGTCGGGAGTGGTTGTACCCTTGTGAAAGAACCAACGGAGTGGTTGTACCCTTGTTAAAGAACCAACGGGAGCGGTTGTACCCTTGTAAAGAACCCGGTGTTTAGCTTAGTACCGGATAAAGTGTAAGCGACGTGTATAAAGGTTTTCTCCGCCGAGAAGGGAGTTTGTTTCTTAGTGAAGAAAAACTCTCGAGTTAGAGGCTCGAGGAGTGGAGTAGGGCAAGGAAGAGAGTCCTTGTAACCGAACCACTATAAATCTCCGTGTTGTGGTTTGATTGTTCCTATCCTTACTTACTTTACTTATATTGCTTGTTTGTGAGTATTTTTTTTGAAATCACATTAAGTCACAAAGCGAATTAATTTAAAAACGGTAAAAACTATTCAACCCCCCTTCTAGTTTTCCACAAGTATGTTAGACTCATAAGAGCTTAACATATTTGGACCCGAACATACACAAAATGGTCGATAAACTTGACAACTAATATACACGCGAATGATAATGTCTAATTATATATATTTAACTTGTATAATGTGACGATAAAACTTATATTATTCAAGAGTCGTAACGACTTGGAAGTGCTTTACAAACAGACGCATCATGTCCAAATTTGGATAGTTACTTTACGATTTAATCGTTTATAACTATTTAATATCCTAAAACCTTTTGTAACTTATACGTTTTCTTCCTAAATCATAACGTCTTATCAACAATTTGGAAAATGGGTAAAACACCGAAACAACCTATTGATGTTTTCTTTCTCATTTTCTTATTTTATTCTTTCTTTCTTATTCTTATTTCTTCTCTCTTTTCTTTATTCTTTTCTACGTATTCATCTGTGTTCGCCGAATTTTATTATTTTAACTTTCTCATATCCACAAGAGTCTTAAACGTTTATTTATTTCAAACGCCATTGAAACTAAACCTTTTCATTTCAAATACAAGTATTGTTTTATAAACCACTTTGAGGATTATTTCTGAAACATGCCAATTATCTATTAGGTTGTGCTAAAGTTCACTTGCCGTGCTGTACCATCTGATCTTATTGTGATATCTTGTTTCTCTACTACTAAGGTGTGATTCATAGCCCCACTTTACTTTTAAATTGTTTATAAACCCATGAGGGAGATACATGCTATTTATTTTTCATGAACACAATTGTTTAACTGTATGCTTTTCTTGACTAAGATGATATTGCTAAGTACCGTCCTTGCCAAAAGCAAGTCCCTCTATCATGAACCATTAATCACTTGCGAGTGAGCGCGATTATAGTTTATAGGCCTATAGGATTTGACCATCCCGCCATGTTGACCAAGGCCGGCAACATGTGTTGAGCTATATTCGAGTTATCTAGGTATCTGGCAAAGTACCTACTTGAGGGCAACTATTATATTATAAATTCTGCGGTCACTGTCGACTTACGCCAATGTTATTTGGTGCCAGTTAACGTTTTGTGTGTCATGAGCTCAGCAACTGTTTGACGCTTACCTAATATATGTATTTGTTACTTATATCTTCCAAACTTGAAAATCTTGTGTTCAACTATTTACTATAAAGCTATGAATTTCACTCAACATTTGTGTTGACTTTTTAAGCATGTTTTATCTCAGGTAATTGATGCATACTATACTGGCTAGGAGTGACATGAAGATTATCGATGGCTATCTGTTTTTACTACATATTTACTTTTACTATCTTTTTACTACTTTTTATCATTCGAAAAACCCTATTGAATTGTCTTTTATTCCGCTGCGTATGATGTTTGAGAATCTTTTGAACTCCAATGTTTATTTATAATTCGAATGATATATTTTTATTAAAACGGCTTGTTATGAAGTCGTTTTCTATGATTGTGACTGTCTTACCCGAAAGTAATACCCCAAACTATGTTCCGCTGCCATAATCCGAGTTGGGGGTGTTACAGAATGGTATCAGAGCCACGGTTTATAGAGAACGAGGTCATACTCGACTATAAACATTTTCTCTTTCTTGTGTCAAAACGTTTTCACAATCGATAGCCATCAGCCCTCCGTGCCACTTCGCTCTTTTATCGTTTTATTTGAATTTTTATGTATGCATTCTCTCATACTATTATATACTTAAACTTTCTGCTGCTATCTTACTTCATATAAAAATATTTTTATAAAAATTTTGGCTAGGATTTTTATATTTTTTTCCGATACTCCTTGTAGAGTATCATGTCTACACCAGTCCCATCCGGTCAGTTATCAGTTGCACCCCTTGATACCGCACTTGCACCATCTAGTCCAGAGGAGGATCCATATCCTATTGATGATGAGATTGAGGATGATGATGAGATGGAGGATGATGACGATGATGATGAGGGTGCTGATGACGAGGAGGAGGAGCCGGAGGATCTCCCTATACTACCTTCACCAGCAGTGTTAGACGTCACATATGAGTCTGATACATCAGATGCGTTGGGTCATGCACTTGTTATCGAGGTAACGTCTGAGCCACCATCGACGTTTGAGATTGGAGAGTCTTCAGCAATGCCGCGAGTGTCACCCTCAGAGCTTAGGGCTGAGCTGAGCCATTTGCGTCAGGATATCGGTTGGTGTAGGGTCGCTACATGTCGATGTCTTGACGGTTGAGTGCGCGACAGACTAATGTTCTAGGGTTAAAGAAGGAGATTAAGGGAGATAGGAGAGCTATGGGTAACTTGTATGTTGAGTTGTATGAGCATGCTGCGAGGTTGAGTTCGACAGAGAAGACATAGATAAAGATTCAGGAGCATTTGGTGTTGCTGGAGAAGAGGATGTCAGAGGTTGAGAAGATTGTGGAGAATTTGGATCTTAAGACTATTTTCACTGATATTGATAGCCATCGTTACCAGCGTAGAATTCAAGAGTTGAGGGATGAGATCCATGCCATGTAGTGGCAGGCGTACTATGACAGGCTGGCGCGATTCCGTTTCGATGATAGTGTTGATGTCTTGGCTACATACGGAGAAGACCATCAGTAGAGATTAGTGATCATCTTTATTATGATAGTTTAGTATTGTAGTAGTAGTTTGCCTTGTATGTACTAAACTGACTAGTTTCAGTTAGTAGATTTTGATAAGAAACTTGTAGTCGTTTTGCATATCTTGTAAGACTTATGACAAGTGTTGAATCTATGATGTATTTTGGTGATGTACTATTTATGATGTTGAATGTACGCTGTATTATGATGTATCATTGTGTTGTTTACTCTGTGTTATGATTCTGTTACATTGATCAAATACTTACCGTGTTGTACACTTGTAATGAATGATAGAATTATGCCACCTAGGAGAATGACACCAGCTGAGATACAGAAACTGGTGGATGACGGTATTGCCGCAGTGCTTGCAGGGCAAGCGGGTATTGGCAATCCAAATGGTGGGCATGCAGGAGTTTACGCTGCCAATGAGAATCGTTTCTGTACTTATAAGGACTTTATGAATTGCAAGCCTATCACTTTCAAGGGAACTGAAGGAGCTGTTGGTTTGACTCAGTGGTTTGAGAAGACAGAGTCTGTGTTTCTACGAAGTAACTGTTCTGAGGATTGCAAGGTGAAGTATGCGATAGGTACCTTAGTGGAACATGCGTTGTCTTGGTGGACTAGAAAATGCTTACAACATTCCGTGGGAAGAATTCAAAAAGAAAATGGTCAAGAAGTACTGTACTCGTAGTAGGGCTGAGCATCGGGCTGGATCCCGACCCGGTCCCGTCCCGACCCGACAAATCCCGATACCGAAAGAAGCAGAAAATCCATACCGATACCGAACCGATTAGAAGTCGGGTCGGTTCGGTTTATGTCGGGACTGTCGATTTCGATTTCGGGTATAAGCAGCCAAGCCCGAAAATATTTGTTGTTTTAGTCAATGATATCTTTTGACAATGGTCCCAACTTACAGCAGGCCTCCACTAACTTTCTTCAATAAACAAAGCAATAAAATAAACAAAGCAATAAGTTAAATAAAGTGGGAATCAAAGCCATCATGCCAAGTAATCTTTTACAGCAGGCCTCCACCTAACCCATCTCAACTCACAGTCAAAACTACATCACCTCAACTCCCATCAACAAGTCACTAAATGAAAAAAAAAATACATGATCTCAGATTGCTTCAAACTTTGTTACCAATCTTTTACAAGATTTTTTAGTTTGAACAATAATCATCATCGACCCTTTTGGAAGCATTGCTTCCTTAATATCCAAAACAAATAGAATTGATTTATAACAAAGTTGCTATAATCATTTCTTGTTTCGTTCAAAGATCAATAAAACGAAAACATAAGCAAATACACCTACCCGAGACCTTTATCACAAGATCTTGAAGCCATAAGTATTCTCCTTGTGTTCTTCGAAGCTGAAACAAGAAAGATTAAACCTTGTGTTCATCAAGATCTATTTTTTTTGAAGCTGATGATAATTGAGGGGATAGATCGATTGGAATGATGAGAGTTGTGTAACATGATAATGTTGGGAGGATAAGTGGAGGTAGTACTAAGGTAAAATAAATATATATATTATTATATATATAAATATATATATATAATATTTTAAATATATATAAAGGGAATCGGGACACTTTATCGGGATAATGTCGGTTTTAACCGACCGACTGAACCGATTCTCTAAAAATTAAAACCGACTACCGACCCGAATTTCACTAATTCGGTTTCGGGACCATCGGTTTATGTCGGGATCAGGTCGGTTGTCGGGACTCGGGCAGTTTTGCTCACCCCTAACTCGTAGTGATGTGTAGAGGTTGGAGACTGAGTTTTACTATTTGACCATAAAGGGTGTTGATCTTGCTGCTTATGTACGTCGGTTTCAAGAATTGAAGGTTTTCTGTGCTCACATGGTGCTAGATGATGAGAAACTATTGGAGGAGTTCATTAGAGGATTACCTTCCAGTATTGAAGGGCATGTGACGTCTTACAACTCTCAGACTCTGGATGAGACTATTCACATATCTGAGCGACTTTTGGATCAAGTGATCAAACATGGTGCTGTTCAGAGGAGTAACAACTATGACAACAAAAGAAAGTGGGATGACAACAAAAGGAACACCAACTACAACAACTATAACAATCGCAATAACAACAGTAACCCTCACCACCACAACAATAACAACAATCAGTACCGTAACAACAACCATCACCATCAACAGAACAGAAGACAGGAGACTGTTAAGGCTTATGTGGCTGCACCAGCACAAGTCGGAGGGTATGCTAGGCCGCACCCATTCTATGATAAGTGTAGACAACATCACGCTGTACCATGCACAGCTAAGTGTCAGAAATGTTAGAAGGTTGGACATATTGCTAAACATTGTAAGAATATAGCTGTGGCTACTGGGAGTAACACACAGCCAGTGGTGACTTGTTTTGGATGTGGAGAGCGTGGTCACTACAGGAGTCATTTCCCAAAGAACAACGGTCAGCGAACCGAAGGCGCTCTTGGGAGAGCATATGTGATGGGCAATGAAGAGCAGCAACATGATCCGAATGTGGTTACCGGTACGTTTCTACTCAACAATCATCGTGTTAAAGTTTTATTCGATTCTGGTGCCGATATGAGTTTTGTATCTTCTACGATTTCACCACTACTTAATATCACCCTTACTGCCCTAGACACAAGTTATAGAATTGAACAAGCTAATGGCAACTTAGTTGACAGTTGCACCGTAATCCGAGACTGTACCCTAAACCTCCTAGATCACCCGTTTAGTATCGATCTCATGCCCATTGAACTCGGAAGCTTCGACGTAGTGGTTGGTATGGATTGGCTATCCAAGCATCAGGCGAGTATCGTTTGTGGTGAGTGAGTTGTTCATATCCCTCTCAATGGTGAAACCTTTATTATCCGAGGAGACCGTAGTGGAACCCGTTTTAATATCATATCTTGTATCAAGACCTTAAAATACATCGAGAGGGGATGTCATGCATTCCTAGCACATGTGGCTAAGAAGAATTCGGGAGAGAAGCGACTTGAGGATGTTCCAATTGTGCGTGATTTTCCCAAAGTATTTCCCGAAGATCTACCTGGACTTCCACCGGTTCGACAAGTGGAATTCCAAATCGACTTAGTGCCGGGAGCTGCAACCGTAGCACGTGCACCGTATCGACTAGCGCCGAAAGAGATGCAAGAACTGTCTAACCAACTGCAAGAGTTGTTGGATAAAGGGTTTATTCGACCAAGTTCCTCGCCTTGGGGAGCACCAGTGTTATTTGTGAAGAAGAAGGATGGATCATTCAGGATGTGTATTGACTATCGTGAACTGAATAAGCTAACAGTGAAGAACCGATACCCGTTGCCAAGAATCGACGACTTATTCGACCAGTTACAAGGATCATATTTCTACTCTAACATAGACTTACGATAAGGTTATCATCAACTCAGAGTCCGGGAAGAGGATATTCCCAAGACAACATTCAGAACTCGATATTGCCACTATGAGCTTCGAGTAATGCCCTTTGGTTTGACAAACCATGGACCTCATGAACCGAGTGTGTAAACCATATCTGGACAAGTTTGTTATATTCTTCATCAACGGCATTTTGATCTACTCCAAGAGTGAAGAAGAACACAAGCCACATCTGACGATAATTCTTAAGTTACTCAAGGAAGAGAAATTGTACGCGAAATTCTCTAAGTGTGAATTTTGGATTCGCACGGTACAATTCCTTGGTCATGTGATTGACAGTAAAGGATTACACGTGGATCCCGCAAAGATTGAAGCCATTGAGAACTGGCCAACACCCACCAACGCTACAGAAATTTGCCAATTTCTGGGATTGGCTGGATACTACAGGAGATTCATCGAGGGACTCTCCAAAGTAGCTAAACCGTTAACTACGTTAACTCGAAAGGATAAGAAGTACGAATGGGGAAAGGACGAAGAAGAAGCATTCCAAGCGCTGAAGCAGAAACTTTGTAGTGCACCAAGTTTAGCGTTGCCAGATGGAGCCGAAGATTTCGTGGTCTATTGCGATGTATCACACCAAGTGTTCGAAGCAGTTTTGATGCAACGAGGGAAGGTCATGTCATATGCTTCCCGACAACTTAAGACTCATGAGGAGAACTATACCACGCATGATTTGGAGTTAAGAGCTATGGTTTTTGCACTTAAGATTTAGAGACACTATCTATACGGTACGAAGTGTACTGTCTTTACCGATCACAAGAGTCTTCAACATATTTTGGATCAGAAGGAGTTGAATATGAGACAACGACGATGGTTGGAACTGTTAAGCGACTATGAATGTGAAATCCGATACCACCCGGGAAAAGCGAACGTCCTGGCTGATGCCTTGAGTCGTAAGGAATGGTTGAAGCCGCTGCAAGTTTGAGCTTTGGTTTTGACTATCAGTTCAAACCTTCCCGCCCGGATTCTTCAGGCACAAGAAGAAGCCGTGAAACAAAAAGACCTCAAGAGTGAGAAGCTCTACGGCATGATACAGAAGAAGCTTAAGAAATGTTCAGATGGAACTTTATGTTTTCAAGGAAGAAGTTGGGTACCACGTTTTGGAGGACTGCGAGACTTAATTATGCATGAGTCTCATAAGTCAAAGTACTCTGTACACCCGTGATCTGACAAGATGTATCACGACCTCAAGGAGTTATATTGGTGGACGAATATGAAGACTGACATTGCCGACTATGTCCGCAACTGCCTTACGTGCTCTAAAGTTAAAGCCGAACATCAGAAACCGTCTGGTCTTCTACAACAATCTAAGATTCCCGTATGGAAATGGGAACGGATTACTATGGACTTTATCACCAAACTTCCAAGGACTTCAACCGGTTTCGACGCTATTTGGGTAATAGTCGATCGACTAACTAAATCTGCACACATTCTACCAATCAAAGAGAACTAAAGTATGGACAAACTAACTAGACTTTACGTTAAGGAAGTAGTCTCGAGGCATGACGCACCAATATCTATCATCTCTGACCGAGACAGCAGATTCACATCAAATTTTTGGCAATCACTTCAGGATGCCTTTGGCAGAAACCTCGACATGAGTACCGTATACCACCTGCAAACCGACGACTAAAGTGAAAGGACAATACAGACCTTAGAAGACATGCTTCGAGCTTGTGTGATTGATTTTGGAAATGGGTGGGATACCCATTTGCCCTTGATCGAGTTTTCGTACAACAACAGCTATCATACAAGCATTAAGGCTGCACCGTTTGAATCATTGTATGGTCGAAAATGCCGATCACCTATCTGTTGGGCTGAAGTAGGGGAAGCTCAGCTTATTGGGTCGGATATTGTTCGTGAGACAACCAAGAAGATCGTGCAAATTAAGAACCGATTGCAAGCCTCAAGAGACCGACAGAAGAGTTACGCAGATGTGAGGCGTAAACCACTAGAGTTTCAGGTCGGCGATAAGGTTATGTTTAAAGTCTCGCCATGGAAAGGGGTGATACGGGTTGGTAAGCGAGGGAAGCTAAACCCTAGGTACATTGGACCGTTCAAGATTTTGAGCTACCACCCGAGCTCAGTAGAGTGCACCCTACGTTTCACGTGTCAAATCTGAAGAAGTGCTTATCCGACGAGTCAGCCGTAATCCCACTCGACGAGATCCAGATTCATGAGCAGTTGAACTTTATTGAGGAACCAGTCGAGATTATGGACCGTGAAGTCAAATACCTGAAGCAGAGTCGTATTCCCATCGTGAATGTCCGTTGGAATTCCAAGAGAGGACCCGAGTTCACCTAGGAGCGTGAAGACGGGTTCAAGCGCAAGTACACTCACCTTTTCTCAACCCCGGCTGATAACACTAACTGAAATCCGGGACGGATTTCCAAATATGATGTAGGTGTTGTAACACCCGATAATTTTCCAAAACCTTTTTCACTAGCCAAATATTTATTTTTGCATCACCTTAGCATTTAAACTTTTCCTGAACTTATTTGAACTTGAGAAACAGTAGATATCTTGATTAACGTGAGCGTTATCCCTTTATTATGTCAGCACAACCTAGAAAACACGAAACGAATCTATTTTTGCAAAATAAATTAACTTCGAGAAAGTTATGCGTGTTTATACTCATTTTTACTAGAAAAGTTATTTCGGAAACAATGGCGCAAGTCCCGTAAATTATTATGGTCGTTTGATACGTTAAATGGGTCCCATGGTGTTTATTTCAAAAGTTTCACTACTTGGCACAATCACCCCCTCCGCCCGACAGTTACACCGCGCCCCCTCCACTTTCTTTTTCCCACCTTTGGCCCCTCCCTTCATATAAAAACCTTCATTTCTCTATCTCCCTCATAATAACACACACACTTCCACACCACCCTCTCCACACCTCTCGCCGGAACCCTACCGACCGCCACCACTGCCGTTCGGCCAAATTCCAGCCACCTCCAATTTTCACCCCACGCGTAGATCAAGCCCCTCTCTTCATTTCTGAAACTTTTGAAGACTTTTGGAGTCTGTTTGGTTCGTGTTCGAGTACCACCGCCGCCACCACAGTCGCACCACCACTCACCGCCACACCCCACCTTCTCCTCTCTCTTTTGGTATAACCCACGCGCCTCCTTTTCTTCTATTTTCATTTTTATATAAAACCCTAACCCTAAATTTTTTATAAACCGATCTTTATTAATAAAAACATTTTAAAACTTGTTGTTTTATAAATAAATCGTGTGGATCTAATATTTTAACTCTCTTTCGGGATTAGAAAGAGGAGAATTGAGTTCGTTGGATGAAGATCGTGTGCTCATGCACTAAAAGAAATAGGAGAGAAAATATTTTTGAGATTTTTGTAAATTTTAGAAAAAGGAAAATATTTTTGGATTTTTGAAAGTTTTTAGAAAAAAGAAAATATTTTTATTTTTAATATTTTAAAAATATAATATTTATTTTTATTATATATAAATATATATATATATATATATATATATATATATATATATATATAATATATATATTTGGTTTTTACAAATTTTTAACAAAATAAACTTTCAAAAGAAAGGATCTTCAAGGCACCAACGCCGAACAAAACGCAATAATCTTAACAGATTTCCCCGGCAGCGGCGTAGAAATAGCTGTTTTAATTAAGTTTTCCCGTTAGATAAAAGAGTCACTTGAGGACAAATGACAATTAATATTCCGGAGTCGTATTTCTCGGCGAGATTTGAATTAAAATTTACGTTTATGTCTTTTGTAATATGCTTGATTGTCGAGTATTTTTGGTTTGGTTTTTTTCTAAAAGATTTTTAAAAACTATTTTAACTTAATTAAAAGGAACTATTAAACTCTTTTAAAAGACAAACTACAACTAATGACAATGAAATTAAGCTAAGAATATGATATTAAAAGATATGTTTGCCAAGTGTGGTGAAAAAATTATTAAGTGTGAATTATTGTTTTAAGCCCTTTTTAATTAATACCTGTCAAAATAAATCATTTTCTCACAATGTTGGTTTATTTTGAAACAAATTAATTTTTCTTGATAAAAATTATTAGATCTAAATAATCAATTATCCTAACGGCTTTTGCCCGTTAAAACAGCCAACTATAAAGATCTAAAAATAATCCGGAAATTATTAATTACAACCTTTGATACCCGTTTAAAAAGAAAGGTTTTCTCACAATGTTGATTTATATTGAAAACACTTTTTTTTATCTAGGTAATATTTACTTGGTTTAGATAGTTAGTTACCTTAACAGCTTTTACCCGTAAAAATTACTAAAAATCAAACCAAGTAAACCAAAGTTTATTAATCAATAATTTCTAAGCTTTCACACTTAATTTCACAATTTACCAACACTTAACAAACATATAAAAAGATCTACTCACTACACATACTAATTAAGCTCATGATAACAAATAATCCAACAAACATATTCATAATAAACTAAACTAATTAATAGACTAAAACTACTAGAGAAAGTAAAGGAATACAACCCGGTGAATAAATCGAGACTAATAACCACCCGATTCTATAAACTTATCAAATCCTAGAGTCTACTTCTCAAATAGCTTTAATATTACCAAATAGTTAATAAAGTTTGTGACTTTATTCACTAATTAGCTTTACCAAAACTATAAAAGCAATATACTTTAGTGATAAGCTAGCTTATAGAAACCTTAAGCTCCTCGCCTTTATAAGGGTTAGTACAAATAAACTAATAAATACAGTTTATAAACATATTTTCGTATTTTTTTTAAGGAAAATAATATTTTCACTAATTTATCACCCAAAAAGGCTCATAAATCAATGAAAAATATCAAATGATCTCAGAAAAATCCCAAAAAGTTTTAGAAACTTTAGTAAAATGACAGAAGCTTACTATAAAATTTTCAGAATTTTTGGAAGGACAAGTATTTTATTTGATTTATTAAACTGAAACAGTTCATAAATCAAAATAAAATAGTAAACGATTTAAAAAAAAATCTGAAACTTTTACAATAACTTTGGGAAACAGTAAGGAGATGACAAAAATTTTTAAAAATATTTTTAGACGATTTTTACTATTTTATAAAAATGAAATACGAATCAGATCTATAAAAACAAAAAGACAGAAACTGTTTTTGATTTTTTAAAAATCTTAAACTACTCATAAAAATCTGAAAACTTTATCTTATCTTTAGAAAACATTAAGAAGATAACGTATATTTTTAAAATATTTTTTTTGACTAATTTTTATATTTTTTAAAAATAAAATTCGAAACAGTTAAATAAAGAAAAAAAAGGACAGAAACTATTTTTGGTTTTTTTTTAATAGTAAAACGTGAAAAATAACTTTTGTAAAAACTAAAAATGACAGAAAACTATTTTTTTGATTTTCTCAAAATAAGCTACGAATTATTTTGTGTTTTTTTTTTTCTTTTTTTTATAATATATTTTTAACTAATAAAAACTAAATAAAGGAACAAACTTTTATAAAAGAAAGAGATGAAAAAAAAGAGTGTGTGTGACTAATGTGTAAAACAATATTTTACACCTACACCATCATTAAAACTCTTTCTTAATAAAAAATTTAGACAAAATAATAAAGATTAAAATAATATAACAAGATGAGATGAGAAAAATATCAAAAAGTAAAGATTGCAAGAAAAACTACACTACTATTAAAGCAAAACTAGAAATTTTAAAGAGGCAAAATTAATAAAAACATTAAACTTTTATTAAATCTAGAGAGAAACTAAAACAAAAAAAATAATGAAGAGAGGATGAAATATTAATGCCAAAGTCGGCTGCTAGCCTGCTACTACCCTACGCTCCCCCAAAGTTTACAATGATACGATGTATTTATAGCCACAATCCCCCAAAACCCTAAAAAATATCTCTCAATCAAAATCAAAATCAAAGTGTGATAGCTGGCTGGGACACTTGGCGAAAATCGAGTGGAGATGAAGAGTGAATGGGACTGAGAGTGGTGGAGGTGTAGTAGTTCACTCGCCTATTTGATTTATTTGTGGGGAGTGGATCACACGCAGCTAGCAAAGATATTACAGTACTTTAGTTCTATAGAGTTAATTTCAAAAATGGTCCCTATACTCGATCGGGTTTAACACTTTTAGTCCCCTTACTTTTTTTTAACGGATCTGCTCCCCAAACTTGCGACCCATAACGGGTTTAGTCCCTTGACCATAAATTCCCTCAGTTTGACCGTAACCTGTGTTAAGTTAGTAAAGATTGAGGGCTAATTTTGTCCTTTCAAGCTTGGCGGGATATTGACCACAAATGAAGACTGAAGCACACATTGAAACACACATTTGACTAATTAGGTGTTTCATCCCCAAAGTTTTCATCCCCAAACTCTCTCTCAAAATTCCCAGTTGTAATCAATGGTTTCTGAATGGAGGGTTCGTATGCAGGGATCAAAAGCAGCCTATCATGATTATGGTGAGTATTTTTTATTGTTCATGCTTAACTGAAGTTTTTTTTTTTTTTTTATCAATAATCTTGTGTAGATAACTCTTAATTTTTTAATGTTACCAAGTTATTTTCCAAGGGTTTTTTGCTTGAAGATCAACCATGGTGGTGCATTTACCAATCCTCCCAAGATAAGATATAAAGGTGGTAAGGTAGATTGGATAGACTCAATAGATTCTGATGTTTTTTTATTCTTGAAATTAACAACATGATGAAAGAGATTGGTTATGAAAACTCATCATTTGAGTATTATTATAAGGAACCTAACACTAATTTAGATAATGGCCTAAAAAAGTTAGTTAGTGATCAGGATGTTATGCAAATGATGAAGTTAGTTGCTAAGCATAAGGTAGTTGAGTTGTATGTTGATCATTGTGTTAATGAGGAGCCACTAAATATAGAGCCACTAATTATAGATGAGTCTTTGGTTGATAATGTAGTAGATAATGCACCAGTGAAGATTTCAACACCTCCAGTTGGATTTGAGATGACACCACCAGATATGACAAAAAGTCCAGTAAGAATGAGGGGTGGTGGTGTGACAATGAGAGGAGGTGGTGTGAGGAGAAGGGGTGGTAGGGTGCAGGTGAGGAGTGGTAGTGCAAGTGATGAAGCTGGGAGTAGCAGTAGCACTAGGCTTAGGACCATCAATGGAAAAATTGTTAGGTGTAGAGGAAAAGGAGATGGTTCAAGATCTTTCAGGTATCCTGGTGGAATTACACCTATAGGATACGGTGTTTCTTGGGATCCAGTTGATGGAGAACCAATGTTAGGAGTAAGTTACTCTTTTGAATTTTGTTTTGTTTTAACTGTTTTTGCATTTTATAATGTTATGAATTTTGCATTAGTTTAATTGGACTCTTTTGCATTTGCAGAATGTTATGGGTTTACCTGTTCCAGTTTGGCCTATTGGAATCACACCTGAAGATTGCAGAATCCATGCTGAAGCACCAGAAAAAGAACCAGTTATTGAACAAGAACCAATGCAGGAACCACTTGTGAGAAGACTTTCACAATATCATTTGCAGCAAGCTAAAGAAAGGAAAAAAGCAGCAAAAGGTCAAGCATCAAGCAGTGCATCAATAGAAGCAGTTCATGAGCCAGTTATGGAAGAAGTTCAGGAGCCACCACCAGTGTTTAGAAGGAGAGAATCAGAGAGGATAAATCAACTGGACCAGTTATGGAAGAAGTTCAAAAGGCCACCATCACCTGGACCAGATGATATTATTTCATTAGACTAGACTTGACAGTTTGACTAAATATGGTAACCCTTATTATGGCTAGCCACTTGTGAGGCTATTTTGTAAATCAGCCATATGTAAACACTTGGTAACCCTTTAATGTAGTATGTCTATTTGCAGTATGTACATTGTCATTAGACTTTTCTGTATGTTTGTAAGACTTGTAAAAGTCAATTTGGTACATTGTATTTTGATTTGTAAAAGTCAATTTCATTTTGGTAATGTGGAATTTCATTTTGGTACAATATATTTTGACTTGTATTAGACTTCTGGTAATGTAATTTGACTTCTAAAAGTCTGCACAGTTATGGTTATGTAATTTGGTCTAATAGTTATGGTACATTGTATTTGCAGTATGTACACAGTTATGGTCAAATTACACAGTTATGGTTATGGTCTAATAGTCTGCACAGTTATGGTCAAATTACACAGGTATGGTACGTTGTAATTTGACTTCTAAAAGTCAAATTACACAGTTATGGTTATGGTCTAATAGTCTGCACATTGTAATTTCATTTTGGTCCATTGTAATTTGACTTCTAAAAGTCAAATTACACAGTTATGGTTTAAACCAACTTTTGCAAAATCTGCACAATGTTATGACCTAATAGTCTGCACAATCTGCACAATCTGCACAAAGTTATGGTTTAAAACATCTTTTGCACTTTTTGTTCACAATTTGCACAATGTGCACAAATTACACAGTTATGGTCTAATAGTCAAATTACACAATCAAGGTCTCTTAGCATTCAATTCCATTTAACACAATCTGCACTTTACCAACCGAACATTGAATTGCATTTACTCTATCCTTCACTATTTTCACTATAATGGTCTTTAAATTGGGTTATGCATACACACAACCTGTATTCACCCAAACTTTTACACAAGCTTCTCAACCATGACTTCCAATACACCCATCATTGAAATTTCCTCAGACTCTACATCATCCGAGGAGCTCATGTCTCCCCCCCCATGGAACCTACCTTACAATTATTCAACATCAGTGAAGAAAAACTCTGAAGAATTTTCCTCTGAACTTAGTTCTTTGCCTAGCTGGATCTCAAGTTACGATAAATCTTTTAAAATGACTCAATTAGAGATTGTTTTCTATTATTATAACTATTGTGCCATCAAGTAACACCCAGTTTGAATTCAGCTGCGTATCACAAAATTGGGGGTGTTACACCAGGCAGTCACGCCCTATATGGGTTGTACGTGAACCGAGGCAAACCATACATTCAACTTCTGAGGATGAACAAGCTCATTCAAAAGCTCCAAAAAAGTGTGAAAGGTCAGTCAACCCTCATGTTGTACCTCATTCTATTTCTATACCAGGTAAAAGGGAACAGGTTCTAGGGCTCTGCAATGAGAAAACTTGGGAAGGAATCAAAGGAAGAGGCAAAAGAGGCATGCCAGACACAACAGGGAAAGGGAAACAGAGGATGTGGTAGCTTCTGAGGTTCAGTATTCCAGACTTAAGCTTTTGATGGTATTTGTAGTTGAAACTGCTTTTCATCTTATTGTAATGTAATAAACTTAAATGCTACTTGTTCAAGTTGTATCTTCTCCCACAATTAATTAGGTCAAACATCAAATTAAGGGTTTGATGCGTGTGTTGTGTTTTTGCACAATCTTTTGATTCATGTTTGTGTTTGATGTGTGTTGTGTTTTTGCAAGTGAAAGCAGGTTTGTGTTTGATGTGTGATTGTGTGTTGTGTTTTTGCAAATAGAAGCAGGTTTGTGTGTTTTACTAATTGTAAGAGACAACCAAGCTTAAAAAGACCAAATTAGCCCTCAATCTTTACTAACTTAACCCAGGTTATGGTCAAACTGAGGGAATTTATGGTCAAGGGACTAAACCCGTTATGGGTCGCAAGTTTAGGGAGCAGATCCGTTAAAAAAAAGTAAGGGGACTAAAAGTGTTAAACCCGGTCGAGTATAGGGACCATTTTCGAAATTAACTTAGTTCTATATATTTTTTTCTTTGATTTGTCGTATGTAGAGGAGTGCTTCACGTGGCCATGTCTTCATTTTTTATTTTTATTTTGATACACAACATTAGCATTTTGATGGACCAAGTATGGGCTATGTTGGTCTGGTATTTTCATTTCATTCATTTCACAATTGGGTCAAGTATGGTTCTATCTTTGGACTTGGGTCTGAGCTGGACAAAGTGGTCTTCAAATAAATTTTGTGGCTGGCCCGAATTTAACAAATAAATTTGGCATTAATCTTCGTTCAGGATTCGTTTAGTCTTTCAATTTTTAGGGTGCGTTTGGTAAAAGTAGCAGTGAGCTGTGAGCAGTGAGCGGTGAACAGTAGCTGTGAGCAGTAGCCACAGCTCATAGCCCACCGCTCACAGCTTCTTAAAGAAGCATTGAAAAAATGAGCATTTCGAAAAAATCGCAAAGCTCACCGCTCCTTTGCCAAACGAACAATAAAAATTAAAAAGCTCATTGCTCACCGCTCATCGCCCCAAAAAGCTCCACGCCAAACATAGCCTTAGTCTGCCTTGATACTCCAAATAAAATTACCGATAGACTCGTACTTTTGTGCCATTCCAATGGAGTGCTCGGGTAATTACCATTTTTGCTTTGTTTTCAAACCCTTGTACCTTCAAGACATAATAACACATACCAAACATATTTGCAATATAATTTCACATATTTTATGGTTATTAGTCTGTTTTAGTGTGTTTTTCCGGTATAAAAATGATGTGTGTTTAGGCGCACATCACAATCCTACCGTCCAAATACCCATACCCGCTTCTGATACCGCAACTATATATAATACTCACCCAATGGTCACTCGTGCAAAGGACGATATCTCTAAACCTATTGGTCGGTTGAGTTTTGACACTACCACTACCTCATCCCTCCCTTGGTCTCATGTTCATGCCCTTCGTGACCCAAATTGGTAAAAAGCTATGTTAGATGAATATAATGCTTTTATTACTAAGAGTGCATGGGTGCTTGTGCCCCATCCAACTAGCGTTAATATTGTGAGATCTGTGTGGCTTTTCAGGCATAAGCATCATGCAGATGGATCTCTGAGTCACTGTAAGGCTCGCCTAGTGGCGAATGGTCAGCAATGATTGTGATGAGACTTTTATGCCCATTGTTAAACCGGCCATTATACACACTATTATGAGCATTGTTGTGTCTCGCAATTGGCCTATTCATTAGTTAGATGTGAAGAATGCTTTTCTTCATGGTCATTTATTAGATAAAGTTTATATGCATCAGCCTCCTGGGCTTGTGGATCCTTAGAGAATTGATTATGTGTGTCATCTATAGCGTTCTTTATATAGACTTAAGCAACCGCCGCGTTCTTGGTTTCAGTGCTTTGCTGGTTATGCTACTCGAGTTGGTTTGCAGCACATTAAAATTGACTCTTCTTTATTTATATTTCATCATGGTTCTGGCATTGCTTACTTGCTACTATTGTGGATGATATCATACTTATAGCTTTTTCTTCAGATTTCTTACAGCGGGTTATGCTTCGTTGCGTGGTGAGTTTGCTATGACGGACCTTGGTTTGTTGAATTATTCTTTTGGCATTTCTGCTCAGCAGTCATCTACAGGTTTATTTGTCCCAGTCTACTTATGCTGAGGAAATTCTTGAGCTTGCACATATGCAGAAGTATAATCCATGCATGACTCCTGTGGATACTGAGTCTAAATTAGGAGCTGATGGTGATCATGCCAGTGATCTTACGTTATATTGGAGCTTAGCTGGTGCACTTCAGTATCTCACATTTACCCACGCCTGACATTTCTTATGTAGTTCAACAGGTTTGTCTTTACATGCATGATCCACGGGAACCACATTTTCCTGCTTTAAAGCATATTTTATGCTATGTACGCGGTAGTGTTGATCATGGCCTTCAACTTCACGTATCGTCCACATCTCAGCTCTGCTTATACAGATGCTGATTGGGCCGGTTATCCGGTTACTCGCTGATCTACCTCAGTTATTATGTTTTTTTGTTGATAACTTACTGTCATGGTCTGCCAAGCGGCATGTTACTTTGTATCGCTCTAGTGTTGAAGCCGAATATAGAGGTGTTGCTAAGGAGGTTGTTGTGACTGCTTGGGTTCGTAATCCTTTACGTGAGCTTCATGTTATTTTTTTCACCTCCACATTGGTTTATTGTGATGATGTTAGTGCCGTTTATTTTTCCACTAACCCAGTTCAACACCAACATACTAAGCATATTGAGATCACTATCCATTTTGTAATTTTGTGGCTTTTGGACAAGTTGATGAACTCAAATAAGTACATTTTATTACCGTCATTTATCCTATTTATTTGACTTGTTTTATTATATTATCTGTGAGAATTGATACTTAATCGTTTACTTTTGTAATTCTCAGTTAAAAACAAGCATTTGGTGAAACTTGGCGATTTTGGACTAATTATGGAGCAAACCAAGCAAGAAGATAAGAGTCTACTGAAATGTACAAGATCAAGACATTCTGCTCGAGATACGCCGCATCTTGCTTTTTACATACGGCGCATCACTATCAAGATTTCACAAGATACGATCCAAGACAGCAAGGACATGCGCCGCATCTGAGAATGGAGTTACGCCGCATCTTCTGGCGGTGTACGAATATTCCTGAATATATTAATCTTGGACCCCACGCGAAGTTAAGTCAATGCGCCGCATCTACTTATTAGATGCGCCGCATCTTACCCTCTGATAGAAACTATAAATACCCCAAGACCAGACGAATTTCAGAGAGCATAATATATACAAAGTACGAAGACCACAGAAACCTAAGGCCGAATTCAGACGATTAGGCAGCACAAGACACACCCGAACGAAGATACAAGAGCTGTAAGAAGGTCCTGCATGTATTTAATTCATTAAGTAGTTTTGTTTTATTGTGTTAGTAAACTTTAATTCATCAGGATTGGTGGCTTGCGTAATGTGACGAGAAAGATTGCACTCCCTTAAAACTGCTTTCCCATCAATTAAAGTTTATATGTTGATGTCTTTGGTTACTACTTATTAGTGCATTGATAACCTCTGTGTTTATTAGTGGCCTGCGCATTTGACTACGGAAGAGAATGTGGCTCCCACGGTTGTTACTAAATTGATCACTTAGGAATAACTTTTAGACATAAGTAATCATTAAGGGTTTACTCTCCGATAAGATTAGGGCCAACGAGAAAGGGTTAATTACATACACTTCATATAAAACTATCAATAAAACAAGTGACAATCTACTTAATCATCAGGACAGGTCTTCTTATTGTCTCGAGTATTTATCTGTGTACGTGCATGCCTATCGCTGATTCGTGCTCATTAGTTTAGTTTATTATTTAATTGCAACCAAAACGTGTCAGTCTCTCAGGCTGAACCCCCTTGCGTTAGATTAGGTTGTATAGTTAACTTAGAATATTAAAATACTGATTAGAATGACTAGATAATATGTTCCACTCTTAGTGATCGAAACTCTACTTACCATTATATTCATACTGACTGGGTACACTGCTCGTTAAGTGTGTGTGTTATTGATAAGTCGGCTAAATATAAATTTAAAACTTGAGTAGGCATTAATACTGCTAAACCGCAACGACACATCACGCTCCATCACAAGTTCGTGTTCTTCATGTTCCTTCGCAGTTTTAGTATGTTGATATCTTTACTAAAGGCTTCCGAGTGCTTTGTTTATAGAGTTTTGATCTAGCTTGAACGTCCGAAGACATCCAGCTTAAACTGAGGGGGTGTATTAAAGACCATATTAGGCCTAGTTATATTTGATTAAGGGCTTAACCATATGTTTAGCTTATGTTTCAAGCAATCTTATATATTTTGGGTTAATGCATATAAGGTGGTGCTATACATGACCAATTGTACATGTAAAAAATCAATATAGCTAAGATAGAAAATGAAGAGCATCATCTACTATTAATTAACATATAAAAAGCTATAATGATACATTTATTATATGAAGAAGGTGTTGTATTTTAAATAACTTGACATTCAAATAAATAAATAAACATCAAAGCACGTAATAGCGGAAGCAAGGATCTAATTTAACACATAATAGTATTATCGAATATTAAATAAGAAACGTACCTTTAAGATCTTAGCTAAACAAATATCAAATCTTCTTTCTCCTTCACTTGAACAATCAAACGGATTAACGTGGAACCCCTTACCTTTTTGTTTCACAATCCAAGATTAATTACTAAAGTAAGTAATTAACGAGCTCTTGTACACACGTACTATAAGCGGCTAACGAATGGTGCTAGCAATTGGACACAAGAAACCAAAACAATTTTGTTACTTGAATAAGCTATCGATCGACACACTAAGAATAGTGTTCGACCGATTATGGGAGCAAGGAGAGGAGAGAATAGTTTAGGGTTTAGTTACAATGCACTAGATCTCACAAACCCTTGAGTTTGTTTATATAGGCAAACCCTAAACTTGGAGCAAAAGACACCAACTAGGATTAGGAAAGCTTGTAGAACAATTCGACTCAAAATAGGAAACCATGGCCTTAGGCCGATCGTTTCTCCTTAATGCCCAAGGATTCTAGATCCTTCTTGTCCTACAATTTCACTAATAGTCCCTCTTTTATTCCCTAACGACCGTTAGTCAATTCGGTTAATTACTTAACGTCCGTTATCTTTCATTTCGTGTCCAAATAATTAAAATACATAACTATTATATATATTAATTATTTACGTTAGTCATTCATACGTAAAGTGTGCAATCCCTCAAACCCGAGTTCGAATCTAGTCATACACGATAATATTTTTCCATTAAAACTCTAACAGCTCCCACTTGGAAATCTATTAAAAGTGTAATGACATTGGTTAGCGTCTAGCAACACGCCAATGCCCCCAGAACAACTCTGGTGGTGGTTCTCCTGGAAAAAACCATTCGATGATTCATCATCATACTTATCCTTTTGCTTCTAATACTACATTAATAAAGATATGGATCTAAGTCATTCTTTATTAATAATTCTGTTTCTCGTTGTTTATGATTAAATAAGATTACTAAATCTTCTGAACCATTCAGGGGAGATCTTGGGTGTGGCCACACAAACATCTTACAAATCCTACGAGGGGCCCAGCAGTATTAAACTCCAAACAGTTTGAAGGAACAAATTCTATCTTGACTACGAGCATAACTCATGCACTTCGCAACGCTTCTGAAAACAATCCTTATAGCTACCAGTTACGTATAGCGGTAGATTGAATCACAGAAATGCACTACATGCATGACAGTTATCTGGCATCTCAAGTCTGAGGATAACTATATACTCATGATTTACTTGATGACAAGATCCATAAAGTAAACTCATGTCGGCGGGATAAAGTCCTATTGTTGGGTCCTTCAGTACCCAAGAGTCGTTAAAACAAGATTTGAATACAAATTAAGCTAAGTGTAAATGAAACCGAAAATATTCTAAGTCACTAAGTGAACAGTCACTCAGTGAGTTACCATCAAGATGCTCAGGACGAGTCTAAGAAGAAAGATTCACCACACAGTGAGGCGGTACTCACTGAAGTGTTACTTGAGACGAAGAAGAAGGTAATGGATCAGTGAGCTTTAGACAAGAGCTCACTGAACCCAGTCTCCTCAACAACAACAACTGAAGATTGAAGACAAATGCCTGAAGAACCTAAAGCCTGAATAAAAGGCGGGAAAAGATGAAAGTTTTTAAGAAGATAAGAACAAGTCTTATCTGGGTCAGACAAACCATCCCTCAAGTGGCTAAAAGTCGAAGAAGTGTAAGGTCTGACACTCGAAGACTTTTTGGCGCAATCCCATTGGTTCTTGGAAATGACAACTACTGTTGTAGTTGTCAGACACGCTTCCTATTTGTTTATCTAGTTTTAATCTTCAGTACTCTTAACATGTTTGCCTATAAATAGCAAACGAATAGGAGAAAAGGAGGTTAGGTATTCTTGTGCAATTAAAGCTTAGACTTTCACAAATACCCCTTTTCTCCTACAAAGAGTAACGTATCCCTGAGATAGCTCAGTGGGTCGAATTGTTACCACTTAAGCATAGCTTGAGTTTAGATGGGAGACACCGTACCTTGTCTATTCAATCCCAAGTGTTTGTTCCGTAAAACACTTGGGTAATAGATTCTTTGATTCATTTCTAATAAGAATTTAAACGTTGAAAATACTGTGTGTTTTTATATTAACGTTTCATTAACTGTTAGAATTAATCAATACATTGTATTAGTCATAAACACAAATAGATTAACTTTCTAGTTAACTCTAAGCGTGTTAAGGGAACAACAAGTGGTATCAGAGCCTCTGGTTTATAAAATCTTTCAAAATTAACCAAGAGTGCTCAAGGTTTTTAAAACCAAGATCCTACTATGACTGATGCAAATGTGCCCCAGCTAGTCGACAAAAAGGGTGGAAGCTTTTCAGCTGTTGCCCCACGACTTGAAGCTGGTAAATTTAGCAAGTGGAAAAAGCGAATGCTTTGCTACTTGACTGGTATGGAACCATACTACATCTCTTGTGTCAAAGATGGTCTGCTGAAGGTCTAAACAAGCCTGAGGCTCAATGAACCATTGATGAGAGGAGGGTGGTCAATCAAGACCAACGCCTGAAAAGCATCATTATATCATGTCTTCCTGACGATATAATGGAATCAGTCATCAACTGTTCAACAGCCAAGCAAACTTGGGATGACTTGGTCAATAGCTTTGAGGGTCCCTCAGATACCAAGGAAAACAGGGTCATGGACCTGAAACTTGAGTATAATACTTTCAGGGCAAAAGACTCTGAAAGTCTCTCTCAGACTTATACCAGATACAAGACTTTGATAAACGAACTATCAAATGATGGTGTAGTTTTGTCTAAGCATGAGACAAATGTTGGCTTTGTCAACAGTCTCCCTGAGAAGTGGCTAAACTTCTCACAAGGCCTGAGGAATGCTAATCACACTCAGACTCTTGAGCTCCCTGAGATCTATGGGAAGTTTGTCTATGAAGACAACTTAATCTCAAGGAGATACACTGACTCAAAAGCTCTTGAGTCCAAAAAGGCCTTGACCTCCACACCCATATCAACTACTTTTTATACTAATGGTGTTGTGCAGGACTTTCAAGAGGATTCTGAGGATGAAATTGATGAAAGGACTAGTGATGAGTACCTAAAAGATTTAAACTTTGAATTCCAAGAGAGGGCACTCCTTGCTAGTTCAAAATGTTTCATCAAAAGAAACCAGTCCAACTTTTCAAAAGGAAAAGCAAATGAAACCACTGAATGCTTTAATTGTGGTAAAAAGGGTCATTTTGCTAGGGACTGTTATTCTAAAACCATCTCAGAACCCTCTTACAAATTTTCAGGAAATAGTTCCTCAGGAACTAGCAAGTTTCAACCTAGAATGTTTCAGTCGACCCAACAATTTCAAAACAAGGGTCAAAAAGACTTTGAAGCAAAATATAGGAAAGCTAAGGCTAAACTTGCAATTCTTGAAACTAATCCCTCTATGTCTCAGGTTGCTCAAACATCCAAACCTGTTCAGGCAAAGAACAAGGTTTTAGTAGCCGAAGCTTATGATTGGGATGAAGAAGAAATTAGAGTGAGTGCACTGATGTCACTCTCTGAAGGTGATCAGGTGGCTGTTGGGAAAAGCCATGCAAGGAATGGAGAGTGGGTAAACATCACCATGAAGAAGGTAAACACTTTACTTTCTATGGATGATGATTCTGATTGGCAGTCTTACATGAATTATATTTATGTAGATCTTAAATTTGTTGAGGAACAAAGGCTTAACATGTTTTCAAAATATAACAACATAGTGTCAGAATTGAATAAATGTAGAGATGAATTGCTTGTACTGAAGCAAGCCAAATTAGAAACAATTACTCTACAAATTCAGAACACTGAAATTTTGAAACAAAACCAAGTCCTACAAACTGAACTTAACAAAGAAAAGGCTGTCATCCAAGGCTGGACCAAAAAGAACCCCAAGGTCTTTGATACTGTGGGTTTAATCCCTAGGAAAATAATAGGAATTGACCATCACATGGTAAACCCCTATGTAATTCCCAGTGAATTGACCTTTGTTCCAGCTGGCATATCATTTGAGCAAGAAATACTTCCCAAGTCAAATGACTGGATTTTCAGGGACAACCCAGTCAGTAAGTTACCAAACTTTGAGACTGGAAAGATCTTGCTTCCTGAAAGTCAGGCTTTGAAAAATATGCTTGGACTTACTGAATAACTCAGTAAGCTTGAACTCACTGAACAACTCAGTAATACTGAGTCAGTGAATGAGTCTGAATCAGAATCATGTCCACCACTGAATACCCTTCAGGGTGCTGCACCCAACTTAGGCCTCCCACCAATGGTCTACTCACAACACTCTCCAAAGGAGAGGTCAAGAATGGGAAAAACAATCCTGAAAAGACCAACACTTGAAGTCTCAGTAAATAGTGATGACTCATCATCTTCAGTCCCTTCTGAAGTAATAACCCAAAGCCCTGACTCAAAATTTGATCAGTTGGCTGAAATGATCAAGAAGCTGGGAGAGAAGATTGCATCTTCTGAGAAACCTTCTCAATCCAAGAAGGAACAAAAACCAGCTTCCTCAAGAACCAAACCCAAACCCTCAAAACCCCTGAAAAGATGTGAACTGTGTAACTATACCAATCATATCACTGATGATTGCTATAGAATTCTTTACTGCATGATTTGCAAAAAAGATGATCACAGGACCTCTGATCATAAAACACACTCAGTCACATCAAAGATGGCAAGCCTTAAAGCTCAGTCTTTAAACTACCCTTCTGATTCTAAACAGAAACAGAAACAAAAGGCAAAACCTTTTGTACCTTGCCCTTACTGTGAAAATAGTGGAAGTCCCACTCATGACACCTCAGGACTGGATAAGGTCATTCAGGCCAGAAGAGGTATGACAAAGTCAGCCTCTCAGTCTACTGAGTCTACATCTGCAATCAAATGCATAATTTGTGGTAGCTCAGTCCACTCCACCACTGACCATAAATCAATTGTAAATGTTAAAAAGACCCCCAAAGCTAAGCCCTCCAAGAAGTGGAGTCCTAGAAAGAACTAACCCAGTTTACTATTTGTGCAGAAACATGCCAGGGATCCTGTTTGGCATCTAGATAGTGGATGTTCAAGGAGCATGACTGGTGTGAAGGAATATCTGCACAAGTATGTTGATGAATCATGACCCAAAGTGATATTTGTTGATAACTCATCATGTCTCACTGAAGGTTATGGTTCAGTAAACTGCAATGATATAGTCTTTACTAGGATAGCTTATGTAAATGGTCTTAAATACAATTTGATAAGTGTCAGTCAACTATGTGATGCTAAATACATAGTTCAGTTTGATGATAAGCAAGGAATCATCTTCAATGCTAATAAGGAAGTTGTCCTTATTGCACCAAGAAGACATGATGTTTATGTGTTGGACATGTCCAGTCTGACTCAGAATGGAACTTGTCTCTTTACCAAGGCCACTGATACTCTCAACTGGATTTGGCATAAGAGACTCTCCCACCTGAACTTCAAAAACATAAACAACCTTGTAAAACAAAACAAGGTCCTTGGCCTACCATCTCTTGTGTTTTCAAAGGATAAACCATGCTCAGCTTGTGAAAAAGGTAAACATCACAGAGCATCCTTTAAAACCAAAACCAACTTTTCCATCAGGAACTGCCTACATCTTATCCATATGGATCTATTTGGACCAATTAGTCCTAGATCCATTAACCATGAGAAGTATACTCTGGTCATTGTGGATGAGTACTCAAGATACACTTGGGTATACTTCCTGATCAAAAAGAGTCAGGCAGCTGAAACAATTATGTCCTTTGTCAGGAATATTGAAAATCAAAATGACATCAAAGTCAAACAGATTAGAACTGACAATGGAACAGAGTTCAAAAATTATGAACTTGAATGTTTCTGTGATGAGAAAGGGATTTCCTAAAAAAGAGTAACGTATCCCTTTTCTCCTACAAAGAGTAACGTATCCCTGAGATAGCTCAGTGGGTCGAATTGTTACCACTTAAGCATAGCTTGAGTTTAGATAGGAGACACCATACCTTGTCTATTCAATCCCAAGTGTTTGTTCCGCAAAACACTTGGGTAATAGATTCTTTGATTCATTTCTAATAAGAATTTAAACGTTGAAAATACTGTGTGTTTTTATATTAACGTTTCATTAACTGTTAGAATTAATCAATACATTGTATTAGTCATAAACACACATAGATTAACTTTATAGTTAACTCTAAGCGTGTTAAGGGAACAACACCTATACTCAAACAATTTGAATATCATGTGAAATTGGCATGACAACGCATCAATATACTTTCAAGTATATTATACCTATACTCAGATTTACCTTAATTTAATGATATTCCCATATCATTAACTGGCAACGGACAGTTTAGAATATATAAATATATTCAAGGATATAAACATGCAAATATAGGATATATTATTAAGAAAATGATAACAAAACATAACCATTATTTTATTCCATTAAAATTAATAACTGTTTTACAACATCCCAATATCCAAACACTAATCACAGATATGCATGAAACTACTAGTGAAACAAAGTCCTATGCCATCAGAAAGTTCTTTAACTTTCCTCCGGGTAGAGCCTTCGTTAATGGATCTGCTAAGCTGTTATCTTTGTGAACTTTGAGTAATTCGATCTCACCAATATCCACTTGTTCCCTAACATAGTGATATCGAATCGGGAAATGTCTGGTGCCCTTCATGATTCCAGGTTCATTGGCAAATGTAATTGCGGCTGAATTGTCACAATACATTTTTATAGGTCTTTCGATTGAGGGCATAACTCCAAGCCCTGAAACGAACTTCCTAATCCAGACTGCTTCCATTGTAGCTTCTGAGGCAGCAATATACTCGCTTTCTGTAGCAAACATCGCAATAGTGCTATGCTTCTTGCTCTTCCAATCCACAGCTCCTCAATTGATGACAAAGATGTAACCCGTCTGAGACTTCGTATCATCTTTATCACACTTCCAGGATGCATCGCAGTAACCTGTAACACACAGCTCTGCTTCTGGATTTCCTCCATATACTAAAAACATATCCTTCGTAGCTCTCAAATACTTGAGAATATGTTTCACAGCCGTCCAGTGGAGTTCACCTGGATTCTGCTGATATCGACTGGGAATGTTCTGAGCAAACGCCACATCGGGCCTTGTACATCTCACTGTATACATAATAGATCCCACAGTCGAAGCGTAAGGGACTCTCCTCATGCGTGCCTCCTCTTCAGGAGTTGAAGCATAAGCTTTGCTACTCAAGCCATGATCTACTTGCATTGGCAAAAATCCCTTTTTGGAATTTTGCATATTGAATCTCTTCAATATCTTGTCAATGTAAGCACTTTGACTTAAACCAATTAATCGCCTTGATCTATCTCTATAGATCTTGAATCCCAGAATGTATGCTGCTTCCCCTAGATCTTTCATGGAAAAACATTTCCCAAGATAGGCTTTCACCTTATTCAAACTTGGAATGTCTTTACCCATGATCAATATGTCATCGACATATAGAACTAGGAAAATAACACCACTCCCACTAGCTTTGTGATATACACATGGCTCATCAAGATTCTGAGTAAATCCAAACCTTTTGATTTCTTCGTCAAATCTTTTATTCCATTGACGTGATGCTTGCTTCAATCCATAAATGGATCTTTGAAGTTTGCATACACGGTTTGGATATTTTGGATTCACAAACCCCTCAGGCTGCGCCATTTAGATGTGTTATCTAGACGACCGTTCAAGAAGGCGGTTTTTACATCCATCTGCGAAATCTCATAATCATAGTATGCTGCTATGGCTATGAGAATCCTAATAGCCCTAATGTCAGCTACAGGAGAAAAGGTCTCCTCGTAGTCAACGCCATATGTTTGGGTAAAGCCTTTAGCTGCCAAACGGGCCTTATAGGTGTGTACATTGCCATCCATGTCAGTCTTCTTTTTGAAGAGCCACTTACTCCCAACTACCTTGGCATTAGGAGGAAGGTCTACTTCAATCCAGACTTGATTGTCTTTCATGGATTGCATTTCCCCATTCATAGCAATCTGCCATTTATCCTTTTCAGGATCATTCATGGCAGCTCTATAATTAGCAGGCTCTCCAAGGTCCCCTAATATAGTTTCCTCAACCTCTACGTTAAGACATAGACGTTCAGGTGCTTTCACAGTCCTTGCAGATCTGAGAATGGGAATCACATCAACTTCAGGTGGAGGACCCAGACTATCTGGTTCCACAGGAAGTTCACTAGTGTTTTCAGAAGGTAATGTATCTTCTTGATCATCTTCCAGATCATAAAGCCTCCTACTGAATTCTTGAGATATTAGATCTTTTTCAAGAAAATCTGCATATCTTGCAACAATTACCTTTTGTTCATGTGGAAAGTAAAAGTAGTAACCCATCGTTTCCTTTGGGTATCCTACAAAGATACATTTAATAGATCTTTGTTGGAGTTTATCAGCTGAGTCACGTTTAACAAACGCCTCGCAACCCCAGACCTTAAGATAAGACAAGTTAGGCGTTTTCCCAAACCATAACTCATAGGGTGTCTTATCCACCTTCTTGGTTGGAACCATGTTTAATATGCGAATCGCAGATTCCAAGGCATAATCCCAAAAGGATAACGACAGAGTAGTAAGATTAAACATAGATCACACCATATCTAATAATGTACGATTCCTTCTCTCAGATACACCATTTTGTTGTGGAGTATATGGAGATGTGAGATGCTGAACAATTCCATTCTCACTTAGATAATCTTTAAACTCCTGACTAAGGTATTCACCACCTCTATCGGATCGAAGAGTTTTAATCTTCTTTCCTAGTTGCAATTCTACTTCAGCTTTAAAAACCTTAAATGTTTCAAATACCTCATGTTTATGTTTAAGAAAATAAACATAACCATAACGGCTGAAATCATCCGTGAAGGTTAAGAAGTAGCTAGCACCTTTCTTTGACGTATGTCTAAGTGGTCCGCACACATCAGTATGTATTAAACCAAGTAGATCATCAGCCTTTTCAAGACGATTATTAAAAGGTTTCTTAGTCATCTTCCCAGATATACAAGATTCGCACTTATCAAATGATTCATCATTGATATCTTTCAAAAGCCCATCATGTTGCAGCTTTTGCATGCGAGTCTTGCCTATGTGGGCAAGTCGACAATGCCAAAGATAGGACGAATCCAAGACATTCTTGACTCTCTTATTGTTGATGCTATACATCAAATTATTATCACTATGTTCATTCATATTAATCTCAAACACACCATTTACAGCAATCGCATCAAAATAAAAAACATTATTTAATGAAATAGAAATCTTATTGCCAGAAATAGTATGATGAAATCCCAAATTCAACAAACAAGCAAAAGAAATAACACCTCTAACAATAGATGGTGAATAATGACAATTATTTAAATTCAGTATCAAGCCCGAAGGCAAAACTAATTCAAAAATTCCTATGGCTTCAACTGCTGCTTGTGCACCATTGCCCACTTGCAGAAATTGCTCCCCATAGGCGAGTCTCTTTTGCAATCTAAATCCCTGTAGCGTATTACAAATGTGAATTCCGCATCCAGTATCATATACCCAGGAATTTAATTTACGAGTTAGTGAAAATAATTCAATCATAAAGAAATTACCTGAAGTACTAGCTTGCCCAGTCTCACCCTTCAACTTTTTCTGTCGCAACTCCTCGAGATAAAGAGGACAGTTCCTCTTCCAGTGTCCAGTCTCGTGGCAGTGATGACAACCTTGATCTTTCTTATTAGGATTAGGCTTGTTCTTCTTAGGGGCCTTCTTAGGTTTAGGCTGATAAGACATAACTTGTTTACCCTTATCAGCAGCTTTACCTTTCCCCTTATTCTGCGGTTTTGGTTTTTGAACCCTACCCCTCTGTATTGCTAGTACTTGTGGAGTAGGAGCCTTATCCTTGCCCGGTAGACCCTTCTCATAATCAATGAGCATTGTGAGTAATTCAGTTATAGTCTTCCCCGAGCAATGCATGTTGTAATTCTGAACAAAACCCTTAAAGTCCTTGTTAAGGGACCTATTGATTAAGTTCACATAAACAGTGTCGGTTAAGACATTACCCATAGTATAGAGATGATCGATGTAATCTTTCATCAGCAGCACATGATCTCGCACGGGTTTACCTTCCTCTTGCCTACAGCTATGAAATTTATCGATCAAATCATAAAGTTCAACAGCTGGAGGTACCTCATAGGTTTTCTGGAGTTCTTCAAGCATATCTTTAGGAAAGTAATGCTCAAACTGTTTTTGCAACTTTGGCACCATGCTATTTAGCATTAAGCATGCTACCTCATTATGCATATCAAACTCCTTTTGCCAATCAGCTTTGACCTCATCAGATGCATCATCAACTGGTTGCGTAGGGCAAGGCTTAGTTAAATAATCAAGCTTCTTGTTCACTCGTAGGACAATCCTCAAGGACCGATGCCAATCATTGAAATTAGGCCCAGTCAGTTTTTCCCTCTCAAAGTGAGCTTTGAAAGCGGAACCAGCGGAAGTGTTGTCGGGTTGAGCCATTTCTACAGAAATAAGTTCAAATATTAGTATTTTCGATAATACACTTTTTAAAGAAAAGAAAACTACCCAGGAAATATAAAATAACCATTTAATTTTCTTGAAAACTAGGATCCAACTTTTCATAGTTCCACTACATCAGTTGATCTTGATAGGATTTGACACACGGTTAAGGTGGTTAAACCTTTTGTTCTTTGTGTGTATAATATATTGAGTTAATATGATTAAGTATGCGGAATCTACTTAATCACACTTAGAAGGTTATTTGTGTTATGGAAATGGAACAGTTGTGTTTGTTATATGATAATGAACAATGAAATATTAACACCAAACGATTCAATATTATTAATGATAATAATACGAGTGATCTTGAATTATCACTAGGGTTACAACCTTGAATCTTAAGTTTCTATGTTCTTGATATTGTTGTGTTTGTTCTAGTTCTAACAGTTATGAAAGTTCTAAGTGTTTACAATATCAAAAATAACTTATCGACTTATGCACACATAATATCGAGACTAAGATCTCCTTTTATAGTCCAAGAAGATCTTTACAATATTGCTTAAAGTCTAGTCGAACTACTTGCTAACTTATCTTGAGTGTGTCAGTACATAAGATACAACATGTATCTGTGTACACAACTTGTTAACTAAGCACATGGGGTAAGATATTATCTACCGTATATTATTGACCAAAATACATAATATCTTTTTCATACTTATCCATCTAGCAGCAGCAATGAGATAATGCTAGCAGTAGGAATGAGATAATGATAGCAGCAGGAACAGATGCACTAGCAGTAGCATCAACCAGCAGCATTATCATCAGTAGAAACAATACACTACCAGCAGGAATGAAATGTGCTACCAGCAGGAACACACTTGTAGTATTTCCCGATTCTTGAATTTCAGAATATTTAATTCCCAACAATCCTCCCCTAAACATGTGAATCCATCTCAACATGTTTTTCTGAATTAAATGAGGACTTGTGAAGATCTTTCAAACACTTCATAGTCAGACCCTTGATCTGAACTTTCTTCTATTCTGAACTCATCTGCTTTCTTTTGACTTTAACAATATCAACACACATCCTAAAGATGGTGCAATTTCCTTGGATGGAGGAATTATAAGAGGCAATGGAGCTGTGTATCTTGGATGCTTGTTTCAACAAGTGAAATCATCTATCAGCATGCCTTTGCAAGTGTTGAACAAACGTGGTAAACTGAAATTGAAACTTTTCTTCATTTGACCTAGATAGAACTTTCTCCTTTGGAATGCTTCATCCCTTCTGAATATATATAATACTCCAGAATAAGCTCTATTCTTGTCATTTTCAACCTCCATGTCATCATCTTGTATGCTCTTGTCTTTTCCTTCCATACATTGGTTTTTTATTTCCTCCCCTGAAGCAAATAAAATTTTATCCTCCCCTGTTTGGAAGATCTCTCACCATCATCCCATCATTATCTGATCTACCAATGTGAACTTGTTTTCAGACAATGTTGTACATTAAGCCATCAATTCCTTAAGATTTTAAGTTGTTGCCCTCATCACTTCTAGGTGTGTTAACTCCTATGAGAGGTGAATCAGTGGACATTTGACTCATGATCCATCAATGGATGGTTTTTGTGAATCCTTTGAAAATCCTTTTAAGAAACTTTTGCCTTAGCAGTATGTAATTGATTTTATTATGAAAAACCATACTGCTTTCAACCATTTTGAAGGGATTAAGTGTATAACAGACACTTAATCAAAATTTCGGTTTAAAGCAACCTCTGGTTGTGTGAGAACCAATGTTTTCAGTTATAAATAACTGCCTGTGTAAAGATAAACCTATTCAAAAGGCTTTCTTGACAGGGTTTCCGGCTCATAGTAATTGTTGCCTCTAACACAAGTGTTAGATTCACTTTTACTAGCTGTTCTTTCTATCAGATGTCCTTAGACTTGCTCATTATACTTGAAAGTATAAAATGATAGAAAGTGAGTTGTATCAGTTACTATCTGATCAACTAAGTCATCAATACAATGTGAAATTTCATACTTAGGTTTCAAGAAAGAAGTTTTAAGGAGTTTTAAATTCCCAAACTCAGTCCATCATAAACCTAATATGTAAGCAACTAATATTATCATTTCTGCTACCTCCATTTCACTTGAAACATCCTTTTGTGTTCACATGATCATACCTGAAATTGTTAGTCTAAAACCAAAAGAACAATGTACAAAGTACTTGTCTTATATTAGAATAATCATAGGACTAACTGTATGAATAACACAAATTAAAATTTGTACTAACAGCACAAACTTTTGTAATAGCAGTAGTAACTTTTAAAGCTAGCAGCACAAACAAAAATTTATTTACAAAAACACAAAGTTTAAAAATCATTGAGGATTAAGCATTCCAATACTTGCTTCCAAGTACTGAAACCTTCCAACATCAAAAGCTTTGGTTAGCAGATCTGCAAAATTGAATTCTGAAGCAATTTTAAGTACTTGAATTAATCTTTTCTCATTGAAGTCTCTTATAAAGTGATGTCTAATTTCAATGTGTTTTGTTTTAGAATGTTGCACTGGATTTTTAATAATACAAATTGTACTACTATTATCAATATGAATAACAGTGTTTAAGAAATTGTACCCATAGTCAAGGAGTTGGTTTTGAAGCCATAGAACCTGACCACAGCAACTTGCAGCAGCTATATATTCAGCTTTAGTTTTTGAATTTGCCACACTTGTTTGCTTCTTACACTGCCATGAGACAAGTCTACACCCAAGGAATTGACATCCTCCAGTTGTTGACTTTCTGTCTAAGCTAGCACCAGCATAATCACTATCTGAAAATGCTACCAAGTCAAAAGGTGATTCCCTTGAATACCATAGACCCAACCTTGGTTGACCCTTGAGATATCTAAAAATTCTCTTGACTGCTGTTAAATGAGAAACCTTTGGAGTAACTTGAAATCTTGCACAGGCACAAACAGAGAGCATGATGTCAGGTCTTGATATTATAAGATACATCAAGGAGCCTATCATAGATCTGTATGTGTGTACATCTACATTTTCTCCATCTAAGTCTTTAAGAAGTGGCTTCTCAGAGTCCATTGGTGTGCTTGCCATTTTTGAATCAGCAAATTGAAATTTTCTAAGTATCTCTGCAACATACTTGTCTTGAGAGATAAAGATTCCTTCATTTGATTGCTTAACTTGCAGACCCAAAAAGAATGTAAGTTCTCCCATAGAACTCATCTGAAACTTATCATGCATAAGTTTCTCAAACTCTAAACACATCTCCTTCCTAGTAGATCCAAAGATAATGTCATCCACATACACCTGCACTAACAGAAGATCCTTCTTGTGTTGTTTGATGAAAAGTGTCTGATCAATCTTTCCTCTTTGAAATCCATTTTCTAATAAGTAGGAAGCAAGTGTTGCATACCAAGCTCTTGGTGCCTGATGAAGGCCATAGAGAGCTTTAACTACTCTGTACACTTTGTCTGGATGGTCAGGGTCAATGAAGCCTGGAGGTTGTGTAACAAACACCTCTTCTTCAATTTTACCATATAAAAATGCACTCTTGACATCCATTTAGTAGACTGTGAAGCCTAAAAATGAAGCATAAGCTAAGAAAAGCCTAATTGCCTCAATCCTTGCTACTGGAGCATAAACTTCATCATAGCCTATCCCTTATTCTTGTGTGTACCCTTAGGCTACTAATCTAGCCTTATTCCTAATCACTATGCCCCTTTCATCCCTTTTATTCTTGAAAACCCATCTAGTGCCAATTACCTTTGCATTCTTAGGTAAATCAACTAGCACCCATACCTTCTGAATCTTGAACTGAAGAAGCTCTTCTTGCATAGCTTCTACCCAGCTTGAATCATCTAAGGCTTTCAGAATGTTCTTTGGTTCAGCTTGTGAGAGAAAACATACAAACAAGCAAGAGTTTGAAAACTCATGCTGCTTTGAAGCATAAAGGGCATCAAGAAGCCCTTGTTGGTCTGAAGACATCAGTTGTTGTCTTGTCTTTACACCAGATTGTACATCTCCAATCACATTATCCAGGGAGTGGACTTTGTGAATTCTTGTTTGTGGATTAGAAAGAACTTGATAATTTGATGGAAGATTATTGAAATCCACCTCATTATCTGAGAATTCTACTTCTTTTGTTTCTGAAGGGCCAGCAGCAGAATCAGTAAGCTTAGCAGCAGAATCACCAGCAGAAACAGATATACTACCAGCAGCAACAGAAATGCTACCAGCAGAAACATTTTGTTGTTCCTGAGTTCCATCTTCTTTGCTATCATCTTCAACACCTTCTTTAGCTTTGCCAGAAGAAGATTCATCAGTTGTTGAAGTTGATTCCACAATCGTACTTGACCATATTGGCATCCAAACATGATCTTGGTTTGTCTCCTTTTCTAACCTTGCCTCATCTGTTGCTTGTGAACCTGAAAAATTATTAGTTTCTGCAACAACAGGCACATAATTCATTGATTTGGTTAGAGATTCAAGATCAAATAGCCATTTTGGTCCTTGACCTTCTACATTGGATTTATCCTCTAAAAACTCCACTTGTAGATTTTCTTCTACAATCATAGTTCTTGTGTTGTATACTCTAAATGCTTTGCTATTAAGAGAATATCCAACAAAAAATCATTCATCTGCTTTACCATCGAATTTTCCTAAATGGTCTAAGGTATTGAGAATTGTCACATGACATCCAAAAGGTCTAAGAAATCCTATTGCAGGAGTTCTACCTCTAAAAAGTTCATATGATGTCTTATTGTGAGGCTGTATAACTAAAACTCTATTTTGGACATAGCAAGCAGTGTTGACTGCTTCAGCCCAAAAAGTTATAGGTAGCTTGGAATCAGCTAACATTGTTCTAGCAGCTTCAATTAGTGTTCTATTCTTTCTTTCAACTACACCATTCTGTTGTGGTGTTCTAGCAACACTAAATTCTCTCCTAATACCCTTTTGTTTGTAGAAATCATCCATAACTCTATTCTTAAACTCTGTCCCATTATCACATCTAATGACTTTCACTTTCTTGTCTACTTGGTTTTCTATCTGTGTAATGAATGTCTTAAGGATGCTTGTAGTCTCATCCTTAGAAGATAGAAAGAAAACCCATGTAAATCTAGTATAGTCATCAATTATAACAAGACAATATCTCTTATGCATTATACTACTTACTGAAACAGGTCCAAATAAGTCCATATGCAGCATAAACAATGATTGATTGAAAGAGTTAAAAATCTTGGGCTTACAAGTGGCTTTGTGTTGTTTGCCTTTAAGACAAGCAAAGCATGTTTGATCATTTTCAAATCTTTTGTGAGGTAAACCTCTTACCAAACCATTCTTAACAATTTTATTTATGGTTTTGAAGTTAATATGACCAAGCCTTCTATGCCATTTCATTGATTCATCCAATGTGGCCTTTGCAACAAGACAAGTTAAATTCTTTTTAGGAACAATGTTCTTCATGTCTACAATGTACATATTGCCCTTTCTAGGAATTCTAAGAAGTACTTGATTTTCATCAGGCATCTTAAAATCAGGAGAAAGTACAAGACATTCAGTCTCACAGAAAAGAACATTGTTCTTTTTGTCACACATTTGTGAGACACTAAAAAGATTATAATTTAGCTCTTTTACATAGAACACATCTTCAAAATCTAAATTTCCAGTTTTAATGGTACCTTTACCGGAAATTTTGCCACCAACACCTCCTCCACAGGTAACATAGCCTCCATCTATTGATTGAAAATCTAAGAGATAAGACTTGTTGCCTGTCATGTGCCTAGAACATCCACTATCTGAGTATCCTTGATCCTCTTGCTGATCATTTGAATGTTCCTGCACATAAATAAGAGTGTTATTTTCTTTTGGGGACCCAAGCCATTACTGACTTGGATCTGCCTCTTGCATCAATGTAATTTAATCTTTTAAGGACAGTTGATGCAACATTGGATTAAAGAATCCAACATGCTGAGGCCTTAACAGCATTTGCCCTATTTCCCTTAGCAGCAGGAACTACATGCTTAGCAGCAGGAACTGCTAGCTTTGCAGTTGTTCCCTTTGATCTCCAAATTTGTTTGTGGACCACTGCTTTTGTTTGAATGGGCCTCAAAACAGTCTTAGATGCATGTTTGTGAAATGTTTTTGCATCCTTAGCTGTTGGTTTTGGGTTAACAGTCATAGAAGGTCGAGCAGCAGGAACAACTAGTCTAGCAGTAGGAATCATTCGTCTACCAGCAGGATCAGTGTTTGAGATAGACTTGTTTGAGACTGTTCTGGGTTTTGTTCTATTAACACTAGAACTAGAGTGAAAGTGAGTTTTAGGTGTTTGCCTTTTGTGGTTCACTCTATTGTTTTCATACCCAGTTACCCAATGGTTGCAGAAAGCTGCAAGATGGTCAAAACTACCACATATATAACAAGCTTTGTTATAAAAATCAAAGTCATCACCTAATTGGTTAGACTTGAGGTTGTTCCAATTCCTTTGGTTACCTCTGGGCTTGTTGGTGGTTCTATATTGCTCACAATATCTAACTGGTTGCCTAACATGCTTAATGTTTGATTTAGGCTTAGCAGTATTGTGTTTGACTATCTTAGGAACACTTGTTCCTACTTTCTTAACCACTTCAGGTTTAGACATAACATGTTCTTCATCATCACTATCAGTTGTGCAATCCTCAACAACTATAGCATCTTATTTCTTAACAAAAGACACCTTGTCCTGATAAAGTAAAGTTTTATCTAAACTTTCACTTACTTTTTCTATCTTAGGACCCTCAGTAGACTTAGAACCATATTTCATTATTGGTTCTTGAAACTCAGCAAAGCCTGTGTGTGCTAGGTCAACACCTGGAGGTGAATGAATACCTCTATATGGTGGAGGAACAGATTTGTATCCTAAACCTGACTTAGCTTTATCAATTACTTGAGCTTCCCAAATCTTATTCATTCCATCTGAGGCATGAGCTAAAGCATCTATAGTTATCTTAACATTTTCAGTTTTATTATTGGCTTCAGCTAACTGTTTACTTTGACCAGTAAGTAATTCATCTCTAAATGCTATTCCTCTTTTTAGAGCATTTAAGTCATCAGTAAACCTAGATTCATTGTCTTGAAAGTGTTCAATTTGTTTTTCAAGCACACCTATAGCTCTTTTATGATTACTTAAATTAGCTAAGGCAGTAATTAGTTCTTCTCGCCTATTATCAGCTTTTCTTTTAAGTTCTTCATTATCTTTAAGAGCAGAACATGATTCAGAACATTTGGTTATGGAATTTACCTCTGAATCAGAGAAGGCCATTAGAGCAGTCTCAGTAGCCACAAGAGCAGCATTTGTTGGTGCTTCCTCTTCATCAGCCATGAAGCTCCAGTCATAGTTAACCCCATCTATGGCTAGCATAGCCCTTGGTTCTTCAATTGTGACTTCCTTCTTCTTCTCTTACCTATACCATGTGCTTCTATTATCCTGCTTCCTTGGGTTTCTGCATTCTTTAGCAAAGTGTCCTAACCTATGACAGTTGAAACACTCCACTTTCTTCTTATCAAACCCAACAGTTTCATTACCATCAATGGTAATCTGCTTACCAGTTCTTTGCCAGAACTTCTTAGCCCTCATGCTAAGCAAAGCAACCTGCCATTTGATGTCCATCTCTTCCAAATCATTATCATCCAACTGATCAAGATCTTCATGAGTTAGAGAGGAACCACTAGTTTGACTAGACATGAATACATAAAAAGATGGATCTCCAAGTCCAGCAACATTCTTCTGTGAACTAGTAGAAGGACCACCATAAATAGCAGTAGAAACACTTTCAACTTCATCTACCTCTTCTGAGTTACTAATACTAGGAGATGACAAAAGTGCCACATTCCCAAAACTAGGACTATAGATTCCAGACTTCTTTAGACTTTGTTCAACAATTTTGAAGTTATTGAACAAATCATTGAGTTTCATGGTTTCAATATCTGGCTTGTTCATCCAGACAACCACATGAGTATGGAACTCATCAGGTAGACTTCTCAAAAACTTCATGTTGAGATCTTCCTTTGCTATCTCAACACTCAATACACTTAGCTGACTGACAAGCTTGTGTAGTCTAGAAAACAACTTATCAAGAGATTCATTGCTATTTGAACTGAAATTTTCAAATTGTTGTTTCAGCAATATCTTTTGTGTTTTCTTGGTGGTTTCATTACCACTAAACCATGCACAAATCTCTTCAAAAAGAGTTTTTGCATCTGGATACTTGCTAAAGGATAGCATCTGCTCACCAGGAATGGTCATAAGCAACAAGTTTCTTGCTTTTTGATCATTTCTCTTTTGTATCCTTTCTTCATTTGAAACTGGTCCAGTATTTCTGTGTCTTACTGTTTTGCCTTCAACGATAGCATCTGAATAGCCTAGTGAAAAAGAATCACCATACATAATGATATCCCAAAGAGCATAATCTTGAACCATAAAATATTGCTCAATTCTCAACCTCCATAGCTCAAACTCATTTTGTTTGATCATGGGCAACTTTGCAGCAACATGTGTAGCAGTATCTTGAACATCCATTTCTCAAGCTTCTTCTTCTAAATCAATAATATCAGCCTTGCTCTGATACCACTTGTTAGGATTCGACACACGGTTAAGGTGGTTAAACCTTTTGTTCTTTGTGTGTATGATATATTGAGTTAATATGATTAAGTATGCGGAATCTACTTAATCACACTTAGAAGGTTATTTGTGTTATGAAAATGGAACAGTTGTGTTTGTTATATGATAATGAACAATGAAAGATTAACACCAAACGATTCAATATTATTAATGATAATAATACGAGTGATCTTGAATTATCACTAGGGTTACAACCTTGAATCTTAAGTTTCTATGTTCTTGATATTGTTGTGTTTGTTCTAGTTATAACAGTTATGAAAGTTCTAAGTGTTTACAATATCAAAAATAACTTATCGACTTATGCACACATAATATCGAGACTAAGATCTCCTTTTATAGTCCAAGAAGATCTTTACAATATTGCTTAAAGTCTAGTCGAACTACTTGCTAACTTATCTTGAGTGTGTCAGTACATAAGATACAACATGTATCTGTGTACACAACTTGTTAACTAAGCACATGGGGTAAGATATTATCTACCGTATATTGTTGACCAAAATACATAATATCTTTTTCATACTTATCCATCTAGCAGCAGCAATGAGATAATGCTAGCAGCAGGAATGAGATAATGATAGCAGCAGGAACAGATGCACTAGCAGCAGCATCAACCAGCAGCATTATCATCAGTAGAAACAATACACTACCAGCAGGAATGAAATGTGCTACCAGCAGGAACACACTTGTAGTATTTCCCGATTCTTGAATTTCAGAATATTTAATTCCCAACAGATCTGCTAGTAGTGAAAGTACAAAAGATGGTAACTTGTCGTACAATAATCGGCAAAACAATTTCCGACTCCTAGAAAGTTATGGGAATTACATTTGCCAAACAATTTGCAATGTAAGCATGTTTCTTCCCATCTCATGCTTTAAGTCTCAAGGTCTCACTTATAACTTAATTAAGTCGTCTAATTTAGAAACATGTAAATTCACATAATTTTATCACATCAGTTGATCTGCTAGCAATAAAAGTATGTAATTTACCTTGTCATTAATATCTGTGTCAAGGTCTCACTTACGCCAGATATTAACTTCAAGTGTCTCTTATAATTAGATAGCATGGACTTAAATTTTAAGGGTATTTATTTTGATGTGACAATCAAAATATGTACAAAGAAGCATGCACTCATCTTTGTATCATAAGTTTTCAAAACAATTTTAATTACCAATTCGCTAAGAGTTAAATCAACAAAGTTTTAATTTGAGGCGTTGAGTAACTTACAACTTTGCCTTAAGATGCTTCGTACATATAATGGTGTACTTGGTAAGTCTAATTTGACGCACAGGCGAGCGGAGAGACAGAATGGAGTCTCTTTAAGGCCACAATTTAATGCGAAACCAACCTTATACCCACTTTATAGTTTGTCAAATTAGGTTCGCCGCTTCGACCATTTGTACAGTTGCATCAATCAATTAAAAGTTTATGATTCTAAGTCTTATAAAATTATGTAGTAAGTTATTAAATTGCTAGTCTCGCCTGGGAGCAAATTACCGTGCAAAGCGAACCACTGTCGGCACATAAGACTTGGCAATAAATAATTTACCACATTAAGGTTTCATAGTTATTAGGTCAATTTAATTTTTATACCAAAAATCACCCTCTTTTTGCTTACAATTCAAGAACAATTTAAACAAATAAGACAAGTAATTTTAACAAAAAATTAAATAAACACAAATAACGCATATAATCTTAACAATTAAATCATATAGCCACATGCAAACCTTTTGATAAATCCTATTAATAATCTATATGTGTAATTATTATGTTATATAATTAATAAAACTCCCATTGATTTTCGAGTGCATTGTACCCAATGGACCACAGACGCCAACAATTGGCCGCGTAAGTTTTAATAATTAAATACCACATAGCACATAACTGATTCATTAATTTAATATATTAGGTCTTCCCTAATTTTAGATTTATCTAAAACATGTAGCACATAAACAAAACCCTAATTCATAATTCCTTGCATGAAGAATCATGAATTAAACAGGAACGTAACCCTTATTCAAATAAACACATAAACATGTCCTAATTTAGGGTTACAAAACTAACTTTTTAATTAACAAGGGTCGAACCCCTCCCCTAAATTATGTTTCGAATTAATTTTTAGATCTAGTATTAAAACCCTAAAAAAAAATTCGACTAACAAACATGTAAATCCAAATCAAGATTTGATTTTTATTATGTGTTTCGATAATAACAATTACATGTTAAATTGGCTCGTGATGCCACTGTTGTATTTTAAATATCTTGACATTCAAATAAATAAATAAACATCAAAGCACGTAATAGCGGAAGCAAGGATCTAATTTAACACATAATAGTATTACCGAATATTAAATAAGAACGTACCTTTAAGATCTTAGCTAAACAAAGATCAAATCTTCTTTCTCCTTCACTTGAACAATCAAACGGATTAACGTGAAACCCCTTACCTTTTTGTTCCACAATCCAAGATTAATTACTAAAGTAAGTAATTAACGAGCTCTTGTACACACGTACTATAAGCGGCTAACGAATGGTGCTAGCAATTGGACACAAGAAACCAAAACAATTTTGTTACTTGAATAAGCTATGGATCGACACACTAAGAATAGTGTTTGACCGGTTATGGGAGCAAGGAGAGGAGAGAATAGTTTAGGGTTTAGTTATAATGCACTAGATCTCACAAACCCTTGAGTTTGTTTATATAGGCAAACCCTAAACTTGGAGCAAAAGACACCAATTAGGATTAGGAAAGCTTGTAGAACAATTCGACTCAAAATAGGAAACCATGGCCTTAGGCCGATCGGTTCTCCTTAATGCCCAAGGATTCTAGATCCTTCTTGTCCTACAATTTCACTAATAGTCCCTCCTTTATTCCCAAACGACCGTTAGTCAATTCGGTTAATTACTTAACGTCCGTTATCTTTCATTTCGTGTCCAAATTAAATAATTAAAATACATAACTATTATATATATTAATTATTTACGTTAGTCATTCATACGTAAAGTGTGCAATCCCTTGAACTCGAGTTCGAATCTAGTCATACACGATAATATTTTTCCATTAAAACTCTAACAGAAGTCATGCATAAATGCATTTAATCTTTTATATAATAAAACAAAACCCCGATTGGGAACTTTTTCATTTTAAAAAAATCAAATCATACCTTATTTAGTAATAATGTTATTATTATTATTAATTTCTTTTTCAAAGATGTTTACTAAAAAACATTTAATGTTTCCTAATTTGATCAAAAATCTCTGATTTTCGTTTTATACCTGAGATGCAGAAAAAAGTTAAAAAATACACATGTACTTAAGGGCTTTTTCTCTATACTTTTGGACTGGATTGTAAATCTAAAAAGAGACGGAGTCTTGTGCCCATCTTCATTCTCTAATAACAAAACAAACTAAAAACCAAAAAAAAAAAAAAAAAAAAAAAAAAAAAAAAAAGGGGCACTCCCAAACCTCTCTTTCTCGATCTCACACAACATCATCGATCACAAACAACATTCCCAAGATGATTTGATGTTAGGGTTTCGAAGGTGTTCATCATATTTTTAATGGAAGAACAAAACCCTCTCAACGTCCAAAAAGGTATGATTTTTAATGTCTAATTTGTTTATTTTGCTCGAAGCAGCTATAGGGCTTTTAGTTAAATGTCAGAAGTGTTTGTAATTTTACTGTTGACTTTTAGCTTTGACTATAGAAATTATTGGCAAGTTTGTACATGAATGTGATATTGGTTTTCATGGAGTAATACTGATATTAATAGTTTGATACGATTCATGCTAATGTTTTGATTATGATTCATATTGACAGTGCTATTACTACATTTGTAGTTGTCTGACATGAGCATCTTTTTTAAGATATGAACATAATTTGATTAAAATAATTTATTATGGTACTACGTAATTGTTTTATCACCTTATGTGATATTATTCAAATGTACGTTGCCCTTTTATCCATCATTGGAATTTTGAGATTGAGATGGAACTAAATTAGTTTTGGTGTTACTTATATGCTTAGTTTGAAGCAGCTGGTACCACAAGTAAACAGTTAAAATTAGAGAGTTTCAGATTGCTTATTTACTTATGCTATAACTACATAAGCACTTTAATAAGAAATCCCAAACATCCCAAATTTATGTTGAGATTATATGTTTTGTTGTAACTGCTCCTATACTAATATCCAAAAAATTTTGACCCTTAAATAATTAGATATTGCGAATGAGTTTCACTATATGCGGACACTATGTTGAAGGAAGTTGAGTTATCAGAAGCGTTGAATGGGATGTGGAGACGGAGGGCTGCGAAGGAGAAGCTTCTTTCAAGTAATTTGTGGACGGTTCGGATCGATAGGTATGGCTATTGAACACCCAAGTGTTAAAAGTATACTAATTGAATGTGAAACGAGTAGTATGACTTGAATGAGTAGTTTACCTCTAAAATAACAAATAAGTATAATTGCCAAACATTCGAGCATTAGCATATCTCATAATTGTGTGTTCTTAAAGTTGAAGCGATGCAAACATCTATCACATATTAGTTTTGATAAGTAATTCCAAACACCTTCCTACTGCAATATATCCATAAACATGAAAATCATTATTTATAGGTACGTGTTAACATTGCTTGCTTATCTGCTATGGCCATAGGAGTTACTCTTGGTTTACAAGAGCACAACGCAGTCCTCGAGAGTAAGTATGAATCCCATAAAATTGTTAATGATGGTGTTAGTGTGGCTTAAAAGGTTTGTTACAATTGCATATTTGCATGTGAGGGATACATTAATTAGTACAATTAGCTATTAAAGAATTCTAAATGATTTTGTTATTGTATGATGGGCTAAAATGGAACATCCGAGAGTGGCAGCAAGCTGGTACAAGTAGAAGCCTCAAAGTGTTTTTAGTTTTAGTTTCTTGGGATAGGAAAACTCTTAAAACATACGCAACAAATGACTAACGTATAAAATATTATTTCATGAATAACTTTTTATAGCATCATTGAGGTACCGTTGTTTTAGTTATTATACAATAAAATTTGTGACTAAACTTATTTAATTTACTTGCCTATTCTTATTACTTTAAGTTAGTTCATCAAGCCATAATATGTTTGTAATTAGCTAAGGGACACAAAGAGCTAAAGCTTTTTTTATTAATAAAACTTATAAAATTATTATAGCAAGTACTATAAAGTTCAATTTCGGGCTTGCAAAACATGACCATAGGAAATACTTTTAGTCAATTTCATTTCTTCTCTTTAACGTTCAAAAGAAGTTAAAGAACCATTGGAATGTTGAGGATGTGTGTGATAAGTAGTAGTGGCTATTTGAAGTTCAGTTTCGGGTTTGCACAACCTGACCAAAGGGAATTCATTGTCAGTTTTATTGTTTTATTGAATTTCTTTGATTGCAATTGATGCATGTTGTTGCATTTGGGTTGCTAACATCCTACTTATAAATGCTAAAAGGGTGGGTCACAGGGGCTGAGTTCTGAACTATTCCTAACACTTGCCAGGAAAGGCAAAAATAGAAATTCGAAGGGATCAATAGTCTATTATGATTTTTTGATGGACAAATGAATGATTCACAATCAAATGCTGGCTAGGCATGCACTGCTGTACACCTGTACAAACCACCATGTATTTAAACTACCATGATCACCACACATAAACCACCATAACACGATCACTCTTAAACTTATTAGTACTTAGTTTAATTCTAATCCCAAAAGTCGAAATTAAAAAGTTTTGGTATATAATAACAAACAAAAAAAAGTTGGCTGCATAAGACTCAAAATGGTTAGTTACATTTTTAGGTAATTATCCCGTTTGATTATATGGGCGAACAATGAATTATGCTACATACATGTATTTTGTCAGACCTATAAGATGTACTTGAAGAGGATCACTCAGCTAACATGGTGGTTGCATTTGGAGGCGACATTACAGCTCCACGCTTTGTCCAACTGAACCATATTCATATCTCAAATTTTTATTTAGGTTGATGCTCAAAGCTTTATGGGTACCCAACTGATGGAGTTCAATTATACTAATAATTTAGAATCTTTTTACATGTTTTCATTTTTTTTGCACGGGTTACAAAGATGGTACAAGAATCTTAATTTGTGATTGGTGATTGATATGGCTGTCAAGGTGTTGTCTAGGTACAAGTTTCCTATGATTATTAAGTTGACTGTGGGTGTTAAATTTATGTCATGCCCAAGCGTTTTATTTTCACTTTCTAACCTGTTAGTATGTCTCTTCAGATAACTTTCAAAGACAGGAAATATAGTACTTGGAGAGGAGAGATTATTTCACACTCCACAAAATGATTAGGACACTCAAATTTATTGTGTTTAGATATTTATACCTCCATAGGGGTGAAAATATAAAGGTAACTGTGAGGGTATAAATGTCTAAACAAAATAAATTTGAGTGTCACAATCATTTTGTTGAGTGTGCAAATCACTTCCGCTTGGAGATTAATGTCATTTCAGGAAAGAGATGAGAAATTACTACACATTAAGTTGATAATGACTATGACGATGTGTGCCTTTTTGCGGACATTGGCTCCGCAAGTATTGCAAGAAAGAACCGGTCTCTTACTTTTAACGACAACTGACTACCTCAAAATGTATACATTACAAGCTTATATTACGTGTCTTAAGTAGAATTTAAATTCACGGTTGCTTAGTTAGAGAACTTTCCACACAATATGTGGTACATTAAGACACAAGCTCATTGAATTTAGTTTTGACTTTTATTAACATGCTAAATGTACATGTACTTAATAAAACAAATATTGCGTATATATCTTTTGTAAATTAAAAAAAAATGCTACCGCTATACCAATATCTAAAAATTACGAGTTTGTTAAAAAGTGCTTGGAAACGGAGGTCGGTTGCGAAGATTTCATAAATTTAATCCAGCAAGTAAAACTATTTAGGAAACATTAAGGTGTATGTTTTTTAATCGATAACAATACATAATCTCTTATCTTTTTTATATTATAAAAGAAAATCTTTTTGACATAGTGATTTTTGAAACTTCCCTTATAAGGTAATAATTTTTAAATTTATAAATTCATTTTGTTGATATACACAAGTAGAAGATCAATACAAAAATTATAGATGAGATGCAACTAACGATAGGATTAAACTTTTTGAATGATTATCTTTAATAATAAAAAACCAAAAATAAAACAAAACAAAGATTAAATTATTTGTTTTTTAATAAATGAAAGTGCATTATTCAAAAAGTTAGAAAAAACCCCGCGCGTGCGCGGGCATTAAAACTAGTACATCTACGAACATATAACTTATATTTGAGTCCAAGGTACTTTTCGGGACTAGTAGTACCCATAAGGCCATAATTGATAATTCTAACTTGATTCTTGGTATCAATAGTACTTTTGAGGGTAGCACGTCTAGCAAGAATCACCTAAGATCCAATACATATTATTTTTAAAAAAGAGAGAAAACAGTTAATTATTATAAAGAATGCCAATGTGCATAAGATGCATAAAATATTTAAAAGATACAAACAGTAATGGAGCAATAGTCATGATGCAAGGGAAATATGGTGAACAAAGGCTATATAATGTGTCTAGAAGCAATGACAAGAGCATCCCATTACAATCTTTACATACATAACATACCAAAGAAGAGTAGCTAGCCTGCCTCATAAACTACGATGACAAGCTTCCGGGCTTTGGTCGCAGCTGTGTTTGTCTCAGCAATTGCATTCCAATCATGCCTTGTTCATGGGAACTTTTATAGTGACACGTATTTCAACTGGGGCGCCAAGCATGCTTACATTTTTGGCAATGGTGATGACCTTAATCTGGTGCTTGATCAGTCTGCAGGTACTCTATATAACTACTTTCAACATATTTAATTTCAACTTTGTAAAATTTAAATCCATTCGACTCCTAAAAGTAAAACATTAATTCAGTCTTTTAACATCACAGGATCTGGTGTTCAATCACACAAGTCATACCTTTTCGGAAGCATTGAACTGCTAATCAAGTTGGTGCCAGGGAACTCTGCAGGAACCGTCACAGCATATTATGTAAGTGCAATTAATAGGTCTAACCGATTCACACACATATACAAATGGAAAAATGGATAGCTTAATCTTTTCTGTGTGGAATCTTTGCAGCTTTCCTCTACGGGTGACTATCATGACGAAATCGACTTTGAATTCTTAGGGAACTCGACAGGAGAACCTTACACAATGCACACAAACATATTTACTCAAGGCAAAGGAAATAGGGAGCAACAGTTTAAGCTATGGTTTGACCCAACTGCAGATTTCCACAACTACACCATTCACTGGAATCCCACAGCAGTTGTGTAAGTTAACCAAAGAACACACAAATTACGCCAAACAGAATACCAGTTGCTAATTCATTGTTTGATTATGACATATAATGCAGGTGGTATGTTGACAGTATACCAATTAGAGTCTACAGAAACTACAAAAGTGAAGGAATTGGCTTCCCGGATGAACAAGGAATGCAAGTTTACTCAAGTTTGTGGAATGCTGATAACTGGGCAACAAGAGGGGGGCTAGTGAAAATCGACTGGACTGGTGCACCATTCAGGGCTGGTTTACGTAAATTTAATGCTAGAGCTTGTAAATGGGATGGGCCTGTTAGCATTTTCCAATGTGCCTATCCTAACGAGGCTAACTGGTGGACCTCCCCTGACTACATGCAACTAAGCTCAGACCAGCAATGGAAACTTAAATGGGTTAGAGATAACTACATGATCTATAACTACTGCATTGATTATGAGCGTTTCCATTGGCAGATGGCTCCCGAATGCTCCAAACCACAATACTAAACAACTAATGAGATACATGTAAAAGTCTGATACATTGCCCATGCTTGAAACTTAATATTCCCATTCTTAAAATTTTATGTATTACTTTTATAAGATCTTGAATTGTTAAATTTAATTTGCTACAGAAAATGCGCATTTTATAGAATATGGGTAATATGGGATAAACTTCATATACAAGTCTATACAGTCAACTAGTCAAGTAACACCTTCTAAATTTCAAAATGAATCAGATTTAGATCGAATCATCAAATAGATGGAAGTAAAAAAGCAATATATATATATGATATATATATATATATATATATATATATATATATATTTATATATATATATATATATATATGATGAAACTGTTTATATTACTTCTGATCTTTAAAATAAACAAACATGTAATTATGATGTCTCTGGTGCCTGCCTTAATGCTAAGGGGATGCCTTAATTACTACTAGGATATATTTGAAATCCGGTCCGACAGTCGAACACTTGAACCAATGAACCAGTATTGTGACCGGTTTGATGTCCGGTTCGGTTTTGAAAAAATTAAAGATGGTTAAGGATCTAAAGCCATGTCAGACGATCATGTGCGACATACTTCACAAAATTACCATGCACACACCATGCATAATAGTCTACCCTTTCGACCTTTCCCCTTAAATTTCCTATAATTATACCCTTCCCAAGTCCATCTAATTACATCTTAAACCAAGGATGTCAATTTACATAACCCAATATATCGGTAACAAAAATAATAATAATTGACTCGGTTAATACGTAGAGCCCAAGCATTGATAATACTATAAAACCTCTCGCATATATGATCTTCCTTCCCATGCAAATAACCTTTAACTCAGGGTCGTCCCGTCCATTGCCCAGTGTTATTAACTACAAGTAGGCCCTATTAAACGTGAAAATTTTAAATAAACGTAAAACCATCCATTAACAATAATTCACAAATGTATTGTTACTAGTATGCATAAATATTAATACAACAACAAGAAGACTTCATGTATTACCTAGTCAAATTATCGCATGCTATACCAAAAAAATTCATTTACCTAAGCAATAGCTAATCAACTAATTAAAACTTGGAATCTGAATAGTTGACCTTAGAAAATGAAACTTCAAACTAAAATAGTTGAAGTATTACCTCTAAATAGAAAAGAATCATATATTTCATTGTTTTTTCATTTTATTGTGAAGTTTGCTTGAGTCTAACGGGGTAGCCCTCATTGCTTGGGCCTTCTTTAAATATGAAATACTACAATATGGGCTTCAAGATTGATATGCATATATGACACACTATAGGGATAAATTTTGTGGCCCTAATTGAAAGGCGGCAGTTAACCGTATGTTGAGAAAGTGAAAGATGCAGGTATTTGTGAAAACTTTGACAGGGAAGACAATAACCCTTGAGGTTGAGTCATCCGATACCATCAACAACGTTAAGGCCAAGATCCAGGACAAAGAATGTATTATTCATATATTACTTGAACTAATCAAATTGCTGATTAAATATATGAACTGCATGATTCTAAATGGTAACTATTAGGTATTCCTCCGGACCAGCAGAGGTTGATATTTGCAGGAAAACAACTGGAAGATGGTCATACTCTTGCTGATTACAACATACACAAAGGTTCTTAATAACTGATTATTAACTTTTGCATATAATTTTTCTTTTTTGCATGTTATTCTAACTTTTTCCACAATTGATAAACCACTCAAGTTTTATAAGTGTTGCATGGCTGTGTAATTTTTTGTTTTTTTGCTAAGATGACATGTCAATTTTTGGATGATATGTAAATCAGGTAGATAACATGAAAAACAGGATCATTGACATGAAAATAACTTAAATCATCAACTCCATTATAATTAACAACGAGGACTCAATGTAATTGCCTCTAACATATTACAGTTATTCCCAAACGTCGGCCAATTAAGGGTTTAATGCGACTTTAAGTACATAATGTGGCAAAATGGGCTATTGCGAGAGCAAATGCGATTTGGCTTCAAATAAAATGTGTTAATTCAAGAACATCCTATATTTCACTGGAACATTCATTCATCTCTGCCATGGAAACTTCTTGTTGAAATGTAACACAAACATGCATCTTGCATTTATATTACATAAATTCCGCACTAAAAGCTTCCATGAACTTGTAGATGGGTTGGTAGTGTGCTCGGTGTAGTTTTCATGTCTTTTAGTTCAATGATATTTATATTTGCTGCTTGTAGTAAACTTGTAACTCATAACATAAATTAAATGGTTGTTAATAATTACTCAAGTTAATTTATTTACAAAAGAGGTTTAGGTTTTTTTCTAATTCAACATCAATTTGTTGTGTAAAAATTGTTATGTTGTGGTTTTGATTTGTGACTGGTAATTGTTTGCTACGGCTAGTGTCTGATTTACCATTTGTATAGTTAATTTAGGAGTTTGTGCTGTGGTTGTTTAAACTAAAATCATATCAAGCACATGTTGCAATTCAATACATTTTTATTATAATTTAAAAAATTAAAGTATACCATGTTTTTATCCTTACTGTTATCAGATAAGGGAATGTAATGGTTTTACTAAAATTGCTTGACATACATAATTGCACAAAGAAACATAGATTTAATGGTATATTCGGCTGGATTCTGATCCTGTATATTAACTTGATGTGCTGTTTGGTTTCTGATTTTGTGATGTTTGGCCAGAGTCGACTCTTCATTTGGTCTTAAGGCTGAGGGGAGGACGCATATGGGACGAGTTTTTGAATGCTTTGGCTAAGAAGTACAATCAAGACAAAAAAATTTGCCGCAAGTGAGTTGTTCAATTCTCTTCTTTGTCTATTGACGTTTACTACTAAAAGTGGATATGTATTATGTTTGGATGACGTTTTCTTATGTCATATATGTTTTAGCACATTTCTCGTCTCCAAATTATTCGCAAATTGGTTTGTAGCCGAATGCATTCTATCACATTTTTCATCTCTAAATAATTCTATAGTAGGTTACCCCTGCTTACATTTGTCTTAACCTCTTTTTATCTTATCCCTAAGAAATTATTAGAAATTCTAGGTTTTCTTCATCTTTTGTTTTATGTTCAACTTAATGTTTTTTAATTAATGGCGAATTTATTAAAGAGAACAATAGCATATTACAAACTAGATCGATACAAAGGACAAAGGACACCACACAGAAGTTAGATCTTCATCACACTAAGGACACCGAACCGAATCTAGATCAATACCTCGCCTATTAAGGTTACCGTGGTTGGGATTCATTCGAGCATCAAACACCATGATAAAATGTTTACTTTTCACAGAAGGAACTTATTCCATTTTGCGGGATTCGTTGTTGTATGATAGAATAAATAAGATATGTGATTTCTCGTTCCCTTGACAGTGAAGTTTCTCGATGATTCAATAGTAAATTCCCAAGTATCAATGGCATCATAAAGGTGTAATGGTGACAGGAGGTTCGTGAGCTCCGTTACTCATTAATTGTTTAGCCTCATATCGCGTATGAGTCTCTTCCAAGACCAGGTTATCAAAGTCCCATTATGTAACAGCCCATTAGGCGATCTATTAGAAGCCCCGGACAAAAGGACTATGACAACATGAATATTAGTAGTGGAATTGCTTGATGGCGTGTGTGGATTAATTATATTCCTATCACTGTTAGAATTAATAGTACTTATTATTAGGCCCGTATTACATTAGTTTATGTTAGGCCCGTTTAGATATTAGGTTTTTCACGTTTCTATATATTCTCCGGTAATCTCTATTATTATTATCAAGGCAATAAAATGTAGTCATTTGTCCACTACCGATTGTCCCCGACTCTGTTTAAATGGTATCAGTGAGACGGTTTAGTTCCAATTAGGGTTTCTGTAACACCACAAATCTCTTCTTTATCATACAAACTAACACTTGATGACACTCACTAACATGTATAGAACAATAAAAGAATATGTATGGATCGTATGGAGTTATTTCTAGTCGAATGATTATATTCAAGTTGTGAAGATAATACAATGACTAGGGTGAAGCTTTCACACACACACACACTCTTTTCTTATCTAAAGTGAGGCACCTTAACTGTGAAGAGGTGTGTGTGTGTTTATACGAAAGTCAGCCAACCAAATGGGTCTTTGGTGGGCTTTGACTTGAACTTAAAGTGGGCTTAATAATTACACTACACATATAATTAACTTACAAACATTACTAATGCTATAAGCCCACTAAACAAAATACATATTATACACGACACATTAATTCTAAAGCGATAGACAAAAGTATTAAAGATAATCCAAGCGAGATTAGGAATGCTAAAACAACATCTCAGGACAACAACATAAATTCTAATGAGTGTGCCTTACCTTCTACAGGATTAGAAAGCAACTCTAGGAGCAAACGACAGACTAGGAGCAATAACAAGAAACCTAGTGTCTCGCCTGTTTCTGAGAGTCCAAGCAAGAAAGTAGAAGAACACCCTAGGAATTTAAAGCTTTCCAAGAAGAAACATGTATCATCTAGTTGTAATGATAAGACTCCTGTTTCTAATGCATGTAATGATTCTGATTGTTTAATGCAAAAGAAAACTTTGTCTGTAAATGCTTGTGATGATAATGTTTCTAATGATGTGAAAAAGAATGATATGCCTGAACAGAAAAAGGTTCCTTTAGTAACTAAGGCTAAGTCTAGATATATTCGAAGACTTATTGCAAAAGCTAGAAAAACCACTAGTAGCCTATTGCCTAAGGATCACTCTAAGTTTTGTGCATGGAAACCAACGGGTAGAATGTTTACACTCAAGAATGGCACATTAAAAATAATTCCCAATGCATCTAAGGAAACCAGTTCTAAGTGTAATTCACCTTTTTCATCTAACCCACTGGAACCAAATGTTACACGGTTTCCATATACAAATTCTTCTGTTCTTCTCAGGTCATTGAAATCTGTCTTTGGATCGTCGACTCGGGTTGCACCAAGCACATGACCGGGAATCTGAAGCTGTTGATCAATTTTGTGTGGCAGTTCATGGGGACTGTACGGTTTGGGAATGATCATGTTGCAGCTATTCTGGGTTATGGAGATCTTCGGTTTGGAAATTATCTGATCACTCGGGTTTACTATGTCGAAGGGTTGGGACACAATCTGTTCTCTGTCGGACAGTTTTGTGATGCTGATTTAGAGGTGGCATTTCGGAGAAACACTTGCTTTGTCAGGAATTTGGTTGGGGATGATCTCTTAATTGGGGATCGTGGCACCAATCTTTATGCAATTGACATAAACCAAATGGCCTCTTCATCACCTATTTGTCTCATGACCAGGGCAGGCGAAACAAAATCCTGGTTGTGGCATAGACCTTTGTCCCATCTGAACTTTGACACGATCAACAAGCTTGCCAAAGACGACATCGTCTCCGGTCTTCCTAAATTCAAATACACCAAAGAACACCTATGTCCATCATGTGAGCAGGGAAAGAGCAAAAGAGCAACATATAAACCTAAAACCGTACCTAGTTCGGTTGATAGGTTGCATCTGTTGCACATGGACTTATGTGGCCCAATGAGAGTTCAAAGCATAAATGGGAAAAAGTATATCCTTGTAATTGTTGACGACTATTCAAGATATACATGGGTGAAGTTTTTGAGATCAAAAGAAGAAGCACCAAGCACCATCATCACCTTTCTGAAGCGGATTCAAGTTCTACTTCAAGCTCCAGTTAGGATAGTACGAACGGATAATGGCACGGAATTTGTCAATCAGGAGTTAAGAACATTCTTTGAAGAAACTGGTATTACTCACCAGACATCAGCTGTTCGAACTCCACAGCAGAATGGGGTGGTTGAAAGAAGGAATCGAACCCTTGTAGAAGCTGCTCGCACTATGCTAATTTATTCCAGTGCTTCATTATTTTTATGGGCTAATGCTGTTTCTACTGCTTGTTTTACTCAAAACCGATCCCTAATCCATCCAAGATTCAATAAAACCCCATACGAACTTATCAACAACCGAAAACCAGATATTTCTTATCTTCATGTATTTGGCGCTTTATGCTATCCAACAAATGACAGGGAAGATCTGGGAAAGTTGAAGGCTAAGGGTGATATTGGAATCTTTATTGGGTATTCTGAAAACTCCAGGGCATTCAGGGTGTATAACAGGAGAACGAAAAAGATAATGGAGACGATGAACGTGAAGTTTGATGAAATTTCACAAATGGCTTCTGAGAGACTCGCTCTAGAACCCGCGCTTAACCCGATGACTTCCGGACATATCAGTTCAGGACTCGCACCTAAAGGAGCTCAATCAATTCATGTCGAACAACCCTCAACTCAAGAACTGGATAATTTCTTCGAGTTCATGTACGATGAATACTATGGTGGCGCTTCAAAAAATGCATCTAACCAACATTCCGCTGCATCCACTCAACAACAACCACCATCACCACCACATCCAGATGCATCTACAACATTCGAAGCTGGCGCACCACCTCCCTCACCATCAACATCATCTACATCTACTCCAGTAACTCCATTCATTGAAATTGTTCTACCAAGAATTGATAAGCAAGAACAAAATACTGCTGTGTTAGACGAAGAAGTCTTTGAAAACCCGTTTGGAACGGAATCTGGTGAATCATCTTCCAGATTACATGAACCGACTAACACGCAGTTATTCAGTCCAAGGTATCTTTCAACATTACAGTGGACTAAAGACCATCCGATTGAACAGGTTATTGGTGAACCCTCAAGACCAATTCAGACGAGAAAACAACTTCATACCGATTGCGACATGTGCATCTATCTCTGCTCAGTTAGTCTCATAGAACCTAAGAACATTCGGGAAGCAATGGCAGATAATGCCTGGATTGAAGCGATGCAGGAAGAACTTCTTCAATTTCAAATCCATGACACCTGGGATTTAGTTCCAAGACCAATTGACAAACTAGTCATTGATCTTAAGTGGTTATGGAAAAACAAAAAGGATGAAGAAATGACTGTGATTCGCAACAAGGCTCGTCTGGTGGCAAAGGGATTCAGGCAAGAAGAAGGGATAGATTTTGAAGAGTCATTCGCACCGGTTGCAAGGCTTGAAGCAGTCAGGATTTTCTTAGCTTATGCCGCTCACAAGAACATCACGGTTTATCAGATGGACATCAAGACAGCTTTCTTGAATGGAACTCTGAAAGAAGAAGTGTATGTGAGTCAACCAGACGGTTTCGTTGACAAAGATCATCCGGAATACGTCTACAAGCTAAAGAAGGCAATCTATGGTTTGAAACAAGCCCCACGGGCGTGGTATGACGAGTTATCATCTTTCTTGTTGTCAAATAATTTCACCAAAGGAACGATTGATCCGACCTTGTTTACAAGAAAATACAAAAATGACATTTTGATTGTTCAGATTTATGTGGACGACATAATATTTGGGTCCACTAATTCGAAACATTCAAAACATTTTGCAAATCTCATGAAAAGCAAATTTGAAATGTCCATGATGGGTGAATTAAAATTCTTTTTAGGCTTACAAATTCATCAATCCCCACGTGGTATTTTTCTAAATCAGGCTAAATACACAATTGAGATCTTGAAAAAACATGGTATGGAAAATTGTGACTCTGTTGGTACTCCTATGGTCACTTCACCAAAAATTGGCGCTGACCTATATGGGAAACCCATGGATCCGAAGAAATATCGGAGCATGATTGGTTCTCTCATGTACCTAACTGCAAGTCGACCAGATATTCATTTTGTTGTTTGCTTACTTGCACGGTTTCAGGCAAGGCCTACCGAACTTCACCTCCAAGAGGTTAAACGGATCTTTCGATACCTTCGAAGAACCATTAACATGGGTCTTTGGTATCCGAAGGATTCGGAGTTTACACTAATAGAATTTTCAGATGCAGATCATGCTGGATGCCAAGTAACAGCGAAAAGTACATCAGGCGGAGCGCAATTTCTGAGAGAAAAGCTAGTAGGCTGGTCATCAAGAAAACAAGATTGCACTGCTTTATCAACAGCAGAAGCCGAGTATGTGTCTCTATCTGCGTGTAGTGCTCAAATCCTCTGGATGAGAACACAACTCACGGATTATGGTTTCTCTTTCAACCGCATACCTTTGTATTGCGATTCAAAAAGTGCCATAGCCATCTCGTGCAACCCAGTGCAACACTCGAAGACCAAGCATATTAGAGTCCGCTACCACTTCATAAAAGAGCACGTTGAAGAGGGTACTGTTGAATTGTTTTTCGTTAAGACTGAATACCAGCTCGCCGATCTATTTACTAAGGCCCTCCCAAAAGAGCGGTTTGAAAACTTAGTTCGTCGAATTGGAATGCGAAGCCTAACTCCCGAAGAGTTAGAAAGTCTTCTCGAATCTTATTGATTTATATATCAACAAGCTTCGCATATAAATATTTTTGTAAATATATACATGTTAATATCTATACTATAAATACATAAAATTTTAAAAAGCCATAAAAAATATAAAACAACAAAAACCAAAAATATTCTTCTGACGACATGTCTCTCGTCTAATCAATATTCTGTACGTACTTAGAAATGTCATTCAACAATGATACGGGTATTTACAGATGCTTGAGCGAGAGTTATTTTTTTATGTTTTTCTAAAACATGTCGTTTCTCAAATTTTCTTCATTACGGCTTTCGTGCATTTCAGTACGGAACCCGTTCTTAAACGAGAAATCTTTTAAATGTAGCTCGGGTATGCCGGAAAAGGTTTCAAATAAACGCTACATTGAATGACTTCTGATTATTTCCGATCAGAACTCGCAATGTTAATGGCGAAAAGCTAAAACCAGTGAGCACTTAATCAAAATTGTTTCAAAAGATTTTTCAAAGTCTTTTTATAAATTTTGTGCTCACAACAACTCCCTCAAAGACCCCTAAATGCTTTTTAAACTCAAAGGTTTAAACCATTTGCTCTGATTAAGGGGGAGTAGAAAAACAAAAATGTTCCAATTTCATGCTCAAATCCGTCTATCTCTCCAAAAAGTTTCATTTTAATCAGTTGATATAAAAAATACCACTGCATGCTATTTTTGAGGGGGAGAAGATGTGATTAAAATGTGATCGAAAAGGAATCTCAAAAAGAGTTCTTCAAAAAGACTCAGCATGAACCCTCGAATTGACGAAAGATAAATGTCAGTAATCAAAAAGACTAGTCCGGGACGGGTAATAATTTCAAGATGGTTATCCATTGATGTAAACGTGTCTCGCAAAGGACTTGTCTGAGTAGAATGTACCAATTCGAGAGATGATCATTGAATATGACCGGGACGGGTAATAACTTCAAGCTAGTCTAACTAGTGATGTAAGCGTGTCTCGCGAAGGTCATGTTCATTGAAAATCGATCATTTTAAATGTGCGAACTCTACCCAACATGTGCAATTTATTACAAAAATGCATGAGCACATGTGAAGGGGGAGTGTTTCATAAATGCAAAACTCTCGATGTGTTAACAAAATGTGTTTTCTAATAAACACGTTGAGAGATTTTCACAAGGTTTAATGGCTTGTGACAAATAATCTAGGATAATCATGGAGTAATAAGGTGATTATGGTTAGGTTATGTCTAATGATCCGCTAGAACCGGAGGGATCTACCCAAGGACAATTCCAATAGCTTAGCAGTAAAAGTCCTTAGGAAAGATTGAAAAAAGGAGTATAATGAGAAAGGAGAAAAAAGGGGTTGAAGAATGAAAAAGAAAAGTTTTGTAAGGGTGAAAAGAAATAGCCCTCCATGAAAACTTAGGACAGAAACCGGGTCAATACATCTGCTATCGGTACTCACTTAGGTGATACTGATATTGAAGATAAGACGTCATGGACCCAGTGACGCATTTGCACCACCCCTCCTATCCACTCAGATATCTCTCAAAAGATATTTGTTTCATTTCTCACGGAGAACACTACATAATCTATCGGCCTCTCACTCCGAGATGTGTTGATATTGAAAAGGTGGCACTCTGCTCCATGCCTCCGACGACTAAAAACAAAACGCACATTATTGAGTCTAGAGACATGAGATTCATCAAAAGATCTCTTAGGAACACTTCCTATGAAATACACTTGTGTTCATCCAAAGGATACAAGTTGTATGAGTCTTAATGAGATCTAAGGATCTTGCCTCACGACATGATGGCCGAAGGACGAATTATTGCTAACTGTTTTATGCAGGTACCGACGAAAGTCTATCCACCATCATCATCTACAACGACGACGCAACTGGACAGAAGATGTAGATCAAGGCAAGACAACTCTTTGAAGATCACAGTGCATAAAGGAACATTGATTGAAGAATGTTATACATTGACACACGAAGTTCAAGACAACAAATGCAAAAGACCAATCACGGGAGCATCATTGATATGACCATCCCTTAGGGGGAGATTGTTAGCATTTATTTTATGCTATTTAGGAAGTGATGGTCATTTGCCGTTTAGAATTAATGTGTCGTGTATAATATGTATTTTGTTTAGTGGGCTTATAGCATTAGTAATGTTTGTAAGTTAATTATATGTGTAGTGCAATTATTAAGCCCACTTTAAGTCCAAGTCAAAGCCCACCAAAGACCCATTTGGTTGGCTGACTTGGACTTAAAGTGGGCTTAATAATTACACTACACATATAATTAACTTACAAACATTACTAATGCTATAAGCCCACTAAATAAAATACATATTATACAAGACACATTAATTCTAAACGGCAAATTACCATCACTTCCTAAATAGCATAAAATAAATGCTAACAGTTTCGAGTTTTAGTCTTGAAGAAGGTACCTTCAGATACCTAATTAGTTTTGAGAGCACCCAGTTACAGTGCATTTTAGATCTCATCTCCCATATAATCAAACTCAGTTAGATCCGAATTGCAAAACCCCCAAATCCTGTCACCGGAAACCCAACCACGTGCTGCCATCATTTCTGACGCGCCACCGCCTTTCCATATGCGCCGCCACGTGAGCTTAGATATGGTGGTTTTAGTTGACGATATTTTCCAGATCTCTTTTTGTTGTGATTCCAATCAGAAACCCTAGTAAGTTCTTGTTGGATCTCTGAACTTTTTGGTTTTTGATTTATGTTAGGGTTTCTGGAGTTGAAGTTGTAGATTTCTGATTGGGGTTTAGCTTGTTTTGAGGGTTTTGATTTATGTGTGGTTGATTTGTATTCAGATTCGGTTATGATGAGCACTCTCGTTATAAATTTGGGGACTGATTTGTTAGTGTTTAATCCAAGGGAGATTAAACTGATTTTACTTTTGTTATTTGAAGGTTTGTGATGGAGTTTACTTCTTTCTTTTTTGGTTTACTTATATGTTCATATGGAGTATTATCATGATAGAACATTTTGGGTCATCTGTTATGCTTATGTTTATGGTTGGTTTTCTACGACTCCGAGCTATGATATTCAACTCTTATTTAAGTTGGTTGTCTAGTTATTACGTGGAGGAGTATCTAAATCTCATTTTTGTTAGCGATTTGATTACTGATTTAGTTTTTGGATCATGAGGTGTTCGGCCCCCGGTGAGACCATTTGATTTTTTGGTTATGTTCATTTGGATTTAGGTTACTCGGATCTTGAATTTTTAGGTTAGTTGAGACCTGTTCTCGCAGGTTGCTTCGTTTCCTGAATTTTTTCTCAGTTGAGACCCGAACATGTCTGTTTGCTTCGTATTTCAGTTAGTTGAGACCTCAGTTTGGGTTGCTTCGCTTTTGGGATTTTGTTTTTGGTTAGTGAGACCTGTTCCAACAGGTTGCCTTGATTGGTTGCTTCGTCTTTTGGAAATTTTAGTTAGTCGAGACCCGTCGTTTGTGTCGTACTTTGATTAGTTAAGACATGTTCCGACCCTGTTGTTTCAGGATGCTTCGTTTTTTAGATTTCTTAGATTTGTTTGAGACCTGTTCCGAGTTTCAGGTTGCTTTGTCTTTTGGTTAGTTAGTTTGATCAGATCCCAAGTGAGATCTATTGAGACCTACTTTCTTCATGTTGCTTCGTATTTTGTTTTGAAGATTCCAAGTGAGATCGATTAGCATTCCGTTTGTCGAAGATTTGGATTATTGCTACGAGAAAGACTTTTGCTTAATATTTTTGGGTTTTATATTTGTAACAAGCTGGGCATGATCAATATCTATGCTCCAGCTTGAGGGCGATGCTAGAATTAATAGTACGTACTTATTATTAGGCACGTATTACATTAGTTTATGTTAGGCCCGTTTAGATATTAGGTTTTTCACGCTTCTATATATTCTCCTGTAATCTCTATTATTATTATCAAGGCAATACAATGTAGTCATTTGTCCACTACCGATTGTCCCCAACTCTGTTTACAATCACAAACCAAACATTTAGGATTTGATTCTAGACGGTACAATCTGGAAAAACTATCCTTGAGAGTTGGCCCACCTAGCCAAAAACTTGTTTTTTCACCATTACCAATTTTCTTCTTGAAAAGAATTGGAAGATTAATTTCAATGGACTAAGATCATTCTCGAGTTTCTTTATTTGAGATCAAGGGCCCAAGCGTTGTCTTAATTCACAATTGTTGCCCAAGCCACCTGTAGGGCTGTCAGTAAAGCGAATAACTTTGCCCATAGATCATGATCTTCGGTTTGAAATCTCCACCACCATTTACCAACATGGATTGGTTGCTAATCTTCTCAAAACCAATGTCAAGCCCGCCTTCACTCTTAGGAGAGTCAAATTCATCCCAAGCAATCCATAAGATTTTATTTTCATTTATGTTCCCACCTCAAAAGAACTTCCTACGGATGCTTTTAAGGTTGTTAATAACCTTCTGTAGGCCTTGAAGGTTGAAAAGTAGTATACCCCAAACTACCAAGCACGGGCCTAATGAGTGTATAACGAACCTGAAAGAGATTCAGCTTTCTAATTAGAGAGCATTCTGATAAAGCGTCCAACTAGAGGATTCCAATTTAAACATCTTGTCATTTTAGCAGCAATGGCAAGGCCCATATAAGTGCAAGGAAATTGCAAAGTAAGACAACCTATTAAAGAAACAAAGGTGTTTAACTCAAAGTTACTGACACCAATCCCAAATAATTGTCTCTTGTTAAAGTTCACTTTGAGACCGGAAGCAAGACGGAAGCATGTAAGAATTCTAGAAAGGTTCATTGCATTGGTAGGAGACCATTCACCCATAATAAGAGTAGCATCCGCAAATTGTAGGTGAGAGATGTGAACCTTATCTTTACCCACTTTGATCCCATGAAAGAAATGTTTCAGTTTGTAGCTTTAACAAGTGCCACATTGAACTCCTTAGTTGGTGAACCATTGATAAGAACTGAGGTGAAGGCCGAGTTGAGACAAGAGTGAATCCAACTTCTCTATTTGTGACTAAAACCCATTTGCTCCATGATATCAAAGAGAAAGTTCCACGCGAGACAATCAAATGCTTTCTCAAAATCAACTTTGAGAAACATGAAATTGTTTCATCCACCATAAGTGGTGGATCAATAATTTAGTGACCTTTAGTGAAGGTCATTTGAATATCACTAACAACCGAGGAAAAACTTTGAAAAGGCGATTTGCAAGGACCTTTGCAATAATCATATATTGACAGTGACACCCTATAAGACTAATAGGTCTAAACTCACCTATTACAACAATATCATCAACTTTGGGGACACGGGTGATAGATGACGAGTTACAACCCTTGGGAATGTGAGAAAACGTTTCAAAGTTTTTTACATACTTAATATCGTCATTTCAACTTTTACCTGTTAAAATATTAAAACTTGGGATTTTTAACTTAGAATGCAATTTTTGTAACTTGATAATGTCAAGAATGAATTTAGATTGGGTTGTTTGTTTATTGCAGATAATCTTTTTTACAACAATGATGTGCTTTTGAACTAGTTTGGATTCTATAGATTGCATCTTTTTAGGGCATTCAAAGTTTGAGTTAATTTTGTGTGTTGTTTTTGTTAATCAATCCTTGTATGTAACAAAATGCTTTTTGTTAGGTGTTATGCTCGTTTGCACCCAAGGGCTACAAACTGCAGGAAGAAGAAGTGTGGCCACAGCAACCAAGTAATCAGTCTCTCAATTATATTATGAATGCAAATAAGTTTGTTCTAAAAGTCTTTATTTTGATTGGTCTAAGATTTTTTTTTTTTTCTTTTGTGGTTACAGCTAAGGCCAAAGAGGAAGGGCTATAATTAACACAAATATAATCAATTTTCTTTTCCAATTTAGTCAAATAGTGAAGGATATTCGAATAAGGCCAAGGAAGAAGAGCACATATTGATGTGGGAGTGTTTTATCTGTTTGAGAGGAATATTTGGTATATTTAGAAGTTCTGCATCTTTGTTAGTCATTTTTGTTTATAATTACCTACGAAAGTAAGCTTGCTAAATTGTTACTTTAATTCGAAAAGTACCTGTTAGCATTTAATTTATTAAATGTGAAGTGATGGTCATTTGCAAATGTAACAAATAGTTTAAGATGTGGGCTATTGATATTAGTTATGTTAGTAATATCAATGTATAAGTGTAATATAAACAATAGCCCACTCCAAGCCCAATCAAAGCCCACCTAAAGCCTTAGGTGCTGTGTTGCTACTTATACACACACACTCTCATTAGTTATGTGTGCCTCAAAGTCTATTGTAAGAGAGTGTGTGTGTGTGCTCATAGAGTCTTTGTACTATTTCTTCCCAAGATATAATCATTCGACCATAGTTTTATCCCACACAATCCATACATACTCTTCATCAATACATCTCTTGTTACTTTGAGTGTCACGTGTTGTGTTTGTGTGTTAAAGTTAGATATCGAGCTATAACAAGTGGTATCAATCGCCATACAACAAGGTAGGAGTTAGTTTGTGTTCGGTTTGTGCTACCAAGAAACCATCAGTCGCGTTCTTAGCTTCATAAAAACGTGGCATTTGGGTTTTTTCTTGGAATCATTCGCAAAGATTAAAGATCAAGATTGTGTTTGTTTGTGTTTTAACGAGTTGGTAAGTGAAAATCTCATAGTTCTTAAGTCGAATCTTACATTTAAAGGTTGGAATTTTTTGGTGTTCTAAGTGTTTTGATCGAAAAAATTAAAGAAGATTGTGTAAAACTTGTTTTTGGATTTTCATTATTACTTCTTGCGTGTAATTCTTGCATAAGAATTATTGATAAAGAGTTGGTAAAACTGGTCAGATATCCCAGTGGCTAAATCAGTGGATAAGTGTGAAAAAGTCAAGAGTTGGTAAGAGTTGGCAGACTTTTCGCAAATCAGCCATCTTTCGCAATTGCCACACCTTTTCGCAATTCATCAGGTTTACGCAATTCACTAGCTTTTCGCAATTCATCAAGTTTTCGCAATTCAGAAGACTTTTCGCAATTCAACAAGTTTTCGCAATTCACCAAGTTTTCGCAATTCATCAGACTTTTCGCAATTGGTTGGTTTTCGCAATTGCCACAGGTTTTCGCAATTGGTTGGTTTTCGCAATTGCCTTCAGCTTTCGCAATTCATCAGACTTTTCGCAATTAGGGCAGTTTGCTTAAGTTTCAATATTGGCATCTTTCGAAATTGAAAAAATTCTCTAACGTAATCTCAAATACTCTATCACAATTTACAGGAGACTAATATCTTAATTTTTACGCGAAATTCAAATTTTGGTACAACAGCGAAAATTTTGGCCTAAAATTCAAATTTGTAGGCCAAAATTCGAATTTTTTCGGCGAAATTTGACGTAAAAATTTTCCAAACTCAAAATTTTCTAATAACCTTAGAATTGCATTTTATAGAGTATTTCAAATTCTGGTAGAGAAATTTTTCAAATTCAAATTTTGGAGGGAAACCAGTATTCACCATTAAGAAAACCTTCACACGATCCTCAGCAACGAACCAAGACTTCACAACAACAACTCCTATTTCGTTGCAACGATCCTTCAGCAACTTTATCATACGTAACATCAACGATGACTACTCAACAAGACATTCATGCCGCCGGTGCAGAAAACCGTCCTCCAATGCTAGAAAAAGGTGGTTACCTACCATGGACGAGTCGTATGCTCCGATACATGAAAACCAAGCCTCAAGGTCAAGGGAGACTCTTGATTAACTCCATCGAGAATGGTCCATTCAAGCCTCGTCGGATTCTAGTAACAGCTGGAAATCCAAATGCAACACCTCCCACTCCAGACACCTTTCGGGAACAAACGGAAGCTGACTACACACCAGAAGATTGGAAGCAAATTGAAGCTGATGACTTGGCAATGCATTTAATCCAACTTGGTTTACCACGAGAAATATTTTGTGCTGTAGACAGTTGTGAAACTGCCTATGATACGTGGGCACGAGTTAGACGGCTTTGTCATGGAACAGAAATCGGTAAACAAGACATCGAAAACAAGCTTCTAACTGAATGGGAGAAGTTCACATCAACTCCAGCTGAACCCATTGAATCTTACTATACAAGGTTTTGCACTCTCATGAACGAGTTGATCAGAAACAAGTTGACACCAGCTCAAATTGTTCAAAATATCAAGTTCCTCAACAACCTACCCGAGGAATGGGGACGATATGTCACTATTGTCAACCAAACAAAGAACCTTCACGAGGTGAATTATGATCAGCTTTATGATTTCCTAAAGCAAAAACAGGAGGAGGCAAATGAAGTCAGAAAAGAGAAGCTCGCAAAGCAACATGATCCTCTTGCACTCATGGTCCAAACACCTACACATTTAACAGCAAATACACAACCCTCTTCATCTTTCACTCAACAAATCATGCAACAACAGTATACTCCACAATCATCATTCTATTCACAACAACAACATGTCATCCCACAACAACAATACCCGCAACACCAAGAATCCGATTTTAATGATCAGGATGAGTCAACTTCTGCTTTGACTCAAGCATTTGCTTACCTAACAAAAGCATTCCAAGGACGCTACTCCACACCTACCAACAACAACCAAAAAATCTCATCGAACACTCGCAACAAGCAAATTGCACAGCCGAGTTTCAACATGGGACAACAAGGCAGATGGTTGGGGATATGGGAATCAGCAGGGATATGCTCCTCGATATCAGATGGGTAATCAGAATGCAGGGCAGTATGTTGGTAATCAGATGGGCCGGTATGCAGGGAATCAGATGGGTACGGCTGTTGCAAATCAAAGGGGACAGAATGCTGGGAATCAGTATAGGAATGTTGCTGCTCAGAATACCGGGAATATGAATCAGGGTACTATGAAATGTTTCAACTGTCAGGGTGTTGGTCATATGGCAAGGAACTGTCCCACAAGCCGAATAAGAGAGATCCAACTTATCTGCAGAAAGCATTAATGTTGGCAAACAAGGAAACGGTGGGTTACAGTTGAGTGCAGAAGAGAATGACTTCATGGCTCTTATGGATGATACGGAAGACCTTGAGGACATCGACGCGAACTGCATTTTCATGGCAAATCTTCAAGAGGCTAAGTACGACACAGATTCTGAAATACCTCCTGTGTATGACACCAATGCAGTCTTTGAGGTACCCCCATACGCTACATGTCACAATAATGAAATATTTGATATGTCGACTCATGATGAACGGCATCCTGCGACTCAAGAATCCACTTATGACACATATATGGACACGCCAAGTTGTAGTAATACAAATATGGCAACTCCAGATATGGATCTTAATGGAGACTTCGAGTCCCAGCATGTTGAGAATGATGAGGAAACACGTGTGTTTTTTGAATCATTATTGCATAATTGTAGTGTGAATAGTTAAAAAGGTCAATCGCAATGTTAAGGCCGCGAATGAAAAATTGACCGCTGAGCTTGAGAGATATAAGGTCAATGAAAGAGCTTTTGATTTTAATAACAAACGACAGTCAGAACTTGAAATTGGTTTAAGAGATTCTGTTTTAAGAGAAGAACATTTGCAAATCAAATTTGACACACTTGATGTTAATTTGAACATGAAAATAAAATCCTTAAACACAGAAATTTCTGAATTAACCAACCAACTTTCTAAACAAAAATCAACTTGTTCTGATCTTGAAAAAGAAAAGAAAGAGTTGCATGCAAGGTTTTCAAAACGTGAAAATGATCTTCTTGATGAAATCATTGACCAACAAGAAACCATCAAAAAGTGAGCTGCTTGTAAAAACGGGTCAGTCTGCACAAACAATTAATTTGCTTATTAACGATCCAAACCCGATTTTACATATAATAAAGAAAATGGCTATCGGTTGTGAAAACCCCTATATTCTCAAGAAAGCTCAGCAACATCAGAATGTGTTATATAATGGTAGTGTGATAAATGATAAACATGATCCTCCCGAGGTTCGTGATTCTTATGAAACGATTGAGCTTTCCAAAGAGAGTCGTGTTAAAATGAGACAAAAGAACCCAGAAATTAAACCAATTGATTATAACAAGCTTAATACAGATTCTGGCGTTCATCTTGTTCAAAAAGAGTCACCAATGTTTTTCAAAAGACCAGTAGATGTCGCAAAACAAAAATTTGTTTCAAAACACCTTTCTAACATCGAACAAATGGCCTCTAAGACCACTTGCAACAGGGAATTGAAACACTTCAAAGTATTGTGGCATCCAAAATAAATGGTAACTACAATGTCTGGTCGTCAAGTTTTCATACCGAACAGATAAAGATGTTTGAAACAGAAATCAATCCTCATATCGCTTCAATTTATGCGATAGTTCAAAATGTGGAAAACAATCTTTTGAAAGAATCAGCTGAATTTATCAAGGACCACAAATCCCTGGTAAAGGAAGCGAATGAAAACATTGAACACATCAAAGTTTTGGAAAAACATAATGACATTCTCTCTGAAGTAGCTCTATCGACCGAAATTATGTCCATTATTTATGAAACATATTCTGTGGAAGATGATGAAAGACTCCGAGCTGAGACTTCTGAAATTGTTGTAAAATATGAAAAGGCACTTGCCAAGATTGAAAAACAAAATGTCACATATTTTAAACAACTGGATCAGAAAAAGCAAGAATGCAAGTATGACAAACTGTCGTATGAGCGTTCCTACCACAACATGCAAAAACAAATTGATCTTTTGAAGTCTCAGCTTGAAAGTCAAAACGGGAAGGGTGAGGAAACTAAGGGTATAACACCATCAACCCCCTTGCCGAATGAGAAAGGAAATGAGAAAGCTGTTGTCCAAACATCGAATGTAATAGCGCCTAGCCTTTATAGGATTAGTCCCACTACTGCGTCTGCCTCTACATCTAAAACATATAGGGCGATAGACAAAAGTAATACAGATAATCCAAACGAGATTAGGAATGCTAAAACAACATATCAGGACAACACCATAAATTCTAATGAGTGTGCCTTACCTTCTACAGGAATATAAAGCAACTCTAGAAGCAGACGAAAGCCTAGGAGCAATACCAGGAACACTAGAGTATCGCCTGTCTCTGAGAGTGAATGCAAGAAAGTAGAAGAACGCCCTAGGAATTTATCGCTTTCAAATAAGAAACATATGTCATCTGGATGTAATGTTAAGACTCCTGTTTCTAGTGCATGTAATGACTCTGTTTGTTTAATGTACACGAAATCTTTGTCTGAAAATGCTTGTGATGATATTGTTTCTGATACTGTGAATGTGAATGATATGCCTGAACAGAAAAAGGTTCCTTTAGTAAATAGGGCTAAGTTTAGATATATTCGAAGACTTATTGCAAAAGCTAAGAAAACCACTAGTAGCCTATTGCCTAAGGACCATCTTAAGTTTTGTGCATGGAAACCAACGGGTAGAATGTTTACACTTAAGAATGGCAACTTAGAAATTGTTCCCAATGATAATATGGAAACCTTCTCTAATTGTGATTCACCTGTTACCTCTAACCCCGTGGAACCAAATGTTAAATGGTTTCCATATACAAAATCATCTGTTCTTTGCAGGTCATTGAAATTTGTCTTTGGATCGTCGACTCGGGTTACTCCAAGCACATGACCGGGAATCTGAAGCTGCTGATCAACTTTGTATGGCAGTTCATGGGGACTGTACGGTTTGGGAATGATCATGTTGCAGCTATTCTGGGTTATGGAGATCTTCGGTTTGGAAACTACTTGATCACTCGGGTTTACTATGTCGAAGGGTTGGGACACAACTTGTTTTCAGTTGGGCAGTTTTGTGATGCGGATTTAGAGGTTGCATTTAGGAGAAACACTTGCTTTGTTAGGAATTTGGTGGGGGATGATCTCTTAATTGGGGATCGTGGCACCAATCTCTATGCAATAGACATAAACCAAATGGCCTCTTCATCACCAATTTGTCTCATGACTAGGGCAAGCGAAACAAAGTCCTGGTTGTGGCATAGACGTTTGTCCCATCTTAACTTTGACACCATAAACAAACTTGCCAAAGACAACATCGTCAATGGTCTCCCAAAATTCAAATACACCAAAGAACACTTATGTCCATCCTGTGAGCAAGGAAAGAGCAAAAGAGCAACATATAAACCTAAACCCGTACCCAATTCGGTGGATAAGTTACATTTGTTGCATATGGACTTATGTGGCCCAATGAGAGTTCAAAGCATAAATGGGAAGAAGTATATTCTTGCAATCGTCGATGACTATTCAAGATATACATGGGTAAAGTTTCTGAGGTCGAAAGACGAAACAACAGGCATCATCATCACCTTTCTAAAGCGGATTCAAGTTCTACTTCAAGCTCCAGTAAGGATAGTAAGAACTGATAATGGCAAGGAATTCACAAATCAAGAGTTAAGAACATATTTTGAAGAATCTGGTCTCACTCACCAGACATCAGCTGTTAGAACTCCACAGCAGAATGGGGTAGTTGAAAGAAGAAATCGAAATCTTGTGGAAGCTGCTCGCACAATGCTGATTTATTCAAGTGCACCGCTATACTTATGGGCTGATGCCGTTGTCATTGCTTGTTTCACTCAGAACCGATCCCTTGTTCATCCAAGATTCAATAAAACCCCGTATGAACTAGTGAACAACAGAAAACCAGATATCTCTTACCTTCATGTATTTGGCGCTTTGTGCTATCCAACGAACGACAGAGAAGATCTGAGGAAGTTGAAAGCTAAGGGTGATATTGGAATCTTCATTGGTTACTCAGAAAACTCGAGGGCATTCAGGGTGTATAACAGGAGAACGAAAAAGATCATAGAGACGATGAATGTGAAGTTTGATGGAATTTCACAAATGGCTTCTGAGAGACTCGCTCTAGAACCCGCGCTTAACCCGATGACTTCTGGACATATTAGTTCAGGACTCACACCTCAAGGAGCTCAATCAATTCATAACAAACAACCCACAAATCAGGAACTGGATAATTTCTTCGAGTTTATGTATGATGAATACTATGGTGGCGCTTCGACAAATGCATCTAACCAACGTTCCGCTGCACCCGCTCAAAATCAACAACCACCACCACCACCACCACCAAATCAAGATGCATCCACAACATTCGAAGCTGACGCACCAACTCCCTCCACATCATCAACATCTACTCCAGCAACTCCAGTAATTGAAATTGTTCTACCAAGACTTGATGAGCAAGAACCAAATAATGCGGTGTTAGACGAAGAACCATTCGAAAACCCGTTTGGAACGGAATCTGCTGAATCATCTTCCAGATTACATGAACCATCTAACACGCATTCGTCCAGTCCAAGGTACCCTTCTACGTTACAGTGGAAAAAAGACCATCCGATAGAACAGGTTATTGGTGAACCCTCAAGGCCAATTCAGACGAGAAAACAACTAAACACTGATTGTGACATGTGCGTCTATGTCTGCTCAGTCAGTCTCATAGAACCTAAGAACATTCGGGAAGCAATGGCAGATAATGCCTGGATTGAAGCTATGCAGGAAGAACTTCTTCAATATCAGTTACATGACACCTGGGATTTAGTTCCAAGACCAATTGACAAACTCGTCATTGATCTTAAGTGGTTACGGAAAAACAAAAAGGATGAAGAAATGACTGTCATTCGCAACAAAGCTCGTCTCGTGGCAAAGGGATTTAGACAGGAAGAGGGGATAGACTTTGAAGAGTCATTCGCGCCAGTTGCAAGGCTTGAAGCAGTCAGGATTTTCTTAGCATATGCCGCTCACAAGAACATCACAGTTTATCAGATGGACATCAAGACCGCTTTCTTGAATGAAACTCTGAAAGAAGAAGTGTATGTGAGTCAGCCAGACGGATTCGTGGACAAAGATCATCCAGAATACGTCTACAAGCTAAAAAAAGCAATCTATGGTTTGAAACAAGCCCCACGGGCGTGGTATGATGAGTTATCATCTTTCCTACTTCATAATAACTTTACCAAAGGAACAATTGATCCGACCTTGTTTACCAGAAAATTCAAAAATGACATTTTGATTGTTCAGATTTATGTGGACGACATAATTTTTGGGTCCACTAATCCGACACATTTAAAACATTTTGCAAATCTCATGAAAAGCAAATTTGAAATGTCCATGATGGGAGAATTAAAATTCTTTTTGGGTTTACAAATTCATCAATCCCCACGTGGTATTTTTCTAAATCAAGCTAAATATACAATTGAGATTTTGAAAAAACATGGAATGGATAATTGTGACTCTGTTGGTACTCCAATGGTCACTTCACCCAAAATAGGCGCTGACCTATATGGGAAACCCATGGATCCGAAGAAATATCGGAGCATGATTGGGTCTCTCATGTACTTAACTGCTAACCGACCAGATATACATTTTGCTGTTTGTTTATTAGCACGGTTTCAGGCAAGGCCTACCGAACTTCACCTCCAAGAGGTTAAACGGATCTTTCGGTACCTACGAAGAACCATTAACATGGGACTTTGGTATCCGAAGGATTCGGAGTTTACATTGATATCATTTTCAGATGCAGATCACGCCGGTTGCCAAGTTACAGCAAAGAGTACATCAGGCGGAGCACAACTTTTGGGAGAAAAGCTAGTAGGCTGGTCATCAAGAAAACAAGACTGCACTGCACTATCAACCGCAGAAGCCGAGTATGTGTCTCTATTTGCGTGTTGTGCCCAAGTTCTATGGATAAGGACACAACTCACAGATTATGGTTTCTCTTTCAACCGCATACCTTTGTATTGTGACTCGAAAAGTGCCATAGCCATCTCGTGCAATCCAGTGCAACACTCGAAGACCAAGCATATTAGAGTCCGCTACCACTTCATAAAGGAACACGTCGAAGAGGGTACTGTTGAATTATTTTTCGTTAAGACTGAATACCAACTCATCGATCTATTTACTAAAGCCCTCCCAAAAGAGCGGTTTGAAAACTTAGTTCGTCGAATTGGAATGCGAAGCCTAACTCCCGAAGAGTTAGAGAGTCTTCTCGAATCTTCTTGAATTATCTCAACAAGCTTCGCATGTATATATTTTTTGAAAAACAAAATACAAAATTTGAAAAACCAACAAAAACAAAATATAAAAATAGAAAATTTTCAAAAATACAAAAACAATATAAAATCAAAAAAAAACCAAAAATATTCTTCTCACGACGTGTCTCTCGTATAATCGATATTCTGTACGTATCTAGAAATGTCATTCAACAATGATACGGGCATGTACAGATGCTTGAGCGAGAGTTCATTTAAATTTTTCTAAAACATGTCGTTTCTCAAAATTTTCTTCACTACGGCTTTCGTATATTTCAATACGAAACCCGCGCTACATTGATGACTTCTGATTATTTCCGATCAGAACTCGTAATGTTAATGGCGAAAAGTAAATCCTTGAGTACATGATCAAGATTTTTCTAAAAGATTTTTCAAAATCTTTCTCCAAATTATGTGCTCAAGATAACTCCCTCTAGACCCTTTTCAACTGATTTTAAACTCAAATGTTTAAACCTATACTTTGTTTAAGGGGGAGTATCAAAAGAAAATGTTCCAATTTTCATGCTAAACTCCGTCTTTATCTCCAAAAATGTTTTGCATTTAATCTCTTGATATCAAAAATATCACTGCGTGCTATTTTTGAGGGGGAGATTAGGTATACGGGAGAGAAGATGTGATTAAAATGTGATCAAAAAGTTTTGTGGTTTGAATCTCAAACGAGCTCTACAAAAAGACTCAGTAGGAACCATCGAATTGACGAAACTCAAATGTCAAATCGAAAAGACATGTCCGGGACGGGTAATAATTTCAAGCTGGTTATCCAGTGATGTAAACGTGTCTCGAAAAGGACTTGTCTGAGTAGAATGTACCAATTCGAGAGATGATCGTTTGATATGACCGGGACGAGTAATAACTTCAAGCTAGTCTAACTAGTGATGTAAACGTGTCTCGCAATGGTCATATTAATTGAAAATCGATCATTTCAAAATGTGCGAACTCTACCCAACATGTGCAAATTTATCCTAAAAATGTATGAGCACATGTGAAGGGGGAGTATTTCAAAAACACAAAACTCTCAATGTATTATCTAAATGTGTTTACTCATAAACACTTTGAGAGATTTTCATAAATGGTTTTATGGCATGTGATCGTTAATCTAGGATAATCATGGAGTAATAAGGTGATTATGGTTAGGTTATGTCCAATGATCCGCCATAGCCGGAGGGATCTACCCAAGGACAATTCCAATAGATTAGAATTAGAAGTCCTTAGGTATGATTGAAAAAAGGAGTAAATGAGAAAGGGATAGAAGGGGTTGAAGAATTAAAAAGAAAAGTTTAATTAAAGGGTGAAAAGAAATAGCCCTCCATGAAAACTTAGGTCAGAAACCGGGTCAATACATCTGCTATCGGTACTCACTAAGGTGATACTGATATTGAAGACAAGACTTCATGGACCCAGTGACGCGTTGCACCACCCCTCCTAGCCACTCAGATATCTCTTAAAAGATATTTGTTTCATTTCTCACGGAGAACACTGCATAATCTATCGGCCTCTCATTCCGTGATGTGTTGATATTGAATAGGTGGCACTCTGCTCCATGCCTCCGACGACTAAAACCAAAACGCACATTATTGAGTCTAGAGCCATGAGATTCATCAAAGATCTCTTAGGAACACTTCCATACAATACACTTGTGTTCACCAAAAAGGACACAAGTTGTAAGAGTCTTAATGAGATCTAAGGATCTTGCCTTATGTCATCATGGTTACATGCTTCAAACGGTCTACAGTCTTGAAGTGATACTCCGGTATACTTCAGAGGCTCTCAACGGCCTTGGTAAAGATTAGAGAAAGTTTTCACACTATGCTGATAATGATCTCTAAATCTAAACCTATAAGCGTTGGACGATTTATTGCTAACTGTCTTATGCAGGTACTGACGAAAGTCCATTTACCATCATCATCTACAACGACGACGCATCTGGACAGAAGAAGTAGATCAAGGCAAGAACGACCAAAAGACGATTCTTTGAAGATCACAGTGCATGAAGGAACAATGAATGAAGACTATTATACATCAACACACAAAGTTCAAGACAATGAAGTCAAAAGACCACTCATCGGAGCATCATTGAAATGATCATCCCTTAGGGGGAGATTGTTAGCATTTAATTTATTAAATGTCAAGTGATGGTCATTTGCAAATGTAACTTGTGTGTTAAATGTAACAAATAGTTTAAGATGTGGGCTATTGATATTAGTTATGTTAGTAATATCAATGTATAAGTGTAATATAAACAATAGCCCACTCCAAGCCCAATCAAAGCCCACCTAAAGCCTTAGGTGTTGGTTGTGTTGCTACTTATACACACACACTCTCATTAGTTATGTGTGCCTCAAAGTCTATTGTAAGAGAGTATGTGTGTGTGCTCATAGAGTCTTTGTATTATTTCTTCCCAAGATATAATCATTCGACCATAGTTTTATCCCACACGATGCATACATACTCTTCATCTATACATCTCTTGTTACTTTGAGTGTCACGTGTTGTGTTTCTGTGTTAAAGTTAGATATCGAGCTATAACAGTACCATTGGTTTAAAACATTTCTCTCTTTTCCTAAGAAGAGGCATTGCATTTGCAGATACCCCTTGCTTATATTTCTGGTCTACAGGCATTGTAATATGAAGCTTAGTATGTTTTTATCTGTTTGTGAGTATTGTAGTTCTTTAATTTTAGCATGAATGAGTATAGGTGAGTGGGAAGTAAATTTTAGTGGTTCACCGAAGCGTAATTAAATCATATACTCTAGGCTTGCTCTCTAGTTTTATTTTATGATGTAACAACATATTTGACTTATAAAGATTTATACATGCAGTCGGCTATTCTTAATGGTTCAATTAAACGTACAAGTTAGCACACTAAAGTACGGGACAAAATGGTAAGCTATTTTAGCACTGTGTTGAAACTTTTTTAAACAATAAAAGCCGTACAGTGAACCAATTTTCCTGATGATATTGAGTCGAAAAGGTGGGTGTCTTTTTTTATCACATTATACATGTTGACCATATCCATGTAAGGCAATGGTGTGCTTCCAATAACATGAATGCATGATGAAAAAAGTATTTATCAAAGACTAATACGACCCCTAGCTAGAACCACAGACAAAAAATTAAACTAAAATATGATAGTTGTTGGAATATGTGAATCATACAAACACTATAAACACATAAACACAAAGATCACACAGCGGAATGGATCTACATAAACATATAATTAATTAAACTAAATAGAAAACGTACCTTATTGATTCCTAGAAAGAACAAGGAATCGAGTGCTTCCAAGAACAAAATATAAACCCTAATTGGTTTATATGGATCGAACTAACCAAACACACACAAGTTAAAATAAACTTGTCACTCGTTCTTGTACACACGTAATGATAGCGTTCCAATAGGAAAAGCTAGGTTCAAGAATCACAAAACAACCAAACACTTGTTTAGCCTTACTTGGATCGCAAATCCTAGTGGATTTAAAAGAGGCGATCGGTTCTAGCTAGGGAGAAGAGAAGAGAAAGAAGTTTGGCTTAGTTAGGGATTCAAGATTAGGGAAAAACTAAACACAAGTGAATTGTATTTATAGGCAATCCCTAGCTTGTTCCCAAAGCTACCAAAACCGACTTCCCTCCCCATTGGGTTGGGTCGGCCGGTTCTCAACCCACAACAAGGGTTCTAGATCCTTCTAACTCCCTTTTGCATAATTAGTCCTTTAACGGTCGTTATCTCTAACTCCGTTAAGTACTAACTGTCGTTAAGTGTTGTTTTGTGAAATGAATAAATATAAATATAAAACATATTTAATTTATTCAAACCATTGGAACTTTCACGTATTGTGTGCAATCCCGAGTCTCGGGTTCGAAACCGGACATACGTATATTAATATTTATACATTAACTCTAACAGCTCCCACTTTGATAACTATTAATATAGTAATGACATGGGCTAGTCTAGCTTAACAGATCCCAATGCCCCCAGCTCGATCCGAGTATGGTTTTCCTGGAAAAACCACGTGATGAATTTAATCATCATACTTATCCTTTTGTTGCTAATACCGCGTTAATATGGCTATGGATCTTGGTCATTCCATAATTAACAATTAGTTTCTCGTTTATACATAATTGAACAATATTACCAAAACATCTGAACGTCTTCCAGATATACTTTGGGCGTGTGCACGCAAACATCTTGTCAATCCTACGAGTGGCCAAGCAGTATTAAACTTCAACACAAAGTTGAAGGAACAAATCCTTTATTCACTATGAGCATAACCCTCGAACTTCGCATCACTTTCAAAAATAGCCCTTATAACTACCTTTTACGGATAGCGTTAGACTACCTTACAGAAAATGAGCTACATCCTCGGCAATTATCTGGCATCTCAAGTCAGAGGATAAATATTCATGATATACTTAATGACTTTGATCCATAAAGTATAATCATGTGGTTGGGATAAGTCCTATATTCAATTTATCCAATATTGAATATCATGTGACATTGGTGTCTCAACCTTACAGTACATTCTATCAATCCTCACATTTGTCTTAGTTCAATAATATTCTCATATTATTAATTGACAACAGACTATTTAGAATAAATTAATTTTTATTCACGGATTTAAACATGCAAATATATGACACAAATATTAATAATGATAATAAACGTTATCCTCACTTTATTTCGTTAAAACAATAATTGTTTACACACCCCTATCCAAATATACTAAATCAACAGATTTACATGAAACTATCTGGCATACGAAGACCAATACCCTTAGCATGTCGAGTAAACGTTTCCTTAGGTAATGCCTTCGTGAAAGGATCAGCCAGATTGTCATCTATGTGAACTTTGAGTACATTGATTTCTCCTTGTTCGACTTGTTCTCGAACATAGTGATACTTTCTTTTAAAGTGTCTGGCGCCCTTCATAACTCCAGGTTCATTGGTGAATGTGATTGCAGCAGAGTTGTCGCAATACACATTTATAGGTAATTTATTTGACGGCATCACTCCAAGATTCGAAATAAATTTCATTATCCAAACAGCTTCTTGTGCAGCTTCCGATGCAGCAATATACTCAGCTTCTGTAGCAGACATGGCCGTGGTGCTCTGCTTTTTACTCTTCCAGTCCACAGCTCCTCCATTTATGACAAAAACGTAACCCGTATGAGACTTCGTATCATCTTTATCAGTCTGAAAGGACGCATCGCAGAAACCTGTAACATTCAGTTCTGCGTTTGGATTTCCCCCGAAAACTAGAAACATATCTTTAGTATTCCTTAAATACTTAAGAATGTTTTTAACAGCATGCCAGTGATCTTTCCCAGGGTTTTGCTGATAATGACTGGTTAAATTTTGTGCGAATGCCACATCTGGCCTTGTACATCTAACTGCATACATGATAGATCCTACTGCCGAAGCATACGGAACTTTCTTCATGTATGCCACCTCTTCAGGTGTAGAAGCACACATTTCGCTACTTAAGCCATGTTCTACTTGCATGGGCAAATATCCCTTCTTGGAATTTTGCATATTGAATCTCTTCAATATTTTATCCATGTAAGCACTTTGGCTTAAACCAATCAACCGCTTAGATCTGTCTCTATAGATCTTGATTCCAAGGATATACGCTGCTTCTCCTAAATCCTTCATGGAAAAACATTCACATAGATAAGCCTTAACTTCATCAAGACTAGGTATATGATTTCCCATGATTAATATGTCATCGACATATAGGACAAGAAAAGTAGTGTTACTCCCACTAACTTTGTGGTATACACATGGCTCATCGAAATTTTGAGTAAATCCAAACTTCTTGATTTCCTCATCAAATTTCTTATTCCATTGTCTGGATGCTTGCTTCAATCCATAAATGGATCTTTGAAGCTTGCATACACGCTCAGGAAATTGTGGATTCACAAACCCCTCAAGTTGCGCCATATAGATGTCTTCATTTAGGCGACCATTTAAAAAGGCGGTTTTGACATCCATCTGCCAAATCTCATAGTCATAGTAGGCAGCTATGGCTATAAGAATCCTAATAGCTCTAATGTCGGCCACAGGAGAAAATGTCTCCTCATAGTCAACACCATATGTTTGGGTAAAGCCTTTAGCCACCAAACGAGCTTCGTAGGTGTGCACATTGCCATCCATGTCCGTCTTCTTTTTAAAGAGCCACTTACACCCAACTACCTTAGCATTGGGTGGAAGGTCTACTTCAATCCAGACTTTATTGTCTTTCATGGATTGCATTTCCCCATCCATGGCTACCTGCCATTTATCCTTTTCAGGACTATTAATGGCATCCCTATAACTAGTTGGTTCATCAAAATGATCCCCTAGCATAGTTTCCTCATCCTCTATGTTTAAACATAGACGGTCAGGAGCCTTTGTAGATCTTGAAGATCTACGGACGGGTACCACTTCAACTTCAGGTGGAGGACCTAAACTTTCAGGTTCCACAGGAAGTGTGTTAGTGTTCTCAGAAGGTGACGTATCTTCATGATCATTTTCAAGATCATATACTCTCCCACTGAATTCTTGAGACAAGAAACTCTCCTCAAGAAATTCACCGTACCTAGCCATAATGACTTTGTTTTCTGGTGGGAAGTAAAAGTAGTAACCCCTTGTTTCCTTAGGGTATCCTACGAAGATACACTTAACAGATCTTTGTTGGAGTTTATCAGGTGAGTCAAGTTTAACAAACGCCTCACAACCCCAGACCTTTAAGTAAGACAAGTTGGGAGCTTTTCCAGTACATAATTCATATGGAGTCTTGTCAGCCTTCTTGGTTGGAACCATATTTAAAATGCGAACAGCACTTTCAAGAGCATAATCCCAAAAGGATAAGGGAAGAGTTGTAAGATTAAACATAGATCGCACCATATCTAACAAGGTACGATTTCTCCTTTCAGATACACCATTTTGCTATGGAGTATAGGGAGAAGTGAGTTGCTGGACAATGCCACACTCAGCTAGATAATCTTTAAACTCTTGGCTTAAATACTCACCACCACGATCGGATCGAAGGGCCTTAATCTTCTTTCCGAGTTGTAATTCTACTTCATTCTTAAAAACCTTGAATGTCTCAAAGACTTCATGTTTTTGTTTAAGTAAATAAACACAACCATAACGACTATAGTCATCCGTGAAGGTTAGGAAGTAGGTAGCACCGCGCTTTGACACGTGTCTAAGTGGACCACACACATCCGTGTGTATCAATCCAAGTAGATCCGAAGCCTTTTCCATATTGCTATGAAAAGTTTTCTTCGTCATCTTCCCAGATATGCAAGATTCGCATTTGTCAAACGAATCATCTTTGACATTTTGTAAAAGCCCATCGTGTTGCAGCCTTTCCCCGCGTTTCTTGCCTATATGAGCAAGACGACAGTGCCATAAATAAGACGAATCCAAGTTAGACTTGATTCTCTTATTTCCGATGCTATACATAGAATCATTTCCGTTGGATGCATGATTATTCATATCAATTTCAAACACACCATCTAATGGAATAGCATTAAAATAAAAAAATAGAATTTAAAGAAACAGAAATTCCATTATTATTAAAAGTATGCTCAAAACCATTATCCAACAATAAAGAAACTGAAACGACACCTCTAACAATAGAAGGTGCGTAATGACAATTGTTCAATACTAAAATTAAACCCGAAGGTAACAGTAAATCAAAAGTCCCTATGGCTTCCACTGCTGCACATATACCGTTGCCGACATACAAGTAGCATTCCCCATAGTTCAGCTTCTTCACTCCTCTAAGCCCCTGCGATGTATTACAAATGTGAGTACCACATCCTGTATCATATATCCAGGCATTTTGCTTACGAGGAAAGGAAAATAATTCAACCATAAAAATACCTGAAGTGCTGGCGCCCTGCCCAGCCTTGGCATTCTTATTCTTGCGACACTCCTCAAGCAGCAATGGACAGTCCCTCTTCCAATGTCCAGGAGTGTTACAGTGGTGACAAGCAGCCGCATCCTTTTTAGGATAATCCTTCTTGGGAGGAGGATTCTGCTTCTTGGGCTTCTGCTGATGGATCACGACCTGTTTCCCTTTGTCAGCTTTCCCTTTGCCCTTCTTGTTCGCTTTGTGCGGTTTACCGAGCTTAGCAACCCTACCACCTCTAATTGCCATCACAGCAGGTGTAGGAGCTTTCTTAGCGAGTCCTTTATCATGTTCTGTAACACCCCAACCCGACAAGGGTAAAGATATCACAATAATGGATTCATATCAGATCAAAACAGAGCATACATCTATAGTAATACAAAAAATCTCAAAGGATTACAAATGAAATACTGAATCTACAAGGTTACAAAGAAAGCTTTCAAAACTAATTCTAAAACATAATATCTTCTATCCAATTCTAATCCAGAATAGCTACCAAGCCTTCTAAGTCCAGAGGTACACTCTCACTCATTCCCAACTTCCTACTAAAACCTGCCGCACGAAAAGAAATGCGGCTGAGCTACGAGAGCTCAGTGAACAGATATATAGATGACAGAAACAATAACAGATAACAATACAGAAGCAAATCAGAAATACAGATTATACAGATACAGAATTAAAGTGAAAGAATAGGAAAGGAATAAGGGTGAAAGAAAAGAAATGAGAAAGGGATAATGTACAAACCAGGTTTAGGGAAATACAGAAATCCATCACGAGCCCAGAGATAACAGATAATATCATAACAGAGTAATCATATAATAATCCAGAGGGGATGCCTCTCAAGTAACAGATAATATGAGGGGTGACCTCATGTATCAATTGGAGTGATCAGCTCCCAGATAATGTGAAAGACGTGTATCGCACACACCATCAGTCACCAGAGATATATATAACAGATAACATAATAATAGATAACAGAAATCAGATCAGAACTAGGATGCATCCATGCGCCCTAGTAGGCCAGAATCTTCTCCTACATAACAGATAAAATCAGGGACGGGACAGGTCATCACTCTCCTGCCCTAGAGTCATGCCATCGGTGCATCAATGACATGGACATGAAACCCTCATGCCTAGTGATTGGCTCGGATATCAGACTGTGGTCAAGGTCAGATGTCATATAATAAACAGAGTCATATCTACGGGTTCATGGCAGAAGGGTCATGTCAACAATTCAGAATAAGATAATAAGGTTTAAATCAGAGTTTATCAGATTAAGTTTAATATCAAAGCTTAAGTTCAGATTAAAAGGTTTATTTCCAATAGTCCAAAAGAGTATATCAAAGGTTAATAATTACAAGTTTATAGCAATAATCCATTTCAGAAGTTCCTGTCAAGAGTTCATTTAAATCAATCCTTTAATAATGGTTTTCATTGAAATGATCTTTCAAAATAGTTTTCATAAAATGGTCTTCCAAAACTTTTAGTAACTTCCATTTCAAGTGGTATAGCTTCTTTTTAAAATAGCTTTTAATAAAGGTTCAAAATCAATTAGGTTCAGATAAGGATTTAACAGGTTAAGGTTTATACCAAAATCAAATCAAAGTTTACAACAGATATATCAGGTTAAGGTTCAGAACAAGGTTCACAGATCAGATTCAATCAAGACTCACAAATTCAGGGTTCAGAACAAGAGGTCAATCAGAGTTCAGGAAAAAGGTTCAGAATAAAAGAATCATAGCAGAGGTTCAAACAAAAAGGTTCAAGACAAACAGATCACAACAAAGATTCACAACAGAAGGGAACATAGCAGTGGTATCGGAGATCCTAATAAAGAAAATGTAAAACTGAAAGAAAAGGGAATGAAAACCCTTACTGAAAAAGGGCAGAATATCTGTACCTTATTAGCACAGCAGACAAGCAAACAAACACAGAAATAAGATCAGGACTTCTCCTTCTTCACACCTAAGGAAGAGGAAGACAGAATTACTAAAGATTCTATTTTAGATTATTACTTTTAGTTTACCTCTCCATTTTAAGTACTTTTTGTTTTTAGTAACTTTTCAGATTTACTAAGTTCCCATAATTAGCAGGTTTCCAGAATTAACAGATATTACCATTTCAGATTAGGTTGGACCCTTATTCAAAGATTATTATGGAATAACAGAATATTTTATCAAGTTACAGAAGTTTAGGGTTAATTATGACATGATCACAAAGTTTAGGGTTTTAAATGTAATTTCATCAATTTCCAAGGTCATTAGTGAAAAATACTTTAAGTTACAGAATTATATACTCATTTTATTCAGAATTACATTTTATTCCTTAAGTTTCATCAATTTACAGATTATACCCCTTTAGTTACATAATTTACAAAATCAACCTTATAATTACATATTTTACAAATTAAACCCTACAATATCCATATATACCAAACAAACATATTAATTTCCTAATTACAGAATATATCGTCAGAATTTAGTACATTACAGTTTAGACCCCTCAGAATTCAGAATTTACATATTTAGTCCTTTAAGTTTACAAAACATATATTTTAAATCATAATTTCATAACAATTACATAATTAGCCCATAAATCCTCCAAATTACACAATAACCTTTTATATATCAGTATTAACACAAAATAACCTCAAGATTTCAGATTTACACTTTTAGTCCCTCTCTTTTATTTAATTTCCATTCGTACCCTTTAATATCCATTTAATTCATTATATTGAAATATTTACACTTAGGACCCCAAAGTTATATTTTTCCCACATTCTTACAGATGTATATGAACTTACAAAAATACCCCAGAAGTTTCAAAGTTGTCAAAACAGGTCCTTTTACTTTTTATTTTAAATCAGATTTCACTTTTTAACAACAAATACAAACCCTACTATTAACCAATCATTGCACCATCATTATTATATCCTTAAAACATATTAAATGATCAGATTTTTATCCAAGAACCCTAACCCTAATAGCCACGATTTAATTTATTTTGTTTACTTTGTTTTTATAAAATTCGGTTTTAACAATAATTCGCCACGCTTAATCTAAGCTTCAAAAAATCAAACTCATATTTTTCCCAGATCATAAGGCATATAAAGAACCCACGAAAAATAAATAACATGCCCAGAAAAATCGTTTAACATATATTAGATTTTACGTACATTTTTGACATCAAAATTACCACGACATGATCTAGGCTACCATAAATCGTTCTAACATTTTTCCCAGTCTATTACTTCATATGAGGTATAAATAAAATACATATCATGCCCAGAAATTCGGATTACATATATTTGTGATTTACGTGTTCTATGTTCATAATATTTTCGTACGCATAGATTAGCTTGCATGATTCAATTTACATAATTTATATGAGTTATATAGGATGTAAAGATCACAGGAAAATTGATATATCAGATTTTAGAACTGTGGTTTAGGCGTACAGATTTATACCTTGCGTATGGGTAAAACCGACAAGAAATTTGTACCAAGAACGAACCAGCGAATCCACGCACAAACCCTTATTTTTCCTAGCTTTCTTGCACCTCCAAGAACCCCATAAAAATGGTTGATCACGTCCAGAATTTGTGTGGATGATTGGGTCGAATTTTGTTGTGATCGCTTAGGGTTTTCCTTTTGTTTTTGCGATTAGGGTTTATTAGAGAAATATAAGATTTGTTTATATGTTAAGAAACCGACTTAGGGGGGGGGGGGGGCTGAGATCAGAATTTCGGGATTTTAGAATCACAAAATTATTTGGATTGATTTTATTTGATATTTTCTTAATTTACTTTTATATATTACTTAATATAAATGATTTAATAATTATATTTACTTTAATTACATATTTCGGAATTTTATAAATAATGTACATAATAATTTTTTTAACATTCGAAATGATGTAACGTTGTCCCAGAAATTAGTTCGTTTCAGATATAGTTCGTTTTCAGAAGTTTTAGAATTGTTTCAGAATTTTATAAGTTATTTAATTAGGTTTTATGCTTTCAGGGGTAATTTGGTCATTTGACACGTTATCTGAATTTCAGGTATTACAACTTCTTCCCCACTAACAAAAAAATTTCGTCCTCGAAATTTGCAGAAAGCAGAACGAAAAGAGAGCAGATAACAAAACAAAGACATAACAGAGTAAGACGAGAATTGAGGTGAAACGAAACAGAAACACAACTGACGGTGAACAGAAATATGAAAGATTCGTTTCTCATTACTCGAACTTGTAGATTCCAAAATTGTTTCAGATCCTCAGAACAGACATAATCATACTGAATCCAGATCAAAAGATAACATATCCCAACATAATAGATGAAATCAGATTCTCTCGGAAGATACAAAGAAATACATAGGATTTTGACAGATATGCCGTTCACAGAATTTGATTAGACAGATCAGATTTTAAACATACGAGAAAATAGATTATCGATGACATCAATGGCAGAAAGTTCTATAACAGAAGCTAAGATTAGTTATCAGATGTACAGAGGTCAGCAAAACGCGTGACGGAATCCAGACGTATCAATTCGCATAACGGTGAAAGCAGATTACGCGTAAAATTAGGATGAACATAAGGTCTCACTAATGCAGATAATCTCAAACAGTTATCAGAATTTCTAAGCTCTAGGGCACTTCTCGAAATATCCTATGCCCACAACAAGTGCAATTATATGATGTAAGTATTATCACGTTGGCCAGACGTCATAATACTGACATCATATAAATATGCCCTCATGATGGTCATATTTTATCTCAAGTTGTGAACAGAACAAACTTATCTTAATCCACCTAGTCTTCCTACGGTCTCAGAGGTCATCAGAATCAAATACCCTAACTAAGAAGAGAACGAATTACTCGAAAAAATTAACGAAAGTCCTAGAATGTCTATCAGAATTTGGTACATCAGATCATCCATCATTCGTCAAATTTCAGATAACAAAACCATCATCCGACATACTCAGAATGAACACGAGCGGAATTACTGATAAAGAACTTAAATCATTCAAAGGATTTTATCATTAGGTAACAGAAATTTAGATAGGTCAAGCAGAAGTGAATCACATCATCCATAGCTTCATCCGTCACAGAATTTATTCGCTTCAGAATTTTCTTCTATTTAAGGTCATGATCTCAAGTTCCATCACAAGTCTGCTTCTACTCTCAATTCATCTTAGTACAACTAAAATGAATAGAGAAGCAAGACTGCGAGTCTTTGGACAGGTCTACTAGCACAGTTCGGAATTCGCCAACGCAGATTGCTGTCGTCATCGGATGCTTGGTAGTGGTGTCTGCTACAATCTCTGAACGCCAATCACATCTACTCTTCCAGAACAAAGGTCATTCCATTTAATACGAAGATGGTCTACATGTTTTCCTTGTTCGTCTCAGGGCACAAACATGTTGTCATACTATGACAATTGTCCAGATACTCGTGAAAACATGATTCTTATTAGCCAATACTATTGGCATTTTTTTAAGACTCATAATGGTCACATAAGTACGAAAACAGTTTTCATGAATCATTCAGGGAAACTTCATATCTAAATCACATCACCCATCTTTACGAATAAAACTGAATTACTTTACGGAAGTTGCTCTCAGTTAGTCATCTCCCTTCTCAGGAGTTCTTTTGGTTGCTTCTTCAGTCCTTCGAACATTAAATGAGGTTGTCTGATACAGAGTTCACAAGGATAGAATAATTTAATCATTTATACTCGAAATGAAAAGTGATTACAGTGAGATTACGGTTAAGTTTACGATAGTTGATATGCAGACGCAAAAATTTTCTCTTTCTTCCCTTCATAAACTAATAGGGGTATTTAAGGGAAACTGAGGTGGACAAAAACATATCTCATCATCTTCTTCAGCATCATGGTTCATTAACTGAGATCGGTTCAGAGTCAATTTTTCTGCTCAACAGGAGAGAAAACCCAAGAGTTTCATCAGAAAATGCCAGAAAATTTGTACAACAAAACCTTCAATGCCAACACTTTCTAGGGGTGGATACTAATAGGGTGACAGGAGAATTTGATAATCAGACGAGGTCAGGGTACATATTTCCATAGCAGGGTTAAGCTTAACAGATTTAAGCGGTTAGAGGTTATTATATCAAAAGTAGGGTGGAATAGATTGTTACATTTCAGATGCGGTAGTTTATGATAGCTGAAGAATCAGTCAATCAATAATCACAAGATCTCCAAAATCAAGTATATCAATAGTAAACAGATCCGCAGAACGTATATGGTCACCTAACCAGACGATAGTTCATATGTCAAAGTCAAGTAAATGGTTCAGTATAGTGTGGGGATAGGTACGCGAATAGTTCAAGGTGTTGGTGTTTTTGGTTTAGCTTTTAGCATAAGTGACAGGTAGGGTGTACATCATTGGTAATACGAACATTGTATAATTGTCAGAAGTGAGACGTATGAAATGTCGGATATCAGCATCATATGTTCAGTTAACAATTCCATGCAGAGATAGTATTTGCATCAAATCCTTCCAAAGAAAAACTGATTGGCAAATAAGATTCATCATTCAAGGGAGCAAATAAGATTCATCATTCAGGACAGAATAGGATCAGAGGATACTTTAATCAGCATGGTCATGAATTTATAGAATGTGTCAAACACTTAGGTTAAATGGTCTTCGGGATGGTCGGAAAGATATCAGACTGTTTATCCAACAGATCAGAAATGAAGGTCAAAATTGGTAGTGGCAGCAAAAGTTTAACAATCGGTAATCATGGCAGGGGTTCCAAAATTGTTTCAAACGCCAAAGGTGAGACATAGGAGGATAGTCGTCAATATTAAATGATCAAATCAATCAATCCTTATAAGGATAAAATCAAGGTCACTGTCAAAGAAAGACGGATCAATAAAGATAAATCTTATCGTTCGGAAATGAGAGGGAATGCATTTTTATACTCGTGGTCAAACGCCACAAAACTTCTCATGGGAACAGAGATGGTTAAGACGGAATCAAAAGATTCATAGGTAATTATCAGAAGAAGAAACAAATAACAGAATGTATAAAGTGTATCATCATCATGGGGATTCTCAGATTGCCCAAAGAGGCATCAGAATGATTAACAGTAGGTTCAGAGGTCGAGTTGAAATCGGAAAGCAAGGGTCAATTAATGTCAGATAATTACTACGCAATTTCCAATGCTTCAGATTTTATTTAGGTTTCACTTCTTAGGTGGTGCAAGGCATAAGCTCTAAATTTCCAAATGCGATTTTAACCAAAAGCAAGACACGAATCAGAGTGGTGCGGAAGCAAGATACTTAAGCAAATGACTTATAGTCTACCCATTCCTCACTGGTCAGAATTTAAGTTCCTATAGGGAAAATCCTAAAGCAAAATCTCAAAGGTTGTCCTACGAGCGCCTACAGTGGAAACTTAGTGATCCAGACTTCACAGGTCAAGGGTAAATGTATTACGAGTCACAGCCTGTGATCTCTGATACCATAAATTGTAACACCCCAACCCGACAAGGGTTAAGATATCACAATAATGGATTCATATCAGATCAAAACAGAGCATACATCTACAGTAATACAAAAATCTCAAAGGATTACAAATGAAATACTGAATCCACAAGGTTACAATGAAGCTTTCAAAACTAATTCTAAAACATAATATCTTCTATCCAATTCTAATCCAGAATAGCTACCAAGCCTTCTAATTCCAGAGGTACACTCTCACTCATCCCCAGCTTCCTACTAAAACCTGCCGCAGGAAAAGAAATGCGGCTGAGCTACGAGAGCTCAGTGAACAGATATATAGATGACAGAAACAATAACAGATAACAATACAGAAACAAATCAGAAATACAGATTATACAGATACAGAATTAAAGTGAAAGAATAGGAAAGGAATAAGGGTGAAAGAAAAGAAATGAGAAAGGGATAATGTACAAACCAGGTTTAGGGAAATACAGAAATCCATCACGAGCCCAGAGATAACAGATAATATCATAACAGAGTAATCATATAATAATCCAGAGGGGATGCCTCTCAAGTAACAGATAATATGAGGGGTGACCTCATGTATCAATTGGAGTGATCAGCTCCCAGATAATGTGAAAGACGTGTATCGCACACACCATCAATCACCAGAGATATATATAACAGATAACATAATAACAGATAACAGAAATCAGATCAGAACTAGGATGCATCCATGCGCCCCAGTAGGCCAGAATCTTCTCCTACATAACAGATAAAATCAGGGACGGGACAGGTCATCACTCTCCTGCCCTAGAGTCATGCCATCGGTGCATCAATGACATGGACATGAAACCCTCATGCCTAGTGATTGGCTCGGATATCAGACTGTGGTCAAGGTCAGATGTCATATAATAAACAGAGTCATATCTACGGGTTCATGGCAGAAGGTCATGTCAACAATTCAGATTAAGATAATAAGGTTTAAATCAGAGTTTATCAGATTAAGTTTAATATCAAAGCTTAAGTTCAGATTAAAAGGTTTATTTCCAATAGTCCAAAAGAGTATATCAAAGGTTAATAATTACAAGTTTATAGCAATAATCCATTTCAGAAGTTCCTGTCAAAAGTTCATTTAAATCAATCCTTTAATAATGGTTTTCATTGAAATGATCTTTCAAAAATAGTTTTCATAAAATGGTCTTCCAAACTTTTAGTACTTCCATTTCAAGTGGTATAGCTTCTTTTTAAAAATAGCTATTATAATAAAGGTTCAAAATCAATTAGGTTCAGATAAGGATTTAACAGGTTAAGGTTTATACCAAAATCAAATCAAAGTTTACAACAGATATATCAGGTTAAGGTTCAGAACAAGGTTCACAGATCAGATTCAATCAAGACTTCACAAATTCAGGGTTCAGAACAAGAGATCAATCAGAGTTCAGGAAAAAGGTTCAGAATAAAAGAATCATAGCAGAGGTTCAAACAAAAAGGTTCAAGACAAACAGATCACAAATCAAGAAGGGAACATAGCAGTGGTATCGGAGATCCTAATAAAGAAAATGTAAAACTGAAAGAAAAGGGAATGAAAAACCCTTACTGAAAAAGGGCAGAATATCTGTACCTTATTAGCACAGCAGACAAGCAAACAAACACAGAAATAAGATCAGGACTTCTCCTTCTTCACACCTAAGGAAGAGGAAGACAGAATTACTAAAGATTCTATTTTAGATTATTACTTTTAGTTTACCTCTCCATTTTAAGTACTTTCTATTTTTAGTAATTTTCAGATTTAGTAAGTTCCCATAATTAGCAGGTTTCCAGAATTAACAGATATTACCATTTCAGATTAGGTTGAACCCTTATTCAAAGATTATTATGGAATAACAGTAATATTTTATCAAGTTACAGAAGTTTAGGGTTAATTATGACATGATCACAAAGTTTAGGGTTTTAAATGTAATTTCATCAATTTCCAAGGTCATTAGTGAAAAATACTTTAAGTTACAGAATTATATACTCATTTTATTCAGAATTACATTTTATTCTCTTAAGTTTCACAATTTACAGATTATACCCCTTTAGTTACATAATTTACAAAACTCAACCTTATAATTACATATTAAAACCCTACAATATCCATATACACCAAACAAACATATTATATTTCATAATTACAGAATATATCATCAGAATTTAGTACATTACAGATTAGACCCCTCAGAATTCAGAATTTACATATTTAGTCCTTTAAGTTTACAAAACATATATTTTAAATCATAATTTCATAACAATTACATAATTAGCCCATAAATCCTCCAAATTACACAATAACCTTTTTATATCAGTATTAACTCAAAATAACCTCAAGATTTCAGATTTACACTTTTAGTCCCTCTCTTTTATTTAATTTCCATTCGTACCCTTTAATATCCATTTAATTCATTATATTGAAATATTTACACTTAGGACCCCAAAGTTATATTTTTCCCACATTCTTACAGATGTATATGACTTTACAAAATACCCCAGAAGTTTCAAAGTTTTCAAAACAGGTCCTTTTACTTTTTATTTTAAATCGGATTTCACTTTTTAACAACAAATACAAACCCTACTATTAACCAATCATTGCCCATCATTATTATATCTTAAAACATCTTAAATGATAGATTTGTATCCAAGAACCCTAACCCTAATAGCCACGATTTAATTTATTTTGTTTACTTTGTTCTTATAAAATCCGGTTTTAACAATAATTCACCACGCTTAATCTAAGCTTCCAAAAATCAAACTCATATTTTTCCTAGATCATAAGCATATAAAGAACCCACGAAAAATAAATAACATGCCCAGAAAAATCGTATAACATATATTAGATTTCTACGTACGTTTTTGTCATCAAAATTACCACGACATGATCTAGCTACCATAAATCGTTCTAACATTTTTCCCAGTCTTTCACTTCATATGAGGTCTAAATAAAATACTTATCATGCCCAGAAATTCGGATTACATATATTTGTGATTTACGTGTTCTATGTTCATAATATTTTCGTACGCATAGATTAGCTTGCATGATTCGATTACACAAATTTATATGAGTTTATATGGATGTAAAGATCACAGGAAAATTAATATATCAATTTTAGAACGTGTGGTTTAGGCGTACAGATTTATACCTTGCTATGGCAAAATCGACAAGAAATTGTACTAAGAACGAACCAGCGAATCCACGCACAAACCCTTATTTTTACTAGCTTGCTTGCACCTCCAAGAACCCCAGAAAAATGGTTGATCACGCCCAGAAGTTGTGTGGATGATTGGGTCGAATTTTGTTGTGATCGCTTAGGGTTTTCCTTTTGTTTTTGTGATTGGGTTTATTAGAGAAATATAAGATTTGTTTATATGTTAAGAAACCGACCTAGGGGGGGGGCTGAGATCAGAATTTCGGGTTTTAGAATCACAAAATTATTTGGATTGATTTTATTTGATATTTTCTTAATTTACTTTTATATATTACTTAATATAAATGATTTAATAATTATATTTACTTTAATTACATATTTCGGAATTTTATAAATAATGTACATAATAATTTTTGAACATTCGAAATGATGTAACGTTGTCCCAGAAATTAGTTCGTTTCAGATATAGTTCGTTTTTCAGAAGTTTTAGAATTGTTTTAGAATTTTATAAGTTATTTAATTAGGTTTTATGCTTTCAGGGGTAATTTGGTCATTTGACACGTTATCTGAATTTCAGGTATTACATGTTCAATGACCATTGTATGCAAGTCAGAAAATGTCTTCCCCTTGCAATGCATGTTAAAGTTGCGCACGAAGTCACCATACAATTCCTCATTGAGGGATTTGTTGATGAGGCCAACTTTAACATCTTCCACATACCCGCATCCAAGTGCATCCAGTTGGTCAAGATAACCTTTCATTTCAAGCACATGGGTACTTACGGGTTTTGTTGCTTCCTGCTTGCACTTTTCAATATTCTCAAGTACGTCATACAACTCAGCCATGGGAGGTTTCTCAAACATACGTCTGAGTTCCTCAATCATTTGCATCAGACCATGATTCTCAAACTGTTTGATCAGTTGAGGATCCATCCCCGATAGCATAAGACAAGCCGCATCATTGTGCTTGTCATAGGCTTCGTTATACTCTCTAAGTGCATCATTAGAAGAGTTAGCAGGAGGAGCAACCGGAAGAGGCTCACTAAGACAATCATAACGTTTGGCTATCCTAAGGACAAGCCTTAGATTGCGATACCAATCGTTAAAATTTTTAGTCCCAGTCAATTTCTCCTTTTCAGTCATCATTTTGAAAGCGGAGGTAATGTTTGGAGTGTTTCCGGGTTGGGCCATTTCTACAGAAAAAGTTCAAAAATTAGTATTTTTGATAATAAACTTTTCAAGAAAATTAAACACCCATTGGTTAAATAACCATTTAATTTTCACTGAAAACTAGGATCCCAATTGACGTCGTTTCATTACATCAGCTGAGGCTGCTAGTAATGAAAATACTCAATAAGGTACGGGTCAATCCCAATTGCCAATATTCAATTGCAATTCCTAAAAATCTTGGGACTTACATTATATTGCCAACAACAGTTGCAAAATGTAAGCATGTTTCATCCCCAAATCTTTATGCCTTGGCGCCGTTCCATTACATCAGCTGAGGCTGCTAATAATGAAAGTGCCCAATTAAGTTAACCAATTTAGAAACGTGTAAATTGACGTCGTTTCATCACATCAGCTGAGGCTGCTAGCAATGAAAGTGCTCAATTTACCCCTTTTGACTTCATTCTTTGAAAACCATTACATCAGCTGAGGCTGCTAGCAATGGTAGAATGTCATCTTAGGTGTTTCTTTATTAATTGGTCGGCATATTACTTAAATTTAAAGGGTATAAATTTTTTGATGTGTAAAATCAAAAATATGTACAAAGATGTCATGCATTCATCTTTGTATCATATATTTTCTACAAAAACCCGTTTACTCATTCGTAAGCTCAAATCATCAAAGTTTTTAATTGAGGCGTTGAGAAACTTACAACATTGCCTTAAGATGCTTCGTACTTTTTCATGGTGTACTTGGTAAGTCTATTATTGACGCACAGGCGAACGGAGGAGCAAACGTCCGCTGAAGCTAATTAAAAACGCGCCCCTTTAAGGTCACAATTTAATGCGAACCAACCTTATACCCACTTTATAGTTTTGTCAATAATAGGTCCGCCGCTTCGACCACTTTTGTACAGTCGCATCAATCAACTTAAAACTTGTGATTTTCTTGCTTAAAACTATTTATGTAGTAAGTTATTAATTGCTAGTCTCGCCTGGGAGCAAATTACCGTGCGAAGCGAACCACTATCGGCACATAAGACTTGACAATTAAATGGTTTACTACAAAGGTTTCATAGTTATTAGGTTCATTTATTTTTATTTTGAAAAATTACCCTCTTTGTTGTTACAATCCATCATAATTTAAACACACAAAGAACAAGTAATTAAAAAAAAAAAAAAAAAAAAAAAAAAAAAAAAAAAAAAAAAACATAATAACACGTATATGATCATTAATCAATATCATATAGCCACATGCAAACTTTTTTTATAAATCCTATTAATTATCTATGTGAATTTTAATGTATCTAATTAACAAAAATCCCATTGGTTTTCGAGTTCATTGTGCCCAATGGTCCACAGACGCCAAATAGCTTGGCCGCGTAAGTTTTAATTAACTAGATACCACATTGCACATAACCAATTTTAATTAATATATATTAGGGTCTTCCCTAATTTAAGATCTATCTTAAAATCATGTGGCAAATAACACACAAAACTTTCCATGACAAAATATGCAAGATTTTGTCATGGATCCCATATTGCACATATAATCATGTAGTCACATATTATCATGTCAATATATATGTACGTAATCTTATTAATTAATGACATCAACTACGGTACTCATTAATTAATCCATAAAAATTGCATGCAAACCTAGGGTTTCTACTTAATTTTACAACACTAAAACCCTAAAAATAATTAAATGGGTGTCGACCCACTATTTAAAAATTAGGGTTTGTAAAAAAAATAAAACCCTAGTTAATAAATTGCATGTATCTATTACAAGATTCAATTTTTAAGGTTTTAGTAATTAATTACATGTTTAAAAACGCGGCTCATGATGCCACTGTTGGAATATATGAATCATACAAATACTATAAACACATAAACACAAAGATCACGCAGCGGAATGGATCTACATAAACATATAATTAATTAAACTAAATAGAAAACGTACCTTATTGATTCCTAGCAAGAACAAGGAATCGAGTGCTTCCAAGAACAAAATATAAACCCTAATTGGTTTATATGGATCGAACTAACCAAACACACACAAGTTAAAATAAACTTGTCACTCGTTCATGTACACACGTAATGATAACGTTCCAATAGGAAAAGCTAGGTTCAAGAATCACAAAACAACCAAACACTTGTTTAGCCTTACTTGGATCGCAAATCCTAGTGGATTTAAAAGAGGCGATCGGTTCTAGCTAGGGAGAAGAGAAGAGAAAGAAGTTTGGCTTAGTTAGGGATTCAAGATTAGGGAAAAACTAAACACAAGTGAATTGTATTTATAGGCAATCCCTAGCTTGTTCCCAAAGCTACCAAAACCGACTTCCCTCCCCATTGGGTTGGGTCGGCCGGTTCTCAACCCACAACAAGGGTTCTAGATCCTTCTAACTCCCTTTTGCATAATTAGTCCTTTAACGGTCGTTATCTGTAACTCCGTTAAGTACTAACTGTCGTTAAGTGTTGTTTTGTGAAATGAATAAATATAAATATAAAACATATTTAATTTATTCAAACCATTGGAACTCTCACGTATTGTGTGCAATCCCGAGTCTCGAGTTCGAAACCGGACATACGTATATTAATATTTATACATTAACTCAAACAATGGTGTGATGATAAAAATACAGTAATATATTATACACAGCAAAATGAGTGCTTAATTGATCAAAAACACATCATGTGAAAATGGGTAAATTATAAATGATCACATTCTGTCATCACTTAGATGAAAAAATCTTCTCCGAGATTAAGGTCAAACAAAGCGCGTAATCTATTCGTGTGGAGTTGTGGTTGCTTGGTGCTTATTGAGGTGTTATTGGCAAGATGTTTGGTCATTGGGTGGAGGTATTTTACAGGCATCAAACCTTTGCTGGGTAGGGTTGATGGGTACCATTATGGTACACAGGGTTGAGGTGTCCCTGCCAATCTACACTTTTATTGGCAAGATGTTGTTTGTAAAGTGTATTACATTTTTAGGTGTTTGCTTGCTGGTTTTTAGGTGTATGGTCAATGGGTATTGTTTTAGCTAGGTTTAGAAGTTTAAGAGTTGTTTGGTTTTTCAGATGCTCTTCGGTATTGTTGTCTTTTTAGGTTAGTGGCATTACGGTTTGTTAGGTGTTCTCCTTGTAGCGGGGAGGTTTTTTTAGGCTTCGTTAAATGTTGTTTTGGTGTTTGTATTTTCTAGCGATTTGCTAGTGTTTATGCAATCCCGTGGATGAGCATGACCATTTGTTCCTCGTCAACAACTGGATTGCACCAATTCCTAAGGAAACCACAGTGGAAAAAAACACAAACATGACACATCCCAGTACTGCTGCAACTTCCCTAGTGACAGTGGATTCAGCTACCACTGGCACATTCAAAAGAAGGATAGAAGGTACTAAAAGAATCAAAATTTTTGATTCTGATTCAGATTCTTAAAGTGACCCATCCAGGGATTATTTAGTAAAGCTTCTTAAAAAGAAGGAAAAACTCTTAAAGTAAAAGCACTCAAAATGGAGACATTGCAAGAGAAGCTAAGGCTGTAAAGATTTCCAAAAACCAAATAATTATTAAAAGGACAAAACCTAATGTGACCATGTGAGAAATACATTTCGCTTATTCCTGTAACAGGTATTCAAGAAGTTTGGAGTGGAGAGCTTTGATCATGTGAGAAAAGTTCAATATTGATCATAAATTCTTTAAAAATGTAATGAACAAATTCTGACTGTTCATTATTTCATCAAACTAAAAAATAAACTCACTTTCATCTTTTTTTTAGGCCAAAGTGTTTTTTACTACCTCAAACTTGGTTAACCCGGTTTTATACTACCTCAAACTGTTAAAGGTGTAGCTTAGTACCTCAAACTTGTAAACTCGATTGTTTTAGTACCCTTACTCAGTTTTTCTTCGCAAGGGTTGGACATTAAGGTTAGGCACGTACGTCTTCTTTTCTTTAATTAAGTTTGAACTTTTAACATACTTGCATGCTTATCTTCTTCTAACGAATTATAAACTCAAAAACTCATGTTTATCCACATTCATTCACGTAGTTCTGCATTCTTCATCTCACCATATTAGCAAATGGATTGCACCATGAGGAATTAAAATAAAAATATATAAGCACATTAGTAATCAATATAGGTTCAATTCACACAAAAAAGAGACTAACGAATGTCATATAAACAGCAACATAAAATGAAGACACATCATAACGTTTAAAAAAGCAAATATAAAACAAACACCATAGCTCCATATCACAATATGCAGCAGTCACATACTAGTCAAATAATCCCAAATGTACAATCAACTAATCTCATCTATGCACCGTAATAAAGCTGAAGGGTTGATATTACTAGTGACATGCTTGTAATTCTTTTTAGTGTGTTTGCGGCTATTCATGTTCTGATCATGATGCCCAAACGTTATGTCCAACCCTTACGTCAATAAGTATAAAAACCTGAGCAAGGGACTTCAAACGAGTCTAAGTGAGTCATGGTACTAATACGAACGGGTTTACAAGTATGGGGTACTAGGCTACACCTTTAATAGTTTAGAGTAGCATAAAACCCGGTTCAGTGTTGCAAAAAAAGTTCTACAAAGCCGATTAATCACCGATTAGGTGCTACAAGGCAACCGACCTTGCCGATTTATGTAACTGGGTCAAACAAGTAGGTCAACTATGGTCAACGGCGATTAACGGCGGTCAATGGTGGTCAAACTTGCCAGAAACCTATAAATCTTGCCGGAAGTACCCAAAACTCACCGTAAACTTATTTTGATCACTTATAGTAACTGATTAAGTCTATTGCAAGTTATTTTTTAGAAAATACCTTGCCGGAAATACCTAAAACTCACCGGAAATACACAAAACTTGCCGGAAATAACTAAAATTTCTCAGTAATGTCAATCTGATTAATCCCGCCTAGACCGATTACAAGGTACAAGGTGGTCGACCGCCCGACTACCGATTCACGATTTTTGCAACCTTTACCCGGTTAACCAAGTTTGGGGTAGTAAAATACACGTTGGCCATCGCGACGAAAATTAAATCATATTTCTATAAATGGACACTTCTATATATTTTCGAACTTCTTTTTTTTTTTTTTTTTTTTTTTTTTTTTTGTAAGTGTTGAAATTTACCTTCTGAAAAATCACATGTGATTTCTAAAATCAAAGTTGATTTATTATTTTGGGAATCACACGTGATTTTTACAAGATCAAATCACATGTGATTTTTCAGGGCGTGAATTTCAGCACTAAAAATATGTTAAAAAAAATCGTACAAAGTATATTGAAGTGTCTGTCTACTAAAATATAAAAGAAATTCTCGTCGTGGTATTTTTAAAATCAAAGTTGATTTATTATTTTGGGAATCACACGTGATTTTTACAAGATCAAACCACATGTGATTTTTCAGGGCGTGAATTTCAGCACTAAAAATACGTTAAAAAAATCGTACAAAGTATATTGAAGTGTCTGTCTACTAAAATATAAAAGAAATTCTCGTCGTGGTGGTGTATTTTTGTCACTTAATGATTTACCGTTTGCAAGATATTTTGTTTTCTAAAAAAAGGTGGAAGTCTGTTTTCTTATGAAAAAATGAATGACTATGATTTGTTTATTTTATCTTTAGGTTACTATTTATGGTCACACCATTTCACCTTCCACCTTAGCGCCACATCAGTTTTCTCTCTACATTTACCTCCCCTCACTCCCTCTCACATTTCGTCAAGTAAGGCGAATCCTATGTATTTCGTCATCTGCACGTCAACTGTGTTGCTAGTACTACTTTACATCGTTTTTACTTCGATATCACTTTCAAAACTAATTGGGACGATGCATCTAAATGAATAGAGATGCATCTAATTCAATTCGATGCATCTCAAATATGTGGTTATAATTATTTCCATTCCCATTTTAAGTTTTCTTCTCGCATGATCTCTACCCATATTTCAAAAGGATGACTAATTTTTTATTTAAACTAATGTATGACTCATTGTGCAAGTATTAAAACTCTGAAATTTGTGTATGAAAAAAGACATACGTAATTGTAGTATGAAATGGGTGATTTAACGATCCTAATCTTAAGGAAATAGCTAAACAGTGTGAACTGCAATACTCGAATAACTTGGGTGGGCGCAGCTCTCAAAAGCAATTGGAAAATGATTGAGAGACCTAAAAGTTGTGCCTACTTGTGTGCCTAACATATGTGGAGTTAACTAATTGGATTGTGAAGCAATGGGCCATGTTTTTACAACCAATGAAGTATTGACATGCAATTTTAGGCATAAAATTAGGCATATAATTAGGTCTCCAAATCACTACTATGTGAGATAACATGTCTAATCATTATCGCAAAAAATTGTGCCTTCTAAACTTTCTAGTGTATATAGATTGGTACGTACTATCACAAACATGTTTTCAGTATACACGAAGACGACACTTCCTATTCTTTTTTACAGGAAACACTAATTACATGATTTTTTTTTATTTTTTTTTTCTTTTTAGCTTTTTTCTTCTTGAAATATCTACTTCAATTGGCAAATCTGTTTAAAGTAACTTTGTTAAAAGACACTGGATATCATATTTATATCATAAATCCTCCTTTTCCTTTGCCTCTGATCGAAAACTATTTATGGGGCCCTGTAAATGACCCCGAGGAGGACGGACAACTTGTTCCGGAGTCAAGATCAAGAACCATATTCCTAGTTTCAGGACTCTCTATATCCGGACTACTTACAGCATTGTCAATCTCCAACTGCAATTCTCCTTCTTGATCAACTAGATCAATCTCTATGTAATCAATTATATGATTGTGATTGCATAAGATTGTTGACCGACAAATCGGACAAGTAGAATGTGAGTGCAACCACATGTCTATACAGTCGACATGAAATGCATGCCCACATCGAGGCAATTTACGTCCAATCTCTTCTTCTTGGAAAACACTTAAACATATAGCACACTCAATTATGCAACTAGAATCTAATGGAGGTGATACTTTATAAATGAATAATGGTAAAGAGGAGATGATCGAGGAGGGGAGACCCCACCTAGTAGAAGAGGAGGTTCTTGTCACCCTGTGATGCACTCGGGATGATCCTAAGATGTATGGTCTAGCAAAGGATGTTTGGCTTTGTAGGTGGACTTGAGAAAAGAACCAACGAGCGTAGAGGTGGAGGAGGATGACGAAAAGGATAACGAGTAGGATGGAGATGATGGTGAAAAGCATGATGTTGGTGAAGAGAGCAAGTAAAGATCGTGTTGCTTGAAGAATAATCAAACATTTGTGGGTTGTGAAATAGTGATTGTAAGAAACAAAAGAGTGGCAGCAGAGGATTTCCTGTTGGAAGTTAAGGTTGTTGGTTTGTGAATATATAGAAAACAAAATTGAATACTTCTTGGATTTTAGTTGATGTTATTTCTGTTGTCTAGTGTTGACTGTTGAGTACGACTCCTTTTCCATTCTTATTGCTTCATTCTAAGAGGATTTTTTTATTTATTTTTCTATTTTTTTTTTGGTCATTAGAAGTAGGGAAATATACTAACAAATATAAAAATGGAAATCGTGTAAATTTTGATATTTATATACTCAACCTGTGTCTTTGCTTGTACCATAGATTACTTGAACAGTCATAAAAAATGAGAAAAGATGATATAGCAGGTGAAAGTAAGCCACTGTCAAGAAAAAAGAAATCAAACAAGTTCTGTGTAATATTCAAGAATTTACGAGTCTCAAAGAGTCGAAGTACAGAAGGAAAGTTCTAAGAGTTAAGATGATTTTTGTTCTCAATTCATGACATTAGCTATATCGTATCATTGAATGATACTTTAAACTTTTGACTAGTAAGAGCCAATTAGCTCTGTTACAGTTTTCGCAAGACATAACGTTTACTAACCTTCTATGTTCACTCTCCTAAGCTATAACCAGGAATCTTTTCTAGTTTCCGCTCTTTCATTATCAGTCTCATCCTTCCAACATCTTCCCACAACCCATTGCTAGCATAAATATTTGACATAACCACATATACCCCATCATTCCAAGGTTCCAGTCTCTCCAAATGCTTTGCGACCCATTCTCCCATCTTCACATTTGCGTACTTCTCACAAGCACCCATCAAACACCCAAATATCACCACATTAGCTTCCATCGGCATCTTTTCAATCATCTCTCTTGCCTCCTCTAGCAACCCACACCGACCTAGCAAATCCACCATACATCCATAATGCTGCAACCATGGCTCGATCCCATATTCATTCTTCATCATATTGAAGTAATGTTTCCCTTCTTGTACAACACCTCCATGCACACACGCGCTCAACACACCTACAAACGTCACACCATTAGGCCTAACAGACGCTTCTCTCATACAACGAAAACATTCCAACGCTTCACTAACGTGCCCGTGCATTGCATACCCAACAATCATAGACGTCCATGAAGAAACGTTTCTTTCACTCATTCTCGAAAAAACCCTATAAGCTAAATCCATTCTACCACATTTCCCATACATATCCACAAGCGCATTCGACATCAAAACATCCGATTTCCCAAACCTCTTAGCTCGAAAAACACACTTATGCAACTGAAGAGCTAACCCTAAATCACCTAAACTCCCACACGCCGAAATCACACTACCCATAGTAACATCATCCGGTTCCAACCCACTTCTCTTCATTTCCAAAAACATATCCACAGCCTCCCTACCACGCCCACCTTGCGACAACCCACAAATAACCGCATTCCACGTCCCAACGCCTTTCTCAACACTTTCATCAAACACTTTACACACACTCTCAAACTCGCCCACCTTCGCGTACAAACTAATGAACCCGCTCTCACAAAACAAATTACCCTCCAACCCATATTTTATGGCAACAGCGTGAAACTGTCTAACCAGTTTCACCCCGTGGTTCTGAGAGACAGCTTTCAGAACAACGGGCAATGTGAACGTGTCGGGGCCCACCCCGGCACGCAACATGCCTAAACTAACATACAATGCTTTAGTAGAAGCATAAAAACTAGTGTAAGCTCTTATTATTGTGTTCCAATAAAATGGGTCATTGTGAATGTATAGCAAATGGGTTCTAATAACATGTGCATATATTTGGTTAAGTTGGTTAATATTTGTGCAGTTTGTGATGTGGGTTGATATTGTTTTGGCCCAATTTTGACTAGAGTAGTTATTATTGTTTTCATTGTTTTGAGGATTGAGTGTAGGTGTAATGTTTGATGAAATGTTGTGACTGAAATAATACGAAATGGTTAAGTGTTTTGGGATTTTATGTTTTGTGATGTTAATGAAGAGAGGGTGAATGGAATTCATGTGTGTTTATTTAATGTGGTAGTTGTTCTGGATTTATATAGTTTTGTGTAAATTATACACTTTGCAGCCCTATACTATTAAGATCTTTTTCAGTTTGGGCCATCACAGATGTTTTGAGCTGGTTAAAAAATATCTCTGCCTATCTATTTTCATGTCAGATCTTCTAACAAAATAATATTTCCGTCTCATAACGAGTGTTCACCATGCTATTTGGTTTATCCCACAATGTCTATTTACAAATTTCAACCAATCAAAACACGTTTATAAAGCATTAAAAGGAAACGTTGTGCAACCAACTTTACAAAAGATCAGTGGCATATTGTACAAAAACTTATGCGCATGTACTGCATTAAGCATAACGTCATGACCATGATGAAGGATCCATGAGTTTGCTTTAAAGAACCCAAAACAAGTTTGGCAGTTGCATTTGATATAAGGATCCTACAGAATATATATAACATATCTTTCTGCAAACAAAATATGTAAAACTCAGTTTTCTTTTTCCTTTACACCATAAGGCTCCACTTAGTTTGGCTCGTCAAGCCAACAAGGCGAAGCCATGTATAAGGATCAACCATGGCTTGTGTGATCAAACAAGCTAGCTCAGTTGACTAAATAAGTTTTCTAATCATACCTTACATTAAATCACACAACTATAAGGCGCTACAAAATCTCAAAAATCCCTCGCTTGTTGCAGCCAATTCATCAAAACGATACATGTATTACATCTACCTCATATAGTTCAGGTTCAAAAAATAAAAACAAAAATGGCATCTAGTGCCAAGGATTCTTCTTCGTTATTGTTCTTGTTTTTGTTGGTGTCGATGAGCTTGTTTTCTGCAAACATAAATAGATAAATAAAAGTTTGTGAGTCGATGTCAGTGAAAACACATGAAAGGCATGATGAAAGTGTGTACACACCGATCTAGACTTCTTTGTCTTCCCCCGAATCCTGTTCTTCTGAGGTTTTAGTTTATAAATCCGGACCATCCAATGATGAGTTGTGAACACCTACAAAAAATGAGTTTCAGTCATAAAGAATGATGCTAGAGTAAGCATTAACATACACAAATGGTGTACAGTTTTCTTCTAACTTACCTCTTCAAAATGTGTTAATTTGAAATGCTTCCTTCCGATTTCAGTCCTCCTTACTCTATCATATCCTTTACCACCATCGGTCTCCCAGAACCTAGATCAAACAAACGAGCTGAGTGTAAAAATTAAATGACTAGAGTAAAAACATGAGCTCCGGCAACTTTTTCTGTTATCTAAGTGCATACCTGAAATATGACAGTTTGTACATGAGACTGTTTAGCATAGTTGGGGTAGCCTGAGAATCGATGCGGTATTGACCATCTCTCTGTAAAACAGAACATGAATAGATGAAATTAAGTCAAGGCTAAAATAACTGAAATCAATGATCCCAGAAGACATAAATAAGATGAAATCACCCTTTTATCAATGCTTTTCTACAGAAAAGTAAACGTCATATTGTAGATGTCGTAATAGTCTACTATAAAATAGTTCATACTTTAGGTAAGCGCAACCAAATTCAAATACTTGATTAATCTTAAATTAGTTTATATTTATCTTGTAACAAGGTCTCTATTTGCTTGTTTATTCATACTCATCATCTTTTGCATGCTGTTTCTTGTTCAGATTTATCTAGATTTATATGCTTACTTTACCTGAAAATCCACCGTGTATATAAGTACATGTACGGTGACAAACACCATACATAAACCTGTTCTTGTGCGTTTTAGACAGTGAGATAATCAAGTACACTTACCAGATAATCAGGCTCCTTGATATGTGGGAATACACCTCCTCCTATACGAACCATCCATAGGAACTTATTTATGTCATCACTAGAGTAGCCCACCACACCTGAGACACGCAAAAATTCAGCATATTTTGTGTTGTCTATTCAGTACTCATTTCATTTTGAAACCTGTCAAAGAAACCAACCAACCTCCAAAAACAACAAGAACGTATTTTACATCCAGGGAGTTGAAAATTTCCCACGCAGCTTTTTCGGGAGATGACATGGCAGTACCAACAGTAGCTATATGTGTGTTGTTCCACGTGTTATTGTCAACAATAACAGTGCGGTTAGCCATTGCAGTTGTTTGGTAACCGTAATCCCACCAAGATGCAACCTGAAGGTATTAATAAGTGAGTCAACAATCAACATCCTGACAAGTCACCAACTAGGCTTAGTTTTCAAAGAGATGGTTATGTCAATCCAATTACTTATAGACATCTTCAATGGGTAAAGATAAACCAAATTTGCTTAAAAGGTACAGATCAGACGTTGGCTAAAATAGTACTCCGTAGTTTGAATGCATAAAATCACATAAATTAAACAAACTTTAAATAGTATTTTGGTCATCAGACTTTGCACACCATAAATTTATATAATTAGAAAAATTCAAAGTATTTTTGGTAAACCATCCTCCAATTGAATAAAAAAAAATTACTCATTTGACCCCGTACTAACCCCCCCCCCCCCCCCCCCCCCCCGGCGCGCTTTTTTTGGTGCCACCACTCGTATATCATGTGGGAGCAGTAGATTGCTATGCAACACTAACAGGACCAGTAGCAAAACCATAGGGGTGATAACTAAACAAAATAACTTACTTTATCATCTACTTCAGTGTTATGGCTTAACCACGCATAAGCCTCTCTGAAATCATCGAAAACATGAAGTCCCCCATCAGGTGAATAAGAAGTGAGCACAATTGAAGGAGCTGAATATGCCTCTGCTGCAGCCCAAACACTATGGACCTACAAAAACATTAATAAGCATATGTTAGGCTTCAAGAATAATAATCTCCGATACATGCACATGAAAAGATGAAAAAGAAACTAAAACTAGCATATAATGTAACTTCAGGAATCAGGATGCAAAACTAGACTAGTCATAATGTAGAGGTCGAACTAAAAAAATGACATCATGAATACAATCCAAATCCATCAAATAGTGATTAGACAGAAGGGTGAACCAATCATATCCATTTAAGATAGACATCTACAGAAGACAAGTATACTTACCACATAAAAGGCAGCTAGCAACACGATTAAGAACAGAGAAAACACAGATAACCCAACAGGTAAAACTAGGGCCCGCTTTTCAGTGTGGGACTTCTTAGTGGGCTTTTCAACGTTATTCTCCTTCTCTTTCTTCTTGTTTTTCTTGGAAGGTCGTTCCTTTAATATCTCTTCTTTAGTTTCAGTCTTCATCACATTATCTCCTGCCTTGGCAATTGATGTAAAGAGAATATATAAACTTAGTCCAGGAACTAATTGTGTATCACTAAAATGTGCCATATTAAACCACATTTAGAACTTACTTCATTCTGGACATTTTCAGATGACTCAGATGCATAGAATTTTATCGATCTTGTGAAAACATCAAAGGCTTCAGAAAGAGCAATTCCAGACATTATACATGCAGCTGGAGCAAACACAAGCATAAGTCGTACCTGCATGTCATTACACACAAAGGCTAAGATGATGAGAGCATAAAGTAAATAAAAAGAACATCTAATTCAAATCCTTACCATAACACCTGAAAAATATGCTGACATTACTATGTACAGAATGACAAATGAGCTTGCATCAGATAGCGGTGAAAAGCATGCCTGATATTTCCCAACAAATAACAAGACTTAAAATGAAAAATAGGCAAACAAGCAGTATAAACTGGATACGGCAAATAAAAACATTACTGGACTTACAATAATTCCAGCAGGAACCAAGAATGCTAATATATTAATATCCATGAAGTAAGATGGCCAAGTAGGTGGTTGATGTTCGCTAACACTGGCAATTATCGGTATGTACTTGCTCGCATATGTTCTGACACAATGCAATGATGAGTGTCAGAGATACACAGAATGCTGATGAGATAAAGATAACACGTCTTGAATATACTCATTTATGAAAATTGCCACTGATTTAGTTTATCGAAAACATAATTACTAACAGCAGTAACGAGAAAAGACACGAGACTCACGGATCAAGAAGACTCAGACTTCGACCACTCCATCCCTTTGTTGGACTTGATGCAACCACAGCTACAAGTACAGCTACAACCGCACAGCAAACCACCCTGAAGGAAAGCAGATGCCAGAACCAATTTTATAATTTCAGATTTTGTATAGGGAAGCAGACAAAACTGGTGACAAAATTGTATGTTTACTATTGAATTTTAGTTCTATTCTTTCACCGACAAATGCAAAATAGGAAATTCGTTCTTTAGAACAGTAACTTCGATAAGATATGTAAGAGAATAGAAGTATTTACAAATCTCTTCTTGATAAAGATTTAAAACAAAAATCAAAACAAGCTTACAGGCCAACTGATACAACGAGTGTGACAGCTACTTTAAACATCTTTGGCGAGAGCATTCCTTTAATATAATATGCAAGAGCAACCACATGGATAATAATGAAAACCTGTAATGTAATACAGAAACAAATAGATGGTGATATCAATTTGGAAGAAATAAAAGTCAAATAATTAAAAAAGGTACTAGATATGGCTAAAGGTAAATGCAAGTGCACCAGCAGGCACATCTTCATTATGATAATAAAGCCTGCAAAAACAAATAAAGGAACAACTCGTTTGGGTAACTCACCAAAAAGGATGCAAAATGTTCTGATGTCATGACCGCGTTAAAACCAACAACAGGCACTAATGCTGCCAATAATGTTCCTAACACAACCTGCATAGAAATGGCAAAAATGGTTATACAACAAAAACAATTCTAGTGACAAAAAGGAAATAATCAATCAATTAATATATCGTTAGATGTTCTCATGCCAAAACAAGGAAATCATCATAGTTTCATTTGTTCCCCCCAACTAGTAAGACAATGTTGAATGAGCAGTCTTCTATTCAAATCTTCTGGTGCCTTATATTACTGTTTTCATTCTTATTTTATATTAAACATGATCAGATGAAGAGCTTACGAGTGGAGCATATGCAATGTAGAGACGAGGTGAATAGCGACCAGTCACAATGCAAAGAAGCACATGCATTGGTATGAGGTTGATAATAAAGGTGTAACCTCCCCACGAGCAAACCTGAATGATAGAAATTCTGATATGAGAAACATAAGGAAACAACACAAAGAATGAGACATAGAATACGTGAAAGAAACAATTAAACATGTCCCGTCTACCATGTAGAAGTATGCAATTGAGTTTAAAGTAGCGTAGAAAAGGGATCCTGTGTTCAATGTCTGCAAACAAAGTAATTCTTGTCAGCAAATAGTTTCTTATCCAGACCACTTTTTCACCCCTTAACCACCAACAAACACAAGGACAAAACCTGAAGTGTGTACTGTATAACAGCATTTAATGTGTAGAGAGTAAAACTTTAAAGCAACTTGTACAAAATGATAACCTTTATGTAGAGATAGAAGGTGAAAATCAGAGCAAATATGGCTACAGCTTCATTGTCATAGCTCCCAGCCACTGATCGAGATATGTATGATGGTACCTAACAACAAATATCATCATCAAATGAATAAACTTATAATGAGCATATATATCATTCCATTCCGTATAACCTTTAAGCACTTCAATGACATTCACTAATAAAAGGCAACTTTTTGCATTTCAAAAAAATTAAACAAAAATAAAAGGCGATTTTTAGAGTAAAAATAATAGATGAAGTGTGAATTTCAACGTTAACAGTTCATTATAAAGCTAGACAGCTAACAGTTTGATAGAACCGCGTTTTTCTACACAAAAGTATAAGATATATACTTATATTCCCTCTTCCTCCATTGACCTTATTTTATCACCAACATTGTGAACAACAAGGCATTAATAACATCCTTTCGCAGGACCTAATGTCTTGAATTAGATCATGCTAATGCAAGTAAAGTTGTTAATGGCATATTAGGTGCAAAGGGGTCCTTGAGACCTAGGTGCGAGGTGCGGGCCTCATTAATATGGGCACATTCTATTAAAAAAAATGTAGGAATGAGCTAGAACGAAATAAACACCATGCAGTGTCATGAAACTCATCATCAACAAGTTCAAATCCTTCCCCTCATTATAAAATTCATACTACACAGTATTTTCTTGTACTTTAGTATCACTCTTCTCTAGAATGATATCTTCATCAATGAGGCATTAATGGGGGACAAATTAACAAAACAGCCCACTCGTGTTATTCAATAATTTTGGTGTTTCTTAATCATGTCAATGGTTCATATATGTACCCCCATGGTCATTTTCTTCTCACGGTCATCTAATCAAAGCACTTTCACGATAAGATCTACCAACTTCAGGATGTAAACAATGATACTCCAAAATGTAGACATCAAGACACTACATTCCACTAATGTCAGCTTGCTTTTTGGCTTTCAAGAGTGAGCATCTTCCCTGAGATCGCTTTTTAAAGTTTTATTGACCTAAAAGTGACATAAGCAATGACGAATTGGGTCATTTAAGACCTAACCAACTCTGCTTCCCAATGAACATCACATCCTGCATTCCTGTTTAATATTTAATGCCCTTTTCATCTTCAACGTGGTGTGGCTCTTTGCTTTTCTTCAATATCTTCAAGCACCCAATTCGATGCAATAAGTAGCACCTTGAGTCCAATACAAAAATGGGATATTTGCTTTTGATAAGACGTCTTATACGTTTTGCCATTAATATACTTACAGAAAAACTTGCATGTCTTTTTTAGTTATATATTTATTTTTAAACTTTAGTTTTATTATTCATTATCTATTAATACTCCATAGTATTTACTTTATTCATCTGGGACGTCTATTATAAGCAAACCTCCACACCTTTGTTCGACTCCATGTGATGCTCATTCTATCAACTCAATTCTTGGAAGACACCGGAAAGATATCGAGAGTTATGTGCCACTTCGAAAAGTGCAATGAGTAAATGACACTATATGGTTATATACATAACCACATAACCATATAGGTGTGGTGAACATGATGAGGAAGTTCACCGATAAAAGGGAGTTGGTTAAACCTATAATGACTACACTATAACTTACATCACTTTTGGTCGATACATATTTAAAGAGAAAAGGGAGGGAAGATGCTCACTCAAGACCTTAAACCAAGAATGAATATGCCAACCGGATAAGTAGGTGAAAGAGTGACAAGTATTTTTCTTTTATGCCTACATTTTGGAGTAATGTTGCCCACATTCATACGCAGGCAGGTACTATCATAAAAATGATGTGACAGATGATGGTAAGATAAAACCTTGAACAAGGGATAGACATAAGCCATGGATAAACCAAAAGACACAATTTAAAAATTGTTTAATGACTATGTCTTTGCCATTGTTGACACTTGACAGTGCCAACTTCATAAACTTAGAGCAGATAATCAATTGAATCTCCAACTGTTTTACTCAATTCCTTAAACTCATTTGGCAAATGATGTAGTTGCTTAAATGCATTGACAGGTAAGGGTGGCAATTTGTGTCGGGTTCGGGTGAGCTTTTACATCTAATCAAAACACGACCCGTTTATCTAAATGGGTTAGCGGGTTAAACATGTTACACGTCTTATGGGTTGGTAGGTCAGCCCGTTTAATCCATATAACCCATTTAATCAATTTTTAATTTAAGCTTTGATATTTAAAGAAATCTTAAACCGGTAGCTGGTCGAAAAAAAATATGACGGGTATACAAACTATTCAGTATGCACATACAACATACAAGGAGGCTAGTTCACATAATATGTTAGAAAAAATATGATATTGTGATGTACCATGGCCAGAAGAACTGCAGCTGTTAGTCCAGCACCTGCTCCCTTAACTTCCTAAATAAAGGCAAAATGAAAAAAAATAAGACACCTCGATACATTTTTATTACAATCTAAAAAACTGATTATCAGATACAATGCACACCTTTGTCAAGAGATATGTTGCCCATGCAGCGAAGGCAGAGAATACAGGAGCAGTGAATACACAAACTGTTTCCACGGATAGTGGAATATTCAAGGACTGAAGTACCCTACAATTACAACACTAATCATTTACATCTTTACTCGAGTTACAATTGTTACTAATCTTCTAAATTTATAGTTTCTTCCAACTAGTTTGAGACAGTGGCCTATATTTTTTGTATTCTTGGTTATCAAGCAAAGAGAAATGTTATATCTCGGAAACTAATATAAGCTGCAAATGTTAAAAAATTGAAAAAAAGAACAGAAAACATTTAAAACGCACTTCCACATAGTTCCGGCTGTTAAAGTCAACCCAGGGTAAACTGTTCCGCCAATGACTCGTCCAAGAGGATACCTTAAGAAAAAGTAAGAAATATGTTGTTGTGTTAGTTTCGTCTAGTAAAAATAAATAAAGTAAAAGATTAGTCATTGAAATTTACCATGTTCGATCATCAAACCAATTCCAGAAGTCATATATCCCATTCTTTGTGAGAAACTGCAATCCAGAAATAGCTTGTCATAATCAACAAGCCTTAAATTTTAAAAACATAAAAATGCATTGTATGCATACATAAGCATTTTATGTTTGTTCATTAGGTATTTGATTGTACCACTTATTCTAAAACAAATATCAAAGGCATTTAAGTATGCAGCATTTAGACGAAGAAAAACCATATCTTTTACACAATCGAACAATAGTTATACAAAACATTTCTTTCTTGGTAAATTTGAAGTCGTAAAATAAGTCCTCCTTAACTTCCACAACCGCAGTACAATTACTTCTTGGTAAACACGCGTGACAAAATGATACAAGCTCGTATCTTAATTAGTTACACTACTAACTCAATAATTTCAAAATAAAATCTTTACATACATAATTTTCATTCAAATCTTCCTACAAGCTCATAAACAAAATTCCTAAACTAATATTTAAAAAAAAAAAAAAAAAAAGTTTTGAAACAAACCTGAGTAACTCTGTAATTGAAATAAGGATCAAACTCATGAATCACACTTTCATACTTAATAACCTGCAAAAAAAATGTATATTTTAACAACAAGATCAAATAAAATTTAAAAATTAGATCTGAATTAACTAACCGAAAAAAGACGGATCGAGAATGCGAGTACGCCGATCAGGAGAAGAATGAAGAATGCGAGGATGTGACCGGATGCGTGGCGAAGACTCGTCTTCGTTGTTGTGTCTGTAGATGCCGCCATTAACGGCTTTTGATTTGTGTGTGTGTGTTTTGTGTGAGTGAGTCAACCGGAGAAGACGAAGAGTAGACTTTTATCTTCAGATTGGATATTTTATTTACGGTTTTGTCCTTCTAGTTTTATATCTTTAATTATAATTATAATATATATTACGGACGGAGCAGGGAGAAAAAATGATGACATGACATTATATATTAACCGTCGGATCAACCTAAGATTTAATCTAAGCCGTTTAAATTGTTGTTTGACTTTGACTAATTTATTCACAGGAAAAAGTGGTATATGAGAGGCAAAATTCATTAAGATGATGATAACTAAAAACAATAAAATACTCCTACTTCTGCTTTCTAATCCTTTTCTTCATCCTCCTCGACACTACAAGGTTTCAATTGTTGTTATTGAAATAGATTATAGAATACCTAATCTACAAAACTATCAAGCAAAAGTTCTGATTGTATATACGCTTAATTATGAATGTTGTCTTTAGTAGATCATTTACATCTTTCACACGACAACAACAAAACAAAACACGTACGTGCTTTAATAATCAAATATAAATCTCTATATAAGTTTAATAAATTAATGAAGCTACTAATGATTTTACCTTGCAGTGAACTCAAGGAAAAGCAAAATTGATTTACATTGCTTTCAAACTTCAAGTTTTATGAGATATGGTTTCAAGTCTTTTATTCCGTTTGTATTACTCTTTTGCATAAGAAATTATGAAAACTTTGATTTATTTCTGTATATACTCAGAGTTTTTTATAAACTTTAGAGACTAATTAAAATGATAAATTTGCGTATATTAAACTTTGGGTATTCCAACGCTTGATATGACAGTTTTACGTGTTTTAGAAATTAAATGTTATAATTTAATAATTTATATTGTATTTTTCTTAAGTTATGTGTTACTCCGTATTTTATTTGGGTAACAATTATTTAGAGACCAAAGGAGTAGGTAAGTATACTTTTTCTTCCTTTCAAAACGAATACCCGAGCAACGCACGGGTATTGCACTTGTTTTAATCTATTCTAAAACCTTACACACAAGATTAATTTTCTAACATTTAAATTCTAATTTGCTGAACCACCGATAATATATTTGACTGTCGTCATAATAGTTTATTTAGAAAAAACAGAAAAGGCAGACGTAAATAAACGAGTGTTATCTTTAAACTAACTACAAACATACATACATAAGAGAATATAAAAAAAATAAAAATGTACTTATAAACTGACGCGATTGTATTTTGTGGATAACTATATATTATCGTTACTATACGCGGGTAATCGTCTATATATTACTAATAATGAAAGTAATCAACTACTCTCCAACCGAACATAAAAACTACTTGCTAACAATGAGCTTTAGTAATGCATCCAAATCTTTATCAACAGATTCGAATTGCTCACTTAAACCAAAATGAGCCATCAACAACCAAACTATTGTAATGAGATCACATCCTTTGTTCATTTGTGATATCTGAATGTCGGGTCGTGAACGAACTGCACCATAACACAACATCTCAAGCCATACCTTGCTTATAATTTCCCATTTTATTACGATTGCTTTTCTCTATCGTCAATGCACCATAGAGCAAACCATATGTAATCATAATGTCGGTTTGATTAAATTTGATCTTTTCCTTACATGTGAATAAAGAAATTGCTAAGATAATTGTCGCAAAAGAGAAAAACCGTCTAATAACTCCAAAATTATTGTACGCAAGTGGTAGCTTGGTAAAGAAAGTATCATAGATGAAGTTTAACTCAACCTCAATCACTTTGAAACCATCTTGTGCTGTGCGGTTCAAGAAGAAATGGCGGCTCTTAGATCGTTCCCTCTGGCTAAGATACATATAACTGATAATCCCTTTGAATGTTTCAAAGAACTGATAACCGTACATACTGCACCACTTCTAACTCTGTCAAAGTCCTTTTTTTTTGCTGTTTTGGCGTATCTACCTTTCCCTGGAACCTCCACGGTTCTAGCAGGAAGTTTCATATATACCCGTGAATAGTATTCACGATTGAGTTTCTCTTTCACATAGTTCCCATCTGGATCACCAACTCCAATAATTGAATCTCTGAATCTATCAGAACTTGCAAGATGAAATGCACGAGTTCTTTCTGCATATTTCATGATTCCTGTTATGAACATCAACATTGTAGGAATCCATAACTCGTTATGCGATAGCGACAGAAGAAACACATACGTGGAAGCTAAACATTGGAATATAAGGCCAAGGAGATGGCGGAGCCACAACTCATTGTCCTCCAATGCAAACGCCGTAATGCTGTCCGGACCACCAAGAGGCACCAAAAGAAATGATGCCCAAAAGGAATAAAGGGTCTTTGCTTCCATAGTGCTCACTCCAGAATTCCATTGACTGCTGCTGATAAGCCCAATGGTGAAGCCAACCGCCCAATCGGCTAGCAAGTACGCAGTCCATAGTGGCACAATAAGCCACTTTGTGAAAACGTAGAGGTGGTGAATACGTTTTCGTTTTAAAATCTTAAAACTTGTTGTATCAAATATTCGATTAAGATTGTTGTAATATGAAAGATGCCAATTATAGTTTATGACTAGCATATACTAAAACAAGTTGTCACACAAGTATAACCATCAAGTCACAACACAAGCAATCATATAATGCAAACATAGAAGTAAAGCAGTAAGTAAAAAAAAAGTGCAAACCGAACACGTTGATTTATAGTGGTTCAGTCATAGAGCTCCTCTCCGCCCTACTTCACTCCCCGAGTACCCAACTCAAGAGTTACTTCACTAGATCAACAAGCTCCCTTCTCGGCGGAGAAAACCTTACAAACGTCGCTTACACTTTTTCCGGTACAAAGCTAAATACCGGGTTCTAGTTCGAGGTAGAACCAACCTAACGTCGCTTATACAATATTTCCGACACTAAGTTAGATGTCGAGTTTTTTTACAAGGGTACAACCACTCCCGCTATGTTTTATGGCCCAACATAAAAACCTTGTGTTTTATGGCACAAACACATAAACCATCTAATCTAGTTTGGCGAATAGATTGTGATGATACAATGATGTTTATAATGATTATCCATGACGCAAATGTCTAATGGATATGAATGACTAATCTAAATGAACTTCCATTTATAGGAAGCCTTCAATGGATGAAGATCACAAGTTCCCTAAGCTTGTTGTGATAGATCTTCATATATGTATGCATGTGGAATCTAAATGAACTTCTTGAATAAGAAGTCTTCAATCAATGAGGATGACAAGTGCCCTTGAATCTTCATATGTTGATATGCTTTGGTGGATGATGATGGCAAGATCTCCAAGCCTTTTTGGTGGATCAGGAGGTATGATATACTTACAACAAAGATGAATGTTAGAAGCATTCTGATCATGATGATAAGGGTGATTAATGTATGTTACTACATGGTTATCTACTGATCTAAATGTATGCAAAAAGGTAGAGAGAATGTATGTTCAAGTGATGATCAAATGAGTAAACAATAGGCTGCTATTTATAGCCAACTGTTGTTCCCTTCACACGCTTAGAGTTAACTAGAAAGTTAATCTATTCGTGTTTATGACTAATACAATGTTATGATTAATTCTAACAGATTAATGAAACGTAAAAGTAAAAACACATAAGTATTTTTCAACGTTTAAATTCTTATTAGAAATGAATCAAAGAATCTATTACCCAAGTGTTTAGCGGAATAAACACTTGAGATCGAATAGACAAGGTATGGTGTCTCCTATCTAAACTCAAGCTATTCTTAAGTGGTAACAATTCGACCCACTGAGCTATCACAGGGATTCGTTACTCTTTGTAGGAGAGAAGTTGTTTTGCAAAAGTCTAAGGCTTTCAATGTACAAAAAAACACACTCAACTTCTCTCCTTTTGAACCTATTTATACACAAGTATAAAAGAGCAAAAGTGATTAAAATACTACAACTTGTTGTAGCTAGCGTGTCTGACAATTACAACAGCAATTGTCATTTCCAAGAACCAATGGGAATGGACTATAAAGTCTTTAGGAGTGTTTGGTCTGACACTCCATGACTTTTAGCAGTTTTAGGGAAGGTTTCTTCCTGACAAGATAAGATTTGATCTTATCTTAAACTCTTCCCAGATCTTCCCGCCTTTCTTTCAGGCGTTTAGTTCTTCAGTCTTTAATCACTAGATGTTGTTGAGGAGACTGGGGTTCAGTAAGTTCTTGTCCATCACTCACTGAACCATCATCTTCTTCTTTGGCTTAAGTCCTACTCAGGGAGTACCGCCTTCCTGAGTAGTGAATCCTTCTTCTTGAATTCGCCTTAAGCATCCTGAAGATGACTCACTGAGTGACTGTTCACTCAGTGACTTGAATTATTCTCGGTTTAAGTTAACACTTAGTTAATTTGTGTTCAAATCCTGTTTTAAGTATTCTTGGGTACTGACGGACCCAACAATCTCCTCCTATTTGGATATAAATTATTCCTAAGTGTTTTGATCAGTAATGAGTAAGCTAATGACTTCTGCTCATACTGAAAGTACTAGAAAGTAAACAAGGACACTGAAATAATAAAAACATCATCTTATTAATATCATTACAAGTCCTAACTAACAAAGTACAAAATACTTAGGGTTCTTGAACATAACCCATGAGTTCAAGTTTCGCCTTCTTAGACACTAACACCTCCTTGTCAGGTCTTTCATTCATCATCTTGTCCAGCAGCTTGACAAACTCCTCGTTCTCAGGACTCTTTACTCTAAGTGCCATTAGTTTGTAGGCGAGGAGAGTTGTCGTTTCCACCAGATCAATGTCACTTACTCTTTGGAAGGCTGGCTGTGCAAATTCATCAATGAAGAAGATACCATAATCAGGCTTCTTGATGACACGGTTAGGAATGAACTTGACTCCCTCAGGGGGAATCCTGTTGCAGTGCAAAGCAGCTATATATTGTTCAGGTTCCTGATCCACTGCTTTTCTCTTCCTTCCGGACTTCTGAGTAGGTTCAGGGATTGCCAGTCCCTGAGAAGCAAGCGCCTTCTCATGATCAATCCCAAGACTCTTAGCTACTCTTTCAAGTTCTTCATATTTTGCGTTCAGGGACTTGATAAGAGATGGGGCTATCTTGCTTTGTGTCTTCTTCCTCAGAATGGGCATCATCATATCCCATTCCCTTAGCCCAAAGTCTAAGAATTTAATGGGCTGGTTAACCTCAGACTTCCTTGGTCCCCTGTGAACCGTTATGCTTATGGGCTTGGTGGGGTGAATGGTTATGTCAGTGATTGTGCCCTCTCCTTTAGTCTTGGTCATGTGCCACACATACCTCTCATAGGTTCTTTGCCTCCTTTCTTCTTTTAGTTTGGCTTGTTTGTTGTGTTTTTGAAGAAGTTCAACTTGTGGCCTGATGAATTCATCCCCCTGAATGTCTTTATCAGACTCCTTGATTTCCTCCTTGGCAACCTCAACAATTAATGGTCTGTTGAGTTCCTGTTCTTTCTCTTGGGCCTTCCTGAGATCTTCTTGATGCAAGATTTCAGCTATTTCATCAGGAGTCCCAAAGACCCTTTTCCCTCCTTCCAAATCAACGTAAAAGGGTGCATCAGGATCTGCACATCTTTCATTTGTGGCCTTAACCAAGTGTGCTTCAGGAGGAGTGCTTGTTTCAGTCACCATGATTCCCTTCCCTTTGTCAATGGGAGGGGGTTGACTGGTGGAAGTTTCAGGGACAACTACAATAGCAGATGAAGGATCAGGAATAGGTTCATTGATTTTCTCCCCCTCAGCAGGTATTGGAACTTCAGTGGATGTACCTGCTGACTGAGGAGGAGGAGCTACTTAAGAGGCCTGAAGAATGTTGAGAATACTAGAGACCATCTTTTTAGTTTCTGATGACTCATTCTTCAGGGTGGTGATTTCAGCCGCCATTGCCTTTTGGTTCGTGGTAAGTTCAGTGACATGAGAGGTATAGTGGTCGATCAGCTCATTATGTTTTGTTGAGAGCTGATCAAAGGCTGAGGATATCCTTTCCAGGTGCCCCTTGGTATCAGTGACTGCCTGATGAATAGAATCTTGCTGCGACCTGATAGATTTGAAATCCACCCCCTGAACAAGCTTGAGAAGCTCAATGATGGAATTGGAGGTGAACTTTTGGGTATCCATGTACTCATGCAGTCTTTTGATCAGGATGGGATCATCTCCAAGTTGTTCTTGAACAGATTCAAGACCCTTAAGAATGTTGGAGAGTTCCTTGTGTTGTTCAGTGCCCATTTCATCAATGGTCTCTCTCAGGTCGCCGAGTTGGTTGTCAGTAAGTTTGGTGACCCGAAGCACTTTCTCCTGAGATTCTTCAACAGAAGCCCTGAAGTCAGCATAGGAGGCTGCCACTTCAGTGTGCTGATTCCATTGTTCTTCCGTGAGTTCAGTGTAAAGACCCTCGTTGGCTTTGCGAAGGAATTTAACCAGTTGTCTTTCAGTCAACGGTAGAACGTTATCATATCTCGCCAACCACTGAGGAGTGGCGGGAGAAGAAGCACCTGATGATGATGATGATGATGTGGGGGAGCTGGGTTGTTGATCCTCAGGGGGAGGAGAAGATGGTTGTAGTTCAAGGTGCTGAGGAGGGCTTATATCAATCTCCATTTCCTCCTCAATACCCAGAACGTCGTCTTCATCACCAAAATCCACTAAGTCCTCTTCTGACTCTTCATTCAGTAAGATTTCAAGATCAGCCAGAGAAGGAACCTTCAGGGTATCCGGCTCCCCCTCAAAAGAGGGCTCACCTTTGTTGTGGCCAGGTCCTGACCCCGTCATAATAACTGAGTGGGTTTGCTCAGCCTGACTAGTCATAATAACTGGGGGGTTTGCCCAGCCTGACTTTTGGGGGCAGTTCCTGAGTGAAGGTATCCGCCTGAGGTGGTTATGGGTTCCGTATCAGCGGGTGGTTTATATCCCTCTGAGTCTTTGTCCCCCTGAGCGCCTTCAAGTCCTGACGGGTGTTTTTCAGAAATATCATGAGGCACTGATTGTGATGGTTGATGGTCCCCCTTCCCATCAGGGTTGTACTGCCCTTTTGGGGATTCAGGGACCTTTACTCCCTGAGATCTTGAGTGTGATTGCTCAGGAACGTTAACAGGATGTGATTGGTAATGGGTCCCCTTCTCAGTGGAGTAGTGCTGCCCCACCGAGGATTTAGAACCTTTTTCTCCCTCAGGAACTGATTGTGATTTGTCAGTTCCTTCATCGGAATGTGAATGGGTAGTTGTTCCTGACCCTACTAACTTGTGTATGTCAGTAGGGACATGTGGAGAAGGTTCGCCCGAGGACACTGAGGATGATTGCTCAGTGACCTCCGTTGGCCTTTGTTTTGTGGTCAGGGGGTCTCTGTAGTGGGTGTCTCAGAGGTCTGGGCTACATTCAACCCCTTTTTAAGGTTGAGTTGGTTTTCGGCATCAGTCTCAGTGGCGAGTGGTTTGGGTCTAACCACTTTACTGGACTGGCCCTTCTTTGTCTTCTTCACCTTATTTGTAGGTGAAGGTACTGGAGAAACAACGTTCTCCCCCTGAATAACCACCAGCATGTAGTTAGTCAGGGCAATAGGTTGTACCTCAGTGATGCCACTAGTGAAATTGGTCTTATGTAAGACGTCAGGTTTCATACCTACGACGTCAGGCCTCACATAGTCAGAACCAAGAAGGTCCTGAAGCACACAAGAAATAAACCTAGGATAAGACAATTGTTTTTGCCTAGATTTTTCTGAGAGCTTAGCAACAAGGTCACGGAAGATAATACCTCCAATATCAATTTTTCTACCCTCCAAGAGACTGAACAACATCAATTGTTGTGATGAGTTCAATTGCTCAGTGGAGGATTTATTCCCCCCAAGGACCTAAATGACGAATGTCATCAGGATCCTCCAGACTGGGTGGAACCAGGTTTTGACAATTGGAGCATTTTCTAATAAGGCTCCAGCGGACACCTTAGGACGTTTTGGGTCATGAGGTCCTAAGAATATCAACTCTGCTTTGACCTCTTGGTCAGTAGGATTGGGCTCAAAAGCCTCAGCAAAATCAAGACCAGTGGCCTTGATGAAATCATTGTAACCCAGGGAGAGGGTCCTTCTCCCATTCATCACTGTGAAAGTGATGATGGATTCTTTGGTGTCTTTTGGGCTAGTAGCCATAGCAGTACACCAGAATTCCCTCAAGTAGTCATGGTAGATGACTGAGGGGGTTTTGGTAAATGCTTTTGCAAGAAAACAGTTTTGAAGATATTTCATTACGTTCTTGTAAGCATGGAACTTTTGTGGATAGGAAAAGTTTCCCACCACATTGTTCTTTGTGAGGTCTACGCCCTCTAATATGAAATCCACATTAGGGGCGTATGTGATAGCATTAGAAGAAGCCATTTGTATTGGTAGGTCTGGGTTAACAAATGATTCAGGGTTTCTAAAGCCTAAGAACACACACACTATTAGTTTTGAGAAAAAAAATGGGCAAAATTTGCTTAAAATTTCTAATAGACGTGTGTGTTGTTATTTTGGTTGGGGTATTTATAGGGAAGAGAAGTGGAGGGTATTTTAGGCATTAAGCGGATTTTATTTATTCAAAAAGAATTTTTGGAAACTGTTTTGAATAAAATGTTTTGGGATCCGTATTTAATGCCAACACTCCACTTTTCCCTGGTTTGGCGCAACAGTCAAGGTGAACAGTTGAGCAGTTCTACAAAAGTGTAATTTGCAGAGATGAGTCATCACATATCTGTAATGTGATTGGAGAGGCATTTAATGCCAAGTGGGAATGTGGGGGCCCAGAGGTGGAAGCCAGAAAGGCAAAAAAGAACAAATATTCTTAAATTAAATATGAGTTCAGTTACCAACCTCGGATATTTACTAACTAAATACTTAGAGCATTTAAGTCAGTATTTAATGTCTCTTGAGGACCCTGAATGACTTTTCATTTAGTGAACCTGATTGTCAGGACTTGGGTTTAGTCACTGATGGTTCTAGGGATCAGGAATTTGGGTCTAATTCCTGAGGCTCAGGGTTCAGGAACTTGGGTATAGTTCCTGAGGACCAAGAATTCAGGAACTTGGGTTTAATTCCTGAGGATTAAGGGTTCAGGAACTTGGGTTTAGTTCCTGAAGTTCAGTGACCTTTCTCACTGAAGAACACATTGAGTCAGGGATTCAAAATTTACACATATTTGGATGGAGTCAATCAGTGGACTGATTCTCAATATCCAACATTCCTAGTTCAGCTTTCAGTCTGGTGAAAGTTGGTTCATCCAATGGCTTGGTGAATATATCAGCTAGCTGATATTCAGTAGGAATGAAGTGTAATTCAATGTCACCATTCATGACATGGTCCCTGATGAAGTGATATCTAATATCAATGTGTTTTGTTCTCTGATGAAGAACAGGGTTATTTGAGATGGCAATTGCACTTGTGTTATCACAAAAGATGGGAACCATCTTGTACTGAATTCCATAGTCACTGAGTTGAATTTTTATCCAGAGTACATTTGCACAACAACTTGCTGCTGCAACATATTCAGCTTCAGCTCAGGACATGACAACTGATTGTTGCTTCTTAGCACTCCAACAGACTAGTTTTCCACCAAGAATTTGGCAAGAGCCTGAGGTTCTTTTTCTGTCCATGTTGCATCCAGCATAGTCAAAATCTGAGTATCCTTTAAGATCAAGGCCTGAACATTTTGGATAATATAATCCAAGGTTTGGAGTACCTTTCAGGTACCTGAATATCCTTTTCACAGCAGTGATATGAGTCTCTCTTGGGTCAGATTGATATCTGGCACATAAGCAGACTGAGAATTGGATATCAGGCCTTGATGCAAGTAAATACATCAGTGATCCTATCATTCCTCTAAAAAGAGTTTGATTCACTGGTTTTCCAGTAAGATCAGGACCAAGGTTGTTTTGGGGTACCATGGGAGTTTTGACTGAGGCACAGTCACTGAGCTCATACTTCTTCAGTAGGCTTTTGACATACTTCTCTTGACTGATAGAGGTTCCTTTATCAGTCTGCTTGATTTGTAGACCAAGGAAGTAAGTCAGTTCTCCCATCATGCTCATTTCAAATTTCTTTGCCATTAGTTTTTCAAACTGTTTGCAAAGTTTATAATTTGTTGAGCCAAAGATGATGTCATCAACATACACTTGTACAAGTATGACATCATTATTTGTCTTGTAAATAAACAATGTGTTGTCTATCTTGCCTCTGACAAATTTGTTTTGGATCAGGAAGGCTGAAAGAGTCTCATACCATGCCCTGGGAGCTTGTTTCAGTCCATAAAGGGCTTTGTTAAGCTTGCAGATATGGTCAGGAAACTCATGGCTTTCAAATCCAGGAGGTTGCTGAACATAAACTTCTTCTTTCAGTGAGCCATTTAAGAATGCACTTTTAACATTCATTTGGTACACCTTGAAGTTCATGTATGTAGCAAAAGCAAGGAAGATCCTGATGGCATCCATCCTTGCTACTGGTGCAAATGTTTCTTCATAGTCAATGCCTTCTTGTTGATTATAGCCTTTGGCTACAAGTCTGGCTTTATTTTTAATGACTATGCCATTTTCATCAGATTTGTTTTTAAATACCCATTTCATGCCAATGACTGAAACATCTTCAGGACATTTGACCAAGGTCATTACCTTGTTTCTGTCAAATTGTTCCAGTTCATCATTCATGGCTTGAACCTAACTTGGATGTTTTAGTGCTTCCTTAACACTTCTGGGTTCAATTGTGGAAATGAAGTCCACAAATAGGCACTCATTGGCTGAGGCTGGTCTCAGTTCAGCAGCCATGCTTCTTGTGAGCATGCCTTCAGTAGGCTTACCAATTATATTGACAAGTTCTATATCCTGAGACCTAGTCCAACTGTCCTGAGGTCTTGGAAACTGATTAGAACTTGTAGAGGCCTGATGGGTAGGATCAGGATCAGACACATGATGTTCTTCAGCATCTTGAGTGTCTGAGTGGGTTGACTCATCACTGAGATTGTTTAGTATCTGAGCACTTTGTACTGACTGAATGAATTCATCAGTATTTTGTGCTTCAATAAACTCAGTGATGGTTGGGTAAGGAAGGTTGTGGGGAATGATGTATTAGGAGATGTCAGCATTTACATGGTACTGAGTGGAAGGACCATTATCAGCATGATGTTCATCAGGAGGGTATCTTGATGATTCATCAATACCTATCTCTTCCACTGAGTTGTTAGAGACACTGATTGCATCAATGCTCTCATCAAAGGTAACATGAAATGGTTCCTCAGCATGCTGTCTCCTAGTGTTGAACACTTTGAAGGCCTTTGAGACAAGGGAGTATCCTAGGAAGTATCCATCATCAGCTTTGGCATCAAATTTTCCTAAGTGATCCTTATTATTATGAATAAACACAGGATACCCAAAGACATGAAAGTAGCTGATGTCAGGGATTCTTCCCTTGAATAACTCATAAGGAGTTTTGCTATGTCTCTTGACAATGATGGATATGTTTTGTGTGTAACAGGCAGTCTTTACTGCTTCAGTCCAAAAGTGTTTGGAAAGGACTGATCCATTTAGCATTGTCCTAGTTGCCTCAATGAGTGTTCTATTTTTCCTTTTAGCCACCCCATTTTGTTCAGGTGTGTAGGGTGAGGAAATTTTTTGTGAAATGCCTTTCTCATCACAGAAACATTCAAGTTCATAATTTTTGAACTCTGTTCCATTGTCAGTCCTAATCTATTTGACTTTGATGTCATTCTGATTTTCAATGTTCCTGACAAAGGACATAATTGTTTCAGCTGCCTGACTCTTTTTGATCAGGAAGTATACCCAAGTGTATCTTGAGTATTCATCCACAATGACCAGAGTATACTTCTCATGGTTAATGGATCTAGGACTAATTGGTCCAAATAGATCCATATGGAGAAGATGAAGGCAGTTCCTGATGGAAAAGTTGGTTTTGGTTTTAAAGGATGCTCTGTGATGTTTACCTTTTTCACAAGCTGAGCATGGTTTGTCCTTTGAAAACACAAGAGATGGTAAGCCAAGGACCTTGTTTTGTTTTACAAGGTTGTTTATGTTTTTGAAGTTGAGAGTATCAGTGGCCTTGGTAAAGAGACAAGTTCCATTCTGAGTCAGACTGGACATGTCTAACACATAAACATCATGTCTTCTTGGTGCAATAAGGACAACTTCCTTATTAGCATTGAAGATGATTCCTTGTTTATCATCAAACTGAACTATGTATTTCGCATCACATAGTTGACTGACACTTATCAAATTGTATTTTAGACCATTTACATAAGCTATCCTAGTAAAGACTATACCATTGCAGTTTACTGAACCATAACCTTCAGTGAGACATGATGAGTTATCAGCAAATATCACTTTGGGTCCTGATTCATCCACATACTTGTGCAGATACTCCTTCACACCAGTCATGCTCCTTGAACATCCACTATCAAGATGCCAAACAGGATCCCTAGCATGTTTCTGCACAAATGGTAAACTGGGTCAGTTCTTTCTAGGACTCCACTTCTTGGAGGGCTTGGATTTGAGGGTCTTATTAACATTTTCAAGTGATTTATGGTCAGTGGTGGAGTGGACTGAGCTACCACATATTATGCATTTGATTGCTGATGTAGACTCAGTGGACTGAGAGGCTGACTTTGTCATACCTCTACTGGCCTGAATGGCCTTACCACGTCCTGAGGTGTTATGAGTGGAACTTCTACTATTTTCACAACAATTGTCAATTTGACAATCCTTAGGATGGTGGTCATTGAACCTACAGTAAGGTCAAGGTGCAAAAGGCTTTGCCTTTTGTTTCTGTTTCTGTTTAGAATCAGAAGGATAGTTTAAATACTGAGCTTTAAGACTTGCCATGTTTGATGTGACTGAATGTGTTTTGTGATCAGAGGTCCTGTGATCATCCTTTTTGCAAACCGTGCAATAAAGAATTCTATAGCAATCATCAGTGATATGATTGGTATAGTTACACAGTTCACATCTTTTCAGGGGTTTTGTGGGTTTGGGTTTGGTCTTTGAGGAAGCTGGTTTTTGTTCCTTCTTGGATTGAGAAGGTTTCTCAGAAGATGCAATCTTCTCTCCCAGCTTTCGGACCATTTCAGCCAACTGATCAAATTTTGAATCAGGGCTTTGGGTTGTTACTTCAGAAGGGACTGAAGTTGATGAGTCATCAGTATTTACTGTGACTTCAAGGGTTGGTCTCTTCAGGATGGTTGTTCCCATTCCTGATCTCTCCTTTGGAGAGTGTGGTGAGAAGACCATTGGTGGGAGGCCTGAGTTTGGTGCAGCACCCTGAAGGGTATTCAGTGGAGGAAGTGGTGGATATGATTTTGATTCAGACTTATTCACTGACTCAGTATTACTGAGTTGTTCAGTGAGTTCTAGCTTACTGAGTTGTTCAGTAAGTCCAAGCATATTTTTCAAAGCCTGACTTTCAGGAAGCAAGATCTTTCCAGTCTCAAAGTTTGGTAACTTACTGACTGGGTTGTCCCTGACAATCCAGTCATTTGACTTGGGAAGCATTTCTTGCTCAAAAGATATGCCAGCTGGAACAAAGGTCAGTTCACTGGGACTTACATAGGGGTTAACCATGTGATGGTCAATTCCTATAGTTTTCCTAGGGATTAAACCCACAGTATGAAAGACCTTGGGGTTCTTTTTGGTCCAGCCTTGGATGACAGCTTTTTCTTTGTTAAGTTCAGTTTGTAGGGCTTCGTTTTGTTTCAAAATTTCAGTGTTCTGAATTTGTAGAGTTATTGTTTCTAATTTGGCTTGCTTCAGTACAAGCAATTCATCTCTACATTTATTCAATTCTGACACTATGTTGTTATATTTTGAACACATGTTAAGCCTTTGTTCCTCAACAAATTTAAGATCTACACAAATATAATTCATGTAAGACTGCCAATCAGAATCATCATCCATAGAAAGTAAAGTGTTTACCTTCTTCATGGTGATGTTTACCCACTCTTCATTCCTTGCATGGCTTTTCCCAACAGCCACCTGATCACCTTCAGAGAGTGCCATTAGTGCACTCACTCTAATTTCCTCATCTGAGGAGACCTTTTCATCATCCCAGTCATAAGCTTCAGCTATTAAAACCTTATTCTTTGCCTGAACAGGTTTGGGTGTTTGAGCAGCCTGAGACATAGAGGGATTAGTTTCAAGAATTGCAAGTTTAGCCTTGGCGTTCCTATATTTTGCTTCAAAGTCTTTTTGACCCTTGTTTTGAAATTGTTGGGTCTACTGAAATATTCTAGGTTGAAACTTGTTAGTTCCTGAGGAAGTATTTCCTGAAAATTTGTAAGAAGGTTCTGAGGAAGTTTTAGAATAGCAGTCCCTAGCAAAATGACCCTTTTTACCACAGTTAAAACATTCAGTGGTTTCATTTGCTTTTCCTTTAGAAAAGTTGGACTGGTTTCTTTTGTTGAAACGTTTTGAACTAGCAACGAGAGCCCTCTCTTGGAATTCCAAGTTTAAATATTTTAGGTACTCATCACTAGTCCTTTCATCAATTTCATCCTCAGAATCTTCTTGGAAATCCTGCACAACACCATTAGTATAGAAAGCAGTTGAAATGGGTCTGGAGGTTAAGGCCTTTTTGGACTCAAGAGCTTTTGAGTCAGGATATCTCCTTGAGATCAAGTTGTCCTCATAGACAAATTTCCCATAGATTTCAGGGAACTCAAGGGTCTGAATGTGATTAGCATTCCTCAGGCCTTGTGAGAAGTTTAGCCACTTCTTAGGGAGACTGTTGACAAAGCCAACATTAGTCTCATGCTTAGATAATACTACACCATCATTTGATAGCTCATTTATCAAAGTCTTGTATCTGGTATAAGTTTGAGAGAGACTTTCAGAGTCTTTTGCCCTGAAAGTATTATACTCAAGTTTCAGGTCCATGACCCTGTTTTCCTTGGTATCTGAGGGGCCCTCAAAGCTATTAACCAAGTCATCCCAAGTTTGCTTGGCTGTTAAACAATTGATGACTGATTCCATTATATCATCAGGAAGACAAGATATAAGGATGCTTTTAAGGCGCTGGTCTTGATTGACCACCCTCCTCTCATCAATGGTCCATTGTGCCTCAGGCTTGTTTAGCCCTGCAGCAGTCTTAGGGACAAATGGGCCATCCCTGATACAGGTGATGTAGTAAGGTTCCATACCAGTTAAATAGAAAATCATACGTTTTTTCCATTTGCTAAACTTTCCAGCTTCTAGTCTGGGTGCAACAGCAGAATAGCTGCCACCCTTTTTATCGACCAGCTGGGGTACATTAATATCAGCCATAGTAGGATCTTGGTTTTAAAAACCTTGAGCACTCTTGGTTAGTGTTGAAAGATTTTATAAACCAGAGGCTCTGATACCACTTGTTGTTCCCTTCACACGCTTAGAATTAACTAGAAAGTTAATCTATTCATGTTTATGACTAATACAATGTTATGATTAATTCTAACAGATTAATGAAACGTAAAAGTAAAAACACATAAGTATTTTTCAACGTTTAAATTCTTATTAGAAATGAATCAAAGAATCTATTACCCAAGTGTTTAGCGGAATAAACACTTGGGATCGAATAGACAAGGTATGGTGTCTCCTATCTAAACTCAAGCTATGCTTAAGTGGTAACAATTCGACCCACTGAGCTATCTCAGGGATTTGTTACTCTTTGTAGGAGAGAAGTTGTTTTGCAAAAGTCTAAGGCTTTCAATGTACAAAAAAACACACTCAACTTCTCTCCTTTTGAACCTATTTATACACAAGTATAAAAGAGCAAAAGTGATTAAAATACTACAACTTGTTGTAGCTAGCGTGTCTGACAATTACAACAGTAATTGTCATTTCCAAGAACCAATGGGAATGGACTATAAAGTCTTTAGGAGTGTTTGGTCTGACACTCCATGACTTTTAGCCGTTTTAGGGAAGGTTTCTTCCTGACAAGATAAGATTTGATCTTATCTTAAACTCTTCCCAGATCTTCCCGCCTTTCTTCCAGGCGTTTAGTTCTTCAATCTTTAATCACTAGATGTTGTTGAGGAGACTGGGTTTCAGTGAGTTCTTGTCCATCACTCACTGAACCATCATCTTCTTCTTTGGCTTAAGTCTTACTCAGGGAGTACCGCCTTCCTGAGTAGTGAATCCTTCTTCTTGAATTCGCCTTAAGCATCCTGAAGATGACTCACTGAGTGACTGTTCACTCAGTGACTTGAATTGTTCTCGGTTTAAGTTAACACTTAGTTAATTTGTGTTCAAATCCTGTTTTAAGTATTCTTTGGTACTGACGGACCCAACACCAACAAGTTTAGCAACCTACGGATGGGACGGATCCAAATGTAGGTATCCGTCCGTGTAATGTTTTGGTTCCGTGGGAACCTGACAGAGTATCTCCAAAAATCTTAACCAAATCTAACCAAGATATTTTCATATCTTTCATTGAGTAAGGATCTAAACAAGATATTCATATGATCTTCAAAATCTCCTAAAAATATCAAAGTGATGCATGTCATGATGTCATAATACATTTCCATTTAGATTAAATTGTTTATGAATGTAAACTTGTAAAATGTATATACTAGCTAACTAATATATGTTTACAAAGTCGTACCATGTTAGTTTATGTGTTACTAAAAATGTTAAACTACTTATGCTATTATAGGACTTAAGATATTATGTCATTGACATCATTTTTATAAGTAAACATATTTGTCTTAGTTTGACGCATAAAGTGCACTTATCCTATTTTGACATGACTACAACTTAGGAAGTATGATGTACAAGTAAAAATACGTGTATATGCAAAATGTAAAATGAGGTTCAAAATAGAATGGTTAACCTTTTAAAATACTTAATGACTCTAAACGTATTTTAAATATTCTAAATGGTTTGTTAAGGGGTTTGATCATAATGTCACATAACAAACATGTACGAACCCGTGTTGTAGCATACGAGGACTAGAGAAGTCGAGAGGTGTTGAATGTATGTTGAAACAAAATATGATTACGAGCAAGGTTGTAAATATCTGTTATCGGTATGTTATCGGTCGACCCGCGATAAGCGATTTATCGGACGTATCGGCGATATATCGGAGACTATAAATTATAAAAGAAATTATTTAAAAAATAATATTAACAACATATATTCATTTTCTAAAGGCACAAACTTACAAAGAAAAATAATATTAACAACATATATTCATTTAAAGAAGAGAAGTTACTAGCCGTGAAACAAAGCAAAACTTGTCGTGTAGAAACAAAATTATAATATTATAACTAATTGCATTATAAAATTAAAATATCAGAAAAAAAAGGAAAAATTTAATTAAAGAATAAAGACTTAAAGAGTAATGAAATCGGAAGAAAAAAGAAAGAAGAAACATACCGGAGCAGTGGAATGGCCGGTTGTGTAGTCGCCGGAGGTGGAATGGCCGGCGGTGGAGTCGCCGGAGGTGGATTGGCCGGTGGAGTCGCCGGAGGTGGATAGCTTCGTGAGAGAGATGAGTTGAACCTTTTTGACCTAAAACTAAAAATTATGCCCTAAAAAACTAAAAAAGTCCCGCTCAGCCTTTTAGTAAAATAATAATAATAATAATAATAAAGTCAACTTTTTTAGTTGACCGAAATGACCGATATAGACCGAATTTTGACCAGGGCGAGATATTGAGCCGATAACAAACTTTTCATTGCAGTCAAAGCTCGATAAGCGATTTATCACTGATTTATCGGCCGATAAGGCCGATTTTTACAACACTGATTACGAGTAACTTGTACATTTTACGTTATGTATCAAGTTATATGTTTGTCATCAATCAAAACAAACGGGACTGTATAGATTAAATATCGTAATATTTGCACTAACAATCTCCCCCTTTTTGATGATGACAAAATATGTAAACGTGATAGATAGTAAAATGTAAAAAGTTACTTGTATCCATGCTACCTTTTACATTACCTTTCTCCATTTACACTCTTCTCCCCCTTTTGTCGAAATAAAAAGGGTGTGTCCTTAGAGTTAACTTCATTTCTCCCCGAAAAGGTGAGCTTGCATCTTCCCTAGTGAAGTTAAATTGTCTACTCCAATCCCTGTACTACCTTTGCCCTTGTTTGGTAGCGGATCCATGGATCAAATTTAGATTCTTAACCTACATCAAGGTTAGTGTTGTGCGACAACAAAAAAATTTATGAGAAATGCATGATGAATAAAATGCACGTAGCAAGCGATACACGTGGGTAAGCTATGTTAGACTATCTTTTCCTCCTTTTTGTAAAAAACCAAAGGTGTGTCGAAGAATGAGAATGATTATGAATGCATGCATGCTCCCCCTTGATCGAGGCGTCAAGGTATGATTAAAAAGCTACACAACAAATATTATTGCAAAACTATATTCGTCCTTGGACGAGTATGTGATATACAACAAAGTGTGTATAAGATGCATTCTAGAAATGCTTGACGGAAGCTCCCCTTGCTCTAGGACGTCAAGATGAACCTACAAAACAAAAATTAGTACAATAGAAGCTATGTCTTTAGACAGATATGTCATATATGACAAAGTGTATAGACGATGCAATATTAGTGCTTGATAGATATTCCTCCTGGTTCGATGACGTCAAGAAGCACCTACAATAAAAGAAGGAAAATAATCGATGCAAACTTCATCCTTAGATGAGTATGCTATATACGATCGAACGTATATGATGATGAGCCTACAATGAAAGGATTAGTGCAATATATTACATCTTTTTGACAAAGAAAAATAAGATGTATATATATGATGCAATATATCAATGATATAATTACAAGCAACTCAAGACAGAGAACCATGATCATTTAGTAAAACATGTTATAAGGTGTAATCTTCTAATAAGAATTACAATTATAAGAAAAACAATAATATAATATGATAAAAGCCTACAAAATAATGCCTAGAAGGAAAATATGAAGTAAAGTTGAAATATTAAGAGTTAAAGTGAGTGGTGCTAGTGTTGGTGCTGGTTTACTAGTAGGTTTTTCGCTAATCCATGGTAGTGATGATTAGTGAAAAAAGTGATGGAAGGTGGTGGTTATAATGCATGCAATTATTAATTAATTTAGAAACTCGTATGTATAGCAAATGCTATAAGAATATTGAAGACGGTTAAGGTTATGATTTGACCGAAATCATTTGATGTTAACAAGAACAAAATTTGTTAACTGATTGATATTTATAAAAATGATCTATTCTAGGTGATATTGGGAGAGCGAGTATTAACATGGTTTTGACCGACAAGATCTTTCATGACATTATCATCTACCAAATATGATGTATCATGCCATAATATATGCTCGAATGGAATTAAAATGAAGTGAAGATAATGATCACTTAGGAATAGAAATTCCATATGCAAAAATTAGAAATACTAAATGTTGGAGTATGCTCGTATCATAATGAATAATTATATGGCTAGACATATGTGAGCCTATGGGGTCACACATATACACTGAGGTACCACTTTATATATCGTGTTTATTGTATTTACGATATATAAATAACCTTACATAACTCGGGATCACTATTGGGCTTCTAATGGCTAAGTAATGTACTTAATCCATTGGACTTGAAAGACAAATGGGAAGCCCATTTTAGCCCATCATGAGGCCGCCCTTGGAGGGATTCAAGGGGGGGGGGGAGGACTTGGATGGAATTTTGACAAAATACATGATTGTTATCTCCTAATAATTGCGATATCAATTTACCAAAATTCTCTCCTCTCTTTCCTCTCTCTTTTACACGGCACAAATAAAAATCCCACCTAGGGTTTTTCTTTCTCATCTCTCTTTTGAATCTTGTTTATTCAAGGGTGATTCCAAGGTTACCGAGTGAAGGACTAGCATCCAAGAGGTATTCAGTGAAGTGTAGTGTGGACAATCATAGAGGTGATCTACTTTGGTCATTTGGTTTAAGAGTAGATTGGTGTCAAGAAGGTCTCCATAGATTTCTACTGATCACGCTACAAAGGTATAATCTTGTTTGTTTTAATTTGATTGATCATATGACTCTATGGATCCGTTGATAGGTGATTTATCCGCTGCGTTTGTTTATTCATAATATGTTATTTATATTCATAATCACCTATAGTGGTATCACGATCCATCATATGATGTCATATGATCATCTAGTATGCGTAAAAATGGCCAAAAACGCGTGTTTTTAATGGATTTAAAAGGATAACTTCAAAACAGCCCCGAGGGCTAATTTTTTGAATTTAATTCGACCCATATAGGGTCTTATGATCTGGACTTTTTGATCCCATGTCCATTTGTTATGCATATTTTAATTGGTATACTTGTTAGGTACCCGTAAAATGGCCTAAAATGCGTTAATTTGATCGATTTGTGAAACGATTTCAAATCAGCCTCAATGGCTTAATTTTCTTTGGTAATATGATTATTAGAAGGTCCTAAAATCAATGAGTTTTGAACCTAAGGCCATTTGACACGAGTACCAATCGGGGTTTTAATTCTTGTTAATTAATTTCTTCGATTTCGTTGGCTAACAATTTATTTCTTGTCATTTATTTTGTATCCATGGCAAATACATGCATGTTTGTCGATGGAGTTAGCCAACACCTTGTTTTTTTCATAATATTATTGTATTATTATGTGTATATGCAAAGCCGATGAAAACCTAGACCACTTGTGCATTGTGTTGTTGTGATTTGTTGATTGGTTTATTGTTTTTGGGGTTTGCCATTGTTTCGGCACTTATGTAATGTAATTCATTTTGGTTTTGCCATTGTTTGGGCATTTTTACAATAGACAGGAAGTAGATTAGTTGTATTTTACTTCATGTATTATGTAATCAAAAGCATGTAATCAAATGGCAAAAGAATGAAGGACTTTGGACCAAAGATAGCTGCTGGACACACTGCTGTAAAAGGTCATTTCCAGGAGCTCCGTAAGGTATTTTGGGCTAAATTGTTTTATGCAGGTTCACAAGACATGGGCCAACAACTTTGTCAACTGGGCCGAAGCATGAGGAGGTCTCCTTCTAGGCGTTTTGGGCCTTCAAAGACAGAAAAACTGATCGTACATAATCTGTTTTACATGTGCATAATGGGCTTTTACTTGCTCATGATCGTCTTGGAGCAAGTGGGAGCCCTCCGTGTGGTTGTGTATCATGTCCCTAGTTGACTCTTGGTTCTCGTGATGGCTCACGAGACCAAGCATAGGATTTTCATCGGTTGAGGCTTTGCATATTGTGGTTGTGTGTTTGTTTGGTTGCTTTTATATATGCTTCGATTATATGTAAAACGCAAAATATTTTCTAAAAACTTGAAACAAAACACAAACCAATTTAAACTAAGTCTTATGATTTAGTTTAACTAAGTTTAAATTTGGATTTGAAACTTAAAATCATTGTTTTCTAAATAACACTTAAACTTGTTAAGCTTGGTTATGTATTTATTGTATTGTCCAAACTTAATTGTAATCCACTTAGGATTTATATTAGTCCTGAAAATTGACAACTTGACACACATAAATTAAAACAATGATTAGACCTAAGTTAAGAAAAGTTTTTAACTTGTGCTACGAAGAATGAATGCATGCTTCTTTCGTACACGTTTTTTATCCACATCAAAATTTTACCCGTCAAAATTTAAGTCATGCCGTCCAATTGTTGAGAACACTTGCAATTACCTTTTGCCTATGCGTGGGACCTAGGTTGAATTGTAACCCAAGGTGACTATTCTCTATGCGTGGGACCTAGATATATTCTCACACGTTTTCAAATTGGATGACTTAATCGAGTTAAGTGGTTAGACCTTGACCCGAGGCAAAGATGGGACTAAACATGCCATCTTGACACTAGTTGCTTGTTCACTAGTGCCATGAGTCCCATAAAGTTCTAAGAGTTGCACATGTAATGCAATTGGTCGACGTTACCTACCTATTGAATCCACCATTACTAGCAGATCAGCTGATGTAATGGTGGAACCTCAATGAGGATCTTAGCCTTTTCGTAAAATTAATTGTTTTAATATGGTAAACTTGGGTAGTTAATTTTAAAAAGGATTAATTATTGAAACTTACTAAAATTTGAACTTTGTTTATTTTGTAGATGACAACTCCTAATCAAACCATGAACAACTCGTCAATCAGATCAATTCTTGAAAAAGAGAAATTGAATGGTAACAACTTTTTGGACTGGTATCGCAACCTGAGGATCGTCCTCAAGGCTGAACAAAAGTTTTACCATCTGGAAGAACCTTTACCTGAAGCACCCCCTGCTAATGCCTCCGCTACTGTTCATAACGCCTACACTCGTAGGGTTAATGAGCAACAAGAGGTGGCTTGTCTCATGCTTGCAAGCATGATCCCTGAGCTCCAAAAGAACTTAGAGGACCTTGCAGCATTTGACATGCTGAGAGAACTGAAAACCATGTTCGAACAGCAAGCTGAGCAAGAACTGTTTGACACTGTCAAAGCTTTTCATGCTTGCAAGCAGGAGGAGGGCCAATCGGTCAGTAGCTATGTCATGAAAATGAAAGGCTATCTGGACCAAATGGAGCATCTAGGATACCCCATGCCTCAGATCCTTGGAGTGAGCTTGATTCTCACCTCACTGTCAAAGGATTATGATCAATTTGTGTAGAACTACAACATGCACAACATGGGCAAGACTATTCCTGAACTGCACAACATGCTTAAACTTGCAGAAAAGGGCATGCCCAAGAAGGCTCCAATGGTCCTAGCTATCAAGCAAGGCAGAATCCAGAAAAATAACAAGCCGAAGGTGATGAACTCAAATAAGTACAATTTATTACTATCATTTATCCTATTAATTTGACTTCTTTTACTATATTATGTATGAGGATTGATACTTAATCGTTTACTTTTGTAATTCTCAGTTGAAAACAAGCATTTGGTGAAACTTGGCGATTTTGGACTAATTATGGAGCAAAACATGCATAAAGTGAAGAGTCTACTGAAATGGACAAGATCAAGTCAAATCTGCTTCAGATGCGCCGCATCTCACTCATTACATGCGCCGCATCACTATCAATATTTCACCAGATACGATCCAAGATACAAGAGGACATGCGCCGCATCCAAAGATGAAGATACGCCGCATCTTCTGGCGGTGTACGAATATTCCTGAATATTATAATCTTGGACCCCACGCGAAGTTAAGTACATGCGCCGCATCTACTTACAAGATGCGCCGCATCTCACCCTCAGACAGAAACTATAAATACCCCAAGACCAGACGAATTTCGTACGCCATATATTATAACCGAAGATCGAAGATCAGAAACCTAGGACGAATTCAGTCAAGGTAGCAGCACAAGACACACCCAAATCAAGGATACAAGAGCTGTAAGAAGGTGCTGCATGTATTTAATTCATTAAGTATTTTTGTTTTATTGTGTTAGTAAACTTTAATTCATCAAGATTGGTGGCTTGTGTAATGTGACAACGGAAAGGTTGCACTCCCTTAAAACTGCTTTCTCATCAATTAAAGTTTATATGTTTGTGTCATTGGTGACTTTTATTAGTGCATTGATAACCTCTGTGTCTAGCTGAGCGTTGATCGGGTCGCCATGCCTCTGCCCTCGCCTGTTTATTAGATGCCTATGTATTCTATGGTCTGTAGAAAAGTAGGAGAAAGATAAACGGGATAGTCATAAGTAATCATTAAGGGTTTACTCGCCGATAAGATTAGAACCAACGAGAAAGGACTTAATCTCGGTGCGTTGCATCGAACTATACACTTCATATAACACTAGCAATAAAACAAGTGACAAACTACTTATCATAAAGACAGCCCTCTTATTGTCTCGAGTATTTATCTGTGTACGTGTGTGCTACTTGCTGATTCGTGCCTATTGGTTTAGTTTATTATTAATTTGCAACAAAATCGTGCCAGTCTCTCAGGCTTAACCCCCTTGCGTTAGATTAGGTTGTATAGCTAACTTAATATATTAAAATACTGATTAGAATAACTAGATAATACGTTCCACTCTTAGTGATCGACACTCTACTTACCATTATATTCATACTGACCGGGTACACTGCTCGTTAAGTGTGTGTGTTATTGATAAGTCGGCTAAATATAAATTTAAAACTTGAGTAGGCATTAAAACTGCTAAACCGCAACGACACATCACGCGCATCAAGTTTTTGGCGCCGTTGCCGGGGAGTGAATTGTTATTATCTGTTAATTTGATTAGTATTTTAATTAGGTTTTTAATTTTTATCTAAACGCTAATTTTGTTGTGTATTAGTTTAATTTGCATTCATTGTACTATTTTGCATATTTTCTGTTTTTGTGTGCTATTTGTTTGCTTTTATTTGTGTTTATTTTCGTTTGTGTGTTTTTATTTGTTTTTCGTAATTTTTGTTTTCTGCTATCGTTGTACTGAGCTAAATCGAACGATACGGCGCATCTGATTTTTCAGATACGGCGTATTGCGTTCAATTTTTATAAAATACAACGCGTTTAATTAATTCGATACGACGCATCTTTTCCCTAAGATACGGCGTATCTGTTTTTAATAGAAAATTTTTCTAAGCGATAAAGTGATACGACGCATCTTTTCCCCAAGATACGGCGTATCTGTTTTTAATAAAAAAAATTTCTAAACGTTAAAGCGATACGACGCATCTGCTTTAGCAGATACGGCGTATCTATTATTTTAATTAAAAACAGTTTGCGAATTATTAAACAGATACGGCGCATCGATTTTTATCGATACGGCGCATCTTCTGAATCAAAAATCTTATATTTTGAAACGTAACGAAAATACGGCGCATTAACTTTCGTTAATACGACGCATTTAATTTTTAATAAATATCGATTTTTGATAATTAAAATTGATACGGCGCATTCTAATTTCTAAAGCGGCGTATCTATTTTCTGAATAAAGTCTGATCTAATTTTAACGATTATAAGATACGGCGTATCCAACTTTTTGGATACGGCGCATCGTCTGCAGATATCAGTAACTTTAAATTTTCGTATTCCGTTTTCGTTGTTAATTTTCTGCTATATTACTTTCTCGAGCATACACTACTGATAGTTTTGTGTTGATTTCAGGAAGTGCATGACCAGGAGTTCTACGAAGAACTTGATTCAACCTTTCGAAGATCCTGAACGAGCCCTACATTCGCTTAAAAGGCTTTTCAACACAAGAAGCTTTGATCTTTCAAGTTCACTCGAGCTTGATTACTTTTCTGAAGAAAAAGAGGAAGTTGAAACAGAAACAATGGGCGAAAACACTACTATGGAGGAATACATGAACAGTACCCGTGCTGATTACACTTCAGGAGTTGCTAGACCAAAGTTTGATGATAAGTCAAAATTCGAGTTGAAGGGTCAGTTTCTCAAAGAGCTCAGAGAAAATGCTTTCAGTGGGACGGAACATGAGGATGCTAATGAGCATGTTGAAAAGGTCCTGGAGATTGCAGATTTGTTTACTTCAGAAGGAGTCACTAACGATCAACTCATGCTTAGAATCTTTCCCATCTCACTAAAAGGAGCTGCTAACAAGTGGCTAAGGAATGAACCTGCTAGTTCAATCACTACATGGGAAGGTTTGAAGAGCAAATTCCTGAAGAGATATTGTCCACCTGCTAAGACTGCTAAAAAAATGGAGGCTATCAACAGTTTCAAGCAAGAGCCTGATGAAACTCTTTATCAAGCTTGGGAACGATTTAAAGATTTATTGATAAAATGTCCTCAACACTATCTAACCCCTATGCAGGAGATAATATTGTTTTATCAAGGATTGGACGTGCCTACTAGACAGATTTTGGATGCTAAGGGAGCTGTACCTCAAATGAGTGCAACTAATGCTAGGAAAGCGATCCAAGAAGCTGCTGATCATTCTCAGAAATGGCACGATGGGACCTCTACTAGATCTAAGGGCAGCACTAATTTTGACGGGATTGCTGCTATTCAAGCTCAATTGGATAAAATTAGTAGAGAGATGAAGAAGCGAGATGAAAGAGTGTATGCTGCCCAAGTTGGATGTGAAAAGTGCGAAGGACCTCACTACACTAAAGACTGCCCGAACAAGAATGAAAGTGAGACGTTTGAAGAAGCATATTACACCCAATTTGGACAACCATTCCGACCTTCAGGAAGATTTAGGGAAGCTAGTCCGGGATTCTATCAAAAGAACAACTTTAATCCCGCTTATCAAGAGAGGAGGCAGACTTTAGATGACACTCTAAAGCAAATTATGGCCGATGCTGCTAAAAGACATGAAGAGAATACTGCTATGATCAAAGAAATCCGAGCTTCAACGGACACTACTACAAGAAATCAAGGAGCTTCGATCAAAGCATTGGAACAACAAATTGGTCAAATGAGCAAAGTTCTTCAAGAAAGGGGATATGGAAGTTTACCTAGCTCAACTGAAACCAATCCAAGAGATCATGTCAAGGCCATAAGCACCACTGAAGAAGTCACTCCTAACATTCCTTTGCCTAGAAGATCGATGAATGGTAATGATGGTGCAAGACCCGAATTTTTCTTTAATTCTTCAATCAGTTTAAGGAGATTACTCAAAGAAAAGACAAAGATTGAAGAAGAGATCAAGGCTACAATGAAAGAAGGGAGCTCTGCAACTGATTTAAATGCCTTGCCTAATAAAGAAAAAGACCCAGGAAGTTTTACTCTCCCTTGTTCAATTAATAATATATCTTTCAATAATGTGTTAGCTGACTTAGGAGCTAGTGTTAGTGTTATGCCTCTTAAAACATTCGCTACCCTAGGACTAGGTAAATTAACACCAACTAAATTACTTATTGAATTGGCTGATAAAACGGTAAAACGACCTGAAGGGATTGCTAATAATGTGCTAGTTAAGATCGAGAAGTTTATCTTCCCTGTAGACTTTGTTATATTAGATATGCCCGAGGATGTTAAGGTTCCTTTAATCCTTGGAAGACCTTTCTTGTCTACTGCCCATGCTAAGATTGATGTGTTTAAAAGAAAAATCTCGTTAAGAGTAGGGAATAATAAACTAGTCTATAAGTGCCAAGATCCTGTTAAAAGCATAATTAGAGGAGTCTATGTGCTACGATTAAGAGAGCGTATTGACCTCGATCTTGAAGCTAGGCTTATGGGGGAAACATTAATTCAAAACAACTCAACTAATCCTAATCATGAGAACTTTGAGGAATTTATTGACCTAAATGCACCTACCGAACTTAGACGCGATGTTGTTAATGATTCCGATGATGAGTGGTATGATTGCGTAGTAATTAACAAATGTAGGAGAATAGTTGAGAAAAAGAGTTTGAATAATGATATGTTTATTGAACTACCACCCCACCTTGCTTACTTATGCTTATATGATAATAAGAATTTCCCGTCTATCATTTTGTCATCTCTGCCCGAAAGGGACAGGACTTTCTTTATACAGGTATTAAAGAAGAACGGCGTGGAAATTAAGGACGAGCAAGGAGTGTTCAATATTACTGAATTGGCAATGAGGGAGCGCGATGTTTCCGACTCCTTCAATGATCGATACTAAAGAGCTGAACGTGAGTCTAACTTGAAGACTCTGGAATAAAGACAAGTGCTTACCGGGAGACAACCCGGATTTATCTTTTTATTACTCTGTTTATGTGTCGAGTCAGTCAGGCCGCCGAGGATACGGCATATCTCAATCCTGAGATGCGACGCATCTCCTGCAAATGGTCATATCTTATTTTATTTTATTTTATTTTTCTGCATTTTTACTTTTCGAATTTAAAACTTTTTATCAGTTTATTTTAAATGCGGCGCATCCCTGGTTAAGGATGCGGCGCATCTTCTATTCTGATCCGTAATTATTCCAGGCTCGATACGGCGTATCTTTTTCCATAAGATACGGCGCATCGACTGACCTGATGATTTTCATTTTTAATTTTTAATTTTTATGTTTTATTTTTATCTAACTACTAATGTATTATGCAAGTTGAACCTTTCTTAATAATAGGTGTGTTTTGAAGCCTTGGTGGTATTATAGATTCCTGCATTTTCTGTGGATACATCTAATATGAAGCTTAAACGTTCTAATCCACAAGAAAGATGATTTTTGCTCTACTACTAATGGAGGATCATACCGAGCAAATCTCAGGGGAGTTTTTTCTGTTCTAATTCTTTTATTTTCCAGTTTTTAACCTTTATTACAAACAACGAGGACGTTGTTTAACTTAAGTGGGGGGATTGGAGAATTAGAACACTTAACACTTACTTGTCCTAAACTTTTCAAAATATGCTTAAAATGTGCTTAATATATCGAAATTTAAAATTTTTAGCATGTTTTTGTTTAAGATCTAAGTTGCATAGCTGCACACATGACGTTATTTTCAAAAATTGTGATTTTTCAAAAATTCACAAATCTATGAGTGTGCCGGTGACTTGTAAACTTTAGAACTTGGCTTGTATACTATTCGAGACCACCATAATAAGTATTATTTTATATAATTGGAATGACTTGTCTAACTTGGTAAATTTCTAGGATTACACCCAAATAGCCTTTATATGTTATGTGATATTAGCTAACTACACTGGTTAGTTAACCCCCGTATAAACCCTTTTGTTACTCTCATTTTTAGAGTAAGATACCCCTAGAAAAACACTCAGAGCCATTCCTTTCGTTTCTTACACCAATGTTTAAAATGTTTTGTTACACCTTAAACCTTAGCCTACCCTGTAGATTAGAATCCGTGGTTGGTTAATTGCTATAGGCAAAGTGAGTTTCCTTACATTACCTGTGTTCGCGTGCGTAATTCATTATCTATGGTTAGGTCGGGAAATTGCACAATGCAATTGGAGTGAAAGTAAATATTGTATATCTATGAGTTTATTTTTCGTGTGTTTACTACTTTCACTATTACCGTTATTTATGAAGTATGAAAAGTATGGAAAAATTATCCAGAATTATCATTATAGTGATGTGGTGAAATTTTACACATCTTTGTTTATAAAAAAAAAAAAAAAAAAAAAAAATCGAAAAAATGAGAAAAGAAAAAGAAAAAAGAAGAGTTGGAGGTTTGTTTTTAAACCAACGATGTAAAGTTATGTAAGTGGTCGATATCACCACTAGTTGTTGTACTATATATTTATGGATTGAATGAGAGTTGGCAGTTATGGGAACGTCAACTAAGGTTTATTCTTTGATTAAGATCTTGTTGAGTATAATTCGTGTCTACATAAAGCGTGTGTTTCAAGTGTTAAAGCGTGAGTTATTCTATGATATGAGTCTTATTCATGGGATGGTTGGGATAGTGATTAACCACACTTAGGATTTTAATCTATTTGTTTTGTTTATTTTTCATTTTACACCAATTTATATCCCAAAATTTATCCATGCCCTGTATTATTCTTTATCCAACCAAACCTTTGATTTATTGAGATTAGGGATTTGAGCAATCTTAAGTATCGTAGTCGTGGATTCGGCTATGTATTTATGATTTTGTCGCCCTTTTTGATATATTATTATTGGTGGAAGTTTGGACCCATCTTTAGCCTATTCGAGTTAAGGATTTGAGCAATTGCAAGTATCGTGTTCGTGGATTCGATCATGTATTTGTGATTTTGTCGCCTTTTCTGGAATTTGAGATCGATGGAGATTAAGAATAATTAACCCTTAAGCCTAAAAACCCTTTTTACCGCTTTAGACTTGTTATTCCTTAGCTTTAGCGGTGGAGATGTGTATACTTGCCAAGCTTATGATAGAATATTCGTCGCGACTGGACAGTTAAACGATTAGATTTGCTTTTATCAGATTATTTTATTTTACTTCTAATTCGTTAAGTGTTTAGTTGTGTGATTATGATAAAACGAATACATGCTTAAATATAAAAATACATCCTAATGTCTTTTAGGATACATTTTCATAAGTTTTAATCTAAGGTTTACTTGGGGACAAGTAAAGTTCAAGTGGGGGGATATTTGATGAACTCAAATAAGTACATTTTATTACTATCATTTATCCTATTAATTTGACTTGTTTTACTATATTATGTATGAGGATTGATACTTAATCGTTTACTTTTGTAATTCTCAGTTGAAAACAAGCATTTGGTGAAACTTGGCGATTTTGGACTAATTATGGAGCAAAACATGCATAAAGTGAAGAGTCTACTGAAATGGACAAGATCAATTCAAATATGCTCCAGATGCGCCGCATCTCACTCATTACATGCGCCGCATCACTATCAATATTTCACCAGATACGATCCAAGATACAAGAGGACATGCGCCGCATCCAAAGATGAAGATACGCCGCATCTTCTGGCGGTGTACGAATATTCCTGAATATTATAATCTTGGACCCCACGCGAAGTTAAGTACATGCGCCGCATCTACTTACAAGATGCGCCGCATCTCACCCTCAGACAGAAACTATAAATACCCCAAGACCAGACGAATTTCGTACGCCATATATTATAACCGAAGACCGAAGATCAGAAACCTAGGACGAATTCAGTCAAGGTAGCAGCACAAGACACACCCAAATCATGGATACAAGAGCTGTAAGAAGGTGCTGCATGTATTTAATTCATTAAGTATTTTTGTTTTATTGTGTTAGTAAACTTTAATTCATCAAGATTGGTGGCTTGTGTAATGTGACAACGGAAAGGTTGCACTCCCTTAAAACTGCTTTCTCATCAATTAAAGTTTATATGTTTGTGTCATTGGTGACTTTTATTAGTGCATTGATAACCTCTGTGTCTAGCTGAGCGTTGATCGGGTCGCCATGCCTCTGCCCTCGCCTGTTTATTAGATGCCTATGTATTCTATGGTCTGTAGAAAAGTAGGAGAAAGATAAACGGGATAGTCATAAGTAATCATTAAGGGTTTACTTGCCGATAAGATTAGAACCAACGAGAAAGGACTTAATCTCGGTGCGTTGCATCGAACTATACACTTCATATAACACTAGCAATAAAACAAGTGACAAACTACTTATCATAAAGACAGCCCTCTTATTGTCTCGAGTATTTATCTGTGTACGTGTGTGCTACTTGCTGATTCGTGCCTATTGGTTTAGTTTATTATTAATTTGCAACAAAATCGTGCCAGTCTCTCAGGCTTAACTCCCTTGCGTTAGATTAGGTTGTATAGCTAACTTAATATATTAAAATACTGATTAGAATAACTAGATAATACGTTCCACTCTTAGTGATCGACACTCTACTTACCATTATATTCATACTGACCGGGTACACTGCTCGTTAAGTGTGTGTGTTATTGATAATTCGGCTAAATATAAATTTAAAACTTGAGTAGGCATTAAAACTGCTAAACCGCAACGACACATCACGCGCATCAGAAGGCACATGGCAAGGGACAAGGTAAGGGCAAGGGTAAGCGTGCTTACGCCCCCAAACCAAATATCCCCCCACCGGCCAAGAAGGAGCACCCGGCTAAGGACACCCCCTGTCAACATTGTGGAGTGAAGGGGCACTGGAGGCGGAACTGTCCGACCTACCTAGAAGAGTTAAAGAAGAACAAAGCTAGCGGAGCTAACACATCATGTATCTTCACTATAGAACTCTATATTTTTCCTTACAAATCCTGGTATATGATACAGGTTGTGGTACTCACATTTGTAATAATGTGCAGGGTCTTAGGGGAAGCAGAAAGTTGAAGCAAGGAGCTTTGAATCTGTACGTGGGTAATGGCAACCGTGTAGCTGTCGAAGCGATAGGGAGCTTTGATCTCATCCTCCCTAATGGTTTAGTTATTGTTTTGAATAATTGCCATTTTGCACCTACTATCACTAGAGGTGTTGTTTCACTTTCACGTTTGAAGGATGATGGTTACATTCATACTTTTACGGATTTTGGCATTTCAGTTTCTAAGGACAATGTTTTTTATTTTAATGCTATTCCTCGTGATGGTATTTTTGAAATTGATATGCGTGATTCTATTTCAAACGATAGTTCTATATATAATGTTAGCAAAAAGAAATCTAAACGTAACTTAGATTCCACTTTTCTATGGCATTGCCGTCTTTGCCACATAAACAAGAAACGCGCATTACGAAGCTGCAACGCGATGGGCTTTTAGAGTCAACAGACCATGAGTCGTTTGATAAATTCATTTCTTGCATATCTGGTAAAATAGCACGAAAGCCTTTCTCCCATGTTGGAGAAAGAGCTAAAGATCTACTTGGACTCATACATACTGACGTATGTGGCCCATTTAGAACAACGTCTAGGGAAGGAGCTAACTACTTCATTACTTTTACTGATGATTTCAGTAGATATGGTTATGTTTACTTGATTAAACATAAACATGAAGTCTTTGAAACGTTCAAAGTCTTTCAAAATGAAGTAAAAAATCAACTCGGCAAGACCATAAAGGCTCTTCGATCTGATTGAGGAGGTGAATATATGAGTCAAGAGTTTTTAGATCATCTAAAAAGGTGTGGGATCGTCTCACAATTAACTCCTCCATACACACCACAACATAATGGTGTATCTGAAAGGAGAAATCGAACCTTGCTTGATATGGTTCGATCTATGATGAGTCTAACAACATTGCCAATGTCCTTTTGGGGTTATGCTCTAGAGTCTGCTGCACGCATTCTCAACATGGTTCCAACCAAGAAGGTTGATAAGACACCATACGAAATATGGCATGGGAAGGTCCCTAATTTGTCTTACTTGAAAGTCTAGGGTTGTGAGGCTCTCGTGAAACGAGACACACCTAACAAACTTGAGCCCAGAGCTATCAAATGTATCTTTGTAGGATACCCAAAGGAAACAATGGGTTACTACTTCTACTACCCACCCGAGAACAAAATATTTGTTGCTCAGTATGCTGAGTTTCTTGAGAATAGTCTCATTTCACAGGAAGCAAGTGGGAGCAAAGTAGACCTTGATGAAATTCAAGAGGAAGATACACAACCTTCTGGTAACACTAGTGAATATCAAAATGAGACTGAACATGAAAATGTTGAACCTCATCAAGATGTTGCTCCCATTCGTAGGTCCGTAAGGATACCTCAAGCACCTGAGCGATATGGTTTTTATGTCGATGCTGAGGAACATGAGTTAGGGGATCATGGTGAACCCGCTAACTGTCGAGATGCATTATCGAGTCCTGAACACGATAAATGGATCGAAGCTATGAATGCGGAGATGCAATCCATGAAAGACAATGATGTCTGGGTCGAAGTAGACCTACCTCCTAATGCTAAAACCGTTGGGAGTAAATGGCTCTCCAAGAAGAAGACCGACATGGATGGAAATGTACACACCTATAAAGCTCGTCTAGTAGCAAAAGGTTACACTCAAACCTACGGGATTGACTATGAAGAAACCTTCTCGCCTGTTGCAGACGTTAAAGAAATTAGGATTCTTATAGCCATAGCAGCGTACTATGACTATGAGATTTGGCAAATGGATGTCAAGACAGCTTTCTTGAACGACCATCTGAACGAAGACGTTTATATGGTGCAACCTGAGGGCTTCGTGAATCCTAAACATCCCGCTAAGGTATGTAAGCTTCAAAGATCCATTTATGGATTAAAGCAAGCATCCAGAAGCTGGAATAAGAGATTTGATGAGGAAATCAAGAAAATTTGTTTTACTCAAAATCTCGATGAGCCATGTGTATACATGAAAACTAGTGGAAGTATTGTCGTGTTCCTAGTCTTATATGTCGATGACATATTACTCATGGGAAACAACATTCCAATGCTACAAGATGTAAAATCCTGGCTTGAAAATTGCTTTGCCATGAAAGACCTAGGAGAAGCCGCGTACATACTTGGAGTCAAGATCTATCGGGATAGATCAAAGCGGTTAATCGGCTTGTGTCAAAGTGCATACATTGACAAAATCTTGAAGCGATTTAAGATGCAAGATTCTAAACGTGGAAGTCTTCCAATGCAACCAAATACAGAATTGCGTAAAACTCAAGGACCCTCTACACCTGCTGAGGTGAAGAGGATGAAAGGAGTCCCTTATGCTTCGGCTGTGAGATCCATAATATATGCGGTTAGGTGCACTAGACCTGATGTAGCGTTCTCTCAAAACCTAACGAGTAGATTTCAACAGAATCCAGGAGAATGTCACTGGACTGCTGTTAAGAACATATTAAAGTATCTGCGAAATACTAAAGATATGTTTCTTGTTTATGGTGGTGATGTCAAGCGTGAGCTCAATATTACCTGTTACACTGACGCAGGCTGGGAGACGGATCGTGATGACACCAAATCCCAGACAGGATATGTTTTCATCATGAACGGAGGTGCTGTTGACTGGAAGAATAACAAAGCACTATTGCAATGTCCTTTATAGAAGCGGAATACATAGCTGCTTCTGAAGCTGCAATGGAGGCGATTTGGATACGATATTCATTTCTGGGCTTGGCGTTGTCCCCAGCAATGAACGACCAATGGATATGTACTGTGACAATACAGGTGCCATTATCATAGCCAATGAACCAGGTGTTCAAAAGGGTGCCAAACACTTTCGTCGGAAGGTTCACTACATTCGAGAAGTTATCGAAAGTGGTGATATTCGTCTTCTCAAAGTTCACATAGATGACAACTTAGCTGATCCTTTTACGAAACCAATGCCTTGTACCAAACATGTCGAGCATGCTAGGAACATTGGGCTTCAATTCGACCTGCTAATAGTCTCAAGTAAATCTGTTTTTTAGTATTTGAATAATTGGAATGTTAAACAATTTATATTTATAATGAATTGATGTACTGGTTATGATCATTTTCATTCATATCAACTGTATTCTATATTTGCATGTTTAATCCGTGAATGATTTAATTATTCTAAAATTGTCCATTGTCGGTTGACGATACGGGAGTATCATCAAATTAAGGCAAATGTGAGTGTGTTGGTGATTTAATTACCAAACTCACTTGTTGTTCATTGTGATGAACATTGGATTGACCCAACTTACGAGTGTTCACTACATGGATCGTCGTCAATAGTGAATCTCGCAAGTGGTTATGTCTCTTATCCTTAGACTTGAGATGCAAGTAGGTCTTGCATGTGTGGAATTTCATTCCTTGATATGGTTAAACGCTGTCCTGAATTAGGTAGTTATAAAAACCATCATCAGGAGTGATATGAAGCACATGAATGACACGTGCAGTCAAAACAGGATTTGTTCCTCCACATGTTATGGAGTTAGATACTATTGGGCCCCTCGATGAATTGAACAGATGTTTGTATGGCCGTACCCAAAATGAGATTAAGATGAATCTTAATCCACTTGGTAATCTTGTTCAATATTTATATCGAGAAACATAATAGTTGAACAATTAGAATGACATTTGATCCATGTCTAATGTTCAACAAGGTATCTGCAACAAAAGGATGGATGACATATAAACCATTTAAATGAGACGTTTAAGAAACTACCATCACAAATTTCTAGGGGCATTGGCGTGTTGCTAGACGCTAACCTTTGCTTGTATAATTACTCGATTATTATGACGTCGCAAGTGGGAGCTGTTGGAGTATGCTCGTATCATAATGAATAATTATATGGCTAGACATATGTGAGCCTATGGGGTCACACACATATACACTGAGGTACCACTTTATATATCGTGTTTATTGTATTTACGATATATAAATAACCTTACGTAACTCGGGATCACTATTGGGCTTCTAATGGCTAAGTAATGTACTTAATCCATTGGACTTGAAAGACAAATGGGAAGCCCATTTTAGCCCATCATGAGGCCGCCCTAAGAGGGATTCAAGGGGGAGGGGGAGGCTTGGATGGAATTTTGGCAAAATACATGATTGTTATCTCCTAATAATTGTGATATCAATTTACCAAAATTCTCTCCTCTCTTTCCTCTCTCTTTTACACGGCACAAATAAAAATCCCACCTAGGGTTTTTGATTTCTCATCTCTCTTTTGAATCTTGTTTATTCAAGGGTGATTCCAAGGTTATCGGGTGAAGGACTAGCATCCAAGAGGTATACGATGAAGTGTAGTGTGGACAATCATAGAGGTGATCTACTTTGGTCACTTGGTTTAAGAGTAGATTGGTGTCAAGAAGGTCTCCATAGATTTCTACCGATCACGCTACAAAGGTATAATCTTGTTTGTTTTAATTTGATTGATCATATGACTCTATGGATCCGTTGATAGGTAATTTATCTGCTGTGTTTGTTTATTCATAATATGTTATTTATATTCATAATCACCTATACTAAATACCTATGTGACGATGAGAATGACATCATATGATGGGAGACAGTTAGATAGACCAACGTGTTGAGAAAGTGTTGGGAATGACGGTTTTGATTAATATATCATTTGCACTGACAATGACGTGCCTAATATGTATCAAGGAAGAAAAGGATGAGATCCTATGATGGTGTTCTAGACAATGAAGTTGTGGGATTAAAAAGAAAATCCTAGACTCGTTGGTTGTGAGAGGGTTGTTTGTTTTAAGTAGTTTAAAGACAGATCCAGGTACCCACGGATTGAGCGGAACCAAATTTTTGATTCTGTCCGTCTTATCGAAGGGTACCTTGGGACCAGAATTTGACTTGGTCACGTTTTGTCGTTTTTGATCAAACGAAGGTTCGAGCTAAGATCTATTTACTTATAACTACGGATTTGGTTCCATTAATCCTAGTCCAAGTCAAAGGAGATTCAATGGTTCTCGTTTAAGAGGTTTGTCAAACACATGATGTGTTTTTCACTTGACGAGGTATTGGTGCAAACATGTGATGTTGGGTTAAGAAGGTTTGAAACACTTGTGATTTTGTGAACTAATTTTAACTGAATGGTGTGAATCTATGTGTTGGTATTTGAGGGTGTAAGAGACATGAGTAAGTTTTCTTTAATACAAAAAGACAATTATGTGAATGAATTTATCTCCGCCTTAATCGGTGGACATCCAACATAATGTGTAATGCATCGAATAAAGAATGACAATAAAATGTTTAGGAGGTTGCATGTTAATGAAAACGACGAGCTTAGTAATGTTTTTGCGGATGTTGGTTAGCATACAAAGAACTTCATCCTTGAAGTCACGTAGCTCTTCTCTATTAATGCGAGATGATCACATGACGAGGCATCTGGTTTCCTCATGGGAGGTGTATTGCTATAACTAAAAGGTGATGGAGATGTTTTTAGGAAAGCGGAAGCAATAATGAGATTTGGAAAGAGGTCGATTGAAAGATACGCAAACACAAATTCCAAGCCTCTAAAACTTAATTCTATTTGCTTTAAAAACTATATGCAAGTGAATGGGTCCCATAAACATATTACTAATCTACGTAGCAATAAAGGGATTGCAATTATGCGAAATAAGCATATAAAAGTTAGAACGAAGTGAGATAACAAATAATTTGTTATCAACATATAAGTCAAAAGTGTTAGTGACAAAAGATGAGAATATGATAGAAATCAACAAAACACCATATTCGACTATTAGACAAAAAGTTACCACATAGCATCAAGACAAATAATCATATTATGCAAGAACATGACATTATATGAAATACTTCATTGTGAAATTGTTTTTTCGTTAGGCTTAGACACTTAAGCATACTTATCTATATGTAAATACGACAATCTATGTGATTAATATGTAGCATAAAAAGACTTTTAAAAGTTTATCATACAAAAAGCACTTTGACAAATTATAAGTGCACATGTGGCAAATAAATAGTGTGACAAAGTCATAAAAGAAGCAAGACGAAAGTTTCATGCAAACCATTATAACATTTTGGAGCATGCATCATTTAGGCTATCCTACGAAAAGACTCAATGAATGTCAACAAAAGACAAGAGCTTTCATATATAGAAACATCATATAAAAACATCATGTATCAAAATGACATATCATGAGTTAACAAGTAACACATTAATCTTGCGAAATATCATATAACAAAAGAATGAAAATATCATACAGATCATGTTAACATTTCGTAGCACGAAACATATAACCATGCAGACAAAACCTTTCCAAGGTTTACACATTTGACTATTACTCAAATAGTTATCTTGATAACTTCAAGATACTTAATCATATCAAACAAAAACATGTAATCAATACATGTATGTGTTATGCAAGTGATTTTAATAAACTAAAGAAAGAAAAGTCACATCTACTACTTGTTTGATTAATATTCCTAAGACAAGACAAAATATCTTATTTTAATACTTAATTTAGGCAATTATAGGAATAAAGATTTTCCATGTTGGAGAATGAATATGAGACTATTTGTAAAACCCTAAAATCTGAAACATGTAAAAAGACCAAAATGCCTTTACAATTTTAAAAATTTGATTTAAAAGCTTATAAAGTACCAAACTGATTTCCAAATTTTGATAATAAGCTACACATGAAATAAAATAATTCCTACATGCCCAAAAAAATCATTAATTCACTTAATTACTTGTACAAAAACCAAAATGCAACTTTATTTAAATTAATTGTATTTAAAATACATTTAAACTTAAATAAGTACACTTTTAATTAGGAAATTAATTCAAACTTTAAACCTCTTGATTTAGTCATAATGTGGACCGAAATTTCTGCCCATTTTCCCCCTTGCTCGGCCATTTACCTTATTTAGCTAAACCATTCATTTTTTTTTACCTTAGCCGAGAGAATTAAAAACACACACAAAAATTCACACAACATTCCTATGATTTTCTGGAGGTCTTGGACTATTTTTCTGGTGTTAAGCATCACTCAAGGAGTCTAGGAAAAATAAGTTTTGGGTCGTGGATAGCTTGATTCGAACGTGGGAAATTCTTTTGTGTCGATTATTCAATCCGTGAGGTATTAAATCCATTCAATCAAATCACACGTTCTAAAATCATTTTGGTATTTTTATCTTGCTCCTTATATCATATATAATCTGTATAAAATGCTCAAATCGATTCATGCATGCTTGATTTATCACACGAATTAAAAAGATCAAAAACACATCTAAAATCCAAACCGATCCATGCGAATTTTCTGAGGCTTGTTCATAATTTTTCTGAGTTCTATGATGATCATATAAGTCTGGAAAAATAGCCTTTTGATTTATTGAAGCCTAAATGATCTGTGGTGAATTTATCTTATAATCGGATTTAAAGAAAAAGAAAGAAAAATTAGAAAACCCTAGCTATTCGATTAGGGTTTGGTTTTCTGGATTGGATCTGATCATTTAAGGTTTTAATGATGTTTTAATGATTGTACAATGAATGGAACAATTAGGGTTAAGTTTTGTTGAACTAAAATGCAAACCGATTTGAAATAAAAAAGTATAAGGGTGTGTTTTGCCAATTGTTAAACTTGTGGGGTATTTTTGTAAGTGTTTTAGACCTGTGGTAATGTGGAAAAAATTATAACATGGGGGTCCTATGTGTAAAAATTGAAAGATAATGATTTAAATTGTAAATTAGGGCACGGATTGAAATTAATTTAAATAGAGGGGCTAACTGTGTAAATATGTAAAACTTGAGGGTTTGATTCGTACCACACATAAAATGGGGTGTATTTTCTGTAAATTAGTAAATGTAAGGGTTTGTTGTTTAATTATGAATATAAAAAGGGTTAATTTGTAAATTATATAATTATAAGGTTTATTTTGTAATTTTGATAAATAAAGGGTGTAAATTGTAAATTATGAAACTTAAAGGACTAAAATGTGATTCTGAATAAAATATGTGTTGTAAATTAGTAACTTGCAATATTTTCATTTAAAACCCTTAACTTTGGAATATCTACAATTAAAACCCTAATTTATGGAAACTTGTCATATTTAACCCTGAACTATCATAACTTGTTAAAATCTACCCTATGTCCATAATATGCTTAAATAATGACTTAACCTAAGTTATGATACTTAAATCTTTCTGATTATGGAGACTTTCTAAAAATGGAAACCTGCTAATTATGGAAACCTGCTAAAAAAAGAAAGTTACTAAAACTGGAAAGCCGACTAAATAAGTAATCTGAATTAAATAAGCTTTTAATAAGTTAGTTATGAATTCGTGTAGATTCGCTGAAGATGGAGTTTGCTTCCGACTTTGATATTTTCTGTTGTGTTTTCATTTGCGGTATAAGGTACAGATATTCTGACCTTTCTTATAAGGTTTCTCATGATCTCTTTCATTTTCTGATCCGTTAGTTTCTGAACTGATGCCATTGCTATGATTCCCTTTGCTTGAACCTTCTCTGTTGATCCCATTTGATATGACCTCTGTTATGAACCTATGTTATGAAAACCTTTTTAATTATACCATGGAAATGTTTTGAGAAAAACCATTTTAAAAAGATGTTTATAAATGATGCGAAACTACTTTTATATAAAATGTTACTAACTTTTATGAAAACTATATTTTGAAGACTATCTTTATAAAAACCGTTTTGAAAGATTATTTTTATAAAAACCACTTTAAAGGATCGTTTTATGAAAATCATGAATAAAGGATTGGTTAAAATGGACTTTTGATAGAAACTTCTGAAACAGAATTTTGATCTGAACCATGACTTGATTATTGAATATGACACTTGATCTGATAAACTCTGATTTGGACCTTTGATATTACTTCTGAGATATTTGATATGAACCATCTGTTATGTACCACTTGATATATGAATCTTTTGATATGACACTCTGATTTGATATGATATCTAACTCTTAGTTTGATACCCGAGCCAAAATCCGTGACCCTAGGCATGGGGGTTCCATGTCCGTGTCATTGATGCACCAATGGCATGACTCTAGTGTGGTTGAGTGATGTTCCACACCGTCCCCATTTGCTACTACATGCGCGCTTTATTATTTATTATGGCCTATATTATTGTTCGGGGGGCGTATGGATGCATCCTAGATCTGTTCTGTTTAGTGGATTATCTATATATGATTTATTATTGTCTGGTGACTGGTGCTTGTGTGCAATACACGCCTTTCACATATATCTGGGAGCTAGCTACTCCATTTGAAGAATGAGGACACCCCTCATATTATCTGATTATCTGAGAGGTCTCCCCTCTATATGATTTGAAGATTTATGGTTACGATATGATATGATCTGTTTCTGGGCTTGTGGTGGATTACTATTTTTTTTTCTCTTTCCTTTATACTTATTCATTGACTTATCCCTTGAACCATATTACATCTGTTTGACCTTTGTTTCTGTTATTCTGGACTATTCTCTATTACTGTTTGTTATCGTTATATCTGTTCACTGAGCTTTCGTAGCTCAGCCGCATTTCTTTTCCTGCGGTAGGTTTTAGTAGGAAGCTGGGAATGGGTGGAGAGTACCTTGGACTTAGAAGACTTGATAGCTACTTTTGGACTTAGAAGTGATTAGAAGTTATTATTACTTTGGAATTAGTGTTTACTGGAAGTTTCTTTTGTAACCTTGTAGTTCCTATATTTCAATTGTAATCTTTGAGAATTCTTGTATTACTATAGATGTATGCTTTGTTTTGATCTGATACGAAACCATTGTTGTGATATCTTTTCCCTTGTCGGGTTGGGGTGTTACACTATTACTAGCGGTGCTCAATTCAGGCTAAACACGACCATTTTTACGGGTGATTCCACATACCCAACTTCTCTCATGGAAGCAATTTAACCGTTAGGTTAAATTGAGTTTCTAGTGTAATAGGTTCTCCAGTAGTCATTCTCATGTTAGAAAGATTGAAATTCATATTTTTGCCTATTGAAGTATATAAAAGATGATAGTTTACCAATACTTGGCTTAACATGACTCAACTAAATGTACAATGATTAAGGTGACGAAGATGTTACAAAATTTTAAAGGAATCCATATGGAGAACAACATGGAGAACAAAAATGGAGAACAAATATGGAGAACAAATACAGAGAACAAATATGGAGAGCACATATAGAGAACAAATATGGTTGGATGAGCAAGTTCAACATATGTTGTTGGAAAGCTTGAGATGTTTGTTCAAGATCATTTTAGCCAATGAGGTGTAATGAAATCTCTTGTAACATAACCGTTCATGTTGTAAGGAGAGAATAATGCATAAGATATACATTATCCTTTTAACAAGATGAAAACGCATGATTTCTTAGGCATAATGTTTTCCAAAACATCATGTTTTCTTAAATGAAGATATGAAGCCAAAGTGTTTGAATTGGATAGTCCTATCCTAAATATACTTGGTTTCAAGATTATATTCACTAGATGATGACAAGAGGAATTTACTCGAGTTTCTTATGTATACTCCTCAAGGGTCATTGTTGCTCGGGATGCATGAGGTTGGCTTTGAGATTGCATTTTAACATATGTTGTTAAAATGTTGATTTAAGTTTTAACGAAACTTATGCAAAGGTTTAACGACAAAGTATTACTAATACTTTGATAACTTGTGAAAATAGTACTACTTATACCAAGTGGAAATTGATAAAAATGAACGCGAGCATCATGCTCATTTGATAGTGGAGGTTCTATCCATAATGAATCATCTAAGTCCCTATAGGTGGAAAAGAATGTTTGAGTTAGTTCAATGTGCATTTGATTTGGTACGAGTGTTTTTTTTTACAAGTTTTTTTTTTTTTTTTTTTTTTTTTTTTTTTAGCAATGCACTCAACGGATTCAAATAATGGTAAGGATTGTGGATTGTGGATTGGTTGATTTAGATGGTAGGTCTTCTAGTGTGTCTAAATAAGGATGTGGTGATGTAGAGGTCTGTTGTACTATGGGAGTAGTTAGGTTTCATGGATGTTGAAGACAACAAAGATGGATACTAATTCTTGTGATCTACGGATTGCAAGTAACCAATTTTAGGGATCCTTGCTTTATGGAGAAAGGTAACTTGAGTGGATTTTTGAAATTTCAAGTTTTGGTGGGAAATGGTTTTCCTATTGGTGCAAGTGAGATGACATGAACCTAATATGAGTGAATATCAGTGAAAAAAATCCTAGTAGCAAGAATGAGTGATCTAAAGTGCGGGATTAAATGAAAATTTAAAAAATCTAGCTGTTGGCTGGCGGAACCAATCGACAACACAGGTGGAACCATGAATTTGGTTCCGCCTGATCCGTCAGGAAAATTTTGGCGGAACCAAAATTTTGGACAGACGGAACCCTACTTTTGGTTTCGTCTGATCCGCCATGCAAAAAGCCTTAACAGATGGCATTTTTCAATCCCCGAAACCCGTTCAAATCTCATAGTTTCTTCTAAAACATGTGTAATTAATTAGTTGTGATTAGAAAACAACAATAAAACAGGTATAAATACATGTATTGGTATAGATAATGCAAGGGCTAGAAATTTCACGAAAACGTGAAAAATGAAATTTGATAACATAACTATGTTATCTTCCTGCAAGATAAACCGTTAGTTCACATGATAGGTTAGTAGCAAACTTATCACCCCATAAAGCACATAATAGTTCATAAATCATTTTTAGTTATTGTACCAAACACCTTTTTCAAAGATACTACATGTTTAGATAATCATTGAAGGTAGTGACACATTTTAACACTTGAACTATTAGGTTAGAGTTTGTGCAAAACAATATTTTTCAAGATACTTAACTAGTTTTACTTAGTTCTCATTCCTAAGTTAATTATGCAAGATTTTAATATAACATATGCAAAGAAAATTATCTAAGTCTATAAGCAATGCAAAAACAATTTTTCAACTTGGAGCACAAAATCTAGCAAATGTCCTATTGTGTATAAACATGAAATTGACAAACAAGCAAATGAATATCATGGCAAGATTGACGTACACTTATGTATCACAAATAAACAAGTGCAATCACAACTTTCAATAAGCAAACAACATGTATGCAAACAACCAAAACAAGTAGTCATATAGCATAGCATAAAAAGAAATATACTTTTCGTCACTTTACATTTAAATATGACAATGTATACCAAGCTTGATTAGTTTCCTTTATATGTATAAATATCACCAAATTCTTTAGTTTCAAAAGAAATCATATCAATATTCAAAGGATACCAACTTACATTGCCCGACTCAAAAGTTTGAGTTACTATGTCAAAATAAAACTTAATATTTTGGACAGGTCGTAGCTTTTGATTTGTTTTACTTACTTCAATTTAGATTTAAGCCATGAGATTATTTTTAAATGAAAGTAGATTTAATTCCTTTTAAAATGATAGGTGGCGCGACTCCTACGGACTTACGGTTAATTAGTTATGAATTTTTGAAGTTTGCAAAAATTTTGGACTGTGCAGACCAATGATCCCTTCTCCAAAGGGCAAAGAACCCTTTAAAGGGATCCGTCTGATCCGTGTTTCTCAGAGACAAAATGTCACAGAATGCTAAAAACATGTATTTTCACATAGCGAGAATGTGTAGGACTTACTAGATTTGGTAGTAAACATATAGTACACCTATTTTAACATCATTTCTACTTATGTGACTTATCTAATCATTTACGGAGGTGATTTTTCAACTAAATTTATAGTTATTCCAAACGCTCCTTTCAAAACCGTATTATTCGTAAATTTGCTTTAAGCACACAATTTGACACTTAATTCTTTTGAGAAATTTTTTCTTTTATTTTCCAAGGACATCTTCAAGCTTGTATACAAAGTAACAGTTAACAACAAAATTTCTAAGTATAATTAGCGAAACATTTTTCATATTATATTTTGCTTCAATGGTAATTTGATACATGGATCGTACTCCATTTTAAAAACCATTTGTTTTGAAAATAAGAGCCACGAGGCTCTGATACAAATTGGGAAAACGTAGAGGGGGGGGGGGGTGAATACATTTCTGTTTTAAAATCTTAAAACTTGTTGTATCAAATATCCGATTAAGCTTGTTGTAATATGAAAGATGCCAATTATAGTTTATGACTAGCATATACTAAAACAAGTTGTCACACAAGTATAACCATCAAGTCACAACACAAGCAATCATATAATGCAAACATAAAAGTAAAGCAGTAAGTAAAAGAAAGTGCAAACCGAACACGATGATTTATAGTGGTTCGGTCACGGAGCTCCTCTCCGCCCTACTCCACTCCCCGAGTACCCAACTCGAGAGTTACTTCTCTAGATCAACAAGCCTCCTTCTCGGCAGAGAAAACCTTACAAACGTCGCTTACACTTTTTCCGGTACAAAGCTAAATACCGGGTTCTAGTTCGAGGTAGAACCAACCTAACGTCGCTTATACAATATTTACGACACTAAGCTAGATGTCAAGTTCTTTTACAAGGGTACAACTACTCCCGCTATGTTTTATGGCCCAACATAAAAACCTTGTGTTTTATGGCACAAACACATAAACCATCTAATCTAGTTTGGTGAATAGATTGTGATGATACAATGATGTTTACAATGATGATCCATGACGCAAATGTCTAATGGATATCAATGACTAATCTAAATGAACTTCCATTGATAGGAAGCCTTCAATGGATGAAGATCACAAGTTCCCTAAGCTTGTTGTGATAGATCTTCATATATGTATGCATGTGGAATCTAAATGAACTTCTTGAATAAGAAGTCTTCAATCAATGAGGATGACAAGTGCCCTTGAATCTTCATATGTTGATATGCTTTGGTGGATGATGATGGCAAGATCTCCAAGCCTTTTTGGTGGATCAGGAGGTATGATATACTTACAACAAAGATGAATGTTAGAAGCATTATGATCATGATGATAAGGGTGATTAATGTATGTTACTACATGGTTATCTACTTATCTAAATGTATGCGAAAGGGTAGAGAGAATGTATGTTCAAGTGATGATCAAATGAGTAAACAATAGGCTGCTATTTATAGCCAACAAGTTTAGCAACCTACGGATGGGACGGATCCAAATGTAGGGATCCGTCCGTGTAATGTTTTGGTTCTATGGGAACCTGACAGAGTATCTCCAAAAATCTTAACCAAATCTAACCAAGATATTTCCATATCTTTCATTTAGTAAGGATCTAAACAAGATATTCATATGATCTTCAAAATCTCCTAAATATATCAAAGTGATGCATGCTATGATGTTATAATACATTTCCATTTAGATTAAAATGTTTATGAATGTAAACTTGTAAAATGTATATACTAGCTAACTAATATATGTTTACCAAGTTGTACCATGTTAGTTTATGTGTTACGAAAAATGTTAAACTACTTATGCTATTATAGGACTTAAGATATTATGTCATTGACATCATTTTTATAAGTAAACACATTTGTCTTAGTTTGACGCCTAAATGCACTGATCCTATTTTGACATGACTACAACTTAGGAAGTATGATGTACAAGTAAAAATACTTGTATATGCAAAATGTAAAATGAAGTTCAAAATAGAATGGTTAACCTTTTAAAATATTTAATAACTCTAAACGTATTTTAAATATTCTAAATGGTTTGTTAAGGGGTTTGATCATAATGCCACATAACAAACATGTACGAACCTGTGTTGTAGCATACGAGGACTAGAGAAGTCGAGAGGTGTTGAATGTATGTTGAGACAAAATATGATTACGAATAACTTGTACATTTTACGTTATGTATCAAGTTATATGTTTGTCATCAATCAAAACAAACGAGACTGTATAGATTAAATATCATAATATTTGCACTAACACACTTGGTTGCTATTTTTTTTTTTTTTTTTTTTTTTTTTTTCTGAAATAAGCAACCAGAATTTAAAATATTTGCAATGAAATACTCAGTATGATGAAAGCTCGAATGTTCCATGTATCCCATAATTGTTTCCATTTCGGAGGGACATCAATAGTCATGTTTCTCCTTTATATATGGTGTCGCAATTTTGCTGTCTGCAAAAGATGGCATATAATATTTTAGACAATGTACAATGAGAATCAGTACTTTAAACAGAGTCCCCAGAACATGAATGTGAATTCTTTAAGTACATTTTTTGTTGGGCTATATCGTACACCACAACACAAAATTGACACATCAGTTACTCGATTATAACATTATCCCACTAACAAACAACACCTCTCTAGAATAACGAGGTCACACTTGTCATTACTGGATGGGAATCATTTTATTTGATACATGCAGCATTTTGTACAAGCTATCCAACATACAGTGATGTATGCACTATAAAAATTGTGTAAATATCATCTCCCTTACTAAATATCATCTCCCTTACTGAATAGCTAAAGTGACGTTACATGTGTTAGTTTTGTGGACATAATTTAGTAGTTGTGTGTTAGGATCGAACTCGAGATCACGGGATTGCACACTTTACGTTTGAAGAATTAATGATTAATAATTAATATATAAAAAGTTATATTTAATTATGTAACCACTGCGAAAATCCCACACTAGATTATATTATTTCTTAGAATAATTATCCTTTTCTACGTGTAATTTTTTTTTTTACTTGCTGTCTGGATTATAACTACTATCTCATGTGACGTAACTCACATCTTGATAAACGTGCTCGCGCGCAACCTAACCTGAACCTATTTAATGTTTATAAACAATTTCCTATGTCAAATATAATACTTTATAAATTACCATTTACCACCTTGCGTTAATTCGTTAACATACGTTTATAACTGAATATATCTTACCTGATAGAAGTATTTATGAAACCATGAATTCATCACAACACCAAAAAAGAATAACTAAATTCTACAACATAAAAGAACAACTCATTTGAGCTAATGTACAAGTTACCAAAACACCAGAAACCCTAATTCTATTTTAGTTCCCAATAAAGCCCTAATTTCACATAACTGTGATTTTATGTATTCATTTCACAAACCTTAAATTATTTATACAATATTTTTACAAAATATTAATTTTACAAGTCATATAAACTAGAGTACAAGTCCTTTATGCATGAAATCACTTATTCACAAATTTTTTGATAAAACCCTAATTATAATTATTTTAGAGCATGATTTACAAACCATACATGCATAATTTTTATAAATTATATTTTCTAAACTCATTAAATATTTTTACAAACCTCCTAACACAAAGTACAAGTGCCTAATGCACAAAAACCAAAAATTCCATTTATTTATTCCTAAACATAATAAAAATTAGTAAATAATTATTACAACTTAATAAACTACTAAAATTATATTTTTCTAATGTTCTAAGTTATTGTACAACTCTATTAAGCTTAGATTACAACTCTCAAAAGCACAACTCATTTTACTTATATAAATCGAATACTACATATGTATATAAAACTTTAAATATTTTCTACTTAACTAAATACATGAACTAACTAGATTAACCTTTCCCTAAACCATAAATAACACCCTTTAAACTCATTGTACAATACCCCCAAAGCCTACTCGACTTCCTCTCCAAAAATACTGGTTCGAACTCCATCAGATTCCAACCAAGTTTGTTCCTAAATATCACCTTCCCTAAATACATTGAACCTAGCCTAAACATACTTGTAAACCCTCCTCCTCCACATCACCACTTGATACATGTATGGATTTAAAGAAGCCACATCAGTTTCCCCCTCCATAACCTACTTATCCAAACCTACTCCTCACACCTAGCACCAATAGGAAGTGAACACATCTCTCATGTCCTCTCCTATAACCCCTAAAAACCCTAGTTCTCATGTACTATAAGTAACAGCCTGCTTTTACATTTCCTTCACACTACAATTCGACCAAATGTTCCTAATCCATTTCCACATCCAAATCGACCCAACACCCAAAACAACTCCATTCCATTTCCTTACTGATCCACAACCCCAAACATACTCTCCACACAAACCCTAGTACGTCCAGAAGGTGAGGAGAAACTCTAGTGATCAAGAGTCGAACCCAAGTCCTCATAAACCCTATTCGAACCAAACCCTAAATAAGTACTTTAACTCTATTTAAATTTCAGTTTTATTTACTTTATAGCATTTAAAAACACCACTAGATAACATGTAAAATAAACCACAAAACCAAATACTATGTCTTCTTTTCTTTTCTTTCTTTCTGATATAACAACAAATACAAACGCACCCTATATGTTTAAATTTTTGTTAAAACTAATCAACAACTTGTGAAATATGTTAAAATATGTTAAACATAATTGTAACATGCACAAAAACTAAGTTGCAAATGTTTAAAAACCTAAAAATTTAATCGGATTCTTTATCTGAGTTTTTATCAAGCCAAAAACTACCCCAGATGCCCATGTTTTAACCTTTAAGCCGACCATCAAAAGTTCACTAAAATTTCTGATTTTTGGTATAACTAAAGTTCACCCAGCTACCTTGATATAGGAAAAAGAATTTTGAAAAATGATTAAGTCTTTACAAAGATATTGAGATCCAAAGTTTGCCCAATATCGCTAATATAAGATTTAATATTTTCAGTTATTTATTTCCAGTTCTGGTCGACCAACAACCCTACTTTTGACCTATTTTTCGACTATTAGATGATCTCTAAAATTTATAAGATCTTCCCATGTTAAATATGACCTAGCTAAGTCACTTTAGAAGAAAGAATTTTACAAAATAATCAAGTGAGCTAAAAGTTAATGAGTTTCAAAAATCCCTCTATCGCTAGGAATAAAAGCTATTTTCCAGATTTTCATTTAAAACTTGTTCGATGGGACGACTTTGAGTAATTATTTTAAGTATCAAACTGATTTCATAAATTGTGAAACTTAGCCTATTTAGAGTCGACCCAGCTAGCTTTAACTAGGAAAAGGAAATACTCAAAAAGATCGAGCCATTTAAAAGTTATTGGTGTCTAAAGTTGTTCGATCACTAGTTTTAAAAACTATTTTTCCAGATTTTGATAGAACTTCTTTTTACCAGTCGACTTTAGACATATAATTCGAGTACCAAACGAACTTCATAAATTACGAAATTTAGCTTATTTTGAAGACGACCTGGATAGCTATTTATAGGAAGAAAGAGTTCGTAAAATGAGCTAGTTTTCACGAAGATATTTAAATCCAAAACTCTAGCCATTCACATATTTCATTTTTAAACTAGTTAGAATTTTTAAGGGCTGATTTTTGTAAACAATTTACATCTAGGGCTATTTTTGACGATAACAAATAAAAAGGGGTAGAAAATGTCATTTCTGCAACTTAAGGGTAGAAACTATCATTTCCTAAAAGTTCAGGGTGTAAACTGTCATTAGACCAAACCTTAGGGATTAAGGTGTAAATTTTTATAACTAATATTTTATCATTTCTATTTTATTTTCCCGATCTAATATTAACATAGTACGTTTATTTTATTTACGAACGAACAAAAGGAACGAAAGATATATATAACAAACAAACGAAATGAAAACATAAGAATGAATAAATAAGATAAAATCTTATTTTGAAGAGACTTCATGTTGTCTCGATCCAATATTTAATCAACAACCAGACAAACGAAACGAAACGAACATTGAAAACTCATAATATTCAGAAACAATTACTAAGAACTTGACATACCAACCCAGGTTGCGAGCCGGAGACGTTTATCAACTCTGTTAACTTTGTTTTCCATCCAGATTGCCCAGGTGAGTTCATAGTCCCACTTTTTACTACGTTTTCCTAAACTTGTGGGGAGATACATGCTATTAAACCGAACACAAGTATTTTCTGTATGCTTTCCTGATTTTATATAGCATAAGTTTGCTTTTGACAAAAAGACCCCTAATCATGGACCTCTAATCACCTGCGGGTGAGCGCGAATATAATGGATAGATCTATTGGGTTTGACAGCCCCTTTGTGTTACCGTAACGTAACCAAATGCATTTTATTTGAGTTAAATAAAGAGACTGGCAATCTCCTACTCGGGGGCAAGGTTACCTACATTTAATTATGGGGTAATTTATATCTCATAGCTTATAACTATGAAGATAACATGTTAACGTTTTGCATGCCATGAGACTTAATGCAATATATATACTTTACACTGCAGTATTACTGATTTCTTTTACATAGCTTGTGTTCAAACTGATTACTACTGAAAACACTATGGATTCACTCAACCTTTGTGTTGACTTTTTAAGCATGTTTATCTCAGGTGACTAAAAGGCATGACTTGGCACGGAGTGGCTGTGGACTTTCTTCTTATAATAAAAGTGTCCTCTTTGTTATCATTCAAAGAATAATGTATTTTTATTACTTATTTACAAAACTTCCCTCTGGGACCTATCCTATGTACTCTGATAAATAAATGAATGATAACAATTTTATTTAAAAACGTCTCTTTTTGAGTCGTTTTCTATACTCATAACTGTGAACCATGAAGTAATACCCCAACTTATATTCCGCTGCGTATATCGAAAAATGGGGGTGTTACAAATTATTAAATACACAATAACGACTAATGAGTATTAAGTAATTAACGGTAATTGACTAACGGTCGTTAAGTATTAAAGGGAAGGACTATAGATGAAAATAGAGAACAAGAAGCTTCTGGAATTCCTATGGGATAGGTAGGCCGATCGTTTGGGGCATGGGGAAACCCAAACCAAACCTAACTTGTTCCCTAAGTTTTGTATGGAAAACTAGAAGGGGGGGGGGGGTTGAATAGTTTTTACCGTTTTTAAAATTTATTCGCTTTGAGTACTTAACGTGATTTCAACTTAATGCAAATAATCAAACAATATAAGTAAAGAAAGTAAGGAAAGAACAATCAAACCACAACACGGATGTTTATAGTGGTTCGGTCTACAAGGACTCTCTTCCTTGCCCTACTCCACTCCTCGAGCCTCCAACTCGAGAGTTTTTCTTCACTAAGAAACAAGCTCCCTTCTAGGCGGAGAAAACCTTTACACGTCGCTTACTCTTTTTCCAGTACTAAGCTAGATACCAAGTTCTTTACAAGGGTACAACCACTCCCTACGTCGCTTACACTTTTTCCGGTACTAAGCTATATACCGAGTTCTTTACAAGGGTACAACCACTCCCGACACTCTATGTGTTTTGAGGACTAAAATACTAACCGATCACTACTGAATGTTTGGTATAACAATGATGTGTGAACTACAAATGAATCACACAGTAACTACTCTAAAAGGTTTGCAACAGTATGTTGAACCTTGATGCTTGATCTCTTTGCTACAAGAGAAAGATCTCTACAAATGAAATGAATGAATGAATGGGTTAGTAAAGTAAGAAATAATATATATGCAATTTATGCTATGTGAGTGATGAGTGTGCTTGAATGATCAGCTTGCTATTTATAGGCAAACTGAGCAGACAAGGCACGAATTTGGCGGACCCAAATTCTGGGTTCCGCCCTTTATGCTGTTTGGGTCTGCCGGGACATGACGGCTAGCTCTTACCATATCTTACCAAGATCTTACACAATCCAACTCATTGCTTGAAGATCTTTTCAAAATATTTTACTAAGTCTTACAAGCTATCCAAATGATGTATGCCATGATGTCATGTATATATTTACATTTTAAGAATTAAAATGTAAATAGTATAAATATATATATGTATGTAACATGTATCCTAGTGATCATGTAGCATGTATATGATGAGTTTTAAAAGCTTATTACTATAAATGTAAAAGACTTTAACTTATATTTATGCTTTGCTAAAGATAAACTTTATAATTGTCATTAACAAAATATAGCAAAGATCGTAAAATATAAATAATGTTTTTAGGACGATATTTGTATTAACAATCTCCCCCTTTTTGTTGATGACAAAACATAAAGTTTATTTTTAAGCAATGGAATAAGTAAAGTGAAAGTCTTTTAAAAATATAGATTAAGACTAGTTTTATGCAAAATTTTGAAGTCTTTTGAAATCAATTTTGTCATAAAACATGTATGCAATGTATGATGCAATGTATGAGTTTAATCTAATTTAATCTCCCCTTTTTTGTCGAAACAAAAAGAAGAAATGCATAGCGGAATGTGGTAAGTGGCCCTTGGTGATTACTCCCCCTAATTTGGAGTACCAAGTTATAATGCATGGATTTTGAGAACTTAAAAGCTCTCCCTTGGATAATACTCCCCCTAATTGGAGTGCCAAGGTTATGATGAATGATCCTGCAAAACAAAAGTTAGTGTATTAATGCTCCCCCTTGATCAATACTCCCCGTTGCTAGGGTACCAACGTATGTGATTCAAGGATTATGAATGCTACAAAACAAGGATTAGTACATGATATGCTCCCCCTCGATCAATACTCCCCGTTGCTAGGGTACCAATGTATATGATTCAAGGTTGAGAAATGCTACAAAATAAAGGTTAGTTGTAGATAATCCAACCAAGTACTATGAGTTCAACCAAACATTGTAGTTCAACCCGTTTGACTTAAAAAAGTCAACTAAGTACACTTTGTTCAAACCAAGCACCAAGGTCAAACAAAGTCAATACTTCAACCAAATAAAGATGCAAGAGTGAGTAGTTCCATCCAACTAAAATATAATGCACAAATATTGATCACGCACAAGCATAACCATAACATCCTTCCATTGAAAATTGTTTGTGATCAAAGTCACAAAACAAGGTGTTACAAAAATAAAAAATAAAATATCCTAGAAATTAGAAGAAAAAAATCCTAAAAAGTCCTATAAAAGGAAACAAAGGAGAAACTTCTAATATCTATTGCGGAGGATGAGATTGAGCATTAAGGCGCTCTAGGATGTGGTTCAAAATGAACCTCATTTTGTTTTGTAACTCGTGAACCAAGATGTTAGTCCGTTGAGTTAAGTAGGCGGTCCTCTCGCACATGGAACAACCATGTCTAGGTGGTGGAAGGGTTTGTTCATGAGTTGTTGGTGGTGGTGGTTGGTTGCTTGATGGTGGAGGTGGTGGAATGTAGGTTGGAGACATGATGGAAGCCATCAAAGTTGATTGCAAATCCATAGCCTCATTAAGGTGGGAATCCACCATATTAGAGAAGGCATAAAGGCGATCAAGTTCTTCATTGATCTCGCCTTAGGTGTTGGGTTGGTTAATCCACATTTCCTCATCAATGGCATTGAGGGTAGACCTTGGTGAAAGGGGATGAGGTTGCGGTTGTGGTGGTGCTTGATCACGATAGAGAGGACCGTGAATATCCCGATAAATGGGATAGAAGAGGAGTGGTTCTTGACCTTCAAAAGTCAAGGGTGGTGGATTTGTATACCTTGGTGGAAGGTCGTCAAGGGTTTCTAAGTATGGATGTGGTGAGGTTGGAGGAGTAACAAATACCTCCATTGGACGGAGTTTTGGTGAGTGTGGAGGTGATGGTGATCTAGTTGGTTGAGATGGAGCGGGTGGTGGTGTGGTAGCCATTGGAGTGATTGTTGGTGGTGGAGTGTTGATGATCACATTAGGTGGTGTTGGAGTTGAGAGGTTGAGAAAGTTCTCATTTTCTATTAGTGATGAAATGATCAATGGAGATGACTCTTCCGATGAAGAAGTTAGATTCACAAAACAACAAGGTCTGACACTCATACGAGCTGTCCTTCTTGGTGGTCTGTTGGTTGATGAGTTGTTGGATTTAGTCATTGTTGAAATGAGGAGGGTTACTTAGTAGTACAGGAGTAATGCTTAGAGATGATGGTGAATGTGTGATTTTGTGATGATCTTAAACTTTCTAATTTATAGACAGTAAGGTGTATTGAACTTTGTGTTTGGATTAGATGTTGATCCATTGAGAAATGTTGGTTCCTAATGATTTGCAGGAAGAAAATGAACTTGTCATATCACTAAAGTCAATCCATAGAGATGGAGTTGAGTGAGTTTGGGAAGATATGCAGTAAATGCAAAGAGTGAGTGGGAAATCTAATGATTTGATTGTCCCACGGATTGCAAGGAACCAAATTGAGGGTTCCTTGCTTGTTACAGAAAGGTAACTTGGATTAAAATTTGAATTTTCAAATTTTGGTGGGAAATGGATTTCTTATAATTCTAAGTGTGCCTAAATCATCCTAATGTGCCTAATGATCAGTGATATAATCCTAAGAACTAGAAGCAATAATCTAAGGAGCGGGATTAGACGGGAAATTTGAAAAAGTTACTGTTTAAATGGCGGATCCAAAAGATAACAAATGCGGACCCAAATTCTTGGTTCCGCAGAATCCGCTGGGCTAAATTTGGCGGAGCCAAAATTTTCAACAGACGAAACCCAAAATTTGGTTCCGCCATATCCGCCGATCGAAAAATCTTAACAGTGGGCATTTCTAACTACCCGAAACCCGTTGAAATCCCAGAAATTATCCTAAATCATATGTAATTAATTAGTTGTAATTGTTTGAAAACAAAAACACAGGTTATAATACATGATAACACATAGATCAAACAGATGATTTTGCACTTACCATAAAAGGAGGTTAAGCCAAACGGTGGCTTAAACACGGAAAATTGATAACATCAAGTGTTATCATCCTGCATTGTTACGTTAGTTCACATAAATATTAAATACCAACATAATATCCTAAAAACACAACAATTCATCACATCATTGTTTGAAATTGTCTTATACCAAACACTCCCTAATCCTCACTACTTGTTGATCTTCTTGTTGAGCTTCATAATCCAACGTCCAATATTCTTCATCATTCCTCTTGTTTGTCGAAACTCCTCGGATTGGTTCTCGATGGGAGGAAGTTGGCTCATGTATTCGGGTGGAGGAATCCTAGAATTTGGCAAACCATCATCCTCACTAACCGATGATGATGATGATAAGGTTGGAGGATGAGCACGTTTCCCTTTTGACATGGCTACTCTATGATCACTAAGAGGTACAAAGGTATGTGGAATTTCGGAGTAGTCGGGAAGGAAACCTCTGGCATTTGGAGGAATGGGTGAAAAAGCTCTAAAGAGACGGTAAGAAGCATCCCATATGGCATGGCGGTGGTACCCAAAACCGAAATATCTGCCATTCTTTTGGCGATGTAGTAGGCTAAGTTGAATGGTTGATGGGTGGACACACAAAAGAGCATGTAGCAAAGGCTTGCATTTAGGTGATCCCTATTTCCTATCGTGCACAAAACATTAGCTCTAAGGACCTCTTCCAACTTTCTAAATTGAGGCCTAAGCTCGTTTAGCTCCATGTCAAACGGGTCTTTATCAACCTCTTTACCTCGACTTGTCCTAGTATGGGTGGTCCTAGCTAGGTATGAAGAGATGATCACGGATGGTCTCTTTTGGAGTTAATGGTGTGTCATAAGGATGCATACGATCATGGAGGGAATCTAAGATTGACAATGACCACTTGTCGGAATAAAGGCAAGTGCCTTGACCCGGAATTCCTAAGACTTCTGCGAATTGGTTTAAAGGGATGGTGAATTCATGTTGGTTAACTTTGAAATGGATGCTCATGAGGCCATAGTCGTTTGAACTAAGAACAACGCTAGCATAAAACTCTAGCACAAATCTAGGAACAATGGGTTCATCTATGTCTAGAAGACAATCAAATTGGATGGCGGCTAGTTGTTCACGAATATTGGTTCCTTCTAAGAATGAGGGGTCTACGGTTCTACCTTCGTGAACATAACGTTTTTCTAAAGCCTTAAAGATTTTGACTTGGTCGTTTGTGAGACCTTTTGTCTTATGGTGTTTGGGTAGGTAATTGAGGGTTTCTTTGTGATCATAGTATGTCGCGGGAGGCATGTTGTTATCCTAGACACAAAAATTACATAGTTTAGTTAAAACTGTCGAAAATACATATATAAATTTCTAGTGTGTGCCTACATAGGGACGATGTAGAGGTACGGTTATCTCGACTCCTTTTGATGCATGAAAATTTTGTTTATGCAAGTTTTATAACAAAACGAGAGATAACCCAAACACTCCTACTTAAATGTAGCTACGATTGAATGTACCCAAAAATACATATTAGTTATGTATTCCCTTTAGCATTCAAGAGACATTATGTAAGTGATGTTTAAAACATAACGTTTTGTATTTGTATGAACAATGTGCAAAAAATCGTTTTTCCTAGTCGTGTGAAGATTTTTGCAAGTATTTGACATGGGGTTTTTGATGAATTATGATAATGCCTTATGATATGCAGTTCCTAACTAAGGAAAACATGATTTGTTATGCAATTCTGTAAATATGCTTCATGATTATGCAAAAAATATACATAAACCCCAAGTTTTGATTTTGTGCATGAAATAGAAATCCTAGACTCAGATCAAGAATGTAGATATGGTTAGGATATTTACAGAGAAGTTAAAATCACAAATTGGTTGTAGAGGATGACCTAAATTCTGAGATTGGTTTATTTTGAGTCGAGTTCCAGTAGCTTGTATGTTTTTGGGGAATGTGATACACCGTACAGGGTGTTTGTTTAATAAACTAAAAAATTGACTCAGGAACCCACGGATTTGGCGGAGCCAAAATGTGGGTTCCGCGCATGTTGTCGTTTGGTTTCGTGGGAACCTGTTGATAATTGGTTGTTTTTGACGTGTTTGGTTAATCTAAGGTTCAAGCTAAGGTTCTAACTACACATTTGGTTCCATTAATTCTAAACCAAGTCTAAGGAAGTTAAAGGGTACTCTCTTAAGAGGTTTTGTGAGAATATCGGCAATGTTGTCCTCTGAGGATACTTTCTCGATAGAGATGTTTCCTTTTTGAACATTGTCGCGTAGGAAGTGGTGACGTATTTCTATGTGTTTGGTTCTAGCGTGTTGGACTGGACTTTTGCTAAGGTCGATAGCTCCTTTGTTGTCGCAAAGAATGGGAATGTCATTGAGTTCAATTCCATAGTCGACGAGAGCTTGTTTCATCCACAGTGCCTGTTGACATGCTTTTCCTGCAGACACATACTCGGATTCGGTTGTTGAAATTGCTAGGGCCGTTTGTTTCTTAGCAAACCATGAGGTGAGACAATGCCCAACAAAAGTACAAATACCACTTGTACTTTTTCTATCGACATAGTCATCGGCATGGTCTGAGTCGGCATACACTATGGTTTCTATTCCCGTTCCTTTGGGATACCATAATCCTAAATGTGTAGTACCTTTAATATATCTAAATATTCTTTTGACGACTTCAAGATGGGATGTTTTGGGATCTTCTTGAAAGCGTGCACATAGAAAAACACTAAACATAATGTCGGGTCTACTAGCCGTTAGATAGAGTAGACTACCAATCGTTCCTCTATATTTAGTGCTATCTACGGATTCACCTTCTTCATCCTTTGTGAGTTTGGTTTTGGAGGACATGGGTGTTTTCATGGGTTTGGAATCTTCAAGACCAAATTTCTTAAGCATATCTTTGATGTACTTAGATTGGTTGAAGAATATCCCATCATCTAATTGTTTAATTTGAAGTCCTAAGAAAAATTTTAGTTCCTCCATCATACTCATTTCAAACTCGTCATGCATGATTTTTGAAAAATCATTGCATAACTCTTGACAAGTTGATCCGAATATAATGTCATCCACATATATCTGAACTATGATAATATGTGATCCTTTTTTCTTAGTGAAAAGAGTGTTGTCTACTAGGCCCATGGTATACTTATGGTCAACTAGGAAGGTCTTAAGGCGATCATACCATGCTTTTGGTGCTTGCTTAAGTCCGTATAAAGCCTTTTTAAATTTATAGACATGATTTGGTTTTTCAAAATCGGCAAAGCCGGGAGGTTGTGCAACTTACACTTCCTCATTAATAAAACCATTGAGAAATGCACTTTTAACATCCATTTAGAATAGCTTAAAGTCATGTGCACATGCATATGCAAGTAGTATTCTAATTGACTCAAGCCTAGCGACGGGTGCAAATGTTTCGTCGTAATCTATACCTTCTTGTTGATTGTAGCCTTGAGCTACTAGCCTAGCTTTGTTTCTAGACACTTCTCCATTTTCATCCATTTTGTTCATAAACACCCATTTAGTTCCAATTATGGTTTGACACTTAGGTTGAGGGACTAATGTCCAAACGTCATTTCTAACAAATTGATTAAGTTCTTCTTGCATCGCTACGACCCAAGATTCGTCTTTTATGGCCTCATTTATATTTTTGGGCACAATTGTTGAAATGAAACAAAAGAAATTACTTTGATTTTGAACTTTTGATCTTAAGGTTCTTTCGTTAATTTCTCCTATGACGTTATCTAATGGGTGACTTCTAGATTCCTTGATATTGACTATTTCCTTATTTAAAGGTTCATCTTCTTTATCATTATCTAGATTTTCTTGGTTTTCAACCATTTGACTTTCAACTAAGTCATCATCTACCAAAGGTGATGTCTTAAAGGGAGGTGGACTTTCGTCGAACGTTACGTTCAACGATTCCTTGATTCTTGAGGTTTCTTTGTTTAAGACAATGTATGCTTTACTATTTTGTGAGGAACACACCTTCATAAGACTTTGGGTCAAACTTGGTGAGGTAATCCTTAGTATTTAAAATGAAGCACTTGCTTCCAAAAACTCTAAAATATCCTAAAGTAGGCTTTTTTCCTCTATAAAGCTCATATGGTGTTTTCTTCAAAAATGGCCTAATTAGAACTCTATTTAGGATGTATGTTGATGTGTCTACGGCGTTACACCAAAACTTTTGCGGTATATTTTGTTCGTTTAGTATTGTTCGACCCATTTCTTGGAGTGTTCTATTCTTACGTTCTACTACACCGTTTGATTGAGGGGTTCGAGGAGCCGAGAAGTTATGTGTTATGCCATTAGCATCACAAAAAGCTCCGAATTGGGTTTCGTTATCAAATTCACGACCGTGGTCGGTTCTAATTGACACAATGCTATTTCCTATTTGATTTTGAATTTTCTTACTTAGAATTTCAAATTTATCAAATGCTTCGTTTTTAGTTTTCAAAAACTTAGTCCAAGTATACCTAGAGTAATCATCTACTATTACCAAAGTATAGAAGTTTCCTCCATAACTTTGTATAGCGGATGGACCAAACAAATCCATATGTAATAATTCTAGACACCATGTTTTTAGCCTTATGGCTATTATGAACTTGTTTCCCAATTTTGCAAGCATCACAAAAGTGTTGGTCGTATTTCAACTTGGGTAGGTTCCTAACGAGTTCCTTAGATGATAGAGATTGGATGAGTCTCATGTTTGCGTGGCCTAAGCGTCTATGCCACAGAGTTGAGTTGTCGTCTAAGGAGGTGAGACAAAGTTTGTCTTTAGATGTTTTGTCTAATTTCATAACGTAAACGTTATTCTTCAAAACACCTTTTCCTACGGTTATGCCATTTTTAAGTATCTTACTTCCGTTTTCACTGAAAAGGACGTCATACTTTTTACGGCATAATTGACTAATACTAAGCAAGTTAAAACCTAAGTAATCTACATGAGCAACATCATCAATAGTGAGAGAGTCATGAGAGATTGTACCTTTTTCAATGATTTTACTTTTAAGCTTGCTGCCAAACATGACATTACCTCCATAGTACACTTGGTAGGTTGAGAAAAGACTTTTATTTCCCGTCATGTGTCTTGAACACCCACTATCTTTAATCCACTCGTCAGGTTCTAACCCGACTTTCAAACACACCTAAGTTAAAGAAAAACTCAAGCGTTTGGTCCCCAATATCTCATGGGTCCATTTGGGTTAAACATAGCATTATCTTGATTCATGTATGGAAACGGTGGATATGGGTTCCATGACATGTAGTTGGGACCATGATAGTTCCTAGGCATGCTTGGGTTCCAACCATTTTGATAATGATGTTGTGAGTTGTAGTTACTCTTTGGAAAGGGGCGTTTGGGAATAGACATTCTAGGTCTCTGTTGAATCGTTTTAGTCCCAAACTCATTTTTAACTTTTCCTAACCTACAGCAACGGCCGGTTTCTGTTTGTTAACAGTTGTACTAGTGCTAGGTTTTTTTGTGACTTTTACAAATTTAGTACGGTCCGAAGTACAAGCCTTATGTTCATCAACAGTACCCGCGGAACCTTTGGTCAATACTGGCGGAACCAAATTTTTGGTTCCGTCAGATCCGTGGGTGTCTGAACTTGTTGGAACAGTATCTTGTACTTTAACGGCTAGTTTCTTAAAACTACTCAAGTTTCCTGATTTCATAAAACCTAGTCCGGTTTTATCATGAGGTAGTTTTTGAATTTGCATTATCTCATCTGCTAGACTAATATTTTTATCAAACTTTTTAAACTTAGAATTTTGTTTGATAAGTTCTTCCTATGTGGTCCTAAGTGTTTCTAATTCTAGTTTAAGTTCTTTACACGAAGCACATATTTCTTTAACGGCTTTACCATTTTCTAATCGTAAAGCTTTTTCTTTTAGCCAATGAACTTCGTTTTCTAAAAACTCCTTTTTGGTTTTTAAGAACTTATTTTTGTGTATGATTTTTAGAGTGATTTCACACAGTTTGTTATTCTATTTCTAAGGTGTCATCATCTATAGAGGAGTAAGATGAGTCAGATTGTACCTCGTTAGAGTCATTAGCCATAAGAGCAACTTCTTCATTCTTTGGCTCTTCGTCATCATCTTCACTATCACTCCAAGCACCACTAACAAAGGCTCGTTGAGTCTTATCCTTTGGTGGCTTTGGACAATCTCCTATTAGGTGACTAGTATCCCCGCACCAAAAACACTTCCTATCTACTTTGCTTTTCTTATCATCACGGTCTTTCTGGAAGGATTTCTTTTCTTCTCGAGGTTGTCTAACAAACTTTCCTCGTCTTCTAAAGAATTTCTTGAAATCTCTTATGGCCATGACATACACTTCGTCTTCGCTATCTGAGCTAGACTCTTCATCGTCACTTGACTCTACCCTAGCTTTTAAGGCAATGGACTTAAACTTTTCCTTTTTGCCTTTGACTATTTCTGAATCTTTTTCCATGACCATCTCATGAACTTTGAGATTTCCTATGAGCTCGTCAAGTGGCATGCTTGAAAGATCATTGGATTCTTCAATGGCCGTCACCTTTGCTCTCCACTTCGGATGAAGTGCTCTAAAAAATTTCCTGACAAAGTTCTTACTAGAAAAAGAATCGTCAGGTGCTTTAAGAGAAGTAATAATATTATTAAATCTAGCAAAAGCACTATCAATGGTCTCATCTTCAGGGATAACAAATTGTTCATATTGTTGAACAAGAAGATCAATTTTGTTATCCTTTACTTGTGAGTTTCCTTGATGACTGATGATTAAGGATTGCCAAATATCCTTAGCGGTTTTGCACATAAAAACTCTTTCATATTCTTTCCTAGGTAAAGCATTATAAAGCCTCATTTTAGCTTCATTATTTTTGGCAATTAATTTCTTTTGCTCATCACTGTGACAAGTAAGAAAACTATCCTCATCCCGACCGCTTGATATATCCTTAATTATAAGTTTATGGTCACCTTCTACAATGATGTACCATAGATCTATATCTTTAGACTTCACATAAGTTTCAAAGCGATTTTTCCAATATATAAAACTATTTGCTTCAAATAGTGGTGGTCTTTGCATAGATTGCCCTTCTTTGTAGTTTTCAAAATCCATTGATCGTTTCAAGTTTTAAAATACAATATATTTTGAAAATCTTGAGTAACGTAGCTCTGATGCCAATTGTGGAAAACTAGAAAGGGGGGGGGGGTTGAATAGTTTTTACCGTTTTTAAAATTTATTCACTTTGAGTACTTAACGTGATTTCAACTTAATGCAAATAATCAAACAATATAAGTAAAGAAAGTAAGGAAAGAACAATCAAACCACAACACGGATGTTTATAGTGGTTCGGTCTACAAGGACTCTCTTCCTTGCCCTACTCCACTCCTCGAGCCTCTAACTTGAGAGTTTTTCTTCACTAAGAAACAAGCTCCCTTCTAGGCGGAGAAAACCTTTACACGTCGCTTACTCTTTTTATTGTACTAAGCTAGATACCGAGTTCTTTACAAGGGTACAACCACTCCTTACTTCGCTTACACTTTTTCCGGTACTAAGCTAGATACCGAGTTCTTTACAAGGGTACAACCACTCCCGACACTCTATGTGTTTTGAGGACTAAAACACTAACCGATCACTACTGAATATTTGGTATAAAAATGATGTGTGAACTACAAATGAATCACACAGTAACTACTCTAAAAGGTTTGCAACAGTATGTTGAACCTTGATGCTTGATCTCTTTGCTACAAGAGAAAGATCTCTACAAATGAAATGAATGAATGAATGGGTTAGTAAAGTAAGAAATAATATATATGCAATTTATGCTATGTGAGTGATGAGTGTGCTTGAATGATCAGCTTGCTATTTATAGGCAAACTGATCAGACAAGGCACGAATTTGGCGGACCCAAATTCTGGGTTCCGCCCTTTATGCTGTTTGGGTCTGCCGGGACATGACGGCTAGCTCTTACCATATCTTACCAAGATCTTACACAATCCAACTCATTACTTGAAGATCTTTTCAAAATATTTTACTAAGTCTTACAAGCTATCCAAATGATGTATGCCATGTATATATTTACATTTTAAGAATTAAAATGTAAATAGTATAAATACATATATGTATGTAACATGTATCCTAGTGATCATGTAGCATGTATATGATGAGTTTTAAAAGCTTATTACTATAAATGTAAAAGACTTTAACTTATATTTATGCTTTGCTAAAGATAAACTTTATAATTGTCATTAACAAAATATAGCAAAGATCGTAAAATATAAATAACTTTTTTAGGACGATATTTGTATTAACATTTTGCATACTATAAATATAAGGTCAATGGTTCATTGTTTTCTAACTTTTATACACACACAATACCCTAAAACCTTTTCTCTCCTCCCTTTTATGATAATCGGTCGATCATTAAACCCTTAAGGGTTGATCGAATTTTTTGTTAAACAAAATTGTTTTAGTTTTAATTATTGTGTTTTCTTGAACTAGCATTCTCATTAATTTGGTATTAGTACGTGTGTACAAGAATGTTAGTCAATCACATTATTGATTGAATTACAAAACGGTAAGGGGTAATTCTTTAATCCAATTATAAACCTTAATTAGGGTTCTTGGTGATTCAATTGAAGATTGATTCTTGTTTGGCTAGAATCAAAAGGTATGCATACTATTTATGTTTGGTTAATTAATTTATGCATTATATGATTCTACTCGCTTCTGCTATTACTTTGATGCTTTATGTGTTTAATTTATGATTGTCATGATATTAAAACTCCAACAGTGGCATCACGAGCCTTGGATAATGTGTAATTAATTACCAAAACACATAAAAAACAAATCTTGAATTGTGTTTTAACATGTTTGGTCGATTTTAAGGTTTATCCAAATCGAATCCTAATTTTTAATTTAGGGGCGATTGCTCTTTATTTTTTTTAGGGTTTGTTTTTGGTAATTTAATTTGATTAGGAACCCTAAGATTAACATGTTATGTTTATGTGTTTGTGTATGCGATCTTGAGACAATACGTGAATAATTGTTATGTATAATCCATGAAAACGTGCATGTTTGACATGGATTTATTGTCGATATAATTTAAATTATTTAAATTTGCTATATGAATTAATGGTTAAGTTTTACACATGGAATTTAATTGATAGACGTCGAATTGGGGAAGACTCCAATATATTAAGTAATCAATTACGTGCTATGTGGTGTATATTTAATTATGACTAACGCAATCGATACGTCTGCATGTGGCTCACTTACCTTTGTAAGTGATATTCTTAGTTGAATATATACAGTATAAACCTAGAATTGATTATTAATAGGTTTTATCGAATTAAGTTTGCATGTGGCTACATGTTTTTTACATAATTAATTGTTATGTTATATAAGTTTATTTAGTTGTTTTATTTTTTATTTGTATTACTTGTTTTTTGTTTATTTATTGTAAAGACATGTTTATAAACGAAAAAGGGAAATTTTGAATAGAAAAAAATATGGACTAAATAATGGTGAAACAATGAATTGTTTTCGAAGAGTTAAATTTTCAAGTGTTTAATTGATTGTTGAGTTTTGTACCAATAGTACGAATGGCTCACCCAATTGTGACAAACTATAAGAGGGGTATAAGTAGGAACGGGTTTTTAATAAGCTTCGCGCTGAGATTTGTTTCTACGCTCCTTTGTGCGTCAAATTGGAGCTACCAAGTACGACTATTTTATGTACAAATTCACCTTAAGGGTGAATTAGCTTTAATTTCATGCGCCACTTGGTGGTAATTATCCGAAATACTAAGTCTTTAGACTTATGCAAAAGTACAATATAATGGACGATAATTAAAGGTAAATTCTTTGATTGGTGAACCCAATACCTCAATTAAAAACGTTTGTAAGTTTGATCTTGATGAATTAGTAAATAAAAAGGTTTTATTAAACTTGTGATACGAAGATGTATGCATGCTTCTTCGTACATATTTTGATTATAAACATCAAAACTAGTACCCTTTAAAATTAAGTTAATGCCATCTAATTAAAAAAAACACTTGAAGTTGTAATTTACGTCATGTGAGAGCTTGGACTAGATTGCAATGGAAAGGTAAATTCATACTTTCATTACTAGCAGATCAACTGATGTAATGAAACTAAGTTAATTTGCAGTTTTTGAAATTAGACGACTTAAATTGAGTTGTAAGTGAGAGCTTGGACTCAAGGCATAATATGGGGATAAAACATGCTTATATTGGAAATTGTTTGCCAATTACCTTGTTGAATACTTTCATTACTAGCAGATCAACTGATGTAATGGAATTATGTCAATTAGGATCCTAGCTTTAAGAAAATTCTATGGTTCATATGAATATAAACCAATGGGTATTTAATTTTCTTAAAGATTGTATTATCAAAAATACTAAAATTAAATTTTGTAAATTCTTTTAATGTATTAATGCAACATTAAACCGTAAACGTGTTATATTCTTTTATTGGTAAATTGATCTACACCCGTAGGGTTTTTTTTTGCTATAGTCAATTTTACTAAAATGATAAATCTAGTCTCCTTTCTATGAGAGAAGCGAGAGACTTAATCCTATTCTTTTTCATGAATGAGAAAGGTATGATAGGAAAATTAGAATTGTCTAAATTCTAAATACATAACTCATAGCAAGCTTTAATAGTTAAGAGAATTGCACATTTTCCATAGAGATTTCATTACCCTCTTTCGGTAATTGAATTCTCATATAACAAATATGACATTTGGTTAACTGGAAAACATGTGTAACATTTTATGAGTTATTAAATTAGAAGCTAGACTGATTACCGCAAAATTGGTGAAAGGCAAACTAGTATAATTTATCTAGTTGTTGTGCTTTGACCATTTAAAGGTGCTACATACCATTGTAGGGATGGTAGACATATTAAGGAAGAAATTGCACGCCCAATTTTTCAAGTTAATTGCATCGATGGATAGTCCATCATTTACAAAGTAGAATACATTCTTTTAGTACCTAAGTAATTGTTACGTATGGGTTTTCTCAAAGGTGTAGGAAAGTAAATAGCACATTATTTGCTTTTACTGGTTATGAAACACTTACAATGTTGTCAAATCCAGTGGGAGCATTGTGTTGTAATTACTAAATAATGAATTATTGTAATGATCTGTAATTCAGTGGGAGTTACAAGCTTTGTCATCTTGGTAGAAACCCAGATTATCTCTAGAATGTCTTGAGATAATTACTTTCCAATTGTAGACACTTGTGTTTTTAAGGATAGTCATGTACGTTTCCTTACTAAAGAATGTGGTTCTATATCTACTAATTATGATAATATCTATGACACAATCATATTGATCACATAAACAAACGAGTGACGTGTTGTTTATCTGATACATGATATTGTTCCATGCACAAGTGGGAGAAATCTTTATTGTGTGCAAGGTACAACACAAAGGAATATGATTTAAAGGATTCTCTTGACTGCAAGGTAAGAGACTAACGTTCTAATGTGACTTATTCACATCTAATCCAAGAAACACTTGGTGTTGCAATTTACGTTATGTGAGAGCTTAGCTAGATTGCAACAACAAGGTAAATATCCATGTTACGTGAGACCGTATCTGAAAAATTTGCAGTTTCTAAATTAGATACCTATTAGAACAAGTGTCAATATGATAATAAGACTACTTCAAACTAAATATTTATGTATTATTGAAATGACATAAATAAATAAAGTAATCTAATACTACTTCAATTTGAATATTTCTATAATTTTAGAATGACATAAAATAAGTGAAGTAATAAATTAACTTGAAATTACTATTGAAATCAAGAGATGGTGTTCATAATTACTTTAGTTAAACATGTTTATGTTTCATTATAAAGATATAAACATGAAGTCTTTTAATTTTTACAAGACTTATAATAAAGTAAGACGTTAACTTGTTATGTTTTTTAATTAAGACATATACAAGAAGTTATTGAGTTGATCAATGATTTATAACGTATAGTAGGATTATAACAGTTTATGTCTTCTTGTTGAGACAAGGACATGAAGTGACTTGGTCAAAAAGTACTTATGTTATATAGCATGCAATTGGCTTGGAAATTATATTATACCATTAAGTTGACTTAGTTGGTGAATAGATAAGCCAAACGAAATATATTTATCTTACATATTATAAGATTGTCTTACAATATTAATCCTAATAAAATACCAAATGTTTATGGTATGTTCAGTTAGAAAAATCAAACTCTTGTTATATTGTTTGATTAAAGATAACTATGACTTCTTTTCTTCTAAAAGTTATCAAGGTTAGAAAATTGAGTATGGATCAGATATACTCAATAAGACTCCAATCTAGAAGATTAATAAGACACCATTTTGTTATGGAATGTGATGAATCACATTAAGTCTTAAAATGAAGTTCTGAATTTGTTAAACTACTTATGAGTAGGTTATTAACAAACTAAATGTCAGGAACTGTCAATATGTATTTGTAATGTCCCAAAAAGAGAACATTGTATTGTTGCTTTATTTGCTAAGTATTTATAGATAGTTTATAAATTACAAAAAGCAAGTGGGAGTTTTTATCTTGAAAATATAAAATTACAAGATACATAATCTTCTAAAACACACTAGTAAAAATCATGATGAGGCTAAACATGTAAATGATAGACCTCAAGATAATGAAATTCTTAATCATAGATCCGCAAGGATATCTCATATATTTGATTAATATGCTGAGGATTATATTATGATGCATTACCAAATATTGAATTGGGTAAATTACTCATACTATGAATGTTAAAGATGCTGTCCATAAAGATAATCAATTTTTAGAAAATTGGTTTATCTTAATTCTTAATAGTTAGACTAGAGAATGAAGATGAGTTTCTTCAAAGATAAGGTAACCCTAGTGGTTTAAATCTTTGTGTAGAAATCATATGGACAATATTATACACATATTTTAATGCATGTCTTATGACAAGATTATTAATCATACTTAAGCAATTAACTATGATTGAATATTCTTTTCTAAGCACATTAAATATACAAAGATGGTAATTGTCATACTCATTTTCATGAATATGAAATTTGATAATGGATTATTAAACTCTTTCTTGTATAATTACTTAAGCGAGGACGGTAAGTAATTAAGAGTTTTATGAATTCATATAATCTTTGAAAGTGTACAAAATGCAAGAATTCAAGTATGGATAAATGCATGCATCTAGGAGATGAGTCTTATGTTTAAATATTAAATCCAAGTTTTGATTTATAATTTAAAATAAGATAACTCATAAGTATTCCTGAAAGCTAGTGGGAGTATTATGTTTACTTTCTTAAATCATATATGTTTACTTTCTTAAATTGGAATGAAACTTCACTTGAAAGATTTAGGAAATAAAACATATAACCTTGGAATGTGTGTTTATTATTATAAACATATACGGTAAATAAATCTAATAGAACATGATATATCATTTAGAATGTCTAAATGGATACATATCTTTTAAATAAGATAGAACATGAATGAAATCTAAGTATGACTCGAAGATTTTTCATGAACATCTGTTACATAAACGAATTGTTATAAGATGTTATGACAATGTTGATATCTAATTGAAAGTGATTAGATAACTAGTGTAGTGATTATTCTAATGGAATATGTTTGGATATAGAATTACATCCTCAGCCTGGAACAACTTCCAAATTCTATAGATGAGCAATTTGTCAATTGTTGTGCAAATTGTCATAGCCAACAAACTTGAAAGTTTGGAAGACATCAAACATTACACAGTAGATATTAAAGTTTACGGAATTTTAAAGAGCATATTGGTGTTTGTTTACAGTGATGCTGGTTTAATTGAGATGACACTCAATACTAGTCATGGTGGGATTTAATCCTTGGACATGTGAACTAGTTGTGCTCACTAAGAGCATAGTTGCATTATACATTAAAAGAATAAGAATACTTTAAACTTTAAAAATGTTTGAAAGTTTGATAATCATAAATTGGTGATTGAGGTTGTCACACACTTTATGAAATATTATGTGTCATTATCAAATTATTTGAATGTACACATACAAGAACTTCACCAGTTGAATTCTTGAAATAAGTATTCTCAAAATTCTGATAGATCAAAGTTGGTTGATTTATGTCTTGTCAACAAGTATGATTGTCATAGCTTGAGACATAATTCATCAACTAGAATTTTCATGCATTGATCTATTTAGTATTTGAATAAAGGATGTTAAGTGTTTATCTTAACTAATTATAAAGCATGTATGGTCAACTATGGTCAAGGTGAAAAACTAAATTTCTCATAATACCAATTTTGCCCTTATCCATATAAACAACCACTTTAGAATAAATCATATATAAACAACAAACACACACAAAAATACACACACACACACACCACATATTTACTTTTCTTTCTTCTCTCTCTCTCTCTCTCTCTAAAACAAAAAATCAAACAACACAACATCAGTATGTGCCGACCACCGCCGCCAGACACCGCTACTACTATCAATCTGAATCAGCCACCAGCACCACCGGATGTTTCTAAAACCGGCGGTGTTTGAGTTCTGGTAGATTCATTGTAATTCAGTGGTTTCGGTGGTGTTTGGTTTTGGTGGTGTTTTGAGTGGCATTTTAACTATATCTAATGATTGTGTAAGTGTAGGATTGTCGTTTGGATGGTTCTGGGTTGTCTAGACTTGATAAAATATGGCCGGATCTGTCTAGATCTGATTTTTTTTTATTGTTATAGGTTTAAAATATACCTTTCGGTGGGTTACTTTGTTTGGTGGTTTTGGTTGTAGTTAGTGACTTAGTGGTAAACCGAAGCTATATTTTGGTTACTATTTTTATTTAAGAGATAGAAGTACTTTTGGTGTGATTGTTGGTTGTCTCTCTGGTCACACCCACCACCTCTGCCGCATCTACCACGAGGTTTGTTGTGTTTTGGTGGTTTCGGGTGTGTGGTAGATTTGGTGGTTTCGTTGTAGATCTTGTGATTTCGGTGGTGGTTTTGGTCTGTATCTAGCCACGGGAACTAGATTTGTTTTTCTTTGAGGCTGATTTTTTTATCTAACTTTTCTATGATGTGTTCTTGGTAACATTCAAAGGTTTTTTTTTTTGTTGTTTTGAGCTATAGTGGTTTTATTGGTGTTCAAGTGGTCCGAGTGTTGATTTTGTGGTGTTTTGTTTGCTTTTTTGAGTGGGATCTAAGCGTATTTTGTTGGAACTCTACGGAGATGGTCGGATTTTACCGGATCTAAGTGTAGTTTTTGATTATTTTTTAAGTCCACTTGACTTTTGAGGCAATGTTGATCTTTTTTTTTGGGTCAAATGTTAGATACATTTTTGGCTTTATTTCATGATGGTGATGTTGGTGATTTGAGCATATTTTTATTTGATCGAATAGAGACATGAATCTCACGATCATTTTTGTGACTATATCCTTCAAGTATTTTTAATTGATTGTGATTTAAATTGTCACAGTTAGATGCTATTTTATATATTATACAATTCTTAATTGTTAGGATTGCATGTGTGTTTAAAGTTTTCACTTGCAAAATGGATACCTAGATATGTGAAAAGGTGAAAGAGTACAACTTTAATTTGAAAAACTAGCTCATTTCATTACCTTTTCTGAGATTGTGTGAAAATTTGGACTTAGACAAAGTAGATAGGACTAATTTGGAATCTCGAGAAGGTTAAACTGTCATTCATTGGACTGATTATTAAGTTCATTTATCGATGAAAGCGATAATTGAAACCATTTCAAGGGTAACTGACCGGGACACAGTTTAGATGGAAACAAAATATGATTATCGTTTAAAAGAAAACGACACATATATATGGTTGACTTTTGATCCAATATATAAGACATTAAAATTGATACTACTTACTTTCGGTAAAGAACTTTTTTCATATAAGACCACAAAATGCCACCATATCTCGATTGAATGTAACATCCTTCCGACTATACATGATTAAGCTTTACGCCTCACATTATTTGTAGTTGAAATCTTTGAAATATGAAAGTTTAAGTTAAATTTGAAAACTTTTGAAAATTTGAATTTAGATACTTTGTAAACTGAAAATATCAAAAGTTCGAAGTTTGAAATTGGAAAATGAAAATTTTGAAATTTGAACTATTTTGAAATAGTAAATGTTTGATAATTTTGAAGGGATAATTACTAATATGGCCCAGTTGCCCTGGTGCGTTGCTTATCCGACCCGCTCACAGAAAGTTCCGATACTAGACCAGGGCAACTTGTCTGACCAACCACTGGATGACACGTGTCCGACCAAAATATCTAGTGTATTTTGGGTAACTTTGTAATTTCTTGATCTAAACTGGTTTTTTTTGTCATTTTACATGTTATTCACTGTTTACCTCTTTATACCACACTGTAACTCCTCCAATTCAACCACTATAACTCCCTCCTCACCCCAATCCCTCCATAGCCGAAACCCCATCACCACCGAATCCCCACCATCGTCGTAACCCTCCACCGCCGTCGTAACCCTCCACAATAGCGATGTACGCGGTTAGGATAACAGCTCCCTGTGTTAGGATAACACATCAAAAACCTAATTCTTCTTCTTCAGGTATTTTTATTCTAATTAATTAATTAATTCAATTATGATTCGATTTGATTTTAATTTCACACGAGTTTAATTTTTCTTTGTATTAGATCTGGTCAAATTAATATTTCATGTTTAATTTTTTGATGCTGGATTATTTTTATGGAGACTATACTTGACGATGGTGTGGGCCAGAATGTCGAGTTAGAATTTGAAAGGGGTGGCGTACCTTTGACTGTTGGAGTGTAGTAAGTGCGATTACTTTCTTTTCTGGCATCTGTGATAGTAGTAGTTCTACAATTTTCAACCTACTCTATTTTGTATTTCTGAACTATCAACATCGTTGTTATAATAGTTGCAATCTTTTATTATGTTTTGTAGTTTACAAAATATCTTTTAGACAAAATCAAAGGGTTGGTTGTTTACATTAAATCAGTGTGAGGTTTCAGAACCATAGAAACGAGTTTCTGCTGATATTAAATATGTGTTCTTCTCATTAAACAATTTGTTGTGAAGCATGATTCAGTATGTTGCTTACACTAACAAAGTTTAAATAGCTTGCGTGTGTACCAAATGTGGACTTACTTCGTTTCTAGTTAGCAAAGGTGGATGATAAGCTGGTCATTATATATTGAGTTATGGGCTTGATGGACAGTATAATTAATTTTGTTTTTTTGTTTTTTTCTGGTTATGCTTTGATAAAATAACAGACGTGCTCTTTCATTGTTTGGATGAATCATAATCTTCTGGCTAATTATACAATGTCACTATTTGTGTTGCAGCTCCAAAAAGGGAATGTTTTCAACATTGAAGCAGGGAAGCAAGCATTGCGCAACATTAATTCTCTATCCTTGTTTTCAAATATTGAAGTCAATCTACGCCCTGATAAGAAAAATGAGGGTGGGATCATTGTTGAAATTAAGCTTAAAGAATTGGAGCAAAAATGAGGGTCGATCCATGTACACTGACCGTGTCGCACTTGACCATATAACCAGCAACCCGTCTCTGGGTGAAGACAAGGTATATCAGACATAAATAAGCAAATAATGAATTTGACAAGTTTCTTAGTAAACAATATAAAATTGCTCATTGGTTAGATACTGAACATTTGTTTTGTGGCAGCCTGTGTTCTTCAACACACGAGCTTGCATGAGTATGATCAGAGCTGAACAAAACATGTCTTATCGAGCATGCAAAACCTGCAACAAGAAAGTTACTGAAAGTATGGATTCTGGATACTGGTGTGACACCTGCCAGAAGAATGAGAGCGAGTGCAGTTTGAGGTTTGTGAACTTTTGATTAATTTGCAAGATTAGTTTGTTATTTCTTACATTGTTATGACTTACATAATTTGTTTTAATTGTAGGTACATATTGTCTGCGAAGTTTTCTGATGTTAGTGGTGCAGCTTGGTTCTCTGTTTTTAGTGATGATGCTGAGAAGATAATTGGTTGCTCTGCTGATGACCTTGATAACATGAAGTCACAGGTAAATCATAAACCACATACATTAAGATCAAAACTTTTGCTTATTCATAGCTCATTTCTCATCTTTATTTTTTGATACTTCCAGGATGACTCAAGTAAATATCAAACACAACTCAAAAAGGCGTCATGGGTCCCACACCTTTTCAGAGTGATGGTTCAACCACGAGAGTACAATAATGAGAAGAAACAAAGGATCACAGTTACGGCTGTTGCTCCAGTTGATTTTGCAGCTAAATCTAAGTTCTTACTAGAAGAGATATCTTCGTTGAAAGCTTGAAACTTTTTCCATCATATCTTTAATTTGTCTGTATGTGGTTAGACACTTATACCACTGTTTGATCCATCTAAAGAATATACAGAATAACTGAAAATTTGATTAATGTTAATAAATTTTGTTTGTAAACTTTTGTGTTAATGGAAATTCGTTGTTTTAAACCTATTTTTACCTCGAAAAGTGTTTTGTATATGTCACTAAACGAAACATTCGTTAATGATCTCTTTGAGCTGCATCTTTCTACTTGTCAATTCTTAATGAGCTAAAACATATCTTTTAGCTATACTATGTAATTTAGTCTCTGTAACATGCAGCTACATCGATAATTACTAATATGTCCCAGTTGCCCAATGCGTTTGCTTATTTGACCCGATCTCACAAAATTCTGATATTAGACCAGGGTTTTGGGCAACTGACAAGCGTCACTTTTCTGCAAGTGACAAGTGTCACTTTCTGACTATTTTTTGGGCAACTTGTGTATTTTTTTGGGCAACTTGTGTAATTTTTGGGCAACTTGTGTATTTTTTGGGCAACTTGTGTATTTTTGGGCAACTTGTGTATTTTTTGGGCAACTTGTGTATTTTTGGGCAACTTGTGTAATTTTTGGGCAATTTGTGTATTTTTGGGCAACTTGTGTATTTTTTGGGCAACTTGTGTATTTTTTGGGCATCTGATAAGCAGCAGAATAATAACTCTAGCAGTAGTGTCTTCTATGCCTAGCAGTAGGATCCACTTGGTGTATTTCCTTGATCTTTTCAGCAACTCCAGCAGTACTATGAAATACACTAGCAGCAGTATGAATAAGCCCAGCAGTAGAATACAACTAGCAGTAGTAACGAACGAGAGCATTACTAACTCGTTTATAGACCAGCAGTACCATTGCATACATGTTAAAAACCAACCTCATACATCGACCAACTTAGCAATCAACAGCAGTATCAAAGCATGAGCTATAGGGATTGTTTTTACTGAATGTATTTTTGACATGAATAATCAGTTAAAAAGCACAAGAGCTTATATTTAGCATGAGCAACTTCTGACTTGAATAAGAAATCCTAATATTCTCAATCCTATATATCCCTGAAAGCTGAACAAGCCACACATCATTTCTCACACATGGAACAACGTTGCGTCATGCCACTCCTTTCATAGAGTACAAACTTATAATCCAAAATCCAACGCTAAAGAAAAAACCGTCCCAGAAATTACACTAGGACCAAACTAAACCCGACGGAGATTAACTATGTTTTGCTCAATGATCACAGCAAGCTCATTCAAACATGTAAATTTCTTGATGCAGGTCTTACGGTTTACAAACATGCTTTCAAGCTTTTCATTTAAAAGAATGCAACATATATTAACCGAAGAGGCATAGCATAATCAGTATGGCGGTTGCATAAAGTAATCAAGTTATCATACAACTTCCAAAACGATATCTACAACGAGTATAAATGTCAACATATACCCCGTGCTTCTTTCCACTCTCAAGTCAAGAAACTCACCCAACCCTCACCAATAAAAAAAAATCTCGATTTTGTTTATTTATGATCTTATTGAAGGTATACGTATCCATTGTCATTGTAGGAGGCTGGGGCCTAAGCAGCCTCTGTGACTGATGAGAGGTGCAAGCTTGAGCCATATCGATTGAAAAAACTACCCCCATAATAAAGGTCTGGAATCCCTAGACAGAAGTCGATATCACTTGGCTTATGGATCTCGGAAACACGGATTAATTCATCTTTCTGTTCATAATACTTGAAACCCATGTCGGAAGAGCTCACGGTCCCACTTCTTTTACGAACTTGCTTCTTTTCTTTGCCTTTACTACTTCCTCGAGATGATTTACTCACGCTGTTCTGCTTACTGTTGGATGACTTCTTACCATGCTTACAAATGATTCTGTAGACCAACCCAACCACTACAAAATAGTTTACCCATTTTCGAACGTTCCCAATCCACTCAACACACACACACATTTTGCCACCTCTAACATGCATAACATGGAGCATAGGGACAAATTATACCTTTCCGTTGGTTTTTTCTTGAGCTTTGAGAATGGTGTCAGCAAAACGGTTAGTTGATAATAGTAAATGTGACCCTTGGTATGTATGTGGAACTTATAAGATGAAAAACATTAGTTGCCTAAAGGGACATATGACAACCAAGTAGTAATGAACTACCAATAGCACGTAGCAGCGACAAGAAACGTGATTGACTTACCTCTGAGGATTTGTCATAAGAATTCACAAAACTTCGCATAACCTATCAATAAGCAGTAGTGAAAAGGAATAATCATTGTTATAGCATGATTAGAGACAATGAGGAAGAATTAAGAATTAAAATAATTCTCATAATTTTGATGAAATAAAAGCAAACCTCAGGACCACTCAAATTTCCCTTATCTGTCCCTGTTGCTTTCGGTGAAAACATTTCCTCTGTTCCTTGTGAGGTCTTGGCCAACAACCTGGAAGCTGCAGTGCTTTGAGAGGAAAAGATCAACATACGGTCTTTCATCAACAATCGCAGCAACTGCTCTTGACAAGAGTTTCTCAGCATATTCTTCTGAGGTTCCAAGAGACACAAGTCTTGATCTTGGGATGTTGAGTTCCTTCACCAAATAATCCTCGATATATTATTACCAACAACTAAAGATGCTACTGTATTGGTGCAGAGAAAAAAATGTCCATACCTTGTTTTGAGCAACCTGAATCTCAATGTGTTTTGCACGGTGTGTCTCTTCTGAATTGCTTGATGAGGGCGTAACAGTGCAAATGAACTGAAAGAGATAAGGATTAGATAGGTATCAATGAGAAAATGGTATAATGCGTCTCTTCTGATATACTAAAATTTTTGTTGACTTACTGATACTCTTCCATGACCACTTAGTGAAGATTGAAGAAGCCTGGTCAGTTTAGAGTCCCTGTACGGTATGTGAGAAGCTTTTCCATCGGTTAATTTAGATATTACCTGTGATAGTTTAGAGTTAGCAAAACAAAGATCCAATAAAAAGTATACAACCTAAATAGAGCAAAAGCAAATAAACATTATGATCGATGTTTTTTAAGACCCATTCTATTCAAAAAAGGTAATAATAGTTAGCGGGTGTTGTGCTGTTTTGTCTTCTTATTTAGAGTTCTTAAATTTTGCAAAGAGATTTGAAAGCGCATGTTCAGTCACTAGCTCATTAACAAACTAAGGTTGATAAACCAAAATATCAATATCTAACAAGTTTAACAATCTCAATGTAGATGATAGATGTGGAGAAATGGGCAGGTCAGGTGGTCAGAAGTCAAAACTGGTAAAGCTTTTTGGTCAGAATGGGTCATGTTGGGTTGATCCAAAAACTTTTTTTGGTTCTTTTTTTCCTTCTATAATTAATAAAAGTATTAGTGTAGTTACATATATTAAATTATCACTATAATAATCAATTTCATAGAATGCAAGTTAGGAGGTTATATTCATTTGTATACACTATAGGCAACTTTCGATCTGCTTGAACATTTGACCCAATGGACCATTTCTAATTTGGATCAATTAACTTTTATCCGCTCATTAGACCTAAATCGACCCTTTTACCTATAAATGAATTAGAACTGCCGCCTGTATTATGAATTAGGAGGGTATGAAATAGTACAGGGAAGATCAATTGTAACAAATAAACCAAAAGCTAGTCATGGTGAGACCTATATCTAAACTATTCTAGCAACAGGACTTCAGATACAATGATCAAGTCCCTTGGTGAAAGGAATTGACTAACATTTATAAAAAGATATAACCTTGTCATGGTGACATCTATTTCTCTTTCTCATCCTATAGATTTTAGTAAAATGTGTCGCATTTGGATGAGTTTGAGAATTCACAATAGCAAACTACAATTCAACATTTGTAGAGTAATATTACACTGATAAACTAATGGCAATGATGGAGGCCTCACAGTTCCAAGAGTTAGCAGACTTTTATTTATGAAGGACCCTTCTTTTTGACAGACACTGGTGGTTTCAGCTTTGGAGCTCTCAGAACCAGCCAAATGTATGAGGTTCTGCAATTGAAAGTGAAATACACGTGGTTAAACCAAACTGAGAAAAAATGTATGCATGCATCGACGAGTGCATAGAAAAAGGTTGTATGAAACCACTTATACAATTTCCGCTAGTAAATATACTAAAGTTTAAGATAAATAAAGCTAGTCTGGGTCAGTTGCATCCGATTTTCAATGGAAATAGCATGAAGAAAAAGTCTAAGAAGGGGTTGAGATACATACCAGCTGTGAAAAGTTAACGGCCTCGCCTTCACCACTTTCACCACAAGGGCTACTCTCTATTGTCTGTTAAATGATAAAAGAATATGAAAACATGTACAAAATGAGAGCCAAATTCGTCTAATACTTAAAGAAATAAATAGCAAATAATTACAAACTAAGAAAGAAAATCCCCCTCTCTAAGATTTGTAGGCTGTAAATGGAAGAAGGGTAATGATAAAAATATTTAAATAACAAGGAAGACTTCTTTGAAATTTTTGGGATATATAAAACAAGTGACAAAAGCTAACTTATATGCAACATGTATCAGAAACCACACGACCAAGGGTGCTCACGGTATTTTCTCCTGAAACAATCAACTCAATGATAAACAAGTCACCTAAATTGACTAATTTTATAGTACACAAGTTTTAGAAGATTAAAAGGTTCGGAGGTTTGAAGCTCACTGTGCGTGAAAAACATAGTTGAGAAGGTAAACCTGCAAAAAGTTAACAACTTTTCTCAAAGTGTGATGATTCAAAGTAAGAACTATCAAGAAACCAATAAGTTGCCTCTTTAGTATCTTGTTCACCTTTTATCATTTATCCTATTAATTTGACTTGTTTTGTTATATTATGTATGAGGATTGATACTTAATCGTTTACTTTTGTAATTCTCAGGTAAAAACAAGCATTTGGTGAAACTTGGCGATTTTAGACTAATTATGGAGCAAAACATGCAAGAAGTTAAGAGTCTACTGAAATGTACAAGATCAAGACAAATCTGCTCCAGATGCGCCGCATCTCACTTATTACATACGGCGCATCACTATCAAGATTTCACCAGATACGATCCAAGATACAAGAGGACATGCGCCGCATCTATTTATGGAGTTACGCCGCATCTTCTGGCGGTGTACGAATATTCCTGAATATATTAATCTTGGACCCCACGCGAAGTTAAGTCAATGCGCCGCATCTACTTACTAGATGCGCCGCATCTTACCCTCAGACAGAAACTATAAATACCCCAAAGACCAGACGAATTAAGAGTTCCGAAGTTCGACAGAAGACCGAAGTACAGAAACCCTAGGACGAATTCAGACGAATAGGCAGCACAAGACACACCCAAACAAAGATACAAGAGCTGTAAGAAGGTGCTGCATGTGTTTAATTCATTAAGTAGTTTTGTTTTATTGTGTTAGTAAACTTTAATTCATCAAGATTGGTGGCTTGTGTAATGTGACAACGGAAAGATTGCACTCCCTTAAAACTGCTTTCTCATTAATTAAAGTTTATATGTTGATGTCTTTGGTGACTTTTATTAGTGCATTAATAACCTCTGTGTCTAGCTGAGCGTTGATCGGGTCGCCATGCCTCTGCCCTCGCCTATTTATTAGATCGCCTATGCATTCTATCGTCTATAGAAAAGTAGGAAGAAAGATAAATAGGATAGTCATAAGTAATCATTAAGGGTTTACTCGCCGATAAGATTAGAACCAACGAGAAAGGACTTAATCTCGGTGCGTTGCATCGAACTATACACTTCATATAAAACTAGCAATAAAACAAGTGACAATCTACTTAATCATAAGGACAGATCTTCTTATTGTCTCGAGTATTTATCTGTGTACGTGTGTGCTATTCGCTGATTCGTGCCTATTGGTTTAGTTTATTATTTAATTGCAACCAAATGGTGCCAGTCTCTCAGGCTGAACCCCCTTGCGTTAGAATAGGTTGTATAGCTAACTTAATTTATTAAAATACTGATTAGAATAACTAGATAATACGTTCCACTCTTAGTGATCGACACTCTACTTACCATTATATTCATACTGACCGGGTACACTGCTCGTTAAGTTTGTGTGTTATTGATAAGTCAGCTAAATATAAATTTAAAACTTGAGTAGGCATTAATACTGCTAAACCTCAACGACACATCGCACGCATCAAGTTTTTGGCGCCGCTGCCGGGGAGTGAATTGTTATTATCTGTTAATTTGATTAGTATTTTAATTAGGTTTTTAATTTTTTTATCTAACCGCTAATTCTGTTGTGTATTAGATTAAATTGCATTCATTGTATTATTTTGCATATTTTCTGTTTTGTGTCTTATTTTTTTTGTTTTCTTTGTGTTTATTTTCGTTTGTGTTTTTATTTGTTTTTATTTTTCGTATTTTTTGTATTTTGCTATCGTTGTACTGAGCTAAATCGAACGATACGGCGCATCTGATCTTTCAGATACGGCGTATTGTGTTTAATTTTTATAAAATACAACGCGTTTAATTAATTCGATACGACGCATCTTTTCCCCAAGATACGGCGTATCTGTTTTTGATAAAAAAAAATTTTCTAAACGTTAACGCGATACAACGCATCTGCTTTAGTAGATACAGCGTATCTATTATTTTAATTAAAAATAGTTTTCGAATTATTAAACAGATACGGCGCATCGATCTCTGTCGATACAGCGTATCTTCTGAATCAAAAATCTTATATTTTGAAACGTAATGAAAATACGGCGCATTAACTTTTGTTAATGCGACGCATTTAATTTTAATAAATAAATATCGATTTTTGATAATTAAAATTGATACGGCGCATTCAAATTTCTAAGCGGCGTATCTATTTTCTGAATAAAAGTCTGATTTGATTTTAACAATTGTAAGATACGGCGTATCCAACTTTTTGGATACGGCGCATCGTCTGCAGATATCAGCAACTTTTATTTTTCTTATCTCCGAACGGAAAATACTCTGACCCTTATACCTGGAAACTTTTACTTTGAAATCTACCTCTCTTTAATTTTCAGGAACAATGTTCGATATTTTCCCCAACTTGTTCGGAAGACCCCAAAGAAATCTTACCATAGAAGAGTTTGCACTACAAATCGCTCAAGCCAATGAAAAAGAACATCATGAAGCAAGAAACTTTATTAATGAATTCAAAGGCAGTCATGAGCTTTTACTAAAGGAACAAAACAACATGATTTATGGATTGGCAATTGAAGTGCACCAATTGTCAACGGTGCTTAACAGGGTTCTTTTGGTAAAGCAAGACTTGAAAGGGATTACAACTAGAGGCGGAAAGTCGACCTTTCAAATCGGAGAAACACCCGAGGATGACGGCACAAACAAGATTTCCCATGAATTTTTATCACCTGAGCAAGAGCAACCAAAAGAGACTGATCCAGAACCAATAATTAGAGAAGAACCTTCTGTTGAACCTAAACGATCAACACTACCTTTCCCACATAGGGTAAGGAAAGAGAAAGAAGATGCTTATCAAAAGAAATTCCTGGAGAATCTCACGCAACTGCAGCTAAGCATACCATTTATGGAAGCCCTGGTGCAAATGCCAAAATATGCTAAATATCTGAAGAGCTTGCTTACAAACAAGTCTAAACTTGAAGAGGCTTGCACCATCACAATGGGGAAAAGAAGCTCAGCAGCATTGCTCAACAAACTTCCGTCTAAAGAAAAAGATCCAGGGAGTTTCACTATTCCTTGTCAAATTAAAAATTTGCATATTGAAAATGCTTTAGCCGACCTAGGAGCTAGTATAAGTCTTATGCCCTCTTCTATGTATGATAGATTAGGTCTTGGTGAACCAAAACATACTAGAATGTGCTTAGAACTAGCTGATAGGTCCATACAATACCCATTAGGAATAGCTGAAAATATATTAATAAAAGTTGATAAATTTGAATTACCTATCGACTTTGTTATCCTCGATATGCCTGAAAATTCTAGAACTCCTATAATATTAGGACGACCATTTTTAGCCACTGCTAGGGCCATAATTGATGTTTTTAATAAAAAGATAACTCTTACCATAGGAAAAGATGAGGTTGAGTTTAACATGGAACAATCTATGAGTAAAGATAATTCTGATGACGATGAATGCTATAATATCGATGTTTCTGATGACACGATTAATCAATTTACTCAGAAATTGTTAAAAAGTAATTTACTTGATTCTTTTCTGCTTAAAAATCTAGAAAACACAATTGCTATAGAAGATCAAGTTGAAAAGAATACTATTGATAATGATTTAGCTACTGACTCTGCTGTATTTAGTGCCATACGGCGCATCGAAAATATCGATGCAGCGCATCTATCTAATGACAGCAGCAATATAGTTAAAGAACAAGTTTATTCCGCTAGTGCTACTGAAATTGATAATGTTAAACCTGTGCTTAAGGATCTCCCTTCTACTTTGGAGTATGCCTATTTAAATGGAAGTACTAATTGGCCCGTTATTATTGCATCTGATTTAACGCCAAAAGAAAAAAAATCCCTTTTGCAGGTACTATATAAACGAAGAGGAGCATTAGCGTGGAGTATGTCTGATATTAAGGGAATTAGCCCGTCATTTTGTACGCATAAAATCCTTATGGAGGATGAATTCAAGCCAACTATCCAACCTCAAAGGCGTTTGAATCCAAAAGTCCAAGATGTGGTGAAAAATGAAATTGTGAAATTACTTGACTCCGGACTTATCTACCCAATTTCTGACAGCTCGTGGGTCAGTCCTATCCACGTTGTACCAAAAAAGGGAGGAATGACGGTAGTACTCAATAACGATAATGAACTAATCCCTTCAAGAACTGTTACCGGATGGAGAGTTTGCATCGACTACCGCAAACTCAATGATGCTACGCGAAAAGATCACTTCCCTCTTCCATTTATTGATCAAATGTTAGAAAGACTATCAGGCCATGATTATTATTGTTTTTTAGATGGTTTTTCAGGTTTCTTCCAAATACCAATTGCCCCTGAGGATCAAGAGAAGACGACTTTCACCTGCCCTTATGGAACCTTCGCCTATAGGAGAATGCCGTTCGGACTATGCAACGCCCCTGCTACTTTCCAACGTTGTATGACGGCTATCTTCCATGATATGGTAGAAGACTTTATGGAAGTCTTCATGGACGACTTCTCGGTGTTCGGTAACTCATTTAGTGATTGTCTCTTTAAACTTGATAAAATGCTTGCTAGGTGTGAAGAAACTAACCTTGTTCTTAATTGGGAAAAATGTCACTTTATGGTTAGAGAGGGAATTGTGTTAGGACATAAGATTTCTGGGAAAGGTATAGAAGTCGATAAAGCTAAAATTGATGTAATTGCTAAACTACCTTACCCCACTAATGTAAAAGGTGTTAGAAGTTTTTTAGGGCATGCTGGATTTTATCGTAGGTTCATAAATGATTTTTCAATGATATCTAGGCCTATGACCCAATTATTGCTAAAAGATGCGAAGTTTGATTTTTCTGAAGATTGCAAAAAGGCATTTAATATACTTAAAGAAAAACTAACTTCCGCACCTATTATAATTTCGCCGGATTGGAGTTTGCCTTTTGAACTAATGTGTGATGCTAGTGATTATGCTGTTGGAGCTGTACTTGGCCAAAAGATAGATAAGAAATTTAAGCCAATTTATTATGCTAGCAAAACATTGAATAATGCCCAAGAACACTACACCACCACGAAAAAAGAACTTTTAGCAGTAGTTTTTGCATTCGATAAATTTAGATCATATCTTATATTGTCAAAAACTATGGTTTACACTGACCATTCTGCTTTGAAGTATTTGTTCAATAAACAGGATGCCAAGCCAAGGCTTATTAGGTGGGTTTTATTGCTCCAAGGATTCGATATTGAAATTAAAGATAAAAAGGGTGCCAAGAATCTAGCTGCTGACCACTTATCTAGACTTGAAAACCCTGATATGGAGGTGCTTGACGAAAGGGAAATAGCTGATGACTTTCCTGATGAACACCTTATGATGGTAGGAATTAAGAGCAATAATAATGGACCATGGTATGCCGACTATATAAACTTTATTGTTGCAAATGAAATTCCAAAAGGGCTAACATCCGACGAGAAAAGAAGGTTTCTAACTCGCGCTAGCGAGTATATTTGGGATGAACCTTATGCCTTTAAATTATGTCCTGACAATATTTTACGAAGATGCGTAGATGGTGATGACATCCCAGCAATATTGGCACATTGCCATTTAGGGCCAACAGGGGGACATCACGGTGCAGTCATCACAAGAAGAAAGATCCTTGATGCAGGATTTTATTGGCCCACTATGTTGGATGATGCAAAAGATTATATAAAAGGATGTGATGCGTGTCAACGATCCGGGAATATAACATCAAGAAACGAAATGCCGCAAAACTATATCCATGTATGTGAAGTTTTCGACATATGGGGATTAGACTTCATGGGACCGTTTCCTGAATCTAAAGGTAATAAATATATTTTGGTTGCTGTTGATTACGTATCAAAATGGGTCGAAGCGCAAGCATTACCAACAAACGACAGCAAGGTAGTACTTAAATTTTTGCAAGGTTTGTTCTCTAGGTTTGGAATTCCTAAAGCATTGATTAGTGATAGGGGGACACACTTTTGTAATCACCATCTGGGAAGAGCCTTGCAAAAATATGGAGTATATCATAGGGTTTCCACCGCATACCATCCTCAATCCAATGGGCAAACTGAAGTAACCAATAGGGCTATTAAGCGAATTCTTGAAAAAACGACTGGATATAATCCGAAAGGGTGGTCTGACAAGTTAAATGATGCTTTATGGGCATTCCGTACAGCCTATAAGACACCAACGGGATGCACTCCATTTCGTCTTGTATACGGAAAAGCATGCCACCTACCGGTCGAAATTGAACAAAGTGCATATTGGGCTTTGACGAATTGTAATATGGATATGGAAGCTGCAACGAAGAACCGTTTCATGGAACTTAATGAACTCTATGAACTAAGAGATGAGGCCTACAAAAATACTAAGATCTACAAAGAAAGAACTAAAAGATGGCATGACTCGAGGTTACGTGGGGATAAAACGTTTACTATTGGAGAGAAAGTGCTACTTTTTAATTCCAGATTAAAGATGTATCCTGGTAAACTTAAATCAAGATGGACGGGTCCGTTCGTTGTCAAGAAAGTGCATCCTTATGGAACTATTGAAATATGCGATAAAAATGGTTATATATTCAAAGTAAACGGGCAACGTGTGAAGAAATACTTTGATAATAAAATTGAGGATAATGAGAACGAGGTGGTGGAGTTTGAACCTGAAGTAATGGAATGAAGAGCTGAACGTGAGTCTAACTTGAAGACTCTGGAATAAAGACAAGTGCTGACCGGGAGACAACCCGGAGAAATTTTTATTATTCTGTTTTTGTGTCGTGTCAGTCAGGCCACAGAGGATACGGCGCATCTCAATTCCAAGATGCGGCGCATCTCCTGCACTGGTCATATCTTACTTTATTTTTCTGCATTTTTTATTTTCGACTTTAAAACTTTTTATCAGTTTATTTTAATGCGGCGCATCCCTGGTTAAGGATGCGGCGCATCTTCTATTCTGATCCGTATTTATTCCAGGCTCGATATGGCGTATCTTCTTCCATAAGATACGGCGCATCGACTGACCTGATGATTTTCATTTTTATTTTTATGTTTTATTTTTACCTAACTACTAATGTGTTATGCAAGTTTGAACCTTTCTTAACTTAGGTGTGTTTTAAAGCCATGGTGGTATTATAGATTCCTGCACTTCCTGTGGATACATCTAATATGAAGCTTAAACGTTCTCATCCACAAGAATGATGATTTTTGCTCTTATACTAATGGAGGATCATACCGAGCAAATCTCAGAGGAGTTTTTCTGTTCTAATTCTTTTATTTTCCAGTTTTTAACCTTTTATACAAACAACGAGGACGTTGTTTAACTTAAGTGGGGGGATTGGAGAATTAGAACACTTAACACTTACTTGTCCTAAACTTTTCAAAATATGCTTAAAATGCGCTTAATATATAAAAATTTAAAATTTTTAGCATGTTTTTGTTTAAAGTCTAAGTTGCATAGCTGCACACATGACGTTATTTTCAAAAATTGTGATTTTTCAAAATTCACAAATCTATGAGTGTGCCGGTGACTTGTAAACTTTAGAACTTGGCTTGTATACTATTCGAGACCACCATAATAAGTATTATTTTTATAATTGGAATGACTTGTCTAAATTGGTAAATTTCTAGGATTACACCCAAATAGCCCTTATATGTTATGTGTTATTAGCTAACTACACTGGTTAGTTAACCCCCCTATAAACCCTTTTGTTACTCTCACTTTTAGAGTAAGATACCCCTAGAAAAACACTCAGAGCCATTCCTTTCGTTTCTTACACCTTTGTTAAAATGTTTCGTTACACCCTTACACCTTAGCCTACCCTATAGATTAAAATCCGTGGTTGGTTAATTGCTTTAGGCAAAGTGTGTTTCCTTACATTACCTGTGTTCGCGTGCGTAATTCATTATCTATGGTTAAGGTCGGGAAATTGCACAATGCAATTGGAGTGAAAGTAAATATTGTATATCTTTGAGTTTATTTTTCGTGTGTTTACTACTTTCACTATTACCGTTATTTCTGAAGTCATGAAAAGTATGGAAAAATTATCCAGAATTATCATTATAGTGATGTGGTGAAATTTTACACATCTTTGTTTATGTTCTCTAAAAAAAAAAAAAAAAAAAAAAAAAATCGAAAAAATAAGAAAAGAAAAAGAAAGAAGAAAGTTGGAAGATTGTTTAACCAACTTATGTAAAGTTTTGTATTAAGTGGTCGATATCACCACTAGTTGTTGTATATTATATCTATGGATTGAATGGGAGTTGGCAGTTATGGGAACGCCAACTAAGGTTTATTCTTTGATTAAGATCTTGTTGAGTATAATTCGTGTCTACCTAAAGCGTGTGTTTCAAGTGTTAAAGCGTGAGTTATTCTATGATATGAGTCTTATTCATGGGATGGTTGGGATAGTGATTAACCACACTTAGGATTTTAATTTATTTGTTTTGTTTATTTTTCATTTTTACACCAATTTATATCCCAAATATTATCCATACCCTATATTATTCTTTATCCAACCGAACCTTTGATTTATTGAGATTAGGGATTTGAGCAATCTTAAGTATCGTAGTCGTGGATTCGGCTATGTATTTATGATTTTGTCGCCCTTTTTGATATATTATTATTGGTAAAGTTTGGACCTATCTTTAGCCTATTCGAGTTAAGGATTTGAGCAATTGCAAGTATCGTGTTCGTGGATTCGATCATGTATTTGTGATTTTGTCGCCTTTTCTGGAATTTGAGATCGATAGAGATTAAGAATGATTAACCCTTAAACCTCAAACCCTTTTTGCCGCTTTAGACTTGTTATTCCTTGGCTTTAGTGGGGGAGATGTGTATACTTGCCAAGCTTATGATAGAATATTCGTCACGACTGGACAGTTAAACGATTAGATTTGCTTTTATCAAATTATTTTATTTTACTTCTAATTCGTTAAGTGTTTGGTTGTGTGATTATGGCAAAAATGAATACATGCTTAAATATAAAAATAAATCCTAATATCTTTTAGGATACATTTTCATAAGATTAATTCTAAGGTTTACTTGGGGACAAGTAAAGTTCAAGTGGGGGGATATTTGATGAACTCAAATAAGTACATTTTATTGCTATCATTTATCCTATTAATTTGACTTGTTTTGTTATATTATGTATGAGGATTGATACTTAATCGTTTACTTTTGTAATTCTCAGGTAAAAACAAGCATTTGGTGAAACTTGGCGATTTTAGACTAATTATGGAGCAAAACATGCAAGAAGTTAAGAGTCTACTGAAATGTACAAGATCAAGACAAATCTGCTCCAGATGCGCCGCATCTCACTTATTACATACGGCGCATCACTATCAAGATTTCACCAGATACGATCCAAGATACAAGAGGACATGCGCCGCATCTATTTATGGAGTTACGCCGCATCTTCTGGCGGTGTACGAATATTCCTGAATATATTAATCTTGGACCCCACGCGAAGTTAAGTCAATGCGCCGCATCTACTTACTAGATGCGCCGCATCTTACCCTCAGAAAGAAACTATAAATACCCCAAAGACCAGACGAATTAAGAGTTCCGAAGTTCGACAGAAGACCGAAGTACAGAAACCCTAGGACGAATTCAGACGAATAGGCAGCACAAGACACACCCAAACAAAGATACAAGAGCTGTAAGAAGGTGCTGCATGTGTTTAATTCATTAAGTAGTTTTGTTTTATTGTGTTAGTAAACTTTAATTCATCAAGATTGGTGGCTTGTGTAATGTGACAACGGAAAGATTGCACTCCCTTAAAACTGCTTTCTCATTAATTAAAGTTTATATGTTGATGTCTTTGGTGACTTTTATTAGTGCATTGATAACCTCTGTGTCTAGCTGAGCGTTGATCGGGTCGCCATGCCTCTGCCCTCGCCTATTTATTAGATCGCCTATGCATTCTATCGTCTGTAGAAAAGTAGGAAGAAAGATAAATAGGATAGTCATAAGTAATCATTAAGGGTTTACTCGCCGATAAGATTAGAACCAACGAGAAAGGACTTAATCTCGGTGCGTTGCATCGAACTATACACTTCATATAAAACTAGCAATAAAACAAGTGACAATCTACTTAATCATAAGGACAGATCTTCTTATTGTCTCGAGTATTTATCTGTGTACGTGTGTGCTATTCGCTGATTCGTGCCTATTGGTTTAGTTTATTATTTAATTGCAACCAAATCGTGCCAGTCTCTCAGGCTGAACCCCCTTGCGTTAGAATAGGTTGTATAGCTAACTTAATTTATTAAAATACTGATTAGAATAACTAGATAATACGTTCCACTCTTAGTGATCGACACTCTACTTACCATTATATTCATACTGACCGGGTACACTGCTCGTTAAGTGTGTGTGTTATTGATAAGTCGGCTAAATATAAATTTAAAACTTGAGTAGGCATTAATACTGCTAAACCGCAACGACACATCGCACGCATCAACTGTTATAGTGGTTCTTGAAGCATATACCTTTGGAGCAAATATTTTGTAACAACTCCAGAGCCTGGTGCAAGACTTGTATTAACCCATGGTTTGACCTAGCCATTAAGCATTAGATGAAAAATTAGATTAAATGGAATTACACACACAGACACACACATAATTAAAAATGCGACTAACCTGTAGGCCCAATTCAAAGGCCTTTTTCGCAACAAGACCTGCCCCAAGCATAACACTAGGGTTTGATGTATTTGTGCAGCTAGTTATAGCAGCGATCACAACACTACCATGCTTAAGTTCTGCAGGCTGTCCATGAAAATCAAATTTCGCAACTTTGTCTTGTGCCTCCTTTGGTACCTCAAATCCCTATAATGGTTTTTAATAAAAAGGAAGTTAGCAGTACATTTCTCTTATGCAAACTTCCAACTGATACACCATTCAAAAAAACAGTTACTAAACTAACGAAATAAACACGAAAACTTAAACTATACAGCAAAATACTTCTAAGAATCACTCACTGTCATTATATACGAAGGGAGTTCGATACGGATAAAACGAAACATAAACAAGTAGGGAGGGTTTTAATTACTAGAAACTAGTACCACAGTTATGGCAATCAGTATCAAGAAACAAAAATTGCTTAGTGTCATGACATGTTCAACATATTGGCATGGTGGAAATATTATAGAACACACATCACAGGATGCTAAACACCAGCTACTCACCACCAATTGAACAGTCAAAGGTACGCCACCCCTTTCAAATTCTAACTCGACATTCTGGCCCACACCATCGTCAAGTATAGTCTCCATAAAAATAATCCAGCATCAAAAAATTAAACATGAAATATTAATTTGACCAGATCTAATACAAAGAAAAATTAAACTCGTGTGAAATTAAAATCAAATCGAATCATAATTGAATTAATTAATTAATTAGAATAAAAATACCTGAAGAAGAAGAATTAGGTTTTTGATGTGTTATCCTAACACAGGGAGCTGTTATCCTAACCGCGTACATCGTTGTTGTGGAGGGTTACGGCGGCGGTGGAGGGTTACGACGATGGTGGGGATTCGGTGGTGATGGGGTTTCGGCTATGGAGGGATTGGGGTGAGGAGGGAGTTATAGTGGTTGAATTGGAGGAGTTACAGTGTGGTATAAAGAGGTAAACAGTGAATAACATGTAAAATGACAAAAAAACCAGTTTAGATCAAGAAATTACAAAGTTACCCAAAATACACTAGATATTTTGGTCGGACACGTGTCATCCAGTGGTTGGTTAGACAAGTTGCCCTGGTCTAGTATCGGAACTTTCTGTGAGCTGGTCAGATAAGCAACGCACCAGGGCAACTGGGGCAGTCTAATAATTATACTTTTAACATCATTTGATACCTTGGAAGTCTAAAATGTATTCAATTTGTTAAAAGTAAAATTTACTTATACTTTTTGAAAGTTTTAAATTTTTGAAGTTTGAAATGGTTTGAATGTATATAAGTTTTGATGTTTATGTTTGAAATATCTTGAAATCGGAAGTGTTAAACTTTTTAGAAATATCGTGAAACTTTTAAAAGCTTTGAAGGTTTAGAATTTGTGAATGTATAAACTATTAAACTGTGAAATCGAAACATTTGAAAAGTGATAAAGCTTTTTGAAAACCTTTAAAAGTGACGTTTTAAAATTTATCAATTTGAAAAACAATTTTATTTAAAATTTTGATTTAATTTGGAATAAATTTGACGCTATTTCAAATGTTTTTATAACAAGTAAGAAAATAACCGCTCTTCGTTGCGTAAATGTAAAATAATTAATTGATTAATGATGATCATGGGTTACAGGTGGCAGCAAAAAAAGTGGAGTAGTCATTTGGTGGGCTCAAGAAATTAGGTTGGCTTAAAAAACGGACCGGTTAATGGCACAAGCCGCGGCTTGACTCACAAAGATCAGAAAAATAACGGCTCTACTCACATTACACGACTTATGAACAATAACTATATTACTCCGTATTAGTTTATTCCGAAATCCACTCAAAATACTATCGTGAATGTAAAAATGGTATAATTCATATGTTACTATTAAATGACGATATGTTGTACACGAAACAAAATCTGAAACGATTGAAATGTATGAGTATACATTCTTCGTCTGTTCACATTGCTATTTATGATGATCCAAAATAAGTACACACATTGTATTCCAAGAAATAAATATTTCAAAGTAAGTGTTCACTTCATTTTTCTAACACAAAAAAATTAAAAATTAATACCTAGAGATTATATTTGATTGATGGATAACGTAGTTACTTCTTCTGTCTCAAAATTATTGTCAGGAGACAAAAATCAGACAGTGTAATAAAAATGGGACCAATATAATTTTTAACTACTCAAATAGAATATTCTTTAACTATTTTTCTTTTATTGCTTAAAATGCAAAGTAGACAATAAGTGTCCACAATTTTATTTGGAACCGGGAAAGCTAAAAAGTTTATAAAACAATTGAAAATGAATAATTTCAATTATAGGAACCGCGATAAAAGAGGTATTTTTTTGAATAAACATGGACTCGAGAATGTAAAATGTATTGTTAAATAGACACGATATACACACGAACATGAAACAAAAATATGTGAATTATTTATAGAAAAATGGGATAAAGATTCTTTGATTTTTATTGAATTTTCATTGATATAACATATCAGATCTTCTATATTGATTATCATGCAAAAATTGTGGCATCTTAGCCCAAAATTCGTTTTGAAAAGAAAACGTGGGTGTCTATTTGCCCGACTCTGTTTTCTCACATGGCCAGCTTTATGTGGCATTGTCTAGAGGGATATCCCGTAGAACAACAAAGGTATTGGTTAAACCAGTTAAAGAGTTCCGTCAAGCAGAAATCTACACCTCAAATGTCGTTTATCAAGAAGTTTTACGCGAAGAGTAACGTGTGTTGTTAGTTTTTATCTCATAACTAATGTAATGTTTTACTTTCAGTTTCATTAAATGTTTTTATATGTTGTTTGATAGATGTTAAGAATTTTTTCTATACTTTAGTTATCGTGTAGTACAACCGTTTGCAATTACATTCTGATCGGTTCACGTTCTATTTTGAACGCTACACAAAACACTCACCACAATATCACAAATCGTTAATTATTTGCCGCTACGAATTCCGTTGCTATGCACGGGTACTCGCCTAGTTATTTGTAATGAATTTAAGTACCTGGTACGTTTATTTTCATTAATAATAAATTGTATCCTATATTTGCATGTTTAATCCATGAATAATTTGGTTATTCTAAATTGTCCGTTGTCAATTAATGATATGGGAATATCATTGAATTAAGACAAATATGAGTTTTGGTATAATATACTTAAAAGTATATTGATGCGTTGACATGCCAAATTCACACGATATTCAATGAATTGAATATAGGACTTATCCCAAACTACATGATGTTACTTTATGGATGTTGTTATTAAGTAAATCATGAATAGTTATCCTTAGACTTGAGATACCAGATAACTGTTATGAATGTAGTGCATTCTGTGAAACAATTTAATGCTATACGTAACTGGTAGTCATAAGAATTATTTTCGGAATTGTTACAAAATTCATAGGTTATGCTTGTAGTCAAGATAGAATTTGTTCATCCAAATTTATTTTGAAGTTTAATACTGCTGGGCCCCTCGTAGGGTTGACAAGATGTTTGCATGGCCATGCCCAAGATCTCCCTTGAAATGTTCAAAAGATTTAGTAATCTTTTTCAATCACAAACAACGAGAAACAGAATAGTTAAATAAAGAATGACTTAGATCCATATCTTTATTTAACATAGTATTAGTAACAAAAGGATAATAATAATAATAATGATGAATCATTAAAAGGTTTTTCCAGAAGACCTTACTCGAGTTGTACTAGAAGCATCGAAGTGTTGCTAGACGTTAACCGATGTGATCACACTATTAAAATATGTCCAAGTGGGAGCTGTTAGTTTTGTGGACATAATTTAGTAGTTGTGTGTTAGGATCGAACTCGAGATCACGGGATTGCACACTTTACGTATGAAGAATTAATGATTAATAATTAATATATAAAAAGTTATATTTAATTATTAAATACACATTAACGACTAACGAGCGTTAAGTAATTAACGGTAATTGACTAACGGTCGTTAAGTATTAAAGGGAAAGACTATAGATGAAAACAGAGAACAAGAAGCTTCCGGAATCCCTATGGGATAGGTAGGCCGATCGTTTGGGGCATGGGGAAACCCAACCCAAACCTAACTTGTTCCCTAAGTTTTACATACTATAAATATAAGGTCAAGGGTTCATTGTTTGCTAACTTTTGTACACACGCAATACCCTAAAACCTTTTCTCTCCTCCCTTTTATGATAATCGGTCGATCATTAAACCCTTAAGGGTTGATCAAATTTTTTGTTAAACAAAATTGTTTTGGATTTAATTATTGTGTTTTCTTGAACTAGCATTCTCATTAATTTGGTATTAGTACGTGTGTACAAGAACGTGATTCAATCACATTATTGATTGAATCTCGGATTGAATTACAAAACGGTAAAGGGTAATTCTTTAATTCAATTATAAACCCTAATTAGGTTCTTGGTGATTCAATTGAAGATTGATTCTTGTTTGGCTAGAATCAAAAGATACGCGTACTATTTATGTTTGGTTAGCTTCCGAATGACCCAAAATTGGATCTTGCCTAAGCTTACTTCTCTTGGCTCCCGGCGGGGTTGTCTAGTCCTAAAGCTAACCAGTTGTTTAGAGGATCCTGTTCCGCTATTATTTTGATGCTTTTATGTGTTTAATTTATAATTCTCATTGTATTAAAACTCCAACTACATGTTCTAGGTTCATGTTAGCTCAGAGTTTTACCTCAAAAACTAACTCGCCAAGTGCTTTTTATTATATATTACTATCGACTAATCATCTTTTATAACAACTATAATTCATCCTAATTTGGAGCTCTATAAGTTGAGACTCATTCGACCACAGATCGAGGAAAACTAAAAATACCAGGGAAACAAACTTGGTGATAGATGGTACGAATAAAACTGAGTGAGTGTCTCACCGAGTTGAGGAAGGACCGGTGGCGACTGATAACTTGGTAAGCTCGAAAGAAAAGCTAATGGATGACACACTGGGTAATAAGGATGTTAATGATGCGGCTGATTTGGATTTTCATGACTTGAAGCAGAACGGTGATCAGTCTTTATGTTCGCATCTGTCAGAATCTTCCAACGAGCATGAAAAGGTAAGGCAAATTGGTGATATTCTTGGGTTTGATAATAATGTTAATGGCCAAACTAGTGGGGGTTGGTTTAGGGGAGGTTACAGTAGAGGTAGTGTAGGAAGATTGATGGCTGGCAGGTTGTGAATAGGTGTCTTAGTAGTTGTATATTCAATGAGGATCTTTAAATGTAAAGGGGTTTAGGGTCAAAAGATAAAATAGATTGGGTAAGAGATTTAATATATAAGGAAAGACGGGCACCCCTGAAAATGCACTCTCTTTTCCTAGAACCATAATGATTTCCTAGTTTGACAACCCTTTCAAAAATCAAAATAACCTTTTCCATATACTGCCATAACATGCAATCCGCCATCAGAAGATCAAAAGTTAAAAAAAAAACAAAAAATAATACTATGCCCTTCAATTCTATACATATTAGCTAAAGATTTCACATGGGTTTAATCCCAAATCACTCTATAAATAACCAAACCAAAAATACAAACACTTGACGCTATTCTCAAATGTACCATAGCTTGCTACCGATGATGTATCGTGTTCTGTACAAACTCAAGTTAGAACCAGAAAGAGGATGGATATTAAAGCTTCTTTGGGAGATTGTAGTTCTTCTTCAGGAATGTGGTGGCTGCCTTGTCATTACGATGACACAATACTCTCAAGATTGTATTTGGTTCATTTGGGCCCCAATGGTCAGTTGTTGAAGGCAAAGGAAGTCTCGATTTAGTAGATGAAACATTGTTGTCGATCATCAAAGACTTAAACTTCTCAATGAGGCTACCTGTATCACTCGAGAAAAGGGGTAGCACATTTTTTACTGTAACTGCATGTTTTCCTATCAACTCACGTGGTAAACCATCACCGTTTGACCAAAACAAATCCATTAAAAACCTGAAATCTTCTTGAATGATGGATGAATCTTCTAGAGTGAAACTACGTGAAGGACCTCCCGCAAGCAAAACCAACAAAAATCCATCAAAAGAAGCTCGCATTATGTTTGTGATTAAACGTGTTCGAATCGAGTTATCTTGTACTGTTGTTGCTATAATTTCAAGATCCTGTTCTAGCTCTTGCAGAAAAGGTTCAATTCTTGAAGATGAAATTTCGCTCACATATAAACTGTCCCAATATACATGACTTAACTCCTCAAATATGAGCTTATAAGCAGTTGCTTCACATACTTGTTGAATTGCTTCTACACATGTAGCGAAAGACAACTCGAAGTTTTTTCTCGAGCCATTTAAAATATTACCATCACGAATTCCGATACTTTTCAAGTGGGTGATTGTCCTCTTTTCTAAGACTTCTAAATCTTTTCTGATGTAGTGAAAAGTATTGAGACGAACACACAACTGTGTTATACTGTAGAAATCATTATCGTCTATCGTACTCAGTTCAGATTTCCTCCGTTGACTTTGTGATCGATCTCTCCTCTTAAATACGCCATTGAGTTTTGAGGTACCTTTACATCGGGTCAAAGGTGGCAATACTGGAAGAAAAGAACTTCGAGATCCTATATTATCAGAAGAGACTAAATAGTTATCGTCTAGAATAAAAAATAAAAAAGATGATCAGAACTAATATTGGGTGACAATTTAGGGACATTTTCTTACAAATGGTTCGATTCAGGAAATGTCCTTGTAACAGCTCAAACAAGTGAATTTAAAAAAATTGTCAGCTAAAAAAAGGGATCAAATGGTCAAATAAGTGTGCTTTTATTGTCTAAAACCTAGCAACTCCTAAATCATTTTATTTAAAAAGAATGAGATGATTATTAAAGTAATATAGTTTTTGTAATCATGATTTTTTATTTACTCGGTACAGAAAGTATTCCGAACCCGTACGAAATAACCAGTATTCACCCAACTGGCCAATTTTCAAATCTCTATATCAATTTACTATCGATAAGTCCATCTTATACTTACCAGATCCAGATTTTGCCTTTAGTACATAATCTTGAAGGCATCTATCAAGGCTTCTCATTAATTCAGGAAGCAAATCAGGATGCATCGGTATCGGCAATAAAAAGAATGCTTCCAGAGTTTCATCAATGGTTCTTAATACGTCCACCGCAGAAGGAGCAAAGCATTCTTTGTTCGCTTTTGGATTCCACACCTACAAGTAGGGCGAGAGAATCTATTGCGTGAGTGAAAGGCGTACATTATATACATGTAACATTTACTACAATAATTGAGTGTCTCAATGAAAGACAATTAAAAAGTAACATATACAATCAATTAAAAAGTAACATATACAATCAAATCTGAAATTTAGAAGGTTTAGGTTACATTAACACTGAAAATACATAAAGATATTGCCTTTCGTCTCATTATAATGTGACAAACAAATACATTTCTCGAATTTATTTTAATCCAAATATCTTTTAAAGCAGTAATGTACTACATAATGCATCAAGTCATTAAAACTCGCCTATTGGTTAAATCAGTCGAATATATATTTTTTAACTTCCACATGTAATTTTATTTGATGTTTCAAGTCTATCGCACACAAATGAACTCCGGTTACAAAACAACAGTGAACTGCTACATAGATTCAAGATAAATAATCTCGAAAGACATCTTTAAAGAAAATAAAAATGGCATTATTTTCAGGGCGACCTTAAAGAGAAAGCTTAAACATTTTTCTGTCGGATACTGGAGTCATTTTTTTAGAATATAGTCAAGCATTGCATTTAAACAAGGAATCAACCCAAATCAGGAGGCCCAAAAATAACTTTAGATGGATGACGAGATGGCATTCCCAGGAGGAAGGCCAACATCCAAAAAAGAAAATCATAAAAACTATTAACTAAAAATAGCTAAACCGAAGATCTACAAAAAATAGAGATAGAACAATCAAAACAGATTCAAAAATTTGCGATTGGATATCTACTTATTAATGTAATCAATTAACACCAGAGGTGTTGGTCGATCAGGGTTATGTTTTATCTATGACGGCTCAAATCCAAAATTTCTTTTAATAGAGAATGCGTTAAATGGTTTATTTATCCTTACCTGTATTTTTTATTCCGATTAATTGTAGGGATATAGTTATTTAATTATATTTAACACCCTAATTGTTAACACAATTATTATAAAGTACTATTAAAAATGTTATGTCCCACCCAATCCGTACAAAAAAATACCCGTTTTCACCCACCCCATCCATCCATTTTTCCACATCTATTTACTATAAGAGAGATACAACATGACATAGTAAACTGAAGGGCGGAAAGCCTACCTCTTGTTGCAAACTTCTATCTACCCATTGCTCCAGTCTACCAACTCGAGTTTTTATCCACGATTTGACCAGATTTGCAATCACAGCTTCAGCTTCATAAGGAGTCATCTCTTGAATGATCGACTTTCCACCATCATCGCTGTTGACTGAATCTTCCACCGCCATCTGTACTAAATCTTTTTCCAACTTATCGGCTGCTATTAGCACTTGTATGACATCAGGAGTCAGTTCATTGATCCCCGAGACAAATTTTTGTACCTCTTGTCCAAAACAAGAATGGAGAGTTGCTACTGCGACTCCAACTGCAAGAGGATGCCATCTTTGTAGTATTGGACTGTATATCTCCTTCTCAGTAAAAGCCAGGTCAGTAACATCTTGGGCAAGCATGCAAAGTGCAGGAAGATTATTAAGTTGAGTTTTTGCTGATTTCCGGCTTACACGGACTTTTTCGCTTTCCTGAATTATATCAACAGAATGAAACACTGTTATTTACAGCAAAAACTCATAGATTGTTGTATGTTCATTTTTTTATGTCAAATTTCGATACAGCGTGAAGGATTTCAGATAAGCATTTTAGAAGTTAGGCCAGGTGCATGAATGATACTTCTGTCATCTAGAATAAATTTAACATTTTCTTTTCAGAAAAGTCTCTGTCTAACATAACCACATTTAGGCTACGGGCTTAGTCAACTATTTTTTCATTATCACCCAGTATTTTAGACATTTAGCTAACATTTAAGCTATGTGCCTAGTCAAATTTCATATATTTTTGAAACACAGCATCGACGGGTTAAACAGACTAGAATAACATAATTGCATAGATATTGCATACTTGACATATCAACTGTTGACTAATCTATTATAACAAGCATCTAAATAAAGATCACATCACATTTTTCATGAACTTAGAATTTGAAATATTTCATAGATTTTATCAGCCTATTATTAAAATATGATAATTCAGTGACATGTATAAGACTGGAAGCTAATTAGTGAAAAGGTCAAAACTTGCCTGACTAAAAGCCTTCCGCATCGACGACCTAATATAGATGTCAACTTTGGCATATGTAACATCCATGGCATCCCTTCTACCATTCTCACGAGGGTTTTCTTCTGCCAAAATGGTGGCAGCAGATAACCCAAGAGAGAGAATACTTTGCATTAACTCAATATTACCCCTGTAAAACGATTCATGGTAAGCTAACAGCGCTCTTTCAGCCCACTCCAACATCGAATTCAAAGTTGAACACAAAATCTTGGAATACGCTGAATCTAAAGTTGACTTTGCATCTTTTTTTACTTCTAGCAATAAGTTATCAGCAGCAAATAGGAAATCATTCTCAACTTCACCCGTGGATACAAAATGATTAAATAAAACCCATGAAAAACAAAGATTATGGAACCTCTGGTCTATTCCCAAAATACCCCACGTCTTTTTTATAAGTTCTAACACCTCATCAACCTCTTCAATCATGGATGTTGGCTCTTCGATATCAAAAAGAGCTTCAAGAAGAATTTGATACAGCCTAAGATTCAATGGGGTCCCATCTGCCCAATGACACATGTCAGGTGCATAATCGTCAAGTGACCTACAAGCAAGCTGCATTGTAACAGCCCTTAGCGTTAGTACCGCTTCACTGTGTTTCCCAGTCTCAATGGGTCGTTCCCTGGCCCCACATATGATCTGGCGAAGTTGCTGAGCTGACGGGTCTTTTCTATCAAGGGGTACTTTAGGGTGAAGCAAAAGTCCAGCCTCGAGTACCTTCAAGTTTCTTCTCTGCCATACTTCATATTCTCGTTGTGTCGGGAAATCAGAAGATTTAAATTGCTGTAATAGTTCTACGGGTAGAACTATTGACTCAATGCGCCTCCCAAGCTGCAAAATGTTTTTAATTAGAGCCTACTGATCTTAAAAACCATAATCTTGATGATTTCATGCAAGTTTTGATGACCAATGGAATGAAAGATTATAATTTAGTTTATAAGAGCTTACAAAACAAGCTAAACTAGCAACATATTCACCAATAAAATGAAATTTCTGAAAAACCAAGTCTGTAATGGTTACTTAAAAAAAAAAAAACACTACATACTCTGATCTTATAACCCATGTCCAAATCTAAATACATATCACAGGAGTCAGGACTATTAAAATGTAACGCGCTTTAACCTACTTGCAACTGTATACTATTGATCTGTCTGTTTTGTTTTTTCAGGGCAAGTAGCATATCTGCGTTTTATTGTAGTATAATTGCACGGACTTTTTGTTTTTCTAAAAAGGTGTTTGAGATTGCTTTTTTTTTTCTTGTCTAAGGTTGGAGTGTTTTGATAATTCAAACTAGAACCCGTCAAAAGAGATATGCAGCCCTCTAACCCTCTTCTATCTGCTCCTCAAAAATTAATCTAAGAGAAACATGGAATAAGCATATCCGCACACTAATTCCTCTTACTCTTTACCATGGAGGTCGTGGGTTCTGTAACAACCCATCCCACATTGATACAAAGTAAGATATTTAAACCCTTTTATAAGCCTAAAAATAGTGGGCTACTAATAACTTCCACCATGGTTCTTAGCTAAAACCGAGCAGTCCATGCTTTCGTCTTAGGTTATCCTATGTCTCTAACTTTGGCAACTTTCCTCTTACATAAGCCAAAAGATAAGCAATTACAAACACCTTAAAGTAACCATACAATCTAAAAGTGTGTCACATTTTTATGCAAAATTCAATTTCTTTTTTGTTTTGGCCGACTAATCCACGGGGTTTGAACCCCCCGGCACACAGACTCAAACCGGGTAAAGCCCTCCCTTTTGGGGCAAAATTCAAAGTTTAACTACCTGTCCAGCAGCAATTCTTAACAAAGCCCTCCTGACCCTGGAATCCACCTGCTCCGAAATCCTCATCTGAACCCTCATCAACTCCCCAACCGTCGCAGCCTTATTCTCCGTCACATCATTTCTCTTCTTGCTTTTAATTCCCAACGCTTTCTTAACTTTACTAGCAGCTTTCAAAGTCACAGACCTTTGCAAAGACGGCATCCGATCAGACGAAGACGATGATGAAGAATACGACTTTCCTGATGATTGTGAAACGTAAGTCAACGGTCTGCTTCCACCTGTGCTCCGACATGCTCCGATGAAGATCTCGTATGCTGTTTCTCGGAGCTCGGTGTCGGTCAAGTCGAGTTGACCGAATGGATCAATGGTCTCAATTGGCATGGTTATTGGTTTTTTAAATTTTTGTATATATTTTATTAGTAGTAGGATTTATTTACAGGGAACTGAAATGAAATGATGCTTGCTGTTGTTTGAAGGAAGTTTGTCTTGTTCAAAGAATGAATGAGTTTGATGTTGATAATAATAAAGTTGTTTTATTGCTTTTTTGAGGTACTCATGTGTTTCAGTGTGTTGGGTTTTTGTGACGTGTGTTGAAAGAGTAAAATGAACGCGGTGATGCGAACGGCTCCTTTTCCTTTTTCTTTCTTTTTTTATTCTTTTCTTTTGAGGGGTAACCTTTTAAAAATAAGAGTTAATATAAAAAATGGTCCCTGAACGCGTTCGGGTTTAACACTTTTAGTCCTTAGGTTAAATTTTTACCGGATCCAGTCTCTTATGAAGCGAACTATCTCGGGTTTAGTCCCTTGACCATTAACCTGGGTCAGTTTGACCGGTTAAATGGATGAAATGACCAAATTACCCTATTATTATTATTATTATTATTATTTTATTATTAATATATATTATTATTTATTTTTAATAAAATATCACTTATTATTATTATTATTATTATATTATTATTATTATTATTATTATTATATCACCACTACTAAAATAGATCGAGTTTTTTTTTTTTTCTTCATCTTTTTCATTATCATATCACCACCACTACTTTCATATCAACACCACCATCAAAACCACCATCAACACCACCATCATGATTAAAGAACATTAAGAATATTAAGAACACATATTTATAATCAACCAACATGATTAAAGAACAAGAACATGAGATCTACATCCACAAAATACCCAAATCATACAAAAAGAATTTCACATCTTCATCACATCTATTAAACCCAGATTCAAGGTAATTTTTCATTTTGCCAGTCAAACAGAATTTCACATCTTCATCACATCTATTAACTCTTATTATTATTAAAGAGTAAATTACATGGTTCAGATCTTTACATGGTGTAGTGTAACATTTTCATCTAATGCAATCACCCGACCACTTAACATACAGTATTACACTACACCAACACACACCATATTCAGATCTTTACAACCCCTTTCCACCTCCAACCTGAGCTTACTAAACTCCGGTGACCTCAAATCCAAAAACCCATTTCCCCTAACATTCCTCCCTAACTGTTCGACGTTTTGCCTCAAAGAAACTTCACCCAAATCCACCTCTGCAAACTTCACAAAACCATCATTTACCAAATGGGTATCCTCCAAAACGAAATTTCCGGTGACCCAGATGATGGGTCCAGTGAAAAGCTGCCGGAAAGTGAAGGTGGCGACGAAAAGGAAGAATAAGGTGAATAATGGCTTGATTGTGGGTTTCATGATGGGCTTTTTGTGGTGGTTGTTTTGGTTAACGGTGATGAGGTCATGGTTTTGAGTGGGAGTAAGTTGAATTTAATTGAAGTTTCTTCATTTTTGGTGTTGGGTGTTATTTACAGAGTGTGATTATTGAGTTTTTTATTAGCTTGGGAAGGTCCGATTGCATTGGTCATGTGGGATAAGGGAAAATGATATTTTATCGTTTGTGACTAGATTGAGGCTTTCAAATCAAGTTGCAAACTATCATCTTCATCTTTTCCGATCACCGGAATCTGGGTTTGGTGACCGGAGAAGATGAAGATGAAGGGTAAAGGTGGTTGTGTGTTGAACTATCATCGCCGGATAACAAACCAAACCCATATTCAAACATATTTTGGAATCAAATGGAGTTATGAACCTGTGATATAATCATAAGAAATAATATGCGAATGTTGAATAATTTAGTTTTATTGATAAGATACTATCTTTGCCCATCTAGTGTGGTGTGTGGATTTGGATCTGTAATTTTGATGAAGGTGATGAATATGTGTGGATTTGGATCTGTTTTGAGTGGTGGGTATGTAACTAAAAGAGTTATCAACAAAATGACACAATTACCCCTCAATCTAACCCAGGTTAATGGTCAAGGGACTAAACCCGAGATAGTTCGCTTCATAAGGGACTGGATCCGGTAAAAATTTAACCTAGGGACTAAAAGTGTTAAACTCGGACGCGTTCAGGGACCATTTTTGACATTAACTCTAAAAATAATAAATAGATTCAAAAGTATATTTGAGTTGTTAATTGTACTATTCCGTTCGGTATATAAAACTAGTTTTGTGTTTTGGAAATGGTAGTGCATATATATCGTAAGTTTTTTAAGATCGAGAACTTATTTAAAATCTTAAGTATAATCATTTTCGTTTTTACAAGATCAAAATCATAATATTTGATTGGAATCATAAAATCATGCTATAATGTCATTTGTTAATAGTCTTTATAATATTATATAAATTTACAAGTTATTATATAATATAAACACAAAATTTTATGGATGTTTTATGAAGATGATGTCTTAAATTCTGATTATGTAATATTTAAGATTATTAATATCTTGTTTTTAAAATTTTATAGAACACAATTCAATGCTTTGTAGTGCTTTAGTTTGTGGTTCAATAAAAGTAAGATTAGATCAGAGTAGATTTTAAGATTCTATGCTCAAAATAGAGATCCTATAAGCTCTTAAGCTTGCAAAGATCCTATATGAGACCATGATTGTTTTTGCTATGCAGTATTGTAAAATTGTAAGATTCTAAGATCGGAATTGAGATCTTAACAACCATGATATATTGTGTTTTGGTATATTTTGAAAAGCGAAATGACAGGTGAACAGGAAAGCTTTTGGTTTCTAGTTTAAACGGTCGGTTGGACCCTCGGTAAAGATTACGACTAGGTTTGACAAATTTTGTTGGCTTTTCATGAGATATTCAAGTTTATGATAGTATTTGAAGTTTTCATATGATATTTGAAGGTTTTCGATTAGATTTAACGCATTATACGTTCAGAATATTTCCAGCCAGTTGTTCATTTCATACAACCATGTTTTTCACCATTCATCTAAAAAAACAACCACGTTTTCCCGGTTTTTTCAGGTCGCTATAGTTCAATGTCATCCGGTTCACCCGAGTTTTAGAAATTGATTGACCTCCCAATTTTTGGCTGAAATAGTCAGGCTGGTCCGACTTCCACTGGTTTTATTCTTTTTTTTGAAGTATAACGGCTTATATTAATTTTAAAAAAGTGTGAAACTAAATTTAGCTTATCTTTTAAACTTTTGTACTTACTTGTAATTTTGTTGTTCTGTATAACATTGATTTATATTTAAATTTTGAAATATATATAAAAAAATAACTTTCATGTTCTTATGTTTTTTTTAGATGAATATGATTCAGTTTTGATATAATCAAACAATTCAATGGGACAATCAAATTGCCTATGTCAATCCTTCAAGTGATGTTTAACTATATTTTACAGACTAAAAGAAGTTAAAAATGAATCCAGACATAACAAAACTCCTTGAAGTAAAAAAAAAGAAAAAAGAAAAATGGTTTTGTATGTAACTAAAATAACTAACAAAAGTCTTGAGGGATCCAAAATACGAAAGAGCATAACAATTCTCTATATATACTATAGGAGGTGAGATCACCGTCCATTTCGATTTTAATATTCAGAAAATTGTAAAATAATAATATTTTACATGCTTTGATGTGGGCTCCTTTTAGTCCAAAATAAATGGCTTTGGCCCGTTTCCTTTCCTTCTTTTGTCAATAATAAAAGCTTGGTTCCACTTCTAGAATCTAAAGAAACAAGTTATTAACATGGAATAGATAACAAGCAAAATTCCTTATAAAACCATAGCATCGAAGCAACAGGTATATTATAGGGTTAAAATGTCGCCGACAAAGAAACGATCCAAACCCGCCCATCCGTCCTGGTGCCGATTACCTTATCTTATTAAATTAGTTTAGAAGTGGCAAAAAAAAGTCATAAAGAGCCCCGCCACAACGTGGCGGGCAATGAATCCCTTGTTACTAACAAGATTCATTTTTTTAAATAGTTCAAGATTTAAAAAAGAAAAGAAAAAGTATGAGGCCCAAAGTTGTCATTATCCTTAAATATATGAATGTTTTCGATGTGTATCATGACGACCGCGTATGTATGTGGATTTCAACGCCGGGACCCACAGCCACCAATATTGATGCTTCTTTTTATGAGTTGAAAATCGGCAAAATAATTGAATAAGTTAATGTCATTATATCGATAATATATTTTATTTTAAAATGATTATTATTCTAATTTGTACATATATTAGACGTTAAGATTCATTTGATTCACTTAGATTTTTTTATTTAAATAAGTGTATTTAATATTAATTCATTAACCCTCATTTATACTCCCTCCGTCCCAATTTTATTGTCACATATTCCTTTTTCGGACGTCCCAAAATTATTGTCACATACCCAAAATAGAAAGTGAATAGATAGTGGAGTTTGGTAAAGTTTACTATATTACCCTTGGTTGAAATTAATATTGCAAACTTTAAAGAAGTGTTAATTAATTGGTTAAGGGTAAACTTGTCATTTGGCAAAAAAGTAAGAGAGAGAAAGTAGTGATAGTGACATTTTTCTAAAAGAATATATTTTTTGTCGGGTGACAATAATTTTGAGACGGAGGGAGTATCCCAAAGAAGAATAATTGAATAACTTCCTCACTCTTTTATTTAAAAAAATGCATTTAAATCATCATTTTGGTATTCACAGTTTTAAAAGAATAAAAGTATAAATTATCTCTTTGCAACCTTTGGTCAAGAATTTTTCCACGAGAAGTGAATATTCGTTTTAATATATAATGGCTATGTTTGGCGCGGAGCTTTTTGTAGCTTTTTTAGGCGATGAGTGGTGGGCAATGAGCTTTTTTATTTTTATTGTTCGTTTGTCAAAGGAGCGGTGAGCTTTGCTATTTTTTAGAAAAGCTCATTTTTCCAATGCTTCTTTAAGAAGTTGTGAGCAGTGAGCTGTGAGCGGTGAGCTGTGAGCTGTGCCTTAATGATACCGAAAAGATAGTCATTCCTTAATCAAGAGATCGTAGAGTCAAGCCTTTTTTTTTTTCTTTTTTTTTTTTTTAACATTCAATTTTATTTAAATGAAAACTACCAAGGAGCTAGAAAAACATACAAGGAAGGAGAGAAAGTTATGAAATTTAAGCTAAGATAACAATACAAAACAGAAACTTATTATAGAAAGTTGAAGAGATTCCATTGAGCCCAGGTTGGAGGGTTTGAGGTGGAGCGATGAGTTAGCCATAAGAAGCTCAGTCCTTTTAGATCCTTTGTGGCGAAGCGAAGTGAGGGACGTTTGTTGTTGAAGATGCAATCATTCCTAGTTTTCCATATTATCCAACAGTAGGCAATGATTACAAGGAGGAAGAATTGTTGTTTCTTTTGGTCTTGAAAGGTAGTGCGGTGTAGTTCCATGAGGTGGTGAAGGTTGCTGGGCATTTGTGGAGGGATCACGCACCATGAAGTGATGAAACCCTATAATGACTGCGCAAATTGGCAATGGAGAAAGAGGCGTTCCACTGTTTCATCCTGGTTATTGCACAAAGAGCATAGTGGTGAAGGTGTTTGGATGTTCCTGATTGTGAGTTGGTCTTGGGTGGGGATACGGTTCATTTCTATTCACCATCCAAGAACATTGGCCTTAAGTGGCGCGAGCTTGTTCCAGGGGAAAAGCCATCTGGTTGGGCTAAGAGAAGCAGATTGGAGACGGAGTCGCATGGACTTGGCTGTGAATCATTTTGATGCGTCAAGTCTCCATTCTCATGAATCGTCTACTTCAATGAGATTTAAGTGTGCGATTTGAGTCAGCAAGTTCTGGAGTTGATGCAGTTCCAATTGGGATGATAGGGGCGGGTCCAATTCCATTCCCATTGGGAGAATTGGCCATTACCAGTGCAACGGTCTTGAACAAGGCAATTTTTTTGTTTTTCCAACTTGAAGAGGTCGGGATATGAGTGGCTTAATGGGGGGCTGCCGTTCCAAGAATCGATCCAAAATCTGAGAGTTTTGCCATTGCCTAGCGAACCTGTGATTAAATTCTCCAAGGCAACATCAAATTCACTTAAGTGGGAGTTCAAACCCGCGATGGATTTCCAAACTCCCACGAGGTTATTTTTTAGAGGGATGGGGGAGCAGTTTCTAGGGGAGAAGTGGATGGCATTGATGACATTAACCCAGAGGCTGTTTGGTTCGTTGCGAAAACGCCACCACCACTTAGATAAAAGTGAGAGATTCTTTATATGTAAATTACCCAAACCAAGCCCACCCTTATCAACTGAATCGGTAATTCTATCCCAAGACACCCATGGGATTTTCTTGTTTGAAGAAGATCCCCCCCAAAAAAATAATCTTCGAATTGAATCAAGTTTGAAAAGAACGCTTACCGGGGCCTTGTACAGAGAGAGGTAGTAGGAGGGAAGACTGTCAAGTACCGAGCGGATTAAGGTGATGCGACCGGCGAGGGAGAGGCTTGATGCTTTCCATAGGGATAGTCGGGCTTCGAAGGTTTTGATTACCGGGGTCCAATTTTTAACAAGGTTCATGTTTGCTCCAACTGTCAAGCCGAGGTAGTTGATTGGGAATTGGCCGGGATTACACATGAGGTTTTGGCAGGAGGTGTTGTTGGTTTCGGTTGAGAGGTTGATGCCATAGAAGCATGATTTGTGGTGGTTTATTTTTAATCCAGAGATAAGGTGAAAACCTATGAGAATTCGCTTTATGTTGAGAAGTTGAGTAGGGGACCATCTGCCGATTATCATGGCATCGTCGGCATACAAGAGATGGGTGAGTGATGGTCCATTGTTTGGTAGTTTAATGTCGGATATGAGACCCAATGTGGCAGCTCGGTTCATAACGTTTGAGAAAGCCTCCATGGCAATAATGAAGAGGAAGGGGGACAGTGGGTCTCCCTGTGGAACTCCTCTTTCGCTATTAAATTCATTTGTTGGGCTTCCATTGATGAGGATGGACGATCTGGTGGAGGCCAGGATGCCTCGGATCCAAAGTAGCCAGCGAGGTGGGAAGCCCATCTGATCCATTATGGAGATCAAGAAATCCCAGTTAACCGAGTCAAAGGCTTTCTCGATGTCAACTTTAAAGCAGAAAGCCTCTTGTTTGGACTTCTTTAACCAATTGATTATCTCATTTAGCATTAAAGGCCCGTCCAGGATGTTTCTTTCACTGAGGAAAGCGGATTGGTTAGGAGAGATTATGCTTCCAATTTTCTTTTTGAGTCGGTTGGCTAAGGTTTTGGAGATGACTTTCTTGATGCAGCCGATTAATGTGATGGGCCTATAATCCTTCAGGGATTTCACCACCGTCTTTTTGGGAATGAGTGTGATGTGGGTGGAGCCACATCCATAGCTGATGGTTCCAGTCGAGTAGAAATCAACCAGGATGGTAAAGAAATCGAATTTCAATGATTCCTAAAACCTCTTGATGAAACCGAAATTGAACCCATCTGGTCCGGGTGCTTTGTTACTGCCACAATCCCAAACGGCTTGTTTTACTTCTATCATGGTGAATGGGGAGGTAAGGAATTCTGCGTCTGAAGGCGATAGCAAATTGAGCCCATGACAAAGTAGCTTGGGCCTGATTTTTATGGGCTCAGAGAATTTTGTTTTGAAGAAATTAAAAGCTGCCTTACGGATTTATTATGATACCGAAAAATAGTCATTCCTCAATCATTAAGTGGTTGTCGAGTCAACCCGTTATAGACAAAGTAAAAATGTAATGTTATGTAAATGTAACTTAAGGGTGGCCTGGGGGCAAAAAGACTTGTGACTATCACTCTAAAATGTGTGAGGTCTCAAGTTCAATTCATGCTAGGTGCAAACAACCTTAAGTGGCCACGCCAACCTTCTGAAAAAGGAGGGCTTTACCTGATTTAATTCTGTGTGGCAGTGGGTTCAAACCCCGTTGATTAGTCGGCCAAAATGGTCAGAAATCATGGTTACCAAAAACAAAAAAATATATCATAAATGCATTTTTTTAGTACATGGTTTTATCGTAATACGATGTCATACATATCATAAACATCACAAATGCATATAAGGATTATCAAGTTAGAATGAACATGAGAGGTCATGTTCATTCACAGACAAAAGAAAGACCGGGTCTTGCAGTAGACCCCACAGTTTTGTATGTGAGGGAGAATTACCTATCATTTTCATTCTAACTTGAGAGAATCTCAATCCTAGTTTATGTGGTGGAAGAATCATGTACAAACACAACCAACAAATGAACTATCTATGTGATTATTGATACCACTTGACCAACTAAAAACATGATAGATGCACTTTAAGACTGGAAGTAGTGGTTAAGGTGAAGTGGTACCTCTTCACCTTACACATCAGCGCCACATCACCTTTCTCTCTCTTTTCACTTCCTCTCAATCCCTCTCATTTTTCACTCATAGTGGTCACCTTCCCCTCACCTTTCATATCATTTTTTTGTTTAAATACTCTTATTCATAAACAAAAACGTAAATGTAAACGTAACGTAAACGTATGAAATTAAAAATGTAAACGTACTAAATTAAAAACATTAGGAAATTAAAATTATTACATAGATTATTAAAAACGTAAACGTATGAAATTAAAAACAATACATAGCTAAATAAAAAACGTCAACTAAAATTGCATATCCCACTTCGCTTTGATCTCCGCCCTTATCGCTTCCATCTGCTTGTGTGCTACTCCGGTCAAGTGATCATATGGCTGCATATAGAACATTAAGTCTTTTTGGCGTTTTTTATATTCCTGAACTTCCAATTCCCTCTTTCTGATCGCCAAAAATTCAGCGCGTTCTTCTTTCTTCATTGCTATGGCACGTTTGTTCTGACTTACATACTCGGAGACCATCAATTTAGCCAATGCTTCCGCATTTATAGTTGATTCTGATGATTTCGCGCCTTTCTTCTTCAATGCTTTCGCTTGTCCATGCCCCTTGGTCGTATAACGTCCTGCACCTCAACTTCCTCGTCATCTCCAGCATGCACATTCAGATTAATACTAGGATCCCCAAACTCTGGGTTGAACGAACTAGACCCAGATGACTTGTATCTCTTGGATGACACATTGTGCTTTGCTTCAAAGTTTAGAACTTCGATATCCGTCCATTTCTGACAAATTTTTAAAACCTCCTAACAATGACGAAGTGTAAATTGTATTCCGTATTCAGCTTCATAGTTAAGAAGTGCCTTTTCGATGTAATCTTCGTCTCCGGATCCACTTCTCTTGTCCATACGCATGACATTACTGTACACCCCACAAAACGAGCCACGTTCGGGCGCACCGTCTTCCATTTTCCGTTCACCATATCGTACGTTCGACAACCGGGTTGCTTTGTTTTGTTGTTGACGTGGTCTACAATCTCATTCCAAAATCTAACCTCCCTCCTCGCGTTACCAACGACGCTATTTTCGGATACATGAACCCAAACTTTGCACAATGCAATTTCTTCCTTAGTGGTTCATGGAATGGTCCAGGGTGTATATCGGTTCAAACCGTCCTCTTTTAGCGTCTTTTAGCCGTTGGATTAGTGGTGGCCGGTGGCGGCGACGGGGCCGTGACTTCGACGGGAGAGTCCTCACAAGCGGTGTTTTGAAAAGAGTCTTCAAATTGAGGGGAGTACATATCTTCGTATGGAAAAGAAGGAATGGGAGACATGGGTTGGCGCGTATGTTGTTGTGATGACAAACCACCCATATGGGTTTGTGAGCCGTAGTTGGGATTATCGAATGAGAACGTGTTTTGTTGTGACAAGAATTGGCTAAACGCGTTTTGTTGTTGTGAGTATTGGGTAAAAGCGTTTTGTTGTGGGTTTGGGTTTCGGTATGGTTAGTTTGGGCAAGGTTGGTTAAATATCATGATTATGGTCGTAAGTTTATTTGTTTGTTTGATGGTGGAGTATTTTCGAGAACAAATGTTTTTTCAGCTGTCGGGAGAGTGTTTTGGGTAGTTTTTTGTTGTCATCGGTTGGTGTTTCAGGGAGTTTTTGTTGAGACAAATGGGGGCCCACAAAAATTTCGTATAACCAAAGGTGAGTTCCTCAGCTTTCCTGGCCATTTTCTTCACCGTTTGCGCGTGAGACACCTTCGATATAGTGGTGTTGGCGCGTGAACTACCACCTCACGAATGAGTTATCACAAGCACCACTTTCAGCCTAAAAGAAGTTTTAAACTAGAATTACATTATTCACATATTTTTAAATCAATTGGAGATAAGAATGACTATTATGTACTCTAGAATTATACAAAAGTTAATTTTTACCTTCTTCCTAAAAAAAGTCTCACCTAGTTTATGTTCCATACACATGATAAGAGCTTCTAGAAAACCTGTAAACAACTAAAATCAGTTCTATAATTTACTTTTTATTTTTTATAATTAATTAGTGCGTATTATAAGTAAGTCACCCCTAATGATTGGTTTGAATATATACTTTCTTAATATCATGACTGTGTATCTAGGGAGCAGTGCTTCAAAGCAGCTTCTCTTTAGATACATCTATTCAATTAAACTAGACAAGTACCTGTGCATAGCAAATTTTTTTTATAGCGACAGATAGTTTTAATGATAAAAAATTGTTTATGGGTTACAAACGAAAAATAATAAAAGTTTGAGGATTTGGGGATTAAACATAATGTTTTGAAACCCGGTTCGACCTGGGTGGTTCAACCGGTTGAACCGTTCCGGTCGAAAAATGGGTCAATTTAAACAGGGTCAACCCGACGGGTTGGGTCGAAAAAACTGGTCAAATTAAACCGAGTCAACCCGCCAGGTTTGAAGCGTCCTGGGTCAACACAGTTTTCGATATGTATTAATAGTTTACTTTTGAAACATATGTTTCAACATTTCTTTTTTTAGTTTTAACATTTCCTTTATTGTGATGTTTTAAGTTTTTTCTTACCTAATATAAATTTTTCAACATTTCACATATTGACTTTTTTCATTTTTCCACATTGACCATTTTACTTTTATATGTAGTAGATTATGAATCTTTGTCTAAAATTTCTATGGAAGTCGAATAAAAAATCTGGTTCTACGGAAAGTGTATCGCAAATTAATGAAAAGGGTGTCAATTGCTCGCATGCTTTTCTTAATCTCTGATGATGTACCCTCCGAACGGATCGAAGGAATCCCCTTCGAGCCTGTACGAAGCCTTCTTTTCGAAGGCCTAGGTCAATTTCCTAAAACGTTTCATTGGCGTAAAACCATTCATCTATGAAGTGGTTACCATGTGGGAATCCGCCAATCGAAGCCCTAAGCCCTTCGGGGTATCTCCTTCGAAGGAACTAGGACGGAGAACCATACTGACCTGGTCATACCCACATCCCCTCTTCCCTTAGGCTTTCCCGCCAAGAAGGAGAACGTGGGTCACAAAGCCCTAGCGGTTACCACAAATCATGGGACGCCCCCATGATCTCCGAATTATGTGCAAGAGCTCTCTAAGGCCTATTTCCTCCCCTATAAATAGCTTAGACGAGCAAGAACAATGGTATGCTAACTCAACTCTCTCAATTTACTACCAACTTATCATAACACATACTTATTCGCACGCCGGAGGTGGTTCGCAGGGTCCAACCCCTGCGCAATCACTTAACATAGTGTCTTAGTATTTCTTATTTCAGGTTAAAGACAAGCTTGACGCAACCTCAACACCCCATAAATCCTTTGATCATCATCGAAGGCCTGGTCGTGCAATTTATTGTACAATCAGTGGCGCCATCTGTGGGACCGCTACAATTGGTCTCGTTATTTTCAAGCTTATAACCAACCAACTACTTTCACTATATATCCGGCATGGATCAAGGGAGAGAAGATACTCCCCCACCGGGTTGCTCGACCTTGGCGCCAATACCAATCAACGACTCCAACAACATTCCCCTAATAACCGCTTCCACGTTTACAACACGTTCTCACCCAGAAGTAACACCCAACCATCATGCTTCGACATCAGCCAATCTGGAGCCTGTTATTAGCCCAGCCTTTGTCGAAGCCAACCACGAAGCGTTGGAATCCCTCTTAAGGGCTCGCAAAAGGCAAGTTAGGAATGCTGAGATGCGAAGGGAATTGGAATACTCGAGTGACGAGTATGATGAGGAGATGGAAATGGAGCCTAGGCCTCCGGCCCAAGGAGCAACACTCTCGGCCCTAAGAATTGGGTCACCAGTTGGTCAAAGGCTAAGCAGAAGGTCCGTTGGGTTCGAAGGAGTCCCAGAGAGGGCTCTGACTAGGAGAGAAGGGGCCGTTACCGAAGGCTCCAACGGGAGGAGCCAGCGAAGGGAAGAGACGGGGGTGAATCTACCTCCATTGTTAGCAGCTCATCTTGGAAGGACCGAAGCAGGGGTTCCGTTGCAGCCTTCTCACGCATCAGGCGTAGAAGGAAATCCACATACAATTAATATGGGAGGTAGTCTTCCTCCCAATGGTATGTACCCCTCGTTTCAAACTCAGTCTTATCCTCAAGGTTTATATCCTTTAGTAAATGGGCAGCCTAATAACCCAAGTCTCCCTCAACCTTATGGGAGCATACCCTTTGGGCATCCTACAGTATACCCTCCGTATGCCATAGGAAATGGTTATCTGTTCGGCATGAACACACCTTATCGTCCTACCCTAGCCAAACTCCTATGGGAGTACCCCAAAACCATACTCCATACAATACTGTTCCTATGTATGCACCACCCTATAATTGTCTATACTCGGACCCTATGGGTTCGGCTACACCCTTCGTTAGGTGGATAGAAGACTACCCATTGCCTGATGGGTTGAAAATGCCTTCGCATATTGGGACTTATGATGGGAAGGGGGATCTAGACAATTTCCTACATTTGTTCGAAGGGGCTATTAAGATGCAAAAGTGGGTCATGCCTGTAGCTTGTCACATGTTTACATATACCCTACAGGACTCTGCTCGTATTTGGAGGAACGGAAAAAGCCTGGCAGCATTGTCAATCTTGATAATCTCAAGGCTAAGTTCCGATCACACTTCAGTCAGCAAAAGAAGTTTACAAGGACCCATCTGACGGTGCACAATATCAAACAAAAGGAGAACGAAAGCACAAGGGCCTTCGTCACTAGGTACACCGATGAAACTTTACAGATCTTGGGTCTACATGAAGATCAGCCAATCTTGGGCTTCGTACATGGCCTACGAAATCGGAGCTTGGTGGAATTCTTGTCCACTGACCTTCCGACAACTTACAAGGGGTTAATGGAAAAGACATATACTTGGATTGAAGCAAAGGAAGTGTCTACTAATGGTGCTCCGATCGATAAAGAAAAGTTTTCGAAGCATTCTACGTGGTAAGGGTCTAAGAACAAGAACAAAAACAAAGACAGGTTTTCTCCGTACAACAAAGGTCCCAACCACGGTTTGCTAGGAAGCCTAATTAAGTCCCCAATTGAAATACTTGCAACGGAGAGGGCTGCTAAAGCCTTCGAAACACCCCCTCGCATGACAAGCAAGGGTAAAAACAGGGATACGAGCAAGTATTGTCATTTCCATGAAGATTATGGCCACGATACGAACAGTTACAGGGAGCTAAAGAAGCAGATAGAAGAAGCTGTAAAGTCCGGACAGTTAGCACATTTGGTGAAGGGTATAAAGAAGGGTAAGGAAAAATGTCCGATACTCAATTGGCTAAAGACGCTACTCCTCACGAAGCCCCAATACTCATGGTTCGTTGGGGCGAAACAAGCTTAAAAAAAAGGTGAAGGAGTAGGAGATAAACGAAGTAGGGGAGGTAACATTTCCTCCTATTATAGGCCAAGTCCCTTCGAATGACCCAGTGGTTATCAAAGTCTTAATTTCCAACCTAGAAGTGAACAGAGCCTACATCGACTGCGGAAGCTCCTGCGAAATCATATACGAGCATTGTTTCCTTAAGCTTAAGCCTTCGATCAGGTCGTAACGGGTTGATTAGAAGATACCTTTGGTAGGGTTCTCCGGTGAGCATTCATGGCCTTTGGGAGAAGTACCATTGGAAATAACAATTGGAGAAGGCAAGCTCGCAAGGACAGAAACCCTCACATTCGCTATCGTAAGGTCCGGCTCTCCCTACAATCTATTGATAGGAAGGACCGCCATGCAAAAGATGGGTATTGTAGTCTCCACCATACACGCAGCGGTAAAATTCCATACACCTTATGGGATAGGAACCGTATTTTCTGGTTACAACCAGGGAAAGGCAGGAGACGCTGACAAAAAGATCAAAGAAAGTCCGGAGGAGCCTCCGAAAGCCATTCTAAGTTGTACAGATGCCGAAGAACGCATTGTGGTAATCGGAAAGCAACTCCCTGCCAACTTTAAGGCAGATCTGGAGAAGCTACTCAAAGCCAACAAAGATGTCTTCGCATGGACGTACTCAGACATGACAGGGGTCCCCATGACTCTTATGATCGATGGCAAGCCCTTCGGCACAGAGCATAAGCTTAATGAGTTCAAGCACATTGAACCAATTAAGCAGAAGTGACGAAGCCTGGCACCTGAAAGGAACGCAGCCGCTTGCAAAGAGGTAGATGAACTTGTACGAGCAGGAATACTTAGAGAAGTAAAATACCAAACCTGGGTAGCTAATCCAGTTATGGTAAAAAAGAGTGACGGAGGGTGGCGAATGTGTGTTGACTTCACCGATATCAATAAAGCTTGCCCAAAGGACTGCTACCCTCTGCCAGAAATTGATTGGAAGGTCGAATCCCTCTTGGGGTTCCGTTTGAAATGTTTTCTGGATGCCTACAAAGGGTATCACCAAATACAAATGGCAGAGGAAGATGAGGAGAAGACAGCCTTCTACACAGGAAAAGGGTGTCTATTGCTACAAGAAAATGCCCTTCGGTCTGAAAAACGCAGGGGCAACTTATCAATGGTTGGTTGACAAAGCCTTCCACAAACAGATAGGGAGGAACTTGGAAGCCTACGTTGATGATATGGTAATAAAAATTAGGAATAAGGAAGACCTACTCTCTGACATTCAAGAAACCTTCGATCAATTGAGGGCAATCAACATGAAGCTTAACCCCAAGAAGTGTTCCTTTGGCATGGAAGAAGGACAATTCTTGGGGCATCTGATTATGAAGCAAGGGATTAAGGCTAACCCTTCGAAGGTCAAAGCCATCACCGATCTGCAAGCTCCAAAGTCATTGAAAGAGTTACAAAGCCTAAACAGGAAACTCGCAGCACTTAGCAAGTTCCTGTCGAAAGGCGCAGATCGGTCTTTACCATTTTTCAAGACACTCAAGGGGTGTACAGATAAGAAGACTTTTCAATGGAGTTGTGAGGCGGAAGCCGCTTTCGAAAAGTTAAAAGAGTTCATGGAAATCTTGCCAACACTTACAGCCCCAATCAAAGGCGAAGTGTTGTTCATGTACATTGCGGCATCCTTTGAAAGCATCAGTGCTGTCTCTTAGCGGAAAGGGATAAGAAGCAAGTCCCGATCTACTTCGTTAGCAGGGTCCTGCAAGGGGCTGAATTAAACTATCCGGAGTTAGAAAAGCTGATCCTAGCCTTGGTTTATGCTGCAAGGTATCTTCGAAGGTACTTTCAAGCTCATCCCATCACGGTATTGACTGACAAGCATATTAAGCAGATACTAATGAAGCCTGAGAAATCAGGTAGAGTGGCCAAATGGGCTATCAAACTGGGAGAACATGAGATAGAGTACAAGGTTCAAAACTTCGTCAAAGGTCAAATACTTGCAGACTTTCTCCCTGAAACACCTTTCGGACCTAGTCAGGACAAGGAAATCCCAAAGGGAAAGCCCCCAAAGATGAAGGAGGGGTGGAAATTATATACAGACGGAGCCTCAAGCTCTGATGGTTTAGGAGCAGGTCTAATGCTGGTCAGTCCGGAGGGAAAGAAGTACACTTATGCATTACGTTTTGAGTTCGAAGCTACAAACAATGAAGCTGAGTATGAAGCTTTGCTAGCTGGCCTCCGACTTGCAAAATACATGGAAGTTCGCGACCTCTCCATTTTTGTAGACTTGCAGCTAGTCGCCAACCAAATAAAGGGCTCTTACGAAGCAAGGCAGCCCACCATCAAACAATATTTGGATAAAGCTAAAGAACTTCTTCACGAGTTCGAGTCCTATGATATAGCACATGTTCGCATAAACCAAAACAAGAAAGAAAATGCCTTAAGCAAGCTGGCTTCGATGGAATTTGCTCACCTAACAAAGGAGGTTTTAGTGGAAGTATTGGCCGATAGGTCAATCAAACGAGGCAAAGTGTCTGACGTCATACTTGAAGAAGGCCCCAATTGGATGACTCTAATTAGGGAGTACTTGATCAGTGGTACTCTACCAGAAGATCCTAAGCTTGCACGAAAGGTCAGGGTCAAGGCTTCGCAATATAGACTAATTGGGGATAATCTCTACTGAAGGTCCTTTCTATCTCCATGGCTTCGTTGTGTGGGATTAAAACAGGATTCGAACATCATCTATGATGTTCATGAAGGACCTTTCGGATTGTACGCAGGGCCTCGCTCCATTATCTCAGAAATAACGAAGTTGGGATATTATTGGCCATCGATGCTAGAGGACGTAGCTGAAATAACACAAATGTGCGATGCATGTCAGACACACTCAGAAGTTCCAAGACTACTTGAGCATGATGTAACCTCTGTCACATCAACAAGGCGTTTTCGCCAATGGGGATTCGACATAGTCGGACCTCTACCAGTAGCTCCAGGAGGGATACAATTCTTGGTAGTAGCCATAGACTATTTCACCAAATGGGTCGAAGCCAAACCTTTGGCATCAATCACAGGAAGGCATGTGGAAAAGTTCGCGTGGGAACACATAATTTGCCGATTTGGAGTCCCACACATCATCACATCCAACAACGGGAAGCAATTTGCCGAAGGGGTATTCCCATCTTTCTGCGAAGGCCTAAATATAAATCAAATGTTCACTTCTGTTGATGTCATCAACAGGGAAATTGTAATTGAAATCGAGATAAGGTTAGGACAATACCAGCATGAGTGGGTAGACGAACTACCCCAAATTCTGCAGACACATAGGAATATGTCCTTCGGCTAAAACAGCACAAGCAAAGCTAAGGCCTACATAAGAAGGACCCTATGTCATGTCAGAAGCCTACGGCGACGGAGCCTACAAGCCCGGAACGCTTAAAGGAAAAGTCATGAATAGGACTTGGAATGGTACCAACCTTCGTAAGTTTTACATATGAGACTTACTATTTTTAAAGCACTTAGCTTGTTTTTCAAATTCATGTAACGCATCCTTCTCACTTGGGAAAGAAGCATTAATGGTAGGTGTCTTAGTGTTCATTTCTTAAAATGATGTAATCCTCCCTACCCAATTAATGATATAAAATATTTCCCTCAAAATCTCTTGTTTCATTCTATACAACAAAGATTTGCTCAGCCAAGTAATTTACAAGTTTCAATGTCGAAGGATGATTCAAGACACATGTCTTGTATACACATAACATCCATTACAATTCACATTAACTTTCCTGCAAGACTTAGGGTATTCTAAGCCCTTTGTATCCTAAGGATAAAGACGGAGTGGGTCGCGACCCGCTGTCGCAGTCAAACTATACGATTGCTAAAAATCTTGGTCCAAAATACACACAATAAGGTTATAACCTTAGGTTGTATCTTTACGTTTATGCATAAGCGTAAGAGAAGATAAGCATGATATCAAACATGGGACAATGTCCACTGACTGGCATTCATAAGGCTAAATATAGTCATAGCCAACATTAAACATCAAGGCAATTGTCTAAAGTATGGGTCGAAGCCTAGAAATTCAAAAGATAAATTGTTCAAAGAAATAGGCACAGGCCTAAAAAAGCATCATAGGAAATTGTTTAAAAGGGTACATGCCACCCTTAAGACCAAATTACTGCCAACACGGCAGCCTTCATGCATTTTTCAAGGAATTTGGATCCTCTTGGTGTGAGGGAGACGGAGGCTTCAAGGATGCGGTCTTCTTGGTTGGAGATGGAGGCTGAATTTTCCTCGGCTTCTTGGACAAGAGATATTCTATTGAGGCTGAGGGGTCCTTGGTTGCTTCGGTGAGGAAAGGGTACTCTGCTGTAGTGTACGCGTTGCCGGCATCATTATACTCCTGCTCGGACGTTGGTCAGTAGTATGGTACCTCTGACAAGACCACCGGTTTCTTGGTCTCTGCAATTTCCTCCAACGTCGTACATTTCCCATAAAATATGGCCGCGTTCACCAGCTTCCCAACTATCTCCCCCACCTCATCGCTGTGGTACAATTCCATCGCAACATAAGGAACAACCTTCGACACCACCTCAGCTCTGTCCTTCTTTAAGTTCTTGCATTGGAGTTTTAGTCCATCTAACTCCTCACATAGCTTGATCTCCTGCTCCACCAACCTAGCCCTTTTAGCTTCGAGACCTGCACATTTGGACTCAAGTGAGGTAACTTGTGTCTTATAACCAGAAACCTTAGCCTCCTCCATCTTCAGTCTCCCACACTCAGCTAGAGCCTCTTTCAATTGCTCTTCGAGAGTGTCAATCTTGGCTCGGAGGGCTTCATACCGAGGATTCTTTTCGAAATCCAACATTGCAGCATTACATCTGGCCTCTAGCTCCGCATACTGCTTTTCTCTGTTATTCTCCCTATCAACAATCACAGCTACTTCTTCCTTGGCATCCTTCACCATATGAATCAACTCCCTTGTACGGGTGTTGAGATGATTATCCAGCATGGCTTGCCTTGTATAACTCTTGTCGTGTAAGTCACATAGCCTTTCAATGGACATGTCATTCAGGGTTCTCCTCCAGCTAGCAGGTGTAACATTGTCAACAAGCAGATGACAGGTGAGTACATTCGGAAGCTCTTTGGTATTTGGCAAACCTGCGTAAAATGTATTGGTCAGAAATAGAACATATTAAAGAAGGAGGAGTTAAAGCAATCTTTTACTTACCATGAAGGTCATCATCAACACCCTCCTCAGTCGACTGCATGATCACCTTCCCATGAGAAGTCTTTTGTTTTGTGGTCCTTGATGTAGGAGTAGGGATATTTAGCTTCCTCTTGGGGGTGGCCTTCGACGGCCTTGCACTCGGGCCTTTCCTGCTTTGCACCCTGTCTGCGATGCCGAAGGACCCCACGATTTTCAGTTGGTCACCCTCGGAGGGAGGATCATCAGAATCAACAATGTTCTCCACAAACTGGGGGGTTTCCTCAGTACTCACAGGTTTTGAAGGATGGACTACTGCAAGTGGCTCAACTGGTGAAGCATCAACATCATTGTTATTCACAGATACAGACGGAGACCCAACTCCGTAGCTCACATCTTTTAGGTCCTTGGGAATGAAGCTTACCTCCTTAGCACCTCCTGACACAACAAAGTTCCTGAATGTCATTCCTGCAACAACAAAAGAAAAGAGATAAATATCAGTAGATAAGTTATTTGTTTTATTTAAATGGGAATGTACATACTTTGTCCTTCACAAACTATCTCAGGCTTTGACGGAGACCCTTCCCAACAGTTCACAATGCCCACCATAAACAATATTGGCTCAGGGAATGTTTGCACATCAATTGGATGGCGTGCAAGACGCTGATACATGGGACTGCTTCTTATTTCATAAGGCAAGGGGTCATTGAACCTTTTTTCATCCAACATAAATGCTTTATCCAACAAAGCAGGGTACTCAGAAGGTATGATTGTGTTTTTAACATAGAAAAATTGCCCTTTTCAATTACTGATATTCGAAAAGGGTTTGGTTACTAGGTAGGGCACATCATGTTCACCTCTCTTTGCTATGGTTATCCAATCACCTCCAGGATATAGGTTAACAAAGTCCCTAAGCACAGTTAGTGTGGGCTCATAACCGTACGCTTTGCACATGACAATGTAGGTGGTTAATTTGGATAGGCCAAATGGGTTTAACCTAGAAATGTGAACTTTGTAGTATTGCAAAAATTCCAAAATTAATGGATGGATGGGTATCCTAAAGTTAGACTGGGTTAATGCATGCACATATAAGCCCACATACCCTGCGGGAGCATCAAAGATATTCTAGTTTTTGCTCGGAAGCATAACTTTGAACTCTTTGGGTATGGGATATTGACCAAGAAAGTCAGACAATGCTTCTTTTGATAAAGTGCATTTTTTTTGTCTAATGATTCTTTTTGCTGCCATACTCATATTGAAATAATAAGAGCAAGAAATGAAAGGCGAGGGATGGAATTTTACCTTACGAATCAACGGAAGCACAAGAGCACAGTAATGTGTATGTGTATTTTGGGCGGAAGGTAACTATGATCTAGGGTTTACCGTCCTAAGGGTTTATATACTCATTATGTTTTTAATCTTAGCCGCACATGTGTCTATCCAACTTTGACACATATACGGACTTCAAACGGATGGTAAAATTTTGAAAAGACGTTTACATTTATCGAAAACATAGCCGTTGTAGCTGTGACGCAGGTGGGCAAATAATCATTAGGCGCATTTAATGCGCAGTTAGTTAAGTACTTATCTTTTTCTCGTACGTTTTTGTGACGAAGGGGATAGAGTATATGTTAATTTTTTGAGTCGTAAGCAATTTATACTCGTACGTATATATCACTTTCGACTGGGGGGCATGATGATGTACCCTCCGAACGGGTCAAAGGACTCCCCTTCGAGCCTGTACGAAGCCTTCTCTTCGAAGGCCCAGGTCAATCTCCTAAAACGTTTCATTGGCGTAAAACCATTCATCTATGAAGTGGTTACCATGTGGGAATCCGCCAATCAAAGCCCTAAGCCCTTCGGGGTATCTCCTTCGAAGAAACTAGGATGGAGAACCATACTGACCTGGTCATACCCATGTCCCCTCTTCCCTTAGGCTTTCCCGCCAAGAAGGAGAACGTGGGTCACAAAGCCTTAGCGGTTACCACAAATCATGGGACGCCCCCATGATCTCCGAATTATGTGCAAGAGCTCTCTAAGGCCTATTTCCTCCCCTATAAATAGCTTAGACGAGCAAGAACAATGGTATGCTAACTCAACTCTCTCAATTTACTACCAACTTATTATAACATATACTTATTCGCACGCCGGAGGTGGTTCGCAGGGTCCAACCCCTGCGCAATCACTTAACGTAGTGTCTTAGTATTTCTTATTTCAGGTTAAAGACAAGCTTGGCGCAACCTCAACACCCCATAAAACCTTTGATCATCATCGAAGGCCTGGTCGTGCAATTTATTGTACAATCAATCTCCAACCGGTATAAGGACTTATATTTTTCAAAAAATTGTCTAACCTGAAATTATCTATACCACATATAATGAAGAATAACAATTTCACTCATAATATGTAGTAAAATGCATTTTAATGCATTTTTAAGGAAACAAATTAATATGTAATATATACAAATGATTACTGCTATGTATAATACATTAAACAATGATTATAGTATACATATTATCTAAAACATTCATAATATAAGTCTAGTGTCAAATTTGTTTGGTTATGAATATTTAGAGGATTTTGAGAATTGCATTTTTAATTAAAAATATTAGTAAAAGTTTAGAGAAATACTAATCATTTTGCTAATAAACTCGATTAAAAAGAATCATACATGTCAAAGTAAAAGATTTTCAGGTGATTTATAAAGTATGAAAATGTGTAATTCTTGTATAATATAATTTATATTTTGTAAAACAATCTCATATATAGATTTACTAATTATATATTGCACAAATGATGCAGGATTTCTGACCAGGTTTTAATATTTATAAAGTCTCGTCTACCTATGGTCTACCTAATGCACTAACGGGCAGTGTACCCGGTCGTGTGTAGTGTAGAAATCGATAAAACCGAGGTCGTCCCAAGAGCTATGCGTGTGGATCTAATTTAAGTTCTAGTGTCACTGGTTTTAAAAGGGGGTTTTATGAATTGATTTATTAAAATAAGAAATGAAATAAAAACAAAAGCAATTAAAAGTGGAAAAGATAATCAATAGGGAGAAATGTGCTAGCCTAGTTACTAATCTTGTTATGATATGATTACGTTTTCTAATTAGTGTTTTCTATCGCTCCACACGGGGGTTTAAGTCACTAGACTCATTTGGTCAATTTGTCTAGCCTATTTTCCATAGCGTCCTATTCCGTAACCTAATGATTACAAGAGTTCGTGGGTTTACCCTATGGAAGAGTCATTAAGTACCGCTACGATCTAAGATTTATTCAACGGAACCCAGCCTTTCGGATCTTAGGTTCCCCCTAACTTCTTAAGCATTTCCGTTTGGAAGGTGATCCTATGATCAATTCTCACCCAAGATAGTGATAGTCCTATGGTCAATTCTTACCACTATTCTCAACCTGATTCACTAGGGTCCTATGGTCAATTCTCCTAGCTTCCTAGATACTACCCAAAATTCCATGCTACCAAAACGAGGGTGTCTCAAAATAAGCAAAGAATGCATACATATAAAGCGATATGGAAACGAGAAAACTACATCATAACAATAATAATTTCATAACTAGGCTAACACTAAAGGTGTTTAGCCGATCATATTAAAACATGCAGAAAATTCAATGTTTAACAATATGAATGAAGACATGGAATAAATACAAGAATGTAATACGAAATACTAAAACTTATGTAGTGATAAGCGTGAATTCTCCCTTGAAAATGACTTGTATGCTGCTGAAAATCATCCTCCTTGAAGCCCTGAATCGTCTCTGGTTTTTGTGTGTTGAGAAGATTGATCGGTTAAAATCAAGTCATTATTTATTTCCAAAGAATACAGCGGAAGTTGTATTCCCGGGTCGTTATCCCCAACGAAGGCGTGAATGGAATTTCATGATCTCGGTTTGTGAATACGTGTTTTGAATGGTTAAATAAAGAGATTTTTGGTTTTCTAAGCTATGATTGATGAACGTAAAATAAAAACGATTTAAAAGGAAATAAAAACAATTTAGGAAAAACGAACGTGATTAAAAACGTAATTAAAATAAAAGAAATGCGAATTAACGAAAAACGGGACTGAGAACGAAGCTAAGAACGTCAAACTAATGAGATAAACACTTAAGGGGTACAAATACAATAAAAACTAATATTATAAAAGAAAATAAAAAAATTACAAAAGTTTAGGGGCTAAAAGTGTAAAAATTAAAATTAAAAATACTAAAACAAAGACAGGGGCTGAATTTGACCTTTTTGAAACTTGTTTTATAACTAAAAACTGTTTTATAAGAAAGACAGGGACTAAATTGCACTAAACTGAAACTAGGGGACGAATTTGTAAAAGGGGAAAACTAAAAACGATTTTGGACTGGAAAACAACCCAGGTTCGAACCTGGCTAACTTCAAACTTAATTAATAACTAAGGGACAATTTAAGGATAAGCTGTTAAGCAGCTTATGGAATAAGCTAAGGGCTACTGAGGTATCTAGGGTATCTAGGAAGTGTTAATAAGCTAGATGGGGCTGAAAAAGTACTGAGGAATAAGCTAAAAAGCACTAGGGGAGGGGCAATAAGCAAACACAAAAACAACCACAAGCAATCACCAATAACAACAATCTTAAAACAACAACTTACAATCTAACTCGCTAACAATCACAAACAAATTCTAATCCTAAATTCAAACAGCAAAACATTGACCAAAAATAAAATCTCAAGCTTTCATTAATGCGTTAACTTACAAGAAAAATAAATAAATAAACTGAGTAAAATTTGAAATTACAATACCTTCGAAAAATAAAAGCTAAATTAAACCTCACTTGCTTAACGAAAATTACAACTAAAAAAATAAAAACTTACCGAATTTAAAGCTAAAATAAATCCTTACAATTTCCTAAAAATAAATTAAAACTAAAAAAATAAATTACACTAAAAAAACGTACCCAAAAGCTAGCTAAAATAAAACCTACTTCTAAAACTAAACTACTCGACTAAATTTATATCCAAGATAAAAAAAACAATACAATAAAAAAATTAGTTCTTCGTCTTTTTTTCTTTTTCTGTGCTTCTTGTCTTCACCGTTGGATCAATCTTGTTCTCCACAGCAAGAATCTGAGCCGTTGGCTCTTTATTAGCCACGGATTGATGAGGTGGAGTGAAACCCGTGAACATGGTACTAGGAGAGTATGGGGGAAAGTGAAAGGTGATTGTGATGGTATTATGTTTTGGGGAAGTGGGAGGGGGGCGGATTAGGGTTCTTGTTGATTGGGATTTTGACCACAGGAAAGGGGGTTTGACTATCTTTTCTATCCGGTGTTTAGTTATAACTGAGATGGTGGGTCGGATTTTGTTTGATTGGGTGTTGGGCCTTGTGGTGATGGGCTGGTGTGAGAGTTTAAGCTTGGGTCGGTTTGGTTTAATAGGGGTGTGGGCCGGTTGGGGTTTAGTTTAAGATGGGATGGGTTTGTTTTAGCTTAGGGACAAAAGTTGTAAATGTAGAAACTTCAAGGACCATATTTGCCAAGCTTATTATTCCAAGGACCAAAAATTTATTTTTTATTATTTTTTTTTTTCTTTTTTTATTTTCTTTTTCAAGCTTGAGGGACTAGACTTGCCATTTGCAAATTTTGTTTGTTTTTCAATCGTTTTCAATCATTTTGCATATGAAAACACAAAAACACATCTCAAAGATATTTTTAACATTTTTTGATCGTTTTAAAGTGTTTTTGGTTGTTTTGACTCGAAAATTGGACGAAAAGATATGTGTAAAACGACACATATCAAATCCCCCACACTGAGCAATTGCTAGTCCCTAGCAATTTTTATGAAAAGTTGATGGATGTATCTCTTTACCAGAAGCCATCACCTCTGGAGTAGCCAAATGTTTCAGTTCAAGTAAGAACTATGGTACACTGATAACCATATGATTTTGAGCAAATCACCAGCTGCCAACGGATTTGGTTTGTCTTTACCAGAAGCCGTTTGCTTCTGGACTAGCCAACTCTTAGATAAAACCACTTATTATCTTTGGTGAGCTGATGACCAATTATGGTTTTCCAACTGCCTTTACCACAAGCCATAATCTTGCGGGCTAGCCAACTCTTCATCTTTTTAGGATATGGTGAGTCGAATACCATACAATTTTTGGCAAATTGTAAGCCGTAAACGGATTTGATATATCTTTACCAAGAACCGTTTGCTCTTGGATTAGCCAATCCTTTTGTGTGTTAGACATGGTGGACTGATAACCATTTGTTGTGTAAGTGCAAAACACTTACACCAAAAAAAAAAAAAAAAAAAAAAATTTTGGCCAAAAACGGGGGGATTAGATGGTTTATATACGTGATTAAATTCGTGAGAATTCCCCCCACACTAGAGATGAATATTGCCCTCAATATTCAAAGTACCGGCTGTTATGCCGAAACTGAGAACGTAAAAGGGAAATATTAAGGGCCATTTATTTTATTTTTGAAGTTTAAAACTTTTTTTTTTTTTTTTTTTTTTTTTTTTTTTTTTTTTTTTTTTTTTTTTTTTGAAATTTATGTACAACATCGGGGGCATCTCCCCCACACTAGGGTGGTAGAAAGTAGAAAGTAGTCAGAAGAAAATAGAAAGAAGTCAGAAATATGGGTGAAAACCCATATGGTGTGCTACTGTTTTTGTTAACCGAGTCGCTAGCTTGACTCGACCCCGAATTTATTTGTCCATGGGGAAGCATGTGGAAAAGAAAATCTCCATCGGACTTTCATTCGAAATGTTTGGATAAACATTGAAGTACTTGAAAGTTCCACTCCGATGAGATATATCCGGCACCAAAGAATGATAAATGGGGATGCCGGGATCAAAAACCTTGTCCTCGTTCCCAAAGGAGAGAAGGGAAGGACAAGCTACCTTATAATCACCGAAAGGTAGAAAGACTCGAACGACATATGTGATATCAATATAACGGCGATCCTCGAGGGGACGTGTCACATATGTCGTAGAAGGAGCATCCATATGAATCTCGGGATCAAGTGAGGTCATATCATTGAGTTTAGGACTAAGAGAGTCCTCGACCTCATCGTTCTCTAACACTTTATCAAAGAGAGGATTTATTTCGCTAGAAAAGTACTCATCATCAAATTCAAAAAGAGAATTCGAATAGACTTTGAGGCTTTCATTTAAAGCGTCCTCATCAGAAAGTGATTCGTCATCACTGGAGGAAAAATCATCATTTGCATTGAAGAGCGAGTTAGAGAAGATCCCGGAAGTATCCTCAGAAATGTCATGAGGATCACAATAAGACCAATCACACTCATTATAGGATATATCCTCAGACTCACTTGGGATTGGGATAGAGTTCTCAACACTAGACTTTATGAATTCGTCCGATTCCTTTTCAGGAATAGTGTCAAGATGCTCATCCCCCATAATGAGAGAGTCTTCAGAGTCCAAAGTATGTGATATGGGTGTGGATGCAGTGGTCTGAAGGGGTTGAATAATAGGATTACTCATAAGAATTGTATTCTCCCCTTCCTCATCTTCGTCATCGAGCATGCACGCCTGATTAAACAAGAAACGGTTGTGTGCTGCTCGTTCTATGGCGAGTAAATCTTCCATAGATTCACCATGACGACTTTCTGGGTTGGTTTTAACAGCCAGATTTGTAAGTTCAATTCGTATCTCTTGAAGTTCTTGGAATATATCTTCAAGAGATAGCTGAGGCTGGCTTTGAGTGGTTTGATACTGTGGAGGATAAGAATAATCATAATTGTTACAAGGGTCATGCTCATAGACAAGCGGGCTCCTCGTTTGACAATCGGAGCTATAGTGAGGACCTCCACAGTACTCACAACAATAATATTGTTGCGATTGATGAAGTGACTGATATGGGTTTTGGTCATAACCAAGATTTTGATCGTTACAAGAAACCTGCTCATAGACAAGCATGTTACTTGTTTGACAATCAAAACTTGGGTGAACACCTCCATAATCAGCACTAGGATCATTTGGCACATTTAAGTTTTGGTAACAGGGTTCTTGCCAAATTGAATCCTGAGGAAGGTTGCAATCCTTTTGAAAGTCTGGATAAGTATTTGTATCTTCGATTTCAGAATTGCAACACACGCAAAGTTCAGGGACATTCCCACATCCTTTGCAGAAACATCGTCCACAAAGTGAATCATCCCCCAACGGATCTTCACAATATACGCAATATTTGGGTGAAGATGGCTGGGGTTGTGGAGGGTGGTCGGAAGAATCTTGAGAATTATCGACGGAATTAAGCTCTTCTTCGAGAGCTACTTCACACCAATAACAAGATCCACGATCCTTTGGTGCATGATTTCCACACCGCTCACACTTACACTTTGCACAACGAAGAGTGTCAATCAACGGGCTTTTACAATGATAACAGTGATAGCCCAGTGACGACATAAGAATTAAACATAAATGAGGGTTAAGAAGATAGAATTAAACGGTTTAAGAGGATGAGAAAAAGAATTAAACAAATAGAGGGGATACGAAGAATATTTTTGGATTTTTAGAAATATTTGAAAAATACAAAAGGAAAGAGAAAAATAAATTTTGAAAAATAAAAATCTTTTTGGGTTTTTATAGAAAAATATTTACGAAACACGCAACGACAAACGAGAGATAAAATTCGCGTCAAGCCTTCCCCGGCAGCGGCGCCAAAATTTGATCGGTTAAAATCAAGTCATTATTTATTTCCAAAGAATACAGCGGAAGTTGTATTCCCGGGTCGTTATCCCCAACGAAGGCGTGAATGGAATTTCATGATCTCGGTTTGTGAATACGTGTTTTGAATGGTTAAATAAAGAGATTTTTGGTTTTCTAAGCTATGATTGATGAACGTAAAATAAAAACGATTTAAAAGGAAATAAAAACAATTTAGGAAAAACGAACGTGATTAAAAACGTAATTAAAATAAAAGAAATGCGAATTAACGAAAAACGGGACTGAGAACGAAGCTAAGAACGTCAAACTAATGAGATAAACACTTAAGGGGTACAAATACAATAAAAACTAATATTATAAAAGAAAATAAAAAAATTACAAAAGTTTAGGGGCTAAAAGTGTAAAAATTAAAATTAAAAATACTAAAACAAAGACAGGGGCTGAATTTGACCTTTTTGAAACTTGTTTTATAACTAAAAACTGTTTTATAAGAAAGACAGGGACTAAATTGCACTAAACTGAAACTAGGGGACGAATTTGTAAAAGGGGAAAACTAAAAACGATTTTGGACTGGAAAACAACCCAGGTTCGAACCTGGCTAACTTCAAACTTAATTAATAACTAAGGGACAATTTAAGGATAAGCTGTTAAGCAGCTTATGGAATAAGCTAAGGGCTACTGAGGTATCTAGGGTATCTAGGAAGTGTTAATAAGCTAGATGGGGCTGAAAAAGTACTGAGGAATAAGCTAAAAAGCACTAGGGGAGGGGCAATAAGCAAACACAAAAACAACCACAAGCAATCACCAATAACAACAATCTTAAAACAACAACTTACAATCTAACTCGCTAACAATCACAAACAAATTCTAATCCTAAATTCAAACAGCAAAACATTGACCAAAAATAAAATCTCAAGCTTTCATTAATGCGTTAACTTACAAGAAAAATAAATAAATAAACTGAGTAAAATTTGAAATTACAATACCTTCGAAAAATAAAAGCTAAATTAAACCTCACTTGCTTAACGAAAATTACAACTAAAAAAATAAAAACTTACCGAATTTAAAGCTAAAATAAATCCTTACAATTTCCTAAAAATAAATTAAAACTAAAAAAATAAATTACACTAAAAAAACGTACCCAAAAGCTAGCTAAAATAAAACCTACTTCTAAAACTAAACTACTCGACTAAATTTATATCCAAGATAAAAAAAACAATACAATAAAAAAATTAGTTCTTCGTCTTTTTTTCTTTTTCTGTGCTTCTTGTCTTCACCGTTGGATCAATCTTGTTCTCCACAGCAAGAATCTGAGCCGTTGGCTCTTTATTAGCCACGGATTGATGAGGTGGAGTGAAACCCGTGAACATGGTACTAGGAGAGTATGGGGGAAAGTGAAAGGTGATTGTGATGGTATTATGTTTTGGGGAAGTGGGAGGGGGGCGGATTAGGGTTCTTGTTGATTGGGATTTTGACCACAGGAAAGGGGGTTTGACTATCTTTTCTATCCGGTGTTTAGTTATAACTGAGATGGTGGGTCGGATTTTGTTTGATTGGGTGTTGGGCCTTGTGGTGATGGGCTGGTGTGAGAGTTTAAGCTTGGGTCGGTTTGGTTTAATAGGGGTGTGGGCCGGTTGGGGTTTAGTTTAAGATGGGATGGGTTTGTTTTAGCTTAGGGACAAAAGTTGTAAATGTAGAAACTTCAAGGACCATATTTGCCAAGCTTATTATTCCAAGGACCAAAAATTTATTTTTTATTATTTTTTTTTTCTTTTTTTATTTTCTTTTTCAAGCTTGAGGGACTAGACTTGCCATTTGCAAATTTTGTTTGTTTTTCAATCGTTTTCAATCATTTTGCATATGAAAACACAAAAACACATCTCAAAGATATTTTTAACATTTTTTGATCGTTTTAAAGTGTTTTTGGTTGTTTTGACTCGAAAATTGGACGAAAAGATATGTGTAAAACGACACATATCACTGGTTTTTGTGTGTTGAGAAGATATATAAAAATGCGGAATTAGGGCTTGTATTTATAGCCTCGACTAAGTTACGGTGTAACCTCTAGGGTTAGTTATCCTCAGTGATGATATTACAGCGTAACCTAAAGATAGGTTACGAACGTAGAACTTTTGTTAACTGATTTATGCCGTAACCTTGCAAATGGTTACGGCGTAACCTCTTGGATCAAGAAATTCTTCTAAGTCTTGGAAACATATATACGGCGTAACTTATGTAGGAGTTACGACGTAGCCTTGATCAACGTTGACTTTGGTCTTCTAGTGTTAATCTTAGTTACGGTGTAAGTAGAGTATGGATTTACGCCGTAACTCTTGTCTGGTCAGCATACTCTTGTGTATTTGCATTACTAACCTTCCAAATCCGCGTCTCTTCGTTCCAATGCTCATAAGTAACCTGGAAACGAAATATAAGCGAATAAGAGTATATATTCAAGTAAAATGATACAAATGATGAGCATATTAGGGGGAAATTAACACTAAAATATCAGGACAATTTGATGTTATCAAATATCCCCCCACTTGAACTCTACTTGCCCTCAAGTAAACCTTATTAGAATCATTCTTAAAAAGATATCTCCCAAGAGACTTGGAAAATGTAAGTTTAAAAACTTCCTATGCTAGAATTTATCAAACTCGAACACCTCACAAAATGGGAAAAAAACACTCATACTCTCTTTATTCTAAGTGTTAATTTCGGGGTGGTCACTCATTGCACGGTCGTAGCATGTATTCTATCATAGGCTTGGCAGTTACACAAATCTCCACCACTGGAGCTAAGGTCAAAATCCTTAAAGGCAATGTTGGGTGAATAAATATGAGGCTAGGGGTGATTTGTCATTACTAGCATACTACGGCAAAGGCGACAAAGACTATCGATACATGATCAAATCCATGGCCAAGACACCAATGACTGTTCACTCCCTCACCTAAGTATGGTTCATGACTAAAGGGTAGGATAAGACATGGGATGTACATAAATGGTGTAAAATAAAAATAAACAAGCAAATAGTCTTAGCCTATAACCAAGTTGTCATCGCCCACCGTCCATCCAAAGTCCAAGCTTCATGACGCAAAAACCGGATCATGATGTAATAAGTTAGTGTGCCAATGCAGATGTCATATGGCGAGGTGCACACTAACTTTGTCTTTAAAAGTAGTTGATGTAGATTAGCCATCAACTTCAATCTTCAATCGAATGTGATCGAGGTAGGTTCCTCGATTCTAGTCCAATAAGCTCCAATACTAAGGAATAGTGCTAATGAGACTTGCACTATCCTATATACAACAAATAAATAAATAAAAAAATATTATATATATATATATATATATATATATATATATATATATATATATATATATTATATATATATATATATATATATATATATATATATATATAGGGGGACTTTCTTACGAGAACCATTTTATGTGCGAGAACTGAGAGAACCACAAAAAACATACATGCACTCCTTTTAAAATAAAATAAAAATACATGCAAATCATCAATAATCGTAAGTATCCACCTATGTTCTTCAATATCATCATGAACTCATCCTCTTTTTTCACAAAAACCTTACACAAGGCCGCAATATTGTTGTTGCACGCCTTATAAGAACATACATGCACACCTTCAAAGAAAAATGTTGTATTTCCAATTTCTTATCAAATTCTTTAGAACAACTATGTTTTTTTAAAAACATATATGTTGTTTTTAGAACATATGTGCAAAAATACAATTATTGAAGGCGTGCATGTATATTTTTGGTGGTTCTCTCAGTTCTCGCAGATAAAATGGTTCTCGCAAGAAAGTCTCACTATATATATATATATATATATATATATATATATATATATATATATATATATATATATATATACAAATAAATCATCCCCCCACTAGAGATGAATCATATATGAGGAATATGGGGGGTCTTCAATGATCTTCAAATGTAGGCGTGATTCCTAAATCTCTCTACCCAAACCTCAAACTTGAGCAAACAGTGACTTCCCAATCATAAACTAAGACTACACGGTAGGCTAAGGCGAATAGGTGTAACGAAACAATACATTATATGGGTGAAGAAACGAAAAGAATGGCTCGAAAGGGTGTAACTAGGGGTATATTACATTAAAGGTGAGTGCAACAAAAGGGTTTAACACGGGGGTCGAAAAGTCGAGGTGACTAATCGATAAACACACACAAGTAAACACATATGGGCTATTTGGTCTAAATCCTAAACATTGCCTTCTTAAAATGTCCTTCCCAAATGTATCAAGCTAACTTGACACACTACTCGTCTATGGTCTCGAAATGATGTAAAAGCCAAGTTCTAAAATTTACAAACTACCGGCACACTCAATATTTGGTGGATTTGAGTAATATGGGGAAACTGAAAGGCTAAATCTCACCAAGGAATTAAAGGGTTATAGTGCGCTCGGCTAAGGTCTATTCTAGTTAGGTTAAGAAAAACATGTCAAAATTTAAAAAATGGCATAATTTTTCAAAATAAACTAGAAAAATGGGCAAAATAAAGTTCAAGTTATAATTCTACTCCCGTCCCCCCACTTGAAATGTACAAAGTCCCTTTTGTAAGTAAACATGCAATAATAAAGGAGAAAAGGAGGAATTAGAACGAGAACTCCCCTGAAATTTGCTCTTGAAAATGGTAGAAGGATCATGTTTGAGAAACTGTGCCTTCTCTTCGCCTAATGAGCAAACTCCAAATCTCTGAGATTACGTTACTACTCACAAGCATAGATCTAAAAATAAAAAGAAAATAAAAACAGAACAAAACAAAGAAACCTAACTCACTTTCGTAGGAATCACGGTTGCATTAACGTATGAAACAAGCATTTTAAACCGCTCGGTGTCCCGAGTGGAGTCTCGTGAGGGTTTACAGGGAACACACCCACAAAGTTCATTTAAAAACTAATACAAGGTTTAAGTATGTATGTTATTTAAAATTTAAAATTTTCTGGTACAGGAGAAAATTACGGCGTAAACTCATGATTGAGTTACGCCATAAGTAATGACACCTGAGAAAACTGCAGATATCTGACGATGGTTACGGCGCAACCATAACAATAAGTTACGCCGTAAAAACTCTCTGAGAGGAATTCCAGAAGTGAAAGACTCCACGGTGCATTTCCAAGCCAACCGTCTTTCTCCAAACCTGCAAAAAGTCATAACAAAACAAACCAAACCCAACAATACTAAAAAAAAAGGAAAGAAAAAGGATAATTCGGGTTGTCTCCCAAAAAAGCACTTTTGTTTATTAATGATTCTTTAAGTTTGACTCAAGGTTATGGTTCAAGGTTCCTTACGGGCGCGCCCATCCGCGTCCAATTCCAGGTACCTTCCCTTTCATGCAATAAAGGATGAGTCTAAAGCTTTCAAATTCCCATTCTCCTTAGGATACATTGAGAAAGGGAGGTAACGTTGCGTATCTGGTGGAAATTTTGCCTTGACCCATTCATCTCGAAATTGAATTTCGACTTGCTTACTTAGTGGAGCATTCACAAATTTAATTTTGATCTAATCTTTGAAAGATATATCATCATACCCAATGTTACCTCTTTTATGCCCGTTAAAGCATGCCCATTCGTTTGTGAACCGTTCGAGCATGTTTGTCTTTAGGGATTCTCCTCCATTACACTTTTCTAGAAAAGGATTACAAGTGGGCCATGCTTGAGTCGTTCATCTTTTTTTTTTTTTTTTTTTTTTTTTTTTTTTTTTTTTTTTTTTTTTTTTTTTTTTTTTTACAAAAACCGGTTCGCAAAAGTGAACTGTCCATTGAACCTTCTCGTTCAAATTAGCGTTCATGAAGTTTGTACGGAACCACATTTCTTTAATTATCCTTTCTTCTTCAAAGCACCACCAAACTTTTGCCTCCTTTTTAATTCCCTTATTTTTGCTTCACCCCCACCATTGCATCCTTTGACGAAGGGGTCGCATGTTGGCAAAGTTAGCTTAGCCGCGTCATCCATTATCGTCATGGGTGTACAACAGTGTATGTAAAACCCAAAAATTACATTCATCTGAAATTCTCATTTTACCCTTCGAAAAGAAAATTTAAATTATAAGAACACAAGTAAAGGTATTAGAAATCCATGACCTAAGAAAATAAAATTTGACATACTTGACATTTGTAGTATATCTTACACGCCTACATGTCTTGTTGAGGCCCGATCCTTATAAAAAAATTTGTACCCATCTAAAGGACCGAATATACTTTTGGGACTAAACATCACACGTGAGAATATCACATATGGGTCCAAAAATATTAATCTTGGTACACAACAGATAAAAAATTAAAGATGTGATAATATTTTAAAATCTAAAGAAGAATTAGTCTCATTGTATCCCACAAAACTCGCCCAAAATCACGCATGCACAACCGAAATCTAATCAAATAAATTAAATGTAATTTACTACCTAAATTAAAAAGGGAGACGCTCCACTTACTTATTTTATTATTATGTTCTATTCTTCCATTCTATTCTCAAAACCATTCGACAAATCCTCCAAGATATACACACAAGGCTGCTATTTGTTTCTACCTCTAAGGCTCTAAGATCGAGTAGTTTGAAGGTGTTGCTGTTGGAGTTTGTTCATAAGGTGCAAGTGTTATTGTTGTGCTGTTCGTGTTATGGGTGTTCGTGGATTCCTTATTTTCGTTCTCCTTGTCTTTGTCTCGTTATCAAGGTATTACAACTCACTCGTGTTTTTTTTTCTTCCCTTTCTTTCCTTGGTCCATTCGATACCCATACGTTTGTACGATCTAACAAAATCAATATATCTAAAACCCTAATCATAATATGTCCAACTGAATATGTTATTCTTGTTATTCAAGTCATTAACTGGTCTTAAAACCCCATGAATATGCCACATAAAATTATGGGAGATGGTCCATGAGCTAACAAATCTAAAACCCTAATATGTGAACCTAATGCATCATGTTTTCAACCCTACAATACGCATGATTGTGACAAAAAATACACGAATAAGTCTGATGAAACTGACCCTTTCGAAACAGAAAATAAAAGAAGGAAATTGCATGCTTGTTTGTCATTTTTTGAAACTGTGTTGCATAATAAGGTGGTGTCAACTAGAGTGGATAATATGATTTTATGTGGTCACAAGTGGTGTCGTGTGGCTGTGTTTAGGAGTCACTAGGAGGGCTGTTTATGAGTCGAGTTAGGCCGTGATATAAGTCGAGTTTACGTGTATATTGGGACAGTAATGTTAGTCGAGTTGCATGTGAAAGGATGGGTCTAGTGAGTGTGTTTGTGAGTCGAGCTTAGGCTGGGAAACAATGGTGTGTTACGTGTGTATTTTAGTGTGTAAAGTGGGACGAGTACAAGGGATAGATAGATCGAAATATAGTGATATTAAACTCTTTCAAATCAGACTTCGTACATGATTGTTAACCTGAAATATACAATCTGAAACCTTGACATGATATTATGAATTTGATTTCAAATTGATGAATGTGTTGGGTTGCTAATATGGGAACATAAAATCAGTTACATGCATAATGGGTCTGGAAAAGTTAACATGGGAACATTGAAAGTTCATGCGTATAACATGGGTGATATGATGGTGGTATGGTCAAGTGTTACTGCGACAAGTATGGGTGGATATAGGGGTTGTTCATGATTGATAGAATCTAAACCAAATATGACTAAATGGCCTATTTTATACTTTGTTTTGAATCTCTATATATATAATATATGCGACTTATATCATGGTAGAAGTCATGAAAGTGGTGCATGTGTTACGCATGTAATATAATAGTTAACTATGGTCATGCTTGCATGAAATTGGAATGTATGTTGTTCATAAAATAACAAATAGGATACATGTGTGATTTTATATGTTAGACGTGTCGTGTTTTATGGACAAATAAGAAAGGATTTTGTGTGCGTTAATATGATGTCATATGTGTGTCGATTATGTATGCTTTGGGCATGACAAGAATATGTATTAAATTATGAACGACGGGCCTAAAATTTACCATCCTAATATGAAGTTATAGTATAAACTCTAAAGAAATTTATTTGACATTCTTAATAGTTAATTTTGATAATTTACACCGTTAACCTTAAACTTAATTAAAATGATATATTGAACCCTAATCTTTGGGAGATTGTCAAAAGCAACCCTAAACTATAATATTATAATATCACGTCTTAAAGTTATTTAATTGTCATTTATGACGCTAAAAGTTACTCAATCGGGAAAATGACTAAATATGGCAAGTTACTAAAAATAGGAAAATTACTAAAAATGGAAAGCCGACTAAAAGAAGTAATCTGAATTAAATAGGATATTAATAAGACAGTCATGAATTCGTGTAGATTCGTTGAAGATGGAGTTTGCTTCCGACCTTTATATTTTCTGTTGTGTTTGCACGTGCGGTATAAGGTACAGATATTCTGCTTCTTTGATAAGAGGCCTTCATTCTCTTATTATGATTCGTATTAGGGTTCCCTATACCATTGCTATGTTCCCTTCATTCATGAACTCCGACCTTTTGAACCATCATGATATTGAACCTTTTATGATTATGAACCTTTCATTCATGAACCTTTAATTATGAACCCTTGACCATGAACCTTTGCTTATGAACCTTTGCCTATGAACCTTTGCTTATGAACCTTTGCTTATGAACCTTGCTTATGAACCATGATTATGAACCTATGATTATGAACTTATGAAACAAGACATTGACCTATGCAAGTAAGCTAAATACATGATTCACGATACTTGACCTTGACCCTCAGTTTGATACTACGAGCCACTCACTAGGCATGAGGGTTTCATGTCCATGTCAGTCGATGCACCGATGGCATGACTCTAGGGCAGGAGAGTGATGACCTGTCCCGTCCCTTCACGTTTATGTTTATGATTCATGTTTATGTAGAGGCAGATTATGGCCACCGGGGGCGTATGGATGCATCCTAGATTTGTTCATGTTCATGTTATGTTATGTTATTCATGGTGACTGATGGTGTGTGCGATACACATCTTTCACACTCCGGGAGCTAGCTACTCCAACCCATGATTGAGGACACCCCTCATATTTACAGGATACCCATGATTGAGGACACCCCTCATATTCACAGGATACTAAGAGGTCTCCCCTCTGCATGTTTACGATTATGATTATGATTATGATTCATGTTATGTTATGGGCTCGTAGTGGATTTCTGACTTCCTTTACCATGTACCCTTTTACCTTTCCTTATGATACCATGTACTCTTACCTTCCATTTTGATACCATGTATTCATGCTTCCATTCCCTTTTAATCATGTTATTTATTCATTATACTACTGTTGTTACGATATATCTGTTCACTGGGCTTTTTAAGCTCAGTCGCACGTTTCTTTTCGTGTGCGGCAGGTTTTAGTTGGAAGCTGGGTATGAGTGAAGAACTGTTGGACTTAGAAGACCTTGATAGTTATTCTGAAGTAGAAGTCATTAGAAGGATTGCATTGCAGACTTAGTATTTAGCTTTTGTTTCCTTTGTAACCTTGTGTTTTCAGTATTTCATTTGTAACCTTTGAGAATCCTTGTATTACTATTGAATGTATGCTTTGTTTGATCTGATATGAAGCCATTAATGTGATACTTCTACCCTTGCTGGGTTGGGGTGTTACAATTATGGTTTCAGAGACAGGCTGCGATTCGTAATACATTTACCCTTGACCTGTGTAAGTTAGGACCACTAAGTTTTCCCTGTAGGCGCTCGTAAGACAACCTTTGAAAATTTGCTTTAAGGTTTCCTAATAGGAACGTAAGTTTTGACCGGTGAGGAATGGGTAGACTATAAGGTATTTGTTTAAGTATCATTGCTTCCGCATTACTCTGATTCGTGACTTTGCTTTTAGCTAAGCCTTATAAGAACTTTTGTTTCAGAAGCTAGAAAACTTGCAACCTAAGTTTAGTAACCAAGTAAGTTTGAAATCCCTCGAGAACTACATGGATACCTTGCACCATTTAAGTTTCACTTCCTGATTTTGAATCCCCATTTCCGATTTGTTTGATAAATGGTTTGATACCTTTCTAACCATCCAGATGGTCATCCAACCATAATGTGTTTGACACATTCTACGAATTCATTACTCATGTCAGATATGAAGTGTGTCATCTAATACTACTCAGTTCTGAGTGATCCATTACTACTCCTATGAGAATCCTGACAATTATCACTTTTGGTTAGATCCTGTTGACGTCTGATATCACTTTTGAAAATAGAAAGCTTATACTTTGCACCACCTAAGATTTGAACATGACTAAATCTTGAAGGCATTGAGAATTTCATAATAATTGTCTGACACTATTTGATCCTTATCTTTAGATTTTGACTCTGATCTTTGATCCTTTCGTAAATCATTTTGACATCTCTTCGGGCATTCTGAGAACCTCCATGGCGATGACGTACCTGATATGTTTTGTTTTTGTCTCTTGTTTTTGATAAGTATCTATGAATCTTCCGACACCATTTGATTTCGTTTCACCAATCTCTATTCCTATGAGAGGTCTTGTGGTGTGTAACCACAAGTATAAAAATCTTTCCCCCTCACTTTTGAATGATAAAGATTTGATTTGTGATCCGTCTTTCTTTGGATAATTAACTTCGATTTTATTCTGACAAGGGATTTGTCGATTGAACATTCAAAATATTGACAACTACCCTTCTACGTTTCACCTTTGACGTTTGCAAAAAAATTTTGAACTCCCTACCATGATTACCGATTGTTAGACCCTCTGCTATCGCTATTATTCTGGAGACTCGTGTGTTGATTTCGCGGTTATGAAGTTTCCCTAGAACCCATTTCGTACACCAATGAATGAACCTCATCTTGAGAGCTCTTTGGCACCTTGAGTCTTCTGAACATGAACCTAATCTTGAACGTTATTTGGCACCCTGAATCTTGAATATGATTCCTGGTCGAACCACCAAAATTTTCCATCGGGGCATGAAGAAGGATTTGACTTGATACCGAGAGATTTTCTAGTCACTAAGCGAAGGTGTCTTTCAGATGTGTCTGGGATCATATAAATTGATGTGAGCAGCCGGGAAGAGCAGCAACCGAAGACCAGGAAGTGAGTTTACTTAAGTTTATTTTCTGGGCATGTTTTAGTTTCGTTCGCGATAAAGAAGAATAGTGACTGGAGATAGCTGAACCGTATTACTGTTAGGAGCCAATATTCCTCCACCCTGATACGATTATGTGTTTGTTTAATTTTAGAGCGTCAAGTTTCCTTATGATAAATAAATTTTATTCTTGGAATCGCCTTCCGTATCCATAAACGACTACTATGACGGTTAGTAACGCTAATAGTATTAGCTAAAGCCTAATAGTATTAGCTAAAGCTCTGACTGTTTATGAGAATGATAATTAACGATTTCTCGTGAGTGCTTGGACAATGGTTATTGTATGACTTAATAGTACGTTCGGAAACGAGGACGAGCATGAAAATCATCTTTGTACTTTGTTAGAAAATTCGCCGATCATTTGTGCCTTCTGAGAGATTGATATTTGTTCTTAATGGAGGATATCTCTTTAAGTTTCGCAAGCCTTGAAATCTATCACCATGTGGTCAAGACTAATAACAGAATGGAGAACTGAAACCTTTTGAACTTTGCAGAAGAATTCTGGAAGAGGTTTGCAACTTATGATACCATTGAGAAATTTCGTGAACAGAGAGAAACAACTTAGTTTGATTTAGAATGGAGTTTTGGAAAAGTTGAAATTGAAATTAGCTTCCATACCCTCGGGCGGAACAATTTTTGGGATAAATCAAAAAGAGACTCGGTTATACTCCCTTGCAGCATAGAAGGCTTTTCGTAGCACCAGGATAACTATAAACACATCAGAAGAATTATCTCACTGCCTGACTTGGAGTTGGCAACAACGGCGGCTTCCCTGAAGAGTGAAGACATTCCTCACAAGGTAGAAGTGTGGGCGATGCTGAAGATCTAGTCAAGATGGCGAACCTGAAACTGATGAAGACGTGCAGTCTCACTTCCCTATTCATCTTGGTTGTACTAAGATGAATTGAGAGCGGAAGCAGGCTGGACGATGAAGGAATTTAAAGAGCATGCCAGGAATTCACATTACTCCATCACATCCCAAGAAGAACTGCAGGAGGCTTGACGAACCAGACACAAGTTCCCGATTTTGGTTTCACTTCCCGATTGATGGACAAACGAAGACAGATTAACCGGACTTGAGGAGATTGGATGTGTTGAATGAACGGACTTTAGAAACAGACCCTTTATGTTTGGAAGAATTGATACTATGAATGCCGAAGTTCTGGGCAACTAACTTCCAGTTCCGTTGACCCTCTTAAGTTTTGTTATATAGTAATAAGATCCTCTTATGATTTAAGTTCCCTAGAAACATTTTAGTTTCGTGTTTATTTTTCGTATGTTCGGTGATGGCTTTATTTTGAAAGATTTTGGCGAATTGTGGAAGATATGATGCTTGTGACAGCGTGCCTCACTTTTGCTAGGCAATCTGGGATTTTGATACTCGTGCGAATAGTTTAGTTTTTCCCTCTTGACTAAGGCATTCGATTTTGTTGACCTCGAGACTGTAGAAGTACTAGGTGGAATAAGATAAGTGGTTTTGATTACGACTTGAGATAAAGTATGACCATCATAAGGGCATATTTATATGATGCCAGTATTATGACGTCTGGCCAACGTGATAATACTTACATCATATAACGTGCACTTGTTATGGGCATAGGATATCTTGGGAAGTACCTAAGAAGTTTAGAATTTGAATCTCCGTTGGAATTATCCGTGATTAGAGAGACTTTAAGTTCATTCTACCTATGCGTATACTCTACCTTCGTTCGTTAAATATTTGATGAGTTGGACTCTCGTTTTTCAATCTGTTGACCTAAGATATAAATCTTGAATTCTTGTAAAGCTCTCTATTGTTGATACAGTTAATTTGATCTGAAATCTTGTTCGCATTCCGTATGATCTGTCCTGAAGATTTACCTATCCTTCATTTTTGTTGCATGGTCTTTTGATCGGAAACAACCTAATTTGTCTCCTTCTAAGGAAATTTGAACCCACTTCATTTTTATTCGAGCCATGAGAAACCATTTGGTATGAAGATCTTTTTTTCCCCGGGCATGAGAATGTATGTGACGATCTTTTGCGAGTTGCTACGACTTCGTCTAACCTTGCGGCTTCAATTTTCGAGGACGAAAATTTTTTTTAGAGGGGAAGAGTTGTAAAACCCAAAAATTACATTCATCTGAAATTCTCATTTTACCCTTCGAAAAGAAAATTTAAATTATAAGAACACAAGTAAAGGTATTAGAAATCCATGACCTAAGAAAATAAAATTTGACATACTTGACATTTGTAGTATATCTTACACGCCTACATGTCTTGTTGAGGCCCGATCCTTATAAAAAAATTTGTACCCATCTAAAGGACCGAATATACTTTTGGGACTAAACATCACACGTGAGAATATCACATATGGGTCCAAAAATATTAATCTTGGTACACAACAGATAAAAAATTAAAGATGTGATAATATTTTAAAATCTAAAGAAGAATTAGTCTCATTGTATCCCACAAAACTCGCCCAAAATCACGCATGCACAACCGAAATCTAATCAAATAAATTAAATGTAATTTACTACCTAAATTAAAAAGGGAGACGCTCCACTTACTTATTTTATTATTATGTTCTATTCTTCCATTCTATTCTCAAAACCATTCGACAAATCCTCCAAGATATACACACAAGGCTGCTATTTGTTTCTACCTCTAAGGCTCTAAGATCGAGTAGTTTGAAGGTGTTGCTGTTGGAGTTTGTTCATAAGGTGCAAGTGTTATTGTTGTGCTGTTCGTGTTATGGGTGTTCGTGGATTCCTTATTTTCGTTCTCCTTGTCTTTGTCTCGTTATCAAGGTATTACAACTCACTCGTGTTTTTTTTTCTTCCCTTTCTTTCCTTGGTCCATTCGATACCCATACGTTTGTACGATCTAACAAAATCAATATATCTAAAACCCTAATCATAATATGTCCAACTGAATATGTTATTCTTGTTATTCAAGTCATTAACTGGTCTTAAAACCCCATGAATATGCCACATAAAATTATGGGAGATGGTCCATGAGCTAACAAATCTAAAACCCTAATATGTGAACCTAATGCATCATGTTTTCAACCCTACAATACGCATGATTGTGACAAAAAATACACGAATAAGTCTGATGAAACTGACCCTTTCGAAACAGAAAATAAAAGAAGGAAATTGCATGCTTGTTTGTCATTTTTTGAAACTGTGTTGCATAATAAGGTGGTGTCAACTAGAGTGGATAATATGATTTTATGTGGTCACAAGTGGTGTCGTGTGGCTGTGTTTAGGAGTCACTAGGAGGGCTGTTTATGAGTCGAGTTAGGCCGTGATATAAGTCGAGTTTACGTGTATATTGGGACAGTAATGTTAGTCGAGTTGCATGTGAAAGGAATGGGTCTAGTGAGTGTGTTTGTGAGTCGAGCTTAGGCTGGGAAACAATGGTGTGTTACGTGTGTATTTTAGTGTGTAAAGTGGGACGAGTACAAGGGATAGATAGATCGAAATATAGTGATATTAAACTCTTTCAAATCAGACTTCGTACATGATTGTTAACCTGAAATATACAATCTGAAACCTTGACATGATATTATGAATTTGATTTCAAATTGATGAATGTGTTGGGTTGCTAATATGGGAACATAAAATCAGTTACATGCATAATGGGTCTGGAAAAGTTAACATGGGAACATTGAAAGTTCATGCGTATAACATGGGTGATATGATGGTGGTATGGTCAAGTGTTACTGCGACAAGTATGGGTGGATATAGGGGTTGTTCATGATTGATAGAATCTAAACCAAATATGACTAAATGGCCTATTTTATACTTTGTTTTGAATCTCTATATATATATAATATATGCGACTTATATCATGGTAGAAGTCATGAAAGTGGTGCATGTGTTACGCATGTAATATAATAGTTAACTATGGTCATGCTTGCATGAAATTGGAATGTATGTTGTTCATAAAATAACAAATAGGATACATGTGTGATTTTATATGTTAGACGTGTCGTGTTTTATGGACAAATAAGAAAGGATTTTGTGTGCGTTAATATGATGTCATATGTGTGTCGATTATGTATGCTTTGGGCATGACAAGAATATGTATTAAATTATGAACGACGGGCCTAAAATTTACCATCCTAATATGAAGTTATAGTATAAACTCTAAAGAAATTTATTTGACATTCTTAATAGTTAATTTTGATAATTTACACCGTTAACCTTAAACTTAATTAAAATGATATATTGAACCCTAATCTTTGGGAGATTGTCAAAAGCAACCCTAAACTATAATATTATAATATCACGTCTTAAAGTTATTTAATTGTCATTTATGACGCTAAAAGTTACTCAATCGGGAAAATGACTAAATATGGCAAGTTACTAAAAATAGGAAAATTACTAAAAATGGAAAGCCGACTAAAAGAAGTAATCTGAATTAAATAGGATATTAATAAGACAGTCATGAATTCGTGTAGATTCGTTGAAGATGGAGTTTGCTTCCGACCTTTATATTTTCTGTTGTGTTTGCACGTGCGGTATAAGGTACAGATATTCTGCTTCTTTGATAAGAGGCCTTCATTCTCTTATTATGATTCGTATTAGGGTTCCCTATACCATTGCTATGTTCCCTTCATTCATGAACTCCAACCTTTTGAACCATCATGATATTGAACCTTTTATGATTATGAACCTTTCATTCATGAACCTTTAATTATGAACCCTTGACCATGAACCTTTGCTTATGAACCTTTGCCTATGAACCTTTGCTTATGAACCTTTGCTTATGAACCTTGCTTATGAACCATGATTATGAACCTATGATTATGAACTTATGAAACAAGACATTGACCTATGCAAGTAAGCTAAATACATGATTCACGATACTTGACCTTGACCCTCAGTTTGATACTACGAGCCACTCACTAGGCATGAGGGTTTCATGTCCATGTCAGTCGATGCACCGATGGCATGACTCTAGGGCAGGAGAGTGATGACCTGTCCCGTCCCTTCACGTTTATGTTTATGATTCATGTTTATGTAGAGGCAGATTATGGCCACCGGGGGCGTATGGATGCATCCTAGATTTGTTCATGTTCATGTTATGTTATGTTATTCATGGTGACTGATGGTGTGTGCGATACACATTTTTCACACTCCGGGAGCTAGCTACTCCAACCCATGATTGAGGACACCCCTCATATTTACAGGATACCCATGATTGAGGACACCCCTCATATTCACAGGATACTAAGAGGTCTCCCCTCTGCATGTTTACGATTATGATTATGATTATGATTCATGTTATGTTATGGGCTCGTAGTGGATTTCTGACTTCCTTTACCATGTACCCTTTTACCTTTCCTTATGATACCATGTACTCTTACCTTCCATTTTGATACCATGTATTCATGCTTCCATTCCCTTTTAATCATGTTATTTATTCATTATACTACTGTTGTTACGATATATCTGTTCACTGGGCTTTTTAAGCTCAGTCGCACGTTTCTTTTCGTGTGCGGCAGGTTTTAGTTGGAAGCTGGGTATGAGTGAAGAACTGTTGGACTTAGAAGACCTTGATAGTTATTCTGAAGTAGAAGTCATTAGAAGGATTGCATTGCAGACTTAGTATTTAGCTTTTGTTTCCTTTGTAACCTTGTGTTTTCAGTATTTCATTTGTAACCTTTGAGAATCCTTGTATTACTATTGAATGTATGCTTTGTTTGATCTGATATGAAGCCATTAATGTGATACTTCTACCCTTGCTGGGTTGGGGTGTTACAATTATGGTTTCAGAGACAGGCTGCGATTCGTAATACATTTACCCTTGACCTGTGTAAGTTAGGACCACTAAGTTTTCCCTGTAGGCGCTCGTAAGACAACCTTTGAAAATTTGCTTTAAGGTTTCCTAATAGGAACGTAAGTTTTGACCGGTGAGGAATGGGTAGACTATAAGGTATTTGTTTAAGTATCATTGCTTCCGCATTACTCTGATTCGTGACTTTGCTTTTAGCTAAGCCTTATAAGAACTTTTGTTTCAGAAGCTAGAAAACTTGCAACCTAAGTTTAGTAACCAAGTAAGTTTGAAATCCCTCGAGAACTACATGGATACCTTGCACCATTTAAGTTTCACTTCCTGATTTTGAATCCCCATTTCCGATTTGTTTGATAAATGGTTTGATACCTTTCTAACCATCCAGATGGTCATCCAACCATAATGTGTTTGACACATTCTACGAATTCATTACTCATGTCAGATATGAAGTGTGTCATCTAATACTACTCAGTTCTGAGTGATCCATTACTACTCCTATGAGAATCCTGACAATTATCACTTTTGGTTAGATCCTGTTGACGTCTGATATCACTTTTGAAAATAGAAAGCTTATACTTTGCACCACCTAAGATTTGAACATGACTAAATCTTGAAGGCATTGAGAATTTCATAATAATTGTCTGACACTATTTGATCCTTATCTTTAGATTTTGACTCTGATCTTTGATCCTTTCGTAAATCATTTTGACATCTCTTCGGGCATTCTGAGAACCTCCATGGCGATGACGTACCTGATATGTTTTGTTTTTGTCTCTTGTTTTTGATAAGTATCTATGAATCTTCCGACACCATTTGATTTCGTTTCACCAATCTCTATTCCTATGAGAGGTCTTGTGGTGTGTAACCACAAGTATAAAAATCTTTCCCCCTCACTTTTGAATGATAAAGATTTGATTTGTGATCCGTCTTTCTTTGGATAATTAACTTCGATTTTATTCTGACAAGGGATTTGTCGATTGAACATTCAAAATATTGACAACTACCCTTCTACGTTTCACCTTTGACGTTTGCAAAAAAATTTTGAACTCCCTACCATGATTACCGATTGTTAGACCCTCTGCTATCGCTATTATTCTGGAGACTCGTGTGTTGATTTCGCGGTTATGAAGTTTCCCTAGAACCCATTTCGTACACCAATGAATGAACCTCATCTTGAGAGCTCTTTGGCACCTTGAGTCTTCTGAACATGAACCTAATCTTGAACGTTATTTGGCACCCTGAATCTTGAATATGATTCCTGGTCGAACCACCAAAATTTTCCATCGGGGCATGAAGAAGGATTTGACTTGATACCGAGAGATTTTCTAGTCACTAAGCGAAGGTGTCTTTCAGATGTGTCTGGGATCATATAAATTGATGTGAGCAGCCGGGAAGAGCAGCAACCGAAGACCAGGAAGTGAGTTTACTTAAGTTTATTTTCTGGGCATGTTTTAGTTTCGTTCGCGATAAAGAAGAATAGTGACTGGAGATAGCTGAACCGTATTACTGTTAGGAGCCAATATTCCTCCACCCTGATACGATTATGTGTTTGTTTAATTTTAGAGCGTCAAGTTTCCTTATGATAAATAAATTTTATTCTTGGAATCGCCTTCCGTATCCATAAACGACTACTATGACGGTTAGTAACGCTAATAGTATTAGCTAAAGCCTAATAGTATTAGCTAAAGCTCTGACTGTTTATGAGAATGATAATTAACGATTTCTCGTGAGTGCTTGGACAATGGTTATTGTATGACTTAATAGTACGTTCGGAAACGAGGACGAGCATGAAAATCATCTTTGTACTTTGTTAGAAAATTCGCCGATCATTTGTGCCTTCTGAGAGATTGATATTTGTTCTTAATGGAGGATATCTCTTTAAGTTTCGCAAGCCTTGAAATCTATCACCATGTGGTCAAGACTAATAACAGAATGGAGAACTGAAACCTTTTGAACTTTGCAGAAGAATTCTGGAAGAGGTTTGCAACTTATGATACCATTGAGAAATTTCGTGAACAGAGAGAAACAACTTAGTTTGATTTAGAATGGAGTTTTGGAAAAGTTGAAATTGAAATTAGCTTCCATACCCTCGGGCGGAACAATTTTTGGGATAAATCAAAAAGAGACTCGGTTATACTCCCTTGCAGCATAGAAGGCTTTTCGTAGCACCAGGATAACTATAAACACATCAGAAGAATTATCTCACTGCCTGACTTGGAGTTGGCAACAACGGCGGCTTCCCTGAAGAGTGAAGACATTCCTCACAAGGTAGAAGTGTGGGCGATGCTGAAGATCTAGTCAAGATGGCGAACCTGAAACTGATGAAGACGTGCAGTCTCACTTCCCTATTCATCTTGGTTGTACTAAGATGAATTGAGAGCGGAAGCAGGCTGGACGATGAAGGAATTTAAAGAGCATGCCAGGAATTCACATTACTCCATCACATCCCAAGAAGAACTGCAGGAGGCTTGACGAACCAGACACAAGTTCCCGATTTTGGTTTCACTTCCCGATTGATGGACAAACGAAGACAGATTAACCGGACTTGAGGAGATTGGATGTGTTGAATGAACGGACTTTAGAAACAGACCCTTTATGTTTGGAAGAATTGATACTATGAATGCCGAAGTTCTGGGCAACTAACTTCCAGTTCCGTTGACCCTCTTAAGTTTTGTTATATAGTAATAAGATCCTCTTATGATTTAAGTTCCCTAGAAACATTTTAGTTTCGTGTTTATTTTTCGTATGTTCGGTGATGGCTTTATTTTGAAAGATTTTGGCGAATTGTGGAAGATATGATGCTTGTGACAGCGTGCCTCACTTTTGCTAGGCAATCTGGGATTTTGATACTCGTGCGAATAGTTTAGTTTTTCCCTCTTGACTAAGGCATTCGATTTTGTTGACCTCGAGACTGTAGAAGTACTAGGTGGAATAAGATAAGTGGTTTTGATTACGACTTGAGATAAAGTATGACCATCATAAGGGCATATTTATATGATGCCAGTATTATGACGTCTGGCCAACGTGATAATACTTACATCATATAACGTGCACTTGTTATGGGCATAGGATATCTTGGGAAGTACCTAAGAAGTTTAGAATTTGAATCTCCGTTGGAATTATCCGTGATTAGAGAGACTTTAAGTTCATTCTACCTATGCGTATACTCTACCTTCGTTCGTTAAATATTTGATGAGTTGGACTCTCGTTTTTCATTCTGTTGACCTAAGATATAAATCTTGAATTCTTGTAAAGCTCTCTATTGTTGATACAGTTAATTTGATCTGAAATCTTGTTCGCATTCCGTATGATCTGTCCTGAAGATTTACCTATCCTTCATTTTTGTTGCATGGTCTTTTGATCGGAAACAACCTAATTTGTCTCCTTCTAAGGAAATTTGAACCCACTTCATTTTTATTCGAGCCATGAGAAACCATTTGGTATGAAGATCTTTTTTTCCCCGGGCGTGAGAATGTATGTGACGATCTTTTGCGAGTTGCTACGACTTCGTCTAACCTTGCGGCTTCAATTTTCGAGGACGAAAATTTTTTTTAGAGGGGAAGAGTTGTAAAACCCAAAAATTACATTCATCTGAAATTCTCATTTTACCCTTCGAAAAGAAAATTTAAATTATAAGAACACAAGTAAAGGTATTAGAAATCCATGACCTAAGAAAATAAAATTTGACATACTTGACATTTGTAGTATATCTTACACGCCTACATGTCTTGTTGAGGCCCGATCCTTATAAAAAAATTTGTACCCATCTAAAGGACCGAATATACTTTTGGGACTAAACATCACACGTGAGAATATCACATATGGGTCCAAAAATATTAATCTTGGTACACAACAGATAAACAATTAAAGATGTGATAATATTTTAAAATCTAAAGAAGAATTAGTCTCATTGTATCCCACAAAACTCGCCCAAAATCACGCATGCACAACCGAAATCTAATCAAATAAATTAAATGTAATTTACTACCTAAATTAAAAAGGGAGACGCTCCACTTACTTATTTTATTATTATGTTCTATTCTTCCATTCTATTCTCAAAACCATTCGACAAATCCTCCAAGATATACACACAAGGCTGCTATTTGTTTCTACCTCTAAGGCTCTAAGATCGAGTAGTTTGAAGGTGTTGCTGTTGGAGTTTGTTCATAAGGTGCAAGTGTTATTGTTGTGCTGTTCGTGTTATGGGTGTTCGTAGATTCCTTATTTTCGTTCTCCTTGTCTTTGTCTCGTTATCAAGGTATTACAACTCACTCGTGTTTTTTTTTCTTCCCTTTCTTTCCTTGGTCCATTCGATACCCATACGTTTGTACGATCTAACAAAATCAATATATCTAAAACCCTAATCATAATATGTCCAACTGAATATGTTATTCTTGTTATTCAAGTCATTAACTGGTCTTAAAACCCCATGAATATGCCACATAAAATTATGGGAGATGGTCCATGAGCTAACAAATCTAAAACCCTAATATGTGAACCTAATGCATCTTGTTTTCGACCCTACAATACGCATGATTGTGACCAAAAATACACGAATAAGTCTGATGAAACTGACCCTTTCGAAACAGAAAATAAAAGAAGGAAATTGCATGCTTGTTTGTCATTTTTCGAAACTGTGTTGCATAATAAGGTGGTGTCAACTAGAGTGGATAATATGATTTTATGTGGTCACAAGTGGTGTCGTGTGGCTGTGTTTAGGAGTCACTAGGAGGGCTGTTTATGAGTCGAGTTAGGCCGTGATATAAGTCGAGTTTACGTGTGTAACACCCAACCCGACAAGGGCAAAGATGTCACAAATACATGGTTTCATATCAGATACAAGCATTCAGGAAATAAAAATAGCGGAAGCTTTAACATTAAAAATTCAAGGAAAATAAGTCAACACGACTTATATCAAGTGCAAGACAGGAATAACGAAGTACAAAACAGAATCCAAACTGCCCAAACAATGGCATAACAGAAACAATATCCAAATGGTCACACTAGAAAGATAAGGTCTAAACTTCACACAAGTTGCTCTCATACCAAGCTAAACCCAGCTCCTAGCTTAAATGTACCTGCCGCAGGAAAAGAAATGCGGCTGAGCTACGAGAGCTCAGTGAACAGATATAACGGAAACAAGCAGTAATAACGGGATAATAAAGTAAATGAAATAATACCAGGAGTAACAAGAGTCAGGAAAAGGAATACAAGAGTTATGCAGACATACCAGGAATTAAGAATGGTTACAATGGTGAAAGTGTATGAAACCAGAACCCACCAAAATCCCAAGTCAAATCAAGTCAGGTCAAATGTCAGGTCAAGTATCATGTCAAGTAGCAGGTCATAAGGTTACAAGGTTTCAGGTAAACAGAAATCCTCTACGAGCCCAGAAACTCAAAATCAATCTCAAAATCAAACCATATCAAGTCACATATCAGGGTGTATGGAGGGGTGACCTCAGCATACCAAGTACAGGGTGAGGGGATACCTCCAGGGGTTGGAGTCGCGAACTCCCAGGGGTGTGAAAGACGTGTATCGCACACACTCGTCAGTCACCAGGATATAACAGGAATCATAACAAATCAGGACATGTCTAGGATGCATCCATGCGCCCCCGCAGGCCACAGGGTCTTCTCTACATAACAAATCAAATCAGGTCGGGGACGGAACAGGACATCACTCTCCTGCCCTAGAGTCATGCCACCGGTGCATCAATGACATGGACATGAAACCCTCATGCCTAGTGGGTGGCTCGTAGTCTCAAACTGTGGGTCAAGGTCAGGTATCAAATCTCGGGTGTCAAGTCTCAGGTATCAAATGTCAGGTATCATATCAGGGTTCATATCAGGGTTCATATCAGGGTTCAAGACAGGATATAATTGCAGGGGTTCGTTATCAGGAGGTCAATATCAGGAAGGTCAAATATTAGAAGGTTCATAATAGTTTATTATAAGAAAACCCTTTTTACATAATTTTAATAATATGTTTCTTAGAACAGTTCATAATAAAAGTCTTTTAAGGAATGTTTCAAAACCTCTTCATATACAATTTAAAAGTAGTTATAAAATCCTATGAACCTTCAAGTATCCAAGGTCTTACTTATCCAGGTCATCAGGGGTGAACAAGTCATGTCAAGTGTCATAGCAGGGTTCAAGTCAAGGTTCAAGTCAAATGGTCCATATCAAGTGTATCAAGGCTCAAGTTCAGGTTTATGACAAGGTTCAAGACAAAGGTTCAAATCTATGGTTCACAATACAAGGGAAAACATAACAATGAATCAGGAATCAGAAATGAGACGAAGGCTCTTTACAAGGAGAGCAGAATATCTGTACCTTATTCAAAAGCAAGCAAAGAACACAAGAGTAGCTGACAGGGCTCAAGATCACTCCTTCCTCGAACCTAAAGGAGTAGAAGATATAAATACGAAAGGGGTTCAGTCATTTTCCCATTATAAGTAACTTCCATTTTTAGTAACTTTCTATTTTTAGCAGGTTTCCAATATTAGTAAGTTACCACACTTAGCAAGATTTAAGTGATATGATTCAATTCAAGTCTTTAATTAGCTTCTTATGGAAATAATATTCATTTTAACAATTTACACAAGTTCAGGGTTATTAATGCAAATTTACCAAAGTTAAAGGTCCACATTTGAAATCTTATCATTTTACCTTTCAAACACTTATACTTTCCAGAATTTCATGTTTAGCCTTCAAGTTCCATAATTTACAAGTTACACCCCTTTACTTTATTAATTACAAATTAAACCTTATACTTTTATTATTTACCATTTAATCCTCATCTTAGTTACATTACACATCAAGCCCTTTTATTTATTCAATTTACAGAAAATACCCTTCAATATCAATATGTTACAAACAGCCCTCAAGGTTTAGGTAATTTACATATTTAGTCCTTGTACTTATTTAAATACAAAACAAATTATATAATTAGCCATAATTACATATTAGACCCATAAATACTCCAAATTACACAAAACACTCTTAGCATTATTATTTACACAAAACCACTTCAAGTTTCCAGAAATTACATTTTTAGTCCCTCGTTTTATTTATTTTCCAATTCGAATATATATAATTTACAAATTACATTTTAATTCCAAAACCTCCATAATTTACAAATAGCACCCTCAATACATATTTTATTCATATTGCCCTGGTTTTATAGAGTATTACAAAAATGGTCCACAAATTTTAAAAATTACAAAACGCCCCCTTAACATTTATTTTCCAATCGGTTTTACATTTTATGCACAAAATCAAACCCTAAAAATTCCCAATCATCATCTCATCATTCTATCATCATTATATCATGATTATTTCCAGATTTCATTCATTCTAAACCCTAGTTCGATCGGCCATGTAATTTTCCCACAATATCTCTTTTATTTTCTAAAAACCGATTATAACCAAAAATCTAAAACCCATGAATTCGACTTTCAAAAATCAAGATGCTATTTTTCTCATGTTCTATGATGTATAAGAGACCCACGAAAAATATATACAAGGCTCATAAAAATCGCATACATGTTCTATATAATTAATTCGATTCTAGGGTTTATAAGCTTATTAATTTTCGTTCGATCATAGCACATTGCATGGTTCGATTCCAGTATTTTATACATGTTATATGTGATCAAGAGAGGGTTAGAGAAATACCAATTCGATTATAGAACAAAGGATTCACACGATTTGATTTTCTTTTTCTCGATTGCACTTATTCGAACCAAATAAATCACCAACACCAAACGATCGACTCTAGGAGTGTATAGCTATTTTTCCCACCTTCTTGGCAACCCTAAGAACTCCAGAAAATTTACTCTTGATGCAGAAAAATCGGATGGAGGTGTGGATGAATTATTGATGGTGGCGGCACTTTGTTTTTAGGGTTAATGGGGTAAATTAAAATTAGGGCTTGATATATCTAATTTATGGCCGAGCATGGGGAGGGATATGAGGCCAAAGAACCGGCCTTTGATGGCCCAATTTAATTTCCTTTTTATTTTGTGTATTTTCCTAATTTAATTTGTAATTTAAAATGGTTTATAAATGATAATAATTGTGTAATTAAATCTTCGGTACACACAAGGGTATTTTGGTCATTTCATAACTTGAATAAATATTAATCGAAGTCGTGAAAATTATTTTGTATCATATCTTGTTCGTTTCCAGAAGTTTGGGATCGTTTCGGGACTTTAATTAAGCTTTAATTTATTTTTAAAGTTTTCAGGGGTATTTTGGTAATTTTTGCATGCTTTAGATTTTCGGGTTTTACAACGTGTATATTGGGACAGTAATGTTAGTCGAGTTGCATGTGAAAGGAATGGGTCTAGTGAGTGTGTTTGTGAGTCGAGCTTAGGCTGGGAAACAATGGTGTGTTACGCGTGTATTTTAGTGTGTAAAGTGGGACGAGTACAAGGGATAGATAGATCAAAATATAGTGATATTAAACTCTTTCAAATCAGACTTCGTACATGATTGTTAACCTGAAATATACAATCTGAAACCTTGACATGATATTATGAATTTGATTTCAAATTGATGAATGTGTTGGGTTGCTAATATGGGAACATAAAATCAGTTACATGCATAATGGGTCTGGAAAAGTTAACATGGGAACATTGAAAGTTCATGCGTATAACATGGGTGATATGATGGTGGTATGGTCAAGTGTTACTGCGACAAGTATGGGTGGATATAGGGGTTGTTCATGATTGATAGAATCTAAACCAAATATGACATAAATGGCCTATTTTATACTTTGTTTTGAATCTCTATATATATATAATATATGCGACTTATATCATGGTAGAAGTCATGAAAGTGGTGCATGTGTTACACATGTAATATAATAGTTAACTATGGTCATGCTTGCATGAAATTGGAATGTATGTTGTTCATAAAATAACAAATAGGATACATGTGTGATTTTATATGTTAGACGTGTCGTGTTTTATGGACAAATAAGAAAGGATTTTGTGTGCGTTAATATGATGTCATATGTGTGTCGATTATGTATGCTTTGGGCATGACAAGAATATGTATTAAATTATGAACGACGGGCCTAAAATTTACCATCCTAATATGAAGTTATAGTATAAACTCTAAAGAAATTTATTTGACATTCTTAATAGTTAATTTTGATAATTTACACCGTTAACCTTAAACTTAATTAAAATGATATATTGAACCCTAATCTTTGGGAGATTGTCAAAAGCAACCCTAAACTATAATATTATAATATCACGTCTTAAAGTTATTTAATTGTCATTTATGACGCTAAAAGTTACTCAATCGGGAAAATGACTAAATATGGCAAGTTACTAAAAATAGGAAAATTACTAAAAATGGAAAGCCGACTAAAAGAAGTAATCTGAATTAAATGGGATATTAATAAGACAGTCATGAATTCGTGTAGATTCGCTGAAGATGGAGTTTGCTTCCGACCTTTATATTTTCTGTTGTGTTTGCACGTGCGGTATAAGGTACAGATATTCTGCTTCTTTGATAAGAGGCCTTCATTCTCTTATTATGATTCGTATTAGGGTTCCCTATACCATTGCTATGTTCCCTTCATTCATGAACTCCGACCTTTTGAACCATCATGATATTAAACCTTTTATGATTATGAACCTTTCATTCATGAACCTTTAATTATGAACCCTTGACCATGAACCTTTGCTTATGAACCTTTGCCTATGAACCTTTGCTTATGAACCTTTGCTTATGAACCTTGCTTATGAACCATGATTATGAACCTATGATTATGAACTTATGAAACAAGACATTGACCTATGCAAGTAAGCTAAATACATGATTCACGATACTTGACCTTGACCCTCAGTTTGATACTACGAGCCACTCACTAGGCATGAGGGTTTCATGTCCATGTCAGTCGATGCACCGATGGCATGACTCTAGGGCAGGAGAGTGATGACCTGTCCCGTCCCTGCACGTTTATGTTTATGATTCATGTTTATGTAGAGGCAGATTATGGCCACCGGGGGCGTATGGATGCATCCTAGATTTGTTCATGTTCATGTTATGTTATGTTATTCATGGTGACTGATGGTGTGTGCGATACACATCTTTCACACTCCGGGAGCTAGCTACTCCAACCCATGATTGAGGACACCCCTCATATTTACAGGATACCCATGATTGAGGACACCCCTCATATTCACAGGATACTAAGAGGTCTCCCCTCTGCATGTTTACGATTATGATTATGATTATGATTCATGTTATGTTATGGGCTCGTAGTGGATTTCTGACTTCCTTTACCATGTACCCTTTTACCTTTCCTTATGATACCATGTACTCTTACCTTCCATTTTGATACCATGTATTCATGCTTCCATTCCCTTTTAATCATGTTATTTATTCATTATACTACTGTTGTTACGATATATCTGTTCACTGGGCTTTTTAAGGTCAGCCGCACGTTTCTTTTCGTGTGCGGCAGGTTTTAGTTGGAAGCTGGGTATGAGTGAAGAACTGTTGGACTTAGAAGACCTTGATAGTTATTCTGAAGTAGAAGTCATTAGAAGGATTGCATTGCAGACTTAGTATTTAGCTTTTGTTTCCTTTGTAACCTTGTGTTTTCAGTATTTCATTTGTAACCTTTGAGAATCCTTGTATTACTATTGAATGTATGCTTTGTTTGATCTGATATGAAGCCATTAATGTGATACTTCTACCCTTGCTGGGTTGGGGTGTTACAGTGTAGCTTACGAATAGCGGTCACAGAAGCTTTGTTTCTTTCTTCATCCGTGGAATCCTCTTCATCGTCAAACCAAAAGGACCCGTCTCCATCGCTTTCACAAGAGTTACATTCCTGTTCAAATCTTAAACACAAAGGGGTCTCATAGGCAAAAAGATCTTTAGAAATTTTAAAGAGGTCACATGGTTCCTCTTCACCCACAATGTCAGTAATTTTAGCTACTTTCTCAGTGTTTGACATAAAACCCCATTTGTATCAAACATTACCCTATCATTATTAATTCCTAACGAAATTTCTCTTTCGAAAACCTTAATTCGGGCATGTGAAGTAGCAAGGAATGGTCTTCCTAAGATAATATGTTTGTAGGTCCACACGAGTTATGGATCCAAGTAGCCTTTGTTACTTGTTAGACAATTTGAATAAATCCAAATTGATCTAGGTAAGAAACTCTAACAGATTGTTTATTGCTAATGCGGAATCTTAACAATAACAATGAAGAACACAAGATAACTAACTTTGTATTACTATTAGCTTTCACAATGTCGTACTAACTTACAATCAATATGCGTACCAAAACTAATGCCTTAGGGTTCCTTTTATACACCAAGGAAACCCTAGATACAAAACGTGTAAAAGGATAAACGTATCTAACCATATCTTATATAAAGATAACTACGTATCCTTTCCTAACTTATAGCTAACAAACTTTACTATAATTAGTAAACAGACTTAACTATTTCTGTCGACCAGACTTAACTAAGTAACTATGTCTACCAGACTTAACAATGAACTGGCAGACTTAACTATGACTAGACTTAACTAACAGACTTAACTTTGTAACCCAGCAGACTTAAGTCTGTTCTTCATATTTAAGTCTTCTCTTGTGATAATTCCCAACAATACTCCCCTAACTTGATCTTCATGCTTCATGAACTTCAAGTTCCTTTCTGATAAGCTTCTTGAGGATTGAACTCTGAACTCTTGGAATTATTTTGATCTCTAATTCTTCAAATCAGCATGTTTGAACTTTGTGCAGCAACTTTGACTTTAATAATCTTTTCACCATCTGATCTTCAACTCATTTGATCTTTTCAGCAACAATGACCACTTGTACATCAATTCTTTAAGTTTCATACTATTCTCATCACTTCCAGGTGTGTGAACTCCTGTGAGAGGTGAATCATTGAAAATTAATGGATTTGATGTCTGTTTACCAGATAGCCATTAACTACTGGAGTAGCCAATGTTTTGGTGTGTAAGACCATAGTACATTGATAACCATATGATTTTTAGCAAACCATCAGCTATCAACGGATTTGTTTTGTCTTTACCAAAAGCCGTTTGCTTTTGGACTAGCCAATTCTTTGGTGGAATGCACCTCACCTTGGTGAATTGATTACCAATTATGGTTTTCCCACAGCCTTTACCACAAGCCATACTCTTGTGGGCTAGCCAACTCTTCACTATCACAGATATGGTGAGTTGATTACCATACAATTTTTGGCAAATTGTTAGCCATAAACGGATTTGAAATATCTTTACCAGAGCCGTTTGCTCATGGATTAGGCAGTCCTTATGTGGGTTAGACATGGTGGACTGATGACCATTTGTTGTGTTAGTGCAAAGCACCTTCACCAAGTGAGAAGTTCATTTAGTCTCACTTAACAACTTGAAAATTCTTTCAAACACTTTCAAGCACCCCAAGTTGCTTCCTTTAGTGACTGCAACTTAATCAAATCCAATATCTGCTCATACACTTCATCCCTCTTGTCTGCATACAACTTCTTTTCCAACATTTCTTTGCAGACTCTAGGTGGTAGGGGATACTCCACTTCTGCCAACATGTAGATATGAGCTCTCTGTAATGATAAGCAATGTACCTGACAGCTGTGAAAATATCTCCATCTGACAATTTCTTGTTGGTATGGCAGCTTCCAAATTTCATCTGTTCTTGAAGGTGGCTCAAACATAACCTTTAGATCTCCCCAAAAGACCCTTTCAAACTCCTCCTCAGGTCTAGTGTCTCCATGTCTGATATTCACCAATTTGTACAATTCCTTGAGATCTTCCCTAGTTACATCATTTAACAGCCCTGGAAAATTGACATACACCACATCAGTATTATCCTCCCTTATGATCTGATACGCTGCTCTCAATCCAGTCTTGATGATTTGATATCTGACAATCTTGGCTGGTTGTGCAGAACTCTCAGGAATTGATCCCATGGTGAACTCCTCAGATGAAGGCTCCACTTCTTCTGATTCTTCTTCCTCTTGTACTTTGTTCTTGGACACCGATTTGGCCTTCCTAGCTATACTCTTTCTTCTGGTCCATTTGATAATGGGCTTTTCAACTTTTACTTCTTCTTTTACTTCACTAGATCCATTCTCAGCCTCAGATGCTTTTTCAATCACTTTCTCAACTTTAATAACAGGCTTAGAATCTGTCACCTTTTGTCTCTTGAAGCATCTTTTGATGGCATCTTCATAATCTATAGGTTTGTAACCTTGATCCATCTCATATGCCTTTAGATACAATTCTTGAATCTCTTCATAGGATCTTCCTTTCATCTTTTCAAAGGTTGAGTACATCATGTTCTTCAGATACATCTTCATATCATGCATTTTTTCTTGCTTAGAGAGCTTCTTTCTAGCACCACTCATCTTTTGAGTCTGCTTGATCTTTTCCATAAAATCACCTAAGGTATCTGAATTCCTTCTTGCATTGATGAATTCTGCTAGTTGTTTGGCTCTTTCCTCTGCTGTCAGACCTTCAATAGCTTTAAGCTCCTCCAATTTTTCTCTTAACTCATCATCATCTTGAATCATTGACATATGAGGATCATCAGTAGACTCCTCTTGCAATCTTCTTGCAAATAATTCATCTTGCCTTTTTTACTTCTTCAAGCTTTTCAATTTCAGCTGCTTCCTCAGCCTGAATTCTAGCAATCTCAGCTAAGCTTGCTTCTTCCTCAGCTTGTTGCTTTTTTGATTTCTTTGGTTGAGGAATTTCTTCAAGAATCTGTTTTCCTTCCCTTTTGAGTTGAAACAGACTTAACTTCTTGAGCAGACTTAACAACATCAGATTCTTCATCAGACTTATCAACCTCAACAGACTTATCACCAGACTTATCTTTTTCATTACCAGACTTAATAACCTCAGCAGATTTAATAATCTCCTCATCAAAATTAACATCTTAATCAATTACCAACTTTCTTTTTAGCCTTCTTTTCTTGTTTTCTTGTTGAATTTTGCTCAGAGATTGGGCTAAGGTTTCTGCTGCTTCCATTCCTTCAGGACTTATCTTTGTACCTTCAGTTGGTTTATCCTGAGCTGGAGTCTTAAAAATCTGTTCTTCATCCAAATTCCTCCCCTGTTTGGAAGAATATTCCCCCTCAACCCCTTCTGTATCACTGAAACTAACTCCTTTGTCTTTCATAATTCTTTCCATCTTTTTGACCTTTCTGACCAAGGTCACAATAGCCTTTCCCATTGTTGCATTTGATTTTTCCAAAACAGATATCTTTGCAACTAAGGTGGGAACTAGCTGTAGGAGAGTTTCCATAGTCATTGGGGCTGATTCCTCCTCATGAGTGTGAGTTGGAATCTGGGTTTGTTGCTCAGGTGAAGGTGTAGGTGTAGGTGATGATGGTTGTGGTGTAGGTGACTTAGGTGGTGGTGTTGGTGATCTGGGTGGTGGTGTTGGTGGTTTGCTCCTCTGTTTCATCATGTGCCTCAGCTCCAGAAGATGTTCCTGCCATGTTAGTACCACCAGACAACATAGCAAGCAATAATGGTTTGTGTGTCCTTTGAAATCCCCTTTTCATATTACTAAAAATTTTATCTTTAAAAGAAACACACAAGTAAGGCACTTTTTGTTCAGTTTCAACATTTAAGACCATTTGAAGAAATCTTGGGTACATTAAAAATTTATGTTTACTGGTCACATTTGCTACCATGCCATCAAAAATAAGTTTTGAGAAGTTAAAAGTCTTGCCAAGTGAAAGACAGATCAAAGCAGAAGCAATATTGCTTCCAAATTGATCCCATCCACCACTCTTGGGACTTAGGCAGTGTAGCAAATGGTGAATGAAAAACTTCCATTGTGGTGAAAAGTGACTTTTCCAAAAGGTAAAACCACCACCATTAGTGGGATATCCAATGTTACCCATACCCTCAAAGATCTCATTATTTGATAACATAGTTTCTCCAGAAGCATCATCTAATTTAAGACTACTTCTAATAGATGCTTCTGAGATAGTAAACTCATGATTATCAATAGTTGCCTTTAACTGTAGATTCCCATCAGCAAGAGTTTCGGAGGTAGCAGTTGTTGTTCCCTTAGCACACCGAGTAATAACAATTAATTTAAACTAAGTGAGCTTATGACTGAGATCAATGCAAAAAATATTTCTAACAGTTATAATACGTGAATATAAAAAAATCACAATATTTTTCAACGTTTAAATTCTTATTAGAAATAATTCCAAGAATCTATTACCCAAGTGTTTTGCGGAACAAACACTTGGGATTGAATAGACAAGGGTTTATGGTGTCTCCTATCGAAACTCAAGTTTTGCTTGAGTGGTAACAATATACCTACTGAGCTATCTCAGTGAGTTGTATACACTTTGTAGGAGAGAAGTTACTTTGTAAAAGTTCTAAGCTTTCAATATACAAAGCACACATAACTTCTCTCTATCTGATCTATTTATACACAAGTAATCTAAGTATAAGTGATTAAAATGTTACAAGTTGTTGAGGTAGCGTATCTGACAATTACAAACAGTAATTGTCATTTCCAAGAACCAATAGGAATGGGCTAATAAGACTTTGGGAGTTGTTGGCTGACACTCCATGACTTTTAGCCGCAATAGGGAAGGTTGGTATCTGACAAGATAAGAGTGTTTGGTCTGACACTCTTATCTTCTCAGATCCTTCCCTTTTGTTCCCACCTATTCTTCAGGCATTGGTTCCTTAGTCTTCAATCACTTTAATGTTGTTGAGGAGACTGGGGTTCAGTGAGTTCTTGTCCAATACTCACTGAACCATCATCTTCTTCTTCGGCTTAAGTCCTACTCAGGGAGTACCGCCTTCCTGAGAGTGAGTTCTTCTTTGAACTTGCCTTAAGCATCCTAAAGATGACTCACTGAGAGGCTGTTCTCTTAGTGACTTGAATTGTTCTCGGTTTAGCAAACACTTGGCTTAATTTGTGTTCAAATCCTGTCTAAGATAATTGGGTGTTTTACGAACCCAACAATCTCCCCCTATTTGGATATAAATTATGCCTAAGTGTTTTGATCAGTATGAGTGAGCTAAAGTCTTCTGCTTATACTGAATGTACTAGAAAATAAATAAGGATATTGATATAACAAAACATTCATCAATTTATTCATATCATTACAAGTCCTATCATTCTAAGTACAAAATACTCAAGGTTCCTGAACGAGACCCATGAGTTCAAGTTTAGCCTTCTTTGACATCAACACCTCTTTATCAGGTCGTTCCTTCATCATTTGATCCATCAGCCTGACAAACTCCTCATTATCAGGACTCCTGATATTAAGCGCCATCAGTTTGTAGGCAAGGAGTGTTGTCGTTTCCACTTTATCAATGTCAGAGACTCTTTGAAAGGCTTCCTGACCAAATTCATCCACAAAGAAGATACCATACTCAGGTTCCTTGATGACCAGGTTGGGACGGAACTTGACTCCCTGAGGAGTAATCCTGTTGCAGTGAAGTGCAGCTATGTATTGTTCAGGTTCAAGAGCCACATCTTTTCTTTTCTTCCCGGTCTTCTGAGTAAGTTTAGGGATAGTCAGTCCCTGAGAAGCAAGTGCCCTCTCGTGGTCAATACCAAGACTTTTGGCCACTTTTGAGAGTTCCTCATACTTAGCAGTTAGAGACTTGATGAGGGTTAGGGCATTCTTGCTTGAGGTTTTCTTCCTCAGGATGGGCATCATCATATCCCATTCTCTTAACCCATAGTCTGAAAATTTGATTGTTGGAAGATGTTCAGACTTTCTTGGCCCCCTATGAATTGTTATGCTTAGAGGTTTGGTGTTGTGAATGGTGATGTCAGTGATTGTGCCTTCATCCTTGGTTTTGGTCATGTGCCATACGTACCTCTCATATATTCTCTGCCTCCTTTCTTCCTTAAGTTTGGCTTGTTTGTTGTGTTCTTGAAGAAGTTGGGCTTGTATCTTGATGAATTCATCTCCCTGAATTTCTTTATCAGACTCCTTAATTTCCTCCTTGGCAACCTCAGAAATTACAGACCTGTTGAGTTCCTGCTCTTTCTCTTGGTTCTTCCTGAGATCTTCTTGGTGTAAGATTTCAGCAAGTTCTTCATGAGTCCCATAGACCCTTCTCCCATCCTCTAAATCAACATAGAACGGTGCATCAGGATCTGCACGTTTTTTAGTTGAAGCCTTGACTAAGCGTGCTTCAGGAGGAGGGTTTGTTTCAGTCACCATGATTTTCTTCCCTTTGTCAATGGGAGGGGGTTGACTGGTGGATGTCTTAAGGACCGTCACCAAAGCAGAAGTAGGACCAGGGATCGGATCATCATTTTTCTCCCCCTCAGTAGATGGTGGAACTTTAGTGGAGACACCTGCTGACTGAGGAGTTGGAGGAGCATGAGAGGCCTGAAGAATAGATAGGATGTTGGAGACCATATACTTTGTCTCAGAAGTCTCATTCTTCACGGCACTTAATTCGGCAGCCATTTCCTTTTGGTGGGTGGTGAGTTCAGTGACATGGGTGGTGTAGTGGATGACCAGCTCATTATGTGTTGTTGAGAGCTGCTCAAAGGCTGAAGAGATTTTGATCAGGTGCTCCTTGGATGCAATAACAGCCTGATGAATTGAATCCTGCTGCGTCCTGAGACCTTGAAGATCCACCCCCTGAAGGAGCTTTAGAAGCTCAGTAATGTTGGTGGAGGTGGATGCCTGAGAGGCCAAGTAGGCATCTAGTCTTTTGATGAAGGTGGGATCATCTGTAAGATGTTCTTGGACTGATTCAATAGCCTTGAGGATGTTGGAGAGTTCCTGATGCTGTCCAGTGGCTATTTCATTTACAGATTTGTTCAGGTCACCAAGTTGTTTATCAGTGAGATTGGCGGCCTAAAGAATCTTTGCCTGAGATTCTTCTACAGAGGCCCTGAAGTCGGCATAGGAGGTTGCCACTTCAGTGTGCTTATCTCATTGCTCATCCGTGAGTATATTGTAAAGACCTTCGTTGATGAAGGTGGGATCATCTGTAAGATGTTCTTGGACTAATTCAATAGCCTTGAGGATGTTGGAGAGTTCCTGATGCTGTCCAGTGGCTATTTCATTTACAGATTTGTTCAGGTCACCAAGTTGTTTATCAGTGAGATTGGCGGCCTAAAGAATCTTTGCCTGAGATTCTTCTACAGAGGCCCTGAAGTCGGCATAGGAGGTTGCCACTTCAGTGTGCTTATCTCATTGCTCATCCGTGAGTATATTGTAAAGACCTTCGTTGGCTTTGCGAAGGAATTTGGCCACTTGCCTTTCAGAGGCCGGACGAGCATTGTCATACTTTTGTAACCACTCAGGAGTGGCTGAAGCACCTGATGATGATGATGAGGTTGTTGGGGAACTGGGTGGTTGATCCTCAGGAGGAGGAGAAGAATGTTGTTTCTCAGAGGGCTGAGGAGGGTTTAATTGACTCTCCATTTCCTCCTCAGCATCAGGGATATCATCATCACCAAAATCAATCTCCTCCTCTGACTCATCAGCTAACAAATTTTCATAGTCAGCCAAAGAAGGAGCCTTCAGGATATCCGGCTCCCCCTCAGAAGAGGGCTCACCTTCGTTGTGGCTAGGTTCTGACTCTTTTGTCATAATAACTGGTGAGGTTTGACCAGCCTGACTAGTCATAATAACTGGGGGGGGGGGGTTTGCCCAGCCTGACTTTTAGGGTCAGTTCCTGAGATAACAAAAGTGCCTGAGATGCCTGAGGTGGGTTTGGGTTCTGTATCGGTGGGTGGTTTGTATCCATCCGAGTCTTTGTCCCCCTGAGCGCCTTCATCCACTGATGGGTTTTTTCCAGTGGAATCATGAGGCACTCCTTGTGAAGATGTATGGACCCCCTTCCCATCAGGATTGGTCTGTCCTTTTGGGGATTTAGGGTCCTGAACTCCCTGAGACCCTGAGTGTGATTGCTCAGGGACGTTAGCAGGATGTGAGTGGGTATGGGTCCCCTTCTCAGTGGAGTAGTGCTGCCCCACTGAGGATATAGAACCCTGTACTCCCTCAGGCTCTGATTGTGATTTATCAGAGCCTTCATTGGGATGTTAATGGGTGGATGTTCCTGATCCCTCTGACTTGTTTATGTCAAAGGAAACATGCGGAAAGGGTTTGTCCGAGGACACTGAGGATGGTTTCTCAGTGACCTCCGGTGACGGTTGTTTTGTGGTCAGAAGGGTCTCTGCAGTGGGTGTCTCAGAGGTCTGGGCCACAATGTTAAGGGTGCCTGAGGCAACAGTCTCAGTGACGAGTGGTTTAGGTCTAACCACCTTACTGGACTGTCCTCCTTTCTTCTTCTTCACCTTCTTAGTTGGTGAAGGTACTGGGGAGCTTGCTTTTTCACCATGAATGACTACTAACATGTAGTTGGTCAGGGCGGTAGGTTGTGCCTCAGTGATGTCACTACTAAAGTTGGTTTTATGCAAGACGTCAGGTTTTGTACCTTGATCGTCAGACCTTAAGTAGTCAGAACCAAGAAGGTCCTGAAGCACATAGGAAATGAACCTAGGATAAGACATGTGTCTTTGCCTATGTTTCCCTGAGAGCTTGGCAACGAGGTCTCGGAAGATTACACCTCCGATATCAATTTTTCTACCCTCCAAGAGACTGAACATCATCATTTGCTGTGATGAGTTCACTTGCTCAGTGGAGGATTTATCCCCTCCGAGGACTTGAATGACAAATGTCATCATGAGTCTCCAGATGGGGTGAAACCATGTCTTCATTATGGGAGCCTTTTCTAACAAGGCTTCAGGAGACAAAGTAGGACGCTTAGCGTCATGAGGCCCAAGGAATAGCATTTCTGCTTTAATTTCCTAGTCAGTAGGGTTTGCCTCAAATGTCTGGGCGAAATCAAGACCAGTGGCCTTGAGAAAGGTCTTGTAGTCTAGGGAGAGGGGTTTCTTCCCATTCATCACATTGAATGTGATGATTGATTCTCTGGTGTCCTTAGGGCTAGTAGCCATTGCGGTACACCAGAACTCCCTGAGATAATCATGATAAATGACTGATGGGGTTTTGGTAAAAGCCGTGGCAAGGAAGCAGTTATGTAAATACTTAACCACATCCTTGTACCCCTCATATAGTTGGGGGTAGTGGAAATTTCCAACCACGTTGTTTTTGGTCATATCCACGCCCTACATTGGGAAATTCACATTTGGGGTGAGGGTGATAGCACTAGAAGATGCCATTTTTGTGTTAGGGTTTTGGTCAGAAAAAAAATGGTCTAGGTTTCTAATTGCTAAGAACACACAATTTGTTTGATAGAGAAAAGGGCAAGAGTTTGCTTAAGATTTCTAAATAAAACGTGTGTGTGTTATCTTTTGTTTGGGTTTTTATAGGGAAGTGGAGGTTGAGGGTATTTTGGGCATAAAGCGGTTAGTCTCAAAATTTTGAAAATTGTTTTATAAAACATTTGAAATCCGCATTTAATGCCACGTTTCCACTTCCCCATGTATTCGGCAACTGTCATGGTGAACAGTTGTGCCGTCTGCAAAAAGTGTAATTTGCAGAGCTGAGTCATCACATTTCTATTATGTGATTGGAGAGGCAATTAATGCCAAGTGGGAAAGTGGGGGCCCAAGATGTGTATGCCAGAAGGATAAAGAGACATATATTCCTATATTAAATAAGAAGTCAGTCACCAACCTAGGACATTTACTAACTAAATACTTAGAGCATTTAAGTTAGCATTGAATGACATCTTGAAGGCCCTGAATGACTATTCATTCACTGAGAGGTTCAGGAAGGGTGATTCAGTAATCTTATTCACTGACGAACACATTGAGTCAGGGACCTAAGGTTTTAAGAATTTACACTTCAGTTGGTAGGATTCAATCAGTGGACTGATTCTTGATATCCAACATTCCTAATTCAGCTTTCAGTCTTGTGAAAGTTGGTTCATCCAAAGGTTTGGTGAAGATATCAGCTAACTGATATTCAGTAGGGATGAAGTGTAATTTAATGTCACCATTCATGACATGGTCCCTGATGAAATGATATCTAATATCAATGTGTTTTGTTCTCTGATGAAGAACAGGGTTGTTTGAGATTGCAATTGCACTTGTGTTATCACAAAAGATGGGTACCATCTTGTACTGAATTCCATAGTCACTGAGTTGACTTTTCATCCAGAGTAAATTTGCACAACAACTAGCTGCTGCAACATATTCAGCCTCAGCTGAGGACAAGGCAACTGATTGTTGCTTCTTAGCACTCCAACAGACTAGTTTCCCACCAAGAATTTGGCAAGAGCCTGAGGTGCTTTTTCTGTCCATGTTGCATCCAGCATAGTCAGAGTCTGAGTATCCTTTAAGATCAAGGCCTGAGCATTTTGGATAATATAATCCAAGGTTTGGAGTACCTTTCAGGTACCTGAATATCCTTTTCACAGCTGTGATGTGTGATTCTCTTGGGTCAGATTGATATCTGGCACAAAGACATACTGAGAATTGGATATCAGGCCTTGATGTAAGTAGATACATCAGTGATCCTATCATTCCTCTAAAGAGAGTTTGATTTACTGGTTTACCAGTGAGATCAGGACCAAGGTTGTTTGGGGGAACCATGGGAGTCTTGGCTGAGGCACAGTCACTGAGTTCATACTTTTTCAGTAGGTTCTTAACATACTTCTCTTGACTAATTGTGGTTCCTTTATCAGTCTGCTTGATCTGAAGACCAAAGAAGTAGGTTAATTCTCCCATCATGCTCATTTCAAATTGCTTAGCCATTAGTTTTTCAAATTGTTTGCAAAGCTTGTAACTTGTTGAGCCAAAGATGACGTCATCAACATACACTTGTACTAGTATGACATCAGTATTTGTCTTATAGATAAACAATGTGTTGTCTATCTTGCCTCTGACAAATTTGTTTTGGATCAGAAAGGCTGAAAGAGTTTCATACCATGCCCTGGGAGCTTGTTTCAGTCCATAAAGGGCTTTATTAAGCTTACAGACATGATCAGGAAACTCATGGCTTTCAAATCCAGGAGGTTGCTGAATATGAACTTCTTCTTTCAGTGAACCATTAAAGAATGCACTTTTAACATCCATTTGGTACACCTTGAAGTTCATGTATGTAGCAAAAGCAAGGAAGATCCTGATGGCTTCCATCCTTGCTACTGGTGCAAATGTTTCTTCATAGTCAATGCCTTCTTGTTGATTATAGCCTTTGGCTACAAGTCTGGCTTTGTTTTTAATGACTATGCCATTTTCATCAGTTTTTTTTTTGAATACCCATTTCATGCCAATGACTGAGACATTCTCAGGACTTTTGACCAAGGTCATTACCTTGTTTCTGTCAAATTGTTCCAGTTCATCATGCATGGCCTGAACCCAACTTGGATGTGTAAGTGCTTCTTTAACACTTTTGGGTTCAATTGTGGAAATGAAGTCCAAAAATAGGCATTCATTGGCTGAGGCTGCTCTTAGACTAGCAGCCATGCTCCTGGTGAGCATGCCTTTAGTAGGCTCTCCAATAATATTGACAAGTTCAATTTCCTGAGACCTAGTCCAACTTTCCTGAGGTCCTGGATATTGATTTGAACTTGTGGAGGCCTGATTTGGTGGAGGGGTTGGTTCTGGAGTAGACACATGATCATTGATTGGATCTTGAGTGTCTACCTGATCACTGAGATTGTTTGGTTCTTGAGCATTTTGAACAGACTGATTAATTTCATCAGTGTTTGCATGTGCCTCAGCAAACTCAGTGATGGTTGGGTTAGGTAGGTTGTGAGGGATTATGTAATAGGAGATGTTAGCATCATCTTGATACTGAGTGGAAGGATTGTTTTCAGGAAGATATTCATCAAGAGGATATCTTAAAGAGTTATCAATTCCTATCTCTTCTACTGAGGCAGTTGAGAACCTGATTGCATCAGTGCTCTCATCAAAGGTAACATGAAATGTTTCCTCTGTCTGCTGTCTCCTTGTGTTGAATACTCTGAAGGATTTTGAGACAAGTGAGTATCCCAGGAAGTATCCATCATCAGCTTTTGCATCAAATTTCCCTAAGTGATCCTTGTGATTATGAATAAACACAGGACACCCAAAGACATGAAAGTAGCTGATGTCAGGGATTCTTCCTTTGAATAACTCATATGGGGTTTTCCCATGTCTCTTGACAATGATGGATCTGTTTTGTGTATAACAAGCAGTTTTGACTGCATCAGTCCAAAAATGTTTGGAAAGGACTGATCCACTTAGCATTGTCCTAGCAGCTTCAATGAGTGTTCTATTTTTCCTTTCAGCAACACCATTTTGTTCAGGTGTGTATGGAGAGGAAAAGTTTTGGGAGATACCTTTCTCATCACAGAAACATTCAAGTTCATAATTTTTGAACTCAGTCCCATTTTCAGTTCTAATATGTTTGACCTTAATGTCATTTTGATTTTCAATGTTCCTGACAAAGGACATGATTGTTTCAGCTGCCTGACTCTTTTTGATCAGGAAGAATACCCAAGTGTATCTAGAGTATTCATCCACTATGACCAGAGTATACTTCTCATGGTTAATAGACCTTGGACTGACAGGTCCAAATAGATCCATATGGAGAAGATGTAGGCAGTTCCTGATGGAAAAGTTGGTTTTGGTTTTAAAGGATGCTCTGTGATGTTTACCTTTTTCACAAGCTGAGCATGGTTTATCCTTTGAAAACACTAGTGATGGTAAGCCAAGGACCTTGTTTTGTTTTACAAGATTGTTTATGTTTTTAAAGTTCAGGTGGGTGAGTCTCTTATGCCAAAGCCAGTTGAGTGTATCAGTGGCCTTAGCAAAGAGACAAGTTCCATCCTGAGTTAGACTAGACATGTCTAATACATAAACATCTTTTCTTCTTGGTGCAATGAGGACAATTTCCTTATTTGCATTAAAGATGGTTCCTTGCTTATCATCAAACTGAACTATGTATTTTGCATCACATAGTTGACTGACACTGATCAGATTGTACTTAAGACCATTTACATAAGCTATCCTAGTAAAGACAATACCATTGCAGTTTACTGAACCATAACCTTTAGTGAGACATGATGAATTATCAGCAAATATCACTTTGGGTCCTGGTTCTTCCACATATTTGTGCAGACACTCCTTAACACCAGTCATGCTCCTTGAACATCCACTATCTAGATGCCAAACAGGATCCCTGGCATGCCTCTGCACAAATAGTAAACTGGGTCAGTTCTTTCTAGGACTCCATTTTATGGAGGGTTTGGTTTTGTAGGTCTTTATGAAAGTATTAATCGATTCATGGTCAATGGTTGAGTGAATTGAGCTACCACATGTTTTGCATTTAGTCGCAGGGGTAGCCTCAGTAGTCTGAGTGGATTGTTTATTCATTCCTCTTCTTGATTGAATGACCCTCTCTTTTCCTGAGGATTTCTGAGTGGAACTTCCACTAGATTCACAAAGTTTGTCAATTTGACAATCCTCAGGATGATGGTCATTGAATCCACACAATGGGCAAGGTGGAAAAGGCTTGGCCTTTTGCTTCTTTTTCTGCTTAGAATCAGAAGGGTAGTTCAAGCACTGAGCCTTAAGTCCTGAAAAGTTTGACATGACTGAGCATTTTTTATGATCAGAGGTCATGTGATCTTCCTTTTTGCAAATCATGCAATAAAGGACTCTATAGCAATCATCAGTGAGATGATTTGTATAGTTGCATAGTTCACACTTTTTCAGGGGTTTGGTTGGTTTGGGTTTGGTCTTTGAGGAAGCTAGTTTTTGTTCCTTCTTTGATTGAGAAGGTTTTTTAGAAGATGCAATCTTCTCACTTAGCTTCCTGACCATTTCAGTCAACTGATCAATTCTTGGATCAGGACTTTGGGTTGCTAGTTCAGAAGGGACTGAAGTTGATGAGTCATCAGTATTTACTGAGACTTCAAGGGGTGGTCTTCTCAGGAGGATTCTACCTTTTCCTGATCTCTCCTTTGGAGAGTGTAGGGAGTAGACCAATGGTGGGAGGTCTGAGCTTGGTGCAGCACCCTAAAGGGTATTTAGTGGAGGGAGTGGAGGAGTTGATTCTGATTCAGGCTCACTGATTGGATCAGAAATACTGAGTTGGTCAAAGAGTCCAAGCATACCTTTCAGAGTCTGACTTTCAGGGAGCAAGATGTTTCCAGTCTCAAAGTTTGGCAACTTACTGACTGGGTTGTCCCTGACAATCCAGTCATTTGACTTGGGTTCCATCTCTTGCTCAAAGGATATGCCAGCTGGAACAAAGGTCATTTCACTGGGACTCTCACTGGAGGTTTCAGTGAGGTGGTCAATTCCTATAGTTATCTTAGGAATTAAGCCCACAGTATCAATGACCTTAGGGTTCTTTTTGGTCCAGTTTTCAATAACAGCCTTTTCTTTCTTAAGTTCTGTTTGAAGGGCTTGGTTTTGTTTCAAAATTTCAGTGTTCTGAATTTGTAGAGTAATAGATTCTAATTTTGCTTGTTTCAGTGCAAGCAGTTCATCTCTACATTTATTCAATTCTGACACAATATTGTTATATTTTGAAAACAGGTTAAGCCTTTGTTCCTCAACAAACTTTAGATCAACACAAATATAATTCATGTAAGACTGCCAATCAGAATCATCATCCATAGAAAGTAAAGTATTTACCTTCTTCATGGTGATGTTTACCCACTCTCCATTCCTAGCATGGCTATTTCCAACAACCACCTGATCCTCTTCAGAAAGTGCCATCAGTGCACTAACTCTTATTTCCTCATCTGAGGAAACCTCTTCTTCATCCCAATCATATGCTTTAGCTACTAATACCTTGTTCTTTGTCTGAATAGGTTTGGATGTTTAAGCAGCCTGAGACAATATGGGGTTAGTTTCAAGAAGTGCAAGTTTAGCTTTGATTTTCCTATATTTTGTTTCAAAATCCTTTTGACCCTTGTTTTGAAATTGTTGGGTGGACTGAAACATTTTTGGTTGAAACTTGCTAGTTCCTGAGGAACTGTTTCCTAAAAATTTGTAAGAGGGTTCTGAGATGGTTTTAGAATAACAGTCCCTAGCAAAATGACAATTTTTACCACATTTAAAGCATTCAGTGGTCTCATTTGCTTTTGGTTTTGTAAAGTTGGACTGATTTCTTTTGATGAAACGTCTTGAACTAGCAAGGAGTGCCCTTTCTTGGAATTCCAAGTTCAAGTCGTTCAGGTACTCCTCACCAGTCCTTTCATCAATTTCATCTTCAGAATCCTCTTGAAAATCCTGCACAACACCATTAGAATAGAAAGTAGTTGATATGGGTGTGGAGGTTAAGGCCTTTTTGGACTTAAGAGCTTTTGAGTCAGGGTATCTCCTTGAGATCAAGTTGTCTTCATAGACAAACTTCCCATAAATTTCAGGGAGCTCAAGGGTCTGAATGTGGTTAGCATTCCTCAGGCCTTGTGAGAAGTTGAGCCACTTCTCAGGGAGACTGTTGACAAAGCCAACATTAGTCTCATGCTTAGATAAAGTTACACCATCATTTGATAGCTCATTTATCAAAGTCTTGTATCTGGTGTAGGTCTGAGAGAGACTTTCAGAGTCCTTTGCCCTGAAAGTATTGTACTGAAGTTTAAGGTCCATAACCCTATTTTCCTTGGTATCTGAGGGACCCTCAAAGCTATTTACCAAGTCATCCCAAGTTTGCTTGGCTGTAGAACAGTTGATGACTGATTCCATTATATCGTCAGGAAGACATGATATAAGGATGCCTTTCAGGCGATGGTCCTGATTGACCACCCTCCTCTCATCTATGGTCTATTGAGCTTCAGGCTTAATTAACCCTGCAGCAGTTTTTGGGACAAATGGGCTAATCTTGATACAAGCGATGTAGTAGGGTTCCATCCCAGTTAAATAGCAAATCATATGTTTTTTCCATTTGCTAAATTTGCCAGCCTCAAGTCTGGGTGCTACAGCAGAATAGCTGCCACCCTTTTTATCGACTAACTGGGGTACATTGGTATCAGTCATTTTAGGATCTTGGTTTTAAAAACCTGGAGCTCTCTGGGTTTTTTAAAGGTTTTATAAACCAGAGGCTCTAATACCACTTGTTGTTCCCTTAGCACACCGAGTAATAACAATTAATTTAAACTAAGTGAGCTTATGACTGAGATCAATGCAAAGAATATTTCTAACAGTTATAATACGTGAATATAAAAAAAACACAATATTTTTCAATGTTTAAATTCTTATTAGAAATAATTCCAAGAATCTATTACCCAAGTGTTTTGCGGAACAAACACTTGGGATTGAATAGAAAAGGGTTTATGGTGTCTCCTATCGAAACTCAAGTTTTGCTTGAGTGGTAACAATATACCCACTGAGCTATCTCAGTGAGTTGTATACACTTTATAGGAGAGATGTTACTTTGTAAAAGTTCTAAGCTTTCAACATACAAAGCACACATAGCTTCTCTCCATCTGATCTATTTATACACAAGTAATCTAAGTATAAGTGATTAAAATGTTACAAGTTGTTGAGGTAGCGTGTCTGACAATTACAAACAGTAATTTTCATTTCCAAGAACCAATAGGAATGGGCTAATAAGACTTTGGGAGTTGTTGGCTGACACTCCATAACTTTTAGCCGCAATAGGGAAGGTTGGTATCTGACAACACAAGAGTGTTTGGTCTGACACTCTTATCTTCTCAGATGCTTCCCTTTTGTTCCCGCCTATTCTTCAGGCATTGGTTCCTCAGTATTCAATCACTTTATTGTTGTTGAGGAGACTGGGGTTCAGTGAGTTCTTGTCCAATACTCACTGAACCATCATCTTCTTCTTCGGCTTAAGTCCTACTCAGGGAGTACCGCCTTCCTGAGAGTGAGTCCTTCTTTGAACTCGCCTTAAGCATCCTGAAGATGACTCACTGAGAGGCTGTTCTCTCAGTGACTTGAATTGTTCTCGGTTTAGCAAACACTTGGCTTAATTTTTGTTCAAATCCTGTCTAAGATAATTGGGTGTTTTACGAACCCAACAGCAGTCCCCCAAAACTGTTTGACTAGGGAATCATAGATAGTGGGAGAATGAGTCAAGGCATACCGTATGTGAGAGCCTTTCAGAAAGTCCACTATCTGCTCGAAACCTTCACTCTTATTTGGTTTCTTCAAGAAGCCAACTTGATTATGTTTATCACAATACTTTAGCTGAGCCATGGATGATTGGTAAGTGCTGGTTGACTTAGGGTTTATGCTGGTTGTTAAAACAGAGTAATCTTGGCCGAAAAGAAAGATTTAAAATGAGAAGTAAATAATGGATAAAGATGAAACAGTAATTAAATATCATCCATATATACTTCGTTTTCCCAAAAAAAATATCAACGGTAATATTTAAATAGGAAAAACATTAAATGTACGAACAGACCTAACGGTAAAAAAGATATTTTTACATTTTAACACTACCAGAATTAAAAGTGGTCAACCAGACTTGACCTATAATTCACCAGACTTAACCAAAATATCAGACAAGCATTCACAGAAATCATTAGCAAGGCTTCTTAGCATCACCAATCCATGCTTTTCCTGGAAAAATTAGTCTAAAACCAAGAAAAACATACATATTGCAAACAGAATAGAACTAACAAGCACTAACTACCAGAATTAATGCTAATACTACCAAAATTAACTTCTAAAGCTACCAGAATTAAAAAAATTATTAAGTACTTTATACAAACTCTTCATTTAATCTCCCTTTAAATGTAACCTCCCCTTAATTCCAGCTATGGGTTCATCATACCAATATTAACCACTAAGTAATTAAACCTAGGTCCATTAAAGGCTTGGGTTAATAGGTCTGCCACATTGAAGTCTGTGTGTATCTTTTCTACTCTAATTAGTTTCTTTTCAAAGCAATCCCTAATGAAGTGATGCCTTATTTCTATATGCTTAGTTTTAGAGTGGTACACAGGGTTCTTAACTATACAGATAGTTCTCTCATTATCTATGTGAATTACAGTGTTCATAAAGTTTAAACCATAATCCAGCATTTGATTCTGAATCCACAAGACTTGACCACAGCAATTAGCAGCTGCTACATACTCAGCTTCTGTTGTTGATGTAGCCACAATGGTCTGCTTCTTGCATTGCCAGGAAATCAATCTTCTTCCAAGGAATTGACAACCTCCTGTTGTGGATTTTCTATCAAGACTTGCTTCAGCATAGTCACTATCTGAATAGGCTTCCAGGTCAAAAGATGACTCTCTAGGATACCAAAGGCCCAAATTGGGTTTGCCCTTTAGGTACCTAAAGATTCTCTTCACAGCATGAAGATGTGAAGTCTTGGGAGTAACCTAAAAACGAGAACAAACACAGACTGCATACATAATGTCAGGTCTAGAGGCAGTAAGATACATTAGAGAACCTATCATTGATCTGTAGAGGTGTACATCCACATCATCAGCATCTTCATCCTTTGTCAATGGCACCTTGTTCTCTATGGGAGTGACTGCAGTCTTTACATTTGCAAGATCAAACTTCTTTAGGATCTCAGCAACATACTTGTCTTGAGAGATAAAGAGTCCATCTTCTTTTTGCTTCACTTGCAGTCCTAGGAAAAATGTGAGCTCACCCATTGAACTCATCTGGAACCTTCCCTTCATTAATGCCTTAAACTCCTCACACCAAGACCTTTTAGTAGAACCAAAAATGATATCATCCACATAAACTTGGACTAGGATGATATCCTTCTTGTTCCTTTTGATGAACAAGGTCTTGTCAATCACACCTCTTTTGTACCCATGCTCTTCAAGGAAGTTGGAGAGTGTTGCATACCAAGCTCTAGGAGCTTGATGGAGACCATACAAAGCTTTAATGACTTTGTTTACCTTCTTGGGGTGAGCAGGATCAACAAAGCCAGGAGGTTGGTGTACATACACCTCTTCTTCTATAGTGCCATACAAAAAGGCACTCTTGACATCCATCTGATAGACTATGAACCCCATATATGATGCATAGGCCAAAAATAACCTGATAGCCTCAATTCTGGCTACAGGAGCAAAAACCTCATCATAGTCTATTCCCTCATCCTATCTGTACCCTTGTACTACTAATCTTGCCTTGTTCCTGACTACTACTCCTCTTTCATCCCTTTTGTTCCTGAAGACCCAGTTTGTGCCAATCACCTTTGCCCTATTAGGTAGATCCACAAGAACCCATACTTTTTGCAATTTGAACTGCAACAACTCTTCCTGCATTGCTTCTACCTAGCTCTCATCTTCTAATGCTTCAGAGACCTTGGTGGGTTCCTTTTGAGAAAGGAAACAAGCAAACAGACAATGTTGTTGATCTTTGTGGTTGACCCTTTGCTGCTTCTTAACAAGACTGATAAGTGCAAGTGCTTCTGGTTGCTTCTGCACTTTACTTCTGGTTTGAACTGCTGACTTGGGGTCACCAATGATTTGACTTTTTGGATGAATGTTGTGTATTCTGAGTGTTGGAGCTGGACTTACATCCACTTCTGTGGGTAAGTTGTTGAAATCAGTGATTATACCTTCATCATTATAAGAAGCCCCATCAAATATTCCTTTATTTGGATTATCAAAGAACTCAAGTTCTGGCATCTCAGAATTGTCAAAATCATCATTTGGAGTAGAATCAGGCTCAGCAGAATTAACAGCATCACTACCAGAATTAACTAAGTTAGTACTGGTAGCAGAATTAATGAACTCACTACCAGACTTAACCAAGTTAGTGCTGGTAGCCTTCTTCCCAAGATGTTTGTCAGCCAAAGCATTCATTTCATCTCTGAAAGATGGAATATCTTCTGAAACTTGTGTAGGAAAAGCCTCCTTCCTTTCTGCTTGAGACTTGTTCACAGTCTCCTTCTTCTTTGTAGAAGATTGCTTTGTTCCTTCATCAGCTGCAACATGTTTGACTTCTGTGGTAGGAATCACAATAAGCTCCTCAATCTCCTTGTCTAGCTCAGCAATGCTTGCATCAGAAGTAACTTGGGTACCTGCATTGTTAGTTACTTCTATGGAACCTGCATGAGGGTTAGCTTGATTCTCCTTAGAGACAAGAATATAGTTCATAGAATCAGTTAAATAGTCAATATCAAACATCCATCTATGACCTAGTCCCTTCACATTGGGTTTTTCTCAAGAAAGTTAACATGAAGATTCTCTTCTACCCTTTTGGTCACTAAATTGTATACCCTAAAGGCCTTACTATTCAGTGAATACCCAACTAGAAACCCCTCATCAGACTTTCCTTCAAATTTGCCAAGCACACTGAGTGTATCAAGAATAGTAACATGGCACCCAAAAGGCCTTATATAGCTAACAACTAGTTTATGGCCAAAAATAAGCTCATAAGGTGTTTTATTTTGAGGCTTGGTCACTCTAAACCTATTGAATATGTAGCAAGCAGTACTTACTGCTTCAGCCCAAAAGGTTGTGGGTAGGAGTGAGTCTGCTAGCATAGTCCTAACTGCCTTAATCAGGGTCCTGTTCATTCTCTCAGCAACTCCATTTGGCTGTGGAGTTCTAGCATTGCTATATTGTTGCTTGATTCCTTTATTACCACAAAACTCAATCATGCTTCTTGTAACACCCCAACCCGACAAGGGCAAAGATGTCACAAATACATGGTTTCATATCAGATACAAGCATTCAGGAAATAAAATAGCGGAAGCCTTAATATAAAAATCCAAAGGAAAATAAGTCAACAAGACTAATGAAGTACGAAACAGAATCCAAAATGCCCAAACAATGGCATAACAGAAATAATATCCAAATGGTCACACTAGAATGACAAGGTCTAAACTTCACACAAGTTGCTCTCATCCCAAGCTAAAAACCAGCTCCTAGCTTAAATGTACCTGCCGCAGGAAAAGAAATGCGGCTGAGCTACGAGAGCTCAGTGAACAGATATAACAGAAACAAAGCAATAATACAGGATAATGAATAACTAAGGGAATACAAACCGGTCAGAGTCAATGTACAAGTATAATGCAACAGTAGTGAGAAGCAAGTGATATCAAGGTCATGTGAATATGTCAAGGTTAAGGAAAGTAATACAGGTAAGTGTAAGGGTAACAGAAATCCACTACGAGCCCAGAAACAAATATCACATCAAGTCCAGTAATCAGGGTATACGGAGGGGAGACCTCGGTACCAAATACAAGGTGAGGGGCTACCTCTCAGGGGTGGAGTCGCGGGCTCCCAGGATGTGAAAGACGTGCATCGCACACACCATCAGTCACCAGGTATAACAAGTAATATAAACAAATCAGGTCAAGTCTAGGATGCATCCATACGCCCCAGGTGGCCAGAGTCTACCAATACACGCCATATAATCAAGTCAGGGACGGGATAGGACATCTCTCTCCTACCCTAGAGTCAAGTCATCGGTGCATCGATGACAAGGACATGAACACCTCATGCCTGGTGGGTGGCTCGTAATATCAAACTGTGGGTCAGGGTCAAGTGTCAAGTATCAAGTGTCAAGTGTCAAGTATCAGGTGTCAAGTATCAAGCAGTTCAGGATCAAGTTTCACATCAGGGTTCAAGTCAGGAGATCAAGACAAAGGTTAAAGCAAAGGTTCAAATCAGAAGGTTCAATATCAGGGAGGTCAATATCAGGAAGGTCAATATCAGGAAGGTCAATCTCAGTTTGTTCAAAGGTTCATAATAAAAGCTCACTTTAACAGTTTACATTTAAAGTCCATATCATAGGTGTTACAATAATTCTTAAGTACTGGTTTCCATAAAAGTAATCTTTAAACGGTTTTCAATAAGAAGGTCTTTTAAAATGATTTCTGTAAAGATAGTCTTACAAATAGTTTCTTAAAACATTTTCCTAATTAATTAAAAAGATTTTCTCATCCAGTTATAATATCAAGTGTATCAAGGTTCAGGTCAAGGTTCATGGCAGGGTTCATATATAAGGTTCACGGCAGGGTTCAAAGCAAGGTGTGAAACAAAAGATCAATGCAAGGTTCAACCACAGGTTCAAGAATAAGTACAACAGATCAAGGTTCACAAACAGGGAAAACATAGCAATGGCATAGGGAAATCCTAATACGAATAAAGATCAACAACTCAAAAGAGAACGAAGGCACCTTACTGAAAAGGGCAGAATATCTGTACCTTAGACCGCAAGTGAAAACACAACTAGAAACGAAAAGATTGGAAGTAAACTCCATCTTCAGCGAATCTACACGAATTCATGATCGTCTTATTAATAACTTATTTTAAATCGGATTACTCATTTTAGTCGGCTTTCCATTTTTAGTAACTTTTCTTTTATAGTAGCTTTCCAAAAATAGTAAGTTTCCTCTTTAAGTAGTTTAACCATTTTAAGTAACTTTCTATTTTTCTCACGTTTTCTGATATAATAACGTTTAGGGTTAAAAATGCCAATTAGGTAATTTTAGACTTAATATGATACATATTTTAGCTTAGTTTTAATATGACACCTTTAGTAATTTTAGGGTTTAATGTGTCAATATTACAAAGATTAGGGTTTAAAATGTCAAAAATGAAAGTTCTAACTTTATCATATACATCACATATTAACTATCCATTTCATTTCATGCATGAAATCATTTTGTATTCATCTCCTACGTATAATGTTAATACCGAAATCATTTCGCACTGTATATTAATTGTTCTCATTACCGAATCGATTAGGTACTTAATAAGGGTGCGTTTTACTTGTTATTTAGGCATCGATATGGGACTGTTTAAGACCCGACATGAAGTAGTCATATGACTCGACACCAAGTAGTTTTATCCCGCAACACAAACAGGTTACAAATCGATTTTATGACAATAATTATCTACGTGAGTATCTTTTCTTTTAATGAAGCAAAACAATTTTTTTGTTATCATGCATACTAGTTGTGTGACTTATCACGTGACATGGTTTTAGTTTCGGTTCGATTCAAACGTGTATATATAACTCACATGTATCCCCTGCACATATATTGACTTATATCCATTCAAGTTTGAGTCTATTTAAACTGTTACATCATATGTACGTATGTATTAACAGTTAACAAGGTATTTAAAGTGAAGATGTACCTCAGACAACCAAGTAAAACCGATTCCGAAATACGAACACGAACACACGTACAAACAGTAACACAAGAGTCCAACGAGCCACGAACACTAACGATCAACATGAACTAAATGTCTCCGCGAACATGAAACAGAATAGCTCGAGAGATGTGTGCTATGGTGCACGGATGAGACCTCCAAGACAACATGAATAGACTGATATCGACCCCGAATGACCAACGAAACTTAATCGACACTCGAGCACGACTTGACCCTCCAACGTACGAGCCAAAACCTTTACCTACGCACGCACCGAACTGATCTTAACACAAACCGCGACCCGAACGAACCCGAACATGATTACTCCAACTCTCGTATATCAAAGAATCCGATTACACCACCTTAGCCTACACCCTTCGTTCTAAAGATTTGGAGAGAAAGTGAGGACCGATGGTTTTAATTATTCTTAGGGTTTAATGTCTTCGGTAGAGATAGCAAATAGAGATGAACTGTTTGGTTTGTAGAGAGAACAATAATAATGGTATACGGTTTATTGAAACCGAGTGAAGTGGGATATAATAGAGATGTTCCGAAATTCAAGTGAGCAATTAGAGGAACAAAGAAAATCTTCTAAACTTTCTAAAGATTTGGTGTGATCTTATCAGGGTTTAGAGTTTTTCTCTTTGAGTTTATTGTTGGAGAATTTTTAGTTATATATAAGAGATAAGAATCAGTTAGCCGAGCAAAAAGAGAAAGGTCAACTTGACCAAAATTTCATTTAAAAAAAAATTCCTGTATCTAGTCCTATTCTTATAGCAATATTGTGTACCAAATTTTGAAATCTATTCGGCCTATGCAACTCATAGACATGTGATATTTAACTTATAATATCAAGCATGTGATTTTAATAGTAATTAGGTTATAGTTGTAGTATTCAAATTATAACTCATAATTATTTAAGTTGTATTCGGGTTCAAGGTTGAAAATAGCCACGGTTTAGAAGCAACTTTTTAGGGTATTATAATTGTAACAAGTCGCAACCTGGGCATGATTGGAGAAATTATCTCCTCTTCCAAAATTACAATATTTAGTAATAATTTATTTAGTTGGTGTAGTGTAAGATGCGTACAGAAAAATAAAAGAATCGAGACCGAAACCAAAACGTGGAGGCGTGTAATTATTTTTAAATGTGTAACCCTCGTTGTAATCATAAGTCTTTTATTAACGTATTATTTTTATTCGGTCCATTATTAACCGTTATATTCGGGATGAAATGTCTTAATGATTTAATGTCTTTTCAGAAGTTTCAAATTTAGAGGGGCATTTTAGGTATTTCACATGTTCAGAATTTCTGGGTTTTACACTTCTATTCTTAAATTCTGTGCCATTGTCAGTCCTAATGATCTTAACCTTTTTATTAAGTTGGTTTTCTATCTGCCTAATGAAAGTTTGAATTAATGGAGTGGTTTCATCTTTCCTAGACATAAAGAACACCCAACAAAATCTAGTACAATCATCAGTGATGACAAGGCAGTAGCTAGCATGGTTAATACTTTGTACATATGTAGGGCCAAACAGATCCATATGTAAGGTATGTAAAGGCTCACTAACAAACCTATCTAACTTAGCCTTACAAGAAGCCCTATGCTGTTTGCCCTTATTACAAGCTACATAGGTATGGTCATTCTTAAAAACCTTGGAAGGTAAGCCTCTAACTAGGTTATTCTTCACAAGTTTATTTATGTTCTTAAAGTTAACATGACCTAACCTTCTATGCCACAATTTAGATTCATCCAAAGTGGCTTTTGCAATCAAACAGGCAGAACCTTTTGCAGGTTCAGGTGCTTTCATATCAAAACTGTACATGTTGTGTTGTCTTAGGACTTTGAGAAGTATCTGACTTTCATCAGGCATCTTAAAGTCAGAAGTCAACACAAAACATTCAGATTCAGTAAAAAGCACCTTATGCTTCTTATCACAAATTGTTGATATTGAGAAAAGGTTAAACTGCCCTAGTTCTTTTACAAAAGATACATTGTCAAACTCTAAATTGCCTACAACAATCCTTCCTTTACCAGTAATTTGCCCCTTGCTACCTCTAAAGGTAACAGAACCTCCTTTGAATTCTTGAAAATCCTTCAGGTGATCCTTGTTACCAGACATGTGCCTAGAACACCCACTGTCAAATATTCCTCTGTCTCTCATGGTCTTGAGTGGATGATCCTGTACATAAAGAAAGGTGATTAGTTTTTCTCAAGGACCCAGGCCTCTACAGGCTTGGGTCTGCCTTGTGGATCAACATATTTATAAGTCTTGTATGAGCTTGATCCACTGTTGTTCTTGGATTCATAGGTAAGTGTACTCTTAAATGGATCCCAAGACCAACATGCCGAGGCCTTAACAGCAGACCCCTCATTTCCCTTTACAACATTATTGTCTGAAAGTTGTGCTGTAGTCTTAACAATGGGTCTCCTCACAGGTGAATGAGGTTTATAAAAAGTATTTCTTTGATTATATGAGTTCACCTATGGTCTAATTACTGGTTGTCTGGGTCTAAATTGTTTAAACCACCCAGAATTAACGTTTGGCTTCACAGAATTAACATTTGGCCTGACAGAATTAAAATTTGTTCTACCAGAATTAACTTGTGACCTAACAGAATTAACCTGAGGTCTACCAGTATTTATTTGTGCTGGTCTAGTAACAAATTTATTATAATGATTAATTCTCTTTGCATTATTCCAAACTGGTTTTGTATTCACATGACCAGTATTAACACTTTTCTGCTTCCTAAGTTCAGCCTCTCTCAACATCCTTTTCTCATGAAAATCACAGTCTTTAATTAGATGACTTAGGCTACCACAGACAAAACACCTCTTAGGACCAAAGGTGTAGTTTTTCCTGTACTCTCTTCTCTTCCTATCAGATTTTGGTGACTCTTGACTTTTGACAGACTTCCTAGGAGATTTTATGTGAGTATCATAACTAGGTTTATCTGTATCAGGTTTGGGTGTAGTCACAACTAGTTCACTATGTTTGACAAATTTTGACTCAGAAACTTCTTTAGGTTCACTCTCTGATTCTGATTGAGACTGCTCAGAGATATCTCTAGTGGATCCTTCACTGTCATTAGTTTGACAAGTAGAATATTCACTTGATTTGTCATCTGAGTTGCCTGTCTCAGGATATTGAGGACCCTTTTTACCATACATAAACAAAGAGTCATCAAGTTCTTCCTTTTGTAGAGGAGTGTAATCTCCACTTAATGGAGGTGGAACCCTTTTAAAATCATCAGTTTTTATGAACCTATTGTATGTAGGTTAACCAGCTAAGTCACTTTCTAAACTAACAAACACTGTTCTAGCCATCTCTTCCTCATAGCTTAGAATCTCCTTATTAGATTTTATCTCATATCCTAAGCCAATTTTACACGTAGAACTCATACTAGAATCTACTAATTTAAACAGATTTTTAGATGAAGCTTTCCATGAGTCTAGTATTTTCTGCAATTCATCCCTTTCTTTCACTGCTTTCATGCCAATTCTTCTATATTTCTTAAGTTTTTCATCCTTTTCATATATTTCATTAGCCTGAAAGGTGAGTTTTTCATTTAAGGAAGCTTGTTGTTTTTGATAGGTGACTATTTGTGCTTCTAAAGTTCATTTTTACTTCCTGATCACCTATTTGTTTTAATTGTTCATCACACAAAGCTTTAAGATGATTGTATGAATCAATGCATATTTTGGAGCACAAAGATACCTCATTACTGGAACCAATAGCCATAAGTGCATGGTTTGGCACTTCTTCCTCCTGTGTGTGTTCATCCCAATTCACAGCTCCAGCTTCCAGTGTCAACATGCTCATCTGATTCTTCTCCAGCTTGTCATCATCTTGAGAGTCAGAACCCTTCTTCCTGTTCCCATCAGTAGTCATCTTTTCCTTGCAATCCCTAGCAAAGTGACCATGTTTGTGACACCTGTAGCACTCAACAGTCCTCCTATTGTACCCCACTGGTGTCTTCCCATCAAACCTAATGTTCCTCCCAGTTTGCTTGTAAAACTTCTTAACCCTGAGAGCAATCATGGCAGTTTGCCATTTGATATCCATCTCTTCAACTTCAATATCATTGATCTGTTCCAGATCCTCACTGATGAAGTTCTTCTCTTCTGGTTGCTTAGCAAAAAATGAGTAAACTACTTCATCAGCAAAACCTGCAGGAGCATCTCTCTCTCTCATGCTGCTTGAAGAAGTTTCATAACCACCAGAATTAAAACCGCCAGACTTAACCTTGTTAGTGCTGCCCTTGCTTTGAGAAACAAAGGAAACATTGGTAGAACTTGAAGATGCTTTTGTGTTTCCTTGGATTTCCTGTTCAAAAACCCGAAGATTGTTGTACAGGTCATCAGTTGTCATGGTGTCAATTTCTTCCTTCATTCTCATGGTCATTGTCACACTTGACCATTCTGTTGGTAGTGATCTGAGAAACTTGTGGTTTGCATCTTCTTTAGACACAGCAGCACCTTGAACCTCCAATTGTGATAGAAGGTGTTGAAACCTGTCATAACCTTTTTCCAACCCCTCTGAACTGGATACACTGAATGCTTCAAACTACTGTTTAAGAACAGCCTTCTGCATCTTCTTGGAGTTAGCATTCCCTCCAAATCTTTTCTTGATAGCCTCCCAAATTTCCTTGGCATCATTCATGCCATGAAACCTTCTCAAGTGCTCCTTGGGAAGTGCCATCAGCAGCATAGTCCTGGCCTTTCTCTCCTTTTCTACAGCATGTATCTCTTCAGCAGACACTGGTGGTAGCACCCTAACCACTCCATCTTTACCAACCGAAATCCTCTTCTTCGAATTCCCATTCTGTATGACCTTCCAAACCTCGTTATCAATATACTCTAGATAGTGCTCCATCTCCATAGCCCAGATGTCATATTCTTCCTTCTTCAGGATTGGGAGTTTTATGTTGGATACGGTTGTTGTTGCAGGGATAGTTTGTTGTGGTTTAGATGTGCCAGCTTCATATTTTTCTTCATCATGGGTTGATTTCTCATCATCACTGGGATGGTTTGAGAAATCATCAGGCTTTTCATGCTTCTCAAACTCAGACATTGTGCAGGGTTTATTGGAGTGAATTTGGGTTTGTGGTTTTTGTGTTTCTTCGAACTCAGAGTCTCTTTACAGGCTCTGATACCACTTGTAGGTCCACACGAGTTATGGATCCAAGTAGCCTTTGTTACTTGTTAGACAATTTGAATAAATCCAAATTGATCTAGGTAAGAAACTCTAACAGATTGTTTATTGCTAATGCGGAATCTTAACAATAACAATGAAGAACACAAGATAACTAACTTTGTATTACTATTAGCTTTCACAATGTCGTACTAACTTACAATCAATATGCGTACCAAAACTAATGCCTTAGGGTTCCTTTTATACACCAAGGAAACCCTAGATACAAAACGTGTAGAAGGATAAACGTATCTAACCATATCTTATATAAAGGTAACTACGTATCCTTTCCTAACTTATAGCTAACAAACTTTACTATAATTAATAAACAGACTTAACTATTTCTGTCGACCAGACTTAACTAAGTAACTATGTCTACCAGACTTAACAATGAATTGGCAGACTTAACTATGACTAGTCTTAACTTCGTAACCCAGCAGACTTAAGTCTGTTCTTCATATTTAAGTCTTCTCTTGTGATAATTCCCAACAGTGTTTCGTAGGCACATTCGTCATATTTATCACCACAAAGTCGATGGGGAATAAAAATTTGTCAACTTTAATTAACACATTTTCAACAATCCCTACTGGAGTTGTTCTAGTTATATCAGCCATTTCTACAATTAGTTCAGTTTTTCTTAGACTTGTCAGCTTAAGGTTTTGAAATAGCGAAATTGGCATAACATTCACACTAGATCCTAAATTGGCTAATGCTTTTAAGTTAATTTTACCGATAATGCAGGGAAGAGTAAAACTTTCTGAGCTACTCTCCTTATCTGGTAACTGGCTTGGTGTGCCTTCTTGGTGCTTGGCATTATCCTGTAAAAAAGAAACTCCACAAACTTGATTTGAATTATGAAAGTTTTCGTCAGAGTTTTTTTACCTCTTTGTCAGCAAAGATTGCTTTGCAAGATCCTACAAACTTATTGGATTGTTCTATAGACCTTGAACAACTATTATCCATTGACTTTCTCTGATGGATATCTTTACTAAGTTTCCCAATCATGGCTTCAAGTTTCTTGAGGGCATCATGACTAAGAAGACTTTTGTAAGTGCTTTCTTGAAAACTCTTTAATAATTCATCTTGTTCTTTTTGTTTCTTGGTTGAGTCTTCTAGGTACTTGTTGATCGTCTCCTCGAGATTGGACCTTCTTTCACCGTAAGGTGCTCGATTGTAGTACCCAGTTGGTCCAACACGGTACCCATTGCTATTACCATTGTTCCCTTGAAAAGGCCTACTACCTTCACCATATTTTATTTATTCAACTTTTTTATCCTCTTCATTCAATGGGCATTCCTTGGCCAGGTGAGTTCCTTTACAAGTGTCGCATCCTACTTGAATAGCGTGCACATTTTCCTTCAATTTCTTCATATCCCTGCTAAGGCTTTCAAGTTTATTAGTGTTAGCCGCAGTTCCGTCCAAACTTCCTCCCATGCTTCTACTACTTCATCTATCATACCATTTTTGCGAATGGCCTCCCATGTCTTTAATAGTTGCAAGGGCTTGAAAAGGAGTCATCCCAGGGATCGACCCCTGAGAGTCAAGCATTTGCCTTATGGCAATGTTGATTCCCTTGTAGTAGATGTTGACCATTTGCTGTTTGTTGAGGTCATGAGTTGGGCATCTGTAAAGGAGATCATTGTACCTTCCCAAGCTTGGTACAATGTCTCATCACCGTCTTGCTCGAAGTTGTGAATATCTTCAAGTTGTTTTGCCATCTTTGAAGGAGGGAAATAACGTTGAATGAATGCTCTCTTGAGGAGATTCCATGTGCTAACGGTTCTTGTGGGTAACCGATCAGTCCATCTTTTTGTGGCTCCCGTGAGTGTTATAGGAATCACTCGGAGCATAACTGCATCGTGAGAAACTCCAGGAATGTTGAAAAGGCTCGCTATATACAAGACATTATCAACAAGCTCGTGAGCATCTTCGGTCTTGTTTCCAGAAAAAGGGGTCTTTTCTTAATTCCTGTATGAATTGATTCTTGATCTCGAAGGGAACATCGACTCCAATAACCAGCCTAACCACACCTGGCCCTTGCTCTTCCCGCGTTAATGCGAGGTATTCCTCGAGGGTAAGTGTATCGATGTCAACTTCACCCATGGTACCTGAAATTTGAAAGGAAATTGTGAGATGATGAAAATTTAAACAAAAATTTAAAACTGAAGCAAAATCCTAAAATAGCTCCCCGGCAGCGGCGCCAAAAACTTGATGCAAGATTTCTGACCAGGTTTAGCATATGCAACAAGCCTTTTAAACCACTCGGTGTCCCGAGTGGACGAGTGAAGTCTCGTGAGGGTTTACTGGGAACACACCCACAAAGTTCATATAAAACTAATACAAGGTTATGGAATGCAAGTTATTTTAAATTAAAATTTTTCTGGTACAAGGGAAGATTACGGTGTAAAATCATGGACTGAGTTACACCGTAAGTAATTAAACCTGACAAAATTGCTGATGTCTGAGGATGGTTACGGTGTAACCATAACACAAAGTTACGCCGTAGAAACTCTCCAGGAGCGAAAAACTCCGTGGTGCGTTTCCAAGCCATCCTACTTCCTCCAATACCTACAAAAAATTATAACAAAACAAACCAAAACAATCTATACTACTAAAAAGGAATGAAAGGGATAATTCGGGTTGCCTCCCGAAAAACCACTTTTCTTTATTATCGAGTCTTTAAGTTAGACTCAAGGCCATGGTGTTCTAAGGTTGCAGATGGACTTGTACAACTTCGTCCATCTATTTCATTAAATTTTCTCTTACCCACGCAACATTGGTTGTAGTATGAAGAAATTCCTTCCTTTCAATTCTCTATACTTTTGAAAACTTCTCATCAGGTCCTACATGGTACCTAGTAATTTCAAACTTCTCCGCAACAATCGAAGGTGGTCTTTTGTAAAGTATGCCTAAAAGCTTACATCTTCATTGATCGTACGCTTCGTCATCAAGGTCTGTGAATCCATCGTATCCTTGTATATCAAGGTAGTCCATAATTCCTTCAAAGTCATCATTGTCGAATTCTGTCCCATTAAACCATTCATCATCAAGTGTATTCTCGATAAGCTCAAGTTTGCAACGGTCTTCCTCTTCTCCCCACCTTGTTGCGTACTCAATCCTATTCTTGCCCCTTTCATTACTTGGATCAGCGTCTTTGTTTGGAGCGTCTTCTTTCATGTAATCTCTCCAAATCTTTTCCTTAGTTAAAGCATCCACTTTTCCGTATTTGATTTTGATCCAATCATCAAAACCTAATTTATCCACCCATGGTAATTTGCCTCTTTCTTTGTCGTTGATGGAGGTCCAAAAATACTCATCGTTTCCAATTCTTACTTTGCTACTTCCTCCATCACAGTCTTCATTATAAGGGTAACAAGAAGCCCAAAACGTGTGTCCATTGGTATCTCCAATCCTAATCTTATCACACCAATGTTTTCTTCCATGTGTTCTTTTTGTATCGTAGTTCAACTGGAGGACTTTCTATAACTTTGTTGTTAGAGAGCTCCATTTCATGTGATTCATGGTCGTCTTTGGTGATAGGGGTTTCATCATCATGGGAGCAGTTCAGGTTATCCCAAATGTTCCCTTTGGCCTCTCTATCAACCTTACCATACACGATACATATCCAATTGTGTACCTTCCCATTTGAGGTTCCTTCAATCTTGATCATTAGTGGAAGTCCATAGATGCTTGTTATTTCTTAACCTGACTTCGTCACCCCCACCACATAGATCAATATTTGGGTCACAAGATGCCCATAAGTCGTATCCTTTTGCATGGTCCATTGGAATAGCTTTTCACCAATGGTTTTTAACTCTGTTTTCCTCCGAGCATCATTAATTTTCTTTTGATGTTGAGTCGCGATTCTTGTAAGGGTCTTCGTTTCTTTGCTAGTCAAAGATGAGCTAACAATTACCTTGATTTCAGGATTTCCCTTTACCAACATGCATTTGGTATTTGGTGGTAAATGAGATTCCACCACATCAGTACTTTGGTTATGTCGTAACTCACTGATAGAGTTACGGCGTAACTTGTTTCTTTCTTCCATTCCAGCTTCATTTTCCTGCAAAACATCACTAGAAGTATCGATATTATTTGTTTCGTGGTGCTCATTTGCTTCATTGTCAGGAATAGTTTCCCTACTTCTAGGTCTAACATCCTTTCTTAAGTTCTCAATATTCTTTACCACACACAGAGATTCGATTGGATGACATCTCCCCCTTCATCCATGTTGAAAACTAGTTTCCTATCATTAATTTTTAAAGAAATGAGTTTATTAAACACATCTATCTCAGCATGTGCCGTGGCAATGAGGGGTCTCCCTAAAATTAATGGTATCTCAAGGTCCTCTTCCATGTCAAGTATGACAAAATCAACAGGAAAAGTGAACTAATCAATTTTAACCAAAACGTTTTCAACTACTCCCCTAGGTATACTAACAGTTCTATCGGCCATTTCTATTGTCATGCAAATTGGTTTGATCGGTCATAAATTAAGTCTTTTGCACATAGAAAATGGCATAATTCTTGTACTAGCTCCAAGGTCGGCTAGAGCATTACTAACACATAAATTACCAATAAAACAAGGAAGAATAAAACTCCCGGGGTCTTTCTCCTTTGGAGATAACTGGTTCTGAACAACAGCTGAACATTGGGCGTTTAACTTGATTTCTTCTCCTGCATTTGTTGGTCCGTCATTGATTGAGCTAATCTTTTCAGGAGAGGGCTCCATTAATGACTGAGTAAGTGTCATGTAAGCTTCTTCCCCATCTTCGTCTTCAGATTCCTGATCATCCTGTTTAGACAAATTAAAGAAATAATTAAGTTCTTCCTCAGAGTATCGGAAAGGTGTATAAAGGGGTTGTCCATCGTTGGTAAATATTGCTTTGCATGCCCCAGAATCGTTAGAACAACTAGCCTTCTCCTTCTTATTTAGTTCTTGAACCTCATTTGTTAACAACCTAATTTTAGTCTCAAGACTTCTAAGTGTCTCGTCATGAGCCTTGAGATTCAAATTGGTCCCTTCTTGAAAGTTCCGTAACCATTCCTCACGCCCAGTTTGCTTCTTAGCAGAATCTTCAAGGTACTTTTGAATCGATTCTTCAAGGCTAGATTTTCTTTCCCCAAAAGGAGGTCGGTTGTCAACTCTTGAGTAATAACCTTGAGGCCCTACACGGTATCTTGCTCCATTATTGTTGTTTCCTTGAAAAGGTCTACTTTCTCCATAGTTGACCTCTTCAACTCTTTCATCTTCTTCGTCTAAGGGGCAATCCTTGGCAAGGTGATTTCCTCCACAAGTTTCGCATCCTACTTGAATAGCATGCACATTTTCTTTCAATTTCTTCATGTCCCTACCAAGACTCACAATCTTGTTGGTGATTACCGAAATATCATCCATGTTACCACCCATAACTCTACTGCTGCCTCCATCATGCCATTTCTGCGAATGGTCTGCCATGTCTTGGATAGCTGCTAGGGCTTGAGTAGGAATCATCCCAGGGATCGGCCCTTGAGAGTCAAGCATTTGTCTTGTTGTAATGTTGATACCATTGTAGAAAATATTTACCACTTGTTGCTTGTTTAGGTTATGAGTTGGGCATCTGTAAAGGAGATCATTGTACCTATCCCAAGCTTGGTACAATGTCTCATCACCATGTTGCTTGAAATTGTGGATCTCCTCGAGTTGTTTTGCCATCTTAGATGGAGGGCAATAACGTTGGATGAAGGTTCTTTCTAGGAGATCCCATGTGTTGACGGTTCCTGCGGGCAACCTATCAATCCACCTTTTTGTAGATCCCGTGAGTGTCATTGGAAACACTCGGAGCATAACCGCATCGTGAGAAACACCGGGAAGGTTAAAAAGGCTCACGATGTACAAGATATTATCAATATGCTCATGAGCATCTTCGGTCTTGCTTCTGGAAAAGGGGTCGTTTCTCAACTCCCGCATGAACTGATTCTTGATCTCAAACTGAACATCAGCTCTAATAACTGGCCTAACCACACCAGGCCCTTGTTCCTCTCGCGTCAAAGCGAGGTATTCCTCGAGGGTAAGCGTATCAGTGTCAACTTCTCCCATGGTACCTGAAACTAATGAAATAGAAATCGTGAGATGAAAAACTAAACAAAAATTCAAAACTTAAACAAAATCCTAAAATACCTCCCCGGCAGCGGCGCCAAAAACTTGTTGCTGGATTTTAGACCAGGTTTTACTATTTATAAATTCTTGTCTACCTAAGGTCTACCTATGAACTAACGGGCAGTGTACCCGGTCGTGTGTAGTGTAGTAATTGGTAAAGCCGAGGTCGTCCCAAGAGCTATGCATGCGGATCTAATCTAAGTTCTAATGTCACTGATTTTAAAGGAGGTTTTTGAGTTGATTAATTAAACTAATGAAATGAAATAAAATGAAATCAAATTAAAATGGAAGAGATAATCAATAGAGAGAAGTGTGCTAGCCTAATTACTAATCTTGTTACGCCATAATTAAGTTTTCCTATTAATTTTTTCTATCGCTCCATGTGGGGGTAAATGTCGCTAGAATCCTTGGGTAAATTCATCTAGCCTATGATCTATAGGTCCCTATTCCGTATTCCGTAACCATACAATTTCCAGAGTTTGTCGGATAACCTATATCTCAGTCATTAAGTACCAGCGGTAATCTAGACTTATTATACGGAAACCCGGCCTCTCGAAACTTAGGTTTCCCCTTAGCTTCTTAAGTATCTCCTTTTGGTAGGTGATCCTATGGTCAATTCACACACAAGATAGTGGTAGTCCTATGGTCAATTCTTACCACTACTCGCAACCTATTCATCTAGGGTCCTATGGTAAATTCTCCTAGCGTCCTATATACTACCAAAGATCAATACCACCGAAATGAAGGTGTCCACGAATAAGCAAAAAAAACATGCACATAAAGCGATACGAAAACAAGAAAACTAAACCATGGCATAAACAATTTCATAACTAGGCTAACACCAAAGGTGTTTAGCCGATCATATTAAATAATGCAGAAAATTCAATGTTTAAGATCATAAAGAAAGACATCGAATTAGATACAAATGTTTGATATGAAATACTAAAACTTATGTAGTAAATGGCGTAAATTCTCCCTTGGAAATACTCCGTATGCTGCTGAATATCGTCCTCCTGGAAGCCATTTTTCGTCCCTTGGTGTGATGTGTTAGGAAGATATCTGAAAATGCAGAATTAGGGCTTGTATTTATAGCCTCATCAAAGTTACGGCGTAACCTTGTGAATTGGTTACACCGTAACCATTGTATCTCAGATGATCTTATCCATAGTAAAATATTTACGGCGTAACCTTGAAAATGGGTTACGACCGTAAAACTCTCGTAGTGAATTTCATCACTTTTACGCCGTAACCTTGCAAATGGGTTACGGCGTAAATATCTTGACCATCAAAATTCTTATAAGTCTGGAAATATATACGGCGTAACTTTGTTGTGAAGTTACGCCGTAACCTTGAAAAGCGTTGACTTTGGTCTTCTAGTGTAATTCCTGGTTACGGCATAAGTAAAGTATGGAATTACGCCGTAACCTTTGTCTGACCAACATTATAACACCCTAAAATTTGAATTTAACATTTTATTAATTATTTCGATTATACCATAAGTTTAAATGAATAAATAAGTAGTGTAAGTACCTTATACTATATGTTATGAAAATAAATACAAAGTTTGCCTAAGATCTTTATACACGTTTTCTTGATTTGATGAGATTCGATCACAACTGTTCTACACGTCCTCATTTATACAATTTCATTATTTCCTTATTGTCCCATATGAATTTGAAGAGATGAGACCAGACTACAAATCATGTGCATATTATCTATTATTAGATGATACGTTCCTTTCACCTTGCCAAATCCTAAACCAAGAATATAAACGCCATGCATATTCCCTAATTAGTTTCCTCTATGCATTTTGAAGATAGGACCAAAGATCAAATCATGTATATATTTTAGAAGATACGTTTAACACATATCCAAACTTATACAATATATTAAAACTTATAAATCAACGTCTCAGGGAATTTAAACTAAAGCCACGTTTGATATTTATCACCATGTTACTCGGTCTCCACTCTTCTTCCAATCCCGTTTTTATCGACAAATTTAGTTATCAAACACTCATATATATGATATTCACATTAACTTTCAGAATCACACAAAAACCAATTAACAAAAAAGCTAAATCTCAAATGAGTCAACATGAATAAACAGTGAGCGTTGAGTTTTGCGTTACCGGCATACATCTTGAATCATAAGTTCAAGTTCGTATTTGGGTTGGTGTTCGTGATGGGATTCAAGTTTCGGTTCGTACGTAGGTTAAGGTTTTGGTTCGTGATTTGTACGCATGGTTGTCCGCGTACGCTTGATTTTGGGTTTGATCGTGTTCTGGTTTAGTGTTCGAATTTGAGTTCGCGCTTGTGCTCGTCTTCGGGTTCTCGGTTTCGACTAGTCATCATTTAGCTTAATCGGAGGTATATTTTGAACAGTATGTTTAATAATAAATGAAATCTGGTTATAGTATAGTATGAATCATAATCAGTCAAACATGTTGATGTTAATATGGGCATGCATTAACGTTATGATCTAGACATAAGATTTGGTATATAAAATGAGATAAAGAAGTGATTTATGAGACTAGCTAGCTCTATGAAGAAGAAGACGTAGGACTGGATTCAAAAAGCTTCTTTTATAATCGATTTTATAATAATATGTAATGAGATTAATCAACAAGCTAAGTCATTCTTTATAAACTATAATTTACACTTTAGACCCTAAACTTTGATAATTTACTCAATAGACCTTAAACTTTGCTATTTGTCAAAAGTAAACCCTAAGTTGGTCATAAATGGAAATAAATACACTTTTAACCCTAATCTTTGGAAATTGTCGCAATAAACCCAAAACTTTGGTAAGTTACACTTTAAACCCTAATTTATGATAAGTTGTCACATTTAACCCTAATTTGGCTAATTATGGATATTAACCCTAAAGTTACTAATTCAGGAAAGTTACTTAATTTGGAAAGTTGCTAAATATGGAAAGCTAATAATTTTGGAAAGTTACTAAATATAGAAGTTACTATAAATACCAGGAAACCTAATATGTCAATCTGAACAATAATAAGAACTGAATCAGTAATAACTTATGAAATGGTTCTTAAATAATAAGACGATCATTAATTCGTGTAGATTCACAGAAGGAGTAACTTTCGATCCTTGTGTTTTATGATATGGTTTCATTCGTGGTTTGAGGTACACATGTTCAACCCTTTCTCAGTAAGGGTTTTGTTCTCATGACTTCTCGATCCTTGACTTGATTCATTTGCTTTGATATGATTCCGTTTGATATGATTCGTTGATATGATCCGTTTGATATTATCATTTGCTATGATTTTGTTTGCTGTCCATTCTGTTATGATGATCTGTATATTATCTCATTGATATGAGATTCTGTTCTGTTGATATGCTCTGATTGATTATGCTATAGTAGCTCTGTTATGATTATGGATAGTTTTGCTTTGCTTTACTTTGCTTTTTCCGTTCTGTTGCCCGAGCTGTTTCTGAACTAGCCATGGAGGTACCATGGCCATGTCATTGAGGCACCAATGACATGACACTTTCTGTGGAGGTGTGATTGATCCACGGTGTTCCCTTCTGTTCTGATATATATATGATTATTGCGCACATGGCCATTCTGTTATATGTATGTATAGTCTCGTACTTGCATATGTATTCTGTTTTGCAGGGAGCATATGGATGCATCTTAGGTATTTGTCTATTTGGATATGGTTTGACTTAGTGATTGGTAGTGCGTGCCATGCACCCCATTTCACTTCTGGTACATTGGAGCTAGCTACTCCTTGTACAACTTATGATTTGACGAATATATGGATATGATATGATGTGATTATGTGACTAAGCATGTGGCATGCATTCTGAGCTTGATGGGCATTTCTGTTCTGTTATATGATTATTATCCCCTGTTTGATTCCTTTGACTTCATTATGATCTCTTTATGTTTCGCTACGATTTGCTTCTTATGGTATATGACATTTTGTTTAGTTGATCCTTGATCTCTTATTCGTTTGGCAGATGATATTTGTTCAGCAGGTGCTTATGTTCCTTTTCCTTATACTTATATATGTTCGATTATTCGTTTTGTTTATATCTGTTCATTGGGCTTTTTAAGCTCAGCCGCATTTCTTTTCCTGCGGCAGGTTTTAGGTTGGAAGCTGGGATTTGAGGGAATAGTGCATAAGAGCTCTTAGTGGACCACCCTGACGATAGATACCCATTTGCTTATGGATTAGACTTGGACATAGCTTCAGTTAAATTTAGTTTGGTCTTGTACTTTAGTTTTGGAACTCATCATGTTTAGGGTTAGTATTTTATTATCATCTTAGAATACCTTTGTAATTATTATGTTTATAAGTGTAACACCCCCAAAATTATCGCAGCGGACGATAGTTCACTGGGGTATTACTTCCTAGCACAAAGTACAAGTCATGGAAAATGACCCTTCAAAAGAGACGTTTTTAAAAATATTTCACATTTGATACATTAAAACCTCAGAGTTTGTAAAAGGTCCCAACAGTTTTCATAAAACACAATGTTTTCAAAAGATTACAAATGTTTTAAACATAACATAAATCTTTAAAATATAGTCTCTTCAAATGTGCAAATATTCCGAGTCTTCAAAATATATCCGTGCAACTCCAACCAAGACATTCATGCCTTTAAACCTGAGATAAAACATGCTAAAACGTCAACACAAAGGTTGAGTGAATCCATAGAGTTTAGTAAATGAGCAGTTGATCACAATATAATTCAGTTTATAAAAACGACTAAGCAAAAAATGCAGAGTCTGATTCAGTTATTATTGCCCTAAGCTCATGACCCCGAACTTTAACGTCATTTTCAGATAATAAAGATGCCCTTCGACAATAGGTAACAGCCTAATTACCTAGCAAATCCTCAAATACAGTGCATATGGTAGCCGCACCTGGCAGTCCAATATGGGGGATGTCATTCCCAATAGATCTATTCACGGAATTCGCGTTCACTCGCAAGTGACTAACGGTTCACAATAAGGAAGGGACTTTCAGGCTATGGGAAACTTAGGCAATGATAATAACCGGGTAACAAACAATTTCAATCCAAAATACAGTTTTCAAGCAGTTGTGATCATATTAAAAATAACTAGCATGTATCTCCCCCACAGAGTTTGTAAACAGTTAAACAAGTAAAAGGTGGGGCTATGAACTCACCAATAATGAAGTAGCAATGGAAATCGGAGAAGTGTGCACGTCGAGAAAAACCGCAAAGATCACAAGTGACCTAAATAAAATACAACACGACTTAGGCTCAGGGATTAAAGTATAATACTTATATTTGTGATTTAACTCAGTACTTGAACTCAAAATATCATATGGTCATTTATTTAAAAGTCTTGTAGCAAGTCATGGGTCAAAAAGACGTTTATAAAAGCTTAAATGGTTTAAAATGCAAAGCTGATGGAAAATTTATGAAATTACCTCACTAATCGGGTCGCCATTTCTAAACCGTTAAGGCTAAAATTATGAAATTTATATGCATAGAAAGGTATGAATTTGTACTATATGAAAATCAAGGCCTTACATTACTAAGAACTTTACAACATGGGTGAAATTACCAATTTACCCTTGTGTCTCTAAATAGGTATACTGAGCATCTAAATGAGTTTATAAAAAAGGTGTATCTCTTTAACTACAGGTCTAATGGACACATGGCCTGTGGGAAAAGTTTTCTACAGGTCTTGGCTACAACTTTCATGTTTACACCAACCTAATGTTCTTTGCAACATTTTAAAGTAAATAGCCCATCAAATCTGACATGCATTCTTGGACCAGTTTTAGTGTGGATTTTCTCAAAAAATTATCGTGATGAATTTTGAGGTAAGGTTTTCGGGGAAATGACCCTAAGATCTGAGGCTATCACCCAGTATTTTTAATTTTTCATAAAACCTTCTGAGGAAAAAATGGTGGATGGATATTTTAGCATCAAATCTGAGACAGCCTAATAACTAATCCAAATTATTACTTTTGTGCATTTATTACATCTATTACACATGCATGCCCAAGATCAATGATTCCTACTCTTTTATTCAACCAATAACTCAATCTTTCCAGGAGATGAAAGATTATTTTTAGTTTTAACTTCAGTTTTCTAAACAATATATCCAAGTAGATCATCAATAACTAGTCCAAAACTCATAAAATCCATTAAACTCTTGCATAACTCTAACAAATCAATCCTAACCAATTATCAAAGAACCTATTTCCAATTAAATCTTGAATCAAATCATCTTAAATGACACATGCAAGAGATGTTTAGCTTAGATCTAAAAAAAATCTATAAAAACATAAGAATGAGATGAAAATGAGTTTGGGGAACTTACCAAGATCAAGAAACCAACAAGAACACTTAATGTTTGATTGGAGATGAACATGATCAAGTAAATTAAAGGCCAAGGGTGTTGGAGGCTGCTTTATTTCGTTCAAGAGAGGGAGAGACCAAAGAGAAATGAGATGGTGATAATAACTAGGTTGGAAATGAAGATAAAGTGTGAAATATGGGTTTTAATAAAAGAAAGCATGCATTTTGATAGGATAAAAGGGGTGGCCGGTTTTGGGGAGGTTCCAAGGTGTATTTCTTTTATTATTTAGTCACAATACATTATATACTTGTTTTGCACAAGTATCCTAAGTCACGGAGTAAGTTTGAAGGCCAACGGGGCTAAACCGGTAACGTTTTATGCATAGTTTGTGAAAATAAATGCCATGAAGATACTATTTTCATAAGAATGTCAAATTTAATTTAAAATGACCTAATTTGATGTTTCATAAATTTCCCGAGCCTTCCGGAGTGTTATAATGTCTTTAAAGCTTAAACCGCGAGCCGAAAACACGTAAAACGTAAAATGTGCACACTTCGCGTAGAAATGGAAAATTAAATTATTCCATATGAAAACAAGTATGTGGGAGAATATAAATCATATCAATGGGTAGACTGAGCATAGCCTGACTCAAATTACAAATTTCAGTGTACGTGTCACGACGTACGCGGGCAACTTTCCCGGCAAAAGCCAATTTACTTAAAATAGTATAATAAGCAAATAAAATTAGTAAAATAATGACTTGGAAATTTCTCGGTTGTTACAATAAGTCCTCCGCTTGCGTTTGTATGTTCTGATTGACACCATAATGTGGTATTTTGACCCTTGTCGGGTTGGGGTGTTACAACTATGGTATCAGAGCTTAGGCTTTGACTTGTAGTGCATAAGTTACGGCCTGTGAAGATTTGGACACTTAGGTTTGCACTGTAGGAGATTATGGAATAACCTTTAAAGGATTTGCTTTAGGTTTCTCCCATAGGAACTTCAGTTATGACCGGTGAGGATTGGGTAGATTATATGATAAGGCATTGGTTAGCTATCTTTCTTCCGCATCACTATGATTTGTGCCTCTTCTTTTAGTTCAGCCCCTGTAAGATCATTCATTCCGGAGATTTAGAAAATTTATCAGGATACGCAACATATGCTTAGTGATCAAATAAGTTTAGAATGCTTTGAGAATTTTGTAGTTATGCCTTACAAGTTTCACTTCTGAGGTTATCACCTTCTTTCGAACTTCGATCTTTGATCCGTTTGTTATTCATTTAGATACCTTTTCGTCCGTTCAGTGAATTCGTATATGTATGAATCTGATGTGTTCGACACATTCTGTGGTTTCTCTTGCTATTGCTAAGCATATTAAGGTTCCCTCTACACTATTGAAATTTGCTATACCACGCTCTATCTCTATGAGAAATCTTGTGATTATCTGTCACGAGTATCTGAATTGCCCGGTACGTTTTGAAAATATTTGAAGATAAGTTTCGTTATGCTAATCTGTTTCCTTTTGGAATGTTTGATTTGATATTTTTCTGAATATGGATTTGTTGACTGAGCATCGAGATGCTAACAACAGTCATATTAGATTTTTCATCTTTGGCGATTTGAGGAACTCAAAATCTATACCATGGTTCCCTACCTGGTAAACAATTATGATCACCTTTGCTTTGAAAACTCGTACGTTAATCCCTCGCGGTTGTGAAGATACTTCGTTTGATGAAACTCGCCTCGAGAGTTATTCGGTTGTTTGAAATGTTCGCGATGTATTCTTTAATGAACTACCAAGATTTTCATCTGAATGTGACGTTGTTTTGATCTGGTTATGAGAATTCGACTAGTCACGACTCGAGGTAGAATGTGATTTCAATAAAGGCATGTGTATATGATGCAAGTATTATGACGCCTAGCCAACGTGATAATAGTTACATCATATAACTTGAACTTATTGGGGTCATAGGATATTTTGAGAAGTGCCTGAGAATAATAAGTTGGTTGATTTAGAACTCTATCCGTAAAAGAGCGACGTTCTGCCAAATTCTGAAACTCCGTATTAAACGAAATTAGTTGAAGGGAAAGAATTAAAGAAACGACTTCTAGGAAGTGGTTTTATCCGTCCGAGTGTGTCTCCGTGTTGTGCTCCAGTTTTATTCTTGAAGGAGAATGATGATAGTATGAGATTATGTATTGATTTCCGGAAGCTGAATTGTATTACAGTTTAGACTGCCATCCTTTGCCTTGAATCAACGATTTGTTTAATCAACTTTAGGTGTGAAGTTTTCTCTATGATTGATTTGAGATCTGATTATTTTTAGTTACGTGTCAAGGAGCGAGATGTTCCTATAATTACCTTTCGTATTCGTTATTGTCTTCATGAGTATTAATGATGCCAATTGTATTGGCTACTACTCTGACTGTTCCTATGGACTTGATAAACCGAGCCTTTCGTGAATACTTGGATGATTTGTCATAGTATGACATATTGGTATATTCAGAGACAAAAGAGAAACATGGGAATCATCTTCGTATATGGTGTTGAAATTTCTACGTTAGAAGAAGCTATATGTAATATTTTCGAAGAGTAACTTTGGTTGGAGGAAGAATGAGAGGAGAATTTGGAAAAGCTGAAGAGAGATTTGTTTCTACTCAAGAAGGAGGATTAGTTATGCCCTTATGCAACACGGGAAGATTATTGGTTATGCTTCAATACAGCTAGAACCTTAAGAGATGAAGTATCCAGCGCATGACTTGGGAGTGATAGGTGACGAACATGTAGAAGCTCAGGAGCAAGACAATGGTATAAGATCTATATTAGAAGAGTAGAAGAAACGGATTTGGTTGTAGCACACAGTTCTTTTACTCTATGCATCTTAGTTGTACTACTATGTATAGAGACTTGAAGCAGGACCTTGATGGAATGGTATGAAGATGATTGTGACTACATTTGTGGCGAAGTGTTTAGTGTGTCAACAGGTTAGGAGTTAGCATCAGCATACAAGTGGTTTTCCTTAACTTTGGATGTTCTTATGTGGAAGTGGAATAAACCTTCATGGACTTTACAACGGGATCTCCGCGCACACTTAGGAAGGACAACGCAAATTGAGTTATAGTGGATCGCTTGATTAGGTCGGCTCACTTGGAAGATTGGCAGAGATTTCTTTCGGTTAAAGATTATTCAATCTACATGGCGCACCTGCAGTGATCGTGTTAGAGATTCGCGTTCTTACTTCACATTCCTAGGAAGAACTACTGAAGGCTTGAGGAACCAGATGCAAGTGTAGTAATGCTTTGCACCTCTAGACTGATGAATAAGCAGAACAACTATTCGAGCTTGGAAGATGTGTTGAGCAGGAAATTTGACAAGTATTAGTTCTGGTTGTGTTTGCTCATCACTAGTACAAAAATGGGATTTCGTCACGCATGCGGTTTTTTGAACGGCCACATAGTAACTTTTTTATGTGACTAAATGTACCAGAATAGAATAAACTGCCACACTTGATCCGACTTGTGTGACCATTTCGGAATTACATCTGAGGCTACAGCCATACATTTGAATATTTTTGTGACTATAGGTATCTGGTAAATTTTTTTTTGATTATTTAGTCACTTATAATTTGAGACGTGTAACGGATACAAATAAATTTGAAACATTAGTCACACTATGTATATACATGTGTGACAAATATATGTTACACAATTGACCAGTGTGACCAAAATCCATATATGGTCACATGAAGTAATTGTGTATGTGGCTAAATCATATAGTCAAGTTTATCACACATTATTTAAACATGACTGCTAGTTCTTGTTGAAAATTTAGCCACATATGAATTTGGAATGTGTGACAACTGAAAAGTAAGTTTGAAGCATTAGTCACGATATGCATTTAAAAGTGACAAATATATGTCACACACTTGAACAGTGTGACCAAATGTCATATATGGTCACACTAAACCATAGGCATACATGATTAAGTGTAACCAAAATTCGATACATATGGTCACGTAAGTTAATATGTGTGTCTAAAGTTTAGTGTGTGTTTTCCTGCCAAATCCTAATGTGTATGGTCACATTTTATTGTAGCACAATCATGTGCAGTCAGTTATCATTAACCTTGATATTAGTCACATTGAGTGTTTGTGTGACTAAATTCAAGATGTTACATATGGTCACATGAAGTATTTATTTAGGTGTCTAAATCATAGAGTCATATTTTGTCACACATTATTTAAGTGTAGTCACAATTCGATACATATGGTCACACATTTCTGATAACTTATGCAATAGTCAAAAATTTCAAAATCTCAATGTTTTGGCTCCATTGTAAGCATTTATGTTGTCTTTAATCCTATCTAGTTGTTCAACAACCACATTAATTGTACCATATTATATCCTTTTTTTCCCTGCATTATATAATACCCCAGTTATCAACTCTTTATCATATCAATTGCTTTTCACCATGGATGCACAAAATGGTTGTCAAATGGTCTGCATTGACAAACAGCAAGTGGAGTATGCCCAAGTCAAGCACCAAGTGAGGAACCTGCTACTCAAAAACCAAGTGAAGAATCTGCAAGTCAAACACCTAATGAAGAACCTCCAACTCATAAACCAAGTGATTCACCTGCTAGTCAATTAACCAAGTGAATCACCTGCAAGAAATGCTATGTTGTCTTTCAGTGTAAACGTAATTTAACTGATATGTTTTAATTAATATGTTATTAACAATGCAGTATGGTTACTAATTTTCAACTATACATATTTGTCTCATAAGCAGTACTAACTATACATTCTACCAGTCTTAATTCTAACTCTAGCAGTCTTAATTCTATTTCTTGTCCTTGGGTCCTAGATACTTTCCCATCTTCTTGAGCAGTTGATATGCCATGTCATCATAAGTAAACTGAAGCTGGAGTCTTTTCTTCCCACGCAACATCTGATCTAGAATGTCTTTGTGAAATTTTAAAGGGTAATCCTTTTCTACAAGCATGTAGATCACCAACTCATTTACAGTTAAAGCATGTACTCCACATCCTTGAAAAATTTTCCATTCTTTAAAATGTATTGTGCTTTAGTCTTCTCCAACATTCATCCTCATAATTTGGTTCAAACATTACCTTCAAGTAATTCTAGACTTCTCTATCATTAGCTTGTTCTGGTGTCTTATTACCAAATCTTTGTTTGAGTAATTTCCATAGAGCTATCATATCTCGTCTATCAAAATTATGAACCATGTGAAGAAAGCTTACAAACCTTCTAGAAGAACCATCATGCCTCTTAATATCGTAATAAACTGTTTTCCCATGAGATCTAGACTTATAATCAACAATGGGTTGTTTGAAACTTTAAGGTTGTACCTCCATGGCTTCTCCTTCAGGTTTTCCTATAGAGACAACTGCAAGTTTAGTGTGAGCTTGCATTTATTCTTTAGCAACAGCTTGCTTAGTTTTTTCTTGTTCTCTGCTTTGTTCTTGCTCTGCTTTTTGCTCACTCGTCTTCTTTTTACTGCTTTCTCTTTCCAACTATTCACCTGCTCTCTTTGAACTTGTTTTCTTTTCTTCACTTCCCTTCACCACCTCAGCATTCAAGAAGCTTTCATTCTTTCTCTTGGCAATTGCATATAATTCTTCAATTCTTTTATCATCCAAGAATTTCAAATCCTTTAGTTTCCAATCGTCCACATTCTTCAAATACCAGGACATGAGAGCTCTTCTTTGTGCTGGAGTGGGTGGCTTGTTCTTCTTAGCTGCATATCTTTGTGCTGCATACAACTTCTTTTTTGCATCAAAAAATTCTTTCAGCATCCTGGCTTTTTCATCTACTGAGTACCGATCTTGCTCTTCTTTATGTACTTTCTTAGCAAGCTCAAAATCAGCTTCAACCTGAGCCCTTTCCTCATCCCATGAAGCTATTAACTCTGCATCTTTTTCTTCTTGTATTCTCTTTTGTTCCAAAATTTTCTGGTGTTCTGCTTCATACTGTTGTGACAATTTCTTAGCAACTTCAGCATCAAGTTGCTATTGCTCTTCTTTTGATAATGGTTTCTCCACAGGCTCTTCAGTAAGAATCCCTTTACCTTTGCCTTATACCTGTGGAGTTGATTGTTTAGCTTTTGGATTTGATGATGGCTCTTGTATCACAACACCTTTGGTTACTGGTTTTGATGTCTTCAACTCAGCAAGTAAACTAATAGCAGTTACAAAAACCTCTGGTGTAGCAGTACTAGCTTTTGTAGTACCAGCTGTAACTGGCTCACTAGCAGCAATAACTAGACCACTAGCAACACTAATACCCTGATCAGTAGCACTATCAGCAGTTGTAACCTTGCCCAGATGATGATCAATCACCACTTGATTCCCTTGGTTATCAGAAACTAAAAATTCCATTGGATCACTCTCTTCACCAATACTTTCACCCTCTTTATCCTCCCATGAAACTTTGCCTTCATTCCCCCCCCTGTTTGGGAGCATCCTTAGAAGCTTCAGAAGATTTAACCTTGTGTTTGGGAATTCTTGATCCTTTGACTCCTTCTAAATACCTAACCCTTCTCTTCAAAGCCTTTATCTCCCCACCTTGAGCTTTGATGACTCCACCTTGAGTTTTGATGAGTCTATCTTAGGAAGCAGCTAGTTTTTGCAGATCAACAATTTGTGCAGACAGCTTGGTACATGTATCCTTCAATTCATTTAAAAGTTGCATACTATCCTCACCACTTTGGCTTGTGTTACCTAGCCCGAGAGGTGGATCATTGGAAAAGTTAAGTTCAGTCTCACCCCTAGGATGAACATCTGAACCCCCCATTGTTTCCATGTGACTGGGTCCTTTAGCTGAATCAGTTCCATGTGGACCGGACTCATTAGAAGTTGTCTTGGTTCGGGTCTTAATGATGTTACCACTTTCCTATGCTGCTGCTAAGCTAGACACAGTAGTGGCAGCCCTTGCCAACATGTCACTCTCCCCCTAGTGACAGCCTCATCTGCAACCGTTGGTATAGAACCACTAGCCTGAGGTAGCTCAGTGTTCTTGGTGTTAGTCCTATGTTTATAGGTCTTTTGTTGTTATTTCGATGATGTAGCCAAAAGTGTGGGTGTTGGATGGGTACCAGCTGGGATTGCTGAACCTTCACCCATTTGGGTTTGGGCTAGTGCCACCATTGTTAGAATCAAAGGTGTCACTGTCCCTGAAAAATCTTTTCCAACCCTCCTCATATTAGCAAAAACCTTTTTGGTAAGGCAGGGAGTGGAATAAACATTTTTGTGACTTTTCTTATTTCCAAATTGGTTGTCCAAAAAGAGTTGCAAAAACCTTGGATATAGAAAATATTTAGCCGATGAACTATCCAAGTTCTTAGCCATACTATCAAAAATTAATTTTGAAAAATTAAATCTTTGAGTATTTTTAGCCAAACAAATTATAGCATAAACTAAATTACTGCTTAATTCATTCCACGCAGTGGTCTTTGGACTTAGACACACTAAGACAGTATGAATTAAGAATTTCCACTGAGGAGAAAAATTACCTTTATAAAACTTTAAAGCATCTGATTTTATCTCATAGCCCATCAGTGAATGTTTTTCAAAGATTGTAGTATTTGGAAGATTCTCAACTCCGTTAGCATCATCTAGGAGAAGATCTCTTTGAATAGACGCCTCTGTAATGATAATCCTCTGCCCATTTACAAGGGCATGGATTTGTGCTTCCCCATTAATAGTTTTGACCTTAGCAGACGACCAAAACTAGATAATGTTAGAAGTATATGTAGTAGGTTTAACTGTTAATACAAACTTAATATAGCTTGCATTAAGGAAATCAATGATCTTAGTAAAATCTACAGACTCATTGGATTTTTCTAAAAAGGCAACATTATTATGAGGTTCGGTAAAAGTTAGGCTTGACATTATGATTTGATTTGGGGGTTTTGCAATATGACGATTAAAATTCGTTTAGGCCGTGGAAGAGAGAGAGTAATGTGTACGTAAATATGATTGTGTGCCACAAGTGGGGATTTATACCCTTTAAGTAAAAAGTGACACAAACGTACCCTGCACTCCTAAACAGTACTAACGGATACCCAGCAGTACAAAGTTTACGCTAACAGTACAATTTTTTGCCTAGCAGTAAAAACTTTGTGTAAAAACTTTTTTTCAGCAGTATGAACTCATTTTTCTTTTAAAACCTTACTGCACTCATACATTTGGAAGGGATTAAGTGTAAAGGAAGACACTTAATCAGTTTTGGTGATATTGTTGTTCTTGCATTACAACACAGTTTACTGTTTCAGTGTTAATAGTCTTATAAGTATCCAAGAAACCAAACACCCCTTTAACATCAGGGGAAACACAGATATCAATAACTGCACTCAAATATCATAAACTTGTATGAATTGGAAACGTTAAGTAATATATAAACTAAGTCAAAATAAGTTTACATTTACATAGTCAATATATATAAACAAAAGATACATTAAGAAATATATAAACTATCTTCAACACTTTTGTAAACACCAACTATTTTCTCTCTTGTTTCTTCAATTTCTTTGTTCCGAGCATCAACTTTCTTCTGATGCTCTAAAATGATCTTTAAATCTTCCTTGTTCTTTGCTTCCAGCCTCTTTATACGGTCATTGTAAAGTTCTATCAATGTATTTTCAGTCCCATACTGGCCAGAATTGCATTTATCCCAAACTTTTTGGGATATGTTAAAATTTTTCTTTAACTTTTCAGGGATTCGTGGAGGAGAATCATCCCTTGGGCGTTTGTTTTTGTTTGAAACAGGAGTTGAAGAGGATTAAGCCATTGAAATTTGAAATATAATATCTAATGAAAATATCAAAGGAGTTGTATATGAACGGTTGATTATGAATGGTTTGTCCAATCGATCGGTATAAATAGGCTGGCAGAGGTATATGAACGGTTCCCAACACTTTAGGCGGGAAGAGGGACCATTGAAATGCGCCAAAAGTAAACATATGGATAATATTGGTCCGATTTGGTTTGTGTTTGGTTTAGATTGACTAGTGTAATTGATTTGGAAGTGTGTTTGGTGTTGGATTGACTTATTGACTTGTTGATTAGGGTAATTGATATTTTCTATATTAATGATATTTTTTATATTAATGATATTAAATCTGATTAGGGTTTGACTCGACAAAATGAAACCGAGGGAATGTTTGGAATGATTCGGGATCAGGTTCATTATTATTGACCCGAGGGAAGTGTGTACGTTAAGGGTGCGTTAACCCCTTAACGCCACGTTAAGGTGAGCTATAATTAAAAAAAAATAAAATCATTTCCACCACCTCTAGAGTACTATGTATCCGTTGTGTTTAAAAAAATTTTTACAAAACACCCCCTTGGTTCTTAAGCGGGATAATCAAATTCAAATTCAAAAATTCAAAATTCAACTACAAGCGGGATAATTTAATTTCAAATTCAAATTTCAGGGTGCCTATATATACAACACCACCAGAGTATTATTATCACACACACAACTCACCGGTTGTGGAACAACCGGCAAATCCCTTTGGACTGAGTGAGGATGAACTCCGACTTCTGGAGCAGGATGAGGAAGTGAGGAGAGAAATAGAACAACGCGAACTAGAAGAGAAAGCTGCTCGTATGGAGCAGGAGAGAAATTGGTTTGATATTATGGAAGGAAAGTATTATGATGGTGAGTTTAGGTCCTCTTCGTGTGAGGACGGTTGGATTTCAGATGATTCCTTTTCTTAATTTGTAGTTTTAGTTTCTATTAATCATACTATGTATTGTGTTTTAAGTTTAATGTTTAATGTAATTTATGTTTTAACTTTAATGATTAATGTAATTCATGTTTAAAATTCGGGTTAATTGTTAAATGAAGTATTAATCATAGTTTAGGGGTTCATTTTGAAAATAGTTGAGTTAAAGGTGAGTTAAGGGTGAGTTATGATTGCTGGTGTTTTTTTTGAGTTAAAGGTGAAAAGGTTAAAGCTGACGTGGCAGTGTGTTAAACTTTAACACTGAGTGACCATTGGTAATGCCCTTAAATTTGGTTAAGTACGAAGTAAGGAAATTACAAGTGTACGTGAGACCATGGTTGTCAGGATCCCGATCCTGATCTTAGGATCTTACGATTTTACGATACTGCAAAGCAAAAACGATCCAGATCTTACAAAGGATCTTTGTAAGCTTAAGATCTTAGAGGATCCTGATCTTTACCATAGGATCTTAAGAACTAATACGATCCGATCTTACTTTTCTCGAACCAGAAACTAAAAAAGTATGGAATTTATTTTGTAGAATTAAAAAAAAACAACAACTTGTTAATACTCTTAAAAATTTCATAATCATAATTTAAGACAACATTTCTATGAAATATTTACATAATTTGTGTTTATGATATATATTAATTTATAGATTTGTATAATATTACAAATACTATTAACAAAATGATATTATAGTAGGATCTTAAGATCCCGATCCAATTTTACAAGCTCGATCTTGCAAAGACGAAATCGATCCTAAGTAGGATCCCGATTTTGAAAACCTTGTGAGACATTTGGGATAAAAATGGAACACACGAGGGCTATTGGACTATTCGAGACATGCCACCCGTAGACTAACATATTTGGATTTATTTGACTATTCATTTGGTTATTGTTTGAGTTACGGATTGGTTTAGCTTTAAGGGTTTAGGGTTTAGGGTTTGTATAAATACTCGTTATATTATAAATTACTCGGGAAATTGATTTTCAATAAAGTCTTTTGACTTTGAAACGTTCGATAAATGAAAGAGTCATGGCGAAATTTTGTTATTTCCATAGATTAATTTTGTCGTAAGTCCAAACTTGTTTTAAATCATAAAACAAGTATATATACCTTGTACTTAAAAATGGGATTATGGGAAAATACCGAAGATTACCAATCGACTCTCCTTTTTGGATATGTTTGTTGTTAGTTATCTCTTTGACTTTTTTTCGTCATCTCATCTCGACTCGAGTTATCGTCAATACTCTTCTTGACTATTCAGTTATTCGCTTTTTTGGAGTGAGTACTTGTGAGTCTGTGTTCTCTACCGTTACACGGATGATGATACCAAACCCTTTTAAAAGGCTAAAAAGAGATTATTTTTGGAAATGAGAATGATTAACATTTGAAAACTCTTGCGCATTTGATTTTTTCGGTGAATATCGTGCCGAGTACGTTGCGTTAAATCGTTTGATACGATATTCATTTTCTTTAACTTAATTTTTTTTTAATATATTAGAGTATTTTCTTTTGTTTTGTCGGTGGATTTTAGCTTGACTTAATCTTAATACCGCCAATTTTGTCCATAATATTCAACTACGGATAACTGATACCCGTGAGGAAACCCGAAAAACCAATGGATAATATTAATAATCGGGTATCCGGTGGGATATGGGGCGGGTACGGGTATATTATAAATGGGTTCGGGTACGGGTACACTAAAACCCTCCCCGAACCCGAACCATTGCCATCCCTAGTTATTGGCTAGCCGGATTTCGCCGACACGTCAACACCATTAGCCTTTTTTTTATTTTTATTTATTTTTTATTATTTTTTTTTCTTTTACAAATCTTGCCACGTCAGCTATAGTTAAACCAAACCACAAATTCAATATTCAACCGGCAATTAATCCCTTTACCCGATCATTTGTAAACACACACAATAATCAATAAACCCTAATCAACACACACATTCTTCTGGCAAACACAAGCACGCAAACAATGAATCCAAATAACAACAAAGGTATGTTTTTTAATGTTTTCAAATATCAGTTGATATTTGATTGTACAATAATTAGTATCAGGCTTTTGATCTATAAATGGTGATGTTAGTGGTTGTTACCGATCGATTCTATTGTAAAATGGGGTTCTTTTGTATTTTATAATGGTTGTTATGCTATGTTTAATGTATGCTCTGTTTTTTTTTTTATTTTCCATACTCTGATTTTCGTATACATAATGGTTGTTATGCTATGTCTAATTAAGTGTTTTGTGTCTGAGTATTTTTTGTTTCCTGTTTCTGAGTACACTGAGAGGTCTAAATCAATGAGAGCATTGGAATGTGCCTAGTTTGTGATTGGCTAGTAATGAGAGTACCTAGCAGACTTGTTTGTGCTTGGCCACCAATGAGAGGTCCAAATGCAGCCTATTAGAGTACACTGAGATGTCCATTGAGACTAGAAATATAGTCTTTTGAATTGTTTGTGAGTACCCTGAGAGGTCCAATGTTTGTGAGTACACTGAGAGGTCCAATTGAGGCTTCAATTGCAGCCTAGTTGGCCACCAATGAGACTTGAAATGCAGCCGAGTTTATGCAACATTGCTTCATTGTTTGGGATACCATAAAAGAGGACCAAAATATGAGAACACAATGGATTCTTCTGCAATGGTAAACCATCAAAAGGTTTTTCTTTGATTGTGATATAGTTTAACATTTGAATCAATAAAACTGATCTAACAGCTGTTATTTGTAGATGTCATACAAATTTCTTCTGATTCAAGCAGTTCAGAATCAAATGACGGTGCTCTCTACATCCTTCATGGCCTCCTTGCTTGGTATTATCCAGAGCAACATTCTGATGCAAGTACTGATACATGGGAAGTGGAACCTATCCAAGCCATTGAACCTCCAAAGGAACTCCCGTCTCAAGCTCCTATCCTGGCTCTCCCTGTGCAAGTTCAAATACCTGTTAAAAAGACACACAAAAAGAAATTTACTCAGGATATTGTCTTGGGAATGACGTGTAAGAAGAATCCTATAGGTTTTGGAGCACCTTCTAGCAGCCATGGGAAAGGCAAGACTAAGATGGTTTAGGGGTTTAGGATATAAATTAACAGCTTTTGTGTTTTGTAAATGGTATATGGTTCAATTCTGACATTTAATTTGGATACTGATTTTCCCTTATGTATGTACTGTATTATGTTTTAAATATTCTCCTTTCTGTATTCCCCAGCAACTTGCTGGTTTTGGTTTTCAATATATTACTTAATAAAAAGTCTTCAATGTTCAAAAAAAAAAAAAAAAAAAAAAATGTAGCAATTTGTGTTTTGTAAATGTAATTAGTAAGGGTACAATAACTGGTAATTATGTAAGTATTTTGGTTTGTTAAATGGGTAGCAGTTTCTGTTCTTGATGTGATGGTTGCACAATGTGGTACATTTGCGATTATTAAGATAATGATATATCATTTGGAGCCAAAATTTTAATTTATTCAAGTTTATGCTTTAATTAACAGGTTCAAAGGCAAAATTTTCAAATAATTCAATTGTTAATTTCAAATTACAACTTGGAGCCAAATTTTTGATCGAAAATTTTTAAATTACTTAATTACAAGCAGTTACCAAGACTAACGATTCATATTCTTGGTATACCCTCTTTTTTCTCCTTAAAAAAAGACTGCAAAGAAAACACAAAAATCAAATCTTCTATCACCATTACTCTCCAAGCTAAGCCATAATCATTTTCTTTTACCCTATGTTGCTCAAGAGTCATGGAAATTGAACCCATTGTTGATAATCATACTTTGCTTCCTCCTGATGATATTGTACTTGAAGATAACATCTTAGAATATGAATCCGAAAAGTATTCTGATGATGAAGATATAGATGCGCCTGGAACCAACCTACCTGAGACGATACTAGCTAAGAGGGGCTCAACCAGGCTAATAAAGTTTCGCGCGAAGTATGGCCAACTTGGTGGAATAAAGGTCAAGGTAACCTTCGATGCATTCAGTAGGGTATTAGGGGAACACAGAGCAGTGTTTGTGAGTTTTTTAGGAGATGTGGTTCGTGAGCACATAGGTGTGAAGATTCTTTCCTGGAAGAAGGTGAATAAAGAATCAAGAGATAAACTATGGGCTGAAATCATGGTACATATATACTATTTTGTAACCCAGTGCTACATAAGTTTATATATGCAGTTACATTATGTGCAACTAATTAACAACATTGTGTTAATCTTTGCAGAAATTTTTTGATGTTGACGTGACATACAGAAAATTGATAATGACTCGTCTTGGTCAACTGCTAAGGAATTACAGAATGAAGCTCAAATGCAAATACATTTTTCCCAACCTAAATACACCTTCTAAACTGACAGAAGTCCCGGGCAAGTATAGTGCAATTATGGATTCAGCAGAATGGGTCGAGTTTGTAAACTACACGACCACCGATGCATTCAAGGTTTTAATTAGTCATCTTTATTTAAGTCTATATGTCATTTCATAATTTTCAGTTTGCAGCATTACCGCATCTAAACGCCTTATGATTTTGTGTTTTTAGGAGAAATCTGATAAAGCTAAAATGGCGCGTTCCCAAAATATTTATCAGCATAAAATGGGACGAGGTGGATATGTTTATGTCAAAGAGAAAATGGTAAGATTACATAATGTTTGTTTTACAAATTGAGAGACGATCGGTATGAGAAATGAATCTGTTTACATTGCCCAATTTGCACATTTGCATTTAATGCCCTCATATTTTCGATTATCTTGGTTTAACTGTACATGTGTAAGCATCCTCATATTTTTGTTTATCTTTGTTTAACTTTACATGTGTATGTATTTGATGTTTATTAGATCCAAAATAAAGAGATTGAAGCGGATGAAGAACCCCCGCGTGATGTAATGTGGTTGAAAGGAGGGGTAAACAAAGACGGCGAATACCCAGATGATGATATTAGATCAATGGGAGATAAACTTGTAAGTTTGACTGCAAATTCTATTATTATGCTTATATAGAAGCAACATTAACTGTGTACCAGCAGTAGTAACTTGTATACCAGCAGTATTAACTGCGTACTAACAGGAGTAACTATGTACTAGCAGTAGTATATTTTTCATTGAAGTTCATGAGCAGCACTGTAACACCCCAACCCGACAAGGGTTAAAATATCACATTCATGGTGTCAACCAGAACATACACAAGCGGAAGACTTTAATAATACAATTAAATATAAAGGTTACAAATGAATTCTTAAGGAAAAGAAAGTTCAATGACTACCACTAAAATACAATAAGTCTAATATGAAGCATCTCCAAGTCAACTCTAATCCATGGTAGCTATCAAAAGTGTAGTCCTCTAGGAGCTCTTATGCACTCTTCACTTATATCCCAGCTTCCCTCTAAAACCTGCCGGGGTGAAAAGAAATGCGGCTGAGCTTAAAAAGCCCAGTGAACAGATATATGATAATAGAAAACAGAAATATAAATGTGAAGTTCAAATGTAGTGCAATGGGGAAAACACAAGTAGGCATAATGTAATGTTAGGGAAAACATAGTGTATAGGTTAAGTAACAGGAATCTATGCAGTCACCTGCATAAACAGAATCATAATACCCTTGGCTCATAACATAACATCATAATCATAATCTTCATAAGTAACCATAAGTAACATAATGGAGTGATCAGCTCCCAGAGTTGTGAAAGGCGTGTATTGCACACAGCACCAGTCACCAGATAACAGATACAGATACAGATACAGATTCCAGATCTAGGATGCATCCATACACCCCTGCATAAAATCATAATCATCGTGGCCATACATAATATAAAATAAAAGGGGAGGGATGGAACATCACTCAACCAACCTAGAGTCATGCCATTGGTGCATCAATGACATGGTCATGGAACCCCCATGACTAGTGATACAGATACAGAATACGTAATAAGAGCCATTATAATCACATCAAGGGTTTATAGCAAAGGTTCATGTCCAAAAGTTCATAGCGAGGTTCATATCAAAGGTTCATAATGAAGGTTCATAACTATGGTTCATATCAAAGGTTTCAAGTCACAAAGGAAACCTTAAAGATAAGGTCAGAATATCCGTACCTTGAGTAATTGAAAAGCTGAATAAGAAAAGGATCACAGAAAGGGAAATACTCCTCTTCAGAATCTACACATGATATCATGGTACTTATTAATAACTTGTTTTATAAGTTGTTTACTCATTGATGTTGTTCTTATTACATATTAGGGCTTCTTTTTATTTTTGGTAACTTTCCTCTTTTAGTAACCTTCTATTTTTAGTAACTTTCTATTTTTAGTAACCTTCTAAAATTAGTAACTTTTAATACGATTTCTCCAATTTAGTTTAAGTTCGGTTTTGGGTTCGGGATTATCAAATAAGTTCAATATGTTCACACACAAGTCAAAACACCACTAACATATTACACACGGCATAGAAACAAGTATTGGCATCAAGTATCAAAAGAAAACCCTTAGAACATATAAATAACACATGAACACTTGTTGACAGATTTTAACATAAACTTAAGCCCACTTTAAGAATTTTAAAAATGTACCAAAAGCCTAAAATAAAAATCCATAAAATTACCACAGTATACCACATATCTTAGGAGTCTACTAGAATTTTTCAAGATTTTATTATAAAAAATAAGACCCTTTGAAAAATCGTTCAAGTCAAGGTGTTTAGATTCGTAACTGCAGTTACATATCAAAAGTATGCACCTAACAACCTAACCAAATTACCTCATAAAATTCTACAAAAATTCTAGTAAGTAGTAAACATATCAAATATGACTCCTGTAAAATTTTGGCCTTTAAATCACTATGGTTTGGAAATTAAAAATCAAAGGAACAGACTGAAAATCAACTCAGCAACCACAATTAAACATATGAATACTCTAAATTCAGAAAAACATTCATAACCCACTCAATTTCGTTCAAATCACTTGGAAAACTTTCATAGGACTCTAAAATAAGTTTACAAACAAAAACCCAGGCTTAGACCTCATTTAAACTCATCTCATGAACTATACAAATTCGACATGTAAAACAGTCAATTACAAAATCCATATTAGACCACATTAAACACCCTTTTTAATCATCAATATTGCACATAAGCTTACACCACTTACCCATAACTTATTTAGGCATAAAATTAACATGTTTATGAAATCAAAACCAAAAGATCAACCACCAAATTCAGTCCATGAAGCTTCAATATTCAAAAATCGTTTTCACAAACAAACCCTAATTCATATTAGTGATTTTAACATTAGTGATCTATATAACCAACACAATGAGACACATCTTGATAAGATAACATGATTTATTTGTCATTTTAACATGTCTTAATTTCTGATCTCACATAATAGGATAGGTATCTACATGATGGCAAAACAAAAGATCAATGATGTCACAACCCGTAATTTTAGGTCATTTTCCGAACCCCGACGAGTCACTATTCATCAGTCACTATTCATCATTTACTATTCACCGATCACTATTCATCATTTTACTATTCATCATTTTCGGAGTCATTTTGAGAATTTGAGAAGCGTTTGGAAATTTTACTATTCACGTGACACTATTCATTCCCGGAGAAAACTTACTATTCATGTTCATTCATTCATTTCATCGTAAACGTAGTTTACGGGTATTCATATTCGCGTAACCGGATGGGTTTAGCTGCGAATTCATGCGTCATTAGTAGGGACACTGCATACGGACTAGGAATAGTCTACATATCATCATAATGACATTTTCATACTATTCCACTCGTAGGGTTATTAAATTAACACTTTTATTACATTTGACGTTTTACGTATAATTAAATTTAATTAAAACGTTAACGCGCGATCAATAAATGTGACTAACACGTCCGACAATCCCCACGAAGGTCCCGACATGCTTTTACACCTCTTATAACATCATAAAGATTATAAAATTCATTTACTTGGTATTTTGGAAGTTTACGTTTTCCAGTTCAGCGTTTTACGCGAATTACGCGTTTTAAACCCGCGTTTCCAGTTTTAACTGCGTTTAAGCAACCCGATGAAACTTACCATTCATTTCACATTTTCTTATGGAGTATTTTGACAAGTTTAGTCATTATTTCATATTTCATATTTTTACGATACCCAGATTTACGTTTCGCGGTTTAACTATTTACGTTTAGCGATTAACGGAACCAAAACCGACTCCGTAAACTAGATATTACCAAGCTTCCCACATACTCATCCCACTAAACCATGTGCCGCCCCCCTCCTTTTACCATGTTACTTCATATTGATCAATTAATTACCAAAATGCCATCACTAGAAAATATCTAATAAACTTTCCTAATACACTTTGTCATTTCTAAGTTACAAAGTCAAGTTTCTTTTCCTTTCTCCCTTTTCCTTTGAAACTCACGGCAAGAACAACCATGAAGCAAGAACAATTATTTTTCAAAGATCAAGTTCTATTTTAGTCCATATAATCATTCTTGTTGGGGTTTTGAAATAAAAACCACAAAGATTTAATGGGTTTTCATCACCATCTCTTGATAATCATCACAAGTAAGTTGTCAAACTCTTTTTCATAATTTCTTCAAGTTGTCTTCATGATTATATGCCTTCCATAGTAGATCTATATGCATATGCAAGCTATACCACTCCATTTACATTTATTTAACTTTTGAGCCATAGAGATGGGTTATAGGTAAATCCTTGGTAGATTAACTTGATGGATGATGTTTAGGAACCCATGACACCCTAAGAAGGTGTATGGTAGGATTGAGAATTGTTTGGTTGTATTTTGGATGGTTTTGGACTAGATACAAACTAAGAAAACACATTTTTGAAACAATAATAATGCTACTGTCCCTATTTTGAAAACGTGGCCAACTCAGTAGGTTGTGAGTAATTTTGGACCAAAGATTTAGAAAATACATTCCGAGACGAAACTATGGCCGAAAACGGGGATAAAAACGAGTTAATAACGAAGGAGATATGATTTTTCAAAGTTTAACGACGAAAACTATTTTTCCGGAAAAAGGTTGCTGTTTGACGACATTCGACGGCCTATTTGAGGCGTTTGGCGAAACCTAGATGAACCGAGCTACTAAAAATGTGTTAGTATATAATTATACGAAACCATGGATATAAAGAACGTAGAAAACGAGTTTGTAACGACCAAGATATTCACGTTTTAAACAAGATTTTCTTTATTATTCTTGACAGCTTTTAATAAAAAGGTATATTACGTACAAAAAGTGTATTTTCCAAGTAACGACGATAGAAGAGCCATTTTCCTTAACCGTTGAGACACGTATCGTCAAGAGCGTCAATGAGATGACTTCAAAGGTTTTCAAAACGCCAAGACTAACACGAACGTTTTATACATTTCATTATACGACTAGTTTTGCAAGCCTAGTATGGGCATATTTTCCTAAGTTATGGCAACGCTATAACTCAACGCTAACACTTATTCTTACGCTTCGAGTGGTATAGGCTTCATGTGCATATGCATTCATCTCACACCTCATAATCTAAGTGAATTATATCATTCATTCATATTAGGTCGCGGTTAGAGAATCGTGCCTCATTTCAGTGTATCCACTTTTGTCATCGTAGCTATCGCACCAGGTGAGTTCATAGCCCCACTTTTACTCTTTAATACTTGTTTTAAACTCTTTGGGGGAGATACATGCTTAAACTGTTTGCTATTACTCAAGACGATTTTACTCATATGCTATGCTACGCTTTTATACACTTACTCATGATGTGTAGTTTTATTACGATATGTGACTTAATGTGGAAAACTATTCTATACGCTATATTCATTCACCACTGTTTAACTCCTGGATGGAGCCGACGGAGAGGTATTGATAGTACTATCGGGTTGACACCCCCACCCTTGGCCCGCGATTCATGGCCTTGGGTGAATATAATCCAGCTATGAAGCATTCTTGCTTATTCTTGTCGTGAGGTTCAGTAGGCTATTAAACTTTACATTAAGCGTGCATATATCGTATACACATTTGACTTAATCATACTATATGTTAGCAGTGGGTTGTAAACACACAGGTTGCGAGTCTTGTATGGCCGGGGCTCGGAACTGAGTGGATTTACAATGCCTTTGCTGTGGAAACATTCTTTGAAGGCTTTTTCAACTATTTTAATACAAACTCTATGAACTCACCAACCTCGTGTTGACACTTTAGCATGTATTTTCAGGCTTTAAGCAAAGGCACGCTACTGGAGGTTTTGGCAGGGCATGGCATGGTCATAGAAGACTCTGATATTCATATGGGACCGTTTTAAACGATATTTTAAAGGGCCTATTTCCGCACTACTTTTAACAATGTAAATTCAACTCTTTTGTTAAACAATTTTATTCTAAATGGTTGAGATGAAAACCGTTCTTTGCACTTGTGTTGTGATACCAATTGAGTTGCACCCCAAAGACATTACTTTCCGCTGCAAACCATTTTTGGGGGTGTGACATATTGGTATCAGAGCCTAGGCTATAGAGAATTGGGTAATTTTAAATCTAAACTATAGCTACTTTTACGAAAACTTAACCCTATGACCACCACGTGCCTGCCTGCCAAGCTGATGCCTCATTTGTGGTTTGTTGCTGACATATTTAATGAGATTTATATCTTATTGCCAGATAGATTATACTCACTTATTCTCGTTGATTACTATGATTGTCTTACATATAAGGATGCATACATATCATACACGTCACAGCGTTACACCTCTTCCTTACGTAGTTTATCATTCGACCTCAAGCCTGATCACATGCCTTAGTCATTTGAACCACCCTTTACATGTGAAGGACATAGTATTAGTATAACTAAGCTGAGTATTCCAAAATTCATTAAACCTCGGTGGAATATAGACTGGTCATCTATATTCGACCCGGGACAGTGGGACATAGCCTGACCACCTATGTTCGACTCAGAGATGAATTTTGCAATACTGAGAGTAGTTATAATGGAATTATGTCCGGATTGATTTGATCGGTGTAAGCAATTCCAATATCGAGCCAATCTTTCAAAAGACCTCATTTCAGGATGTTGAATCCATTATTTTTGGCAACTTGTTTCCTAGCTTGATCTAGTGACAGTTCTTGTTTGATGAGTTGCGAAAATCAAGCTAAGATCCAAGTTGTTACCCCAGCCGATTCAGTTTAATCTCATGACAGTTCTTGTTTGATGAGTTGTGAGATTAAATTTGAATCGACAACCTAAACCGATTTAGCCTAATCCCATGACAGTTCTTGTTTGATGAGTTGTGGGATTAAGTAAAAATCGGTTACCATAAGATCTTTTGAAGGCTACGCTCGAGGATGGGAAAGTTTGCCTCATCAAATCCGACCAGGAGAACGTGTGTGCGCAGAACGAACGAGCTGAACTTCGGGACGAAGTTCCTTTTAGGGTGGGAGACTGTCACAACCCGTAATTTTAGGTCATTTTCCGAACCCCGACGAGTCACTATTCATCAGTCACTATTCATCATTTACTATTCACCGATCACTATTCATCATTTTACTATTCATCATTTTCGGAGTCATTTTGAGAATTTGAGAAGCGTTTGGAAATTTTACTATTCACGTGACACTATTCATTCCTGGAGAAAACTTACTATTCATGTTCATTCATTCATTTCATCGTAAACGTAGTTTACGGGTATTCATATTCGCGTAACCGGATGGGTTTAGCTGCGAATTCATGCGTCATTAGTAGGGACACTGCATACGGACTAGGAATAGTCTACATATCATCATAATGACATTTTCATACTATTCCACTCGTAGGGTTATTAAATTAACACTTTTATTACATTTGACGTTTTACGTATAATTAAATTTAATTAAAACGTTAACGCGCGATCAATAAATGTGACTAACACGTCCGACAATCCCCACGAAGGTCCCGACATGCTTTTACACCTCTTATAACATCATAAAGATTATAAAATTCATTTACTTGGTATTTTGGAAGTTTACGTTTTCCAGTTCAGCGTTTTACGCGAATTACGCGTTTTAAACCCGCGTTTCCAGTTTTAACTGCGTTTAAGCAACCCGATGAAACTTACCATTCATTTCACATTTTCTTATGGAGTATTTTGACAAGTTTAGTCATTATTTCATATTTCATATTTTTACGATACCCAGATTTACGTTTCGCGGTTTAACTATTTACGTTTAGCGATTAACGGAACCAAAACCGACTCCGTAAACTAGATATTACCAAGCTTCCCACATACTCATCCCACTAAACCATGTGCCGCCCCCCTCCTTTTACCATGTTACTTCATATTGATCAATTAATTACCAAAATGCCATCACTAGAAAATATCTAATAAACTTTCCTAATACACTTTGTCATTTCTAAGTTACAAAGTCAAGTTTCTTTTCCTTTCTCCCTTTTCCTTTGAAACTCACGGCAAGAACAACCATGAAGCAAGAACAATTATTTTTCAAAGATCAAGTTCTATTTTAGTCCATATAATCATTCTTGTTGGGGTTTTGAAATAAAAACCACAAAGATTTAATGGGTTTTCATCACCATCTCTTGATAATCATCACAAGTAAGTTGTCAAACTCTTTTTCATAATTTCTTCAAGTTGTCTTCATGATTATATGCCTTCCATAGTAGATCTATATGCATATGCAAGCTATACCACTCCATTTACATTTATTTAACTTTTGAGCCATAGAGATGGGTTATAGGTAAATCCTTGGTAGATTAACTTGATGGATGATGTTTAGGAACCCATGACACCCTAAGAAGGTGTATGGTAGGATTGAGAATTGTTTGGTTGTATTTTGGATGGTTTTGGACTAGATACAAACTAAGAAAACACATTTTTGAAACAATAATAATGCTACTGTCCCTATTTTGAAAACGTGGCCAACTCAGTAGGTTGTGAGTAATTTTGGACCAAATATTTAGAAAATACATTCCGAGACGAAACTATGGCCGAAAACGGGGATAAAAACGAGTTAATAACGAAGGAGATATGATTTTTCAAAGTTTAACGACGAAAACTATTTTTCCGGAAAAAGGTTGCTGTTTGACGACATTCGACGGCCTATTTGAGGCGTTTGGCGAAACCTAGATGAACCGAGCTACTAAAAATGTGTTAGTATATAATTATACGAAACCATGGATATAAAGAACGTAGAAAACGAGTTTGTAACGACCAAGATATTCACGTTTTAAACAAGATTTTCTTTATTATTCTTGACAGCTTTTAATAAAAAGGTATATTACGTACAAAAAGTGTATTTTCCAAGTAACGACGATAGAAGAGCCATTTTCCTTAACCGTTGAGACACGTATCGTCAAGAGCGTCAATGAGATGACTTCAAAGGTTTTCAAAACGCCAAGACTAACACGAACGTTTTATACATTTCATTATACGACTAGTTTTGCAAGCCTAGTATGGGCATATTTTCCTAAGTTATGGCAACGCTATAACTCAACGCTAACACTTATTCTTACGCTTCGAGTGGTATAGGCTTCATGTGCATATGCATTCATCTCACACCTCATAATCTAAGTGAATTATATCATTCATTCATATTAGGTCGCGGTTAGAGAATCGTGCCTCATTTCAGTGTATCCACTTTTGTCATCGTAGCTATCGCACCAGGTGAGTTCATAGCCCCACTTTTACTCTTTAATACTTGTTTTAAACTCTTTGGGGGAGATACATGTTTAAACTGTTTGCTATTACTCAAGACGATTTTACTCATATGCTATGCTACGCTTTTATACACTTACTCATGATGTGTAGTTTTATTACGATATGTGACTTAATGTGGAAAACTATTCTATACGCTATATTCATTCACCACTGTTTAACTCCTGGATGGAGCCGACGGAGAGGTATTGATAGTACTATCGGGTTGACACCCCCACCCTTGGCCCGCGATTCATGGCCTTGGGTGAATATAATCCAGCTATGAAGCATTCTTGCTTATTCTTGTCGTGAGGTTCAGTAGGCTATTAAACTTTACATTAAGCGTGCATATATCGTATACACATTTGACTTAATCATACTATATGTTAGCAGTGGGTTGTAAACACACAGGTTGCGAGTCTTGTATGGCCGGGGCTCGGAACTGAGTGGATTTACAATGCCTTTGCTGTGGAAACATTCTTTGAAGGCTTTTTCAACTATTTTAATACAAACTCTATGAACTCACCAACCTCGTGTTGACACTTTAGCATGTACTTTCAGGCTTTAAGCAAAGGCACGCTACTGGAGGTTTTGGCAGGGCATGGCATGGTCATAGAAGACTCTGATATTCATATGGGACCGTTTTAAACGATATTTTAAAGGGCCTATTTCCGCACTACTTTTAACAATGTAAATTCAACTCTTTTGTTAAACAATTTTATTCTAAATGGTTGAGATGAAAACCGTTCTTTGCACTTGTGTTGTGATACCAATTGAGTTGCACCCCAAAGACATTACTTTCCGCTGCAAACCATTTTTGGGGGTGTGACAAAACAAAAGATCGATGATACCTCTTGGGTCGGATTTTAGGAACGAAAACAAGAACACCAAGAATCAAAACCCTTGGATTAATTATTACCCACGATCACCCCAACCTTGGATTAACCACAATCGATCACCACATTAGCTATCACCCATCGTACCTTCTTGATCTTGAAGAGAGCAATTAGAACCGATCTTGTTTGTTGTGTTTTAGGGTTTTGGTGATAAAAGAAAATGATGTACGGTCTAAAAAAAACCAATGGGAATAAAACCTGGAGGTGGGCCGATTATTTAGGGAGGGTATGGAGCCCATTTCATCTTCAATATTTCAAATATTTTGGAACATAACGTTGTGTGCAAAGTTAAATGGAACCAGACCCAAAATGGACTATTATTGTACGTGTAACCTTAAACATATTTAAGTTGGTGTCGATATTTATTTATGACATAAGTTTTAGTTATTTCGTTTTTGTAACTTTCAAATCACAATGTATTGTCTAGCTTTAGGTTATAATGTAAATTCCAACTTAGGTTAGGAAATTTCATAATCCTTATATTAATTTACTTAGTTCTTGAAAAATTCAAATTAGAGGGGTAATTTGGGAAATTCAAATGAATGGAAATTTAGGGTTTTACAAGCACTAACTCCAGCTGAGCAGCATTGACACAAATGTGAGCAGCAGTTACTCTAACAACATCAAGAAGACTTTTAATCCCAACATTTCCTATATTTTTTGTGCAGAAACAAGCTGATGACCAGATCAAGGAAGGAACCTTGGATGTTGATAATGACACTGATGCCATGAAAGTTGTCTTTGGTAAGGAAAAGGGCGGTTATGCAAGAGGAGTGGGAGGTGGAGTAACATACAAGAAGTATTTTGGCCTTCCTCGAAGAAAACAAGAAGCCGATGAAAGACTTGAGTTACTTCAAACTCAACTGGATAATGAGAGACGCGAGCGTGAAGAAAAAGATAAATTGGTCAAGAAATTGTCCACCGAGATGACCGAAAAAGATGTGCAGGTCAAGCAATTATCCGGTGAGGTGGAAAAAACAAAGGGATTGCTTACTCTACTGATGGCACAGTTGAATAAACAAGGGATGAATATAACTTTGCCATCTGATCCATTGCCATTAGACTCAGATGTAAGCCATTTTTTATGTTGTTAACAATTTCATTTTCTAATGCTAACACCACTGATACTAATGATACCAGGCATTGAACATAAACTGATGAGTCAATGTATTTCTTAATTTATATTGCACGTGACTCCAATGGCCATTGACAATATAGAGAGCAGCGCTAATGAGGTGGACGACACTCAGACAAGTGATGTTGTAAGTGCTAAAGATGCGAGAATTCAGAAGAAGCCCAATGACCTTGAAACTTCTGAAAAGGTAACGGAAACAATGGTAAGTAATAAAACATCCCCCTTTGATTTTTGAATTTTACATACATGATCGACTAATGTACCGTGTTTTATATATACGTATAGGAACCTGCTAAAGCTGTCAGGCCTAAGCAAAAGCCTAAGTCACGATGAAACGGGTCTCCAGATTCCCAATCGCAACAAAATGTGTCGTTTCTAACACAAGCACAGCCAACAGTATGTATTTCAACATGTTTCTTGTTACTCTTTTGTTTAAATAATGTAACGTGTTTTATATATACATATAGGAACTTACTAAAACTGTCGGACCCAAGACAAACCCTACAAAGCGACAAAACGGGTCTCTGGATTCCTAATCGCAACAAAATGTGTCTCCAACACAAGCACTGCCAACAGTATATATTTCAACATGTTTCTTGTTATTCTTTTGTTTAAATAATTTCTGTTATATACATGCAAAAATTCTTTTTTTGTAGACACTTAAGTGCAAACTGTGGATTTTAAAGCAAACAAATATCGTTGCTTTGGGTACCGTATACCAGTCTCATGGAAAGCAAATGCTGCATAACCGACCACTCCCAAATGATTGCAACAGAGTGTTAATTGATTCATCGTTAGTTGATGCAGCATGTATACCGGACGTAGCAAATAATGGGTTCAAAACAGTTAAGAAAGTCGAAGGTAGTTTCGTTGCATGGCCAAAGGATCAAGTTATTTTTGAAGACGAGGTACACACATGTGTTTTTTCAACCTGCATATATATAATTCTTCATATTTAATTCAATGTTTGATAGAAGCGTCTTTTGTTTACTACAGGTTACACCAACAAACCCTGTCACTAAATGTGTACCACCAGTACCATCAAAGAAAATATATGTATCTGTTAACGAATTAAAGCACCAAGCTGCTAAGCCGCTGAAGATTCAAAAGTCTTTAGATTATGGTACTTGAGAATTTGATTAATTAAGTACGACATTACAATTGTATATTCTGTTCAGTTATATACATTCGAGTTTAATTCAATTTGAAATTTCTTGTGGTTTTTAATAATGTTTATATATATATATATATATATATATATATATATATATATATATATATATATATATATATATATATATATATATACTCATTCCAGCAGCACTAGCATAGTACTAGCAGTAGTAACTCTGCTTCAGCAGGACTAACTTAGTACTAGCAGTAGCAACTCTGCTCCAACAGTACTAACTTAGTAATAGCAGTAGTAACCCTATGACTAAAAGATACAGTCACATAATATGGTCACGCTTATCAACATTATTGATCACTCTTTGTTTAATTCGATGTGTGACTAAATATTACAAAAGGCCACACAAACTAAAAATTCATGTGACCATTGGATGATCAATAGTCACGCAAAATAAACATTTCTTCACTTTAAACAGCATATGGTCACACTTATTAACACTTTTGGCCACATTATGCTTAATTGTATGTGACTAAATACCCAAAACAAACATGCTTTGTGTGACTAAATATTACAAAAGGCCACACAAACTAAAAATTCATGTGACCATTGGATGATCAATAGTCACACAAAATACATATTTCTCCACTTTAAATAGCATATGGTCACGCTTATTAACGCTTTTGGCTACTTTATGCTTAATTGTATGTGACTAAATACCCAAAACAAACATGCTTTGTGTGACTAAATGTTACAAAAGGCCACACAAACTAAAAATTCATGTAACCATTAGATGATCAATAGTCACGCAAAATACACATTTCTTCACTTTAAACAGCATATGGTCACACTTATTAACAATTTTGGCCACTTTATGCTTAATTGTATGTGACTAAATACCCAAAACAAACATGCTTTGTGTGACTAAATAATACAAAAGGCCACACAAACTAAAAATTCATGTGACCATTGGATGATCAATAGTCACACAAAATACACATTTCTTCACTTTAAACAGCATATGTTCACACTTATTAACACTTTTGGCCACTTTATGCTTAATTGTATGTGACTAAATACCCAAAACAAACATGATTTGTGTGACTAAATATTACAAAAGGCCACCCAAACTAAAAATTCATGTGACCATTGGATGATCAATAGTCACACAAAATAAACATTTCTTCACTTTAAACAGCATATGGTCACACTTATTAACACTTTTGGCCACTTTATGCTTAATTGTATGTGACTAAATACCCAAAACAAACATGTTTTGTGCGACTAAATATTACAAAAGGCCACACAAACTAAAAATTCATGTGACCATTGGATGATCAATAGTCACACAAAATACACATTTCTTCACTTTAAACAGCATATGGTCACACTTATTAACACTTTTGGCCACTGTTTTTTAAATTGTATGTGACTAACTCGAAAAAAACAACACACGTTGTGTGACTAAATCATCACAAACGTCACATTTATTATATATTCATGTGGCCATAGGACGGGAAATAGTCACACAAAACTGATAAATCCAACAAAACTTGTGCCTAATTTGTCACACATATTCGGGTTTTGGTCACTCTTTTTTCAATGAAAACGGCCACAAACTAAACAATGTGACCATATGCTACCTACGGTGGCGCGACCTGTTGTCACACACACCCAAAAAAACATGTGTGACTATATGCATATCGTCACACATTTTTGGTGTGACGAAAGCCACTTTCTGTACCAGTGCATTAAGATAGATGACCTGCAAGTGATAAGGGTTTTTCTTTCGGAGTTTTGTATGAATGGAGATGTGGGGAACCTTTTGGTTGAATTAAGTCAGAAAGTTACTTATTGAAGGTCCAGAGTTGAATACAGTGACTAATGGATTAGTTATCATCGTGGAAGAGAAATTCTGAAACTTTAGACCGGGGATTTGTGTGATCAGTATGATGTTTTCGTACAGTAGTGTTAGACATTTTAGAATATAAGGTTTGGTTCGCGATACGTTAGTCCTTAGATTCGTTCTTATCCGTACGATTATCCTACATATCCCATTATGCCATATGATACGTTTCGATACTTCGATATGTGCTTAGTTGGTCGTTTGTACGAATAGGTTACCCACCTCTTTAAGGAAACTCTTGGTACGTTTGATAATTCGATATGTGCTCCTCTGATTTTTAGTAAGATCCTTAGTTCTTTCAGAACCTGATTGGATTCGTGAAATTTCCTACCGTTTAGCATCACTTCCGTATTTGTTCCAGATTCATCTGATGTTCATGTATCTATTTGTGAGATTACGACTATCATCTGTTACGTATTTGTTTCATACTCATTGGATCAGATTTGTTATGGTTGTGTTCTGTTGGAGGGCTTGGGGCTATCCGAGTTTGTCTGGATCGAGTCATGAGAAACAAACACTTCTGTGCGTTGAAATATTTTGGAAGAACCTCTCCGAGCGCGAGGCTAATTATTGTCATTCCTTTTCATAATTTGGTACGTATCCGTCTGAATTTTGCAACTTCAATTTCTATGTCGAAATTTTATTTTTAGAGGAGAAGAATTATAACACCCTAAAATTTGAATTTAACATTTTATTAATTATTTCGATTATACCATAAGTTTAAATAAATAAATAAGTAGTATAAGTACCTTATACTATATGTTAAGAAAATAAATACAAAGTTTGCCTAAGATCTTTATATACGTTTTCTTGATTTGATGAGATTCGATCACAACTGTTCTACACGTCCTCATTTATACAATTTCATTATTTCCTTATTGTCCCATATGAATTCTAAGAGATAAGAGCAGATTACAAATCATGTGCATATTATCTATTATTAGAATATACGTTCCTTTCACTTTCCCAAATACTAAACCAAAAATATAAACACCATGCACATTCCCTAATTAGTTTCCTCTATGCATTTTGAAGATAGGACCAAAGATCAAATCATGTATATATTTTAGAAGATACGTTTAACACATATCCAAACTTATACAATATATTAAAACTTATAAATCAATGTCTCAGGGAATTCAAACTAAAGCCACGTTTGATATTTATCACCATATTACTCGGTCTCCACTCTTCTTCCAATCTCGTTTTTATCGACAAATTTAGTTATCAAACGCTCATATATATGATATTCACATTAACTTTTAGAATCACACAAAAACCAATTAAAAAAAAAAAACCTAAATCTCAAATGAGTCTACATGAATAAACAGTGAGCGTTGAGTTTTGCGTTACCGGAATACATCTTGAATCATAAGTTCAAGTTCGTATTTGGGTTGGTGTTCGTGTTGGGATTCAAGTTTCGGTTCGTACGTAGGTTAAGGTTTTGGTTCGTGATTTGTTCGTGTGGTTTTCGCGTACGCCTGATTTTGGGTTTGATCGTGTTCTGGTGTTAGGGTTCGAATTTGTGTTCGCGCTTGTGCTCGTCTTCGGGTTCTCGGTTTTGACTAGTCATCATTTAGCTTAATCGGAGTTATATTTTGAACAGTATGTTTAATACTAAATGAAATCTGGTTATAGTATAGTATGAATCATAATCAGTCAAACATGTTGATGTTAATATGGGCATGCATTAACGTTATGATCTAGACATGAGATTTGGTATATAAAATGAGATAAATAAGTGATTTATGAGGCTAGCTAGCTCTATGAAGAAGAAGACGTAGGACTGGATTCAAAAAGCTTCTTTTATAATAGATTTTATAATAATATGTAATGAGATTAATCAGCAAGCTAAGTCATTCTTTATAAACTATAATTTACACTTTAGACCCTAAACTTTGATAATTTACTCAATAGACCTTAAACTTTGCTATTTGTCACAAGTAAACACTAAGTTGGTCATAAATGGAAATACATACACTTTTAACCCTAATCTTTAGAAATTGTCGCATTTAACCCAAAACTTTGGTAAGTTACACTTTAAACCTTAATTTATGATAAGTTGTCACATTTAACCATAATTTGGCTAATTATGGATATTAACCCTAAAGTTACTAATTCAGGAAAGTTACTTAATTTGGAAAGTTGCTAAATATGGAAAGCTAATAATTTTGAAAAGTTACTAAATATAGAAGTTACTATAAATACCAGGAAACCTAATATGTCAATCTAAACAACAATAAGAACTGAATCAATAATAACTTATGAAATGGTTCTTAAATAATAAGACGATCATTAATTCGCGTAGATTCGTGGAAGGAGTAACTTTCGATCCTTGTGTTTTCTGATATGGTTTCATTCGCGGTTTGAGGTACATATATTCTACCCTTTGATATGATTTATTTGCTTTGATATGATTCCGTTTGATATGATTCGTTGATATTATCTGTTTGATATTATCATTTGCTATGATTTTGCTTGCTGTCCATTTCTGTTATGATGATCGGTATATTATCTCATTGATATGAGATTCTGTTATGTTGATATACTCTGATTGATTATGCTATAGTAGCTCTGTTATAATTATGAATAGTTTTGCTTTGCTTTACTTTGCTTGTTCTGTTCTGTTGCCCGAGCTGTTTATGAACTAGCCATGGAGGTACCATGGCCATGTCATTGAGGAACCAATGGCATAACACTTTCTGTGTAGGTGTGATTGATCCACGGCGTTCCCTTCTGTTCTGATATATATGTGATTATTGCGCACATGGCCATTCTGTTATATGTATGTATAGTCTCGTACTTGCATATGTATTCTGTTTTGCAGGGAGCGTATGGATGCATCCTAGGTATTTTTCTATTTGGACATGGTTTGACTTAGTGATTGGTAGTGCGTGCTATGCACCCCATTTCCCTTTTGGTACATTGGAGCTAGCTACTCCTTGTACAACTTATGATTTGATGGATATATGGATATGATATGATGTGATTTTGTGACTAAGCATATGGCATGCTTTCTTTGCTCGATGGGCATTTCTGTTTTGTTATATGATTATTATCCTCTATTTGATTCCTTTGACTTCATTATGATCTCCTTTTGTTTCCCTACGATTTTCTTCATATGGTATATGACATTTTTTTCAGTTGATCCTTGATCTCTTACTCGTTTGGCAGATGATATTCATTCAGCAGGAGCTTATGTTCCTTTTCCCTATACTTATATATGTTCGATTATTCGTTTTGTTTATATCTGTTCACTGGACTTTTTAAGCTTAGTCGCATTTCTTTTCCTGCGGCATGTTTTAGATTGGAAGCTGGGATTTGAGGGAAGAGTGCATAGGAGCTCTTAGTGGACCACCCTGACGATTGATACCCATTTGCTTCTGGATTAGACTTGGACATAGCTTCAGTTAAATTTAGTTTGGTCTTGTACTTCATTTTTGGAACTCATCATGTTTAGAGTTAGTATTTTTTTTTATCATCTTAGAATACCTTTGTAATTATTATGTTTATAAGTCTTCCGCTTGCGTTTGTATGTTCTGATGGGCACCATAATGTGGCATTTTGACCCTTGTCGGGTTGGGGTGTTACAAACACACTTTTGTATATTTTCATTAATAACCTTCCAAATCCGCGTCTTTTCGTTCCTATGCTCATTTATTACCTGAAAATGAAATATTAAGAAATAAGTGTATATTTTCAAGTAAAACAATACAAATGATGAGCATAATAAGGGAAAATTGACACTAAAATATCAGAACTATTTGATGTTATCAATACTTGCTATTATCATTAAGAATAGAGGAATAATGATATCAATAAGCTTAATAATATTGCCTAAGCTATTTAAACAAAACTTTATATTAAGTAGTTTTATTATTGTTTCACATATGTTTAAAATCTCCTAAATCTAAGGCTAACCGGAGTTGGCGTGAGCCTCACCCGGTGATGCCTCAACTTACGAGTGATGACCAAAACAGAAGCTCAAGTCACGATCAAATTTTTATGTTTATGGTGACTGGCTCACCATGGTGAGCATGTTATTTTTGTGGGCCTCACTTTTTGTTTTAATAATTTTTATTTGGTTTATGTGTGTGTGTGGTATTTAGTGGGGTATATTTGTATAAAGTGGATATTTTATTGAAAGGTGAGAGAAAGGTGACCAAAACGGGTGAAAGGTGAGAGGGAGTGAGGGAAAGTGAAGGGAGAGAGAAAACTAATATGGCGCTGATGTGAATGATGAGAGGTTGGTGACCACTCCCTTTAATCTAAGCAAATATTATCGTAGCCAGTAGCATAATCATGATTACAAAAATACAGAAATTTTGAATTGTAATATAAAATTTTAATTAAAAATTAGATTACTTTATATATTAATGGGTAAAACCATAGTTGTCAAAATCGCGATCCTGATCGTAGGAGTGTACGATCCTACACACAAAAAATGATCAGGATCTTAACAAGATCGTAATTCAAGTAGGATCGTATCAGGATCGTAGGATCGGATCGTATGATTGTTTAGGATCGCATATTATTTATTTATTTATTTTTCTATATTAACTTATTAAACATAATCCCATGTCTTAAAGCCTAATGGTTAAGAATTCTTCATGAAAGCTATTACTTTGGTGTCGTTATGTTAGGATTTATAAAAAGCGATGGTCATTGTCGTTATTTATTGTATTAAACGTGTCGTTGTGTAATTAGTATATTTAGTCAATAGGGCTTGGACTTAAGCCTATATGTTATGTATTGTATTAAAGAAGCCCATGTAATAGCCCACCCAAGTCCAAGCCCATCCATCACAAAAACTATAAATAGAACCTCCCATCCTCACTTTGGAGGTTGGTGTTCTGAAAGTGCTCTCAAGGTATTGTAGTCATTAGGGTTTGTATCATTGTTTTAAGTGTGTGATTTATATGAAGCTAATATTACAAGTTCCACTCTTATTTCTTTGATCATTCCTAGTAGTTGTTGTATTGGTTAGGATAATTATTAGTTTTAACAAGTGGTATCAAGAGCATAAAAAAGTTAAAGCCTAGGATTTATACAATTTTTTTTCACTACGTTCTGTGTCATTTGTTTTGGTTTATTAGGAATTTGTTTTGTTTTGTCACGTTCTGTTCTATTGCTCTTTATTATTTCATAGAATTTGCTTTGTTTCACTACTGTTCACAAGAACCAACTTTCATCATTTCAACAAAGTCATCGAACCAGAAGCAATATTCATCGAACGAGCAAGGTCATCGAACGAGCAATATTCATCGAACGAGAAAGGGTAGTCGAACGAGGTGTTTTAGTCGAACGAGCAGGTTGATCGAAGGAGGATACTTCATCGAAGGAGCATTCAGTCGAACGAGCAAAAGAGTAGTCGAGTTAGACTTACTCTTCCAATTGATCGAACGAGCTTGTTGATCGAACGAACTTACTTGATCGAACAAGAAAATTTGATCGAACGAGTTACTTAATCGAATGAAGTAACCTAATCGAACGAGCAATCTTAATCGAAAGAGCAACCTTAATCGAACAAGCAACCCTAATCGAACAAGCAACCCTAATCGAACGAGCAACCCTAATCGAACGAGCAGTTCTAATCGAACGAGAATACCTAATCGAACGAACTAGTCGAACAAGTTTACCTGATCGAACGAGATAGTCGAACAAGTTTACCTGATCGAACGATATAGTCGAACGAGAAGGATAGTCGAACGACCAGATTGTTAGTCGAACGAGTTAACTAGTCGAACGAACTTAAAATTTCATCGAACCACTTTTTTTTCTCATCGAACCAGTTAGCTAGTCGAACGACTTCTCTTGATCTAACGACTTCACCTTGATTGAACGACTTCACCTTGATCGAACGAGGTAATCGAACAATAACTTTAATCGAACAACTCACCTAGTCGAACGGCAACTTTCATCAAACCAACACTTTGATCGATCCATAATTTTCATCAAACCAAACCTTAGTCGAAGCAACTTCATTTACTCGAAGCATCATTTAGTCAAGCCATATATCATTTAGTCGAAGCATCATTTTAGACGAGCAACTTTTCACAGTCGAGTTTCTTCATAAAAGAGTTTGTTAAGTTTGTTTTTTTTTGAAGTTGATACTTGATAATTGTCTCTTTTATAACATTAAGATACTGACACAGTGACACTTGCTTTATAATATTGAGTATAATATTGAGACGTGTGGCTTTTGACGTGTTTTGCCATATTGAGTTCATTTGGAGTTTGCTTTTTGAGTTTGCATGTGAGTTTGATTTTTAAATTTGACGTGTGTTTGCATGTGAATTTGAAGACGTGTTTTAATATAACAAAGACGTGATTTGATGTGAGTTTGCATAAAACGTGTGTTGCTATCCTACCTCAAAGACGCAACAGTTAACGTGTTTTGCATGTGCTTTTGACTTTAACATGTGTGGCATTTGAAGTGTTAGCGTGTGTTGCATTTAAAGTTGAATGATTAAGGTACTTGTATCACGTGACTTTTCTGTTCGACTAATACTATATTGACTTTAAGAGTTTGTGACTTTGTGACTTTGTAACTTTGTGAGTAATTTTCAAGTTTGGGATTTATTAAGTTTGAAGTTTATCTACTTTGTGGACTTATCAAGTTTCTAAATCTCAAGTTTCTCAAGGATTATCAAGTTTCTCACAAGTTATCAACTTTCTCGGTTTATCAAGTTTCTCAACGACTATTCAAGGACAACGACAAAGGACTTAAACCAAACAAATCTCGTGAACAGTAACTAACCGTATCCTAGTTCTTTAACCGATCCAATACCATCTTAACCATTCAACTACAACAATGACTACTCAACAAGACATCCACGCAGCCGGTGCTGAAAACCGTCCTCCAATGCTAGAAAAAGGCAGTTATCTTCCATGGACAAGCCGTATGCTTCGTTACTTGAAAAGAAAACCTAATGGACAAGGCAAACTCCTGATCAACTCCATCAAGAATGGTCCATTCAAACCTCGTCAGATTCAAGAAGCTGGTGATCCCAATCAAACACCTCCTGTTCAACCATCCTTTCGTACTCAGAAAGAAGAAGAGTACACAGAAGAGGATTGGAAACAGATTGAAGCAGATGACTTAGCCATGCACCTAATTCAACTTGGTTTACCACAAGAGATCTTTTGTGCTGTTGACAGCTGTGAAACTGCTTATGATATGTGGGAACGAGTTAGGAGGCTATGTCATGGAACTGAAATTGGTCAACAAGACATTGAAAACAAGCTTCTAACTGAATGGGATAAATTTTCATCAACTCCAGCTGAACCAATTGAAATCTACTACACAAGGTTTTGCACTCTCATGAATGAGCTCATCAGGACTAATTTAACACCAAAACAGATTGTCCAGAACATCAAGTTTCTTAACAACCTTCCAGAGGAATGGGGACGATATGTTACGATTGTTAATTAGACAAAGAACCTTCATGAAGTGAACTATGATCAACTGTATGATTTCTTGAAACAAAACCAGAAAGAGGCCGATGAGGTTAGGAAAGAAATGCTTGCCAAAAAACATGATCCTTTAGCATTAATTGCTCAGTCACCATCACCTTCTACAGTGAACACATCATCATCAACTCCCACTCAGAACTACATGCCACATGAATACTCTCCACAAACTGCTATCTTCCCACAACAACAATTCTATCCTCAAGAACAACAAGTCATTCCACAACAATTTTACCCAGAATCACCATACAATCCTAATGATGACATGTCTGTTCTGACTCAAGCATTTACCCTTCTATCAAAAGTTGTTCAAGGACGCTATTCCACACCTACCAACAACAATCAAAGGATTTCATCGAATACTCGCTACAGGCAGTTTGCTCAACCGGGTTTCAACATGGGTCAACAAGGACAAATGGTTGGAGGATATGGAAATCAACAGAGATATGCTCCTCAGATGGGTAATCAAGGGCAGAATATGGGAAATCAGATGGGTCAGTTTATGGGTAATCAGAATCAGATGGGTCAAGGTGTTGGAAACAGAAGAGGTCAGAATATGGGAAATCAGGTTGGGAATGTTGCTGCTCAAGTTGCTGGGAATGTTGGGAATATGAATCAAGGAAATGTGTTGAAATGTTTCAACTGTCAGGGTACTGGTCATATGGCAAGAAACTGTCTCTCCAAGCCAAAAAAGAAAGATCCATAGTATCTTCAGAAAGCTTTTCTCTTAGCTCAGAAGGACAAGGCAGGGTTTCAGTTAAGTGCTGAGGAAAATGATTTCATGGCACTGATGGATGATGCAGAGGATTTGGAGGATATCGATGCCAACTGCATCTTCATGGCAAATCTTTAAGAGGTTAAATATGACACGGATTCTGAAACACCTCCTGCTTATGATGCTAATGTGATATCTGAGGTACCTACATATACCACATGTCACAATAATGAAATGTTTGATATGTCACCTCAGAATGAACAGCATCCTGCGACTCGTAATCCCATTTTCGATACATATATGGACTCCCCAAGTTATAGTAATACTACTTTGGCTACTCCAGATATGGATCCTAATGGAGGCTTCGAGTCACAGCATACTGAGAATGAAGAGGAAACACGTGATTTATTTGAATCATTATTGCAAAATTGTGGTATTGAAATTGAAAAGGTCAAAAAGATCAATAGCGATGTTAAGGCCGCTAATGAAAAATTGACCACTGAGCTTGAGAGATACAAGGTGAACGAAAAAGCTTTTGAATTTCACCACAAACGACTGTCAGAACTTGAAAATGGTTACAGTGATTCTGTTTCAAGGGAGAAACATTTGCAAATCAAATACGACACTCTTGATGTTAAATTGAACATGCAAATTAAATCCTTAAAAGCAGAAATTTCTGAATTAACCAACCAACTTTCTAAACAAAAAACAACTTGTTCTGATCTTGAAAAAGAGAAGAAAGAGTTGCATACAAAGTTTTCAAAACGAGAAGATGAACTTCTTGATGAAGTACTTGACAAACAGGAAACTATTAAAAAGTTGGAAGAATTGCTTGTAAAAACGGGTCATTCAACTCAAACGATTAATATGTTAATTAACGACAAAAACCCGATTTTATATACAAGAAAGAAAATGGCTCTCGGTTGTGAAAACCCTTGTTATTTCAAGAAAGCTCAACAAAAACAGAATGTGCTATTTAATGGTAATCTTATAAATGATGTGCATGATCCACCTACTTGTTATGATTCGAATGAAACGATTGAGCTTACGAAAGAGAGTCGAAACAAAATGAGACAATTAAATAGAGAAATCAAACCAATTGATTATAATGAAGCAAACAAACTTGCTGGTGTTCATCTTGTTAAAAAGGAGTCACCTTTGTTTTTCAAAAAACCAGTGGCTGCCACAAAGTTCAAAGTTGTGTCAAAACACCTTTCTAACATCGAACAAATGTACTCTACCGACACTTCCGCAAGTGAAGCTAGAATACTTTTAGCCGATCTTAAAAATAGAGTTGAAATGCTTCAAGATGTTGTGGCAACCAAAGCTAATACTAAAATCAATGATTGGTTTTCAAGTTTTCAAACTGAACAGAAAAAGATGTTCGAAAAAGAAATTACTCCCATTTTATCTGGCATACATGCAAGAGCAATTCATGTTGAGAACGCAATTATCAAAGAAGTAACTGAATTTGTCAAGGACCACACATCCTTGGTAATTGAAGCCAATGAAAACATTGAAAAAATCAAAGTTTTGGAAAAACAAAATGACGCACTCTCTGAAGAAGCTCTTTCAACTGATATTATGTCCATTATTTATCAAATGTATTCTGTTGAAGACGATGAAAGACTTCGAGCTGAGACTTCCCAAATTGTTTCAAAATATGAAAATGCGTTTGCAAAGCTTGAAAAAGAAAATGTTACATATTTTAAACAACTGGATCGGAAAAAAGAAGAATGTAAGTATGAAAAACTGTCGTATGAACGTTCTTACAAAGAAATGCAAAAACAAATTGATCTTTTGAAGTCTCAGCTTGTGTGTCAAAAAAGGAAGGGTGAAGAAATTATTGCAAAACCAAAAATGTCAATTTCACAATTTGCTCCTTCACCCTTGCCCAAAGAAAAAGCAAAAGAGAAAGTAGTTGTCGAAACACCAAATGTGATAGCACCTGGACTTTATAGGATTAGTACCACTATTGCATCTACCTCTAAATCTAAAACATATAGGGCGATAGACAAAAGTGTTAAGGAAAATCCAAAAGAGACTAGGAAAGCTAACACTGATTCAAAGGACAACAAGATAAATCCTAATGAGTGTGCCTTACCTTCTACATGAGTAGAAAGTACCTCTAAGAGCAGCAGACCAAAGCCTAGGAGCAATACAAGGAATAGAGTCGCGCCTGCTTCTAAGAGTGAAACCAAGAATAAAACGAAAGAAGTAGAAGAACACCCTAGGATTTTATCTCTTTCCAAGAAGAAACTTATGTCATCTGAATGTAACGTTAAAGACAATATTTCTAGTACATGTAATGAACCTGTTTGTTTAATGAACAAGAAATCTTTGTCTGAAAATGTGTGTGATGATATTGTTTCTAATGTTGTACATGTGAATGAAATGCCTTCTAAGAAAGATGTTCCTTCAGAAAATACTGCTAAGACTAGATACATTCAAAGACTTATTGCAAAGTCTAAGAAAACAACTAGTAGTCTGCTGCCTAGGAACTATCTTAAGATGTGCATATGGATTCCAACAGGTAGAGAATTCAGTCTAGAAAATGGTAGAATAAAAATGGCTAAGGAAGAACCAGTAAAAACCGTCTATGATTGTATTTCTCCTGTTATCCCTAACCCCATGGAACCAAATTATAAACGGTTTCCAAATGCACAATCATCTGTTATTGGCAGGTTATCGAAATATGTCTTTGGATCGTCGACTCGGGTTGCTCCAAGCACATGACCGGGAATCTGAAGCTGCTGATCAACTTTGTATGAAAGTTCATGGGAACAGTTAGGTTTGGAAATGATCATGTAGCAGCTATTCTGGGTTATGGAGATCTACAGTTTGGGAATTTTTTAATCACTCGAGTTTACTATGTCGAAGGTTTGGGACACAACCTGTTTTCTGTCGGACAATTTTGTGATGCGGACTTAGAGGTTGCATTCAGAAGAAATACATGTTTTGTTAGGAACTTGGTTGGTGATGATCTCTTAACCGGAAATCGTGGCACCAATCTTTATGCTATCGACATAAACCAAATGGCCTCGTCATCACTAATTTGTCTTATGACAAGAGCTGACGATACTAAGTCCTGGTTGTGGCATAGACGCCTTTCCCATCTCAACTTTGACACGATTACAAAGCTTGCCAAAGACAACATCGTCACCGGTCTCCCTAAATTCAAATACACCAAAGAACACTTATGTCCATCATGTGAACAAGGCAAGAGCAAAAAGGCAACTTATAAACCTAAAACCGTTCCCAGTTCGGTTGATAAGTTACATCTATTGCACATGGACTTATGTGGCCCAATGAGAGTTGAGAGTATCAATGGGAAGAAGTATATTCTTGTGATTGTCGATGATTACTCAAGATATACATGGGTAAGGTTTTTGAGATCAAAAGACGAAGCACCTGGAATCATTATCATCTTTCTGAAGCGAATTCAAGTTCTACTTCAAGCTCCAGTTAGGATTGTAAGAACTGACAATGGCACGGAATTTGTGAATCAGGAGTTAAGAATATATTTTGAAGAAACTGGAATTACTCACCAGACATCAGCAGTTAGAACTCCACAGCAAAATGGGGTAGTTGAAAGAAGAAACGGAACTCTTGTGGAAGCTGCTCGCACAATGCTGATCTATTCCAGTGCACCGTTATTCTTATGGGCTGATGCTATTTCAACTGCCTGTTTTACTCAAAACCGATCCCTAATCCATCCAAGATTCAATAAAACCCCATACGAACTAGTGAACAACAGAAAACCCGATATCTTTTATCTTCATGTATTTGGCGCTTTGTGCTATCCTACAAATGACAGAGAGGATCTGGGGAAGCTGAAGGCTAAGGGTGATATTGATATCTTCATTGGTTATTCAGATAACCCGAGGGCATTCAGGGTGTATAATAGAAGAACGAAAAGAGTAATGGAGACGATGAATGTGAAATTTGATGAGATTTCACAAATGGCTTCTGAGAGACTCGCTCTAGAACCCGCACTTAACCCAATGGCTTCTAATCGTATCGGATTAGGACCCGCACCACAAAGTCAAACTTCTGGACACATCAGTTCAGAACTCACACCCCAAGGAGCTCAGTCAACTAACACTAATAAACCTACAAATCAAGAACTGGAAAATTTCTTCGAGTTTATGTATGATGAATACTATGGTGGAGCTTCAATAGATACATCACACCAACGTTCCGCTGCACCCGCTCAACATCAGCCACCACAACCACCACAAGATGAATCTACTACAATCGAAGCTGAAGCACCAACTCCCTCCATGTCAATATCATCTACATCTACTCCTGCCATTCCAGTAATTGAGATTGGTTTACCCACAGTTGATGAGCAAATCCCAACAACACCAAATCAAGAAGAACCATACCAAAATGATGCTGTGTTAGAAGAAGAAGAACCATTTGAAAACCCATTTGCTACGGAATCTGCTGAATCTTCTTCTCAGTTATATGAACCATCAAACACGCATTCGTTAGATTCAAGATACCCTTCAACGTTAAAGTGGACTAAAGACCATCCAATAGAACATGTCATTGGTGAACCTTCTAGGCCAGTACAGACGAGAAGACAACTTGCTACCGATTGTGATATGTGCATCTTTGCCTGCTCAGTTAGTTTAAAAGAGCCAAAGAAAATTCGGGAAGCAATGTCAGATGATGCATGGATTGAAGCAATGCAGTAAGAACTTCTCCAATATCGACTTCATGACACTTGGGATTTAGTGCCAAGACCTCTTGACAAACTTGTCATTGATCTTAAGTGGATATGGAAGAATAAAAAGAATGAAGAGATGACTGTTATTCGCAACAAAGCTCGTCTCGTGGCCAAGGGATTTAGACAGGAAGAGGGAATCGATTTTGATGAGTCATTCGCGCCAGTAGCTAGACTTGAAGCGGTCAGGATTTTCTTAGCATACGCGGCTCACAAGAACATCACGGTCTATCAGATGGATATCAAGACGACTTTCTTGAATAGAACTCTGAAGGAAGAGGTGTACATGAGTCAGCCAGATGGATTCGTTGACAAAGATCATCCAGACTACGTCTACAAGCTCAAAAAGGCTATCTATGGTCTAAAACAAGCCCCAAGGGCATGGTACGATGAACTCTCATCTTTCTTGCTGTTAAATCATTTCTCCAAAGGAACAATTGACCAGACCTTGTTTACCAAAAAGTTTAAAGATGACATTTTGATTGTTCAGATTTACGTGGACGACATAATCTTTGGGTCCACTAATCCTGAACATTCAAAACATTTTGCAAATCTCATGAAAAGTAAATTTGAAATGTCTATGATGGGCGAATTAAAATTCTTCCTTGGACTTCAAATCCATCAATCCCATCATGGTATTTTTATTAATCAAGCAAAATATACAATTGAGATTTTAAAGAAACATGGAATGGAAAATTGTGACTCTGTTGGTACTCCAATGGTCACCTCACCCAAAATTGGTGCTGACCTATATGGGAAACCCATTGATCCGAAGAAATATAGGAGCATGATTGGGTCTCTCATGTACGTAACTGCTAGCCGACCCGATATACAATTTGCTGTTTGTTTATTAGCACGGTTTCAGGCAAGGCCTACCGAACTTCACCTCAAAGAGGTTAAACGGATCTTCCGGTACCTTCGAAGAACCATTAACATGGGACTTTGGTATCCGAAGGATTCGAAGTTCAATCTAACAGCCTTTGCAGATGCCGATCATGCTGGGTGCCAAGTCACTGCAAAAAGTACATCCGGAGGAGCACAATTTTTGGGAGAGAAGCTAGTAGGCTGGTCATCAAGGAAACAAGACTGCACAGCGCTTTCAACCGCAGAAGCCGAGTATGTGTCTCTATCTGTGTGTTGTGCCCAAGTTCTATGGATGAGGACACAACTCACAGATTATGGCTACTCTTTCGACTACATACCTATGTATTGTGACTCGAAAAGTGCCATAGCCATCTCGTGCAATCCAGTTCAGCACTCCAAGACCAAGCATATTATAGTCCGCTACCACTTCATCAAGGAACACGTCGAAGAGGGTACTGTTGAATTAGTTTTCGTGAAGACTGAATACCAAATTGCCGATCTATTTACCAAAGCCCTCCTAACAGAGCGGTTTGATTACTTAGTTCGTCGAATTGGAATGCGAAGCCTAACTCCCGAAGAGTTAGAAAGTCTTCTCGAATCTTCTTGAATTTATTTCCAAATGCTTCGCATGTAAATATTTTTGAAAATCAAAATACAAAATTTGAAAAACCAACAAAAACAAAATATAAAAATATAAAATTTTAAAAAGACATAAAAAATATAAAATACAAAATTCAAAAATATTCTTCTCACGACATGTCTTTTGTATAAATTAATATTCTGTACGTACCTAGAAATGTCATTCAACAATGATACGGGCATGTACAGATGCTTGAGCGAGAGTTCATTCAAACATTTTCTAAAACATGTCGATCTCAAAACTTTCTTTATTACGGCTTTCGTACATTTCAGTACGGGACCCGAGCTACATTGATGACTTCTGATTATTTCCGATCAGGACTCGCATTGTTAATGGCAAAACAAAACAAACCTTGAGCACATGATCAAGATTTTTCAAAAAGATTTTTCAAAATCTTTCTCAAATTATGTGCTCAAGAGAACTCCCTCTATACCCTTAAAAGATTTTAAACTCAAAATGTTTAAAAATATGCTTTATTTAAGGGGGAGTATAAAAATTTCAACAGAAAAAATGTTCCAATTTCATGCTAAAATCCGTCGTTCTCTCCAAAAGGTTTCATTTTAATCAGTTGATATCAAAAATATCAATTCATGCTATTTTTGAGGGGGAGAAGACATCACTAAAATGTGATCAAAAGGTTTAAAGTTCGTGGAATCTCAAAGTATGCTCACCAGACAGACTCAGTTCTAACCCTCGAATTGACGAAACTTGATGTCTGTTATCGAAAAGACTTGTCCGGGACGGGTAATAATTTCAAGCTAGTTTTCCAGTGATGTAAACGTGTCTCGCAAAGGACTTGTCTGAGTAGAATGTACCAATTCGAGAGATGATCTTTGAATATGACCGGGACGGGTAATAATTTCAAGCTAGTCTAACTAGTGATGTAAGCGTGTCTCGCAAAGGTCATGTTCATTGAAAGTCGATCAATTCAAAATGTGCGAACTCTACCCAACATGTGCAATTTTAGTTAAAAATGCATGAGCACATGTGAAGGGGGAGTATCTCAAAAATATAAAACTCTCAATGTGCTAACTAAATGTGTTTATTCATAAACACTTTGGGAGATTTTCAAAAGGTTTTATGGCAAATCTAGGATAGTCATGGTGTTATAAGGTGACTAAGGTTAGGAAAAACCGTCCTATGATCCGCCAGAGCCGGAGGGATCTACCCAAGGACAAATCCAATAGTTTAGAATTAGAAGTCCTTAGGGAAGATTGAAAAAAGGAGTAAATGAGAAAGGGACAGAAGGAGTTGAAGAATGAAAAAGAAAAGTTGATTGAAAGGGTGAAAAGAAATAGCCCTCCATGAAAACTTAGGGCAGAAACCGGGTCAATACATCTGCTATCGGTACTCACTAAGGTGATACTGATATTGAAGACAAGACGTCATGGACCCAGTGACGCACTACACCACCCCTCCTAGCCACTCAGATATCTCTCAAAAGATATTTGTTTCATTTCTCACGGAGAACACTACATAATCTATCGGCCTCTCATTCCGAGATGTGTTGATATTGAAAAGGTGGCTCTCTGCTCCATGCCTCCGACGACTAAAACCAAAACGCACAATAGAGTCTAGAGCCATGAGATTCATCAAAATATCTCGTTAGGAACACTTCCTAAATGATACACTTATGTTCGCCAAAAAGGACACAAGTTGTAAGAGTCTTAATGAGATCCAAGGATCTTGCCATTTTATATCATGATGGTTTCTATGCTTCAAACGGTCTACAGTCGTGGGGTGATCTCCAGCGACTCACTGAATCGTGGGTGCACTTCGGTGTGTCCATGTAAGCCCTCTTGGGGGTATCCGGTTCAGAACGGCCTAGGGAAGGATTAGAGAAAGTCTTCACACTATGCTGTTGACAATCTCAAAGTCCCAACCTGTAAGCGCTGGATGATTATTACTAACGGTTTTATGCAGCTACCTATAAACATCCATTAACCATCACCACATACATCATTCATCTTCTCTTCAGCATACTCATACTTATGAAGAACATCTCCAACAAAGCTCAAGTGTAAAAGTTCAAGACAAGAAGATCAAGTTAAAGACAAAGTGAAAAGACAAAGTCTAGAAGCTAATCAAGATGTCGAGAACAAATTTATATGATGAAAGATTATGGGGAGATTGTTAGCATAAGTATAATGTCCAAGATGTATGAGTATGTTGAAGGTCACGACGCATCATCACATGAAGATACTGATTGAAGGCAAGAACATCCACAAAGACGATTCTTTGAAGATCACATAGCATGAAGGAACAAGAACAAAGACTATTATACAACGACACACGAAGCACATGGAAATGAAGACAAAAGACCAACTCACTCCGAGCAACATTTGAATGACCATCCCTTAGGGGGAGATTGTTAGGATTTATAAAAAGCGATGGTCATTGTCGTTATTTATTGTATTAAACGTGTCGTTGTGTAATTAGTATATTTAGTCAATAGGGCTTGGACTTAAGCCTATATGTTATGTATTGTATTAAAGAAGCCCATGTAATAGCCCACCCAAGTCCAAGCCCATCCATCACAAAAACTATAAATAGAACCTCCCATCCTCACTTAGGAGGTTGGTGTTCTGAAAGTGCTCTCAAGGTATTGTAGTCATTAGGGTTTGTATCATTGTTTTAAGTGTGTGATTTATATAAAGCTAATATTACAAGTTCCACTCTTATTTCTTTGATCATTCCTAGTAGTTGTTGTATTGGTTAGGATAATTATTAGTTTTAACACGTTAATTGATTGTCTTTTGCAAAATTAATGAGTGTGTAATCATTATGCTTTTATGGACTATTTAGAAATAGTTTAGATATGTCTTTTTGGGTGTATTATGAAAAACGATTTCTTGCTTTGTAACATGTCAAAAGCTTGTTTTTTTAACATCTAGATACTTGACCCAATTTTGTTCATTATTTATTTTATGGTACATATAAAAACATGAACTATATGTTAAAATTTTTCAGTAATATTATAAGAATATCCTAATTTAATTTATTTGGCTATAAAGAAAAAAAAAATGTGTTGCCCTCTATTATAAATTATGTCGTTTCATTTTCAGATACAATCCCAGTTATCCATATATTGTAACAAAAAAGTCACATAATCACGTACCAATAAATTAACACTGTCTTTTTGCATTAATCTGAATGTTATTATGAAAAACATACAATATAAAATGTTGAAACAAGAAGTTGGTGCACGTATGTAGTAACTTTGTGCAACTATGCATTGCAATATATCTAATATTATACTACTACGGTACTTGAAAATATAACTTTTTCTTTTATAGTCCATTTAGATTCGTTTATCATATGAAATATTATATAGAAATATAAAACTACAACCCCTATACAAAAATATATACATTTTCATAGGATCTTACGATCCCGATCCGATCCTACGATTACGATCTTGCAAAACAAAAAACGATCCTAGGTAGGATCCCGATCCTAACAACCTTGGGTAAAACAAGTAGAGAAACAAAACTTTGACTGGATGCAATAAAATAAAGTAAAAATCTTATTTCTCTCTTATTTTATATAGGATTCAGATTTTTTAGTGTTAGTACGATGGGTAATGTTATTTCGCAAACAAAATTGTAAAGTCTACTGCAAGAGCGTGTCTTTCTTTTGTTTATGAGATAATATTACCAATCATGTTGATACTAAATCGAGAGAATCTTAATTCTTTTTTCATGTAATACTATTCCATCATTGTATCGGATTATTTTATAAAAACTATTGATCAACAGTTAAGAGTGCACGGTGCAGCCCATTTTTCGTCGACCGTCCGCCAAAAACGCACAAATGGCGCCGCCGTTCTGCATCGGCAGCGACACCATTCGTTCCCCAGCAAACCTACTAATGAGCCGTTGTATATATATATATATATATATATATATATTATATATATATATATATATATATATATATATATATATATATATATATTAATATATCTTCTAATCTAAGCGCACTGTAACAGATTGGTACCAAACCCGTATCGAATTAGTGGCACCGTTTTTTTCCCGAGCATGAAAGGGGGTACCAGTACCGTATAGGACGGGATTCCGGTACCAGAACCGGTATCGGGAATCGGTACTTATTTGGTTCTTCCTGTTTTTAATTAAAAAAAAAAATCAGATTTCATGCTAGTAACTTCCTGTGACAACAACAAAAAAAGGAAAACGTGCATTTTCAATTGATTTCGAACAACAACGTGTCAAAAAAACGCAACCAACAATTAAATAAACACATCACCAAGATAGTCGTAACTTACAAACGATCCAAAACTTATAAAATTCTACCAAAATCATATGAAATTGTTCAAAATAAACAAGCTAAACTATAAAAAACTAGAAGGGGGGTTGACTAGTTTTACCAATTAAAACTTCGTTTTAAAATATTTAAATCGACTTATGTCAATCCTTTTTGATATATGGATATTGATAGTTAGATATGGATAAAATATAAAATGAGTAAGAGAAAGAAAGATAAAACCATGACACAAATATTTATAGTGGTTCGGCTACAAGGTCACCTTCCTTGCCCTACTCCACTCCCCTGGTACCCAACTTGAGAGTTCTTAAACACCACACCCACAAGCTCCTTATCTTGGCGGAGAAGCCTTCACAACGTCGCTTACACTTTATCTGGTACAAAGCTATATACCGAGTTCTAGTTCGAGGTAGAACCAACCCCTAACGTCGCTTACACTTTATCCGGTACAAAGCTAGACACCGGGTTCCTTTATGATGGAGGAACCAAACCCAACAACACCAACTATCACAACACACCTATGACATACTTAAGATGAACCAACTACAAGAAACACTTCTGTGATCTTGTGATGACGACGAAGCCTAGCAACCTATATCTTCAAGCTTGCAAGTCTTCTGTGCAAAATGTCGTGATCTCACTTTTAAGAGGAACCTAGAGAATCACTAAAGAAAATACTACATGGATGATCCTTAGATCTGAGGTTAGATAGGTAACAGTATAGAAAGAATATGTATCTAAAAAGGGTAAAGAGAAATGAAGAAAGGGCTCACTATTTATAGGCAAAAATTTCTCTGATCAGCCGGATCCCTTAGAAGAGGGATCCAAGCAGTGTAATCTAAGGGATCCGGCACCTGGGTAATTCCAGTCCAGATTTTAGGCTACAATTCGGGGTTTTGGGTTATGGGTCATGGACTATGGTTCATGGGTACCCAACATGATGTCATGCATGATGCAATCCATACTTTGGGTAATGGGTTATGGACTTTTGGTCATGGGTCATGGATTTTACCCAACTTGATGTCATGCATGATGCAATGCACATGGGTCATGGGACATGGGTCATGGGTTTTGGTTTATGGATCATGGATAACCCATTCTATTTATTTACATATTAACTTGACTTAGTTAAACTTTAACTATGTATAAAAATGTAAGTAACAAGTGTTACTTATAAAGGTTTTATAAAAATGGTTTTGACTTTATGTAAAGTAGAAATGTTTGATGGTTTATTTGTTTAGTGAAATGAGTTAGCAAACTATTGGCTTGAAAACTTACGTATTTTATTTATCTCGTTAAAATGATTTTACGATTGTTATCAACAAAACATAGAAAGATCGTAAGATATAAATAAACATTTTTACGGTTTATTTGTATTAACAATCTCCCTTTTTTTGTTGATGACAAAACATAAACTTATTTTAAATAACAAATAAAATTTGTAAATTTTGAGTTTGAAGTTTTTACTCATTTCTCCCCTTTTTTGTCGAAACAAAAAGAGTGTCGAAAGGAAACTAACTCGAATGGGATGTGAAAACATAAAACGTGAAATAAAAATATAAAAGGTATTGCATGTTTGCAACGCTCCCCGTTGACGAAAGCTCCCCCTTGGTGAGGGCGTAAAGTAATTTGGAGGACTTAGAATAGAGTATTGCTAGATTGCAATGCTTTCTTTTGACGAAAGTTCCCCCTTATTAAGATAGTCAAGTTTTTCGAGTAAATTTTCAAAATCTACAAAACAATGGTTAGAATACAATCATATAGTATGATTATTTGTAGAAAATAAGCTAAAAAATATCTCAGAAATTATTTTGAGTACCCGGATCCGCCGGATCCATCTCAAAATGGATCCACCAAGTACAAGCTGAGGGATCCGGCTATCTGCTACTGTTTTAAGCAGTTTAACACAAGATTATGCTAAGAACTGTTGTTCCCGTTACACGGTTAAAATAAACTACAAAGTTAAGCTAACCGTGTTCCATAGCTTAGTAATGAATTGATTAACTAAACAAATAAGTAAAAACATAAAGGATAAAGACAAGAGTTTTTCAACGTTTAAATTCTTATTAGAAGTTAATCAAAAGAATCTATACCCAAGTGTTTGCGAAAAAAACACTTGGGATTGAAATGACAACTATGGTATTGTCACCTCTCTAAACTTAAGCTAAGCTTAAGTGGAAACTATAAGGAACCACTGAGCTATCTCAGGGACTAGGTTGCTCTTTGGAGGAGTAAAAGTTGTTTGTGAATGTCTAAGCATTAATTGCACAAACTTGTCCTCTTTTACTCCATCTTATGATCCTATTTATAGACAAGTATATGAGCAACCGTTAAGTACAAGACAAAAGATGACCTAAGCTAATCAGGATAAAATACTGATGTATTTTATCACTGTTACAAGAACCTATTTTGGGTATAGGACAATAGTGCTTTCTGAGTAACAGTGATGACACTGTTCTTGTTATGAAGCCTTTTAGGGAAACTTTAACCTTAGAGTGATAAGGACTTCTCTAAGGCAGTTCAAACCTTCCCACATTGTCCCTCCTTTCTTTCAGTCTTCAAGTTCTTCAGTCTTTGGTCTTCAGTCTTCAGTCTTCAGTCTTTATAGTTGTTGAGGAGACTGGGGTTCAGTGAGTTATTGTCATCACTCACTGAACCCATTATCTTCTTCTTTGGCTTAGGTGTCATTCAGGGAGTTTTGCCTCACTGAATGGAGAATCCTTCTTCTTGGACTCGTCCTAGACGTCTTGAAGATAACTCACTGAGTGACTGTTCACTCAGTGACCAGAGAATGTTCAAGGATATATGACACTTAGGTTAATTTTTATTCAAATCCTTGTTTAAGGAAGCTTGGGTACTGAATGGACCCAACAGTCTCCCCCTATTTGGATATAAATATAGCCTAAGTGTTTGATCAGTGTAAGTGAGCAATTGGGCTTCTTCTTACATTAAAGATACTATAAAGCAATTAAAGGACACTGATTTAATAAACATGGGCCATCATCTTATTCATCAATATTACATCAGTCCTATCATCTAAACAAAATACTCAGGGTTAAGTACTCAAACTTCCTTAATTCCCATGAGTTCCAATTTTGCTTTCTTCGACACCAACACCTACTTGTTGGGTCTCTTACTCATCATCTTCTACATCAGTCTGATGAACTCATCATTCTCAGGGCTCTTCACATGGAGTGCCATCAGCTTGTAGGCCAGTAGGGTTGTTGTTTCCACCAGGTGAATGTCACTGACTCTCTGAAAAGCTTGTTGACCAAACTCATCTATGAAGAAGATTCCAAACTCAGGGTTCTTGATCACCTTGTTTTGGATGAACTTGACACCTTCAGGGGAAATTCTGTTGTAGTGAAGTGCAGCAATGGATTGTTCAGGTTCCTGACCTATTACTTTCTTCTTCCTCCATATGCTCTGAGTTGGTTCAGGGATTGTTAGTCCCTGAGAAGCAAGTGCCTTCTGATGGTCAATTCCTAAGCTTTTGGCTACCCTTTCTAGTTCCCCATACTTGTTTGTCAGGCAGCCAGAAGGTCAGGGACGCACTTGTCTTCTTCTTCTTCAGGATGGGTCCCATCAAGTCTCATTCCTTGATCCCATATCCTGGGAACTTGAAGGGAGCATTCTTCTCAAACTTCCTTGGTCCTCTTTGAACAGTTATGGCAAGAGGATCAGTGTTTGCATGAATAATCATGTCAGTGATGGGACCTTCACCCTTGGTCTTGGTCATGGTCCGGACATACCTTTCATTGTTCATCTTTTTCGTTTCACTGTTCATGTTGACCTTAAGGTTGTGTTCTTTGATTAGGTCAGCCTGAAGTTTAAGGAACTGTTCCCCCCTGATGTTCTGCCCAGTCTCTCTGATTACTTCCTTGGCTACTTCAGCAATGACATGTTTACTGAGCAATTCAGCCTGGATCCTATCATCTTCTTCCAAGACAACAGCCACTTCTTCATTGGTTCCCCTGAAGACTTTCCCATTGTGCAAGATGACTTCCATAAGTACTGGTGTATCTGGATCAGGACGCACTTCTCTTGGTGCCTTAACAAGTTTGGGAGGTGAGTCTTCAGTTTCCATGATTCCCTTCCCTTTGTCAGTGGGTGGGGGTGTACTGAAGGAGGATTCAGGGAACGTTGTGGTTGTTGTTGCTTCATTTGGAATAGGAGTGGTAGCAACAACAAGTGCTGAAGAAGTTGTAGTTCCTGGCATGAAGCTTTGAAGAGGGATAGCTTCAGTGATAACTTCAGAATTAGGTTCAGGAATTAATTCATTAGGAGTTGGTTTCTCTCCCTCAACAGATGCTGGAGCTTCAGTGGAAGCATCTATTGATTTAGGAGCAGGGTGAACTTGAGAAGACTGAAGAAGTGTCAGGATGGTGGAGACCATGCCCTTGATTTCTGAGGTCTCTGTCTTCAGGGAAGAGATGTCATTGGTCATGGTGACCTGAGCCTCAGAAAGTTGGGTGACCTTGGTGGTGTAGTGGTTCACCAGCTCATTATGCTTATCAGAGAGCTGGTCAAAAGCAGTGGAGATCTTGGTCAGGCATCCTTGGGTATCAGTGACTGACTTATGAAGGGCTTCCTACTGAGATATGAGGGAAGCAAGATCCACCTCCTTGAGTAGCTTGAGGAGTTCACTAATGTCTGATGAGGTGGTCTTGTGTGTATCCATAAATTCAGTCAGCTTGGTGATGAGAACTGAGTCATCTTTGAATTCTTCTTGAATGACACTGAGGGACGTGAGTAGATTGTTGAATTGTGTCCCCTGATCAAGACCCAGTTTCTCAATGGAGGTCTTTAAGTCACTGACATGTTTTTCAGTAGAAGCAGTGACTTGGTGGAGTTGACCTTGTGACCCTTCAACAGCCGCCCAGAAGTTAGCATAAGAGGCTGCTGCTTCAGTGTGCTGATCCTATTGCTCTTTGATGATCTAATTGAAGAGGGCAGTATTTGACTTCCTGAGGAACTTGACAAGCTGCCTTTCAGTGAGTGGAAGCACATCATCATACTTCTACAAATAGTCAGGAATTGCAGCAGCAGAGTCTGAGGAGCCTGATGTGTGATGAGATGAGGATGATGATGATGATGGTGTGTTAGGTTGATCTTCAGGTGGGGATGAGTGAGATTGTTGTTCAGGATGAGGGGAGTTGACTTTTTGAGGAGGAGATGAAGCTTCTGGTTGAGTATGCTGAGGGGACCCATACGTGAGTTGTTCATCAGTATCTATGGCATCCCCAGTAGGGAAAACTTCATCATCTGCAAAGTCCACTAGCTCCTCCTCTGATTCTTCATCAATGAACTGTTGGATATCAGTCAGAGTAGGAGCTAAGGTTATATCCATCTCCCTATTAGAAGAGGGTTTGCCTTTGTTGTGGCCAGGTTCTGACCCCTCCAGGAGAATAGAGTGGGTTGTCTCTGCCTGGTCTGCGGAGTCAGTTCCCAAGTCATACGCAACGCCGTGAGGGGGTGTAGGTTCCATACCAGCGGGTGGTTGCATGCCCTTTGAGTCTTTGTCCCCTGAGGTTCCTTCAGGGACTGGTGGGTTTGAGCCAGTACCATCACTAGGAAATGAGATGTTGAGGTCCCCCTTTCCACCAGAGTTGTGCTGCCCTGTTGAAGATATGGGGACCGATACTGTCACACCCCCAAAAATGGTTTGCAGCGGAAAGTAGTGTCTTTGGGGTGCAACTCAATTGGTATCACAACACAAGTGCAAAGAACGGTTTTCAACTCAATCATTTAGAATAACATTGTTTAACAAAAATGTTGAATTACATTGTTAAAAGTAATGCGGAATTAGGCCCTTAAAAATTTAGTTTAAAACGGTCCCTGTATAAATATCAGAGTCTTCTATGACCATGCCATGCCCTGCCAAAGCCTCCAGTAGCGTGCCTTTGCTAAATACCTGAAAATACATGCTAAAACGTCAACACGAGGTTGGTGAGTTCATAGAGTTGTGGTAAAATGTAATGCCTTTGGATAATGATTTCCCAGCAAAGGCATTGTAAATCCACTCAGTTCCAAGTCCCGCCCATAACAAGACTTGCAACCTGTGTGTTCACAACCCATTGCCAAATGAGCTTTGGTTTGGTGAATAAAAGTAATATGTGGACCACAAGGTTCACAGTACATTTGGTTTGATCAATACATTCGATGATGTGACCAATTCATTCGGTTGTGTGACCAGTTCATTCGTCATGTGACCCGTTCATTCGGTCATAATACCCGTACATTCGGTTATGTGACCCATTCATTTTGTCATGTATGTACATAGTAGTGGAGCCGGTTCATTCGGTTAAGTATGCATAATGTTTGAAGTGCTTGTGTCCATGAGTAATAAAAATTAAGTGCAATACTAGGGAATACATTCGGATGAATAACAAATTCATAAGTGGAGCAAGTAAGGCTTTGATGAAACAAGTGGCATAATCAAGTAAATCATGTATACATTTGGATGAAAATGAGCATGTATTCTCCCCCAAAACAGTTATTCAAAACGTACGAAAGTAGGGGCTATGAAACTCACCTGGTACGATAGCTATGATGACAAAAGTGAATACACTGAAATGAGGCACGATCTCTAACCGCAACCTAATATGAATGATGGAATCTAATGTAAGAAATGAAATGATGCTGCACATGCAAATACATATGTTATCGATACCACTCGATGATTTTGGAAAATAACGTTTATCGTCGAAAAATACATTTTTGACGTCTCGTTAAGTTAAATACTACTTTTCGTGTAAATATGTTGAAACGGTACTCCCACGATCCTTGTTTGGTGTTATATTGGTTAATATAATGTTTTCGTCGCAAAATAACTCTTTTTTACAACTCGTGAAAATATGCCAAAACGGCCTCGTACAACTAGTCGTGAAATTTAGCTCGATAAGTGTTAGTGACAAAACTCGACATTTTTGTAAACCTTGTAACAATATCTAAATATCGTTATATTCAACTTTTGACCAATTATGTCTCGATCAATTAGATAATCGGCTATCAACTTAGTGACTTGTGAAAATTCTAGTTTTCATACTTAAAACACTTTATAAAAGTGGGCTGTCAAAATGAGTATTGAATTGTCGGGCTTTAAATGTGTATATCTCGGTCGTTATAAGCTCGTTTTCTACGTTCTTTATATCCACGGGTTCGTATAAATATAAACTAACATATTTTCAATGGCTCGGCTCATCTAGATCACGGCTAACGACTCGTTTTGCCCCTTAAAGTTCGGCCAAACAGCAAGGTATTTTCTGAAAAATAGTTTTCGTCGCGTAACTTAAATAATTCATAACTTCTTCGTTATAAGTCGGATTTTAGTGATTCCGGCGCCCACGGTTTCGTTTTTGAAAGTACTTTCTAAATATGAAGGCCAAAATGACCCATCAGTTACTGAAAATTCCAGATCTGCCGATTAAGGGCAGACCCTTATCTGTAATGTTTAAAATCCATTTTTAAGGTTCTAAACTTACTCAAATCTCTCCAAATCAACTCCACAAGTTCGCAAATCCTACCATACACCTTCTTAGGGTGTCATGGGGTCCTAAACATCACCAACCATGGTGGATTTCATGAGATCATTAGTGAAACCTATAGATCTAGTGATTTAGGGAGTTTATGTTCAAAAGTGGTATGTAAAACATAAGTATCTTGCATGGATGATTAATATAACTTGAAAATACATGAACATATATATCAAATGAAAGTATAAAATGATCAAAACATGTTCTTGAAACTTACTTGATGATTTGAGTTGATTTGATAAGAAATGAGAAATAATCTTGAAGTTTGATCACAAATCCATAACTAGGAAGGTAAATGGAGTGTGATTATGACTTGATCTTGAAAAAATGATGGATCTTGGTGGTTGTTCTTGGTTTGGCCGAATGGGGATGAGAGGAAAAGAGAGGATATGTTGGTTATTTGCTAGTGAATTTGATGTTGTGTGTGTTATAGAAATAAATTGCAAAACATATAAGCTAGTAGCATTTAATGAAATGGTACTTATTAATCAAGTGTATATGGAGTCTAGGGGACATGGGGGGGGGGGCGGCACACATGGAGAAAAAGAGAAGTAACATGGGTAATTAAAGAAGTTGTCCAAATGTTGGATGATTTAATGTGTTTTGTGTATACTTTGGGTGTTATCGGGTACCGAGTTATTTTGAAATAAATGTTAACGAGGTGAAATAAAATATGACGAAGTTGTAAAAATTATGAAATTGTATTCCTGATGAGAATCGGGTGTTAAAATAATTATCGAGTTGAAAATTCGCAAACCGACGCTGTTATAGGCGTTTTCCGGAAAATATAGCAAATGGTTTTAAAACACCGGGTAAATTAATAATATAATTTTTATATCATTATAATAAGTATGAAAATATGTTAGGATCATTGTCGGGAGTATCGGGTATATTGTTAGTAGTAAAAACTGAGTGGTAACGTTAATTACAAATTAAGCATACGTAAATAGAAATAATGCATATCCGTGCATGACCTAGGATACTGATGATGTTACTGATGATATGTAGACTACTTCTAGTCTATATGACGGGTCCTTAATGATGATGCATGAATACGCCGCTAAACCTCACCGGTTACGCGTATTTGAAGACCCGTAAACCCAGTTTACGAAGTAATGAACGATAACCATGAATAGTGAATTCTTCCGGGAATGAATAGTGTCATGTGAATAGTAAAATTTCTGAACGCTTCTCAGAATCTCAAATTGACTCCGAAAACGATGAATAGTAATTTCCCGAGATGAATAGTGAATATGGAAAATATCCTGAAAATGCGGGTTGTGACAGTCTCCACCTGTTAAAGGAATTCAGTCCCTGAATTCAGTTAGCGTTGGTCTCTGGAGGGTACTCGGTGAAGAGACGTGGATATATGAGTCACATTGCGGTGATAAAAGATAAAACATTCATTAGATCGGAATCGTAATAGTACATGAAGTTCGTACGATAGAACACAAAGTGGACACAAAAGAAATACAACACTAGAGGGTTTACGCTTCCGTTAAAATAGATAAGGCAGAAGTTCTCTTCTTAACCATTGTCATTGTTGTTGTTGTCCTCACGAGCCTCGCACTTCAACGAACTCTTCCTCCATTCTGGTTTCTCAGCTCTGGACATTCACTCTTGAAGTGTCCAATTACTCCACACTCATGGCAGGTTACCGTGACTTTCTGATGCATTACGAGGGTGGGAGCCTTGCAATCCTTGGCTTTGTGTCCGACCTTTTGGCAGTTTCCACATTGAGTGGGGCAAGGTCCCTCGTGGTGAAACCGGCACTTGTGGCACTTGGGCAAAGTCCCGGCATATCCTTTCCTTTTACTTGGTCCTGCAACGTAGGCCTTAACCATTTCATGTCCTTTGTTTGGCTGCCATACTTGATCATCTCGTTGGTTGTCATCCCTTTTCCTCTTGTTTTCGTTGTTGTTGTGGTTGTTGTTGTTGACAGTAGTTTCTTGCTTCACTACTTGAGCCATAAGCTTTTGAGACATTCTGATAGCCTCGTCCAGTGTGTGTGGTTCAGAGGAAATCACATCTCCTTGGATGTTGTGAGGTAGTCCACCAGTGAAATTTTCTAGCAGCTTTTCATTATCTGGAACCATAGTTGGACATAGCACAGCCAATTCTTGAAATCTCCTGATGTATGTTTCGATATCATTACCTGTTGTCACTAGCTCGTAAAACTCTGTTTCCAGCTTCTTTATTTCAGTGCGTGGACAGAACTTCTTAGTCAGCAACTTCTTGAATTCATCCCACGTAAGCTTGTGAGCATTTTCCATTCCCACGGGTTTTGCATAAGAATTCCACCACGACATAGCTTCCTCAACAAGTGTACTAGCAGCAAACTTTACCTTGTACTCCTCTGGACAGTTACATAGAAGAAACACAGATTCTATCCCTTCATACCAACGGATCATAGCAGTGGCTCCTTCAGTGCCCTTGAATTTTGGGGGATCTCCACTCTTAAAGTCCTTGTATGTACATTTACGACCATTAGTACCATTAGTAGCCATTCCGGCAACTCCTGCGATTTCTGCCCGAGAAGCGGCTTCAGCAGCCCGTGCAGCTACGACCTCCCTTTCAACTACTAGTGCTGCCTCTATACTATCCGCAACAAGCTTCCGAATAGCAGCTGGTGTCATAGTTGAAGTAGCTTTCTTTGGTGGCATAACTCTTCAAAACAAGAAAAGAAGGGTGAAACGTAAATAAGACGTTTCCTAGAAGTAGATGTTCTGAGTGGCTTGTCATAAAATGAAAACTTGAAGTCGTTATGATTAGTTGGTATGCTTCTAGGCGGTGGTTCACGAGGGAAATGAAGGCATGAATGTTCTATAATCTTGGTTAGGAGGTTGGATTCATCCCTATAAGTGTTTCTTGGTGAGGAAGTCAAATAACAATGATGAGGAATTCACATAACAATGATGAAAGAGAGTACGGTGATGTAAATGTATGGTGCACAATGGGAATGTCCATGAGATGCAATGATTTATCGGCGCACTTCCACTCAGTGGTAACCGAAGTGGTGTAGGTGTGAAATGTTCTTGCAACGTTTGAGTACGCACACATGAATGAAACATTTGGAAATTGGGTAGGGAATTGATCTGGACAAAATTTTATTATAACTATTCTCAGTATTGCAAAATTCTTCTCTGAGCAGGGCATAGGTAGTCAGCCTATGTCCAACTGTCCCGGGTTGAATATAGGTGACGAGTCTATATTCCACCGAGGTTCAATGAATTTTAAAATACTCAGCTCGGTTATACTAATACCATGTCCTTTACATATGAAAAGATGTTCTGAAAGACTAGTGCAAATGACCAATCTCGAGGTCGAATAATGAAACTATGCAAGGAAAAGGCGTAACTATGAAACGCATATGATATGTAAGCATACTAATAGGGAAGGCAATTAAGGTAATCAACTAGAATAAGTGAGTATAATCCATCTGATAATGAGATACAAATCTCATCAATTATGTCAGCAACAAACCACAAATGAGGCATCAGCTTGGCAGGCAGGCACGTGGCGGTCATAGGGTTAAGTTTTTGTGAATGTAGCTATAGTCTAGGTTTTAAAATCACCCGTTCTCTATAGCCTAGGCTCTGATACCAATCTGTCACACCCCCAAAAATGGTTTGCAGCGGAAAGTAGTGTCTTTGGGGTGCAACTCAATTGGTATCACAACACAAGTGCAAAGAACGGTTTTCAACTCAATCATTTAGAATAACATTGTTTAACAAAAATGTTGAATTACATTGTTAAAAGTAATGCGGAATTAGGCCCTTAAAAATTTAGTTTAAAACGGTCCCTGTATAAATATCAGAGTCTTCTATGACCATGCCATGCCCTGCCAAAGCCTCCAGTAGCGTGCCTTTGCTAAATACCTGAAAATACATGCTAAAACGTCAACACGAGGTTGGTGAGTTCATAGAGTTGTGGTAAAATGTAATGCCTTTGGATAATGATTTCCCAGCAAAGGCATTGTAAATCCACTCAGTTCCAAGTCCCCGCCATAACAAGACTTGCAACCTGTGTGTTCACAACCCATTGCCAAATGAGCTTTGGTTTGGTGAATAAAAGTAATATGTGGACCACAAGGTTCACAGTACATTTGGTTTGATCAATACATTCGATGATGTGACCAATTCATTCGGTTGTGTGACCAGTTCATTCGTCATGTGACCCGTTCATTCGGTCATAATACCCGTACATTCGGTTATGTGACCCATTCATTTTGTCATGTATGTACATAGTAGTGGAGCCGGTTCATTCGGTTAAGTATGCATAATGTTTGAAGTGCTTGTGTCCATGAGTAATAAAAATTAAGTGCAATACTAGGGAATACATTCGGATGAATAACAAATTCATAAGTGGAGCAAGTAAGGCTTTGATGAAACAAGTGGCATAATCAAGTAAATCATGTATACATTTGGATGAAAATGAGCATGTATTCTCCCCCAAAACAGTTATTCAAAACGTACGAAAGTAGGGGCTATGAAACTCACCTGGTACGATAGCTATGATGACAAAAGTGAATACACTGAAATGAGGCACGATCTCTAACCGCAACCTAATATGAATGATGGAATCTAATGTAAGAAATGAAATGATGCTGCACATGCAAATACGTATGTTATCGATACCACTCGATGATTTTGGAAAATAACGTTTATCGTCGAAAAATACATTTTTGACGTCTCGTTAAGTTAAATACTACTTTTCGTGTAAATATGTTGAAACGGTACTCCACGATCCTTGTTTGGTGTTATATTGGTTAATATAATGTTTTCGTCGCAAAATAACTCTTTTTTACAACTCGTGAAAATATGCCAAAACGGCCTCGTACAACTAGTCGTGAAATTTAGCTCGATAAGTGTTAGTGACAAAACTCGACGTTTTTGTAAACCTTGTAACAATATCTAAATATCGTTATATTCAACTTTTGACCAATTATGTCTCGATCAATTAGATAATCGGCTATCAACTTAGTGACTTGTGAAAATTCTAGTTTTCATACTTAAAACACTTATATAAAGTGGGCTGTCAAAATGAGTATTGAATTGTCGGGCTTTAAATGTGTATATCTCGGTCGTTATAAGCTCGTTTTCTACGTTCTTTATATCCACGGGTTCGTATAAATATAAACTAACATATTTTCAATGGCTCGGCTCATCTAGATCACGGCTAACGACTCGTTTTGCCCCTTAAAGTTCGGCCAAACAGCAAGGTATTTTCTGAAAAATAGTTTTCGTCGCGTAACTTAAATAATTCATAACTTCTTCGTTATAAGTCGGATTTTAGTGATTCCGGCGCCCACGGTTTCGTTTTTGAAAGTACTTTCTAAATATGAAGGCCAAAATGACCCATCAGTTACTGAAAATTCCAGATCTGCCGATTAAGGGCAGACCCTTATCTATAATGTTTAAAATCCATTTTTAAGGTTCTAAACTTACTCAAATCTCTCCAAATCAACTCCACAAGTTCGCAAATCCTACCATACACCTTCTTAGGGTGTCATGGGGTCCTAAACATCACCAACCATGGTGGATTTCATGAGATCATTAGTGAAACCTATAGATCTAGTGATTTAGGGAGTTTATGTTCAAAAGTGGTATGTAAAACATAAGTATCTTGCATGGATGATTAATATAACTTGAAAATACATGAACATATATATCAAATGAAAGTATAAAATGATCAAAACATGTTCTTGAAACTTACTTGATGATTTGAGTTGATTTGATAAGAAATGAGAAATAATCTTGAAGTTTGATCACAAATCCATAACTAGGAAGGTAAATGGAGTGTGATTATGACTTGATCTTGAAAAAATGATGGATCTTGGTGGTTGTTCTTGGTTTGGCCGAATGGGGATGAGAGGAAAAGAGAGGATATGTTGGTTATTTGCTAGTGAATTTGATGTTGTGTGTGTTATAGAAATAAATTGCAAAACATATAAGCTAGTAGCATTTAATGAAATGGTACTTATTAATCAAGTGTATATGGAGTCTAGGGGACATGGGGGGGGGGGCGGCACACATGGAGAAAAAGAGAAGTAACATGGGTAATTAAAGAAGTTGTCCAAATGTTGGATGATTTAATGTGTTTTGTGTATACTTTGGGTGTTATCGGGTACCGAGTTATTTTGAAATAAATGTTAACGAGGTGAAATAAAATATGACGAAGTTGTAAAAATTATGAAATTGTATTCCTGATGAGAATCGGGTGTTAAAATAATTATCGAGTTGAAAATTCGCAAACCGACGCTGTTATAGGCGTTTTCCGGAAAATATAGCAAATGGTTTTAAAACACCGGGTAAATTAATAATATAATTTTTATATCATTATAATAAGTATGAAAATATGTTAGGATCATTGTCGGGAGTATCGGGTATATTGTTAGTAGTAAAAACTGAGTGGTAACGTTAATTACAAATTAAGCATACGTAAATAGAAATAATGCATATCCGTGCATGACCTAGGATACTGATGATGTTACTGATGATATGTAGACTACTTCTAGTCTATATGACGGGTCCTTAATGATGATGCATGAATATGCCGCTAAACCTCACCGGTTACGCGTATTTGAAGACCCGTAAACCCAGTTTACGAAGTAATGAACGATAACCATGAATAGTGAATTCTTCCGGGAATGAATAGTGTCATGTGAATAGTAAAATTTCTGAACGCTTCTCAGAATCTCAAATTGACTCCGAAAACGATGAATAGTAATTTCCCGAGATGAATAGTGAATATGGAAAATATCCTGAAAATGCGGGTTGTGACAGTCTCCACCTGTTAAAGGAATTCAGTCCCTGAATTCAGTTAGCGTTGGTCTCTGGAGGGTACTCGGTGAAAAGACGTGGATATATGAGTCACATTGCGGTGATAAAAGATAAAACATTCATTAGATCGGAATCGTAATAGTACATGAAGTTCGTACGATAGAACACAAAGTGGACACAAAAGAAATACAACACTAGAGGGTTTACGCTTCCGTTAAAATAGATAAGGCAGAAGTTCTCTTCTTAACCATTGTCATTGTTGTTGTTGTCCTGACGAGCTTCGCACTTCAACGAACTCTTCCTCCATTCTGGTTTCTCAGCTCTGGACATTCACTCTTGAAGTGTCCAATTACTCCACACTCATGGCAGGTTACCGTGACTTTCTGATGCATTACGAGGGTGGGAGCCTTGCAATCCTTGGCTTTGTGTCCGACCTTTTGGCAGTTTCCACATTGAGTGGGGCAAGGTCCCTCGTGGTGAAACCGGCACTTGTGGCACTTGGGCAAAGTCCCGGCATATCCTTTCCTTTTACTTGGTCCTGCAACGTAGGCCTTAACCATTTCATGTCCTTTGTTTGGCTGCCATACTTGATCATCTCGTTGGTTGTCATCCCTTTTCCTCTTGTTTTCGTTGTTGTTGTGGTTGTTGTTGTTGACAGTAGTTTCTTGCTTCACTACTTGAGCCATAAGCTTTTGAGACATTCTGATAGCCTCGTCCAGTGTGTGTGGTTCAGAGGAAATCACATCTCCTTGGATGTTGTGAGGTAGTCCACCAGTGAAATTTTCTAGCAGCTTTTCATTATCTGGAACCATAGTTGGACATAGCACAGCCAATTCTTGAAATCTCCTGATGTATGTTTCGATATCATTACCTGTTGTCACTAGCTCGTAAAACTCTGTTTCCAACTTCTTTATTTCAGTGCGTGGACAGAACTTCTTAGTCAGCAACTTCTTGAATTCATCCCACGTAAGCTTGTGAGCATTTTCCATTCCCACGGGTTTTGCATAAGAATTCCACCACGACATAGCTTCCTCAACAAGTGTACTAGCAGCAAACTTTACCTTGTATTCCTCTGGACAGTTACATAGAAGAAACACAGATTCTATCCCTTCATACCAACGGATCATAGCAGTGGCTCCTTCAGTGCCCTTGAATTTTGGGGGATCTCCACTCTTAAAGTCCTTGTATGTACATTTACGACCATTAGTACCATTAGTAGCCATTCCGGCAACTCCTGCGATTTCTGCCCGAGAAGCGGCTTCAGCAGCCCGTGCAGCTACGACCTCCCTTTCAACTACTAGTGCTGCCTCTATACTATCCGCAACAAGCTTCCGAATAGCAGCTGGTGTCATAGTTGAAGTAGCTTTCTTTGGTGGCATAACTCTTCAAAACAAGAAAAGAAGGGTGAAACGTAAATAAGACGTTTCCTAGAAGTAGATGTTCTGAGTGGCTTGTCATAAAATGAAAACTTGAAGTCGTTATGATTAGTTGGTATGCTTCTAGGCGGTGGTTCACGAGGGAAATGAAGGCATGAATGTTCTATAATCTTGGTTAGGAGGTTGGATTCATCCCTATAAGTGTTTCTTGGTGAGGAAGTCAAATAACAATGATGAGGAATTCACATAACAATGATGAAAGAGAGTACGGTGATGTAAATGTATGGTGCACAATGGGAATGTCCATGAGATGCAATGATTTATCGGCGCACTTCCACTCAGTGGTAACCGAAGTGGTGTAGGTGTGAAATGTTCTTGCAACGTTTGAGTACGCACACATGAATGAAACATTTGGAAATTGGGTAGGGAATTGATCTGGACAAAATTTTATTATAACTATTCTCAGTATTGCAAAATTCTTCTCTGAGCAGGGCATAGGTAGTCAGCCTATGTCCAACTGTCCCGGGTTGAATATAGGTGACGAGTCTATATTCCACCGAGGTTCAATGAATTTTAAAATACTCAGCTCGGTTATACTAATACCATGTCCTTTACATATGAAAAGATGTTCTGAAAGACTAGTGCAAATGACCAATCTCGAGGTCGAATAATGAAACTATGCAAGGAAAAGGCGTAACTATGAAACGCATATGATATGTAAGCATACTAATAGGGAAGGCAATTAAGGTAATCAACTAGAATAAGTGAGTATAATCCATCTGATAATGAGATACAAATCTCATCAATTATGTCAGCAACAAACCACAAATGAGGCATCAGCTTGGCAGGCAGGCACGTGGCGGTCATAGGGTTAAGTTTTTGTGAATGTAGCTATAGTCTAGGTTTTAAAATCACCCGGTTCTCTATAGCCTAGGCTCTGATACCAATCTGTCACACCCCCAAAAATGGTTTGCAGCGGAAAGTAGTGTCTTTGGGGTGCAACTCAATTGGTATCACAACACAAGTGCAAAGAACGGTTTTCAACTCAATCATTTAGAATAACATTGTTTAACAAAAATGTTGAATTACATTGTTAAAAGTAATGCGGAATTAGGCCCTTAAAAATTTAGTTTAAAACGGTCCCTGTATAAATATCAGAGTCTTCTATGACCATGCCATGCCCTGCCAAAGCCTCCAGTAGCGTGCCTTTGCTAAATACCTGAAAATACATGCTAAAACGTCAACACGAGGTTGGTGAGTTCATAGAGTTGTGGTAAAATGTAATGCCTTTGGATAATGATTTCCCAGCAAAGGCATTGTAAATCCACTCAGTTCCAAGTCCCGCCCATAACAAGACTTGCAACCTGTGTGTTCACAACCCATTGCCAAATGAGCTTTGGTTTGGTGAATAAAAGTAATATGTGGACCACAAGGTTCACAGTACATTTGGTTTGATCAATACATTCGATGATGTGACCAATTCATTCGGTTGTGTGACCAGTTCATTCGTCATGTGACCCGTTCATTCGGTCATAATACCCGTACATTCGGTTATGTGACCCATTCATTTTGTCATGTATGTACATAGTAGTGGAGCCGGTTCATTCGGTTAAGTATGCATAATGTTTGAAGTGCTTGTGTCCATGAGTAATAAAAATTAAGTGCAATACTAGGGAATACATTCGGATGAATAACAAATTCATAAGTGGAGCAAGTAAGGCTTTGATGAAACAAGTGGCATAATCAAGTAAATCATGTATACATTTGGATGAAAATGAGCATGTATTCTCCCCCAAAACAGTTATTCAAAACGTACGAAAGTAGGGGCTATGAAACTCACCTGGTACGATAGCTATGATGACAAAAGTGAATACACTGAAATGAGGCACGATCTCTAACCGCAACCTAATATGAATGATGGAATCTAATGTAAGAAATGAAATGATGCTGCACATGCAAATACGTATGTTATCGATACCACTCGATGATTTTGGAAAATAACGTTTATCGTCGAAAAATACATTTTTGACGTCTCGTTAAGTTAAATACTACTTTTCGTGTAAATATGTTGAAACGGTACTCCACGATCCTTGTTTGGTGTTATATTGGTTAATATAATGTTTTCGTCGCAAAATAACTCTTTTTTACAACTCGTGAAAATATGCCAAAACGGCCTCGTACAACTAGTCGTGAAATTTAGCTCGATAAGTGTTAGTGACAAAACTCGACGTTTTTGTAAACCTTGTAACAATATCTAAATATCGTTATATTCAACTTTTGACCAATTATGTCTCGATCAATTAGATAATCGGCTATCAACTTAGTGACTTGTGAAAATTCTAGTTTTCATACTTAAAACACTTTATAAAAGTGGGCTGTCAAAATGAGTATTGAATTGTCGGGCTTTAAATGTGTATATCTCGGTCGTTATAAGCTCGTTTTCTACGTTCTTTATATCCACGGGTTCGTATAAATATAAACTAACATATTTTCAATGGCTCGGCTCATCTAGATCACGGCTAACGACTCGTTTTGCCCCTTAAAGTTCGGCCAAACAGCAAGGTATTTTCTGAAAAATAGTTTTCGTCGCGTAACTTAAATAATTCATAACTTCTTCGTTATAAGTCGGATTTTAGTGATTCCGGCGCCCACGGTTTCGTTTTTGAAAGTACTTTCTAAATATGAAGGCCAAAATGACCCATCAGTTACTGAAAATTCCAGATCTGCCGATTAAGGGCAGACCCTTATCTATAATGTTTAAAATCCATTTTTAAGGTTCTAAACTTACTCAAATCTCTCCAAATCAACTCCACAAGTTCGCAAATCCTACCATACACCTTCTTAGGGTGTCATGGGGTCCTAAACATCACCAACCATGGTGGATTTCATGAGATCATTAGTGAAACCTATAGATCTAGTGATTTAGGGAGTTTATGTTCAAAAGTGGTATGTAAAACATAAGTATCTTGCATGGATGATTAATATAACTTGAAAATACATGAACATATATATCAAATGAAAGTATAAAATGATCAAAACATGTTCTTGAAACTTACTTGATGATTTGAGTTGATTTGATAAGAAATGAGAAATAATCTTGAAGTTTGATCACAAATCCATAACTAGGAAGGTAAATGGAGTGTGATTATGACTTGATCTTGAAAAAATGATGGATCTTGGTGGTTGTTCTTGGTTTGGCCGAATGGGGATGAGAGGAAAAGAGAGGATATGTTGGTTATTTGCTAGTGAATTTGATGTTGTGTGTGTTATAGAAATAAATTGCAAAACATATAAGCTAGTAGCATTTAATGAAATGGTACTTATTAATCAAGTGTATATGGAGTCTAGGGGACATGGGGGGGGCGGCACACATGGAGAAAAAGAGAAGTAACATGGGTAATTAAAGAAGTTGTCCAAATGTTGGATGATTTAATGTGTTTTGTGTATACTTTGGGTGTTATCGGGTACCGAGTTATTTTGAAATAAATGTTAACGAGGTGAAATAAAATATGACGAAGTTGTAAAAATTATGAAATTGTATTCCTGATGAGAATCGGGTGTTAAAATAATTATCGAGTTGAAAATTCGCAAACCGACGCTGTTATAGGCGTTTTCCGGAAAATATAGCAAATGGTTTTAAAACACCGGGTAAATTAATAATATAATTTTTATATCATTATAATAAGTATGAAAATATGTTAGGATCATTGTCGGGAGTATCGGGTATATTGTTAGTAGTAAAAACTGAGTGGTAACGTTAATTACAAATTAAGCATACGTAAATAGAAATAATGCATATCCGTGCATGACCTAGAATACTGATGATGTTACTGATGATATGTAGACTACTTCTAGTCTATATGACGGGTCCTTAATGATGATGCATGAATACGCCGCTAAACCTCACCGGTTACGCGTATTTGAAGACCCGTAAACCCAGTTTACGAAGTAATGAACGATAACCATGAATAGTGAATTCTTCCGGGAATGAATAGTGTCATGTGAATAGTAAAATTTCTGAACGCTTCTCAGAATCTCAAATTGACTCCGAAAACGATGAATAGTAATTTCCCGAGATGAATAGTGAATATGGAAAATATCCTGAAAATGCGGGTTGTGACAGATACTCCCTGAGACTCTGATTGTGATTTATCAGAGCCATAATCAGGATGTAAGATGTTGAGGTCCCCCTTTCCACCAAGGTTGTGTTGCCTTGATGAAGATATAGGGACCAGTCCTCCCTGAGACTCTGATTGTGATTTATCAGAGCCATAAGCACAATGTGAGAGGGTGGGTCCCTTTCTCGGTAGAGTAGTACTGCTCTACTGAGGATTTATGACCCTTTTCTCCCTCGGGCAAAGGTTGTGATGTACTAATGCCTTCAACGAGAAGTGATTGTTGAATGGTTCCTGACTCTACTGACTTGTTTATGTCAGTAGAGTCTTTAGGAGAGGGTTTGCCCGAGGACACTGAGTGTGATTTCTCAGTGCCCTCTGTTGGCATTTGTTCTATGGTCAATTGAGTACTGGCCTCCTCAATGGGTGTCTCAGCGGGCTGGGGTTTTTGTGCCTTCTTTTCTCAGGTTGTGAAGCAGAGGTCTTAGTGCTGAGTGGTTTAGGTTGAACCACCTTCTTGGACTGCTTCTTCTTTTTCTTCTTCTCCTTCTTTGAAGGAGAAGGCACTGGTGATATAACATCCGCACCCTGAATGACCATCAACATGAAGGTGGTCAGGGTGATTTGTGTGACCTCAGTGGGGTCTCTTGAGTAGTTAGCCTTGTGTAAGACATCAGGGACAGATCCCTGTATATTTGGCCTAACGTACTCAGAGCCCAATAAGTCTTGGAGCACACGGGAAATGAACCTAGGGTAAGACATGTGTCTTTGCCTGGATTTCCCTGAGAGCTTGACTATGAGGTCCCTGAAGATAATTTCTCCAATATCAATTTTCCTACCTTCAAGGAGGCTGAAGACTATCATTTGTTGAGCAGTGTTCAATTGCTCCGTGGTGGATTTGTTTCCACCCAGGACCTGAATGACAAAAGTCATCAATATCCTCTAAACAGCTGGAAACCATGTTTTTATAATAGGGGCTTTGGCCAAATGGGTCCCTGGGGCCACCTCAGGGTGTTTATCGTCATGTAGCCCAAGTAAAAGCAATTTGGCCTTTACTTCACTCTCTGAGGTTTGAGGGGCAAAAGTCTCAGTGAAATCAAGGCCTGTGGCTTTGATGAAGGTTTTGTAGTCAAGGGAGAGGGTTTTCCTCCCATTGTTCACTGAGAACTTAATGATAGAGTCCTTGGTGACATCAGGATTGGTGACCACTGCTGTACACCAGAACTCCCTCAAGTAGTCATTGTAAATGACTGAGGGTGTCTTTGTAAATATCGTAGAGAGAAAACAGTTTTGAGGGTATTTCACCATATCCTTATAAGCAGGAAAATTTTACGGATAGGCAAAGTTCCCTACGACATTGTTTTTGGTCATGTCTACGCTTTCTAATTGGAATTCCACATTTGGAGCATAGGTAATAGCCTTAGAGGTTGCCATTTTTTAAGAAAAAAAAGGTCTGGTTTTGAAGGATAAAACACACAAGTTTTAGAGAGAGAAATTTTTGCAAGAGTATGATTAGTTTTTAAAAGCGTGTGTGTGTTTTCTTTGAAAGGGGTATTTATAGGAGAGAGATAGGTTTGAGAATTTTGGATATCGAAGGTTTGTTATGTGTTTTTGAAAACAATTTTGTGAAACCGTTTGATATCCGCTTTAAATGCCACTCTTCCCATTACCCGCCTTTTTCACAACTATCTAAGTAAATAGTTGCATTGCTCTGCAAAAGTGTATTTTGCAGAGTGATGTCACCACATATAATATCAAAGATATTATTTGTGAGTGAGGGCATTAAATGCCAAATGGGATTTTCGTGGTGATGATGTGGGGGCCCAAGATGTGGATGCCAGAAGGTAAGAGAACATATATTCCTATATTAAATATGTATCCAATTACCAACCTCGGACATTTACTAACTAAGTACTCAGAGCATTTAGTTTAGCATTGAATGTCATTTGTTGATGTCTTGAGGCCCCTGAATGACTTTTCATTCAGTGTGAGGGTGTTTAGGGAAGGTTATTCAGTGAGACATAAGATGCTCATTCATTGAGATATTTGTTTGAGTCAGGGACCAATAGTTACCATTATTTACACTTAGTTAGATAGGTTTAGTCAGTGGACTGATTTTCAATATCCAACATCCCCAATTCAGCTTTCAGTCTTGTGAAAGTTGGTTCATCCAATGGTTTGGTGAATATATCAGCTAGCTGATATTCAGTGGGGATGAAGTGTAATTCATTGTCACCATTCATGACATGGTCCCTGATGAAATGATATCTGATATCAATATGCTTGGTTCTCTGATGAAGAACAGGATTGTTTGAGATAGCAATGGCACTTGTGTTGTCACAGAAGATGAGTACAATCTTGTAATGGATGTCATAGTCACTGAGTTGGCTTTTCATCCATAGCATATTTGCACAACAACTGGCTGCTGCAACATATTCAGCCTCAGCTGAGGACATGGTTACTGATTATTGTTTCTTAGCACTCCAACAGACTAGTTTACCACCAAGGAATCGGCAGGATCCTGAAGTACTTTTCCTATCCATGTTGCAGCCTGCATAGTCAGAGTCTAAGTACCCTTTGAGATCAAAACCTGAACATTTAGGGTAGTACAATCCAAGATTTGGAGTACCTTTCAGGTACCTGATGATCCTTTTTACAGCTGTAAGATGTGATTCTCTTGGGTCAGACTAATATCTGGCACATAGACAGACTGAAAATTGGATGTCAGGCCTTGATGCAAGTAGGTACATCAGTGACCCAATCATACCTCTAAATAGGGTTTGATTTACTGGTTTCCTATTAGGGTCAGGACCTAGATTGTTTAGGGGAACCATTGAAGTTTTCACTGAAGCACAGTCACTTAGCTCATACTTTTTCAGTAGGCTTCTAGTGTACTTTTCGTGACTGATGGAGGTTCCCTTATCAGTCTGCTTGATCTGAAGTCCAAGGTAGTAAGTAAGTTCTCCCATCATACTCATTTTAAATTTCTTTGTCATCAGTTTTTCAAACTGTTTGCAAAGTTTGTAATTTGTTGAGCCAAATATGATGTCATTCACATACACTTGAACAAGAATAACATCTTCTTTTGTCCTATAGATAAACAGGGTGTCGTCTATCTTCCCTCTGACAAATTTATTTTGGATGAGGAAGGCTGAAAGAGTTTCATACCATGCCCTAGGAGCTTGTTTAAGTCCATAAAGGGCTGTGTCAAGCTTGCAGACATAGTCAGGAAACTTACTGCTTTCAAATCCAGGAGGTTGTTGAACATAAACTTCTTCTTTCAGTGTTCCATTGAGGAAGGCACTTTTTACATCCATTTGATATACTTTGAAGTTCATGTAGGTTGCATATGCAAGGGAGATCCTGATGGCTTCCATTCTTGCAACTGGTGCAAATGTTTCTTCATAGTCAATGCCTTCTTGTTGATTATAACCTTTGGCAACAAGTCTGGCTTTGTTCTTAATAACTATGCCATTTTCATCAGTCTTGTTCTTGAATACCCATTTCATGCCAATGATGGAAACATCCTGAGGACATTTGACCAAGGTCATTACCTTGTTTCAGTCAAATTGTTCAAGTTCATCATGCATAACCTGAATCCAACTTGGTTGTTTCAGTGCTTCTTAGACACTCTTAGGTTCAATATTAGAGATGAAGTCCACAAATAGATATTCATTGGCTGAGGCTGCCTTAAGTTTAGCAGCCATGCTTCTAGTAAGCATTCCTTCAGTGGGCTCTCTAATTATGTTGACAACTTCTTTATCTTTAGACCTAGTCCAACTGTCTTGAGGTCTTGGATATTGATTTGAACTTGTAGAGGCCTGATTGGGTGGTGGTGTAGGTTCAGGTGCAGAAACTTGAAGATTTTCAGGATCTTGAGTATCTGGCTGACCAAGTTGATCACTGAGATTGATTGGTTACTAAACAATTTGTTCAGACAGATTGATTTCACCAGTATATGTTTGTGCTTCAACAAACTCAATGATGGTTGGTTGAGGAAGGTTATGTGGGAGAATGTAGTAGGATATATCAGCATTTGCTTGATATTGAGTGGAAGGATTACTCTCAGGATGATATTCATCAGGAGGGTATCTTGATGAGTCATCAATTCCAATTTCTTCCACTGAGGTGTTTGAGAATCTGATAGCTTCATTACTTTCATCAAAGGTGACATGGAATGTTTCGTTAGTTTGTTGTCTCCTTGTATTGAACACCCTGAAGGCTTTAGAGACAAGAGAGTATCCTAGAAAGTATCCATCATCAGCTTTTACATCAAATTTCCCTAAGTGATCCTTGTGATTATGAATAAACACAGGGCACCCAAAGACATAAAAATAGCTGATGTCAGGGATTCTTCCTTTGAATAACTCATAAGGAGTTTTGCTATGTCTCTTGACAATGATGGATCTGTTTTGAGTATAACAGGCAGTCTTAACTGCTTCAGTCCAAAAATGTTTGGATAGTACTGATCCATTTAGCATTGTCCTAGCAGCCTCAATGAGTGTTCTATTCTTTCTTTCAGCAACACCATTTTGTTCAGGTGTGTAAGGAGAAGAGAAGTTTTGAGAAATTCCTTTCTCATCACAGAAACACTCAAGATCATGATTTTTGAATTCAGTCCCGTTGTCAGTCCTAATTTGTTTGACTTTTATGTCATTTTGGTTTTCAATGTTCCTGACAAAGGACATGATTGTTTCAGCCGCCTGACTCTTTTTGGTCAAGAAGTAAACCCAAGTGTATCTTGGGTATTCATCTACTATGACCAGAGTATACTTCTCATGATGAATGGACATTAGACTGACAGGTCCAAAAAGGCCCATATGGAGAAGATGAAAGCAACTTTTGATGGAGAAGTTTTGTTTGGTTTTAAAGGATGCTCTATGATGTTTATCTTTTTCACAGGCAGAGCAGGGTTTATCCTTTGAAAACATAAGTGATGGTAAGCCAAGGACCTTCTTTTGTTTGACAAGATTATTTACGTTTTTGAAATTCAGATGGGAGAGTCTCTTATGCCAAAGCCAGTTTAGTGTTTCAGTGGCTTTAGTAAATAGACAAGTTTCATTCTGATTTAGAGTAGACATATATAACACATAAACATCTTGTCTTCTTAGTGCAATAAGAACTATTTCTTTATTTGCATTAAAGGTGGTGCATTGCCTATCATCAAATTGAACTATGTATTTTGCATCACATAGTTGACTGACACTGATAAGATTGTACTTGAGGCCATTAACATAAGCTATCCTAGTAAAAACTATTCCACTACAGTTTACTAAACTATAACCTTCAGTGAGACATAATGAATTATCAGCAAATATCACCTTAGGTCCTGGTTCTTCAACATATTTGTGTAGATATTCATTCACACCAGTCGTGCTCCTTGAACATCCACTGTCTAGATGCCAAACAGGCTCCCTGGCATGTCTCTGCACAAATAGTAATCTGTGTCAGTTTTTCTAGTGAACCCACTTCCTGGTGGGCTTGGCTTTGATGGCCTTCTTGAAAGATACAATTGATGCATGGTCAGTGGTGGTATGGACTGTGCTTCCACAGACTTTACATTTGGTTGTTGATGTGGACTCAGTAGACTGCGAAGTTGAAACATACTTGACATAATTATTTTCTTGGAAAAAATGTGTATATTCTAGTCCTACTTTATATTTGTTTGATATGTACAAGTTAAGGTTTAAAAGAAATAATAGGTGATTTATAATTTTTCCTACACCTTGATTATTTGTTTCTTGACGTTATGAAACTTTTACTAGGTTGTCAATATTGTTTAGACACTATAGAAATTGTTGAAGAGTTGATGGATGAGTTAGGATAGTTTTTGGGAGTTGATTTGAGGTAGATCTAATAGTTAAAAGTGTGGATATATAGGGATAGGCTGTCCTAAATTGATTTCCACAGAAAAATGAGTTTTTAAATACAAGATTTGGTTGGAAATTTAGAAAATAGACTCTATAACGAAAACGTAGCCGCTTGAATGAGTTAAAACGGGCTTATAACGAAAAAGATACGTTAGTTTTAAGTTGGATGTCGAAAAATAATTTTCTGAAACAAATATAGTTGCTGTTGGGAATTTTCATGAGGTAAAATCTGATGTTAAAGGTTAATTAGACTAGCCGAGGCACTAAAAACATGTTAGTATACTTAAACACGAACCCGGGGATATATAAAACTTAAAAATCGAAGTTAAGACGAGAAAGTTATGGCCTAAAGAAGTTGCGGCAAAATGTATATGTACTTGACAGCTTTTATTTTTGCTATTAGAAGCTGATAGAAATTTTAACATGTATTTTTGGACACTTTAGACTAGAGGTGCAAATAAATCGGTTAAAACCGGTTTTCGGTTTTGGGAAAACCGGTTTCGGTTTTTTCGGTTTTTCCGAAATCGGTTTCTTTCGTTTTTAAATGTTCGGAATCGGTTTTTTCGGTTATAAATTTTCGGAGTAGGTTTTTTACCGGTTCGGTTTTTTTCGGTTATAAATGTTCGGATTCGGTTTTTTTATCCGTTATTTACCGGTTCAATTTTTTTCCGGAATTTTACATACATGTTCGAACATTTATTTAATAAACTTGTTAATTATCAAACATTTAATTAAACAATACACCGGAAACATACTAAACAAATACAATCATAACTTTTTATTTGCACCGGAAACATACTAAAAAAATACAATCATAACTTTTATTTAAACAATACTATTATACAACTAAAAATATATAAATACTAATACATTTCGAGCTTTGGCATGGCCGTCACCCGAAAACATATTAGTGTACTCAAGTATATCGAGCTTCGGCATTGCCATCACCCGTTATACTCAAGTCATTAAATATTCCAAAAACTCTTCTACATCTACGTCTTCAACATCAAATTCTTCAAACTCACCTCCATCTAATTCGGTAGTCGGAGGTGATATCCCTAATTCAACTTCTTCTCTTTCTATAGTTTCTTCAACGTCTTGTAATATCGAACCTTCCAACGATGATTCATGTTGTATCCTATCTACTCCATCCAAATAATCTTTCAAACATACACATACTTCCACGAATTCAGGGGTTAGTCTTGACCTTATTTCCGATATAATTCTACTGCTAGTAGAAAAGGCTGATTCGGAAGCTACCGACCAAGCTTGGACCACTAATAAGTCATGAGCCATAGCGGATAAAATTGGAAATTGGATTTCCCTTTCTTTCCACCAAGCCAAAATGTCAAAGTTTGCAAACTCTTCGGGACTTAAAGTTATTAAAAAGTTTGTAGCCATATATTGTCCCAACTCGCTTGTTGGGGACGATGTTCGTTGACGCTTTGTAGCGTCTTCACATAAACTATTATAAAGGTTTATATTAATGTCTCTTGCCATTCGAGATGATCCGGCCCGCATTTGGTCAACAATTGGGTTTTATTGTTGACCATATTTTGTTGCATAAATTCCAAATAATTTTTTAAAATTATCGTTAAATTTAAAAATTTGGGATCTTATATAGTCGGGTTCGTCATCGTTTAACCCAAAGGTTAAGTCTAAATTTTCCGTTATTCTTGTTATTAAAAGTTCTACGCCTCCAACATTTAAACATGGATTAAGTGCGGCGGAACAAGTAAAAACCAAAGGTAAACTACCAAAATATTTTATAAATTTCTTTTTTATAACTTTAACCATTCTTCTAAACATTTGACTAGGTGAGTTTTTTAATTCGTCTAATTTTCCGTCATAGCATAAATTTGCTTTAAAACTAATGAGCTAGTTGGGTAATAAACACCCGATAATATAGTTGTTGCCTCTTTAAAAACTTGTAAAAAAATAGTTAAATCATTTAGTCGATCCCAATCTTGGTAGTCTATCGAAACGGACTTATTTCTACTAACAAGTATATCATTAAAAGCGTTTAAAGTCACACGTTGTCGTAATATATTTTCAAACATCATGCAAGTAGAATTCCACCTAGTATTATTATCAAAGCAAGGTCCTAGGGGTATTTCACTACGTTGTCTATGAAAACGGTGATAGTTCATTTGTCGTTCGTTACTCGCACTATATATAGTTGTTAATAAACCCCTAAATTTCATCTTTAAACTATCACATATTTTTTATGCCGCTTGCACGGATAAATTTATAACATGAGCAACACAACGAGAATGAAAAAAAGCACCATCTAAAACGGTTTTTATACGTAATTTTAACAATTCCATAGCTCTAGTATTATTGGATGCATTATCTAGTGAAATCATAAAAACTTTATCATCTAAATTATATTCAATTAAAGTGTCATGTAAAATTTTTCTTAAATTAGATCCCGTATGAGGATAACCAAATAGTTTAAAAGCAATTTTCCATTTCATTAATAACCAAGATTCGGGATTAAACCAATAAGCCGTAACGGGGAGATAAGAATTTTCCGTACCTTGTGGTGCGGTCCAAGTATCCGTAGTTATAGAAACACCATATTTATATTCACGAAAACCATCAATAATATCTTTTTTAGCCGTTTCCCATAATTTAAAAGCATTACTTCTAAGAGTAGTACGACTTACATGTTGATACCGCGGTTGTAGCCTCCTTTTGATGACCTCCGTAAGTTTGACGTTGTCGAAGTGGTTGAATGGAAGCACTTGTTGAATGACAAACTTCGTAAAATCAAGTCGAAGCGCATCATTATCATATATAAAAACTTGACCATCCGCACCAATAGTACCTTGTGACGTATCATTTTGGACCGCATTACAACCGTTCTTATGAGTCCTAAGTGTAGTGTTAGACGAGGGGTTATAAAATTTCCCACATTTCTTGCAACGCGCCATTTCCAAATTATCAATCATAATACACAAATCGTAATTAGACCAAACATCACCTTTTTGGTTAGTTGGTTTAATTTTAACAACATCTTCATTTGTGTAAACTTTTCGTGCATTGCTAGTAGAAACGGAGGGAGTAGTGGAAGCTTGTTGTGATTGTGAGTTTTCCATTATAGAGGGATTAGAGAGATATTTAAGAGATTAGAGTAAATATATAAAGATTAGAGAGATTAAAGAGATATATGAGAGTGTTTTTTATGTTTTTTCAACCACAACTCATTACATGTATTTATACTACCAATCCATGGCTTAAAATCATTAAAAAAACACAAAAAACCGGCTATACGACCGTTTCTCATATTTAAAAAAAAAAACCGAAAAAACCGGTTATATTTAAAAACGGCTAGTTTGACTCGAGGTTTGACCCCTTTTTTTAACCTGTTAAAACCGGTTTTTTTTTCCGACGGCCAGTAAAAAAAAAAAAATAAATAAAAAAAAATAAATAAATAAAACCGGTTATTTGAAAAAACTGGATAAAACCGGATTTATAACCGGTAAAACACCGGTCCAACCTCGAAACCGAAAACCGGTCTAACCGGTTCGGTTAAAAAAAACCGGTCCGGTTAAAAAAAAAACGGTTTTTTTAAAAACCGGTTCCGGTTTTTTGGACCGGTTAAAAAAAACCGGTTTTCATTTGCACCTCTACTTTAGACTTGGTTTTAGCTAAAATGACGTAAACAAAAATGGTAGAACGTCATGTATACTTATTAGGCGCGTTAGAAGATTTCTAGAACACTAAATAACGAGGAAACTATAGTCAAAATACGTTATGCTGAAAATATATTTATTTTTACTATTGACAACTTTTCGTCAAAAGCAGTTGGAAAATGTTTTTGGGACGTTTTAAGTGTTTTGGAGTCAAAATGATGTAAAATAGACTACATCAAGGACGTAATGTTTTATGTACACTTTACTATCGAGACGAAAGTTTGTCAAGTAAACTATTAATGATGTGGTAAACGTTAAGTACTTGAATACTTATAAACATATAGTAGAGTATATTATTTTCCTATAAATAATATACCTCGACGAAATAATATTTTCACTACTAAATTACTCTGCAAACATATATGGGTGATAAACTATTTTATAAAACGCATGCATTACACATTACATTATCCTAAGACATATCATTCATATTAGGTTGCGAGTAGTTTCCGAGCCCCAATTCCGTGCACTTTCCTTTTGTTATCATATCGGTTGTTCCAGGTGAGTTCATGGCCCCTACTTTTACTTGTTTTATAACTGTTTTGGGGGAGAATACATGCTCGTTTTTACTTAAACTCCATGCTTGTTTTACTTGAAACGTGATTTGTCTTTCAAACATTATTGATTGGCTGAAATACTTGATTTATTACTCGAAAGTATTATGTGTTTATCTGTTACACACTTGATTCTTTTTATGGACACAAGTGCATTAAACTATTACTTATTGCCTATGTTATGAACCGTTAAGCGCGAATGTTGTGAATAGATCTATTGGGATTGAACTCCCCGTCCGGGTGGTTTTCCCCACTTGGCTGGTATGTCAAACGGACGCATAATCATTTGAGAAACCTTGGATGTCCTAGGTGGACATCTACCAGAAACTTTGGGTGTCCGGGTGGTTTCCCCACTTGACTGGTATGTCAAACGTATGCTCAAACTAGAAATTTTAAGGCTTCGGTGTCATAAACTTAATACAACAATAACACTTTCTATAATTGGAATATATTGGTCTTTGAATTCTTGTGGTCCATATATTACTTGTTGTTTACTAAAACCTATGAACTCACCAACATCGTGTTGACCCGTTTTAGCATGTATTTTCAGGTTCTTAAAGTGTCAGCTCACCTTTGGCGGCTTTTGGCATGGCATGGGATGGTTATAGGATCAAGACACTCTGATATTCATTTGGGGACCGCTTTACTTATTTTATGGGCCTATTTCCGCACTAAAATTTAATAATATAAATTTAATACTTTTGTTAATGAATTTTATTCTAAATGATTGTGGTGAAAAATCGTTCTTTGTACTTGTGTTGTGATACCAATTGAGTAGCACCCCAGCGACATCATCCTCCGCTGCGACCCGATTTTAGGGGTGTTACACCTGAAGTGTCATGAGTGGGATCTCCACATATGTCACAGCAAGGATATATTAAACAATCATCAGGATGATGGTCATTGAAACCACAATGTGGACAAGGTGAAAAAGGCTTTGCCTTTTGCCTTTGTATCTGTTTTGAACTAGAAGGATACTGAAAAGCCTGTGCTTTAAAGTGTGTTGCAACATTGGATGAGACTGTGTATGATAAGTGATCAGAAGTCCCGTGATCTTCCTTTTTGCATATCATGCAAAAGAGAATTCTATAACAGTCATCAGTGGAATGATTTGTATAGTTACACAGTTCACATCTTTGTTGAGGTTTTGGTTTGGAGGTGCTTGAGGAAGCTGGTTTGAGTTCCTTAACCTTAGATTGAGGAGGTTTTTCAGATGATTCAATCTTTTCACTCAGCTTCCTGACAAGCTCAGCCAACTGATCATATTTTGAATCAGGGCTTTGGGTGTTCACCTCAGTAGAGACTGAAGGTGTTGAGTCATCAGTGGGAACTGAGACTTCAGGTGTGGGTCTCTTCAGGATTGTTCTACCCAATCCTGACTTCTCTTTTGGAGAATGTTGAAAGTAAACTAAAAGTGTTAGGTCTGAGCATGGTGCTGCTGCTTGAAGGACTTTCAGTGGTGGGAGAGGTGTTTGTGATTCTGATTCAGACTCATTGACAGACTCAGTGTTATTGGGTTTATCAGTGAGTCCAAGCATATCTTTGATGGCTTGACTTTCTGGTTGCAAGATTTTTCCTGTCTCAAAGTTAGGTAACTTACTGTCTGGGTTGTTTCTTTCAACCCAGTCACTAGACTTGGGTTCCATTTCTTGTTCAAAAGATATGTTAGCTGGTAAAAAGACCTTTTCACTATGACTCTCACTGAGGGATTTAGTGAGTTGGTCTTCTCCTATGATTTTCTTTTTAGAAGTAGGAATAAGACTTACAGTTTCATAGACTTTAGGATTCTTTGTTGCCCAGCTTTCAATGATAGCTTTTTCTTTCTTGAGTTCTGTTTGAAGAGCTTGGTTTTGTTTCAAAATTTCAGTGTTTTGAATTTGAAGTTTAACAGCTTCTAGCTTGGCTTGTTTTAAGACAAGTAGTTCATCTCTACACTTACTTAATTCTAGAACAAGTTTATTGTATTATGAAAACAAATTAAGTCTTTGTTCTTCAACAAACTTAAGATCAACATTTATATAATTCAAGTAAGATTGCCAGTCAAAATCATCTTCCATAGATAGTAAGATGTTTACCTTCTTCATGGTGATGTTAACCCACTCTCCATTTCTTGCATGGCTTTTTCCTACAGCCAGCTTGTCATTTTCTGAAAGTGCCATCAGTGCACTGACTCTTACTTCTTCATCATCTTAGGAGACATCTTCCTCATCCCAGTCATAGGCTTCAGTCACAAGTACCTTGTTTTTTGTTTGAACATGTTTAGTGGTTTGAGCAGCCTGAGATACTGAGGAAGTGGCCTCAAGGATAGCAAGTTTAGCTTTAGCTTTTCTATACTTAGCTTTAAGATCTTTTTGATCATTTTGAATAGTTTTGTTTTGAAAATGTTGAGTAGACTGAAGCATTTTTGGTTGAAACTTGCTAGTTCCTGAAGAAGAACTATTACCAGAGAATTTGTATGAGGGTTCTGAGGTGGGTTTCGAAAAACAGTCTTTTGCAAAATGACCCTTTTTACCACACTTGAAACATTCAGTGGTTTCATTTGCTTTTGCTTTAGAAAAGTTTGACTGATTTCTTTTAATAAAACATTTTGAGTTAGCAAGGAGTGCCCTTTCTTGAAATTCAGTGTGCAAGTCATTAAGGTATTCCTCACTGGTTCTCTCATCAGCCTCATCATCAGAATTCTCTTGGAAATCCTGCACAACACCATTAGAATAAAAGGCAGTAGATAAGGGTATGGTTGTCAGGGCCTTTTTGGTCTCATGAGATTTCTTTGAGTCTGGGTATCTCCTTGAGATTATATTGTCCTCATAGACAAACTTTTCATAAATCTCAGGGAGCTCAAGATTTTGAATGTGGTTAGCATTCCTGAAGCCCTGAGAGAAGTTTAACCACTTCTCAGGGAGACTGTTGACAAAGCCAACATTGATTTCATGCTTAGACAAGACTACACCATCATTTGATAGTTCATTGATTAAGGTTTTGTATCGTGTATAGGTCTGAGAGAGACTTTTAGAGTCTTTGGCCCTGAAAGTGTTATACTCAAGTTTCAGGTCCATAATCCTATTTTCCTTGGTATCTAAGGGACCTTCAAAGCTGTGAACCAAGTCAAGCCAAGTTTATTTGGCTGTTGTACAGTTAATGACTGATTCCATTGTATCATCAGGAAGACACGATATAATGATGCTTTTCAGGCGTTGGTCTTGGTTAACCACCTTCCTCTCATCAATTGTCCACTGAGCTTCAGGTTTGGGTAGACCTTCAACTATCTTAGGGACAAAGGGACCTTCATTGATACATTAGATGTAGTATGGTTCCATACCAGTCAAGTAGCAAAGCATACGCTTTTTCCACTTGCTAAATTTTCCAGCTTCTAGTCTAGGAGCAACAGCTGAATAGCTTCCTCCCTTTTTGTCAACTAGCTAGGGTACATTACTGTCAGCCATGGTAGGATCTTGATTTTAAAAACTTTTGAGCACTCTTTAGTTTTAGAAAAGTTTTATAAACCAGAGGCTCTGATACCACTTGTTGTTCCCGTTACACGGTTAAAATTAACTACAAAGTTAAGCTAACCGTGTTCTATAGCTTAGTAATGTATTGATTAACTAAACAAATAAGTAAAAACGTAAAGGATTAAGACAAGAGTTTTTCAACGTTTAAATTCTTATTAGAAGTTAATCAAAAGAATCTATTCCAAATTGTTTGCGGAAAAATCACTTGGGATTGAAATGACAAGTATGATATTGTCTCCTCTCTAAACTTAAGCTAAGCTTAAGTGGCAACTATAAAGAACCACTGAGCTATCTCAGGTACTAGGTTGCTCTTTGGAGGAGTAAAAGTTGTTTGTGAATGTCTAAGCATTAATTGCACAAACTTGTCCTCTTTTACTCCATCTTATGATCCTATTTATGCACAAGTATATGAGCAACCGTTAAGTACAAGACGAAAGATGACCTAAGCTAATCAGGACAAAATACTGATGTTTTTTGTCACTGTTATAAGAACCTACTTAGGGTATAGGACAATAGTGCTTTCTGAGTAACAGTGATGACACTGTTCTTGTTATGAAGCCTTTCAGGGAAAGTTTGACCTTAGAGTGATAAGGAATTCTTTAAGTCAGTTCAAACCTTCCCACCTTGTCCCACCTTTCTTTCAGTCTTCAAGTTCTTCAGTCTTTGGTCTTCAGTCTTCAGTCTTCATTCTTCATAGCTGTTGAGGAGACTGGGGTTCAGTAATTTATTGTCATTACTCACTGAACCCATTATCTTCTTCTTTGGCTCTGGTGCCATTCAGGGAGTTCCGCCTCACTGAATGGATAATACTTCTTCTTAGGCTCATCCTAGGCGTCTTGAAGATAACTCACTTAGTGACTGTTCACTCAGTGACCTGAGAATGTTCAAGGATATATGACACTTAGGTTAATTTCTATTCAAATCCTTGTTTAAGGAAGCTCGGGTACTGAATGGACCCAAAAAGAACGCCATAAAATAAGGTAAGAAACATGCCAATATGCTCAAGAAAACACGTATCATAAAGTAGTAGATCCATGTAATAAACAAAAAGAGAGGTACAACAATGACCAATCTATAAAACTAAGAACATGGTCTAACACTTAAGAAATCTTAATGCAACAACTAAAACTAAACTAAAACTAAAAGAGAGGGGTGATCACTTGTGCTTGCACTTCTTTATGATGTTCTTAGGGTTGATTTGGTTTGTTGATACTATCTAAACGTTCAAGGATGTGGTTGAACATGAAACGCATTTCATCACGTAATTCTTGACCCAAGGTTTGAATGTATTGACAATGGTTGAAAATGTCTCCATGTCTTGGTGGTTGTGGTGAGGGATCTTTAATCCATATAGATTGATTATGAGTGAAGAATGTGTTTGGTGGAGGTAAGTGTGATGTTGATGGAAGAAAATGTGACAGAGTTAAATGTGATGGTTGTGGATACACAATAGACATTGGTGGAGGCATGTTTGATGGTGGAGGAGGAAATGATGTGTCTATGGTGTCAGGTAATGAGGGTTGTTGTGTAGTCATTCTTTCAATGGAAGAGAATGTTGGTAGAGGTGGATTTGTTGATCTTGGAGGCAAATCCCAAGGTGTTAAAAAATGGGTGTGGTGAAGTATGAGGTGTAGTAAAGGAGAGTTGTCGAGGTTCAATGAGAGAAACTCATGTTGGTTGGGTAGAGATAGGAGTGGTTTGAAGTGTTGGTTTACTAGATGGTGGAGGAGTTGGTTCAAGGGGTGGTCTTGATTCAATAGGAGCAAGTGGTGGTGTTGGTTCAATAGGAGTGGAAGGAGGAGTTTGGACATAATTTGTTGAGGGTTTCTTAACGAGTGAAGACTCGGTTGATGAAATTTCATAAATAGTGCAAGCGATCTTACGAGGAGGGCTTCTAGTTGATGAATGTGCACTAGATGGTTTAGTCATGGTGAGGAATGTTTAGAGGGTGAGTTATTAGACGAGAATGATGATGTTTAAGTGTGAGATTGAAGTGCAAAACAAAAGTGAATAAATAGTGAAGGTTCATCCTAGAAGTCTTAATGTCACTACCATTAAAATTATTAGAAATCTAATCATATGCATGCAAAAGCTCAACTAACTGAGTTGCAATATTCTAGGAGGAACATTAAAGAAAGTGTTGAGTGTTGGAGTGGATAAAGTGGGTTTTAAATGTATAAAATAGTTTTAAGACTGTCTCTGTTTACCCGAATCCTTCCCAAAAGGGATCCGACTAGCTTTAGCCAAGGGATCCGGCTAACTGATCCAGAAAAACTGTAACAACCGTAAATTTTCCGTTGAATTTTACCTCTAAAGTTTAACGTTTTACTTTAATCACGTAAATTTTGAACTTTACGTATAACCGTTAGTTTATCCCGCGGACATTTTATATCTCACTAGACTTATATTGAGTCTACTCTATTCAATTAAATGATTATTTTCATTCAAATTCAATTTTTTCAAGTAACTTGTATTTTACGCGTGTTCACCCAGTGTTGGTCCGATTCAACTTGAGTAACTCATGAATTAACAGAATAATCATAAACAAGTGACGTTTTGACATTGAAAGACGAACGTGTTTACGATACATGATGGGAAAAATTACAAGGTTACTCAAGAACCCACTTAAACACACTAATAACACATGGGTGACTTTTCAAGGGGATAGTTGTAGAAAGCTATCCCCATTGAGTGACAAATTGAAATCACAAAGATTCAAGCTAAGCTTGAATTCTATCACTAGAACAAAAAGTGGAATTGGTTACACCAAATATGTGTGACGGTATACATATAGTCACACATGGTTTTTTTCGTGTGTGTGACTAAAGGTCGTGTGACCATAGGATACCTACGGTCACATGTTTTGGTTCTTTTTAGTCTCACTTACAAAAGAGTAACCAAAACGTTAAAATGTGTGACTAAATAGGTACAATTTTAGTTGGATTAATCAGCTTTGTGTGACCAAAAACTCTTATAGTCACACGAAGCATTTTCTTTTTGTATATTTAGTCACATACAATTAACCATAAAGTGGCCAAAAGTGTGAATAAGTGTGACCATATGGTGTTGAAAGTGAAGAAATGTATGTTTTGTGTGACTATAGATCATCCAATTGCCACATAAATTTGGTTTTTGTGTGGCCTTTTGTACCATTTAGTCACACAAATCATGTTTCTTTTGGGTATTTAGTCACATACAATTAATCATAAAGTGGCCAAAAATGTGAATAAGTGTGACCATATGTTCTTTAAAGTTAAGAAATGTGTGGTTTGTGTGACTATTGATCATCCAATGGCCACATGAATTGTATGTTTGTGTGGCCTTTTGTTACATTTAGTCACACAAAGCATTTTTGTTTTGGGTATTTAGTCACATACAATAAATCATAAAGTGGCCAAAAGTGTGAATAAGTGTGACCATATGGTGTTTAAAGTGAAGAAATATGTGTTTTGTGTGACTATTGATCATCCAATGGCCACATGAATTTTATTTTTGTGTGGCCTTTTGTTACATTTAGTCACACAAAGCGTTTTTCTTTTGGGTATTTAGTCACATACAATAAATCATAAAGTGGCCAAAAGTGTGAATAAGTGTGACCATATGGTGTTTAAAGTGAAGAAATGTGTGTTTTGTGTGACTATTGATCATCCAATGGCCACATGAATTTTATTTTTGTGTGGCCTTTTGTTACATTTAGTCACACAAAGCGTTTTTCTTTTGGGTATTTAGTCACATAGAATAAATTATAAAGTGGCCAAAAGTATGAATAAGTGTGACCATATGGTGTTTAAAATGAAGAAATTTATGGTTTGTGTGACTATTGATCATCCAATGGCCACATGAATGTTATTTTTGTGTGGCCTTTTGTTACATTTAGTCACACAAAGCATTTTTCTTTTGGGTATTTAGTCACATACAATAAATCATAAAGTGGCGAAAAGTGTGAATAAGTGTGACCATATGGTGTTTAAAGTGAAGAAATGTGTGTTTTGTGTGACTATTGATCATCCAATGGCCACATGAATTTTATTTTTGTGTGGCCTTTTGTAACATTTAGTCACACAAAGCGTTTTTCTTTTGGGTATTTAGTCACATACAATAAATCATAAAGTGGCGAAAAGTGTGAATAAGTGTGACCATATGGTGTTTAAAGTGAAGAAATGTGTGTTTTGTGTGACTATTGATCATCCAATGGCCACATGAATTTTATTTTTGTGTGGCCTTTTGTAACATTTAGTCACACAAAGCGTTTTTCTTTTGGGTATTTAGTCACATACAATAAATCATAAAGTGGCCAAAAGTGTGAATAAGTGTGACCATATGGTGTTTAAAGTGAAGAAATGTGTGTTTTGTGTGACTATTGATCATCCAATGGCCACATGAATTTTATTTTTGTGTGGCCTTTTGTAACATTTAGTCACACAAAGCGTTTTTCTTTTGGGTATTTAGTCACATACAATAAATCATAAAGTGGCCAAAAGTGTGAATAAGTGTGACCATATGGTGTTTAAAGTGAAGAAATGTGTGTTTTGTGTGACTATTGATCATCCAATGGCCACATGAATTTTATTTTTGTGTGGCCTTTTGTAACATTTAGTCACACAAAGCGTTTTTCTTTTGGGTATTTAGTCACATACAATAAATCATAAAGTGGCCAAAAGTGTGAATAAGTGTGACCATATGGTGTTTAAAGTGAAGAAATTTGTGTTTTGTGTGACTATTGATCATCCAATGGCCACATGAATTTTTTTTTGTGTGGCCTTTTGTTACATTTAGTCACACAAAGCGTTTTTCTTTTGGGTATTTAGTCACATACAATAAATCATAAAGTGGCCAAAAGTGTGAATAAGTGTGACCATATGGTGTTTAAAGTGAAGAAATTTGTGGTTTGTGTGACTATTGATCATCCAATGGCCACATGAATTGTATGTTTGTGTGGCCTTTTGTACCATTTAGTCACACATATCATGTTTCTTTTGGGTATTTAGTCACATACAATAAATCATAAAGTGGCCAAAAGTGTGAATAAGTGTGACCATATGTGTTTTAAAGTGAAGAAATTTGTGGTTTGTGTGACTATTGATCATCCAATGGCCACATGAATTGTATGTTTGTGTGGCCTTTTATACCATTTAGTCACACATATCATGTTTCTTTTGGGTATTTAGTCACATACAATTAAGCATAAAGTGGCCAAAAGTGTGAATAAGTGTGACCATATGCTGTTTAAAGTGAAGAAATTTGTGGTTTGTGTGACTATTGATCATCCAATGGCCACATGAATTGTATGTTTGTGTGGCCTTTTGTACCATTTAGTCACACAAATCATGTTTCTTTTGGGTATTTAGTCACATACAATTAATCATAAAGTGGCCAAAAGTGTTAATAAGTGTGACCATATGCCGTTTAAATTGAAGAAATTTGTATTTTGTGTGACTATTGATCATCAAATGGCCACATGAATTGTATACGTATGTGGCCTTTTGTAACATTTAGTCACACAACGAATTAATTAAACAGTGACCAACAGTGTTAATAATAGTGACTATATGCATCTTTTAGTCATATTTAAGAAATCAATATATATATATATATAAAATTCAAATAAATTCAAATACAATAAAATTGGCGTAAAATTGGAATGTATATAAAATTGTAATGCCGTAATACCAACAGTGTTTTGATATATCAAAACAAATTCAAATGCAATAAAATTGGAATGTATATAAAATTGTAATGCCGTAAATAATAAAATTCTCAATAATTTAACGACTTCTGAGTCTTGATCTTCTGAGCAGCTTCACTTTTCATGGATTCAATAGAGACGTAGTTGCGCTTCCCTGTTAATTTAGGTGGAACTTTGTTATGCTCACTAATCATTTGTATGGTACTTGGTGGTGTTGCTTGTAGGAAACAAAAAGCCGGGTGTATCAAATACTGAATTAAATATGAGAAATTATATATATATGTAGCTTGATAAAACACATGCATGTATGTACCTGATCTTCCAAAATCACTTGCTCCTTTGGCCATGCATAAAAACCACCTACTGCCTCCATAACTGTTTTGAAACCGTTACCTCCTACATCCGGTATGCAAGCTGCATCCTGTAAGGATTTATCAATAGACACTTTGTAGCAATCCTTGGGGAGTGGTTTGTTATGAAGCATTTGTTTTCCATCACTCTTGTATACGCGGCCCAAAGCAATAATAGTTGTTTTCTTTGAGTGCCACAGTTTGCACTTAATTACCTAAAAAAATGATTTGTTGCATGTATGTATCAGATATTAGTTAAACAAAATAATATATGAACATGTTTAAATACATACTTGTGGTAGTACTAGTAATGAAGACTCATCTTCTTGTGATTGGGAAGCTTGACGTCCATCCTTTCGTTTTCCTCTAGTCGTTTTCTTAGATGCGACAGATTTAACAGTTACCTATACATATAAAACACAGTAAATAAGACATGCATGTAGATTTCAAAAATCACATGTGGAAGTTTTATTACTTACACTTGTTTCCTTTTCCTTTTCCAAAGTTGATAGTCCGTTAGACTTCTGAATGCTCGCAACTTTCTCACATCCAGAAACACGTGTTCCGGCATCTGCATCAGCACTGCTGTTTATATGATTAATGTTCACCGGAGACACCTGCAATATAATGTGTTTAAGAAGACTGCAGCAGTTTTTAAAAGGGTCAATAAAAGATGGAATGTTACTTCTGGTTGTGTCAATGGACTTGGCGTCAATGGAGTTGACGTCAATGGAGTTGTTGCCAATGGAGTTGTTGCCAATGGAGTTGACGTCAATGGAGTTGATGCCAATGGAGTTGACGTTGAGTTCGACTGCCCCTTTTGTGCAGCCAATTGCTTCATCAAATCCTGGATTACCGCATCTTTTTCTGAAAGTTGGCGTCTCTCATTCTCAAGTTCACTTTGAAGTAACACCACTCTTTCATCAGATGGTTGTTTGTTTCGAGGCAGATCAAAATACCTCCTGTAGGTTACTCCACCTCCCACTCCTCTCGCATATCCTCCCTTTTCCTTACCTAATACAACTGTCATGGCATCACTTCCATGATCAACCTTCAAGGTTCCTTGTTTGATCTTGTCCTCCGTTTCTTTCTGCACACACAATATGGGAAATAGGTTATTATATGTTGATCCCACTTTAATATAAGCAAGAAGACTTTTTAGCCCCACTATGAACATTATAATAAAATATGCAGTAAAACTTACAATTTTTTCTCCCACGGCTCTAGTATCATCATCGTAAAAATCTCCGTCTTTGTTCTTCCTTCCTGTCAACCACAGCGTGGTACGCGATGGTTCTTCATCTGGTTTAATTTCTTTACGATCGATCTTATAAACATCAAATTCATACACACGTAAGATAAACCAATATAAACGCAAGTATGATGCTATTAAGTGCAAATGTTTCAAGTTACCATTTGATCTCTCACATGGGCGTATCCACCTCGTCCCATTCTATGCTGATAAAGAGACTTGGAACGCGCCACTTTTGTTGCAGCTGATTTCACCTTGCAACACAAAATCATAAGGCGTTTAGATGTAGTAATGCTGATATACTATAGAACTAATATATATGGAAACAGCAAATGCTTGAACTTGAATAAAAATTTACTAATTAACACCTTGTAATTCATCGCTTTGTGTATAATTTACAAAATTGACCCAATCATCGGCTTTTACAATTGCATCATAGTTAGTCGGGACTTCATTTAGCTTAGAAGGTGTTTCTAGGTTGGGCAATATGTAGTTTTGTGTCAATTTCCTTCTGAAATTGCGTAGAAGTTGACCAAGACGATTCATTAACATCCTTCTGGCTGTCAAGTCAACATCAAAAAATCGCTGCAAAGATTAACACAATGTTCCTAATTAGTTGCACATAATGTAAATGCTACGTATATATTTCATGCTATATTACTGGGTTAAAAAATAGTATAGGTTTACCTGATTTCGTCCCACATTTTGTCTCTTGCTTCTGAATCAACCTTCTTCCAGGATAGAATCCTGACACCTACATGCTCACGAACCAAGTCTCCCAAAAAACTAGAAAACAATGCTCGGTGTTTTCCTGATATCCTATTCATAGCATCGAAGGTTACACTGAGCTTCTCTCCACCTGCTTTTCCATATTCCCTTCGAAACTTTGCTAACCTGGTTATGCCCCTCTTTTTGACATAACCATTTGATTGGTTGTTATCACCTTCACCATCATCAGAAAACTGCTCCGATTCATATCCCAAAGTGTGGTCAGGATTTTCATTATCAGAAAAATCAATATTATCATGATCAATCTCTTGGATTTCCATGATTCGTCTGAAGCAATGTGTAAAAGAAAAATAGTAAACTAAATTGGTGAATAATGGTTTAAAAAGTTATTGTTTTAATGTTTTGAATGAAGGCTGATTTTTTGGAGAAAAAATAGGGCATATGATTGGGCAGTTTTTCATTTAAGGAAATCATAATCTCCAGAGTTAATTTTAAATTTTTTGTTTTGAGAATTTAAACATTTCACAAAAAAATTTGGCTCCAAAATTTTTAATTAAGAATTTTAACATTTCATTAAATTTTTGGCTCCAAAACACCCATATATAACTTTTCATGACAGAAATTGTGCTTACACACAGTCCCAAACACCCATATAACTTCAAACCCGCTGTCCCAAACACACATATAACTGCATAAACACAAAAATCACCACATGGCGCATACAAATGAACAAACACGAGCTAATAGCAACAATCAATGAGCCTAAACAACTTTGAACAAGAATCAAACAATATGAGTAGTGATCACTTAGCTTAATCAGCTGTGATGCTATGGGGGCAAGAAAAAGGTCAAAATAAGTTTAGTAAATAAGCTATACAGTCCACATCAAGCTTGGATCAAACAAGACAGCCAAAGACGCTTTCTAAAATACCAAATTACAAACTATGAGCTCAAGGTATGATCAAAATATGGGCTTATGAATCTAGGGTGAAAAAACCACTTGTTATGGGTTGCACACCAAACTTCTGGCAAATGAAAATTCATCAAATATCAGCTGTTTGGACAAGTTATGGGTTGCACAGGATATTCAAATGCCCCAACAGGCCACTTTGAGATTGATTCTAAGCAAGCACAAACAAAAACAGAGCAACACATACCAATTGAACACCTCAATTCACTTTCTTTACTATAACCAAATTCATATAATGAATTTCTTAGCTAACTACCGTAGTTGCATAGGAATATATACAAGACAAGAATTAAAAACACAACATAGACAAGAACCTTAACCATAATTTTCATTAATTATAATAATTCCATACATTGTTGATTAAACGATACTACATTGTTCATCACTACTTCAGTCTCCCCACTAAAATCGATGAGGTCGTCAATCACACGCCTTGCAAGTTGGTTGGGACCGTTTGGTGCTGCCATTGATAAAGATATTTGGTGTTATAGGATAATGATCGGATTTTTGATAAAACTTGTTGAAGAAGAGTGATATGGAAGGAGAATGGGGAAGAGTGATTTATGTAGGGGACGTTTGTGGTGGAGATTAGAGGTGTGAACAGGGACGTTTGGTTTTCAGACGGCGGTTATTTGATTGAGGAGAGACGTTAGTTACTAGTTAGAGTATAAAGATGATGATGAAACACTATGGAAACCGTGTGTAAAAGTATAAGAAATGGCAAACTAAGTCCTCCTTTCAAAGTATATATCACTATAGATTAGGGTTCTTGATCGGTTCGGTTATCGGGTTGGTCGATTAGTTCGGTTTTATTAAATGTGTTTTCTTTTTAATTCGGGTCGTTAAACACATTAACGTGTAAAGACATTTGAAAACGGACGTAAACGGGCAAAAAACGGACAAAACAGAATAAACGGGAAGAAAACGTGTAAGCAAGTAAGAAAAGGTATGAAACGTTAGATAATGTACGATAATGTATAAAACAGACAAAACGGTATAAAAAATGAGGAAAACGTATAAAACATGTAGAAACGGTCTAAAACATGATTAAACGGGCGAGAACGTGTAAACACGGACTAAAACGTATAAAAACCGACTAAGAATTATAAGACGTAGGAAAACTGAGGAAAAAGTATGAAAAACATGAAAATGACAAAAACCTACGAAAACGGATAAAAACGTGTAGAGACGGAGTAATCCATGACAAAACGGGGGATAACGTGTAAACATGGACGAAAACGTGTACACACGGACGCAAACGTATCATATAACCTAAAGATACCTTAACGACAGTATGACACAATCTTCATCATAGTACATATGACTTTACTGATTTTATGGCCTCCTCAAATGTCAAAATTAACGTGCCCACCTTTAATAACTTTAACACACTTCATATAACCTTCACAATATAACTACACACATACCAAGTCTATGCAACCCATGGATGACCAGCGATAATGGCTAATTCACATGGTGGGTCATGGTAGTAAGTTATAACTGGTCACATTCATTAATGGGTATTTGACATCATATGGGCATTGGGTTATAGTTGTTTAGGGTGTCATTTCAATGAATAGTACGTATGTATAATATTATGTTATCAAAAACCCGACCAAATGGTCAAGATGCTCTCTCCCTGAGATATTCCCGGGTCGTTTTAACTGAGCTAATGTAAAATATTGATCATGTTCGTTAAGTTAATAAATAAACGAACATAAACAAACTTTTACCAAACAAATCATGAAATGTTCAATGAACGTTCTGTTGATACAAAAGTTGGGCGTTCCTTAATTCCGTACCAATCAGATCTTAATGCTTGAGACCTGCGCACTTAGAAAACAAAAAGACACCGTTAGGCTTATCGTGGGATTCTCTCCCACGATTATCCTCCGGCGTGAGAGTAAGTAATCGGTTTTTAGGGTTTAGTTGAAGAGTTAGGGTTTTGTAAGTCGTACCTTTAATGAGAGTCGAGAGACTCTTTATATACACACGAAACCCTAGTTGGTTTGTGCTCCTCACTCCTCAGCGTATCCCGCATAGGTCGGTTTTGATACGTATCCCATAAATAAGAGATATCCTATCAAGACCATAAATAATTCCGGGTTTGGGCCAACGTAAGCCCAAACCGTTATCGTAATAGCCCATTCGTGCTGGGTTTGAGCCCATTCGTGATGGACTGGAGTCCATTCGTGTTGGACTTGAGTATGGGTCGGGTTCGTGGACCGAATGCAGACTATACGTCATCACGTTCAGTTCGTTTACAGTCCTAGCTACTCACAGGATTCTAATAGGCCGGGAAATAGTAATTTGTAATTTAAAGCCTAGAAATGCAAAATAACTTTTCTTAAGTCCTAAATGACTAAAAATAATTTTAGGAAAAATAATTTTATTTTTTTTACTTTTATTTTATTTTTTAATAACTAAAAACTAATTTTAAGTAATTAAATGATAAAAAATAGTAAACTGATTAAGAATACACAAGAAAAATGTGCAATAACTACTTAAAGTATTTAAGTTTGAAGCAAAAATAAAAGTGACAAACCAACTTATTTAAATAAGCTGTAATAAGCTTAAAAGGAGAAATAAGCTAACAGCCTAAAAAGTTTGTTTATATACAAAACAATGTAAGATATTTAATGAAGAAGTCCCAAGGGCAAGTGGTAAGGGTGTGGTGTGTTGAGACGTTCAAAAGGTTGAGGCTGGTGAGGTCTCAAGTTCGAGCCTATGGTTCCCCTTGATTTCCCAGCTTCCCTTTTTATGTTTTTTATGAAAAACTTTTTGATAAGATATTTTTAAACTTTCCCTCCAATATGTTCTTCAAATATATTTGTCAATTCCCTCCAATATGACTTAAGAGCTTTTTGGAGCTTTTTTGGGCAATGCACGTTGTCGGTAGTAGATTACTAGTGTATAACGGTATTATGAACTGTCCAGCATGTAAACGTAACTTTATTATTTATTTAGACAATTTTCTATTGAAATATGCATATGTCCTTTTACGTCATTTTACATATATATAAATACAGCTACAACTATGTTACCAAACGTTTTTATTTAAAAGACAGCTACTGCTCACGGCTACTGCTCACAGTTACTGCTCACAGCCACTGCTCACAGCTACAGCTCACTGCTACTGCTACTTTTACCAAACACAGCCTTAGTAATTAAGTTAACGAACATGAACAATATTTTTATGTTTGCGAACGTCCGATTTTCATTTAAATAATATAAATTTTTTTTTTTATTATTTAAAAAAAAAAAAAATTTTAAAGAAATTTCATTTACTACCACTTTGAACCAAAAAAATTATGCGTGCATCTCCCATTTATATCTCACGTAAACTTTAATTCCGGCCATTTGGTTTCACAACAAATTAAAACACCACCTAACACACACAGGCAACCAAAACGTCATCTCCAACTTGTCTGCACTACTACAACAGGTTAGGGTTTCATCTTTTTGATCAACATCAAAGTAAACTTTTTTATTTTCTTTTTTTATGAACTTGTTTGAAGTGATGTATGCCGAACTTGTTCATAATGTGTCGATCGCTTTACCTTATATATGTATTGCTCTGATTAACTAATGTGTTCATGTTACTGTAGTTTAAACTCATTTGTGTGAAATGGTTTATAAACATTATTTTAATTAGTCATAAGAAGTTGCATGTAGGTTTCCCTCTCAAACACAGTTGATCGCCTAGAAATTAGAATCTACGAATATGATACTTGCAATGTCAAGTCTAGTAACTTTGTTGATTAGTAATGAGATACCTTATTAGGGATTGTTGATTATTTAGGGGAAAATGTTATATATTGAATGGATTGAAGTTGTGGTATAAAATTGGTTTCGGTCGGGTTCAGTTTGTATTAGCCTGTAGGAATGAGTTGGTTTCGGTCGGGTTCGGTTTGTATATATAGAATTACTTTAAAGGGAGAATGTTAAAGTATTTGTGTGTTGATCCATTTGGGTTCCATTAGCAAATTTTCATTAGCAAGTAAGGATGCAAATTTATAGGTTGCCAATTAACAAAAAAATTAGACCCCCGCATACTTTTTCGTTTATGATACATAAAGATTTTATGTGTGTTTGAATTTTATAGTATAAACAATGTATTACCTTAACATGTGCCCTGTTTTTGTGTAGAAATATGGCCGTTGAATTTGTGATAAGTTTAAACCAAAGCACGTTTCCGGAGTCTCAGGTAATCTCACACATACGCCTTAATTACATTTGATACCATAAATGTTTGTATAATGAATGTCAAATAAATTATTGAAATGCTTTCAGGAACTACCACATGTCTACGCCGAATCATGTTACCATGGAAGGCGGGAGATTTACATCACAAGCGCTCAGCGGGTTCGTTTCAGAGTACAAATAGAGACTGAAACTAACCGCCCCATTGTGCTGACAGGAGAGAGATGGAGAACGTTTGCTTTGGAAAACCTGAGTCGGGCTGTTAGGATGTTGCATTTCGTTGAGGAAGGTGATGACTGCTTCTTTGTTACCGGATACACTCAAGACAGAGCTGAATTTGGTGGCTACCACATGAATGCCGGTCGGGTTTCAAGGTTCCAGTCTCGTGTTTTTTCCTTCTATGATCAGATCCAGGTATTATAGCTTCATAATTTACTAATCTTATGTCAAACATGTGATTTCATAAGTCAATGAATATTAAATGTTAATGTACTTATAAGGTTACTCTTAAAATTTATTTGCAGACACTGCCAGCTGCATTCCTTGGTGGCTTAGGTAATGCACAGCAGATTAGAATCAAAGTAGACGGGGAAAACTTTGATGTTGGTTTGAATGCTGTTGAAGCGGGAGGAGCCAACGGGCAGTTGCTGTATGAGTTGGACCCCGATGATTGGAACAAGCTTGAAGAATCTGTTGGTTTAAAAGCTGGAATGATTATCATCTTCACAAGGAAGCGCGCAACAAAGTTTTTGATTACCGGCTTCAGTCGTGAAGGTAGTCTAACTAAAGACGCGCATTTCCTTGGTGCCACCAGCTTGCTACCTGATCAGCCCGGTTTGTTATTGACCGAAAAAGGTAAAAATTTACGAAATACTTTCATACTACACGTTATATCTGTCAGTGATTTATTTATATTATAATTAAAATTCTTTATAGATGACAATCGCTTGAAGCATATTTGCCAATGGCCTTCACATCAAGACCACTTTGGTGAAGGTCATGCATTCTATAAGAGATTGTCAACAATTCGAGTGAATCAAGAACTTGTACGTATCTCAACATTCATAGATATTCTTTACTTTTGTTTAATTAGTTGGAACAAACTAAAAACTTACTAGTAATTTGAACTGCAGGATATCCCGGCAGATTTCCTGTTGCAGCATCCTATCCACCCATACCGGAAGGTCCTCATGAGACATCGTGGTGTCGAATGTTTCATGAGTATGACGCTGAAGCCCCACAAAGCCGATCCTGAGATGGCCGGTGGTGTGACTGTCTATGGGATGTGGAGGAAGTTTGCCGCTGATTGCTCTTTCGCAACAAACAAGCTCATCAGGTTCAAGTTCATGTATTTCAACGTTGATGTCAGTGGTGGTGATCATTTGCAAGACTCTGTGTATCCCGTGTTTCATCTGTGCTAACTTCATTGGATGTGTCCAGCTTCGAACAATTTCTGCTTCATTTGAACTCAAACAATATTTATTATATTTTTTGTTAGTAAATACCCCCATAAGTATATAATTTTTTGGCAGTGATGTGTGTTGTCAACATGCATTCATTGGGGGTATTTTACTTATGATATATTACTAAATTTGAACAATATTAGTACTGTAATTATACGTTAGTTAAGTTGAACAATTAGTGTTAATTAGTTACTTTCAACAATTATGGAATCTAATATAACTCTACTTTTATGAATATGCATGTAATGTAATTTAGTATGTCTTATGCAATCTTGTTAAACTGACATAATTGACATGTTATCTGAAAACAAAATGCTCAATCTTAAACCAATTAACTATCCACAAATTTTTTGATTAGTATTGGGATGGGGTTGATGACATTTTTTGGAGGAATAAAATTAAATTAGGCACATTACCAAACTGCTTCTTAAGTCATATTGGAGGGAATTGACAAATATATTTGAAGAACATATTGGAGGGAAATTTTAAAAAAGCTCAGTTTCGTGAAATTTTTTATAAATTTTGTAAAAATTTACATGTATTCCCCCAAAGTTTTCATCAATCCCATTCTAAACTAATCAACAAAATTTCAAAACTCCTCCTATCACAGCCAAGAATACCTCTCATATCACCACAAATCCCGTCACCACCATAACTCTCCTGTCATAGAGCCACCACACCCGTCACCACTGGTAAGTATTCTTATGTTTGTTTTGTATTAATCGTTCTAACAAAATATATACGTACCCCTACAGTTATAACCATATTAGGTATTTCAACATTTGTTTTGATACCTAATAACCTCTTGTAAATTGATGCGCGTGATGTGTCGTTGCGGTTTAGCAGTTTTAATGCCTACTCAAGTTTTAAATTTATATTTAGCCGACTTATCAATAACACACACACTTAACGAGCAGTGTACCCGGTCAGTATGAAGATAATGGTAAGTAGAGTGTCGATCACTAAGAGTGGAACGTATTATCTAGTTATTCTAATCAGTATTTTAATATCCTAACGCAAGGGGGTTTCAGCCTGAGAGACTGGCACGGTTTGTTGCAATTAAATAATAAAATAAAAAAATAGGCACGAATCAGCAAGTAGCACACACGTACACAGATAGATACTAGAGACAATAAGAGGGCTGTCCTTATGATTAAGTAGATTGTCACTTGTTTTATTGATAGCTTTATATGAAGTGTATGTAATTAACCCTTTCTCGTTGGTCCTATTCTTATCGGCGAGTAAACCCTTAATGATTACTTATGTCTAAAAGTTATTCCTAAGTGATCAATTTAGAAACAACCGTGGGAGCCACATCTTGTCCCGCAGTCGGATGCCCGCAAGCCACTAATAAACACAGAGGTTATCAATGCACTAATAAGTAGTAACCAAAGACATCAACATATAAACTTTAATTGATGGGAAAGCAAGTATTAAAGGGAGTGCAATCTTTCGTTGTCACATTACACAAGCCACCAATCCTGATGAATTAAAGTTTGCTAACACAATAAAACAAAACTACTTAATGAATTAAATACATGCAGCACCTTCTTACAGCTCTTGTATCTTCGATTTGGGTGTGTCTTGTGCTGCCTCCTTGACTGAATTCGTCCTTTTGCTCTGCTGTCCGAACTTCGGTTTTTGGGTTTCGAACTCTTTAACTCGTCTGGTCTACGGGGTATTTATAGTTTCTGTCTGAGGGAAGATGCGGCGCATCTACTTAAGTAGATGCGGCGTATGTACTTAACTTCGCGTGGGGTCCAAGATTATAATATTCAGGAATATTCGTACACCGCCAGAAGATGCGGCGTAACCCTTTATTAGATGCGGCGCATGTCCTCTTGTATCTTGGATCGTATCTGGTGATATCTTGATAGAGATGCGGCGCATTTCGAGAGTGAGATGCGGCGCATCTGGAGCAGAATTGACTTGATCTTGTCCATGTCAGTAGACTTCCACTTTATGCACGTTTTGCTCCATTATTAGTCCATAATCGCTAAGTTTCACCAAATGCTTGTTTTTACCTGAGAATTACAAAAGTAAACAATTAAGTATCAATCCTCATACATAATATAGTAAAACAAGTCAAATTAATAGGATAAATGATAGTAATAAAATGTACTTATTTGAGTTCATCAAATATCCCCCCACTTGAACTTTACTTGTCCCCAAGTAAACCTTAGAATTTCATTTATGAAAATTTATCCTAAAAGATGTATTAGGATTTATTTTTATATTTAAGCATGTATTCGTTTATTTCATAATCACACAACTAAACACTTAACGAATTAGAAGTAAAATAAAATAAGTCGATAAAAGCAAATCTAATCGTTTAACTGTCCAGTCGCGACGAATATTCTATCATAAGCTTGGCAAGTATACACATCTCCACCACTAAAGCTAAGGAATAACAAGTCTAAAGCGGTAAAAAGGGTTTTTAGGCTAAAGGGTTAATTATTCTTTTTCACTATCGATCTCAAATTCCAGAAAAGGCGACAAAATCACAAATACATGATCGAATCCACGAACACGATACTTGCAATTGCTCAAATCCTTAACTCGAATAGGCTAAAGATAGGTCCAAACTTCACCAATAATAATATATCAAAAAGGGCGACAAAATCATAAATACATAGCCGAATCCACGACTACGATACTTAAGATTGCTCAAATCCCTAATCTCAATAAATCAAAGGTTCGGTTGGATAAAGAACAATACAGGGTATGGATAACATTTGGGATATAAATTGGTGTAAAAATAAAAATAAACAAAACAAAACAAATAGATTAAAATCCTAAGTGTGGTTAATCACTATCCCAACCATCCCATGAATAAGACTCATATCATTGAATAACTCACGCTTTAACACTTGAAACACACGCTTTAGGTAGACACGAATTATACTCAACAAAATCTTAATCAAAGAATAAACCTTAATTGGCATTCCCATAACTGCCAATTCCCATTCAATCCATATATATAATACAACAAATAGTGGTGATATCGACCACTTACATAACTCTACATCGTTGGCTTAAAATAAACATCCAACTCTTTTTTCTTTCTTTTTCTTTTCTCATTTTTTCGATTTTTTTTTTTTTTTTTTTTTTTTTTTTTTTACTTGAAACATAAACATAGATGTGTAAAATTTCACCACATCACTACAACTTTCTTTCCGGATAATTTTTTTCATACTTTTCATACTTTCAGAAATAACGGTAATAGTGAAAGTAGTAAACACACGAAAAATAAACTCAAAAATATACAATATTTACTTTCACTCCAATTTGCATTGTGCAATTTCCCGACCTAACCATAGATAATGAATTACGCACGCGAACACAGGTAATGTAAGGAAACACACTCTGCCTATAGCAATTAACCAACCACGGATTCTAATCTACAGGGTAGGCTAAGGTTTAAGGTGTAACGAAACATTTTAAACATAGGTGTAAGAAACGAAAGGAATGGCTCTGAGGGTTTTTCTAGGGGTATCTTACTCTAAAAATGAGAGTAACAAAAGGGTTTTATACGGGGGTTAACTAACCAGTGTAGTTAGCTAATAACACATAACATATAAAGGCTATTTGGTGTAATCCTAGAATTTTACCAAGTTAGACAAGTCATTCCAATTATATAAATAATACTCATTATGGTGGTCTCGAATAGTATACAAGCCAAGTTCTAAAGTTTACAAGTCACCGGCACACTCATAGATTTGTGAATTTTGGAAAAATCACAATTTTTGAAAATAACGTCATGTGTGCAGTTATGTAACTTAGATCTTAAACAAAAACATGCTAAAAAATTTTTAAGTTTGATATATTAAGCACATTTTAAGCATAATTTTTGAAAAAGTAGGACAAGTAAGTGTTAAGTGTTCTAATTCTCCTATCCCCCCACTTAAGTTAAACAACGTCCTCGTTGTTTGTATAAAAGGTTAAAAACTGGAAAATAAAAGAATTAGAACAAGAAAAACTCCCCTGAGATTTGCTCGGTATGATCCTCCATTAGCAAAAATCATCTTCCTTGTGGATTAGAACGTTAAAGCTTCATACTTGATGTATCCACAGGAAATCCAGGAAACTATAATACCACCAACACTTTAAAACACACCTAAGATAAGAAAGGTTCAACTTGCATAACACATTAGTAGTTAGGAAAAATAAACTTAAAAATTAAAACTGAAAATCATCAGGTCAGTCGATGCGCCGTATCTTATTGAAGAAGATACGCCGTATCGAGCCTGGAATAAATACGGATCAGAATAAAGATGCGCCGCATCCTTAACCAGGGATGCGCCGCATTAAAAATAAACTGATAAATAGTTTTAAAGTCGAAAATAAAAATGCAGAAAAATAAAATAAGATATGACTAGTGCAGGAGATGCGTCGCATCTTGGGATTGAGATGCGCCGTATCCTCTGCGGGCCTGACTGACTCGACACAGAACAGAATAATAAAAAATAAAGTAAAAGATAAGCATGGGTTGCCTCCCACGAAGCGCTTGTTTTTGTTCGAGTCACGAGCCTGACTCCACCCTTATTTACTGTGTAATAGGGTGTTGTTCCCCCCACTTGGGATCAAGTGCGGGTGATAATAGCAATAAACACGAAAAGAGTGTAAATTTGCTAGTAAATATGGAAGAAATAAATAAAGATCATACCTTGGCAATACATGTACATTTTTCCTATTCATACCCGGTTTGGTTGATAAATTGGATGACTTGACCACTTCATCAGAAAGAGTAGTGTGTTGAGAAAAAATGAGTCTCCTTTCTTCTTGGTTAGTCTCTTTGGTAGTAAGGCGTCCCTTGACTCCCGCAGAAGATGAGAAAGGGTCTTTGGCAAGTAAAATTTCGAGTTCTTCAGCAACCTTCATAGGGTCTAAATCATCATCTTCATCAATTATAGCAATGTTTAAGAACTCATCACCAAACTCTTCTTCGAGCTCCACAAAATACGGGTTGATCACAGGTGCTTCAATAGGTAGTGTGATAAATTTCACCTCATCATCTTTTTGTTTTGCAACCTGTTTAGGAAAACTAGCAAGATTATTAGTAACGGGATTAATTATATTAAATAAATTTGTACCACTTTGTGTTGTAAGTGACTCCAATTCGTCCTGTGAATCTCCATCTTCAACTAGTGGTCTGGTAATTTCAGCATCGTCCCGAATTTCATCTTTAAATAAATAATCCCAGACTTCTTCAAAATCCCTCGTTGGGTCAAAATCTGGTTGAGGTATGTCATCATCAACTATGGCGTCAAATGGTTCAAAATCAAAATTAGAATACTTTTCATCTTCATCCGTTGGATTGTCTAATGGTGGTAATACGATTGCTGAATATTCTTCATCGTAATGTTCCGTATACCCATCATCTTCTTGTGCAATCTCTGGAGAAAAAGTACTATCAATAACAATTGCCGGAATTGGTTTCATGATATATGATTCTTCCTCATCATCATTCGACATACACCAAGCGTGTTGAAACGGCAATTTGTTTCTTTCTTTCCTTATTTTTTCTCGTCCTAAAATTAAGTATTCTTCCATAGTGATTTCTTCCGTTTCAATGACTTGTGCACCATATCTTGCTCTTTCCCAATCATAGATCCCATTATTGCTCAAGGCTCTTTCCTTTTCAAACCTAATATATTCTTCCATTGTAATATCCGGATCGTCCATCTTCCTGAAATAAAACTTACTCGTGCAAAAGAAGGGTGAAACGATCAAAGTAAAATAAAAGTTGCTGATATCAGCTGACGATGCGCCGTATCCAAAAAGTTGGATACGCCGTATCTTATAATCGTTAAAATTTAATCAGAGTTTATCCAGAAAATAGATACGCCGCTTAGAATTTATGAATGCGCCGTATCGAATTAATTAATCAAAAATCAGCTTATCTAATTAAAATTAAATGCGTCGTATTAACGAAAGTTAATGCGCCGTATTTTCGTTACGTTTAAAAATACGATATTTTTGATTCAAAGGATACGCCATATCGACAGAGATCGATGCGTCGTATCTGTTTAATAATTCGCAAACTGTTTTTAATTAAAATAATAATTCGCAAACCTTTAGAAAATTTTTTTTTATCAAAAACAGATACGCCGTATCTGCAAAAGCAGATGCGTCGTATTACTTTATCGCTTTGAAAAAATTTTCTTATTAAAAACAGATACGCCGTATCTTGGGGAAAAGATGCGTCGTATCGAATTAATTAAACGCGTTGTATTTTAAAAAAATTAAACGCAATACGCCGTATCTGAGAGATCAGATGCGCCGTATCGTTTGATTTAGCACAGTACAACGATAGCAAAACAGAAAATACGAAAAATAAAACAAAAATAAAACACACGAACAAAAAACAAATACACAAAAATAAAAGAAAACAATTAACACACAATACAACAAATATGCAAAATAGTACAATGATGCAATTAATCTAATAAAAAGAAAAATAACCTAATTAAAATACTAATCAAATTAACAGATAATAACAATTCACTCCCCGGCAGCGGCGCCAAAAACTTGATGCGCGTGATGTGTCGTTGCGGTTTAGCAGTTTTAATGCCTACTCAAGTTTTAAATTTATATTTAGCCGACTTATCAATAACACACACACTTAACGAGCAGTGTACCCAGTCAGTATGAAGATAATGGTAAGTAGAGTGTCGATCACTAAGAGTGGAACGTATTATCTAGTTATTCTAATCAGTATTTTAATATCCTAACGCAAGGGGGTTTCAGCCTGAGAGACTGGCACGGTTTGTTGCAATTAAATAATAAAATAAACAAATAGGCACGAATCAGCAAGTAGCACACACGTACACAGATAGATACTAGAGACAATAAGAGGGCTGTCCTTATGATTAAGTAGATTGTCACTTGTTTTATTGATAGCTTTATATGAAGTGTATGTAATTAACCCTTTCTCGTTGGTCCTATTCTTATCGGCGAGTAAACCCTTAATGATTACTTATGTCTAAAAGTTATTCCTAAGTGATCAATTTAGAAACAACCGTGGGAGCCACATCTTGTCCCGCAGTCGGATGCCCGCAAGCCACTAATAAACACAGAGGTTATCAATGCACTAATAAGTAGTAACCAAAGACATCAACATATAAACTTTAATTGATGGGAAAGCAAGTATTAAAGGGAGTGCAATCTTTCGTTGTCACATTACACAAGCCACCAATCCTGATGAATTAAAGTTTGCTAACACAATAAAACAAAACTACTTAATGAATTAAATACATGCAGCACCTTCTTACAGCTCTTGTATCTTCGATTTGGGTGTGTCTTGTGCTGCCTCCTTGACTGAATTCGTCCTTTTGCTCTGCTGTCCGAACTTCGGTTTTTGGGTTTCGAACTCTTTAACTCGTCTGGTCTACGGGGTATTTATAGTTTCTGTCTGAGGGAAGATGCGGCGCATCTACTTAAGTAGATGCGGCGTATGTACTTAACTTCGCGTGGGGTCCAAGATTATAATATTCAGGAATATTCGTACACCGCCAGAAGATGCGGCGTAACCCTTTATTAGATGCGGCGCATGTCCTCTTGTATCTTGGATCGTATCTGGTGATATCTTGATAGAGATGCGGCGCATTTCGAGAGTGAGATGCGGCGCATCTGGAGCATAATTGACTTGATCTTGTCCATGTCAGTAGACTTCCACTTTATGCACGTTTTGCTCCATTATTAGTCCATAATCGCTAAGTTTCACCAAATGCTTGTTTTTACCTGAGAATTACAAAAGTAAACAATTAAGTATCAATCCTCATACATAATATAGTAAAACAAGTCAAATTAATAGGATAAATGATAGTAATAAAATGTACTTATTTGAGTTCATCATAAATTATGTCACTTTCTTGGTAAATGTAGATAGTCAATTGGTTTTACAATATAAGTAACCCTGTAAACCCTTGTACTACATGAACATGGAACAAGAATTTAGCTTCTTAATTGGTTATCCCTCCTTGACCCAAACACCCCTTTAGGAACTGTTTCATTAGACTTCATTGAATTATTAGCATAATTCAATACCACATTCCTGTTGGTATTTTAGTGTAATGTAAATGGTGTTTAATATGCAAATACGTATCGACACTTAGTTGCAAATGAGGGTCGATACTTAGTTGCATATTAATGGGACTAACGAGGGTTCAAGGGGAATTGGTACTACTAGTTATAGCAGTTAGTACGGTTAGTTATGCTAAGATACTGCTAGTTGGCTAAGGTACTGTTAGCGTTGTTGGTTTAAGAGCCTGCTATTTACGAAACTAACCTGCTGTTAGTTAGTTTATTAGCCTGCTGCTACGAAACTATAACCTGCTGCTAGTTAGTTTATTAGCAGTTTATTAGCCTGCTGCTACGAAACTATAACCTGCTGCTAGTTAGTTTATTAGCCTGCTGCTAAGGTTATTAGTCTGCTGCTAATGTTCATTACTTGGACTGTCTTTTTATTTTTTATGCTCATCAATTGGAGTTTCATTTTGTCTTCTATACTCATCAATAACTTGGGATGTCTTTTAAACTTGCCTGCAGGGACCACATTCATAAACATGGACAAGACTTGGATGGTAAATAAAAGGACCACCAAATCTTATATTGATGGAGTACAGGCGTTTATTAATTATGCAGTAGACAACTTGCGTAAGATGGGGAACATCGACCCACAAGTTAATAAACTTCATCTTAAAATGCCATGTTCGTGTACAGACTGTTGTAACCACATAAACCAAACAGTGGAGGCAGTGCAGTGGCATTTATTCACGAAAGGGATTGATCTAACCTACATAAAGTGGACCAAACATGGAGAGAAGGATGAGCCATCAAAAAGTTCCCCAAAAACTGTTGACGCTACAACAGAATTTGTTGACGACACGGATTTTGCTTCATATATTCCAACAGATGGCCCAGCAACGGTAGATATGGTTAACGCTACAAAAGATAATTTTGAATCAGAGGATGACCTTGTCAAGTTTCAAGAACTATTATTAGATGCAGAGAAGCCTCTTTACGAAGGATGTCCCGACTTCACAAAGATGTCGGCAATAGTTAAACTACTCAACTTAAAGGGTAAGTACGGATGTTCTGATAAGTTCTTTACTGAATTACTAGGATTATTAAAAAAGATGCTACCTGCTGGTAACGAAATGGTGGAAAAAACATATCAAGCCAAAAAAGTTGTGAAGTTGATGGGTTCAGGATACAAAAAGATACATGTATGTATCAACAACTGCCTTCTTTACTGGAAAGATGACAAGGATTTGACTGTCTGTCGAACTTGTGGGACATCAAGATGGAAGGTGGATAAGAAGACACATAAAGTGTACGAAAACATTCCAGCAAAGGTAATGTGGTACTTTCCAATTATACCAAGACTGCAACGACTATTTAAGATAGAAAGAATTTCAGAAGATTTAAGATGGCACGCCACACGGAGGATAACCGATGGTGTGTTACGTCACCCCGCAGATTCACAGGCATGGCGTACCATAGATGAAAAATTCCCAGAAATTGCTGAAGATCCAAGAAATATACGGCTGGGAATATCGGCTGATGGGGTTGACGTACACACGGGAAATAGGCATCACAGTGTATGGCCAGTTTTAACTGTCATATACAACCTTCCTCCATGGTTGTGTATGAAAAGAAAGTTTATCAATCTTTCGTTATTAATATCGGGATACCCGGGAAATGATATCGATGTGTTTTTAGAAGCGTTGGTAGATGATCTGCATACCTTATTCGAAAAAGGGGTTCATACATATGATGCATCCACAAAAGATTACTTTAAGCTACGTGCCGTTGTGTTATGGACAATAAATGATTACCCTGCACTTGGTACACTATGTGGATGCCCGTACAGTGGATTCAAAGGTTGTGTGGTTTGCGGGAAAGATACAAACTGTGTTAGACTATCTGCCTCGTCCAAGCAAAGTTATGTTGGACACAGACGATATCTACCATATGACCATCCGTTCAGAAGGCAAAGGAAGGCATTTAATGGACAACCAGATTTTCTCCCGGCTCCAACTCCAATGACCGGGGAACAAATATACAACGAGGTACAACATATTGAAAATAAATGGGGAAAAGGAAAACGAACAAACAATAATGCATCAGAAAACCAACAACATACGGGAGGCAGAGGTGGGAAGATTAAAAAGCAGAAAAGAAACACAACAGACGAAGAGGGTTGTTCAAGCCAAGTAAACGGACAAAACGGTGCGTATTGGAAGAAATTCAACATTTGGTACCGAAAACTTAGGTATTGGAGGCATAATTCGGTTCCACATTGTATTGATTTTATGCATGTGGAAAAGAATGTTGCTGAGAGCCTCGTCGGAACTTTGCTACATGTTCCAGGAAAGACGAAAGATGGACTGAATGCTCGATTGGATCTGGCTGAGTTGGGGGTAAAACAAGAGTTGTTTGCTAGGCAAGAACAAGACGGTACAACACTACCTCCAGCAGGTTACACATTAAGTAATGCTGAAAAAGACATTTTTTGTGATACGTGGCACAACATCAGGGTACCTCAAGGCTATTGTTCAAATTTTTCTAGTTTGGTCAGCCTAAAGGATAGGAAGCTCATTGGCCTAAAATCGCATGACTATCACATGTTAATGCAAGAGTTTCTGCCCGTTGCAATACGTTCAATCATGCACCCACCCACACGATATGCTATTATCAGGTTTTGCTTTTTCTTTAAATCGATATGCAGCAAAGAAATAATATCGCAACAACTAGATAATATGCAAGCAGAACTGGTAGTGACACTCTGCCTACTCGAGAAGTTCTTTCCTCCATCTTTTTTTGATATTATGATACACTTGACTGTGCACCTTACTAGGGAGGTCAAATTATGTGGTCCCGTATGCTTTCGGTGGATGTATCCATTCGAAAGATGTATGAAGGTTATTAATGGACATGTGCGAAACAGGAATAGACCAGAAGGATGCATTGCTGAGGAGACTATTGCGGAAGAAACAATAGAGTTTTTTAGCGAATATCATAAATCCATGGAAACTATTGGTCTCCCACATGATAAACATGAAACTGATGAAAATGAGGACGGAAAGCCATTGTCGGCCGGCAAATCAAGTGAAGTTTCTGCGGAACTCTTTCAGAAAGCACATTTGTATATAATACAGAATACAGATGAAATTGTACCGTATATCGAGTAAGTTTTAATAACACATGTCTATTTCCTTACTTAAAATGATCTATCAAATATAATAATCAAACACATTGTTTCAGGCGACACAAGCAAGTTTTGAAAACACAAAACCCGGGTAAACGAATTGCATTTCTGGAGAATGAACACAGTAAATCCTTTGCTAAGTGGTTACGCAAAGAGGTAATTAATCTTATGCTATTTATAATTGACTTTTTTTTTCACTGCCATACATAGTTTAGTTTTCACTGCCAGACATAGAATGAATGTGTGTTTGGGAATGCAATTAGGATGCCATACTAAATCCTTCCAACTTGTAAGGAAATTCAGGTTGAGAGAGAGTTGAACATCGACAAAGAAAGTGTATCAGAAACTGTAAGGTGGATATCATACGGACCACGCGCCAGCGTAGTCAAATACGATGCATATATCATCAATGGGTATACCTTTCGTACGAAATGTCATGAAGGCAAAGTTTACCAGAACAGTGGGGTTAGTGTTGAGGCATTAGATATGCACATATCTAAAGAAGTTGCAACCACAAGGCAAGCATTTTATTATGGGGTTTTGCAAGAGATATGGGAGCTAGATTACCGTTACAGGCAAATTCCTCTTTTCAAATGTGATTGGGTTAATCACAAAGGTGGTGTGAAACGCGATACTATTCTTGGGTATACATTGGTTGACCTGAATAATTTAGGCCACAAGGTTGATCCGTTCATATTAGCCTCACAAGCACGACAAGTGTTTTATGTGCAAGACCAGTTAGATAAAAAATTGTCTATTGTGTTTAAGACACCTCCCAAGAATTACAAAGATAAGTATGATGAAGTCGATGAGGAATTTAGTACCGTCATTCACCAGCACAATGATAACATATTGCCATGTGTGGATCGACGTGACTTGGGTAACGAATCACGAACTGACTACTATCGAACCGACTGTGGAGGTGTTGTTATACGAAAATCCAAGTGAACCATGTTATGTAATAAGAGCTTGGGAATTGTCCAATTTTATTTAGGTGTTTGTGTTATGTTATGGCTGTATAGTTTTGTTTGGTTGTTGTTTCATGTAACATTGCCTTTATGGCTCACTTTCTTAATAAATTTACCTTAATTAAGCAAACAAAAAATGTTTGAGCTGTTATTTATGCGTATTTTGTGTGACTATTGTTCATCCAATTGGGAGTGTATTTACTCTCATATAACTAGCCATAAAGTGACCAAAAGTGTTAATAAGTGTGACCATATGATGTTTAAAGTTAATGAATATGTATTTTGTGTGACTATTGATCATCCACTTGCCACATGAATTTGGTTTTTGTGTGGCCTTTGGTAACATTTAGTCACACAAAGCATGTTTTTGGGAGTGTATTTAGTCACATACAACTAACCATCAAGTGACCAAAAGTGTTAATAAGTGTGACCATATTCTGTTTAAAGTGAAGGAATGTGTAGTTTGTGTGACTATTGATCATCCACTTGCCACATGAATTTGGTTTTTGTGTGGCCTTTGGTAACATTTAGTCACACAAAGCATGTTTTTGGGAGTGTATTTAGTCACATACAACTAACCATCAAGTGACCAAAAGTGTTAATAAGTGTGACCATATGCTGTTTAAAGTGAAAGGAATGTGTAGTTTGTGTGACTATTGATCATCCACTTGCCACATGAATTTGGTTTTTGTGTGGCCTTTGGTAACATTTAGTCACACAAAGCATGTTTTTGGGAGTGTATTTAGTCACATACAACTAACCATCAAGTGACCAAAAGTGGTAATAAGTGTGACCATATGCTGTTTAAAGTGAAGGAATGTGTATTTTGTGTGACTATTGATCATCCACTTGCCACATGAATTTGGTTTTTGTGTGGCCTTTGGTAACATTTAGTCACACAAAGCATGTTTTTGGGAGTGTATTTAGTCACATACAACTAACCATCAAGTGACCAAAAGTGTTAATAAGTGTGACCATATGCTGTTTAAAGTGAAGGAATGTGTAGTTTGTGTGACTATTGATCATCCACTTGCCACATGAATTTGGTTTTTGTGTGGCCTTTGGTAACATTTAGTCACACAAAGCATGTTTTTGGGAGTGTATTTAGTCACATACAACTAACCATCAAGTGACCAAAAGTGTTAATAAGTGTGACCATATGCTGTTTAAAGTGAAGGAATGTGTAGTTTATGTGACTATTGATCATCCACTTGCCACATGAATTTGGTTTTTGTGTGGCCTTTGGTAACATTCAGTCACACAAAACATGTTTTTGGGAGTGTATTTAGTCACATACAACTAACCATCAAGTGACCAAAAGTGTTAATAAGTGTGACCATATGCTGTTTAAAGTGAAGGAATGTGTAGTTTGTGTGACTATTGATCATCCACTTGCCACATGAATTTGGTTTTTGTGTGGCCTTTGGTAACATTCAGTCACACAAAACATGTTTTTGGGAGTGTATTTAGTCACATACAACTAACCATCAAGTGACCAAAAGTGTTAATAAGTGTGACCATATGCTGTTTAAAGTGAAGGAATGTGTAGTTTGTGTGACTATTGATCATCCACTTGCCACATGAATTTGGTTTTTGTGTGGCCTTTGGTAACATTCAGTCACACAAAACATGTTTTTGGGAGTGTATTTAGTCACATACAACTAACCATCAAGTGACCAAAAGTGTTAATAAGTGTGACCATATGCTGTTTAAAGTGAAGGAATGTGTAGTTTGTGTGACTATTGATCATCCACTTGCCACATGAATTTGGTTTTTGTGTGGCCTTTGGTAACATTCAGTCACACAAAACATGTTTTTGGGAGTGTATTTAGTCACATACAACTAACCATCAAGTGACCAAAAGTGTTAATAAGTGTGACCATATGCTGTTTAAAGTGAAGGAATGTGTAGTTTGTGTGACTATTGATCATCCACTTGCCACATGAATTTGGTTTTTGTGTGGCCTTTGGTAACATTTAGTCACACAAATCATGTTTTGGCTACACTTAAATAATATGTGACAAACTGTTTAGTGTGACTATATGTACTAGATTTTGGCTACACTTAAATAATGTGTGACAAACTGTTTTGTGTGACCGTATATGGCATTTGGTCATACTATTAGAAGCAAATGTGACTATAAGTTTAGTGTGACCATATATGGCATCAAGGTTACTTGTATTTGTCACACGTTCCAAATGCATATGTGACTAAATGATCTGGAACAAAATCACCAGTTACGTTTAGTCACATAAGGGTCGATTGAGTGGCAATAGAGTTCTTATGGTCACACATTCGAAATGCTCATGTGTGACTAATTCGTAAATGCTGTCAATTTACCTACCTTCAGCCACACAAATATTCGAATGTGTGGCTGTTCCAAATCGACCATGTGTGACCATAGGTCGTTTTTGTACTAGTGTATGTGTTGAGGATTCTAACCCTATAACACTTTTGTATTACACTTTGTGTGGAATCTCTCTTCCCACTCTCTTTGAATGAACACATTTCTCTTTGTTGAAACGGATATTTATAGCGAGGAAGTTACTATTGCTTCATGTGGGAATAGTGATTTTGCCAACTGGTCGTAGATAGGCACATGCCTAGTCTTCTAGCTTAAGTGTCCTTTTGGTTTACCGGAGTTGACAGTAATGCGTACCCGTGAGCCACTTTAGTGTCTTGGGAAGGAGCAATGGTTATCTTCCCAAGGGTTTTTCCGTTTAAACGTGTTTATAAAATCCCACCTAACTATCAGGGCACAAGTGTTGTGCTCTGTTGGTCTGTTCAGAGAGCTGAGAGATCGTCAAGGTATTGTTGCCCTTGATGATCCCTTATACTTGAGCAAAAGTTCCTAGTACATACTGGCTGACATGCATTAGTAAGTTCACAAGTAAACTTTGATGATGTCTAAGACTTGAACATTTGCTGGAGCTGCTCGCTGACTTTATCTTCTTGAACTTTTCTTCAAGTAATATTAGATTCATTAATACTGTATCTGGATCTTGGACCTTGATTAAGTAACTCACTCATTCTACAAGTAGCGTGACTTCTTGATTAGTTAGTTTCTTCTATAGTTAGGTGAGGTGTTCGTTGTCTTATGTGAAAGGTGGTCAGGGATAAAGAGACATTTGTCAGATCTTAGTGTCCCTGATGCTGCTCAGATACTTTCTTCACTGATTCTGCATCAATGAGGTAAAGTGAATCTTCAGTTGTCTTTGACGTTTCATGAAGCATTCTGTTTTGAGCTTCTCCTTATATCAGGGAGTGACATACTCACTGACTTATCAAAGAGTAAGAAAGCTCACTGATATTCTCAGTGAGTGACTTGGCTATTTTATGTTCAAATATTTTTCAGGGACATTTGGGTCAAATATTGACCCAACAATGTCCCCCTATTTGAATATAGAAATAGCCTGAGTCTTATCAGAGATAAGTGAGCATAACGGCTTTTTCTTATAGTCTGAGCTACAAAAACGGTTTAACAAATGATTTTTGTTTAGGCTATATTGTTTGATACCACCTGTTGGATTTTATGAAAGATAAGTGAGCATAACAACTTCTTCTTATGCTCTAAGTTGCAACATAGTTAAAGTAAACAATTTTTTTTATTTTTTATTTTTTATTATTTTATTATTTTTTATACTAATTGTTGAGGTTGAAGCTGTGTCCCAGCTTTGAGTTGCCATCTTGCTCTTGGTTCTTATGTTCACTTGTCTGAGCTCTTTCTTCAGGTAGTGGTGATTCTTTCTTGAGGTCCCTAAGATGTCTCCCTGAACATTTTCACTCAGGGTTTTAATTCTACACTTAGGATATTTTACATTAAGATTCTAGTGCGATTGTTCAACACTTATACAGATAGCCTAAGTGATTATCAGTTGTAAGTGAGCATTATGGCTTCTTCTTAAAGACTGATTCACAACAAAGAAAAAAAAATGAAACTAGTTATCAGATACTTTGTTGATGTAGCTTAAGTTTCTACTTCAGTTTGTTTGTCCTGAACCATTTCCTTTGTACTCAAGGACTGTGTCCCTGAATTTAGTTCTTTTTAGGCCACTTTCTGATGCCTAATTGCATACTTAGATTCTTCAATCTTTTGTTGTGAACTCAGTCCCTGATGATCATATATCAGGTTCACATTTCCTTTTGATTGTGACTGACTTAGATTCTCATAAATGCTTTCTCCCCCTCAAAAACTGCAACTTTAGTGGTAGTTTTTGGAGTTCTTGCATTTATGGTTATGGTTCAAGATCTAAGGACTATGTCCTTGATGTTTTTCTATCACTGATTAAAGCTTGCTCAGTCTTCTGTAGTGGTACTTGGTCATGATATCAGATAGGAAAATGGTGTATATGCCTATAGCCCTTCTTCATTGTCCTGATAAGTAACTTGATTTCTCCACATGTCATTTATTCCTGGTTTAGTTAGAATGATAGACACATGTACTATCAGAGAGTAATTTTCTCTCTGATAGCTCATCAGAGAGTGACTCACTGATGCTATGAATTAGCTGTTAGTGGGTGACACTGTCTGATTCACTGAGAATCAGTGAAAAGTTTTAGACTATTTTATTCATGAATACATATCAGAGAAGATTAGATCACATTTTGATTCATTAATCTTCCCTATCTAACTATACAGATAGTCTAAACTATATCAGTATTAAGTGAGCATTGGCTTCTTCTTACATACTGATTTTTACATCAAAGAATTACAATATTTTACAAATCTAATTCTATTGATGTCGCTGAAGGATATATAGACGCTAAGACTTGATTCCATTCTCTTCAGTTCTGTAACCTCCTTATCTTTAGTCCAGTGTCTTTGTAGTTCAGCAGCTAGTTTTGGTACCCGGTTGAGTTTGTTTGGGTTTTAATGCTATGACTTTTCAGCAAGCACTCTGGTCAGAGACTTATAGAATCAGGTGGTACTTGCTTACCACCTGATTCGTACAATGTAGTCCATGAACTGAACAAGCTGATTCACTCTCTGATGCAAGATCAGGTGGCGGATCAAGTTTGTTCAAAGAGCTAGGATCAGGGGTTGTTCTGTTTACTTGGCTAATTTACACCAAGGGTGGACTTGTGTGGATTTTCCCGTCTTCCCATAGATTAGCCAAGTATAACCCAGGATGTAAGCGCGTCTTCTTGCTTACAAGTTGGGCAGCAACAAGGATTGAAACATCATTGATTTTCATCCTTTGTTGCTTGACGTCTTTAGGTGAAGTTTCTTAAGGATTAGGAGCTACTTTATGCAATGAATAGCCCCTAATATACAATTTGTACCTATCCCTAAAGACGTATCCTCTTCCCCATTCTATCTCTCCCTTCAGATGCCCCTGATGACCCTCGTTTTCATACATAATGGTTGTTACTGAGATCAACCATGTAACATTCCTAAATGTGACTACTTTGATGGCCAACGAAAGCCTAATTGGCAATGAAGATCTCGCCATCTATTCGACCTTTGATGATGAAGGCAATTACACAGGACGTCATGGTCCAGGTAAACCTGTTTCTGATCAAAGGTACTTGAGACTCTATCACTATAACACTATGTGTTATTTTTGTTGACTAGAATCTCTTGACGGCTTGGGGTGATAGGTGTGGCTTGCATCGAGGGTTGAGGGAGGGTAGATGTGATATCTCTTTGCAAAAGAACGGTTTGAATGCAACCATATTGCTCAAAAAGACGCTCAAGGATGTTATGGAGGGGAAATTAGATGATGGGGATTGGTATAGGATTGTGGTTTTAGTTTATTAGCCATCATTTAAGAACGGCTAAATGTTATTAGCAGTCATTTAAGAATGGATCTAGATCATGGAATTGATCCACCGGCTTTGTTACCACTTGTTGGTCCGATTCAACTTGAGCGACTCATGAATTAACAGAATAATCATAAATAAGTGACGTTTTGACATTGAAAGATGAACGTGTTTACGATACATGATGGGAAAAATTACAAGGTTACTCAAGAACCCACTTAGACACACTAATAACACTTGGGTGGCTTTTCAAGGGGATAGTTGTAAAAAGCTATCCCTGTTGAGTGACAAATTGAAATCACAAAGATTCAAACTAAGCTTGAATTCTATGTGTTGAGGATTCTAACACTATAACACTTTTGTATTACACTTTGTGTGGAATCTCTCTTCTTACACTCTTTGAATGCACACATTTCACTTTGTTGAAACGGATATTTATAGCGGGGAAGTTACTATTGCTTAACGTGAGAATAGTGATTTGGAAAACTGGTTGTAGATAGGCACTTGCCTAGTCTTCTAGCTTAAGTGTCCTTTTGGTTTACCGGAGTTGACAGTAATGCGTACCCGTGAGCCACTTTAGTGTCTTAGGAAGGAACAATGGTTATCTTCCGAAGGGTTTTCCCGCTTAAATGTGTTTGTAAAATCCCACCTAACTATCAGGGCACAAGTGTTGTGCTCTGTTGGTCAGTTCAGAGAGCTGAGAGATCCTCAAGGTATTGTTACCCTTGATGATCCCTTTTACTTGAGCTAAAGATCCTAGTACATACTAGCTGACATGCATTAGTAAGTTCACAAGTAAACTTTGATGATATCTAAGACTTGAACATTTGCTGGAGCTGCTCGCTGACTTTATTTTCTTGAACTGTTCTTCAAATAATCTTAGATTCATTAATACTGTCTCTGTATCTTGAACCTTGATGAAGTTACTCGCTGATTCTACAAGCAACAAGATTTCTTGATCAGTTAGTTTCTTCTATAGTTAGGTGAGGTGTTCGTTGTCTTATCAGAAAGGTGGTTAGGGATAAAGAGATATTTATCAGATCTCAGTGTCTCTGATGCTGCTCAGATACTTTCCTCACTGATTTTGCATCAGTGAGGTAAACTGCATCTTCAGTTGGTCTTTGACGTTTCATGAAGCATGTTGTTTTGAGCTTCTCCTTATATTAGGGAGTGACATACTCACTGACTTATCAGAAAGTAAGAAAGCTCACTGATATTTTCAGTGAGTGACTTGGCTATTTTATGTTCAAATACTTTTTAGGGACACTTGGGTCAAATATTGACCCAAAAATCTCTACCTATTTGAATAAAGAAATAGCCTGAGTTTTAGAAGAGATAAATGAGTATAACGGCTTCTTCTTATACTCTAGGTTACAACAAAGGTATAGCAAACGATTTTTGTTTAGGCTATATTGTTTGATACCACCTATTGGATTTTATCAAAGATAAGTGAGCATAACAGCTTCTTCTTATGCTCTGAGTTGCAACATAGTTAAAGTAAACAATTTTTTTTCTTATATATTTGTTGAGGTTGAAGCTGTGTCCCAGCTTTGAGTTGCCATCTTGATCTTGGTTCTTAACTTCATTTGTCTGAGCTCTTTCTTCAGGTAGTGATGGTTCTTTCTTGAGGTCTCTAAGATGACTCCGTGAACATTTTCACTCAGGGTTTTAATTCTACACTTAGGATATTTTACGTTAAGATTCTAGTGATATTGCTCTACACTTATATAGATAGCCTAAGTGTTTACCACTTGTAAGTGAGCATTATGGCTTCTTCTTACAGACTGATTCACAACAAAGAAAAAAAATAAAACTAGTTATCAGATTCTTTGTTGATGTAGGTGAAGTTTCTACTTCGATTTGTTTGTCTTAAACCATTTCCTTTATACTCATGCGCTATGTCCCTGACGTTCGTTCTTTTCAAGCCACTTTCTGATGCCTAATTAAATATTTAGATTCTTCAATTTTTGGTCGTGAACTCTGTCCTTGATGATCAGTTATCAGGTTCACATTTTCTTTTGATTGTGGCTGAATTAGATTCTCATAAATTATTTCTCCCCCTCAAAAACTACAACTTTAGTGGTAGTTTTTGGAGTTCTTGCATTTATGGTTATGGTTCAAGTTCTAAGGACTATGTCCTTGATGTTTTTCTATCACTCATTGAAGCTTGCTCAGTCATTTGTAGTGGTACTTGGTCATGATATCAGATAGGTCAATGGTGTATATGCCTATAGCCCTTCTTCATTGTCCTAATAAGTAATTTGGTTTCTCCACATGTCATTTATTCCTGGTTTAGTTAGAATGATAGACACAGGTACTATCAGAGAGTAATTTTCTCTCTGATAACTCATCAGAGAGTGACTCACTGATGCTATGAATTAGCTGTTAGTGGGTGACACTCTCTGATTCACCGAGAATCAGTGAAAAGTTTTTGTTGGATCGATATACTCTGACCAAACTAACTTGTAGCTTGTCTACGGTTTAACAACTTTGAATGAATTCAAAACTATTAATAGTGAAACACTGATATACTTTGCTAAGTATGCGGAATCTACTTCAACAAAGCTAAGAAGAATTTAATAAACGACTTTGAATATTATTAAAACCTTGAACCTGCTTTCTTACACAGATTCACTAACAAACTCTAAACTCTAATAATCGTATATCACTAATCGCATATACTTGTCTCTCTAAAACACATATATCTCTAATGCCAACCTAGGGATCCTTTTATAGGCACAAGGAAAACCCTAGTCGGTTTACAATACTTGAACGACAAGTAAATTCTAATTATAACTCTTAATCTAATACGAATATTCTAGAATTACACATTAGTCCTTAAACTATTTGCATGGCAGTCCTTTAACGAGCAGCAGTACTTTAATCGAATAGCAGTACTTTGACTTGAGTAGCAGTACTTTGACTTTTATAGCCCAACAATCCTCCCCTAACTTGAATTCTACTTGCTTGATTTCAAGTTTCTTTGTATGTCTTTAACTTCAATACTTTATCTTCAAGGAAAGGTTGTTTCTTCAAACCTGACTCGTTATTGTTTTGTCATCATCAATGCAAATAGTATCTTCAATCTTCATCAGCAACAATTCTTTTCAGCATCAGATCTTTTCAGCAACTCAGCATCATATTGGCAATATGTACATCAGATCTTAAGAGTTTCATACTATTCTCATCACTTCCAGGTGTGTTAACTCCTGTGAGAGGTGAATCATTGAAAACTTAATGGATTTTGATGTCTCTTTACCAAAGCCATTAACTCTGGAGTAGCCAATGTTTAGATTTAGGAAAAACCATGGTACATTGATAACCATATGATTTTTAGCAAATCATCAGCTATCAACGGATTTGAGTAGTCTTTACCAAATAGCCGTTTGCTTTTGGACTAGCTAGTTCTTTTAGTACAATCACTACCATGGTGAACTAATTACCATATAATGGTTTTCCACAGCCTTTACCACAAAGCCATTATCTTGTGGGCTAGCCAACTCTTCACTAATATAGATATGGTGAGTTGAAAACCATACAATTTTTTAGTAAATTGCCAACTAAAAACGGATTTGATAATCACATCAGAGCGTACCCTCATGATGAGTCAAACTCTTTCTTGTTTATTAAACATGGTGAGTTGATTACCATTTGTTGTGTAGTACAAGTACTAACACCATGCTGTTGCTTTCAAAACCATTTGTTGCTGTTTAATCTTTGTGCTTCAAAATGTTTTTGCACTTATCAAAAATTACTAATTTTATCAAAAGACTTTACTGGTTTTATGCTGCAAGCAGTACTTTGAGAAAGTACTGTCTGACCAGCAGTACTTTGAAGAAAGTATTTTATTTTTCAAAAGATTTATATAATAATGAAACCATACCAGTAGTTATGCATTAATCTTCAAATTCAGTAGTCCACTTGATGAATAATTTTATGACCATCAATGCTACTTCATCCTCTTGTTCCACTTCCATTCCATGCTCTAGCATTCTGATCATCAGATCTCTTGTGAGTGGATATCTTTGTTCTGCTAGCATATGAATCATAGTGCCATCTTCTAACTCTAAAACATGTATCCCAACTGATCCAAAGAATCTCCATCTGTTAACCTCCCAGTTGTCTTGATTTTCCCACAAAGCACTGTCCTTAGACTCCTCTGTCTCCCAGATTGTTGTGAGATCTCCTAACAATATCAAACCTATTCCTTGTGGTGGAATATGCTCAAAATAAGTTTGCACTTGGAGATATAACTGAAGCATATCATCTCTATCAATCAGATGTAGAATATCCCATAATGAATTAAACACTCTAAAACTTCCATCTAGTCTATGAAAGATTAGATAATCTCCTTCTTTAGATTCTACAACTGAAAAAGTAGATATCTTGGACTTCTTATCAGAATCTTCTTTCAATTTTGGATTCTCAAAGTCAACAACTCTAAGATAATTTCTGAGCTCATCAACTGTGTCTGTTCTTAATTCAACAGCTTCCTTGAACTTCTTTGATGGCTGTTCATCAGTAACTCTTTTCCTCTTTGAGCTTCTTGTAGCAGCTCTTTCCTTTCTTTTATCTTCAAGCTTGTCATCTTCAAAAGAAATAATGCCTGCAAGATCTCTTTGAATAGCTTCTCTAACAGCATCATACAGATCCTTCATCTCTGTATATGTCAATCTAACTAAACCTGTGTATCCTTGACCTTTCAGATAAGCCATCATATCATTCCTTTCTCTAGCTTTACTAATTGGCCTTCTTGATTGAACATTCTTTCTTGATTCTTCAGCATCTATCTCTGCTTGTAATATTCTAGCTGCTTCCTCATTTTTGGCAACCTGAATTTGTCTTAACTGTGCCAATGTCATCTTCTTCTTCTTCTTTTCTATCAAGATCCCTTTGCCTTTATCTTTTGGATCTATCTCTTGTGCAGGTTGAGAAGAAGTGTGATGTTGTTGTTCAACCTCATGAATACTAATACCTCTTTGACTTGACATATTAAGCATGATATCAGCAATTGTTTCATCATCACTGTTAGTATGAGCTATATCATCTTCTTCCTGAGCTGGTTTAGAAGGACCTACTTCCTCTTGAACTTGAATTGAAGGACCAATATCCTCTTCAAAATCTAAGGTTCTAGGTGTACCAATGAATTGCCTCTCAGTACCTTGTTGAGCAGTACTTTCTTGAGCAGTACTTTCAGCTTCAGCTCCTTCTAAGTTTATTTCCTCAGTATCACCACTTCTCACTTCAACAGTAGCTTCTTCCAAATTTATTTGCTCTGTTTCATCACTCTTCCTCTCAACAGTATCTTGAGGAATATTTTCAGGTGGTGTCCTCTGAGTATCATCCATAAATCCAGCATCTTGTTCAAAATCTTGTTCAAAATCTTGTTCAAAACCAGCATCATCTTCATTCAAATTCTCTAAATTCCTCCCCATTTGGAATGAAGATTGCTTCTTAGACTTTTTCTTCTTAGAAATCTTTGTAGGTATCCTACCACTTTTCTTCTGAGACTTCACCCATAATCTATGGTGTTGAACTAGTGGCCAAACATACCTCTTCAATCTCTGAAACTTAGTCTTTAATTTGTCTATCTTAGCAGCTTGAGCCTCACTCTCCTTCTTCAACCTCTTTAACTCCCTTGTTAAAGCATAATTGTCCAATTCTACCTCTTCTTCTTCAAATTGCTTAGACACATTTGTGGAAGAATCAGCAATAGGAGATGGTGGATTATTCATACCTTGGTCTGACTCCTCATGAGTAGGAATGTCCATAGGAGCAGTACCTTACCTAGTAACAGAATGTGGAGAAGCAGTATGTTGAGAAGCAGTGGGTTCAGGAATACTAACTTCTCTAGAAACTGGAGACTCTTGGCTTGCTGACTCAGAATTTGCTTCTTGCTCTTGCTCTTGCTCTGCATCTCTAACAACTTGTGCAACTCCCAATATATGAGCAGTCAAAGGTGTGTTGGTTCCAGAAAACTTTGCACTTTGTTTAGATAGAAAAGTAAACACCTTTGATGGAAGTTTGACAGTGGGTAAAAAACTTTGAGGTTTAGGGACATCCTCAAGTTGATTGTTCAAGAATAACTGAACAAACCTTGGATACATCAAAAATGGTGAACCATTACCAATATGTGTAAGCATACCATCCAGAATGAGTCTTGAGAAATTGAATCTTCGATTGGTAGCCAAACCCACTAATGCAGATGCAATATTTTGACCAAATTGATCAAAAGAAGTACTCTTGGGACTCAAACAATGAAGTAGAACGTGAATTAGGTACTTCCAATGAGAACAAAACAAAGGCTTTTGAAAAGTAAGCTTCGTCAGATCGCCTTCATAACCTAAATCACTTAAAGTGTCCCAAAGCACTTGTTTTTCAAAACGAACAGCCCCCCCTTCATCATCAAACATCAACACATCCCTAATCGTGGCCTCAGTAATCCTAATAGCTCGTCCAGCAACCGTAACCCTAATCAACGAATCACCTTCTTTCGTTGCAGTAGCCCAAAATTCTTGCATCCAGGGACCAATAACATCAGGGTCAACTAAAATAGAGTAGTTGATGGAAGACCCAGTTAAGAAATCAATGATCGCATGAAAATCAAGATTATCCCTTGTCTTGTCCAAATTAGCGATCATATTATGTTTGCTAACAGTAAGGCGATTAGCCATGATGAGTTGGTAGAGAAGAATTCGCTTTGAGTGTGTGTTTTGATAAAAAGATTGTGGTGTAAAAGCGAATGAGGGATCTCAAATACGTAAAAAGGCGGGGAAATAGGAGTGAGTTTCTTTAAATAGGATGAAAATAAATCAAACTCTTAATAATAAAGTTACCATTTGGATTAACTTATTATCTCCGCCGTAAGGAATTAATTAACCGTGAGCCCCACAATTTTTTGACCGTTGGAACAGTACGTCCACGTAAGCAGTACGTTGAAGCAGTACGTTGCTGAAGCAGTACTTTGAGCAACAAAGCAGTACGTTCCATCTTGTTATCCACAATCGATACTCCAAACTAAAACCAAGAACTTGTAAAAGATTCATGCTTAAGTTCTAACTAATAGCTAATGTTGCCTCCCCTCAAATACAACATATAGGCTAAACTAAACTATTAAAACCAATACTTTCATTAAGACCGAATAGAAAGTATACTAACTAATACTAAAGCCTCCCCTCAAATGTAGCCTAGTAGTTAATCATCCCAATGCTCACAACTAAGTGGTTGAATCTTGAAACATCAAATCCCTTAGTGAGTAGATCAGCTACATTATCATCTGTGTGAACCTTAACCACATTTATAAGCCTGTGCTCCTAACTAAATTTCCTTTGACCAGCTTGTTGATGTTCTTAAAATTAACATGACCTAGTCTTCTGTGCCACAGATGTGCTTCTTCCAATGATGCCTTTGCTACTAAACATGTTGCTCTTCCAGCAGAATTGAGACTCTTTAAGTCTAAACTGTATACATCATTGGTTCTTGGTACTCTCAATGTCACCAAGTGATCATCAACAAATTTAAACTCAGGGGAGAGAATGAGACATTCTGTATCAGTAAACAGAATTGGATACTTCTTGTCACAAATTTGAGATACTGACAAAAGATTGAACTTGAGCTCCTTTACATATCTAACATTCTCAAAATCAATACATCCAGCCTTGATTGTTCCTTTGCCAGTGATTCTTCCTCCATCAGGATCATTACCAAATGCAACTCTTCCTCCATAATATGCCTTAAAGTCTGACAGGATCTCCTTGTCCCCTGTCATGCTGCCAGAGCAACCACTATCAACAATAATATGATCTTTAAGCTCCTCCTCTGGGTTGCCCTGCACATTAAAGAAAAGGGTTAGTTTCTTTTAGGAACCCAAGCCATTACTGACTTGTGTTCCCCTTGTGGAGTGACATACTTGAATTCCTTCAGTATGTAATCTCCACTGGTTTTAAAGGCATGGTCAATTATTATTTGAGTTGGTCCCATGTCCTGTGTTGTAGTATCAACAACACTCCCTGTTTCACCCTTATCTGATGAAAGTACTTCTTGTTCCCCATCAGTACTTTCTTTCTTAACCCAATTTCGTTTGACCTTAGGTTTCTCTGAGCTAGGTACTCTGCTTGAGGTGGAAGACCTTTTATATGAATTGAATCTCTTAGGTCTTCTATGTGAAACAGTATGAGCAGTACCATGAGTGGGTGAAAACTTATCAGTCCTTTGAGAAGGTATTTCTTGAGACTTATCAGATTGTGAAGGTACTGGTGATTTGGAAAACATTCTTTTCTGGTGAGGGTACCTATAGTCTTTTGAGAAGTTACTATGGTTGACCCTATTTGAGTGATTCCAAACTGGTCTAGTCTCTCTTGGCTTATGGGTGGGAGGTTTATTCTTTGGAAACTGACTTAAGTATTCTGAGTGAAAGTCACAGTGCTTAATCAAGTGATCAGGACTATAGCATACATAACATAACTTTCTCTCCATATTCCCAAATCCTCTTCTATGATTAAAAGGTTTCCTGTAGTAAGCAGTATTTTGAAAAGTTTCTCTTGGAGGTACTGCTGAATGTCCAGCAGTACTTTGAAAAGTTTTTGGAGGTACTGCTTGTTTTTGAAAGGCTGTAGGAAACTTTTGATCATGACCCCTTTGAAAATCATTCTTAGGCTTCTCAGAACTAATTCTACCATTAAGCTTCTTCCTAAACTCTAGGTTGTCTACACCATAACGAGAAACATCTGTCCTAAGAGGTTGAAACTGACTAGTGGGTGGAGGAACTGAGTGATACTCCTTATCTTTCTTAAACTCAGGAGGTGATTCACTAATTGGTTCCTCATTCCTAGATGTGTTTTCTTCTGAGCTTGTAAGGTCATCATCACTAGGTGGAATCTCTTCCTTAGCACTAGGTGGAGTTTCTTCCTTATCACTAGGTGAGGTCTCATCTGAACTACTAGCTTCACCATAACCTAGTCCAGCTCTACTGTTTATTACTCTTTGTTTTTCAACAAATTGAACATGTGATAGACCAGCCTGTTTAATACTACCAAGTCTTTCTAACAAAGTATCTCTTTCCTTAGTAATCTTTTCTAATTCAGACACCTTACATCCTAACTTCCATTCACTTAATTTCAATTGGTAATCTTGTTGCTCATATTTTTCTGCCCAAGCTATTTCATTATTTTCATGTGTTAAAATTTTGGCTTCCATTGACTCTAAAGTTAATTGATAACCAGCTACCTCAGACCTAGCTGTTCTACAATTATCTCTTTCAGTCACATAATCTTTAAGCAACTTTTGATAAACATCATTACACTTAGAGCATACCTCAGAGACATTGGATGAACTTGGTGAAGTGGCTACCATAGCAATCTGAACAGGTTCATCTTCATCCTCCATGCTCCAGTCAAAGCTTCCAAGACCATCTCTTGATTCCAAAGCAGCATATCCAGGTTCCTCATCAAAAGCTGTGCCCCAATCAAACTCTTCCATTGCAACCATAGAATAGGTTACAGGTTCATCATCAAATTCAGCACTCCAGTCAATCTCTGCTAAATTTTCTTGAGCCACCAAAGCTTTTGGTTGTGATTCAGTAATAGGAACCTCCTTTCTTTCAACCTTGGGTTGTTCAATCATCCTGTTTGCCTGATATTTTGCAAACTTGCATTCCCTTGCAAAGTGTCCAAGCTTTTGACAATTGAAACATTCAATCTTAGATTTGTCAAAAGTGATACCTTGTTTGGCTTTGAAATCAATTCCCCTTCCTGTCTTGTTTATGAACTTCTTGATCCTAGCAGTGATCATAGCTACTTGCCATCTTATGTCAATCTCTTCTAAAGCATCTTCTTCAATCTGCAACAAGTCTTCTTGATAGGTAACAGGTAAAGTGGCTTGTTGTGCAAAGAAGGAACATACAATTTCATCAGAATTGGTGTTGTTTGTTGGTGATGGGTTTGGGGTAGTTGTGGTTGTGCAAACATGCTGTGAATCACCAACAGTACTTTGAGAAGGATAAGCAGTACTTTTAGTGGAAGTACTGCTTCTGTTTTCAGAAGATACAAAAGCTATGTTGTGAGTTTTCTGAGAACTGTGACCATTCATCTCTTGCTCGTAGACTTTCAAATTGTTATAGAGATCATCAAAGTCCATAGACTCCAATCCAGGTTGGCCTCTAATCATAGTAGCAACCACATGCCAGACAGATGGCAAACTCCTTAAGAACTTCAAATTTGCATCTTCAACAGATACCTCTGCTCCATATAGTTCTAGCATACTAAGTAGGTTTTGGAATCTGTCATAGGCAGCATCAAGACTTTCTCTTTCACCAACAGTGAAGGTTTCAAATTGCTGCTTCAATAAGTTTCTATGCATCTTCTTTGAAGCATCATTACCTCCAAATCTTGTCTTGATAGCAGCCCATAATTGTTTTGCATCCTTAGCATCATGAAACTTCAATAGGTGACCATCAGGAATAGCAGACAGCAGTATGTTGAGAGCCTTATCTTGATTTCTCTTTGTAGCTGCTGGTAAGGGTGGTTGAGGTGGTTTGGGTTGTCCTTCAATTTGTAGAGGTTCATCAAGAACAACATTACCATTGACAATTACATCCCATAGAGCATGGTCAGTAATAGCAAGGTACTGTCTCATCTTCATGCTCCAGAGATCATATTCTCCCTTCTTGATGATAGGAATTCTAAGTGAGGTGATGGATGGGATAGGTGCAGCTTCAGTCGACATTGTTAAGGGTTTGTTGATAAATCGGTTTTAAGGGTTTCTTCTTAATCAGAGTCTCCACACAAGCTCTGATACCACTTGTTGGATCGATATACTCTGACCAAACTAACTTGTAGCTTGTCTACGGTTTAACAACTTTGAATGAATTCAAAACTATTAATAGTGAAACACTGATATACTTTGCTAAGTATGCGGAATCTACTTCAACAAAGCTAAGAAGAATTTAATAAACGACTTTGAATATTATTAAAACCTTGAACCTGCTTTCTTACACAGATTCACTAACAAACTCTAAACTCTAATAATCGTATATCACTAATCGCATATACTTGTCTCTCTAAAACACATATATCTCTAATGCCAACCTAGGGATCCTTTTATAGGCACAAGGAAAACCCTAGTCGGTTTACAATACTTGAACGACAAGTAAATTCTAATTATAACTCTTAATCTAATACAAATATTCTAGAATTACACATTAGTCCTTAAACTATTTGCATGGCAGTCCTTTAACGAGCAGCAGTACTTTAATCGAATAGCAGTACTTTGACTTGAGTAGCAGTACTTTGACTTTTATAGCCCAACAGTTTTAGATTATTTTCTTCATGAATACATATCAGAAAAGATTAGATCACATTTTGATTCATTAATCTTCCCTATTTTACATTTTACACGGTTACGAGTTACGTATTAAATTTTAACAACATTTTAACACTCCGACAAGCTCGTGTCTCATCTAAAATATATATAAAAAAAATTATTTTGACAAGTTATAACATTTTTTTAATTCTTGGATTTTTACGTTACCCGATATAACGTTCTCGTATTTAAAAAACTTTACATTGTCAATAATAGGGATCACACTACACATTATAACTCTTTATTTAGCCACAAAAATCAACCACTCCAGTGATTGTTTCTTCAATCCCACGCCCTTGCCCTTGAAATGACTTCTAGATATTTTGCATAGTTACATCTTTTCTTTTTCCTTAATAACTTACTACCTTTCTTTTTCTTTCATTTTCGCTAAAACTAATAACACCAACGTATTTTCTCTCTTCTTTGCTTGCAATTACCGAACCAAACATAACCATAAATTCACCATTCATTTGATTTTTTCTACTAAGTTACTTTCATCTAGTATTGAAAGCTTAATGTACTAGTTAATATCTTTAGTTCAATTTCATCAAAAGTCACTATAAACTACAACAATCTCATCTTTTCCATGGGTTCTTTTGAAGACTAAGCAAGGTTCTTGAAAGGGTTTATAAAGGTTTTATAAGGGAGGGTTTTATTTTGGAAGCTTGGGTTCAAGATATATATTGGGTTAATATTTGTGTATTTGGTTTAGATAGTTTAACATTTTGGGTTATTTTAGTCACTAATCACTCGTTAATCCTTTACATTGTAAGTAATCTTCATAAACATTTTCTTGTACTTTCCTAATCTTTATCATACATATATGTTTTGTTAGGAATCGATCGATTACACTATAAGGTGGTTAAACCATTGTGACTTTGTGTATATGATATATTGAGTTAATATGATTAAGTATGCAGAATCTCTCTAAGCACACTTAGAAGGTTATTTGTATTATGGAAATGGAAAGTAATGCTTTTGTAACGAACAATGAACATGCAATGTTAACACCAAACGATTCAATATTATTCAAGATAATACGAGTGATCTTTTCTTTATCACTAGGGTTACAACGTTGAATCTTATGTTCTTACGACTTGTGATATTGTTGTGTTTGTTCTATGTTCTTAACAGATTTGAAAGTTAGTTACAATTAGAAGTCACAGTTGACTACTAAGCTAAGATCTTCTTTTATAGTCCAAGAAGATCTTTACAATATTGTTAAGTCTTGTCAAGACATATCGAGCTACTTGCTAGCTTATGTGTGTCAGTAACTAAGATACAACATGTATCTATGTTTACAACTTGTTCTGTGAATATAACATAATGACTGAGCACATGGGATAAGATATTATCTACCGTATATTATTGACTTTAGTATACTTATCCATCCAGTCAACCAGACTTAATATCTCCAGCAAGCAGACTTAACATTCGAAGAGCAGACTTAGTTCTGTTACTCACCATAATTAATAGCTAGACTTAGCCACCAGACTTAACTTCAACGACCAGACTTAACCAGCAGACAACCAGCAGACTTAACTAGGTACTCACCAGACTTAACTCTACTGCTACCAGATTTAATCACTTAAGAGTATTTCCTGATACTTAATCTTCAGAATATTTAATTCCCAACAATCCTCCCCTAAACATGTGAATCTATTTCAACATGTTTTCTGAATTAAATGAGGAATTGTGAAGATCTTTCAAACACTTCATAGTCAGACCTTTGGACTGAACTTTCTTTTATTCTGAAAGATTAATATCTATCTCAGTAACTCATCTGCTTTCTGATCTTTGACTTCAACAATATCAATACACATCTTCAGGCTTCAAACATTGACCTAAAAATGGTGCAATTTCCTTGGATGGAGGAATTATAAGAGGCAATGATTTCAACAAGTGAAATCATCTATCAGCATGCCTTTGCAAGTGATGAACAAACCTAGTGAACTGAAATTGAAACTTTTCTATGTTTGACCTAGATAGGACTTTCTCCTTTTGAATGCTTCATCCCTTCTGAATATACATAATACTCCAGAATCAGCTCTGATCTTGTCATTTTCAACCTCTATGTCATCATCTTGTATCCTCCCTTACATTTTGTTAATCTTCCTTGGGCTTTATTTCCTCCCATGAGATGTTTCTTCCCCTGGATAGCAAATAACATTTTCTCCCCTGTTTGGAAGATCTCTCACCATGTACCAAAATATTTCTCTCCTCATCATCTGATCTACCAATGTGAACTTGTTTTCAGACAATGTTGTACATGAGCCATCAATTCCTTAAGAGTTTAATTTGCTGCCCTCATCACTTCTAGGTGTGTTAACTCCTATGAGAGGTGATTCATGGGGCAATAACTCATAATCCATCATTTGATGGTTTTCTGAGTCATTTTTATTCCAAAAATCCTTTTGAAGGGATCAAGTGTAGTTACAAACACTCAATCAGAATTTCAGTTTAAAGCAACCTCTGGTTGTGTGAGAACCAATGTTTTCAGTTATAAATAACTGCCTGTGAAAAGATAAACCTATTCAAAAGGCTTTCTTGACAGGGTTTCCAGCTCATAGCAATTGTTGCCTCTAACACAAGTGTTAGATTCACTTTTACTAGTTGTTCTTTCTATCAGATGTCCTTAGACTTGCTCATTATACTTAAAAGTATAAAATGATAAAAAGTGAGTTGTATCAGTTACTTTCTGATCAACGAAGTCATCAATTCAATGTGAAACATCATAATCAAGCATCAAGAAAGAAGTTTTAAGGAGGTTTGAAATTCCCAAACTCTTTCTTTCATAAACCTATTATGTCAGCAACTAGTATCTCCATTCTGCTCACACATTTCACTTGAAACTTCTTTTATGCTCAAATATTCATACCTGAAATAGTTAGTCTAAAACCAAAAGAACAATGTACAAAGTACTTGTCTTGTATTAGAATAATCATAGGACTATCTGTATGAATAACACAATTTAAATTTGTACAAACAGCACAAACTTTTGTAATAGCAGTATTAACTGACAAAGCTAGCAGCACAAACAAAAATTTATATACAAAAACACATCAGATTGAAAATTTTAAGGATTAAGCATTCCAATACTTGCTACCAAGTACTGAAACCTTCTAACATCAAAAGCTTTTGTTAGCAGATCTGCAAAGTTGTGTTCTGAAGCAATTTTAAGAACTTGAATTAATCTTTTCTCATTGCAGTATCTTATAAAGTGATGTCTAATTTCAATGTGTTTTGATTTAGAATGTTGTACTAGATTTTTAATAATACAAATTGTACTACTAATATCAATATGAATAACAATGTTCATAAAATTGTACCCATAGTCAAGAAGTTGGTTTTGAAGCCATAGGACTTGAGCACAGCAACTTGCAGCAGCTACATATTCAGCTTCAGTTGTTGAAGTAGCCACAATTGTTTGCTTCTTACACTACCATGAGATAAGTCTACACCCAAGGAATTGACATCCTCCAGTTGTTGACTTTCTGTCCAAGCTAGCACCAGCATAATCACTATCTAAGAATGCTACCAAGTCAAAAGGAGATTCCCTTGAATACCATAAACCCAACCTAGGTTTACCCTTGAGATATCTAAAAATCCTCTTGACTGCTATTAAATGAGAAACCTTTGGAGTTACTTGAAATCTTGCACAAGCACAAACAGAGAACATGATATTAGTTCTTGATGATGTAAGATACATCAAAGAACCTATCATAGATCTGTAAGTGTGTACATCTACATTGTCTCCATCTAAGTCTTTTAGAAGTGGCTTCTCAGAGTCCATTGGTGTGCTTGCCACTTTTGAATAAGCAAAGTTGAACTTCCTGAGTATCTCAGCAACATATTTATCTTGACTAATAAATATGCCTTCATATGACTGTTTAACTTGCAAACCCAAAAAGAATGTAAGTTCCCCCATGGAACTCATCTGAAACTTATCATACATAAGCTTCTCAAACTCCAAACACATCTCTTTCCTTGTAGACCCAAAGATAATGTCATCCACATACACCTGCACTAACAGAAGATCCTTCTTGTGCTATTTGATGAAAAGTGTCTGATCAATCTTTCCTCTTTGAAATCCATTCTCTTTTAAATAGGAAGCTAGTGTTTCATACCAAGCTCTTAGTGCCTGATGCAGGCCATATAGAGCTTTTACTACTTTGTACACTTTGTCTGGATTGTCAGGATCAATGAAACCTGAAGGTTGTGAGACATAACCCTCTTCTTCAATAAAACCATATAAAAATGCACTCTTGACATCCATTTGATAAACTTTGAAGCCTAAAATTGAAGCATAAGCTAAGAAAAGCCTAATTGCCTCAATTCTTGCTACTGGAGCAAAAACCTCATCATAGTCTATCCCTTCTTGTTGTGTGTACACTTGGGCTACTAATCTAGCCTTATTCCTAATCACTATTCCCCTTTCATCCCTTTTATTCTTGAAAACCCATCTAGTGCCAATTACCTTTGCATTCTTAGGTAAATCAACTAGCACCCATACTTTTTGAATCTTGAACTGAAGAAGCTCCTCTTGCATAGCTTCTACCCAGCTAGAATCATCTAAGGCTTTCAAAATGTTCTTTAGTTCAGCTTGTGACAGAACACATACAAACAAGCAAGAGTTTGAAAACTCATACTGTTTTGAAGCATAAAGGGCATCAAGAAGCCCTTGTTGGTCTGAAGACATCAGTTGTTGTCTTGTCTTCACCCCTGATTGTACATCTCCAATAACATTTTCTAGGGAGTGGACTTTGTGAATCCTTGTGTGTGGAGTAGAAGGAACTGGATAATCAGGTGCGATATTGCTCAAATCCACCTCATCTTCTGTTATTCTGCTTCTTTTGTTAATTCTGCTTTAGTTAAGTCTGTTTCAGCAGTTAATTCTGGTTCTTCAGTTAATTCTGTTTCACCAGCATTATCAACAGCAGAACTATTTTCTTGATCATTTGTTCCATCTTCCTTGTATTCATCTTCAACATCTTCTTTAGCTTTACCAGAAGAAGATTCGCCAATTGTTGAAGTTGATTCCACACTTGTTCTTGACCATATTGGCATCCAAACATAATCTTGATTTGTCTCCTTTTCTAACCTTGCCTCATCTGTTGCTTGTGAACCTGAAAAATCATTAGTTTCTACAACAACATGCACATAATTCATTGATTTGGTTAGAGTCTCAAGATCAAATAGCCACTTTGGTCCTTGACCTTCTACATTGGATTTATTCTCCAAAAACTCCACATGTAGGTTTTCCTCTATAATCCTGGTTCTTGTGTTGTATACTCTAAATGCTTTGCTATTAAGAGAATATCCAACAAAGAATCCTTCATCTGCTTTACCATCGAATTTTCCTAAATGGTCTAAGGTATTCAGAATTGTCACATGACATCCAAAAGGTCTAAGAAATCCTATTGCAGGAGTTCTACCTCTAAAAATTTCATATGATGTCTTATTGTGAGGTTGTACAACTAAAACTCTATTTTGAACATAGCAAGCAGTGTTGACTGCTTCTGCCTAAAAAGTTATAGGTAGCTTAGAGTCAACTAACATAGTTCTAGCAGCTTCTATCAGTATTCTATTCTTTCTCTCAACAACACCATTCTGTTGTGGAGTTCTAGCAACACCAAATTCTCTCCTAATACCTTTTTCTTTGCAGAAATCATCCATAACTCTATTCTTAAACTCTGTCCCATTATCACATCCAATGACTTTAACTTTCTTGTCTACTTGGTTTTCTATATGTGTAATGAATGTCTTAAGAATGCTAGAAGTTTCATCCTTAGAACCTAAAAAGAAAACCCATGTAAATCTGCTATAGTCATCAGTTATAACAAGACAATATCTCTTATGCATTATACTACTTACTGAAACAGGTCCAAATAAGTCGATATGAAGCATAAACAAAGATTGATTGATAGAGTTAAAAATTTTGGGCTTACAAGTGGCTTTGTGTTGTTTGCCTTTAAGACAAGCAATGCATGTTTGATCATTTTCAAATCTTTTATGAGGTAAACCTCTTACCAAACCATTCTTAACAATTTTATTTATGGTTTTGAAATTAATATGACCAAGCCTTCTATGCCATTTCATTGATTCATCCAATGTGGCCTTTGCTACAAGACAAGTTAAATCCTTTTTAGGAACAATGTTCTTCTTGTCAACACTGTACATATTGCCCTTTCTAGGAATTTTAAGAAGTACTTGACTTTCATCAGGCATCTTAAAATCAGGAGAAAGCACAAGACATTCAGTGTCACAGAAAAGAACTTTGTTCTTTTTGTCACACATTTGTGAGACACTAAAAAGATTATACTTAAGCTTTTGTACATAGTACACATCTTCAAAATCTAAATTTCCGGTTTTAATTGTACCTTTACCAGAACTTTTTCCACCAACACCTCCTCCAAAGGTAACATAGCCTCCATCTATTGATTGATAATCTGATAGATAAGACTTGTTGCCTGTCATGTGCCTTGAACATCCACTATCTGAGTATCCTTGATCCTCCTGATGATCAATTGAATGTTCCTGCACAGTAATAAGAAGTATTAGTTTCCTTTGGGGACCCAAGCCATTACTGACTTGGATCTGCCTCTTGCATAAATGTAATTTAATCTTTTGAGAACAGTTGATGCAACATTGGATTTAAGAATCCAACATGCTGAGGCCTTAACAGCATTTGCCCTGTTTCCCTTAGCAGCAGAATTAACTACTTGCCTAGCAGAATTAACTGCTTGCTTTGTAGTTGAACCCTTAATTTTCCAAACTTGTTTTTGGACCACTACTTTTGTTTGAATGGGCCTTTGAACAGTCTTTGGTGCATGTTTGTAAAATGTTTTTGCACCCTTAGCTGTTGATTTTGGGTAAACAGTCAGAAATGGTCAAGCAGAATTAACTTGTTTTAAGCCAGACTTAACTGAAACTGTTTTGGGTTTAGTTCTGTTAACATTAGAACTAGAGTGAAAGTGAGATTGAGGAGTTTGCCTTTTGAAATTCTCCCTATTGCTTTCATACCCAGATACCCATTTATTACAGAAAGCTGTAAGGTGATCAAAACTACCACATGTATAACAAGCTTTGTTGTAAAAAGCAAAGTCATCACCTAGTTGGTGAGAATTGAGGTTATTCCAACTCCTTTGGTTACCTCTGGGCTTGTTAGTGGATCTATATTGTTCACAATATTTTACTGGTTGCCTAACATGTTTAATGTTTGATTTAGGCTTAACAGTATCCTTTTTGACCACTTTAGGAACCTTTGTTCCTGCTTTCTTAACTTTTTCATGTTTAGACATAACCTGTTCATCATCACTATCAGTTGTACATTCCTCAACAACTATAGCTTCTGCTTTCCTATCAAAGGACACCTTGTCCTCATAAAATGAAGTTTTAGGTAAACTCTCACTTACTTTTTCCAACTTAGGACCCTCAGCAGACTTAGAACCATATTCCATTATTGGTTCTTGAAACTTAGCAAATCTTGTGTGTGCTAGGTCAATACCAGGAGGTGAAGGAACACCTCTGTCTGGTGGAGGGACAGACTTGTATCCTACACGAGACTTAGCTTTATCAATTACTTGAGTTTCCCAAATTTTATTTACTCCATCTGAGGCATGAGCTAAAGCATCTACTGTTATCTTAACATTTTCAGTTTTATTTTTAGCTTTAGCTAATGATTCATTTTGCCTACAAATTATTTCATCTCTGAACTCTATGCCTCTTTTTAGAGCATTCATGTCATCAGAAAACTTAGATTCATTTCCTTGAAAATGTAAAAGTTGTTTTTCAAGAACAACTATACCTCTTTTATGATTACCTAAATTAGTGATTGGTTAAAATCAAGTCGTTATTTATTTCCAAAGAATACAGCGGAAGTTGTATTCCCGGGTCGTTATCCCCAACGAAGGCGTGAATGGAATTTCATGATCTTGAATCGTGCACGTGTTTGAATGATGAAATAAAAGTGATTTTTGGTTTTCTAAGCTATGATTGATGAACGTAAAATAAAAACGATTTAAAAGGAAATAAAAACAATTTAGGAAAAACGAACGTGATTAAAAACGTAATTAAAATAAAAGAAACGCGAATTAACGAAAAACGGGACTGAGAACGAAGCTAAGAACGTCAAACTAATGAGATAAACACTTAAGGGGTACAAATACAATAAAAACTAATATTATAAAAGAAAATAAAAAGTTTAGGGGCTAAAAGTGTAAAAATTAAAATTAAAAATACTAAAACAAAGACAGGGGCTGAATTTGACCTTTTTGAAACTTGTTTTATAACTAAAAACTGTTTTATAAGAAAGACAGGGACTAAATTGCACTAAACTGAAACTAGGGGACGAATTTGTAAAAGGGGAAAACTAAAAACGATTTTGGACTGGAAAACAACCCAGGTTCGAACCTGGCTAACTTCAAACTTAATTAATAACTAAGGGACAATTTAAGGATAAGCTGTTAAGCAGCTTATGGAATAAGCTAAGGGCTACTGAGGTATCTAGGGTATCTAGGAAGTGTTAATAAGCTAGATGGGGCTGAAAAAGTATTGAGGAATAAGCTAAAAAGCACTAGGGGAGGGGCAATAAGCAAACACAAAAACAACCACAAGCAATCACCAATAACAACAATCTTAAAACAACAACTTACAATCTAACTCGCTAACAATCACAAACAAACTCTAATCCTAAATTCAAACAGCAAAACATTGACCAAAAATAAAAATCAACGAACTTGAACAACATTCTAACTAGCAACAAAGTGAAATACAAAATCAACGAACTCAGTCAATCCAACCGAAGCAATAGTAACAACATACAAACAAATCCTAACTTCAATCCAAACAGAAAAACGTTGACCGAAAATAAAATCTCAAGCTTTCATTAATGCGTTAACTTACAAGAAAAATAAATAAATAAACTGAGTAAAATTTGAAATTACAATACCTTCGAAAAATAAAAGCTAAATTAAACTTTCGATTACAACTAAAATCAAAACTAAATTACACTAAAAGAAAAAAACATACCGAGGCTTTTTTGCTAAATAAAACCTACTTTTAAAACTAAACTACTCGACTAAATTTATATCCAAGATAAAAAAAACAATACAATAAAAAAATTAGTTCTTCGTCTTTTTTTCTTTTTCTGTGCTTCTTGTCTTCACCGTTGGATCAATCTTGTTCTCCACAGCAAGAATCTGAGCCGTTGGCTCTTTATTAGCCACGGATTGATGAGGTGGAGTGGATACCCGTGAGGTTCTTTTGGAGTGAGGTGGGATGATGGTGATGGGAGAAGATTTGGGGAAGAGAGATTTGGCGGGCTTAGGGTTTTGTGGCTTATTTTTTTGGGGAAGAGGACAAAGCTAAGAAGCAAATTAGGGTTGTGTTCTTGGCCGATTGGGATATTGACCAAGCATTTGGGGATTTGACCCTTTTTATTACCCGGTTTAGCTAAGCTTGGGATGGGTCGGGTTATGGTGTGTGGGTTGGACGGGTTATGTTAGCTTGATGGGCTGGTGAGTGGGTTGAGTTTAGGAGGATTGGGTTGTGTTAATTTTTTTTGGGTTGGGTAAATGTTACCGTGGGGATTGGTTGTTTATTTATTTTATTTTTTTGTTTTTTTGTTTTTAGGTTAATAAAAGGTAAAAGGTTTAAGGACCATTTGTGTAATTCCCTGAAAGTTGAGGGACCATTAATGGCAACTTCTGAAAATTATCCCAAGGACCAAAATTGATTTTTTATTATTTTTTTTTTTTTTTTTTATTTTCTTTTTTTTCAAGCTTGAGGGACTAGACTTGCCATTTGCAAATTTTGTTTGTTTTTCAATCGTTTTCAATCATTTTGCAATGGAAAACACAAAAACACATTTCAAATATATTTTTATCATTATTTGATCGTTTTAAAGTGTTTTTGGTTGTTTTGACTCGAAAATTGGACGAAAAGATATGTGTAAAACGACACATATCAATTAGCTAATGCATCATATAACTATTCTAGTTGATCATCAAATCTTTTTTTAAGATCTTCATAAGCTTTAAGAGCAGAGCATGATTTAGTACATTTAATTATGGAATTTACCTCTGAATCAGAAAAGGCCATTAGAGCAGTCTCAGTGGCCACCAGTGCAGCATTTGTTGGTGCTTCCTCTTTATCAGCCATGAAGCTCCAATCATAGTTAATCCCATCTATGGCTAGCATAGCCTTTGGCTCTTCCACTGTGATCTCCTTTCTCTTCTCTTGCTTATACCATGTGTTCCTATTATCCTGCTTCCTTGGGTTTTTACACTCTCTAGCAAAATGTCCTATCCTATGACAGTTGAAACACTCTACTTTCCTTTTATCAAACCCAGCAGCTTCAGTACCGTTGATGGTAATCTGCTTTCCAGTTCACTGCCAGAACTTCTTAGCCCTCATGCTAAGTAAAGCAACTTGCCACTTGATGTCCATCTCCTCCAAATCATCATCATCTACCTGCTCAAGGTCTTCATGATTTAGAGTGGATTCATTATTTTGACTAGACAAAAACAGATAGAATGTTGGATCTCCAAGAACAACAGCATTCTTTTGTGAACTAGTAGAAGGACCACCATAGTTAGCATTAGAAACACTTTCATCTTCATCTACCTATTCTGACTTACTAATACTAGGAGATGACAAGAGTGCCACATTCCCAGAACTAGTACTATAGTTCCTGTTGGGTATGCTTCTCACACGAAAATGTGAAAACATATTCGGGATTACATTAGTTATCTTGTTAGGCACAAACATAAGGACTAGAAGCGTCAATATTGTAAAGTCTTGTGTTTGGCCCTTTATATATCCTCCTAGACTTCCTAGAAGGGTTGAGCTTTGTGTGTGTAATTTTCACCTTTCACTATCTTTAATAAAACCAGGTTCCTCTTTATCTTTCTAACTCTTTCTCTCTCTAACTTCAACAATGAAGATGATAATCTTTCATTGTACCCGACCTCCCGATTCACAATATATCAACCAAAACACGATCCATCAATTGGTATCAGAGACTTGGTTTTAGTTTTGGTCGATTTGTGTGAATTTATCTTGTCAAAATCGTATTTTTTTCTATGGATCTAAACTGTTTGAATGCTATTTTTCTGTGTGGATCTGAACTGTTTTGAATCTGTTGTAGTAGTGCTTTTAATGGTCAATATTTTCTTCTAAAATAGTACTATAAACAGTTAATGTATCTGGTCCATATTCAGTCCTGTATTCATCTTTATTATTTCTTTGTTGTGACTTGTTTTTATTCTTCCCGAGAATATCTGTGGTCCGTTTACTGGTTATATGGTCGATTAGTGGTCAGAAAAAGGGTCCGATAGGTGGTTTGATAAAACTAGTCTGAATTTGGTCGAAAAACTGGTAAAAAATGAGATGGCCGAAAAAGTTACCGGAAAACTCTTTTTTATCGGAAAACTTATCTGCAGACGATTATCGAAATTACTTGTATAAGCAATTTCGACAGAGTTACCGGAAAACTCTTTTTTATCGCAAATGCTTTATCGCAAATGCACCACTTATCGCAAATGGTTGTAACGGTCAACGGTCAACAGTCAACGGTCAACCGTCAACAGTCAACTGGTCAACGGTCAAACAGTTATCGAAAATCAAAATGAAAGAAAAGAAGCAGATGAAGAACACAATACCATAAACTAAAAATAAGTTGACTTCAATTTCATTTTACATCATCAGTCCACATCATCTACAACTTCTAATCCAACATCAGTTTCTTAATCCAATCTAAAACCATACCACATCTGATCCTAAACCCATATCTTAATCTCAACCTCAACATCACTACAAATATAAGACACTAAATTAAAACAAAAGATCTCAGTTGTTTTTTCAGTTCGTGTTTCAACGATTAATTATTCGAACTCAAAAGTCCAATACCACGAATGAAGTCAAACCATCATCGATCTATTTTTTTGAAGCTTTTAGCTTCATTTAAATATCCGAATATAAAAGACAAGAATGATAACAATAACGTTATCCTCTTTTTCTTTAATTCGTTAAACAAAATCAAAACAACATCGAGAACAAAAAACGTTTGTAGAACTTACCTTGACCCTTAAAAGGACCATGCAGCTTTAAAATAAGTTCTTGATTCGGCTTGAGCAACAAAGTAGACATAGGTTAAGGTTTGGCACTGCTTTTGTTTGCGTTTGAGTTAATTGATTTGTGAAAAACAATTATGTTGGTTGATTTATGATTAATGATGATGATGGAAACGCGATGAGATTTTATGTTTGTGATGATTTTGGGTGGAGATGACAGAGTTAGGTAGGAGAAGGAATAAGTGGTAGGCGGATTATTTCACTGATAATGAATTAGGTTTTACTAGTTTGTTATCTTTAAATACCCGAAAATTTGGGGTATTGGTTTTTGGACGGGTTATGTCTGTTAGTTGGTTTTTTTTCTTGGATTATCAATGGGTCGTATGTTGGACTGGACTGAATTGATGGGCTTTTAAGTATAATCCGAATTATTATTAAGACTTGAGGTTTTAATATAGTTTGGACTAAGTGTGGTATTTTGGTATTAAATTTTCACGGGGATACATTTTTGACAAGATCGGGATAAAACCATTATCATAGTTCACTTAAACCGTCAAAAGGCTAGTGTTGGGTATTGAACCGCAAGATGTGACTACGGGGTTAATTCTTTATTATTTATTTGAGGTTGAAGTGGGATATCACGGTTGCGTGTACTTAGTATCTTGAAGATATCGGGGTTGGTTGGATGCATGATTCTTCGAGATCCTTGTTCGAGCTTATAACCTTTAAAATGATTAAGACTTGAGTTATCTAGTTATACTTGATGCAAGGAGTTACGTTGTTGTGCTCACAGAGTATAGCTATCACTTTAAAGGAGTTACGTTGTAGTGCTCAAGTGTCACACAAAGATGTGGATAATTCAAGATGAGTTCATATACAGAAAAGGATGGTTGGATGGGTATATGAAACGACCTATGCTTTAATGAGTTACGTTGTAGTGCTCAGTATAGGTACTTAGTCAGACAATAGTGCAAGTTTAAGTCACAAGCTTGGGTTATTTTACTTCAGTCTCAAGTTCGTAATACTGGGTTTTCTCCATCAGTGGTCACTACAAAAAGCCGTCAGAATGATAATGGGGTCGGTAAAGAGTTAGATGAGGAGAGTACAGAAGGGTAGAGATTTTATCTGCAGTTGATTCTCACGGGCTATTTTTGGTACTTCACACATCTTCGACTAATTGGACATACAGGGTTTACGCTGCCACCGTTTCCATCGTAACCATTGTGTGTATGCTTTCGATTCCGCGAAGACATCGTGGGGGAAGAGAGAGTGGATGTTCTTTGACTTTTCTTGCATTCTTTGCAAAAACACTCTTTTTCCAGATGGATCTGCATTCAGGGGGAAGAAATGTGCACATCGGGGACGCATAACAGACTCACATGATCGAGCTTACAATTTTATTACTACCGGAAGACGTCCGTAGAGATGATCAATGGTTCAGTTTTGTGATTTTGGTGTACTCGTTTCAACTCTCGCAGGTTGTGAAGTGTGAAGTAGCCTACTTATGTGAGAAGATCTTGCTGATTTCTTGCATGTTACCCCCGAACGGAACTTCCGCATTGAGCATAATCGTTACTTAGTACTAGTCAGATTTGCGTGGTGTGGTTTACGATGTCATCTACAAATTCCGCTGCATACTTACAACCTTTAAAAGTTAGAAGACGTGTTAACTACATCAAAGTTTCGAATCTCCTGAAGACGATTGTCAGTTTAGGGGGAAGCTGATTCAGAAACTTCACCAAAAAGAAGTATATGAAGAAGCCATCAAAGACATGCAGCATGAATTGGGGGGAAGTTAATCCAGTTCATGTATAATACATCGTTTACCTACAAGTGATGAAAAGTTCTCAAGCCGAGGTACAAGATGAAGACAAAGAGAGTCAACTGTCGTCATCCTCAGCACTTGAAGAGCTTATGAAGACCTTTCTTTATTTGTATTTGTACTTGTAGTAAATGATGTAAGTAATCCCATATGTTGCCACATTGGGGGAAGATTGTTGGGTATGCTTCTCACACGAAAATGTGACAACATATTCGGGATTACATTAGTTATCTTGTTAGGCACAAACACAAGGACTAGAAGCGTCAATATTGTAAAGTCTTGTGTTTGGCCCTTTATATATCCTCCTAGACTTCACTAGAAGGGTTGAGCTTTGTGTGTGTAATTTTTACCTTTCACTATCTTTAATAAAACTAGGTTCCTCTTTATCTCTCTAACTCTTTCTCTCTCTAACTTCAACAATGAAGATGATAATCTTTCATTGTACCCGACCTCCCGATTCACACTATATCAACCAAAACACGATCCATCAGTTCCCAGACTTTTTCAGACTTTGTTCAACAATTTTGTTGTTGTTGTACAAATCATTGAGTTTCATGGTTTCTATGTCTGGCTAGTTCATCCAGACAATCACATGAGTACCAAACTTAATAGCTAGACTTCTCAAAAACTTCATCTTGAGATCTTCCTTTGCTATCTCAACACCCAATACACCTAGCTGACTGACAAGCTTGTGTAATCTAGAAATCAACTTATCAAGTGATTCATTGCTATTTGAACTGAAATTTTCAAATTATTGTTTCAGCAATGTCTTCTGTGTTTTCTTGGTGGTTTCATTACCACCAAACCATGCACAAATCTCTTCAAAAAGAGTTTTGGCATCAGGATACTTGCTAAAATATAGCATTTGCTCACCAGGAATGGTCATAAGCAACAAGTTTCTTGCCTTTTGATCATTCCTCTTCTGTATCCTTTCATCACCAGTAGTTGGTCCAGTATTTCTTCTTCTATCAGTTTTGCCTTCAAGAATGACATATGTATAACCTAGTGTAAAAGAATCACCATACAAAATGATATCCCAAAGTGCATAATCTTGAACCATAAAATATTGCTCAATTCTCAACCTCCATAACTCAAACTCATTATGTTTGATCATGGGCTACTTTGCAGCAACATTTGTAGCAGTATCTTGTGCATCCATTTCTACTTCTTCTAAATCGACTATATCAGCCTTGCTCTGATACCATTTGTTAGGAATCGATCGAATACACTGTAAGGTGGTTAAACCTTTGTGACTTTGTGTATATGATATATTGAGTTAATATGATTAAGTATGCGGAATCTACTTAATCACACTTAGAAGGTTATTTGTATTATGGAAATGGAAAGTAATGCTTTTGTAACGAACAATGAACATGTAATGTTAACACCAAACGATTCAATATTATTCAAGATAATACGAGTGATCTTTTCTTTATCACTAGGGTTACAACCTTGAATCTTATGTTCTTATGACTTGTGATATTGTTGTGTTTGTTCTATGTTCTTAACATATATGAAAGTTAGTTACAATTAGAAGTCATAGTTGACTACTAAGCTAAGATCTTCTTTTATAGTCCAAGAAGATCTTTACAATATTGTTAAGTCTTGTCAAGACATATCGAGCTACTTGCTAGCTTATGTGTGTCAGTAACTAAGATACAACATGTATCTATGTTTACAACTTGTTCTGTGAATATAACATAATGACTGACTACATGGTATAACATATTATCTACCGTGTATTATTGACTTTAGTATACTTATCCATCCAGTCAACCAGACTTAATATCTCCAGCAAGCAGACTTAATAGTCGAAGAGCAGACTTAATTCTGTTACTCACCAGAATTAATAGCTAGACTTAGCCACCAGACTTAACTTCAACGACCAGACTTAACCAGCAGACAACCAGCAGACTTAACTAGGTACTCACCAGACTTAACTCTACTGCTACCAGATTTAATCACTTAAGAGTATTTCCCGATACTTAATCTTCAGAATATTTAATTCCCAACATGTTTCAAAAGTACAAATTATTTTGTAAAAAGTTTTAGAAATAAACTTGTACATATGAGCATATACACGAATTTCATACATAAGTTTTGGAAAAATTGTATCATTAAGTTTTTGTGGCTTATTGTGGTTTATAAAAGATTAAAATGGATGTTTAAATAAGCAAGTAGCTTATTTGGCTTATTTTTCGGCTTATGGGCTGAATATGTGCTAATCGGCCCAACTTAATGAAAAGATTAAGGGTTTATTGTAAAAATAAAGTTTTGGCTCGCTATTGCAAGTGCTTATTTTTAAGTGCTTATTTCTCATCTTATTATTTGCTTATTTTTGGCTTATATTGCTTATCAAGTGTATTATTGGACCAAGCAACCCAATAGCTTATTTGAGTTGCTTATATTTTGGCTTATTTTCTACCTTATTTAGTCGGCTTATTTGTGCTTATTAGTTTGCTTATTGTATCGAGCTTATTTTTAAGTTTATTGGCTAATTGGGTGTAGGCGCCCCAAAAGTTAATGTGGGATTACTTATTTGATAAACTTATTTTTCCAACATATTTTTGGCTTATTGGAATGCTTAGTTATTTCGGCTTATTTGGGTTTGCTTATATTGTGGCTTATTTTTAAGCTATTTGGCTTATTTTGGACTTATTTAGGCTCGATGGCTTATGTGGTTCGATTTATTTGAATTGGTAATGTTTTATGGTTTAAACAGTAAAGTATAACATTTGGTAAAATTTTGGTGAGCGAAGTATAAACAAACGGGTCATGCCCGATTTTTGATAAAATTTAACAAAAAGATGTTTATAAAATCGACTAAAGGACAAAAACTGAATATTTTATAACTAATAAAATAATTTAACAATATTAACTTATTTTAACTTGCCATTTAAAACTTAGAATGAAAGAAGATATATACATTTGTCGGAAACCTTAACAATTATTTTCTTAAATAATTTACCGAATAACTTTGAGGTTATTTTAAGTATTTCTTTTTTAGTTCCAAGCAACGTTTAATTTCCATAAGGGATATTTTCGTGATATTTTCCAAACAAGTCAAGTGTTAATGTTTTATTTTGAGCCGGAGATTATATATACATATATATACTATTAGAGCCGAATACTCGAAAAAATTTTCATGAAGTATACATATATACTTCAATATACTAAACTTTGACGTAAAGTTCTTTTGACTTATAAACCACCACACAAACGTACAATGATGATACAAACTTTTGAAAATGCATATGCATTACTTTATTTTCACATGACATATTGTTAAGACAAGTCATTATATAATAGGCCATGTCGACCGGGTACCGTTGTGCTTTGCTACTTGATCGTTTATTTTTGACACATTCATCACCATACTTTGAGGTGAAGTCATGGCCCCTATCTTTTTAATTGTTTTGCAATGCTTTGGGGGAGAATACATGCTCGTTTCACTAAAATTGTTACTCTCTTTACTTAAGCACATGGTTATTTACTCAAAATATTACTTGCTTTATCTAAATGCTTGTTCGGTTACTCTTATACATTATTTATTTACCCGATACATACTTAATTACTTTTCTCATGGACACAAACACTTAAAACATTCACGTGAGTTTATAGCCCCATTTTTACTCTTATCACTTGCTCTGCAAAACTTTGGGATGAGAAACATGCTAACTTTTATTTGGACCTGAACTGAAACTTATGCTTTATTTAAAACTATTACGTGGATTAGCCTAAACTCATGAACCGTTAATTCCTGATAGGAAGCGCGAATGTTATAAATAGATCTATCGGGGTGACTCCCCCATTCGGTTTGACCGGATAGGCAAACGCGAACGTATAACATGTCGAATTACAAGTGTATTGGGATAAACACTTGCCGGACCTTTATATTTAACATGCTTCTAGAGCATGCACACTGTCATAGCTTCGGTTGCATAAACTTAGTGCTAGCGTAATAGACTCTACTTTTGAATTGACATTACGTTCGATGTGTTGTGCACATACCTGATTATGTTCCAACTTTACTGCTTTGATATAAATTTAGGAAAGTGCTATCATAACATTATTTTCTCTCTTATGACATTATATATGTGATAATGGTCATACTTTGTATTGAAAGTCTTGTAGTCCACTTATTTTGCTAAACCAAATCTATGAACTCACCAACTTTATGTTGACACTTTTAGCATGTATTTTCAGGTTCTTAAGGTGATAACTTACTTTCGGAGGCTTTTGGCATGACATGGCATGGTCATAGATTACTTTGATGTATTTGGGACAACTTAAATTCTTGTATGGGCCTGTATTTCTGCACTATTTTGAATGATGTAAAGCTAAATACTTTTGATGATGAAATCTATTCTAAACGGATGAGGTAAATCCGTTCTTTTTACTTCGTGTTGTGATACCAAAATACATAGCACCCCATGACCCGTATGCTTCCGCTGAACCGATTTTAGGGGTGTTACAAAAACAGAGAGATGGTGTGCATTTAAGAGCTCTTGCTTATATAAGTTGAGGTTATGAGTTTAAAAGATTTTCCTTAAATATCAAAAGCCTGAGAACTTAAGTTAATATTAGATTAAGATCTAATGATGAGTTTTTTTATAGAAAGAAGTGAATCAAAGAAGGGTGATAAATGAACAAATAGGTGTTAAGTTGACTTCAAAATTGATCATTAGTGATAAGAATTAGAAAATGATCAAAAAGAATAGAGAGAAAAATATCATAAAATTGTAAGAAATAAAAAGTTAAATTTAGAGCATTTTAAGGGTAAAATGGGCAAAGGAAAAATCAAAATAAATGTAAATAAAATGAGAACAAGTAGAGCGAGGTGAGAGAGAGAAGGCATAAGCACATGATTTAAAAAATATTAAGACCGTGAAAATGAAAAATCAAAATCATCCTAGAAAGTTCTTAGATAATGCATATGAGGAAAAATGATCTAAACATACTGAGGAAACCTTAGATATGATTAAAAGGGAATAATAAACTAATCTAATAAGGTTGATAGGGTGAGAGATAAGTAAACTGAGGAGTCCTCAGTTAGAGATGTTAGTTTTATCAGCTATCTTTGTTATCCTTGTTTATCGGTATCGTCTATGACGATCAGTTATCATTTCATTCTGTTGTACTTCGGGAACCATGTATCGATATTGATGTTATCATGTGAACTTTTGGAATTCTGGTTTTGAGCAGAAATTGTTTGTGGTGTGAATGGAATAGTATTCCTGTTATCGTGATTGGTATTTGTGTTGGTATTCAATCCTGTGATGATCACTTTCTTGCGTGATACACTATGTTGTTTCGAATCTTATGACTCTCTTATGTTGTGATTCAGATCAATGGCTCCGAAACGAAACCCAGCCAGGACCAACCGAACAGGGCCTGCTGTTGTCAACACCGGTCGTCGTGGCCGGCGTCCAGTTCGAAACATTAACAACCAGAATATCGACAACCAAAATACCAACAATCAAATTAATGAAGATCAGAATGTCAATGATTAGGGTGTCGATGGTCACCCTCCACCTAACACCCCTCCTGTGAACCAAGCTCTTATGGATCAACTTGTGGCTCAACGCATTGCTGAAATCCTAGCTGAGTCGAATCACTCAAATACCTCTGCTGGAACTCCACCACCTATCAGAAACCGTGGTTGTACGTACAAGGAATTTCAGAGTTATGGACCAACTGAGTTTGGCGGAACCGAAGGCGTTGTTGTGTTAATGAGGTGGATGGAGAAAACCGAGTCTGTATTAACTGTTAGTAACTGTGAGGAAGATGCCAAGGTAAAGTATGCCACCTTTACTTTGAAGGAGGAAGCGTTTACCTGGTGGAACAACTACCTCAAAACCTTTGGAAGTGATGTGGCTTATGCTATGACTTGCGAACAGTTCAAGGCTCTGTTGATTAAGACCTACTGTCTACGAAATGAAGTTAAGAAACTGGAGATTGAGTTTTGGAACCATAAAGTGAAAGGTACTGACATGACAGCCTATAACCGTCGCTTTCAAGAGTTGTCGTTACTTCGCCCAGATATGATTCGTACTGAGGCACTCAAAATTAAGCGATACACTGATGGTTTGCCATTGGCTACTAGGAATGACGTGATTGCTGTAAAAATGACAAATCTCCATGAGGCCATCACGATAGCTCAACGCTTAATGGATTCACTGGTTCTTGAAAATGCAGATAAGGGGAAAAATGATAAGAGGAAAAAGGACGATCAGTCTAAGGGTAATGGCCACCCAAATAAACGGCAAGAAGTCGCCAAGGTTTATGCTATCGGGGATGGGGAGAAGAAGGGTTATAATGGGAATCAGCCAAAATGAAACCGTTGTACGCGTCATCATCACGGGCAATGTATTGTGGTGTGCCACAAATGCTCTAAGGTAAGACACATAGCCATGGAATGTAAGTCCCGACCCCTTGCGATGGTTCAAACCACCCCAGAAACAGATTGGAAGGCTAGTGTCACCTGCTACGGATGTGGGAAGAAGGGACACTACAGGAATGAGTGTCGAGTGCCGTGGAACCGAGGAAACCAAGGGAATGGAGGACACCCAGGGAATGGGTGGAACCAAGGAAACCAAGGAAACCGAGGGACGGGAGGAAATGGGCATAATCAAGGTAACAGGGGAGCAGGAGGAAATAGAGAAAACCCAAGAACTGGAATCAGCAGGGAAATGTGGGAGCAGCTCAAAGAAGAGTATATGTTATTGCTTGGAATTCCCCCGACAGCCTTAGGTATTGGTTACGATGTAGAGTTAGCTAATGGTAACCTTGAAAGGATAGACACCATCATCCGCGGCTGCACGCTGAACTTTATAAACCATCCTTTCAATATCGACCTCTTACCCGTCACATTAGGCAGTTTTGATGTCATCATCGGTATGGACTGGTTATCCAAGTATCGTGCCAATATTATCTGCGATGAGAAAATTGTTCGTGTACCTTACGGAAAAGAAATCCTAAACATACAAGGGGATAGGAGCGATCGTGGAGGCCCCTCCAGGTTGAACATTATCTCTTGTACTAAGGCACAGAAGTATATGGAAAAAGGGTGTTACCTCTTCTTGGCCCAAATTTCTGAGAAGAAAGGGAAGGAAAAGGGTGAAAAACGTATAGAAGATGTACCTATCGTTCGAGATTTTCCAGAAGTATTTCCAAACGACTTACCTGGAATCCCACCAGTGAGACAAGTCAAATTTCAGATCGAGTTGATGCCTGGCGCATCACCTGTAGCCCAAGCACCTTATCGACTCGCCCCTACTGAATTGGAAGAGTTGAATAAGTTGACAGTGAAGAATTGATACCCTCTACCAAGGATTGACGATCTGTTTGATCAACTTCAAGGATCGAGCGTTTACTCAAAAATTGACTTACGATCTGGATATCACCAGCTTAGAGTTCAAAAAGAAGATATTCCAAAGACCGCATTCAGAACTCGTTATGGACACTACGAATTCCAAGTGATGCCATTTGGTTTAACCAACGCACCAGTAGTATTCATGGATCTCATGAATCGAGTGTGCAAACCCTATTTTGGATAAGTTTGTGATAGTATTCATAGACGATATCCTGATCTACTCCAAGAGTAAGGAGGAGCATGAAGAGCATCTAAGGCTTATCTTGGAATTACTAAAGCAGGAACAACTATACGCCAAATTTTCTAAGTGTGAATTTTGGATTCCAACTGTACAATTCTTGGGTCACGTGATTGATAGTCAGGGAATTCACGTGGATCCCGCGAAGATCGAGTCTATCAAGGAATGGACCGCCCCGAAAACACCAACTGAAGTTCGTCAATTCTTAGGCCTAGCTGGCTATTATCAAAGATTCATCGAGGGATTTTCTAAAATAGCCAAGTCCCTAACGAAATTGACTCAGAAGAATGTAAAGTACGAATGGGGAGAAGAAGAAGAAGAAGCATTTCAACTATTGAAAGAGAAGTTGTGTAGTGCACCTATCCTAGCCCTACCCGAAGGAAGCGAAGACTTCATCGTATACTGCGACGCTTCGCACAAAGGTTTAGGAGCTGTCTTAATGCAACGGGAGAAAGTGATATCATATGCTTCATGACAGCTTAATACCCATGAGAAAAACTACACAACTCATGACTTGGAATTGCGAGATAAAGTATTCATACTCAGAATATGGAGACATTATCTGTACGGCACAAAGTGCATTGTGTATACCGACCATAAGAGTTTGCAATACATCTTGTACCAAAAGGAGCTGAACATGAGACAGCGTCGCTGGTTAGAACTACTCAGTGATTACGACTGCGAGATTCAATATCATCCTAGTAAGGCAAACGTTGTTGTTGATGCTCTTAGTAGAAAGGAAAGAATACCATCGTTACGAGTCAGATCCTTGGGAATGACTACTAGTTCACCATTACCATCTCAAATTCTTGAAGCCCAAGCCGTAGCATTAAAAGAAGAAAACTGACCGACTGAAAACCTCTATGGTATGGTAGAAAACAAAAATGGCTTTATAAAATGTTTTGATGGAACATTATGCTTTGAAGACAGAAGTTGGGTATCACTCTATGGAGGAATTCGTGAGTTGATTACGCACGAGTCGCATAAATCAAAATACTCCATTCATCCCGGATCTGATAAAATATACCAAGACCTGAAGAAACTATACTGGTGGCCTAACATGAAGGCTGATATAGCCCTATATGTCAGTTAGTGCTTAACATGTTCGAAGGTGAAGGCCGAACATCAGAAACCATCAGGGTTATTGATATAACCTGAACTCCCTATTTGGAAATGGGAATGAATCACCATGGACTTCATCACTAAATTACCAAGAGCAGCTAGTGGTTGTGATACTATCTGGGTAATCGTAGATCGACTCACTAAATCTGCTCACTTCTTTGCTATCAGCAAAAACGACAATATGGACAAACTTGCCCGACTATACGTGAAGGAAAATGTTTCCCGGCATGGTGTGCCAATATCTATTATCTCTGATCGGGATAGTCGTTTCACGTCAAATTTTTGGAAGTCACTCCAGACGGCTATGGGGAGAAACCTCGATATGAGTACTGCTTGTCATCCCCAAACAGACGGCCAGAGTGAGAGGACTATTCAAATGTTGGAAGATATGCTTCGAGCCTGTTTCATTGATTTCGGAAAAGGCTAGGAGAGATACTTGCCTTTGGCCGAATTTTCCTACAACAATAGCTATCATGCCAATATTAAGGCCGCACCTTATGAGGCACTGTATGGCCAAAAATGCCGATCTCCAATTTGTTGGGCTGAAGTTGGCGACAGTCAACTCACTGGTCCTGAACTCGTTCTAGAAACGACCGAGAAGATAGTTCAGATCCGAAACCGTTTGCAAGCTGCACATGATCGCTAAAAGAGCTATGCCGACAGGAGACGTAAACCTCTCGAATTCCAAGTCGGAGACATAGTCATGTTAAAAGTCTCACCATGGAGAGGGGTGATACATTTCGGCAAGCATGGAAAACTCAATCCTCGCTACATTGGACCATTCCAAATTCTTGACAAAATTGGACGGGTAGCCTATCGACTTGAGCTACCACCAGAAATGAATAGTGTGCACAACATTTTTCATGTGTGTAACCTAAAGAAATGTCTTTTCGATGAAACCACGATTATTCCTTTGAGAGAGATCCAGATAGACGAAAGCTTGAATTTAATTAAGGAGCCGGTGGAGATCATGGATCGTAAAGTCAAGCAACTGAAGCACAGCCGCATTCCTATTGTTAAGGTCCGATAGAACTCGCGTCATGGTCCTGAGTTTACATGGGAGCGTGAGGACAAGATAAAGCAAAAATACCCTCACCTCTTTTCAACCGTATCGAGTAACTCGAATTGAAACCCGGGACGGGTTTCTCCTGAGGCTGGGAGGCTGTGACAACTGGTAAAATTTGGGAGCATTTTTTTTAAATACCGTATTACATTTAAAATGAGCATTTAATTATTTAGAATCATTTTTGGAATGTTTTGGGAATTTATCTGGATTTTTGGTAATGTTATGTGGATTATCGTTATGTGACAAGTAGTGTCCTGTATACCTGGTAAGACACTACGTGAGTTGACACAATTAAACTTAATAATACAAGAAATATTGATTATTTTTTACGCGTTAAACGAGCATGGATGTATTTATAGTCAATCTTAATAGAAAAATATATTTTTAGATCAATGTCATCAATTAGAATTACTCGGGAAAATGTCTCGCCACCCAAATTGGTCTCAATAGCGTTTCATTAAAAGAATAACCAAATTCCACTTCCCACCCTTGCTTTAAGTTACAGTTTTAGTCCTTGGGGGACATTAGGGTTTCTCATGAGGTCTTAAGGCTATATAAGCATCACTTATACCCATTTTAGGGTTTTGTTTTCTTCTTTTTCACACATAGCCGCCCCCTCATCTCTCCCAAAATCCGGCCACACCTCCGGCCACCACCGAGCAACACTACCGCCTCCCCTCTTATCACACCGCTACCACCATCATCACTCTCGTGACTCCCTTGTCACATAAGCTACAACACACGCCCCACACATCCGTTTCACCATCACTACGCGCCACCAGCCCCTTTTCCGACCAAGATCCTTGTAGATCCGAGTGTTTTGAAGGTAGGACACACTGTTTCACACGCGTGTGTGACTCGATGTGAGTCAAACTCGTGTATAACGAGTTATCTTTGGTTGTTTTGATTCGGTTTAGGTATAAAAACAAGTGGGTTTACTAATTTTAATAACTAAAAAGGTATACAAGCAAGTTTGGTATCATTTCGTGTGGGTTGGGTGTTGATTTTGGTCACGTCGTAGGTGTGCCGTGAGCTATAGCTCATGGCCGAGGTTTAATAATTTTGTTTTGATGTCGAGTCAAGTCGTGGTACTTTGAGTCGTGTTTATGCTTATAGTTACTTTTGGTCACTAGGGTTTGGATTAAAAATGAGCTTGATGCGTTTTGGTTTGTTTGGAAATGGTTAACGAGGGCTTGGTAAACCCTCGGTGTGTTTTTGGGTCATTTGTGCTCGCGACATGGGTTAGCCGTGACCCTTGTGGTCTCGGCATATATATATATATATATATATATATATAATATATATATATATAATATATATATATATATATATATATATATATTATATATATATATATATATTATATATATATATATATATATATATATATATATATATATAATAATAATAATAATAATAATAATAATTCGAGGTTGTTTGCATTGAGTCGTGGCATAGAAGCCTAGCCATGACCCTCGTGGTCTCGGCCGATTACTCGTGGTTATGGTTCGAAAGTTTTGTGGCCTTTTGAAATAATATGTCAAGACTTAGTCTCGACAATTTGATTTTAATGAGAACATGATATATATATATTGTTATTGATATTGAAAGTGGATTAAGGGACTCGAGCCGTAGGATTAGCATTGGCCGAGATTTGGTTATGGAAATTTGCGAGCTTGTGATATACTTTGTGATGATTTGAGCTAAGTCTAGTACCACCGAGACTTTGTAGTCTCGGCATGGTCTCGATAAGCCAAAAATGCTTACTAAACTCTATTTAGACAATTGGAATATTATAGTTGACTTGTTGACCCGAGGATAATATAACTCGGACTCGTGACTCGAAACGGATGATAACTCGAGAAATATTCATCTGGAAATGTATATAAATGGATATATGAATAATAACGGCTAAATACGAAGGATATTAATTAACAAAAACCTATTTTGTTATTTAATATTTAATGACAACTTATAAATAGAAATTTTAAATAAATAAGAGTTATTAAATGTTTCGAGGGCACGCAAATAGAGAAATACTATTTATGGAAATATTGATGTTTAGATGGAATTAATGTCAAGTTACGGATTGGTAGACATTAATAGACCTGGCCCGCATGGTTATCCGACTTATTGGGTTGACGAGCCCAATAAGGGCCCGATAAGCATGTCGGAGGAATTTATTAGTGTATGATTTATCATTTGGACTCATTATTTATGGTGATTTAGTTTTTGGAATAATAAGTGGGACGAAGGAATTGCAAGACTTATCGAGTTGACGAATTCGATAAGGATTCGACAATTCGTCCGGATGACTTATTAAAATTTAAACTTCATCCCTTGTCCTTGACCTTGTTTGGTGAGTCATATATGTTTTTGTCTTTTATTAGCGTGTGTTCACTTGAATCATGTTGTGTCTCCACTGCACACATGATGATACCAAACGCTAGTAACTAATATAAGAGAGAGATATTTTTTTTGGAATAGAAATGGGATATATTTGGGATAGATAATTTTCGTTGGAGACTTTTACAATTGGGAATACATGTTAAGGCAAGTTTATATTATTAGGTAATGCCGATTCTGTAATTGCCGATATGTGAGAGCTGTTGAGTGCGTTGCTTCTGTAGTTTTGTGTTTGTGCTTTGCTTGATTGAGGTGAGTTCATAGCCCCACTTTTACTCTTAATGATGTTTTATCGAATACTTGGGGTGAGAAAACATGCAAAACTGTTTTGAATGGACCAATTGTTATGTTATGTTTCGATATGTTCGCTATATTAACTGGCTAGTGTTATGTGTTGATTGTGCCGCAACTGTGTGGGAATATTATTGTTTGGGCTGCAACTGTGCGGGAATATTATTGTTTAGGCTGCAACTATGCGGGAATATTATTATATGTGCTGCAACTCTGCGAGAATATTAGTGTATGTAGGATCGAGTACTTCGAGCTTGATTGAGCTTGGTATAAACAAGAACCTCTGTATGCAATACAAGCGTTTATGCGGAAACTAAACAGCAAGTATTATAAAGAAGAAAACTCTAAAGAACAATGATCCTCTATGGATCAAACTATGAACTAAGAATTGTTTATTGAATCTTGAAAAACGTTAAAGGTGTACCTAAACTCATAGACGGGTTTATCTTTTATACTAACAAGATCACCTAACCCTAACCCGTTCTACAAGTAAACGTGTGAAGAGATAAACAACAATCTCTTCTAAAAATAAATCTTAACAAACATTCTAAATATACGGATAACAAATAATACTATCCGCAGCAACAACACTATCGGCAGAAACAAGATAACACTGTCGGCAGCAAAGAGCTTTCAGCAGGAACCAAAGCTATCGGCAGGAACCAGCTTAACACTATCGGCAGCAACAATGAAACTCTTATTTCCCAGAGATCCTAACAATCCTCCCCTAATCTTGAGGTTGACTAGGTTAACCTGCAAGATTCCAATGTGATAGAGCTTGTAACTTCTCAGGCTTGAGGACTGCGACTTAGCAGCAACAAGTTTAAGTAACCAGCAGCAACATCCATAACTTGCAAGATTCTAGCTTCTATAGCATCCAACAGCAACTTCAACAGTTCAGCAGGAACAAGAAATCTTCTTCAAAACATGTATACTGGTCACCATTACTTTCACTTGAACTTGGCTGCTACTATGACAATATGTACATCAAATCAATTTAAGTTTCATACTATTCTCATCACATCCAGGTGTGTTAACTCCTGTGAGAGGTGAATCATTGAAAATTAATGGATTTGATGTCTCTTTACCAATAGCCATCACTACTGGAGTAGCCAATGTTTAGGTGTGTTAGACCATGGTACATTGATAACCATCTGATTTATTAGCAAATCAGCAACTATAAACGGATTTGACTTGTCTTTACCTGTAGCCGTTTGCTCAGGACTAGTCAATTCTTTGGTTTCAACTGAACCTTGGTGAATTGAATACCAAATATGGATACCAATTGTCTTTACCACAAACCATACTTTTGTGGACTAGCCAATCCTTTGGATCCCATAAGGGTTACATCCATGGTGAATTGAGAACCATTTTCAACTCTCAGGAATAAACCATGGGTGAGTTGAAGTACCCGATAGCTTTGAGCAAGCTATTACAGCTATCAACGGATTTGATTATCACACCAGAGCCGTACCCTCATGGTGAGCCAACTCTTTCTTGTCTGCAAGACATGGTGAGTTGAGTACCATTTATTGTGTAGGTGTAAACACCAACACTGTACCTGCAAGGTGTTGCTCAAAACCACTTATTAGCACACAAAATATACAAAGAATTTTTTTTTTTTTTTTTTTTTTTTTTTTTTTTGAACTAAGAATCACACCAAAATAAAAGAAAATAAGAAAAGAAACAAAAGAAAGAAAGAAAGATAGAAAATATACAACAACAACAAGAACAATCCTCCCCTTAAGCTTTATCCTCCCCTTAAGCTGCAATCCTCCCCTTAAGCTCAGCAACTAAGGATTTACCATCCTAATATGGACCACCAAATGTTTAAACCTTGGTCCATCAAAAGCCTTGGTCAGCAGATCAGCAACATTATCATCTGTGTGAATCTTAACCACCTGAATAAGATGCTTCTCATAAGCATCTCTTATGAAATGATGTCGAATCTCAATATGCTTTGTCCTCTGATGATAAACAGTATTCTTAACAATACACATAGTACTTTGATTATCAATAAAAATCTTAGTGTTCATGTAGTTGAACCCATAATCCAACAACTGATTTTGCATCCAAAGTACCTGTCCACAGCAACTAGCAGCAGCAACATACTCTGCCTCAGTAGAAGATGTAGCCACTATAGTTTGCTTTTTGCATTGCCAAGAAACCAACCTCCTACCCAGAAACTGACAACCTCCTGTTGTAGACTTCCTATCAAAGTTAGCCCCAGCATAATCACTGTCACTATATGCCTCCAACACAAAAGGAGAATCTTTAGGATACCAAAGTCCCATCTTTGGCTGTCCTCTTAAATACTTGAAGATTCTCTTAACTGCATTTAGGTTAGAAGTCAATGGTGTAACCTGATGTCTAGCACATGCACCAACAGCAAACATGATATCAGGTCTTGAAGCTGTCAAATACATGAGTGATCCAATCATGGACCTATAAAGATGAACATTAACTGCAGCATCAGGTTCATTATTGGACTTAGGCTTTGGACGTTCAAAAGGAGTTGTAGCAACCTTCACATTTTCCATATCAAATTTCTTAAGCATGTCATAAACATACTTCTCCTGGCAAATAAAGATTCCATCTGGTTTCTGGTTAACCTGAAGACCCAAGAAGAAAGTCATTTCACCCATAGCACTCATCTCAAATTCACTCTTCATCAATTCTTCAAACTCCCTGCACCAGGCTTCATTAGTGGAACCAAAGATGATATCATCTACATAAACTTGTACCAGGATGATATCTTTGAAATTCTTTCTGATAAAAAGAGTTTTATCAATAGTCCCTCTTCTGTAACCATGTTTAAGCAAAAAGGCTGATAACCGTGCATACCAAGCCCTTGGTGCTTGATGAAGACCATAAAGTGCTTTAACCACTTTGTAAACCAAATTAGGATTCTGAGGATCCACAAACCCCTGTGGTTGAGTAACATAAACCTCTTCCTCAATCCTGCCATACAAAAATGCACTCTTCACATCCATCTGATATACTACAAACCCCATAAAGGAAGCAAAAGCTAAAAACAATCGGATAGCTTCAACTCTTGCCACTGGTGCAAACACCTCATCATAATCAATCCCCTCTTCTTGTCTATGACCTTGAGCTACCAATCTAGCCTTATTTCAAACCACAATACCCCTAGCATCCCTTTTATTCTTTAGAATCCATTTAGTCCCAATAGCATGCTTTCCTGCAGGTAAAGGCACCAACATCCATACTTTCTGATTCTGGAACTGCTGCATCTCCTCTTGCATAGCCTCAACCCAATCATCATTAGCAAGAGCCTGAGCTATGCTAGTTGGTTCAACTTGAGATAAGAAACAAGCATACAGACAATGTAAGTAATCAGTATGATTGTTCCTCAACTGATCCTGTATATAACTGAGAAAAGCAGATTCTCCAAACTTGGGTTGATGTAGCTTGCTTCTTGTCTGCACAGGGGAATTTATATCTCCAAGAATCAAAGACTGAGGATGAACTGTATTGATCCTCTTGGTAGCAATTGGATTAACTTCAATGGAGGATGCCTGATTAGTTATGGAGGGGTTGAAGTCATCATCATATGAAGAAGAAGTGAAAATTCCAGTTCTGGACTGATGATGAGGATCATTCAGCTTATCTTTTGAAGAGACTGAGTTTCCAAGATCAGAAGGAATTGGAAATCTTTCAGGGGAGTTAACAACACCCAGAGTGTCCACAGATGAAGAAGACACAGGAACATCAGCAGAAACCCTAGAAGGTTCGGCAGGAACAGATCCACTTTCAGCAGGAATGGGATCAGCAGGAACATGAATACCATCAGTTGAATTCAATTGTCTTCTAACTTCAGCTTCAGCCTTTCTCAGAATCTCCTCTGTCTCTTTAGAAAATCCAGAATCAAACATCTCAGCAGCTCTTTTGGCATTAAACTCTTGTCTTTGAAGCCTAGCAAGATCTTCTGCATAACTAGAATCACCTCCAGCCGTATCAAAAGAATCCTTGAGCTTTGAACCTGAAATGTTGTTAGAGGGAAAAGAAGGAACAACTATAGGTCGTTCATCACTCTCTACATCAGAATCATCATCTGAGGTACCTGCATTGTTAGTTTGAGAAACATTTGTACCAGCAGATAGATTTTATTTGAATCTATTATAACCTAAGGTGTCAGATAGATAATCCAGATCAAAGTACCACTCTGGACCAGCACCCTGCAAATTAGGTTTATCTTCAAGATATCTTAAGTTGAGAGTCTCTTCTATTTTCTTAGAGGACAGATTATAAACCCTATAGGCTTTACCATGAGCAGAATATCCAACAATAAACCCTTCATCAGCCTTCCCATCAAACTTGCCTAGGTAATCACTAGTGTTCAAAATAGTGACAAGACATCCAAAAGGCTTAAGTTAACTAATGTTTGGAACCTTCCCAGACAAAAGTTCATAAGGTGTTTTATTATGAGGACTAGTAATAGATACCCTATTCAACACATAACAAGCAGTGCAAACTGCTTCAGTCCAAAACATAGTAGGCATCTTAGATTCAGCTAGCATAGTCCTAGCTGCTTCTATCAGGGTCCTATTTTTCCTTTCTGCAACCCCATTTTGTTGTGGAGTTCTAGCATTACTATAGTCCCTTTTTATCCCCTTAGTCCCACAGAGGTCAATAAGATTAGAGTTCTTAAACTCTGTGCCATTATCACACCTTATAGACTTAACCTTTTTACTTAGCTGATTTTCTATTAAGGCAATAAAATCCCTAAGAACTAGATAAGTTTCATCTTTAGTACCCAAAAAGAAAGTCCATGAAAACCTGCTAAAATCATCTGTAATCACCAGGCAGTAGTTCTTATGGTCAATACTTCTGATAGAAGTAGGACCAAAAAGATCCATATGAAGAAGCTGCAAAGGCTCAGAGATGTTGCTCACAGCAGTTATGGCCTTGTATGATGCTTTGTGCTGCTTTCCTTTGTTGCAGGCAACACAATCATGCTCATTAGAGAAGATCTTCATAGGAAGCCCTTTCACCAACCCATTCTTAGCCAACTTGTTAATGGTCTTGAAATTCACATGGGCCATTCTTCTGTGCCATTTCTTAGACTCATCCACAGAAGCTTTTGCAACCAAACAAGCAAGAGATCCCTCAGGCTGAACATCACTAAGATTGAAGCTATAAAGATTGTAAGTCCTAGGAACTTTAAGTTCAACCTGACTTTCATCAGGCAGCTTGAAGTCTTTGGACAACACAAAGCAATCATTCTCAGTGAAGAGAACACTGTTCTTCTTGTCACAGATTTGGGAGACAGAGAACAAATTGAAGTCTTGAAGTTCCTTCACATAAAGTACATCTTCAAAGTCCAGCTTAGCAGTCTTGATAGTTCCCTTCCCAGAAATTATTCCATCTCCTCCTCCAAATGTCACAGTACCTCCATTCAAAGGTACAAAGTCATGCAATCTATCCAAATTCCCTGTCATACTCCTGGAACACCCACTATCAACAATTCCAACATCTTTGCTTCTAAAAGGAAAATCCTGAGAGAAAGAATACATATACAACATTAGATACAAGAGAGACTCAAGCCATTGCTGACTTGAGCCTGCCTAGTGGATCAATAAGAATTAAACCCTGGAGATTGATGAGATCCACCATTGATCTTGGACCCCATTTTCATATGTTGGTTATTGATTTTCCAAGAACAACCTGCTGAGGACTTAACAGCAGTTTTCCATCTTGCCCCTCCCTTATTCATGGTGTCAAAACAAACAGGTCTCAAATTATTTTGAAAGTAAGAACTAGTAGGTCTTCTGATAGGTCTAGCCAAATTGCTTCTCCAACCAGCAGGATTGATCCTACTGGCAGGAACTGAATACACAGCAGCAACAGGCTTATCGGCAGGAATGTACTTATCAGCAGCAACAGGCTTATCGGCAGGAATGAACCTATCAGCAGCAACAGGCTTACCAGCAGGAACTGGCTTGCCAGTAGCAACTGAAGTTCTCCTTGCTGCTTGAGGAATATAGGGGGAATATCATTCACATTTTTTCATACAAACCTATTTTGACATGCATTCAAACCCATCTGTTTCTCATAATAGTCACAATCTTTAATGAGATGATCATAACTACGACACACAAAGCAAGATTTCTTTCTAGGGGCCTTTTTCTTAACAATAACTTTCTCATTGCACACAGAATTATTCAAACCAACACATGAAACAAAATTATCCTTAACACAATGAAAACCACAATCATAATTGTTTGAAACAGAACCACAACTAGAATTGTTTGAAAAAGAACCACAACCAGAAACATTATTGTTTTTAACACTATCAAAAGAAATATCTTCAAATGCAGCTATCTTCGAGTGAGATTCATCATTAGCTACTTCTGAGGAGAGATCTTCTGACTTTATTGATGCTGACTTGTCACTTGATCCACATGTGGCATAGTCATCTGTCTTGATTTCTGAAGATTTGTCATTGTAAGAACAAGAGACAAATTCATTAGAGTCACAATCAAGATTAGGCAAGTCCTTTGCCTGTTTGCCATACATCATTTGTGAATCATCAAAGTCATCAAAAGGATTAGCAAGCTTAAATGTTCCAGTTATGGGTGGAGGAACATCATTCATCCCTCCCTCATTCACAAACTTTACAGGCTTTCTATAATCTACAGGTTCTGGGTTAAAAACACTATATTCATTAGGGTCATAATATTGATTTGGCCCTACCAGGTCACCGAACCCTAAACCTCTTTTATTTTTTGATGACATAGAACTATCAATAAGCCTGTGAAGGTTTGTGGATGACTCTTTCCACTTATCAATTCTAGCCAAGGTATCATCTAGTTTAGACTTTAAATCCTGATTATCTAATACTACCTTAGCTTTTTCCCGTTCAGTATGTTTAAACTCATTAATAGCATTTTTTAAATCTCTTTCCAATACCTTTATTTTTACTTCATAAGCAGACTGTTGTTGTTGATACCAGACCTTTTGTTGTTCTAAAGTTTTAACAGCCTTTTTATGAGCCTTAAGTTGAATAAAGTTATCCTTATTTTCACTTTCTTTATCATCAAATTCCTGTTTCAATTTATCATATTTAGAATCACAACCAAACGGGCAGTTATGTACCTGAGATGGATGACCCATCATTCCAAACTGACCAGCCACTTGTTTCTTTTCACCATATTCAGCTACCATCCCATAGACCATATCTGCTCCACTTGCAAGAGACTTCTCATGTTGCTCCCAGTCCACCATCGAATCCACAGATACCAAAGCCTTGGGGTCTTCTGACTCCAACTCTTGAATTCTGAAAGCAGAATACTGTGCTTTATCATCCACCTTCTTGTCTGTACATTCCCTAGCAAAATGTCCTGTTTGAGAACATTTATAACACCTCACCTTCCTTCTATCAAACCTGGCAGGCTCCTGTCCATTAAAATTGACCCTTCTTCCTGCCTTCTTTTCAAACCTATCCAACTTCAACGATATCATAGCCACCTGCCATCTTAAGTCCATCTCTTCCATATCCAATTCATCAACCTGATTGAAATCATCATACACAATCTTCTGTTGTGGTGTACTTTCAGCAACAAATGAATGAAGCACATCCACTACAAGATTCTCATAACTGGTTTGAGCTTTTGGTGTGACAGGTGAGTAGGAGATTGATGATGTTGATGGTGTTGGACTGTTTCCATATGATGTTTTGTTAGCACCAGAGTTACTAACAAAAGCAGTATGGGTTGGAGTATGGGGTGTATAGGTGGAATACCCTTTGATATCAAGTTCAAGGGTTTTCAACTTGTTGTACAGATCATCAAAGCTCATAAAATCCAGTCCTCCTTTGGCCTTGAGGGTTATGGAAACCTGCGACCAAGATGGTGGTAAAGCCCTCAGAAACTTGGTGTTACAATCTTCATCATCCGGCCTAGCTTTCAACTGGTTGAGTTGACTCAGGATCTTGTGGAATCTGTCATACCCTTTGTGAATCCCTTCAGCCTCAGAGATCTTGAATTCCTGAAATTCTTGCTTGAGCATAGACTTTCTCATTTTTCTGGATTCATCATTCCCTCCAAATCTGGCTTTTACAGCATGCCAGATCTTTCTAGCATCATCCAAGTGATGGAAGTCACTCATATGATCCTCTGGAATGGCTTGAAGCAAAAGGGTTCTGGCCTTGGTTTCCCTTTGCACAGCCATGTGTTCTTCTGCAGTAACAGGTGGCTCTATATAGATATTGCCATCCTCGTCCCTTCCAGTATTCTTCTTGCTATTACCCTTGAGAATGACATTCCACAAATTGTAATCACTGTTTGTGATCCAATATTCCATTCTCATAGCCCAGACTTCATACTCATCTTTCTTCAGATATGGGAATTTAGCATTGTTGGTGGACATTGTGGTGACGATTTGTGTTTGGACTTGGGATGTTTCAGGTTTGGGTTGTTGGTCTTCCTGGTTAATGACATTGTTTTCTGGGTTTTCGTCTGCCATTGAGAGAGGGTTAAGAGATATGAGATCGACCTTTTTCTTCTTTATCAGAGATCCTTACCAGGCTCTGATACCACTTGTAGGATCGAGTACTTCGAGCTTGATTGAGCTTGGTATAAACAAGAACCTCTGTATGCAATACAAGCGTTTATGCGGAAACTAAACAGCAAGTATTATAAAGAAGAAAACTCTAAAGAACAATGATCCTCTATGGATCAAACTATGAACTAAGAATTGTTTATTGAATCTTGAAAAACGTTAAAGGTGTACCTAAACTCATATACGGGTTTATCTTTTATACTAACAAGATCACCTAACCCTAACCCGTTCTACAAGTAAACGTGTGAAGAGATAAACAACAATCTCTTCTAAAAATAAATCTTAACAAACATTCTAAATGTACGGATAACAAATAATACTATCCGCAGCAACAACACTATCGGCAGAAACAAGATAACACTGTCGGCAGCAAAGAGCTTTCAGCAGGAACCAAAGCTATCAGCAGGAACCAGCTTAACACTATCGGCAGCAACAATGAAACTCTTATTTCCCAGAGATCCTAACAGTGTATGTGCTACATTTGTGCAGGACTATAGTGTGCACCTATAGGAAATTACTGTTGTGAATTGACACACTTTGGTGTAAGGATGATATATTGATATATGACTTAGTCCAGTATAGCAAACTAATATGCAATTTGGTCCACTGTTGTACGTTGTGTCTAAACCTACGAACTCACCAGCGTTAGCTGACTTTTTAGCATGTTTTCTCAGGTAATTAATGATGATTATTGTTGGATGATCATTGTTTTGAGGCTAAGCAAGTGGCATGGTTAAAGGATCAACTAAGACTCTGATAATACTTTTGGGGACCTATCTTATGTTTCTTTTGGGCCTTACTTTCAGTAGTTTTGAATAAATGTAAACTTGAAGTTTGGATTTTGAAATTTTTTATTTGAACGGATAATTTTATCCCGTTTTCTTATGCTTGTGTTCTGTACCAATCCCGTAGCACCCCAATACTTGTTTTGTCTTCCGCTGAACCAAATTTTGGGGGTGTTACAGATTGGTATTAGAGCTCAAGGTTATAGAGAACTGGGTACTTATCAAGAACCTAGACTATAACCATTTTTTAAAAATTGATCCTTGACCAATATATGCCAGCCCGCCAAGCCGAAGCCTCATGAGTTAAGAATTGGAATATTATGAGAATGCGTTATGATTGATATATATTGGAATTTATGTGAAAGATTTTGGCTATATGCTAGAATGATACATTATGACTTATGCGGTATTTGTCTTAAACATATTTAGAGTAATGCGGTATTCATTGATTAATTGGTTTGTATATAGTTGATGATATTTGGATGTTGGGGAAGTCTTGATATAATTTTGATTTATGAGATTGGCTATTTTTGTACACTTATACCTACCCTATACTGTTGTCACAGACTATGCCTTCTTTAGCACGTGATGTCTATGAGGAGATCCTTACTGTTGCATCCCGCTCAGTACAGTCTCTGATGACTCCAGCTCAGGACGATCCTTATGCGATTGTTCGACACTCAGCTCTTGCTTCACCATCATTAGTTACCCTTGTGCCACAGATTTCACTCACTTCTCAGCCAACATCATCATCAGTTGGTCACCCTAGTCCTTTACGACAGCTTACTTTGCAACAGGCATTAGCCCGAGCTCAGACTCCTCGGCTTACCTATCGCATTACTACTCACATGTTGGTGCGACCACCATCACCAACCATGCATTTCTTGGCTCACTCTCTTCTGTCATTACCATTTTCATCATCATCCCACCGAAGACCTCAATCACCTACTCCATCTCATGACTCACCTGCCCCACAAAGACATCGTTTCAGTGACCCATACTCAGAGGATGAGGATGAGGACGTTGACCCTGAGGAGGAACCTCAGGAGGAGGAGGAGGTTAACCCAGATGAGGTCATCCCACCAGATCAGAGTCCTGCACCTTTAGTGTACTCACCTGGACCAGGCTCCCCCTGGCACATGCCTGAGCCTGATTCACCAGAGCAATCGTTCGAGCTGGCCTCACCTCCTCACTCACCTGGGCCAGAGAGTCCACCAGTCCCAGACACCCCATCAGAGGTTGCCTCAGAGGCAGCAGCCCATAGGGAGATGGGTCAGAATTGGGAGTAGATCACCAACCACCAAGAGAGGATCAATCAGATAACTGATCAATTAGTGGGTGTCACAGCAACGAGATTTGGCGAGATTGAGAAAGATGTGGGGGTACTGTATGGTAGGACCACGTCATTGAGACATGACTTGTTGGATTTGCAAAGAGGTCTCATGACTGCACGGGATACTGATAGAGCCCTTTGGCGTAGAGTCGCAGAGCAGCAGACTAAGATTGTTCAGCTCAGGAGAGACTGTGAGTCAGATCGCATTGAGATCTCATCTGTATGGAGACAGATTGCAGATCTGGAGACTACCTTGAAAAGATCCGTCGAGATCATGGCTAGATGTACCTAGATTTGTGACTATTGTACATCCCTAAACTGAGGAGTCCTCAGTTAGAGATGTTAGTTTTATCAGCTATCTTTGTTATCCTTGTTTATCAGTATCGTGTATTACGATCAGTTATCATTTCATTCTGTTGTACTTCGGGAACCAAGTATCGATATTGATGCTATCATGTGAACTTTTGGAATTCTGGTTTTGAGAATAATTTGTTTGTGGTGTGAATGGAATAGTATTCCTGTTATCGTGATTGGTATTTATGTTGGTATTCAATCCTGTGATGATCACTTTCTTGCGTGATATACTATGTTGTTTGGAATCTTATGACTCTCTTATGTTGTTATTTAGATCAATGGCTTCGAAACGAAACCCAGCCAGGACCACCCGAACAGGGCCTGCTGTTGTCAACACGGTCGTCGTGGCCGACATCTAGTTCGAAACGTTAACAACCAGAATACCGACAACCAAAATACCAACAATCAAATTAATGAAGATCAGAATGTCAATGATCAGGGTGTCGATGGTCACCCACCACCTAACACCCCTCCTGTGAACTAAGCTCTAATTGATCAACTTGTGGCTCAGCGTGTTGCTGAAATCCTAGCTGAGTCGAATCACTCAAATACCTCTGCTGGAACTCCACTACCTATCAGAAACCGTGGTTGTACGTACAAGGAATTTCGGAGTTGTGGACCAACTGAGTTTGGCAGAACCGAAGGCGTTGTTGTGTTAATGAGGTGGATGGAGAAAACCGAGTCTGTATTTACTGTTAGTAACTGTGAGGAAGATGGTATGCCACCTTTACTTTGAAGGACGAAGCGTTGACCTGGTGGAACAACTACCTCAAAACTGTTGGAAGTGATGTGGCTTATGCTATGACTTGGGAACAGTTCAAGGCTTTGTTGATTAAGACCTACCATCCACAAAATGAAGTTAAGAAACTGTAGATTGAGTTTTGGAACCATAAAGTGAAAGGTACTGACATGACAGCCTACAACCGCCGCTTTCAAGAGTTGTCATTACTTTGCCCAGATATGATTCGTACTGAGGCACTTAAAATTGAGTGATACACTGATGGTTTGCCATTGGCTACTTGGAATGACGTGATTGCTGCAAAACCGACAAATCTCCATGAGGTCTCACAATAGCTTAACGATTAATGGATTCACTGGTTCTTGAAACTGCAGAAAAGGGGGAAAATGATAAGAGGAAAAGGGACGATTAGTCTAAGGGTAATGGCACCCAAATAAACGGAAAGAGGTCGCCAAGGTTTATGCTATCGGGGATGGGGAGTAGAAGGGTTATAATGGGAATCAGCCAAAATGCAACCGTTTTAGGCGTCATCATCACGGGCAATGTACTGTGGTATGCCACAAATGCTCTAAGGTAGGACACATAGCCAGGGAATGTAAGTCCCGACCCTTTGCGATAGTTCAAACCACTCCAGAAACAGATTGGAAGGCTAGTGTTACCTGCTACGAATGTAGGAAGAAGGGACACTACAAGAATGAGTGTCGAGAGCCATGGAACTGAGGGAACCAATGGAATGGAGGACACCCAAGGAATGGGTGGAACCAAGGAAACCAAGGAAGCCGAGGGACGGGAGGAAATGGGCATAATCAAGGTAACAGGGGAGCAGGAGGAAATTGAGAAAACCAAGGCACTGGAATCAGCAGGGAAATGTGGGAGCAGCTCAAGGAAGAGTATATGTTATTGGGAAGGAGATCAAGGAGGACCCGAACGCTGTCACTGGTACGTTCCTTCTCAATAATCGTTATGCTTCCATATTTTTTGATACTGGTGCCGATAGGAGTTTTGTATCCACTACATTTATGCCTTTGCTTGAAATTCCCTCGACAGCCTTAGGTATTGGTTACGATGTAGAGTTAGCTAATGGTAACCTTGAAAGGATAGACACCATCATCTGCGACTGTAATTTGAACTTTCTAAACCATCCTTTCAATATCGACCTCTTACCAGTCACATTAGGCAGTTTTGATGTTATCATCGGTATGGACTGGTTATCCAAGTATCGTACCAATATTATCTGCGTTGAGAAAATTGTTCGTGTACCTTACGGAAAAGAAATCCTAAACATACAAGGGGATAGGAGCGATCATGGAGGCCCCTCCAGGTTGAACATTATCTCTTGTACTAAGGCATAGAAGTATATGGAAAAAGGGTGTTACCTCTTCTTGGCCCAAATTTCTGAGAAGAAAAGGAAGGAAAAGGGAGAAAAACGTATAGAAGATTTACCTATCGTTCGAGATTTTCCAGAAGTATTTCCAGATGACTTACCTGGAATCCACTAGTGAGACAAGTCGAATTTCAGATCGAGTTGATGCCTGGCGCTGCACCTGTGGCCCGAGCACCTTATCGACTCGCCCCTAATGAATTGGAAGAGCTGTTAAAACAGTTGGCAGAGTTGTCAGAAAAAGGATTTATACGACCTTGTTCCTCACCATGGGGCGCTCCGGTATTGTTTGTGAAGAAGAAGGATGGATCTTTTCGCATGTGCATTAACTATCGAGAGTTGAATAAGTTGACAGTGAAGAATTGATACCCTCTACCAAGGATTGACGATCTGTTTGATCAACTTCAAGGATCGAGCGTTTACTCAAAAATTGACTTACAATCTGAATATCACCAGCTTAGAGTTCAGGAAGAAGATATTCCAAAGACCGCGTTCAGAACTCGTTATGGACACTACGAATTCCAAGTGATGCCATTTGGTTTAACCAACGAACCAGCAGTATTCATGGATCTCATGAATTGAGTGTGCAAACCCTATTTAGATAAGTTTGTGATAGTATTCATAGATGATATCCTGATCTACTCCAAGAGTAAAGAGGAGCATGAAGAGCACCTAAGGTTTATCTTGGAATTACTGAAGCAGGAACAACTATACGCCAAATTTTCTAAGTGTGAGTTTTGGATTCCAACCGTACAATTCTTGGGTCACGTGATTGATAGTCAAGGAATTCACGTGGATCCCGCGAAGATCGAGTCCATGAAGGAATGGGCCGCCCCGAAAATCCCAACCGAAGTTCGTCAATTCTTAGGCCTAGCTGGCTATTATCGGAGATTCATCGAGGGATTTTCTAAAATGGCCAAGTCCCTATCTAAACTGACTCAGAAGAATGTAAAGTACGAATGGGGAGAAGAAGAAAAAGAAGCGTTTCAACTATTGAAAGAGATGTTGTGTAGTGCACCTATCCTAGCCCTACCGAAAGGAAGCGAAGACTTCGTCGTATACTGCGACGCTTCGCACAAAGGTTTAGGAGTTGTCTTAATGCAACGGGAGAAAGTGATATCATATGCTTCACGATAGCTTAAGACCCATGAGAAAAACTACACAACTCATGACTTGGAATTGGGCGCGGTAGTATTCGCACTCAGAATATGGAGACATTATCTGTACGGCACAAAGTGCATTATGTATACCGACCATAGGAGTTTGCAACACATCTTGGACCAGAAGGAGCTGAACATGAGACAGCATCGCTGGTTAGAACTACTCAGTGATTATGACTGCGAGATTCAATATCATCCTGGTAAGGCAAATGTTGTTGCTGATGCTCTTAGTCGAAAGGAAAGAATACCACCGTTACGAGTCAGATCCTTGGGAATGACTACTAGTTCACCATTACCATCTCAAATTCTTGAAGCCCAAGCCGTAGCGTTAAAAGAAGAAAACCGACCGACTGAAAACCTCTATGTTATGGTAGAAAACAAAAATGGCTTTGTAAAGGGTTCTGATGGAACACTATGCTTTGAAGACAGAAGCTGGGTATCACTCTGTGGAGGAATTCATGAGTTGATTATGCACGAGTCGCATAAATCAAAATACTCCATTCATCCCAGATCTAATAAAATGTACCAAGACCTGAAGAAACTGTACTAGTGGTCTAACATGAATGCTGATATAGCCTTATATGTCAATAAGTTCTTAACATGTTCGAAGGTGAAGGCCGAACATCAGAAACCGTCAGGGTTATTGATATAACTTGAACTCCCTATTTGGAAATGGGAACGAATCACCATGGACTTCATCACTAAATTATGATGGTCCCTGTATTTAACGTAACACAAGATATAATCTAGTAATAAGCACGTAAACAACTACTACTTAGCTACGTATTAAACTAATAATGATAGAACAATAATAAGCAACGAGAGATAAGAGATTAGATAAGAAGAATAAGAGAAGAGATGGATGATCTTATATTCATACGATAGAGTAACAAAGCTTCGGCACACTATGAATAAAAACCAACAAGTAAAATGAGCACCCAAGCACCCTATTTATAGGAATAAATTAGGGCGACATGTGCTTGGAGTGCTTCTAGAAGAATTATTACAAAGTGGCCGGCCTATGGACTCCTAATGGACCGAGCTATTAAACACTAACTTAGAATCCATGTAGAGCAACATATTAACGAAATGACTAAGACTTGTAATTACGTAAGACGTGTTCCTAACAATCTCCCCCTAAGTCTTGGTCATCTTGGTTGCTCGATGTCATCTTTGCTTCTTAGACTTCTGACGTCTTCATAATCTTCATTCTTTGTTCTTGATCTGATATGGTATGGTATGGTAATAATCTGCCGTCCTCCAATGGTCTTTAGAACTGGTGTCTTTACGTCGTTTCCATCATGCCCATATGTTTCTTCGACTTTTTTTCTTCATATATCACATAGTTCTCTCTTCATAAGCTGGATCTTAGACTTGTGAAAGATTGACATACTTGATCTTTGACTTTTCTTGAATTACTTTGAGCTTTTGATATTCCATAGTCTTTGTGAGAACTTTGCTTCAGAATATGAGCATGATGGAAAGGTGATGGAACTCCAGGTTTTCATGATTCGCTGCAAGTAAACAGTTAGCAATAAATCATCCGGTACTTACAGATTTGGACTTTTAGATCATCAATAGCATAGTGTGAAGACTTTCTCTAATCCAAACCCTAGCCGTTCTAAACCGAATACCCCCGAAAGGGCTTACACGGACACACCGAAGTGCACCCACAATTCAGTGAGTCGCTGGAGATCAGCCCACGGCTGTAGACCATTTTGGAGCAAACACTAAGCGTAACCCATGAGGAGTTACCGAAGTGACCTGCTGTCAGGGTTGTTTGATGTTGACCCTGGTGATGCGCGTGATGTGTCGTTGCGGTTTAGCAGTTTTAATGCCTACTCAAGTTTTAAATTTATATTTAGCCGACTTATCAATAACACACACACTTAACGAGCAGTGTACCCGGTCAGTATGAAGATAATGGTAAGTAGAGTGTCGATCACTAAGAGTGGAACGTATAATCTCGTTAATCTAATCAGTATTTTAATATCCTAACGCAAGGGGGTTTCAGCCTGAGAGACTGGCACAGTTTTGTTTGCAATTAAATAATAAAATAAACAAATAGGCACGAATCAGCAAGTAGCACACACGTACACAGATAGATACTTGAGACAATAAGAGGGCTGTCCTTATGATTAAGTAGATTGTCACTTGTTTTATTGATAGCTTTATATGAAGTGTATGTAATTAACCCTTTCTCGTTGGTCCTATTCTTATCGGCGAGTAAACCCTTAATGACGACTTATGTCTAAAAGTTATTCCTAAGTGATCAATTTAGAAACAACCGTGGGAGCCACACCTTGTCCCGCAGTCGGGTGCCCGCAAGCCACTAATAAACACAGAGGTGGTCAATGCACTAATAAGTAGTAACCAAAGACATCAACATATAAACTTTAATTGATGGGAAAGCAAGTATTAAAGGGAGTGCAATCTTTCCGTTGTCACATTACACAAGCCACCAATCCTGATGAATTAAAGTTTGCTAAAACAATAAAACAAAACTACTTAATGAATTAAATACATGCAGCACCTTCTTACAGCTCTTGTATCTTCGATTTGGGTGTGTCTTGTGCTGCCTCTTGACTGAATTCGTCCTTCTCTTCTGTTCGGTCTTTAGGTTTTCGAACTCCCGAATCTCTTTAATGCGTCTGGTCTACGGGGTATTTATAGTTTGTGTCTGAGGGAAGATGCGGCGCATCTACTAAGTAGATGCGGCGTATCTACGTAACTTCGCGTGGGGTCCAAGATTATAATATTCAGGAATATTCGTACACCGCCAGAAGATGCGGCGTAACTCCATGATTAGATGCGGCGCATGTCCTCTTGTATCTTGGATCGTATCTGGTGACATCTTGATAGAGATGCGGCGCATGTTGATAGTGAGATGCGGCGCATCTGGAGCAGATTAGTCTTGATCTTCTTCATTTCAGTAGACTCTTCACTTTATGCACGTTTTGCTCCATTATTAGTCCAAAATCGCCAAGTTTCACCAAATGCTTGTTTTTACCTGAGAATTACAAAAGTAAACGATTAAGTATCAATCCTCATACATAATATAGTAAAACAAGTCAAATTAATAGGATAAATGATAGTAATAAAATGTACTTATTTGAGTTCATCAAATATCCCCCCACTTGAACTTTACTTGTCCCCAAGTAAACCTTAGATTAAATCTCATGAAAATGTATCCTAAAAGATGTTAGGATTTATTTTTATATTTAAGCATGTATTCGTTTATTTCGTAATTACACAACTAAACACTTAACGAATTAGAAGTAAAATAAAATAAGTTGATAAAAGCAAATCTAATCGTTTAACTGTCCAGTCGCGACGAATATTCTATCATAAGCTTGGCAAGTATACACATCTCCACCACTAAAGCTAAGGAATAACAAGTCTAAAGCGGTAAAAAGGGTTTTTAGGCTTAAGGGTTAATTATTCTCTTTTCACTATCGATCTCAAATTCCAGAAAAGGCGACAAAATCACAAATACATGATCGAATCCACGAACACGATACTTGCAATTGCTCAAATCCTTAACTCGAATAGGCTAAAGATAGGTCCAAACTTCACCAATAATAATATATCAAAAAGGGCGACAAAATCATAAATACATAGCCGAATTCACGACTACGATACTTAATATTGCTCAAATCCCTAATCTCAATAAATCAAAGGTTTGGTTGGATAAAGAACAATATAGGGTATGGATAATATTTGGGATATAAATTGGTGTAAAATAAAAAATAAACAAAACAAATAAATTAAAATCCTAAGTGTGGTTAATCACTATCCCAACCATCCCATGAATAAGACTCATATCATTGAATAACTCACGCTTTAACACTTGAAACACACGCTTTAGGTAGACACGAATTATACTCAACAAGATCTTAATCAAAGAATAAACCTTAATTGGCGTTCCCATAACTGTCAATTCCCATTCAATCCATAGATATAATACAACAAATAGTGGTGATATCGACCACTTACATAACTCTACATCGTTGGCTTAAAATAAACATCCAACTCTTTCTTTTTCTTTTTTTTTTCTTTCTTATTTTTTTTCGATTTTTTTTTTTTTTTTTTTTTTTTTTTTTTTTTTTTTTTTTTTTTTAACTTGAAACATAAACATAGATGTGTAAAATTTCACCACATCACTATAACTTTCTTTCCGGATAATTTTTATTCATACTTTTCATACTTTCAGAAATAACGCTAATAGTGAAAGTAGTAAACACACGAAAAATAAACTCAAAAATATACAATATTTACTTTCACTCCAATTTGCATTGTGCAATTTCCCGACCTAACCATAGATAATGAATTACGCACGCGAACACAGGTAATGTAAGGAAACACACTCTGCCTATAGCAATTAACCAACCACGGACTTTAATCTACAGGGTAGGCTAAGGTGTAAGGGTGTAACGAAACATTTTAAACATAGGTGTAAGAAACGAAAGGAATGGCTCTGAGGGTTTTTCTAGGGGTATCTTACTCTAAAAGTGAGAGTAACAAAAGGGTTTATACGGGGGTTAACTAACCAGTGTAGTTAGTTAATAACACATAACATATAATAGGCTATTTGGGTGTAATCCTAGAATTTTACCAAGTTAGACAAGTCATTCCAATTAAATAAATAATACTCATTATGGTGGTCTCGAATAGTATACAAGCCAAGTTCTAAAGTTTACAAGTCACCGGCACACTCATAGATTTGTGAATTTTGAAAAAATCACAATTTTTGAAAATAACGTCATGTGTGCAGCTATGCAACTTAGATCTTAAACAAAAACATGCTAAAAATTTTTTTTTAAGTTTGATATATTAAGCACATTTTAAGCATAATTTTTGAAAAAGTTTAGGACAAGTAAGTGTTAAGTGTTCTAATTCTCCTATCCCCCCACTTAAGTTAAACAACGTCCTCGTTGTTTGTATAAAAGGTTAAAAACTGGAAAATAAAAAGAATTAGAACAGGAAAACTCCCCTGAGATTTGCTCGGTATGATCCTCCATTAGTGTAAGAGCAAAAATCATCTTTCTTGTGGATTAGAACGTTAAAGCTTCATACTTGATGTATCCACAGGAAATTCAGGAAACTATAATACCACCAACACTTTAAAACACACCTAAGATAAGAAAGGTTCAACTTGCATAACACATTAGTAGTTAGGAAAAATAAAACTTAAAAAAAAAATCAAAACTGAAAATCATCAGGTCAGTCGATGCGCCGTATCTTATTGAAGAAGATGCGCCGTATCGAGCCTGGAATTAATACGGATCAGAATAAAGATGCGCCGCATCCTTAACCAGGGATGCGCCGCATTAAAATAAACTGATAAATAGTTTTAAAGTCGAAAAATAAAAATGCAGAAAAATAAAATAAGATATGACCATTGCAGGAGATGCGTCGCATCTCAGGATTGAGATGCGCCGTATATTCGTGCGGCCTGGACTGACTCGACACAGAAAACAGAATAATAAATGATAAATCCGGGTTGTCTCCCGGTAAGCACTTGTCTTTATTCCAGAGTCTTCAAGTTAGACTCACGTTCAGCACTTTACTTGGTCCTTGTCACGGTCCATCCTTCTTCCTTAATCCGAAAGATTTTCCCGTATATCTCTGCGACGTTTTCCTCCGTTCGACTTAATCTAATATAACTCTTGGTCATCACAGCAGTATATTCTTCATCAGGACCCAAAGAATATTTGATGATTTTAAATTTTTCAGAAATAATCATGGGTGGCTCATTGTATGGAATCCCAAGTAGTTGACATTTTCTTTTGGTGAACTCTTCTTCGTCCTTGTCAACAAACTTAAAATAAGGATCCTTAATCAAATAGTCATCTAGTTCCTCAATCAACGACTCATTATTATTATCATCTTGAATCGCCTCCCATTCTCTTTCCAAATCATATTGTAACCGTCGACTAAGCTTTGTGAAATCATCAAACTGTTTATGCACCCATTCCCAGAAAGTAGTATCCGATGTCCCCTTAAGTCCTTTCAAGCGTTCAATCCTGCCCTTTTCTTGTAAAGCCTCCGATTTTCGTGGGCAGTCTTCAACGTTATCGTACCACTCATAATCTTCAAAGGTTACATCCTTTCCAACTCTTTTCATCCCAATTATACTTCCCCCATTACAGGTTCCGTCACTTTTATAATCACAGGTTGGCCAAACACTACTCCCGTCCTTGAAAACGAAGGGTGTACAGGTATGATTAATGTGCTCAAATTCCCATGGTTTATCCGATACCCATGGTACTTGGTCATTCCATTCATAGTACCAGGTGTTTTTGAAATCATCATAAGTCTTAAATCCTGGTAGATCCCCAGTAAGCACATCATCATCGACTCGAAGAAGGTAGTTAAATTCCTTGAACTGCTTGCACAAGGGTGTCTCATACTCTAACAAATCAATGTCAATTCTGAAAAGTTCTTCAATGCCTTCATTGATTGTTGAATCATGAAGTGATGACCCATAATTGCTTTCTACTTCTTCGTCTTCTCCTCTCATCCAATATACCCATAATGCATCCTTAGTAGCTCGATCCATGCTCTTATGGTTATTAAACTTACTAGCTAACCATTCTGAAAAATCAACATCGTTAGGGTCATGGTTAACGTCAAAGCAAACCTTTCCAATCATATTCTTTTTTATCTCCATGAACTCGTTAAATTGCTTCTTAAAACTCCGAGTCAACCATGAAGTCATAATCTCCTTGACTTCGTTTGCAGGGGCAAATTCCGGACTACCATATTTGAGTTCTAACCAATCATTGAGGGAGAGGTCTATCAATCTTACTATTCTGCCATGAAATAGTAATTCCGCCAAAGCATAATTCATGTCATTATCCTGATAGTTCTCATTTAATCCCCAGTACCACTCGAAATAAGGCATGTAAGAGTTTTGGGTATTGTCTCCACCACAGTTGTTGTTGCTTGAGTCCATGTATGCAAGAGAGAATTTCCCATCATCCTCTTCGATAGTAGTCCAGTTCAATCCTTCTGCTTCAATCTTAGGCCATAAGAGCGACAATTCTTCTCCAGTGTACCTCACAAATACATCATAAGAGAATACCTCTTTGTCAATGTTGCATAAACGCATAAATTCCTTAAAAGCTGCTTCAAGAGGAGTCTCCCAAGAGAATAAGTCTGCCTCGATCATGAGTACATTGAATGAATCTGAAAACAAGCATTCCTTAGCAAGATATCCGTTAACTGACATGTCTTCCATAGCAAAATCTGTCATCCAAGGTAAAATCATCAGTAGGATTTGTTCGCTAGAAGAGAAATTAATGAATATAGAAACGGATATAAGAATAAAAATAGCTGATATCTGCAGACGATGCGCCGTATCCAAAGAGTTGGATACGCCGTATCTTAATACGTTAAAATTTAATCAGACTTTTATTCAGAAAATAGATACGCCGCTTTAAATTTATGAATGCGCCGTATCGAATTAATCAATCAAAAATCAATTTATCTAATTAAAATTAAATGCGTCGTATTAACGAAAGTTAATGCGCCGTATTTTCGTTACGTTTAAAAATAAAAGATTTTTGATTCAGTAAGATGCGCCGTATCGACAGAGATCGATACGCCGTATTTGTTTAATAATTCGCAAACTGTTTTTAATTAAAATAATAGATACGCCGTATCTGCGAAAGCAGATGCGTCGTATGACGTTAACGTTTAGAAAAAAAATTTTATCAAAACAGATACGCCGTATCTACAAAAGCAGATGCGTCGTATTACTTTATCGCTTAGAAAAATTTTCTTATTAAAAACAGATACGCCGTATCTTGGGGAAAAGATGCGTCGTATCGAATTAATTAAACGCGTTGTATTAAAAAAATTAAACGCAATACGCCGTATCCGAGAGATCAGATGCGCCGTATCGTTTGATTTAGCACAGTACAACGATAGCAGAACAGAAAAATACGAAAAATAAAACAAAAATTAAACACACGAAACAAAAATAAAACACACAAAAATAAAAACAAAAGCAAACAAATAACACACAATACAACAAATATGCAAAATAGTACAATGATGCAATTTAATCTAATAAAAAGAAAAACAAATCAAGATACACCACGAGTATTTTAATTAGGTTTTTCTATTAAAATACTAAATCAAATTAACAGATAATAACAATTCACTCCCCGGCAGCGGCGCCAAAAAAACTTGATGCGCGTGATGTGTCGTTGCGGTTTAGCAGTTTTAATGCCTACTCAAGTTTTAAATTTATATTTAGCCGACTTATCAATAACACACACACTTAACGAGCAGTGTACCCGGTCAGTATGAAGATAATGGTAAGTAGAGTGTCGATCACTAAGAGTGGAACGTATAATCTCGTTAATCTAATCAGTATTTTAATATCCTAACGCAAGGGGGTTTCAGCCTGAGAGACTGGCACAGTTTTGTTTGCAATTAAATAATAAAATAAACAAATAGGCACGAATCAGCAAGTAGCACACACGTACACAGATAGATACTTGAGACAATAAGAGGGTTGTCCTTATGATTAAGTAGATTGTCACTTGTTTTATTGATAGCTTTATATGAAGTGTATGTAATTAACCCTTTCTCGTTGGTCCTATTCTTATCGGCGAGTAAACCCTTAATGACGACTTATGTCTAAAAGTTATTCCTAAGTGATCAATTTAGAAACAACCGTGGGAGCCACACCTTGTCCCGCAGTCGGGTGCCCGCAAGCCACTAATAAACACAGAGGTGGTCAATGCACTAATAAGTAGTAACCAAAGACATCAACATATAAACTTTAATTGATGGGAAAGCAAGTATTAAAGGGAGTGCAATCTTTCCGTTGTCACATTACACAAGCCACCAATCCTGATGAATTAAAGTTTGCTAAAACAATAAAACAAAACTACTTAATGAATTAAATACATGCAGCACCTTCTTACAGCTCTTGTATCTTCGATTTGGGTGTGTCTTGTGCTGCCTCTTGACTGAATTCGTCCTTCTCTTCTGTTCGGTCTTTAGGTTTTCAAACTCCCGAATCTCTTTAATGCGTCTGGTCTACGGGGTATTTATAGTTTGTGTCTGAGGGAAGATGCGGCGCATCTACTAAGTAGATGCGGCGTATCTACGTAACTTCGCGTGGGGTCCAAGATTATAATATTCAGGAATATTCGTACACCGCCAGAAGATGCGGCGTAACTCCATGATTAGATGCGGCGCATGTCCTCTTGTATCTTGGATCGTATCTGGTGACATCTTGATAGAGATGCGGCGCATGTTGATAGTGAGATGCGGCGCATCTGGAGCAGATTAGTCTTGATCTTCTTCATTTCAGTAGACTCTTCACTTTATGCACGTTTTGCTCCATTATTAGTCCAAAATCGCCAAGTTTCACCAAATGCTTGTTTTTACCTGAGAATTACAAAAGTAAACGATTAAGTATCAATCCTCATACATAATATAGTAAAACAAGTCAAATTAATAGGATAAATGATAGTAATAAAATGTACTTATTTGAGTTCATCACCTGGCAAGATTTCCATTCTATCATTGATAATCACAATTGTGAATTATCTCAAGAATGTTCTTGGCAGATTGCTAAGATCTGCGAAGGACTCTTCTTAATTTTACAACTGATGTCCATGATGTAGAACAACAGAGTAATACTAAGTGTTTCTAAGAGATCTTTGATGAATCTCATGGCTCTAGACTCAATTAGTGCACATTTGTTTGGTCGACGGAGGAATGGAGCAAATTGCCTCCTTTCCAATATCAACACTTCTCGGAGTGAGAGGTCGATAGATGATGAAGCGTTCTCCGTGTGAAATGAAACAAGTGTCTTTTGAGAGACACCTGAGTGGCTAGAAGGTTAGTGCTGTGCGGCACTGGGTCCATGACGACTTCATTCTTCAATACCGATGATGCCCATCAACCAGTAGATTATGTATTGAACCCGGTGTCTGCCCTAAGGTTGATCAAATGGAGGGCTATTTCTTTTCACCCTTTTCTTTACTTTTCTTTTTAATTCTTCAACCCTTCTTTCTCCGTTCATTTCATTTCTCCTTTTTCAATCATACCTAGGACTTTCTAGTTCGAAACTATTGGTATTGTCCTTGGGTAGATCCCTCCGGCTCTGGCGGATCATAGGACGGTTATTCCTAACCTTAGTCACCTTATAACTCCATGACTATCCTATTGATGCCATAAACCAAACCTTTTTGAAAAATCTCTCAAAGTGTTTATGATTGTGAAAACATATTTTGTTAACACTTTGAGAGTTTTTGTGATTTTCAGAAAGACTCCCCCTTAACATGTGCTCATATGTCTTTAATTGAAATTTGCACATGCCGGGAAGAGTTGGCACTTTTGAATTGATTGATTTTCAATGAACATGATCATCGTGAGACACGCTTACATTACTAGTAGAACTAGCTTGAAATTATTACCCGTCCAGATCATATTCAAGGAAAATCGCTCAAAATCGGTACATTCTACTTAGACACGTCCGTTGCAAGACACGTTTACATCACCAGATAAACTGGCTTGAAATTATTACCCGCCCGGGACATGTCTTTTCGACTATTGACTTTTCTTATCATTAATTCGAGGGTCAATTTCTGAGTCGAACACTCATGAGATTCCAACTTTTCTTTACCATATTTTAATCATATCTTTATTCTCCCCCTAAAAAATAGCATACTCATGATGTTTTTGAAAAACTTTATGATTAAAATATGCTGTTTTTGAGTTTTGTGGGAAGAATTGCAAGAACTTTTGTATGAACAAAGATTAGTTTTCAAATACTCCCCCTTGACGAGGGAATACTTGTCCTTATGAGCAGAATTTTTGAAAACTTAGAAAAAATTCTGGTTTTATTCTACTCATAAGAAAGAAGCTTTCGCTCCTTTGATCAGGATTGAGGCACTGAAGTGTACCTCAGGGTCCTTTCTTTACAGGAACGGGTTGTGCACTGTTATGTGTACACAAGCCATTATAAACACTCATATATCATTAGCAAGAATAATGAATGAATAATCAAATCAAACTCTTACATCAGCCTCCTTTTACAAATGTAGTGAATACTGGATCCGTCCTTTGAAATGTTCTGATTGGGAAGGGTGGACGACCTCCAACATAGCTTTCCAATCTCCGTATCTGATCTCTACGGAGCAATCTTCTCTCAATCTTCTAGATGAACTGCTTTACTTGTCTCAGCTGATCACTGTTCCATCTCTTCATCATTTTCAACTCTTGATCATGAACTCGATAAACTAACCCATCTCGGACCTTCTTTTACGTATCGTCGCAGAACTTGTGAATTTCGTGAAATGACATGAAGCAGTTTATTTTCATTGCACTCTTGTAGACGAATCCGAAGGTTGGCTTGTTCTTCAAGGTGTATTGAGCTTCAGAATTGGTGTCTTCAAGATGAAGTATAGGTTCAATGAGATTCAACTTCATTTGATAACTCTCTACTCCTAGCTGAAGATCCTCTACTCGTTCTTTTATGATAGTCCTTCTGATAAAATGGCAGATAGCGGAACTGAAGGCATATTGAAGCTCGGTTGTGAGATGATGCAGCTTTCCTTATACTTTGATGAGGTACAAGTCTTCAATGTCATTGAAACTTAAGTCTGGAAAGTCTGCCTCAGAGAACGAGTAGATTTGTTGGTCGTGTCTTCGGACGTTGATCTCAGACAAGAAGGTGTAATCATACTTCTTCACCCCCTTCACACTTACCACTGCCACAATTCGAAGTTTGTTGCTTACTGATTTGTGAGACTTCTAGGTAAGTTTACTCTTATACCATGTTTTCCTTTTCTTGAACCAGTGAAAGATTCCCAATTCAGCATCACGATCATAATTCACTGTTTGTTTAACGAAGAGGTGATGGTGAATGGCAGTTTCCTAAATGGCTGGTTGTGGGTAACTTGCTGCTGGGGTGAAGGTTATTGATGTTGCATACTTGGTTTTGCTTGTAGCACCGTGACTGAGTAGTTCGAGATCGTTGTTGAAGAAGAATTGGTAAGGGATGGCTGTTTGATGATTTTCTCTGATCACGGGTAGTGGCTTGGTCCAGTCTGTGATGTAAGGATGGTTTTTACTGTCACGGCCACCAATCCTAAGTATGTCTGAATTAGTCCAGTCAAACTCACTTGACATTGCTCGGGTAATGTTTTCAAGGTGATATTCAAGCTCAGCAGCACTTGAAGATTTATCTTTGAGAAGATTAAATGCATCATTCTTGATACGACGGAGTTCCCTCTTGGTCATCTTCTAGATGTTCATAGTACGTTTGAGTTGTTGAGTGAACTCGAGCGTACTATCTTCAATCTTAGAAACTTCGTCTTCTTGAATTTGAGCACTTGCCAATTGATCAAACCACTCATTACCTTGTGTGTCATCATCCTCGAGCCATGAGACTACAGTGGGTTTTTTGGAAGACTTCTTGCTTGTTGTAGTCTTGGCCTTTGGTGGTGACTTGGGTTGATCATCTTGTTGTTGAAATTCCATGTCGTCGGCAGTAAAGTGCTCAAAATGATGCTCAGTAGCAGTAGGACCAGATTCTGGAGCTTTTGTTTGTGGAGATGTGGTTGTTGTTGACTGTTTAAGCTGAATTCCAGACCCACCTTCACTCTTGTATTTCTTTGATTTGGAGTCTGGATCTTGGTCATCTTCGTCTCTGTGACGTTTTCCATGATCGGCTGCTTCTTTGCAAGATTCCATATTAGCCTGAATAGCTTCAAAGATAGCCAATTCTGTGTTTGATGGTGAGATTTTTGCAGTGATTTTGGTGAGAAGGGCCATTTGGAGTTCTTCAATGGAGTAGTCAAGAAGGTGCTTCTGTTGGATTGTTGATCCAGTGATGTCTTTAACTTTTTCTTCAAGATGAGTGTCGATGTACTCTGTGATATCTTTCTGAAGATCGGGCAGAAATTTCTTGACATAATGCCTTGTGTTGACTTTAGCTGCTTTCAACATCTGTTCTTTGACATCATCATCTAGAAATTCATCCATTTTCTGCTTTGTCTCCTGCAACTGTTGCATTTTCTCAGACAAGTTTTTGACCATGTTCTGCAACTTTGTTACTTGGTCTGTTAACTTGCTGTCTCTCTTAGCTTGAGCAAGTTTTGCAGCTTTCTTTAATATCTTCACTGCAGGAGATAAGACTTCAATGCGAGTAACCCTAGCAATCTTCTTAACATACTTGCCCTTCATGATTGATTTAATTGTTTCCTCGGTTGTTGCTTTGCTTTTGTTTATTGGTGATGATGATCGTGAAGATGATTCAGAATTAGTTGGAGCTTTTGATGGTGAATCAGGAGGTGTAGGATCCTTAGGAGGAGTTTTTGCCTTAGGAGGTGAGACTGGAGGAGTAGATTCCTTAGGTGGTGAGTTAGGAGGTGTTGGAGTCTTAGGTGGTGAGGTGGGAGGGGTTGTGGGTTTAGGTGGTGAGATTGGAGGTGTAGGAACCTTAGGCTGTGACTCCTGCTGTGGTTCATGTGAGGTGAGAGTCAGATGAATTGGAGTGACTGGTGGTGTATTAATGTAATCATCTGCTTCCTTTTCATCCTTTTCTTTCTCCTGTTTCAATCTCTCCTCTTCCAACCTCTTTTCTGCTGCTGCCTTATATTCATCTTCAAGTTGGTTGGCAGCTTCAGTTGTTTTCTTCCCAATAATTTCCTCTTCCTCTTCTGAATCATTCCAATCAATGGGTTCATCAACATGTACATTTTTCTCTTTGTCACTTTCCAATATTTTGTCTGGAATTTCCTCATCTGTCAGGATCTGCTTCTCCTCGATTTCCTTTTCATTGTCACTGCCGGGTTGATTAACTGGACATGGTGTTGGGGGAATAACTGTCTCAGCCCTCTCGGGTTGATTAACCATATCAGGCTGAGTTGTGGTAGTAGCAGCTATAGACCCTCCGGGTTGATTAACCGGATCAGGATGGGTCGAAGCTACTTCTTGGACAATTCTGGATCCTCCAGCTCCCTTTGCCATTTCCATTTTCTTCATTACTTCAACCCTTAGTTCGGCCCTTCTGGCTTCATCTTCTTTAATTGACTTCATGCTAGCTTCCATTGCTTTAATTGTATCAATGTCAACTTGTATATGACCAGTTTCATCATTCATCTGAACAGTTACTTCTTCTTCGGATTCAGAGTTTTCTGAGTCAGTTTCTTCGTCATCACGAATCCCTCCTTCTTCTACTTTGGGCTTGGGAGTACCTTTGATTCGTCTTTTAAGGGTTCTGGGGTGTGGTTTTCTTGGTTGCTTTGAAGCACTTGAAGCACTCCCAGTTTTACTGCTTTTAGAACGAGTTTTAGAAGATCCTATTCCTTCCCCAAGTTTGGAAAACCCGACTTGACCTTTGTTGTATGCATCATCATAGTCTTTGAAAGCCTGTGTCTTCTGAATTGATTTTGATAACAATCCTTCAGGTAATCTTGCCCCTTGTTTGTGTGAGCTATCTTTGGGAAAATATACTGAATTGACTATTTTATCCATTCTCAACACATGTAGTTCTTTGTCTTCGGGTCGTGGTGAAATGCCGGGGTTCTCGTCAAGTAGAAAACTGATTAGCATTTTGGTGTATCGGACAAATGGGATTCTTGTTAATGGTTTTTTGCATTAGCCTCGAATCTGAAATGCAAGGTCTTCCTAGATGAGTTCAGCATAATCAATACTTTTCTGATGAACTATTCCCCATAAGAGTTGAGCGTGTGATAATCTTGGGTGCTCATGTCCACTGTCTCTTCCTGAAACTGAACGAACCAATATGTAGTAAATGGTTCTCCATGGTTGTGGAATGGATTTTGCGTTTACTCTGGAGATTGTTGTAAGTGGTTGGTTGGGTTGTTCATCATAACCAATGTCGATGAGGAATTTGATGATGTCATCTTCTGAAGGTGCAGGCCAATATTTGCTAGCAGTTTCAGGTGGTTCGGGTAAGGATAAGGCTTTGCGTAGGTGTGTGGGAGTGACTTTAAGTTGCTTCCGGTCCAAGGTGCATGTGAAGTATTTGTCCTCATCATCAAGCTGAATGGTACTCCACATTTGATGAATGAAAATTCTGAAATATTGTCTGAATTCTCCAACATGCCCTTGCACTTATGTCTTTTGAGAATTTCAATGGCAATCTGGTAACTTGGTTCCGCACACTTGATATCATCAAATACAACCCTTGCATTGTTGTTCCCATATTTTGCCTTGAAACCTTGTGGGAAAACATCTTTCTTGGTGAGTGGTGAGTGATGAGTGTCTAAATACTCATCATTTCTGTCACATTTAGACTGCAAAAACATTTAAAAACATGCAGATATGCTTCAAAATACAGGAAATATCATTTGATTGTGTTTTTATGTGTTGCAAGTGCAAAATGATTGAAAACAGTTAAAAACGAACATAGTTTGCATAATTGTCAAATTCAGTCCTTTAACTTTCAAAAATTGGCAAAAATAGTCCCTGGTGTTAAAAATATCATTCAAGGTCCCTAAGCTATTTAACTTTTACAATATTGGTCCTTGGATGAAAGTTTTAAAGAAATGGCAGTTTTGGTCCTTCAAGTTTCAAAAATGGCAAAACAAGTCCCCGGATTTTAAATATTGAAATTTAAAAAACATCTTAAGTCCTTGGGGAATTGAAACTTGGCATAAATGGTCCTTGTAATAATCTTTGGAAAATTATCACTTCAGCCCCTAAAAATCCAAATGTTACAAAAATGGTCCTTGTGCTTATTTAACAAACCAACCGGACCCTTTACTAAAATTAAACCCAGCCCACCATACACCCAAGCCCAACTTAAAATAAACCCAAACCCGACCCAAACCACCCATAGTTATAAAACCGGGGTCAAAACCAAGTCAAACCCACCCTTTATCCCCTTCCTCACAACACTGCAAAACCAAAACCACCCTTCCACCTCCATGGTTTTCACCACCACCTGTCCTCCACCTTTCCACCTGTTTACCTACTCTTACCACCACCTCCTTCCACCTAAACACAAGCCCACACTTCATTTAATGCTTTCCCACAACTAAACCTTCCCCTATACCATCTCACTTCCCCTGTTTTGCTACTAAGTACCAATTTGGCTATAAACCTTTCCTTTCATGTCCCCTCCACCAATACAAACCTCCAAAATTCTTTAATTGCAAAAATACGGCTGCAAGTTACATAATCCACTTTTGGCGCCAAAAGTGGATTTGAAGACCAGGATCACTTTGACTCATCCAACGGTTGTTATTCTTGATGGGAAATGTTCAGAAGCATGTGGGGAGTGCAAGAAGTCTATAAAGAAAGAGAAGGATGCAGCATTGTAGAATATCTAGTGTAATTTTAGTTTCTTAGTGTCGAATTAGTCAAATTTTAATTTCCAGTCTTAAATTAAGCTTTCAAGAACCTTTGTTAGTATTATCAGTGTGTAATCAATCTTTTGTAAGTCTCAATTACAGTGTTAATCATCAATATCAGTTTATGCAATTTTCTTGTTCAAATTTCATGTTACCTTGAAATGTTGTTTGTAGTGTTGTTATTGGACTCATAAGCTCATATAAGCTCCTTATATAGCTTCTGAGAGCTATTAGAAACCTTAAAAATCAGTTTAGAGTTAAAAACCAAAAATACAAAAAAAATCACAAATATTAGATAAAAAAATCAAAAATGACAATGAAGATGGTGATCACAGCTGGAGCAGGGTAAATTTTGGATGGCCTTGGGTTAGAAGCTTAGTGGTAAGCTATTAGGGTTGTTCTTGGTTCTTGGTCCTATGTTTTCAGCTGGATAGTCTCTTGTAAGCTTTTTCATAAATTTTTGCATTTTACTGTATGAGTAGTTTGTTGTATGAATCTTTGTGTTTTTATGTCTCTGTGGTGTTGTTAAGTGATAACATGGATTAAAATAGGTTGCTTGTTCTTTGATATTGGTTATTGCTTAAAATCTCATTATCACAGTTAAATTAGCAAATTGTCCATCTCTGTGTTTTATGCTGCTATTGTTGGTTTATCATGCTTTATTAGTCTGATATAATCATAAAATAAAGTTTAGAATCAGTGTTGAGGTCCAAATCATGTATTTGCTTTGAAAATCACAAATTCAGTTGGTTAAAGGGTTGTTTGGATCATACTGTGTCAACTGTGATTAAGGTTGTTTGTGGTGTTGTTTGTTGTTGTTATAAGTCATAATAGTTCATAATACCTCAGTTAAACCATAAAAACCAGTACTCATTTGATAGAAAGTCAAAATGATCATTTGATTTCCATTTCAGCTTAACTGTTAGGATTTTGGATTTGCATAATCATCCATTTTGGTTCATTAGTGCTTAATATAGCTTAATTTGGTCTCATTGAAGCTTAATACATCATTTTCAGTAAGTAGAGTAGGATCAAAGTTCATCAAAGTCAACTATTTGGTTTTACTTAAAAAGTCAAAATTTCACATCTGTTAAAATAGAGCAGTTTTCTAGATCACATGTAGGATTTAAAATAGATTGGAAATAGATAAATTTTGCTTATTTGTGTTATCTGGTTGCTTGTTTAACTGAATCAAGAAGAAAATTTCATTTTCAAATTGATTTGCTTATTAAAAAGTAGTCTTGAAGTTGCCAGTTTAGCCTTTTACTTCCCCTGTGCACAGGCTTAATAGCCTTTTTCACAAGCTTGCATCTTCTTCATTAGTTAGCTTTAGCTTGTAACATTTGGTGTTTTGTGAAGCCCTTCTGGCCAGCTTGCTGCAAGTATGCTTGTTTTTCCATGTATTGCTTATTCTCTGTGCTTATCATGCTTATTTTGTTTGCTCAAACCAACTCCCTATACTGAGTCATCAGTATAGGTGAGCCTTTTTCATAAGCCCATCAAAAGCTCATCAGTAAGCTTGAGCTTGTGTGCTTTGGCTTTTTCTAAAGCTAATCCACCCATCTCAAAGGTTCAGAGCTCATCTTTGGCTTTGCAGCTTATTTGATAAGCCTGCAAGTAGCTTTTAGTTTGTCCCATCTCTCAGCATATACTGAGTAATCAGTATATTTGTGGCTTTTTCATAAGCTCTTCATAAGCTCATTAGTGGACCCCATACTGTGATCTTTGACTTTTTGGAGAGACCACCAGCCTAACTTGCTAGTTCCAGGCTTAAATTGGCCTTACATTTGCTTGCAGGCTTGTTTGGTTGACTGTGGGAATTGGAATTGCTTATTTGCTTATTTCAAGCTTATCAGTGAGATCCTTTGTGTCCTTTAGCTTATTCCTAGTTCCTTTAACTTGTCTTCATCTTATTTTTCCTTTGGTTCCACCCTGTTAGCTTATTTGATAGCTTATTAAGGCTTAAAATCTCATTTAGAGACAAAAAGCTCACTGATAAGCTAATAAGCTTGCATTCTGCTTATTTTTAAGTTTTAAATTTATTGTCTTTGTAAAAGTTACTTATTTTCAGTAGTGTAATAGGTCTGTAAAATAAAAATCTAGAAAATCTAAACATAAAAATAAGTGATAGCTTCTATTTAAGCCATTTGGCTTATTTTCAGCTTTTTCATTAAGCACTTTTCATTATTATATTTTTCTTATCTTCCTATCACCTTAGAATATTTATAGAAAAAGTTTCAGATTTTTCTTTGTTTATTTAGTATTTATTAAAAATCAAAATAGTTTAAATAATAATTAATTAGTAATTAATTAATTAATAATTAGATAAAAAGTGTAATAAATATATTTTCAGTTTTAAAATAAGTTTTAGGTTATTTTAGATTTATCTAAGTCATAATTTCATTTTTCTAGGTTTATTTCTTATTTTCTTACTTTTTAGGTTATTATTTAATAGTTAAAAATAGTTTTTAATTAATAATAATTAATTAATAAGTCTAATAAATAATTTTCTTTTTCTAATAATTTTTTTTATCATTTGGATTCCAAAAATATAATTTTCACATTCGTGGGAGTTATATTGGACAGAATTCACTTTTTATTTTGTACGTTTACGTTTATTTAAATTTAAACGTACGTTTCTAGGTTTCTAAAACGTTTTTAAGTAATTTGGTTTCCCGTATTTGTCCTTATAGCTTGTTTAAGCTATTTCGTTTTATACTTCCTTAGTTTAATCACTCACAACCTTTTCCGTTCAATTAACACCCGATCACAGATTCGTTTTACTACAGAATTCACATCTCGCTGGGACTTAACAACCCGGGGAAACACTAAACTCCTTTGGTAAATTGTATTGTGCCCTAGATTGTTTGACTCTTGTTGACCATTTACTTGGTCAATATTAGCAGACGTTTTAGCACCGATCAGTGAGCAGGGGTAGTGGTTGTTGTGATGGTGAAGTCATTTTGAAATACCTGAAACATCATTCAGACACCAATTTGCAGGATACATGAAACTTAGCATTAGATAAACTTTAGTTTCACATGTGATCCATTAATTGCTTAGCATGACTTTTCAAGTTGACTTGTCATTTGCGAAAGAAATTACAATTGCGAAAAACTTTTGACAATTGCGAAAAATTTCGATAATTGCGAAAAAAATTTCGACAATTGCGAAAACTTTTGACAATTGCGAAAACTTTCGAAAATTGCGAAAACTTTCGACAATTGCGAAAACAATGACAATTGCGAAAGCAATTTCAATTTCGAAAACTTCTTACACAAGAAATTTCGAGAACTTTGAAGATGTACTATTCACCAGATTTTTCGCAATTTATCAACATTTGTGATTATGTTTTCATGCTTGTTCCAATGGAATCCTATGATATTTCTAAGTCTTTTGACCAAGTTTTAACAACTTTTATGCACAAAATCTTAAGATTCAACCTGAAAGTGTTCACGTGTTCTTCATAAACCCTACTAATCAATTTCACACTTGTGATGTTTCTGGGTTCAATCCAAGGTTACAATCATTCAATTCAAGTCATAACAACAACATAACAGTGGTCTAATTGTATTCAAACACAAGCAATCAATTTTCCCCAAATTATGCGCTTAAACCCTAAATCAACAATATTCATGATTCATGTTTCTGGGTTAGATTAAGCATGCATAAAATGTTTACAAACATATTCTAAGCATAAACACACCAACAGATACATCATAAACACTCAGAATTGAATTTCTTGAATTACGCATGAACCCTAGATCTAGAACAGTTGATTTAGCAAAAATGAACCGTTGGATCTTGAAATCCTTAAAAACCATTGCTTAAGATCATATTTTAAACATTAAATCACTCACAAATTTGATAGATCTTGAATGGATTTAGTGGATTGATTCTAGCCGTAGATGCGGTGGTTGGGTGTATTTACTGCTTATGGTGAATATATCAGATGACTTTGAATGTATGTATTAACTGCGGTCAGATTTTTTCTTTTTATTTGACTTTTATTATCTTTGCCACTTTAACACCATTAGACCCTAAACCTTGTATTGTATTCCTTAAGAACCTACCATGCTAACTTTAAGTTTTAAATTTATCAATATTGGTACACACAAGTCTAAATCTTAAGATATTACCACCCTTTTCATTTGAAGCAACAACTTTGAAGAAATTATGCAAGTACAAAATTTGAGAAAATTTTAAACTTTTGTGTCTCACCCTCAACACTTGTTCAAAAATAATTGTTGACGGTTTAAAATGAACAAAGTGTTGACGAAAATTTTAAAAGGTTTTGTACTTGCATTTTATTTTAATATAAGAAATGGAAAATCTTTTTGTGTTTTTATCAAAAATATTTACAAAAGATAAATTTGATATTTGACTCTGATCAAGTGTTTTTGAGAAATTTTTCTAAATCATCAGGAGTCAGACATCGCATGCCAATTTAGTGAACCAGTTCCACAAACCTTGCATGAGGCAAAGCTTTGGTGAACAGATCTGCCAATTGGTGTTCAGTACCCACAAAGTATAATTCAACAGTACCCATTTCCACATGCTCCTTGATGAAATGATATCGTAGAGCAATATGCTTCGATTTGCAGTGTTGAACCGTGTTGCATGAAATAGCGATGGCACTCTTGGAGTCACAGTACATCAGAATCTTGTTAAACATTAATCCGTAGTCCATCAACTGAGATCGCATCCATATGACTTGAGCACAGCAGGCAGACATGGCGACGTATTCTGATTCTGTGGATGAAAATGATGTACAGTCTTGCTTCTTTGACTGCCAAGAGACGAGCTTGTCACCTAAAAACTGTACTCCCCCTAATGTACTTTTTCTCGTGTCTAAGCACCCTGCATGGTCAGCGTCTGAAAATGCAACAAGTTCAAACCCAGAATCCTTCGGATACCAGATCCCCAAATGGATGGTTCCCTTTATGTATCGAAGGATTCTTTTAACGGCTGATAAGTGCCGCTCAGTTGGTCTTGGCTGATATCGGGAGCAAAGATACGTGGCAAATACAACATCCGGCCGGCTAGCTGTGAGATACATGAGAGACCCAATCATACTACGATATTTCGTAGGATCAATGGGTGTGCCATGTAGATCAGCATCTAGCTTTGGGGATGAGGAGGACATAGGGGTGTTATAGGTGTCACAGCTGGTCATACCATGCTTTTTCAGGATTTCCTGAGCATATCTGGACTGACTCAAGGATATACCACGGGGTGATTGATGAACTTGCAGTCCTAGGAAGAACTTTAGTTCACCCATCATGGACATCTCAAAGTTTTGTTTCATAAGTCTTGCAAAAGCATTTGAGTACTTTTTATGAGTTGATCCAAAAATGATATCATCTACATAAATTTGTACGATGAGAATGTCCTCCCCGTGTGTTTGTATAAACAGAGTCGGGTCCATAGATCCTTTAGTAAAATGATTGGCTAATAAGAATGCAGACAGTTTGTCGTACCATTCCCTCGGGGCTTGTTTAAGGCCGTAGAGGGCTTTCTTGAGTCTGTAGACATGGTTTGGATGCTCTTGATCGACGAAGCCCTCTGGTTGTGAAACGTACACCTCTTCTCGGAGTTGTCCATTGAGAAATGCAGTCTTCACGTCCATCTGGTATACCGTGATGTTCTTGTGAGCAGCGTACGCCAGGAACATCCTAACAGCCTCAAGACGTGCCACTGGTGCAAACGATTCTTTGAAGTCATTGCCTTCTTCCTGACTGAACCCTTTGGTGACCAAGCGAGACTTGTTACGAATCACTGTACCATCCGCATCTAGCTTATTTTTCCAGATCCACTTTAAACCAACGACATATACCCCATCTGGTCTCTCAACTAATTCCCAAACTTCTAACCGTTTGAATTGATCCAATTCCTCTTGCATGGATTCAATCCAGCTGTTGTATGTAAGGGCTTCTTTAATAGTTTTGGGTTCGGAATGACAAACGGTGAGAGCATAAATGCAGGTTTCACCGTCTGTATGTAGTCGTTGTCATGTCATTACAGGGTTTTCTGGGTTGCCAATCACATTTACAAGGGGATGATCCTTTGTCCATTTATGTGTTGATGGGTAATGTTGATAGGTATGGTGCAGATTTGACGGTTCCAAATTGCGTGAGGACGACTCTGCAACATCAGGAATGGTGGGAGCTGGCGCAAATGGATTAAAGAAGATGTTTCCATCATAATCTGTTGGTGGGGGTACTTGAAAAGAATGTTGGGGGGATCCTCAGCTGCAGTCTCAGAATTAGAAGCGGTTTGATTAATTGATGGTGATGTGTCTGGTTGATGTGCTTCTGCAGCAACTGATGTGGTAGTAGTAGTCACTGGAGTATCAGGTTCCTGATTATCGATGAGTGGTTGTGCAGCGGAACTTGTGGATACATCTTGAGCACGACTAACCATAGTGTCATCAAACAATGGAGCAAACAAGTCTTCCAGATCTTTGCGGTTTAGAGAGAAGGTTGCAGCTGAAGGATCAGGAAAGTTGAGACGGTTGGTTGCGGGTTCTAAGCTGTTTTGCTCAGAAGCCATTTCTGTGAGCTCATCGAAATTAGCATGGATAGTCTCCTGAATCTCCCGGGTGCGACGGTTCCAAATTCTGAATCCCTTGGAATTTTCACAATAACCGACAAAAATCCCTATATCCGCTTTGGCCTTCAATTTTCTGAGGTCATCACGATCATTCTTTGGATAGCAGAGAGCTCCAAAGGCATGAAAGTAATTGATGTTTGGTTTTCTGCGGTGAACAATTTCATATGGTGTCTTGGTGTGCCTTTTAGTGATCATGCATCTATTTTGGGTGTGGCAGGCAGTAGAAACGGCTTCGACCCATAGATAATCTGGTAACTGAGCATTGATTAACATTGTTCTTGCTGCTTCCACCAATGTTCAGTTTCGTCTTTCAACTACGCCATTTTGTTCGGGGCTGCGAGCAATGGATGTTTGATGTTCAATACCCACTTTCTCATAATACTCCTGAAGAGTCTGATTGTTGAATTCAGAGCCATTGTCTGTGCGAATTTTTCTGACGGTGTTGCGTAACTAAACTTGAATCTTTGTGAGAAAGGTGATGATCATGGACGGTGTTTGATCTTTACTGCGAAGAAAATAAGTCCAAGTCCATCTTGAGTAATCATCGACTATTACCAGTATGTACCGCTTCCCATTAATAGTTTGAACACGCATAGGGCCACATAGATCCATATGCAAAAGTTGAAGTACGTGATCAGTACTATGCTCGGGTTTAGGAGGAAAATGAGCACGAGTACTTTTTCCTTGCTTACAAGCGGGACACAGATGATCCTTGGCGTATCTGAATTTTGGAAGACCGTCTACCAACTTTTTGCGAGCAAGCTCGGTCATAGTTTTGAAGTTCAGGTGAGACATCCGTTTGTGCCATAGCCAAGCTTTTGTGGGATGTGCCTTGGATAGTATACATATTGGAGAGGAAGCTGTCATGCCTTCGAAGGAAATGGTATACAGACTGGTGCCACGTTTCCCTTTCATGAGGTCATTCCCTTCAAGATCTCAAATGAAACAAGTTTTCTCCCTAAATTCCACCTCCAGGTCACCATCACAAAATTGTACGACGGAGAACAAATTATGACCTAGGCCCTCAACGTAATATAACCTGCTAATTTCGATATTCCCATTGACATAATGACCGTAACCCATGATAGCTGCGTAATGATCATTCCCAAACCTGACAGTGCCAATGAACTTCGCGACGAAGTTTACTAGAAGCTTTAGATTCCCTGTCATGTGTCGGGAACACCCGCTATCAACAATCCATAGCACAATTTGAATTACCTGCATCACAAGAAGAGGACACAGGAGAGTTGGAACCAGTGGATCCAGGTGGGTTAGTAATACAAGTTTTCAATATCTTAGGAACCCAGGAAAAACTAGGTTTATATTGCAACCAACGCGGCCACGCCCAACTAGTTTGCGCTTTCTTCTTAGTGAACATGCTAGGTGAATGGATTTTCCTAGGGGAAACTACGGGCTTGTCAATGGTGGTCTCAGAAACTACTTGAGGCGGTTTTCCTAATATGGACTTAGCAGCTGTTTTGGGCCTATTGGAAATGCCAGAAGTACGTTTCTTTTTCCTTGACAAAAGGGTCTTAGCAATGCATTTCTGATGATTTCCAGACAACATACTAGTGTGATAGAATATACAAGAAGCATCAACCATAATATCATTAGTAACATTCAAATATTCAACATTCATTACATCAGATTCAGAATGAGACTTAGACAAGCTAGATTCCAAACTAGAAGTAAAATGTGTCTTATTCAAACTACTAGCATTAACTTCTACTTCTGCATTCTTAGATAATCCACTCTTAGGTTGCCAAACTCTAATCTTCTTGTGTCTTTTCTTTTGACTCTTGGTGGTCTTTGAGCTGCTAGCCTTAGATGTGGTGCCTAATCCTGTGGAAGTTGAAGTGTTCACATTAGTAATTTGTGATGATGCTTTCTTAGGTTCCTTGTCTACTTTGTATATTCCTGGTGCAATCACATTATCTAATACAGCTTTCCCTTTGTGAAGAACTCTAAGTTTCTCTTTCATTTCAATGATGATGTGGTTTTGTTCTAGAATTTTTGATTCCAATTGTCTATTGAACCGAACAGTGTCATTTCTGTTATCACAAACTTCAGCAATATCTTTTTCATACTCTGAAATTTGATGTTTTAATACCTCATTTTCTTTTTCAAGTTTTTGAAGTGTTGAAACACAAACATTTTGAGAAGACAAAGATTCTTTTTGACTTTGTAATGCTAACTCAAATTTAATACTTTGAGCCTGACACTTATCCAGTGTTTGACGAATTTTGAAAATTTCTTTTGCACATTTGGTTTCCACATCATCATTGATTTGTCTAAGTTGCTCATTTTCTTCTCTCAGATTTTCAATCTTAATTCTCATTGTCTCAAGTTCATCACAGTGATCATCAACAAGCATTTCATGACATGACAAGTAGATAGAATTCATTATCACAGATATCACATCTGAACAAAGAACATTTGTCAAGAGTCGATCAACATCTTTATCTAAAGCTTTCTTTTGACTTTTTGTTTTGCAATTTTGACATCTTTTGCATTGAAAATACTCATCATTGATACAACTTCTGACTGGAGTTCCTGTTCCCATTGAGTTGCACAAAGTCGCAGGTGATTAACAAGTGGCAAGAATTGTTTTTGAAAAACTTCTCGCTTTTCTTTCTCATAAGGAGAGAGAGAAGTGGAGATTTTGATTTCAGAATTTCTTTCAATAGCATTTTCCAAAAGTTGAATATCCTCCATAAATGTTTTGAAATATTTAAGAATGCGACATCCCTTTTGCATTTGTTCATTAACACCTTGACTCGGTTAAGGACCATTGATTTGTGCAACATTGGTAACAGGAGCAACTTCAGATGAAGTATTTATTTCAGTTAAAGAGCATGGTTGTACAGATTTCTCTTTTTGAGGTACAAAAGATTCTTTAATATGAGGTGCTTTCGAATAATCGTATGGTTTGTTATATTTTACATGACTTATCTTTGATCGACACTCGATATAATGTTCTTCTTCCTCTTCAGTACTATAAATAACCACACGTTGAAACGCATCATCAACCAATAATTTGGCACTGTACAACTTAGGGTTTGTCTCTAGTGCTTTGTTTAAAAAACGAGGTTGATCACATCCAATTGCAAATCCATATCCGCGAGGATTTGGTTTGACAGTTAGATTTCGAAGAGCTGTTACAGAATTACCCGCATTATAAACAACGTTTTGAAAATCCTTAAGTTTGCCTTCCAATGTCACAATTTCTTCAAGATATGAATCGACACATTTCCTTGAGGCTTCTTTGTGTTCAGAAAAATTTGTTTGACAAGTTGACAATTCTATTTTGGTTTTAGAAATTTCCGATTGGAGAATGTCAACCTGTTTTTGAAAACCAAATATTTCTTGTTCCTTTTGTGAAATTATTTCATTCTTGGAAACGGTCAATTCACGAATTTGATGTTCCAAATTTTGTACTTTTACATATGAATCTTGGAATGCAGACTCAAAACTTTTCTCACATTTTTCTTGGTTTTCAAATTGTGAAAGTTGTTGCTTGTAGCACTCAAGGTCCTTTGTTAACAGTGCAACTTTGGCTTTTAAGTTTTTGTTAATGTCATTGCATTTGTCCATCTGGGATTTATGTTCATTCAATTGTGATTGGGTGGCAAGCAATAAGGTCATGAGTTCTGAATCTGAATCTTGCATAAGATCATTCTGCTCAAGATGTTCAGAATTTTCATCGTTAACAGAATCATCAAATGAAACTACTGGGCTAATTTGATCATCATCAAAGGTAACCACTGTGTTTATTTGATCATTGTCTGAAGATGAGAATGATGATTCATGTTGAGCAAAATTATCTTGTGTAGATGTAGATGTGGAAAACTAGAAGGGGGGGTTGAATAGTTTTACGTCTTTTTAATTTTTATTATGAAAAGTTTGTTTACTTTTAAAAACTTAGATTCGAATTTATGTGAACTCAACTCTTGAACAATATGAACAAATATAAGTAAATATAAGTAAGCAATGCAAGTAAGGTAACAAATATAAAATGAAAGATAGAGATGGAAAGATCTAACCGAGAGACAAGAGATTTATAGTGGTTCGGCTACAAGGACACCTTCCTTGCCCTACTCCACTCCTCGAGCACCTAACTCGAGAGTTCACAACACTATGTCAACAAGCACCCTTATGGCGGATAAAACCTTACACAACTTTAGCTTACACCGGCTTAACGACACAAAGCTAGATGTCGGGTTCTAATCGTAGCTAGAACCAATCTCACAACTTATACACGACTTAATCACACCTTCTTCTTCACGACTTCTTCACGATTTCTTCACGACTTCTTCACTATGACTTTACAACTTAGCACAACCTATGTACACTTCTACTTCTTCACACCTTAACAACACAACTTCTCTACTTACACACTAACCTATCCCAAACAATTATTCACACAACTATCTAACAAATGTACACAAATTATATACAAATGAATGATGACACAAACAACTTAGGTAACTAAGTTGCAATACTTCTTCTCTAGTTGTTGAAGGAGTATTCTTCTCTTTCACTTGAATGGAGGAAGCTTGGATCACTTGGAAACCAAAGCTTAACAAGATATGATCAAAGGTTTTTAGAAAGAATTTACAAGGATTAGAAAGAGTTTAGAACAGAAAGTTTTAGTGTGCAAAAGGTGAGTAAAAATCCAGGGGAAGGCTGGTATTTATAGGCAGAAAAACTGGACAGCTGGAAGCTACTGGAGCGTGGCCGGCCCCCTTAAATAGGGGGCGGTCCCCTTAAAATTAAGGGGGCCGCCTTGTATAATTAAGGGGGCCGCCCTCCCTAGCCGTTGCCCAGTTTTGTCCTTTTGTGGGAAAGGTTTTTCTGGAACATTTTTTCTGATTTTGGTTGAAAATTTGAATTCATAAATTTATAATGAATTAAACCTTTTTATTTATTACCAAAAACATTTTTGACATTTTATAAAAAATCTAGTGTTTAAGAAAATGTTCCTTTGATCATATAATGCATTAAGCATTAGTTCATTCATACCTTAAGTGATTTTAGTTGTAGAAGTGAATATTTACAACTAAGTACTTGTTTATTTTATAAGTTTATGTTTTAATGAGTTTACATTTTGTGATCATCAAAACATAGATATATGAATAAATATTGATAATGTTTTTAGGCATTATTTATGTCAACAATCTCCCCCTTTTTGATGATTACAAAACTTAAACTCATTAAATCCAAAAGTTTATTTTTGGACAAGTATTTGGTGAGTTTATATTCACTTCTCCCCCTTTTTGTAGAATCAAAAAGGTTAAGCCAACAAATTTAGACGTGAAATTTATCAGGACGAAAACTCCCCCTTGATGTTTACTCCCTCTCGTTCGAGGGCACCAAGGAGACGAGCTATGGAAATCTTGGCTGCAAAAACAAGTTAGGAGACACAAGATACATGCATAGCAAAAATATTTAGAACAACCAACTAATTTATTCATGCATTCAAGATGATCATATATAACATATGAATCATCATTACATTACATAAAATACTTAAAACATAATGATTACAACATAACTAGAAACACTAATGGTCCTCATATTGCCAAAGAGAGCGATTGGACTTGCTTGCGACACAAAAGGGTGAGGGATTTTATTTTGAGGCGGAAAGCATGTGGATGGGTTTTAGTTATGTGATGGTGAGGGAAATGGAGCGGATCCAGTGATGTTATATCGTTGTAGGGGAGGAATGGGATGAGGACGAGTGAGTAGATATTCGATCCAAGAAATATCTTCACTTAAGTGGAGAATTGGTTTTTGAAGGAAGATGCAACAAGGGCAATAGTGGGGGTGGTTTGTAACTTGATCCAAGTTAAGAGAGTGGGGTAGGCAATTTGAGTAAGGTGAGGATGGAGGTTGTCCCTTGTTGCGTTGTGTGAGGTGCATAGCAAGGAGATCACTAAGATCATGGATTTGGTTAATCTCTTCATGAAGCTTTTGCCTTTCATGAATGGGGATTTGGTTATTTGGTGAAAATGGATGGTATTGGGGTGTATGGTTTGAGGAAAAGTTTGATGTTTGACCAAGGTGATGAGGGTTTTCAAGGATTCCATTGAAGTTGGTTTGATGTTTAGGGGAGTAGTTTGGAATGAATGTGGATGTTTGGCCAAAATGATAGGGTTTGTGAAACGGTTCAATGGAATGAGGTTGTGATCTTGGAGAGTAGTTGTGGATGAATGATGATGGAGGTGTTGGTTGTCTAGTCGCACCATTTGTGATGGGCTTGTGGTGAGGGTGAGGTTTTCTTTTCCACCCGGGTTTTAAGGTCATCCTTGCTAGCTTTGAGGTTTTTGGTTTTGGGTTGATAGGAGAAGACATGATGGGATGATTGAATGTGGTGAGATATGGGGTTATTTATAGTGGAGGATTTGTGTGGTTTAGGAATGGATAGGCTTGTTGGGTGATTAGGACAAAATGTGTTTGTGAATTTTGGGGAAGTAAAGGATCAAATGGGCTAAAAAGCATAAAAAGATTCTGTGAACCCGTCCAGTAGATGGCCGGTCCCCTTAATTATGGGCGGTCCCCTTAAAAATTAAGGGGGCCGCCCATCTGGTACCTTTCTGGGTTCCAGAAATGGGTTTTTCTGCAGAAATAGGTGAGGATGGCTATGTTTTGAGCTTCTGGTTTTAGGCAAGTCCCACACTTTGAGGCAATAGAGAAACATATTAAGCATGCATGGCATATAAGATAAACAAATAAGCAAGCAATAAGTTATATCTAGCAATTTAGAGAATTAAGGCAATTAATCATCTAAGGCAAGGGTAATGGAGAAAAGGAACTAGAAACTAATGGGGAATAGGTGATGGAACAATTGTGAGGATGTGATTAATAAGCTTGTTCTAGTGTGTGCCTATATGCAACAAATGTGGAGATGTGATTGTTTCGACTCCTAAATGCAAAAATTTCCTAAGAAACAATCCAATTTCTCCTTGATTTGATTTTGCTCAATATATGAATATCAAAGATATATATATTAGATTATATACTTTGACAATTCATGTGACATCTTTATGCATGAAAAAAAATGTTTCTAGCATTATTCAACAATGTAAGGAAAATGGTTTTCATGTGTTTTCCTAGATGTGAGAATGATTTGTAGAAAATAGATTGGGTTTTGTTTATAAATATGTTTATGCAAAAGAAAATATCCCAATCTTTTATTTTGTGCAAAACAGATTCCTAGACTCAGATGATAGGAAAGAGGAAAAAAAAATTTACAGACAGATGGCCGGTCCCCTTAATAACAAGCCGGTCCCCTTAATAATTAAGGGGACCGCCTTTATAACATTAAGGGGTCCGCCCATCTGGAAAAAAATTGTACCAAAAATGCAGAAAATTCAGTCAATTTGTTCCATCATCCCTAGGCCTAAACGTAAGTGGTTAAAGAGTTCACGCTTAAGGGGCTTAGTGAATATGTCTGCTAAGTTATCTTCTGATGCAACTTTTTCTATAGATATGTTTCCTTTTTGAACGTTATCGCGGAGGAAGTGGTGGCGTATTTCTATATGTTTAGTCCAAGAGTGTTGAACGGGATTCTTACTTAAATCTATAGCACCTTTGTTATCACACATAATTGGGACATTATCTAACCTAATGCCATAATCTACGAGAGCATGTTTCATCCATAGTGCTTGTTGACATGCCTTTCCAGCGCTTACATATTCGGCTTCTGTGGTAGAAATAGCAAGAGTGGTTTGCTTCTTCGAGAACCAAGATGTTAGACAACATCCCATGAACGTGTAAATTCCGCTAGTGCTTTTTCTATCCACGTAGTCTCCCACATGATCCGAATCCGCATAGACGATGGTTTCTATGTCGGATCCCTTAGGATACCATAATCCTAAGTGTATAGTGCCTTTAATGTATCGGAAGATACGCTTAACCGCTTCTAAGTGAGAGGTTTTGGGATCCTCTTGAAAGCGAACACAAAGGCAGACACTAAACATGATATCCGGTCTACTTGCCGTTAAGTATAGTAAACTACCTATCATTCCTCTATACTTAGTGTTTTCTACGGACTCACCCTCTTCATCTCTTGTGAGTTTTACTTCCGTAGACATCGGTGTTTTCATGGGCTTAGCGTCTTCTAATCCAAATTTCTTAAGCATTTCCTTAATGTACTTAGATTGATTAAAAAAATATTCCATCTTCTAATTGTGTTATTTGTAATCCTAGGAAGAAATTAATTTCACCCATCATACTCATCTCAAACTCATCATGCATGATTTTGGCGAATTTATCAGACATATCCTGACAAGTCAATCCGAATATAATGTCGTTGACATATATTTGGACAATGATGAGATTTGGGCTTTTCTTTTTCGTGAAAAGAGTGTTATCTACCATTCCCATGGAATAATCATGTTTAATAAGAAATTCTTTTAATCGATCATACCAAGCCTTGGGAGCTTGTTTGAGTCCATATAAAGCTTTCTTGAGTTTATAAACATAATCAGGTTTTGCGAAGTCAATGAATCCTGGAGGTTGTGCCACGTATACCTCCTCATTGATAAAACCGTTAAGGAATGCACTTTTCACGTCCATTTGAAATAACTTAAAGTCTAGGGCGCATGCATAGGCAAGAAGTATCCTTATAGATTCTAATCTAGCTACGGGGGCATAAGTTTCGTCATAATCAATTCCTTCCTGTTGATTATAACCTTGGGCAACTAACCTAGCTTTGTTCCTAGTAACTATTCCATTTTCATCTAACTTATTTCTATAAACCCATTTAGTTCCTATGATGGTCATGTTCATGGGATTTGGGACTAGTTCCCAAACGTCATTAGTCTTAAATTGATTTAGTTCTTCTTGCATAGCCATAACCCAACTTTCATCTTTTAATGCCTCATTTATATTTTTAGGTTCTATAGTTGATAGGAAACAAAAGAAGTTATTTTTATCTTGAGCTTGTGATCTAAGGGTTCTTTGATTTAGGTTTCCTATTATATTATCTAACGGGTGTGATTTAGATTCCTTAACATTTACAATTTCGTTATCTCCTAATGTTATATCAACATTATCATCGCCTAAGGGTTTAATTTTACTAACCTCAATAGCTTCTTCTTCAACTAGGTCATCATCTTCTAGGGGCAATGTCTTAGGTGGTGGTGGAGTTTCATCAAAAGTTACATTTAAGGACTCTTCTACTTTCATAGTGTGTTTATTAAGTATTATGTATGCTTTACTATTTTGCGAATACCCTAGAACGATTCCTTCGTACGACTTAGGATCAAACTTAGTAAGGTAATCTTTTGTATTGAGAACAAAACATTTGCTCCCGAATACCCTAAAGTAATTTAGATTAGGTTTTCTACCTCTTAATAACTCATATAGGATTTTTCCTAAAATTCGCCTAATTGAGACTCTATTTATTATATATGTTGATGTATCTACGGCATGGCACCAAAATTTTTGTGGGATAGATTGTTCATTTAACATTGTTCTACTCATTTCTTGTAATGTTCGATTCTTTCTTTCTACTACCCCATTAGATTGTGGAGTGCGAGGAGCGGAGAAATTGTGAGATATCCCATTTAAATCACAATATTTTCCGAATTGCACTTCGTTATCAAATTCCCGACCATGGTCCGTCCTAATTGATACTATAGAACATCCTAATTTATTTTGAATCATTTTACTAAATATTTCAAACTTATTAAAGGCTTCGGTTTTATCACTTAAAAATCTAATCCACGTGTATCGTGAATAGTCATCTACAATTACTAAGGTATAACGATTACCTCTGTAACTCCGCACAGCGGATGGACCAAAAAGGTCCATGTGTAATAATTCTAGGCATCTAGTAGTGGAGACTATATTCTTAGCTTTGTTACTAGCACGTGCTTGTTTTCCTATTTTACATGCATCGCAAAAGTGTTGGTCATATCTTAGGTTTGGCAAGTTTCTAACTAATTAATTCTTTAGAGGCTAGGGATTGTATTTGTTGCATATTTGCGTGACCTAATCTTCTATGCCACAATGTAGAGTTTTCATCTAAGGTTGCTAGACATATTTTATCTTCCGGTTTATTTCCTAGTTTCATAACATATACGCCACCTTTCCTAATTCCTCTACCTATGACCTTTCCGTCCTTAACTATTTCGCTATCTTTACTTGTAAAAGTAACCCTACACTTATTATCACATATTTGTCCTATACTAAGCAAGTTATATGTTAAATTATCTACATGCTCAACATTTTCAATAGTTAGGGAGTCTTGAGAGATCGTACCTTTGCCAATGATTTTTCCACAAAAATCACTACCGAAAATAACATTACCTCCGTTGTATGCCTTGTAGGAGGAGAATAGCTTCCGGTTTCCCGTCATGTGCTTTGAGCATCCGCTATCCTTAATCCATTCATCGGGCTCCAAATTTATCCCTAGACATATTTCATCGGTGGCTTGAGCTACAAGGCACTTTTCGTCTTTTTCTTTGTCCGCTTCATCTTTGTCGCTATCGCTCCATGTTCCACTAACAAATGCGCTTTCGTAATCATAACCCGGTGGCTTTGGACATTCGCCAATGAGATGGTTTTGGCTTCCACATCTAAAGCACTTTCTTTTCCCGTAGTTATCATTTCTATTTCTTTGAAGTGATCTTCTTTCATCTCGCGGTTGTCTCGTGAATCTTCCTCGTCTCTTGAAGAATTTCTTGAATTCCCTTACGTCCATTGCATATTCTTCATATTCACTATTGTCACTTGAATCATCGTCATCACTAAGTTCCTTTTTGGCTTTTAGCGCGAGAGACTTGATTTGATCTTTCTTGCTCTTGACCGTTTCCGAGTCCCTCTTTATAATTTCTTCATGAACCTTCAAGTTGCCAATAAGTTCATCAAGTGATAACGTCATCAAGTTCTTTGACTCTTCAATAGCCGTGACCTTCACGCGCCATTTTGGATGTAATGCCCTAAGAAATTTCCTTACACAATTTTTGCTAGAAAAAGTCTCATCAAGTGCTTTTAAACTTGTGATAATAGTGTTAAATTTAGCAAATGCATTATCAATAGATTCCTCTTCAGGAATTGTAAATTGTTCATATTGTTGAACAAGAAGATCTATTTTATTATCTTTGACTTGACTATTACCTTGGTGAGTGATTAGTAAAGAATCCCAAATTTCTTTTGCGGTTTGACACATAAAAATTCTTTCATATTCTTTGCGTGGTAACGCATTATAAATTACCATTTTAGCCTCATTATTTTTTCCTAGTTTCTTTTTCAAATCATCATTTTGTTTTTTAAAAGGTACAATTTCATCTATTTTAGTTAAAGGATTATTTTGAATAGGAGGAAAATCACCATAGGTAATAACATGCCAAAGATCAAGATCCTTTGATTTCACATAAGTTTCTAATCTATTTTTCAAATAAAGAAAACCATCACTTTCAAATAGTGGTGGTCTTTGCATAGATTGCCCTTCTAAATATTTTAAAGATTCCATAGATCGTTTCAAGTTTTAAAATACAGTTTATTTTAAAATTCTTGTTTGACGTGGCTCTTGATACCAATTGTGGAAAACTAGAAGGGGGGGTTGAATAGTTTTAAGTCTTTTTAATTTTTATTATGAAAATTTGTTTACTTTAAAAAACTTAGATTCGAATTTATGTGAACTCAACTCTTGAACAATATGAACAAATATAAGTAAATATAAGTAAGCAATGCAAGTAAGGTAATAAATATAAAATGAAAGATAGAGATGGAAAGATCTAACCGAGAGACAAGAGATTTATAGTTGTTCGGCTACAAGGACACCTTCCTTGCCCTACTCCACTCCCCGAGCACCTAACTCGAGAGTTCACAACACTATGTCAACAAGCTCCCTTATGGCGGAGAAAACCTTACACAACTTTAGCTTACACCGGCTTAACGACACAAACCTAGATGTCGGGTTCTAATCGTAGCTAGAACCAATCTCACAACTTATACACGACTTAATCACACCTTCTTCTTCACGAATTCTTCACTATGACTTTACAACTTAGCACAACCTATGTACACTTCTACTTCTTCACACCTTCACTACTTACACACCTTAACAACACAACTTCTCTACTTACACACTAACCTATCCCAAACAATTATTCACACAACTATCTAACAAATGTACACAACTTATATACAAATGAATGATGACACAAACAACTTAGGTAACTAAGTTGCAATACTTCTTCTCTAGTTGTTGAAGGAGTATTCTTCTCTTGCACTTGAATGGAGAAAGCTTGGATCACTTGGAAACCAAAGCTTAACAAGATATGATCAAAGGTTTTTAGAAAGAATTTACAAGGATTAGAAAGAGTTTAGAACAGAAAGTTTTAGTGTGTAAAAGGTGAGTAAAAATCCAGGGGAAGGCTGGTATTTATAGGCAGAAAAACTGGACAGCTGGAAGCTACTGAAGCGTGGCCGGCCCCTTTAAATAGGGGGGCAGTCCCCTTAAAATTAAGGGGGCCGCCTTGTATAATTAAGGGGGCCGCCCTCCCTAGCCGTTGCCCAGTTTTGTCCTTTTGTGGGGAAGGTTTTTCTGGAACATTTTTACTGATTTTGGTTGAAAATTTGAATTCATAAATTTATAATGAATTAAACCTTTTTATTTATTGCAAAAAATGTTTTTCTAAAAGATATAAAATATTTTTGACATTTTATAAAAAATCTAGTGTTTAAAAAAATGTTCCTTTGATCATATAATGCATTAAGAATTAGTTCATTCATACCTTAAGTGATTTTAGTTGTAGAAGTGAATATTTACAACTAAGTACTTGTTTATTTTATAAGTTTATGTTTTAATGAGTTTACATTTTGTGATCATCAAAACATAGATATATGAATAAATATTGATAATGTTTTTAGGCATTATTTATGTCAACAGTAGATACAGATGGTGATGCAATTTCATGAATTAGACAATCTGCTTCGGATACCTGAGATAAGCCATCGGAGTCATACACCGGGCCTGTCTCGGTCATGTTCATCTCCTGCATGTTGGTCATTAACATGACTGCAGCATTAGCCTCCAGATCCTCCATTTCATCATCGGAGTAGACATTTGCCATAATACTCTGCTCCTTCTCTGTCAAAACACCACTGGCCCTTTCATCCTGTAATGCCATGAGAAGAGCTTCTTTATGATATGCACTACCCATTGTTCTCGGATTGGGGCATGCGTTAGCCATATGACCATTTTCCCCACAATTGTAGCAAGTGATGGAAGTATTAGCAATCCCTTTCCCTTTCTCAGCAAACTGATTCCTTCTCTGATTGTTACCCATGCTGTTTCGACTACCTCCTCCTGAACTAAAGCGTTGCCCACCAGAATTCCCCATGTTTCCTGAGCCAAACCTTCTTGAAGACCGATTCTGAATCTCAACCCGTCCATTGTTAACTACTGCCTGATTTCTGGTGTTTGATGATGTCCTCAGACGATTGTTTGACCTGTTGGAGAATTTGCTAAATGCACGGGCGATTAATGTAAACCCCTCATTTAAAGAATTAAATGCATCATCTTCATCAGTGTCAACATTGGAGTACATGTTGTAATCAGTGTTGTTGAATGGAACAAGTTGATTATCAGGGTATTGTTCTGGTGCTTCATAAGGGATAATTTGATTTGACGGTTGTAGAGTAAACCCTGACTGAGGTGGTGGTGGTGGAACAAGCTCCTGGTTTGGTGAAAAATGTGATTAAGCCATGAGAGCAAGTGAATTTGGATTAGGTGCTGGTGAGAATCCTCCACGTGCAACTCGATCCTTATCAACCTCAGATTGGTGTTGTTTTAGGTAATCATATAACAACCCATAAGACACGTCATTTATCTTCTTGGCTTGATGAACGAATGTGACGTATTTCTGCCAATCTGGGCTGAGACACCCCAAAAACTTGGAGTTGACAGCAATCTTTGGTAAGGTAATGTTGTGGCGATCCAGATCATTGATGATGTTAGTGAAAGGATGATAGTATGATTCCAAGGATTCCTCAGGTTCAATCATGAAGTGTGTGTATTCCATGTACAACTTTGATTCCAAGTCCTCTTGATTCAGTTCAGTACCTTCCATAAGCAGATGTACGTGCTCCCACATGTCCTTGGCTGTCTTCTGGGCATCAATACTCCTGAAGATAGGGTTGGGAATCCCTTGGAGTATATAAGACATGGCTAGCTCATTGGCCTCTTGTTGTAGGACTTGTTCTGCAGGTAGTTGAGCTAGAGGAGTGGGGCTTGTTGTCGCTTCTCTTGGAGGAACTTGAGTTGGATCACCGGGAATGGTTGTTGTAGGTGTTGGATATGGTCTATCAATGATGACTTTCTTCATATATTTCCCGTGAGGTTTCCTTAGCTCAATGAAACGGAGAAACCGACTGGACCACTGCACATAGTTTCCAGGTGTGAGCATAGGTGGTGTGTCTTGAGAACCTGCTTCATGCCTCGATTGCTGACTACTTATGGCTTCACACATTTTGGTAAACCAATGTGGTTCTCTGGAAGATGGTTGGTAGTTCTGCATTGGTTGTGGAAGAAGTTGTTGTTGCTAAGGGAATTGATGTTGATGCATGAGCATTTGATGTTGTTGATACTGTGGTTGGTATGATGGTTGATACTGTTGCTAAGGATATTGCTGCTGAAATGGTTGTTGACGGTATTGTTGTTGTTGTTGATTGTAGAAGTTGTAATTGTATGGTGGTTGAGACATCTTGTGTTTTTGTTGATCGTGTAGATAATTAAGATGTGTGTTATGAGTTATTATGTTTGGTTTTGGTTAAGTGATGTTTTTGTCCAATTGCGAAAGTTACTGTTCACAAAAATTGCGAAAAACACTGTTCACGCAGCCAATTGCGAAAGGTTTGTCAATTGCGAAAGGTTTATCCAATTGCGAAAAGTCTCCAATTGCGAAAGATCCAAGAATTGCAAAAACTCCAACAATTGCGAAAAGAAATTGATAATTGCGAAAAATTTCCTAATTGCGAAAGATCAAACAATTGCAAAAAGTTATCTCAATTGCGATATAAAAGGCAATTGCGATAAGTTAATCAGAATTGCGAAAGATCTAGCAATTTCGAAAGATTTTCAAAATTACAATTTCGATCACTATCTCAAATCTTATACAAGATATGAGATTTAACGCCAAGTCAAAGTATTTTCACAAGCTTATACAAGCGAGGAAAATACTGAGTTCCAATTCTGAAAGATTCGTAGGCTGCTGAATTGCGAAAAACCCTTGTGATTTGCGATAAACCCCTCAATTGCGAAAAACCCTCTTTTATCTAAATTGAATTGCGAAAAACCCTATTTTGTCGAAATTTAACCAGTTAAAAGAAACCCACTTTTCATCAACTTTCCGATAACGCGAACTAACTTAGATTACTTAACGGCTAGAAAAACAAAGTTTTACCGATTGTTTTTTATTTCTAACGATTAATAATCCTTAAATATGAAGATAGTGATAAGCTTTAACGATAAAAACGAAAATTTGATGAGTTTTTGAAGCTTGCAACGAGAGAAAAAACGATAGAGTTTAACTACTAAACCTTGAACAAAACTTGCGTAAAAAACTAAACCAATCTTAACCACTACTTAGTAACGATTTAAACTACTCAATAACACAATCCTAACTATCCTTTGGCGTATGATACCACTTGATGGTCCCTATATTTAACGTAACACAAGATATAATCTAGTAACAAGCACGTAAACAACTACTACTTAGCTACGTATTAAACTAATAACGATAGAACAATAATAAGCAACGAGAGATAGGAGATTAGATAAGAAGAATAAGAGAAGAGATGGATGATCTTATATTCATACGATAGAGTAACAAAGCTTCGGCACACTATGAATAAAAACCAACAAGTAAAATGAGCACCCAAGCACCCTATTTATAGGAATAAATTAGGGTGACATCTGCTTGGAGTGCTTCTAGAAGAATTATTACAAAGTGGCCGGCCCATGGACTCCTAATGGACCGAGCTATTAAACACTAACTTAGAATCCATGTAGAGCAACATATTAACGAAATGACTAAGACTTGTAATTACGTAAGACGTGTTCCTAACAAATTACCAAGAGCAGCTAGTGGTTGTGATACTATCTAGGTAATCGTAGATCGACTCACTAAATCTGCTCACTTCCTCGCTATCAGCGAAAACGACAATATGGACAAACTTGCCTGACTATACGTGAAGGAAATTGTTTCCTGGCATGGTGTGCCAATATCTATTATCTCTGATCGGGACAATCGTTTCACGTCAAATTTTTGAAAGTCACTCCAGACGGCTATGGGGACAAACCTCGATATGAGTACTGCTTATCATCCCCAAACAGACGGCCAGAGTGAGAGGACTATTCAAATGTTGGAAGATATGCTTTGAGCCTGTGTCATTGATTTCGGAAAACGTTGGGAGAGATACTTACCTTTGGCCAAATTTTCCAACAACAATAGCTTTCATGCCAGTATTAAGGCCGCACCTTTTGAGGCGCTGTATGGCCAAAAATGCCGATCTCCGATTTGTTAGGATGAAGTTGGTGACAGTTAACTCACTAGTCCTGAACTTGTTCTAGAAATGACCGAGAAGATAGTTCAGATCCGAAACCGTTTGCAAGCTGCACGTGATTGAAAAAAGAGCTATGTCTACAAAAGACTTAAACCTCTCGAATTCCAGGTCGGAGACAGAGTCATGTCAAAATTCTCACCATGGAGAAGGGTGATACGTTTCAGCAAGCGCGGAAAACTCAATCCTCGTTACATTGGACCATTCCAAATTCTTGACAGAATTGGACCGGTAGCCTATCGACTTGAGCTACCACCAGAACTGAATAGTATGCACAACGTTTTTCATGTGTGTAACCTGAAGAAATGTCTTTCCGATGAAACCCCGATTATTCCTTTGAGAGAGATCTAGATAGACGAAAGCTTGAATTTTATTGAGGAGCCGGTGGAGATCATGGATCGTGAAGTCAAACGACTGAAGCACAGCCGCATTCCTATCATTAAGGTCCGATGGAACTCGCGTCATGGTCCTGAGTTTACATGGGAGCGTGAGGACGAGATAAAGCGAAAATACCCTCACCTCTTTTCAACCGTATCGAGTAACTCGAATTGAAACCCGGGACGGGTTTCTCCAGAGGCTGGGAGGCTGTACAGCTGGTAAATTTTGGGGCATTCTTTTTAAATACCGCATTACGTTTAAAACGAGCATTTAATTATTTAGAATCATTTTTGGAATGTTTTGGGAATTTATCCGGATTTTTGGTAATGTTATATGGACTATCGTTATGTGACGGGTAGTTTCTTGTATACCTGGTTAGACACTACATGAGTCGGCACAGTTAAACTTAATAATATAAGAAATATTGATTATTTTTTATGCGTTAAACGAGCTTGGACATATTTATAGTCAATCTTATTGAAAAATAGTTTTAAGATCAATGGCATCAATTAGAAATACTCGGGAAAATGTCTCACCACCCAAATCGGTCTCAATAGCGTTTCATTAAAAGAATATCCAAATTCCACTTTCCACCCTTTCCTTAAGTTACAGTTTTAGTCCTTGGAGGACATTAGGGTTTCACATGAGGTCTTAAGGCTATATAAGCATCACTTATACCCATTTTAGGGTTTTGTTTCCTTCTTTTGCACACATAGCCGCCCCCTCCTGTAAAACCCAAAATTTAAAAGCATGCAAAATGACCAAATTGCCTCTGAAACTATAAAATTTAATTAAAGCCTACATAAAACACCAAATAAATTCCAAACCTTTAGTAATGAGCAACATATGAAGTGAAATAAATTTTGTGGCAACATATTAATATTTACAATGTACAAAAAAAATTAACACCTACAAAATATTGCATGTACCGAAATTATTATTATTTTTACATTTTGTAATTTAAATCCATTTAAAAGAAGATAATAACCAACTTAAATTAGGGAAATTATACCAAATCAAAAGTTCTGATTTTATATTCAATTATGGACCGAGAATAATGCCTCCCCCCCCCCCAATCACGGCCTATCTTATATTATTTCCTTTATTCCATTTTATTTCCCCATTCAAAACCCTAAACACACAAAAATTCCTCTCTTCTTCATCCGAATTTTTGGAGGATCTTGGGTATTTTTCTGGTGTTCTTCTATATCCAAGGAAGCTAGGAAAAATAATTTTGAGGTCGTGGATTCGTTGGTTCGATCGTAGGGAATTCTTTGTGTCGAATTGATCAAACCGAGAGGTACAAAATTCATACGATTTGTCCACACATTCTAAAATTAATATGGTATTTTTATTATGTTATTTACATCATATAAGACTCATATAAATTAGTTATACTGGTCCGTGCACGTTTGTTTGATCGTCATATTTATGAAGATCAAAAACACGAATAAAACCTAAAATGACTCATACGAATTTTTTGAGCTACGAGCATAATTTTTCTGGGTTCTATATGAATCATATAACTCTAGAAAAATGGTTATTTGGATTTTTAAAGCCTAAACCATCTTTGTTGAGTTTTTGTGTTAATCGGATTCTAAAGAAAAAGAAGAAATAAATGAAAACCCAATCGAATGAGATTAGGGTTAGGGTTTTGGGATTAGATCTGATGTAATAATGATGTTTTGATGTGGTGTTAATGATTTGGTGATGATTGGTAAATTAGGGTTAGGGTTTTGTTAACTAAAATGCATACCGATTGGAATATAAAAACTATAAGGGTGTGTTTTGTAATTCTTTAAACGCGAGGGATATTTTTGTAAGTCATTCTGGATCTGGGGTAATGTGTGAAAAATATAATATAAGGGTGCTATGTGTAAAAATTGCAAGTAAAAGGTTTATTTGGTAATTATATATTCGAATTGTAATTATTTAAAATAGAGGGACTAAAAGTGTAAATTCTGGAAACTTGAAGGTGATTCGTATAAATAATGATATAAAGGGTGTAATGTGTAATTTTGGATGCTTAAGGGCTAAATGTGTAATTATGATTAATTTATGATTCGGATTATAATTTTAAATAGTTAAAGGACTAGTTTTGTAAATTATGAAACTTGAAGGGTAAATCGTACCATATATTAAATTAAGAGGTGTATTCTGTAATTTTGTAAAATTAAGGGCTTGATGTGTAAATATAAATATGGTAAGGGTTAAATTGTGATTTATGAAATTTTAGGGTTTAATTTGTAATTTAATTAACTAAAGGGGTATAAATTATAAATTGTTAAACCTAAAGGGTTAAAAGTGTAATTCTGGATAACATATGATTTAAAATGAGTAACTTGTGAGAGTTTCATTTTAGACCTTTAACCTTGGTATATTTTCATTTAAAACCCTAAAATATGGAAACTTGTCATATTTAACCCTAGACTTTTATAACTTGCTAAAATGAACCTTATTTCCATAATTAATGACTTAACCTAATTATAATATTTAAACCTGCTAATTATGGAAACCTGCCAATTATGGAAACCTGCTAAAAATAGAAAGTTACTAAATATGGAAAGTTGCTATTTTTGGAAAGTTACCAAAAAAGGAAAGTTACTAGAAATGGAAAGCCGACTAAAATAAGTAATCTGACTTAAATAAGCTATTAATAAGACAGCCATGAATTCGTGTAGATTCGTTGAAGATGGAGTTGCTTCCGACCTTTATATTTCTATTTTGTTTTTCATTTACGGTATAAGTTACAGATATTCTGACCTTCTCACAGGTTTCTCATGAACCCCTTTCTCTTATTATCTCATTTTCCCTTGAACCTTGCTATGTTTCCCCTGTTCTATAAACTCTGCTATGATCCCTTCATGTTCTGATCTGTTTAGCTTCTGATTTGATGCCATTGCTATGATTCCCTTTGCTTTGAACCTTTCCTATTGATTCCATTTGTTATGACCTTTGATATGAATCTATGTTGTGAAAACCTTTTAATTATGACCTGGAAATGTTTTGAGAAAAATCAATTGTTTAAAATGATGTTTTGAGTACGATACGATACTACTTTTATATGAAATTCTACTAACTTTTATGAAAACTATTTTCAAGACTATCTTTATGAAAAAAACGTTTTGAAAGATCATTTTATGAAAACTACATTGAAAGATCATTTTTATGAAAATCATTATTAAAGGATTGCTCTAAATGAACTTGTGATAGAAATTTTTGAAATGAACTTTTTCTATAAACTTTCTGATTATGAACCTTTGATTTTTACTTCTGAAATATTTGACATGAACCTGATGCTATGAACCTTCTGATATGACACTCTGATTTTGACCTGATACTTGATACTTGACCCTGACCACGGTTTGATACCCGAGCCACCTCACTAGGCATGAGGGTTTCATGTCCATGTCATTGATGCACCGATGGCATGACTCTAGGGCAGGAGAGTGATGACCTGTCCCGTCCCTGATTTTATCTGTTATGTAGGAGAAGATTCTGGCCTACTGGGGCTCATGGATGCATCCTAGATTTGATCTGTTTCTGTTATATGTATCTGTTTATCTGTTATATATATCTGGTGACTGATGGTGTGTGCGATACACGTCTTTCACATATCTAGGAGCTAGCTACTCCATTTGATACATGAGGACACCCCTCATATTATCTGGTTACTTGAGAGGTATCCCCTCTGGATTGCTTATATGGTTACATGGTTCTGATATTATCTGTTATGGGCTCGTGGTGGATTACTGTTCCTTTTTCTTTTTCCTTTATTCTTATTCCTTTACTTATTCCTTAACCCATATTACATCTGCATGACCTTTATTTCTGTTACATTGTACTTTTCTCCACTACTGCTTTGTTATCGTTATATCTGTTCACTGAGCTCTCGTAGCTCAGCCGCATTTCTTTTCCTGCGGCAGGTTTTAGTAGGAAGCTGGGAATGAGTGGAGAGTACCTTGGACTTAGAAGACTTGATAGCTATTCTGGATTAGAAATGACTAGAAGTTATTATTATGTTAGAATTAGAGGTTATTGGAATTCTCATTTGTAACCTCGTAGTTTTCAGTATTTCATTTGTAACATTTGAATTCTTGTATTATGTTAAATGTATGCTTTGTTTTGATCTGATATGAAACCATTATTGTGACATCTTTACCCTTGTCGGGTTGGGGTGTTACAACTTATGGTATCAGAGCGACAGGCTGCGACTCGTAATACATTTACCCTTAACCTGTGAAGTTTGGACGACTAAGTTTCCACTGTAGGCGCTCGTAAGACAACCTTTAAAAATTTGCTTTAGGATTTCCCTATAGGAACTTAAGTTTTGACCAGTGAGGAATGGGTAGACTATAAGGCACTTGTTTAAGTATCATTGCTTCCGCATCACTCTGATTCGTGCCTTGCTTTTGAGATCACTTTTGGAAATTGAAAGCTTATGCTTTGCACCACCTGAGATTTGAAACTTAAATAAAACCTTGAAAGCATTGAGAATTGCATAGTAATTGTCTGACACTATTGATCCTTATCTTCAGATTCCGACTCTAACCTCTGATCCCCCTTGTTAATCATTTTGATGCCTCTTCGGGCAATCTGAGAATCTCCATTGCGAGGACGTACTTGATACATTCTGTTATTTGTCTTTTGCTTTTGATAAGCATCTATGAACCTTGCGACGCTATTTGATTTCAACTCAACCATCTCTGTTTCCGTGGGAAGTCTTGTGGTGTTTAACCACGAATATAAAAATGTTTCCCTCTCATTTTGAACGATAAGATTTGCTTTGTTGATCCTTCTTTCTTTGGATAGTTAACCTTGATTTTATTCTGATAAAGGATTGGTTGATTGATCATTCAATATTGACAACTATCCTCCTATGTCTCACTTTTGGCATTTGAAACAATTTTGAACTCCCTACCATGACTTCCGATTATTAAACTTTTGCTACCACTACCTGTTTTTTATCTTCACTTCCGATCTGTTTGATAAACAGTTTGATACTTCTCCAACTATCCCGAAGGTCATTTAACCTTAATGTGTTTGATACATTCTATGAATTCAATTACCCGTGCTGAATATAAATGTATCATCTGATACTACTCTGTCTTGCAAATCCATTACTACTCCTATGAGAACTCTAGTGGTTATTAACCATGGATATAGGAAGTTTATTCCCTCCCTTTGAATGATGAATCTTGCCGTCAACTAGTTTCCTTTGGAAGGATATGACGATAATTTTGTCTCGATATGAAATTGTTAACTGAGCTTCTATACACCTCACTTTTGATAGTTATGCGATGTTCGTATTACCGATGATTCACAACCTACCTGCCACTTATGCTAAATAGCTAAACAAGACTCCAACACCTGGAATTGTTCGCTTATCTATTTCCACATTTTGATGAACCATGTACTTGACCTTGATATATGAACTATCCGTCTGGCTTGGCGACCGTACTCATCCTACGAATCCGTTTACTTTTGATATATTCGATTTTGAGGTCTTTAAGTTATGGATTGGCTGGCCCTCATAACCTGCCAGGGATTATCGTATCTGATATGTGACTTCAGAAATTTATTTGCATCCTACTTTTGTTATGATAACCTTTAACCGCTCAAATCTGTTAAGCTTAATGCTGCTATGGAAACAATTACCTCGATCTCATTTGATTGTCAAATTTCCCCTGACACCTATTGATATCCACCCTTAGAAAGCTTTGGCATTGGAAGTTTTGTTGTACAAATATTCTGATGTTTTCTGATGAAACTCTTGGGTTTCCCTCCTGTTGAGAAGTAAAATTAACTTTGAACCGATCTCAGTCGACGAACCATGATGCTATAGAAGTTGAGGGATTGAAGAAGCTGATGGAATATGATTTTGTTCACCTCAGTGTTTCCTTTTGAATACCCCAACTAGTTCATGAAGAAGAAAGAGAAAATTTTGCGTCAGCGTATCGACTATCGTAAACCTAACTGTATCACTACCGTGATCATCTTTCATTTCTGCGTGTCAATGATTGATTTGTTTTATCTTTGAAACTCCGTATCAGACGGCCTCATTTAATGTTTGAAGGACTAAAGAAGCAACCACAAGAACTTCTAAGGATGGAGATGACTAACTGAGAGTAACCTCCGTGAAGCATTTCGGTTTATGCATGAAGAGGGAGATTGGTGATGTGAAGTAGATATGAAGTTTTCCCTGAAACGATTCATGAAGTTGTTTTCGTACTCGTTGTGACCATTATGAGTTTTAAATAATGCCAATTGTATTGGCTAATAGAATCATGTTTTCGCGAGTATTTGGACAATCGTCATAGTATGACAGTGTGTTTGTACTCAGAGACGAAATGAGGAGCATGTAGATCATCTTGTAAAATGACCCTTTATTCTGGAAGAAGTAGATTTGATTGGCGTCTAGAGATTGTAACAGACAACACTACTCCGTATCCTGTGATGACAACAGTTGAGTTGGCGAACTTCGAACTGTGCTAGAAGACCTGTCAAGACACGCAGTCTTGCTTCTCTATTCATTTTAGTTGTACTAGGAGGAATTGAGAGCAGAAGCAGACTCGCAAAGGGAAGATGCACAGTGACCATGCCAGAGATTCACGTTCCACACCACAGTGTCCAGAAGAAGTGCCGAAGGCTTGAGGGACCAGACTCAAGTTTATATTTCCTTTCCACCATGTGATCATATGGACAGACATAGACAGACTACTTGGAATTTGAAATCATGTAATGAATGTATGATATTTCTGAAGCGAACGTTTGTGTTTGGAAGAATTGATTCTGTGAAGGATGAAGCTATGGATGACGAAATTCATTTCCTCTTGACCTACTTAAATTTCCGTTACCAGATAATAAAATCCTTTGAATGATTTAGGTTCTCTACTAGTAAGTCCGTTTTGTGTAGATTTTGCGTATGTAACACCCCAACCCGACAAGGGTAAAGATGTCACACTAATGGTTTCATATCAGATCAAAACAAAGCATACATTACAGTAATACAAGGAATCTCAAAGGTTACAAATGAAATACTGAAATTTACAAGGTTACAAATGCGAATACTAATCTAATATATAATGGCTTCTAATCAACTCTAATCCAGCATAACTATCAAGTCTTCTAAGTCTAAAAGTCTCTTCACTCATACCCAGCTTCCAACTAAAACCTGCCGCAGGAAAAGAAATGCGGCTGAGCTTAAAAAGCCCAGTGAACAGATATATAATAAACGGAAACGAAAGCAAAAGAAAACGATCAAATATGGTATGGTGCAATGGAATAATATAAGGTATAGACAAAGGTACGAAGTAAGAAAGGTAAAGGGTCAGTAATCCACCACGAGCCCGAACAAAAATCAAATATAGTAACCAAATCTTCATAACCATATAGAGGGGAGTCCTCTCAGATAATCATATAATATGAGGGGTGTCCTCATTCTTCAAATGGAGTAGCTAGCTCCCGAACTTGTGAAAGACGTGGATTGCACCCATCATCAGTCACCAAATCAAATCAAATCAAATCATGATATATCCCTCGAAACAAAGCAAATCTAGGATGCATCCATACGCCCCCCAACCAAATAATCCTGGCCAATATAAATAATAAAGCGCGCATGTAGTAGCAAATGGGGACGGTGTGGAACATCACTCAACCACACTAGAGTCATGCCATCGGTGCATCAATGACATGGCCATGTTACCTTCATGGCTAGGAAACAAATTTTGGCTCGGGTATCAAACTGAAGGGTCAAAGGTCAAAGGTCCAAATCATAGCAAAGGTTCAAATAGTCAAAGTCATCGAATCATAGTCAAAGTCTAATATCAAAGGTTCATATCAAAGGTTCAAATGCCAAAGGTTCATATCAAAGGTTCAAATGCCAAAGGGTCATATCCCATATCTATGTCAAATGAGTCCAAACGAACTGATAAAAGGTTCATAATCAAATGGTTCATTTAAAGAAATCTTTATCAAATGGTTTTCATAAAAGTGATCTTATTAACTGTTTTCATAAAAGTAGTCTTTAAAAGTAATTTTCATAAAAGTTTAGTAAGATTCCAAATAAATGTGGTATTGCATATTTCATAAACATCATTTTAAAAATAGTTTTCCTCAAAACATTTCCATGTTATAATTAAAAAGGTTTTCACATCTAGTTACCAAAATCAAATGAACCCTCGAAGTATCAAGTGTTTCGAATACTAATATCACAAGGTGTGAACGAATATCGAATGGATCATCATAGAGGCTCAAAGCAAAATGGTCATATTGAACGTCAAAGTCAAAATGAGTCAAACAAACGAACTAAAGTGTAGGGAAACATAGCAGTGGCTTAGGGAATCTTAAAACGAATCAAGATCAATGAATCATGAGAAAGAAGACACCCTTACTGAAAAAGGGTAGAATATATGTACCTTAACCGCCAACGAAACATAACATAAGGATAAGAAATCACTCCTCCTTCGGCGAATCTACACGAATTAATGATCGGCTTATTATTAATAACTTATTCAAATCAGATTTCTCATTTTAGTGGGCTTTCCATTTTTAGTAACTTTCCATTTATAGCAGGTTTCCAAAATTAGCAAGTTTCCATTTTTAGAAAGTTTCCTTATTTAGTAAGTTTCCAAAAATAGACATTTCCATAATTAGACAAATTACACAAAGTAATTAGGTTAAGTCATTAATAAGCCTCATTATGGAATTAATGTATATTTTAGCAAGTTTCCAAAGTTTAAGGTTATATATAACAAGTTTCCATATCTTAGGGTTTTAATTTGTAAATATTCCAAAGTCAAAGGTCTAATATGAAGATATCTCAATTTACTCATTTAAATACATATTTTATTCAGAATCACACTTTAGTCCTTTAAGGTTTCAATATTTACATTTTACATCCTTTAATTATCAAAATTACAAATTAACCCTTATAGTTACATAATTCACAAATTAACCCATATTATATCCTTAATTACACAACTACCCTTTACATTTACTAATTTACAGAGTATACACTCCATTTTATGTGTGGTACGAATTCAAACCCTAAGTTTCACATAATTACATTTTTAGTCCCTTTAGTTTATATAACTTACAATTTACATCCTTATTTAATTATAATTGCAAATTAAACCCATAAACATCCAAATTTACATATTACCTCCCTAATAATATTATTTACCCAGAATAACCACAAGTTTCTTGATTTTACACTTTTAGCCCCTCCTTTTAATTAAGATACAATTCGAACACAATAAATTACCATAAATCCACATCTTGCAAATTTTACATATAAGGACCTCATGTTATAATTTTTACACTTTAGTACAGACCTAGATAGGATTATAAAAATAACCCACAAGTTTCATTAATTACAAAACACCCCCTTACATTTTTATTTCCAAATCGTACCACATTTTAAAATACAAATCCTAACCCTAATCTTTCCCAATCATTAGGCCATCATTACTACATCATAATTACACATTTTGTTAACCAAATCCAGATCCAAAACCCTAATCTCCATTCATTATTTAGGGTTTCAAAAATTTTCTTGAGAATTTACCAAAACCCGATTGAAACGAAATTAACCATGACCATTCTAGGCTTTAACAAATCATTCCAACATTTTTCCCAGATTATATATATTATATAGAGTCTAAATAAAATACGTTTCAACCCTAGAAAATTCGTATAGTATAAATTAGAATTTATGTATATTTTAACCCTTTAAATTCAAAATGATCTATACAAGCTTCAACAATTCGAAACACTATTCTACCAGACCTATATAATGATCAAGGAACCCATAAAAATTAATAACATAGCCCAAAAAATTCGTATGGTATATTTTAGATATTATGCCAATTTTAAACGTTTATAATTCATACGACCCATTTAACCTTGCATGATTCGAATCCAACATTTTATATGAGTCATATATAATATAAGGATCATAAGAAAAATACCAAATGATGATTTGAACGTGTAGATGATGTTGGAGTTTTGGAAAAATATTAAATCGTGTATGACTAGAATCGAACACGGGACTGATGGATTGCACACTTTACGTATGAATGATCAAAGAAATAATTAATATATATAACAGTTATATATTTTAATTATTTGGACACAAAATGGTAACTAACGGACATTAAAGTAATTAATAGAATTGACTAATGACTGTTAGTAAATAAAGGAGGGGGTCAAGTGTCGAGTTTTGAAACTTTAAGAGGTATTAGACTCAAACTTGGAGAACAAGTTTAGAGGCTATATATACCCCTCATTAATCCACAAAAGTCGACACAACATAATCACTAAATTAAAAGTCTGACGACATGATAGTATAATACACAAAGTCAATCGATCTTATTATCCAATGGTACTGTACATGACATCTTTGAATTTATGAATTCAATGCACCCATCGTACAGTACATAGAGTCATGATTATTTTGACTTTGAAGGATATGTATTGTGTATGCATGATTATGATATATGATATATACTTTTGTATCGTACAGTAAGTATATGTGTATATATATATATATATTCTTTACTTCTTCCTTCTTGAATAATAGATTCAAGGTTTATTGAACAAAATAGTTTTGGTTTAAGAATTGTGTTCAGTCACTAGCATCAACCTTTGATCGGTTATAGTACGTGTGTACAAGAACTCGGATATAACTTACTTTAGTTATTATCTTGGTTTGTGAGTTCAAGAAAAGTGAAGAGAAGTTTGGATCTTTGTTTAGCTAAGATCAAAAGGTACGTTTCCATTTATTATTCGGTAATACTCTATGCATGTTAAATAATGATCCTTGCTTCCGCTGTATATGTGCTTTGATGTTTATGGTTTATTTATTTATTTGAATGTCAAATTATTTGAAAACCAACAGTGGCATCACGAGCCGTTTAACATGTAATTGTAATTATCGAAACACATAATAAAAATCAAATCTAGATTTGGATTTACATGTTTCATTAGTTGATTATTTTTTAGGGTTTTAATTCTAGATCTTGAAAAATAATTCGAACTATACAATTAGGGAGGGGTTTCGACCCTCTTTTATTAAAAAGTTAGTTTTGTAACCCTAATTAGGACATGTTTATGTGTTTATTTAAATAAAGGGTTACGTTCCTGTTCTAATTCATGATTCTTCATGCAAGGAATTATGAATTAGTGTTTGTTCTATTTGCTACATGTTTGAGATAAATCTAAAATTAGGGAAAACCTAATATATATTAAATTAATGAATCAGTTATGTGCTATGTGGTATTTAATTATTAAAACTTACGCGGCCAATTGTTGGCGTCTGTGGTCCATTGGGTACAATGCGCTCGAAAACCAATGGGAGTTTTATTAATTACATATATAAAAATTACACATATAGATTATTAATAGGATTTATCAAAAGGTTTGCATGTGGCTATATGATTTAATTGTTAAGATTATATGCGTTATTTATGTTTATTTAATTTTGTTGAAATTACTTGTCTTATTTGTTTAAATTATCCTTGAATTGTAAGCAAACAAGAGGGTGATTTTTGGTATAAAAATTAAATGGACCTAATAACTATGAAACCTTGTTGTAATAAATTATTTATTGCCAAGTCTTATGTGCCGAAAGTGGTTCGCTTCGCACGGTAATTTGCTCCCAGGCGAGACTAGCAATTAATAATTTACTACATGATTTTGAGCTTTAAATCTTAAATTGTTAATTGATTGATGCGACGGTACATAATGGTCGAAGCGACCTAATTTTGACAAACTATAAAGTGGGTATAAGGTTGGTTTCGCATTAAATTGTGGCCTTAAAGAGACTCCATTCTGTCTCTCCGCTCGCCTGTGCGTCAAAATTAGACTTACCAAGTACACCATTAATATGTACGAAGCATCTTAAGGCAATGTTGTAAGTTTCTCAACGCCATCGATTAAAATTTTGTTGATTTAAGCTTATGAAAAAGTAATTAAAAAAAAATTGTTTTGAAAACTTTATGATACGAAGATGAGTGCATGCTTCTTCGTACATATATTGATTGTCACATCAAAATAAATACCCTAAAATTTAAGTCACATGCTATCTAATTATAAGAGACACTTGGAATTAATATCTGGCGTAAGTGAGACCTTGACACAGATATTAATAACAAGGTAAATTACATACTTTTATTGCCAGCAGATCAACTGAGTGTAATAAAATTATGTGAATTTACATGTTTCTAAATTAGATGACTTAATTAAGTTATAAGTGAGACCTTGAGACTTAAAGCATGAGATGGGAAGAAACATGCTTACATTTCAAATTGTTTGGCAAATGTAATTCCCATAAATTTAGGAGTCGAAAAATTGTTTCTCGATTATTGTACGACAAGTTACCATCTTTTGTACTTTCACTGCTAGCAGATCAACTGATGTGGTGGAACTATGGAAAGTTGGATCCTAGTTTTCAAGAAAATTAAATGGTTATATTTATATTTCCTAGGTAGTTTTCTTTTCTTGAAAAATTATTATCGAAAATACTAAAATTGAATTTTGTAAATTCATTTAATGTATTAATGCAACGTTAAAAACCGTAAATGTGGGGCATTCTTTTAGTGGTAAATTGATCTACACCCGTAGGGGTTTAGGCTAGAGTCAACTTTACTAAAAGAATAAACCAAGTCTACTTTCTTTGAGAAGAGTGAGACTTAAACCATATACCTTTTCATGAATGAGAGAGGTATAATGGAAAATTAGAATTGTCTAAATTCTAAGAAATAACTCATAGCAAAATTTTAATAGTTAAGAAAATTGCATATTTTATGAGTTATTAAATTAGAAGCTAGACAAGTTACCGCAAAATAGGTAAAAGGCAAACTAGCACACTTTGTCTAGTTGTTGTACTTTGACCACTTATATATGCTACATACCATTGTGGGGATGGTAGTCAAATTAAGGAAGAAATTGCATGCCCAATTATTTCCAAGTTAATTGAATTGATGGATAGTTCATCATTTACAAAGTAGAATACATTCTTTAGTACCTAAGTAATTGTTACGTATGGGATTACTCAAAGGTGTAGGAAAGTAAATAGCACACTATTTGCCTTTACTGGTTATGAGACACTTGTAATGTTGTCAAATCCAGTGGGAGCATAGTGTTGTAATTACTGAATAACATATATTAATGTAATGATCTGTAATTCAGTGGGAGCTACAAGTTTGTTATCTTGGTAGTAACCCAGATTATCTCTAGAATGTCTTGAGATAATTACTTTCCAATTGTAGACACTTGTGGGTTTAAGGATAGACATGTGCGTTTCCTTACTAGACAAGGTGGTTCTATATCTACTAATATCTATGACACAATCATATTGATCACATAAACAAACGATTGTCATGTTGTTTATATGATACATGATGTTGTTCCATGCACAAGTGGGAGAAATCTTAATTATGTGCAAGCAACAACACAAAGAAATGTGATTTAAAGAATTCTCTTGACTGCAAGGTAAGAGATTAATGTTCTAATGTGATTTATTCACATCTAATTAATAGAACACTTGGAATTAATATCTAGCGTAAGTGAGACCTTGACATAGATATTAATAACAAGGTAGATTACATACTTTCATTACTAGCAGATCAACTGATGTAATGAAACTATGTTAATTTGCAAGTTCTAAATTAGATTCTTATTAGAACAAGTGTCAATATGATAATGAGACTACTTCAAACTAAATATTTATGTATTACTGAAATGACATAAATAAATGAAGTGATCTAATATTACTTCAAATTTGAATGTTTATGTATTCTTGGAATGTCATAAATATATGAAGTAAATAAATTAACTTGAAATACTATTGAAACCAAATTGTGGTGTTCATGATTACTTTAGTTATGTATATTTATATTTTATTGTAAAGTTATAAATATGAAGTCTTTTAATTGTTACAAGACTTATAATAAAGTAAGACGTTAACTTGTTATGTTTTTATTAAAACATATACAAGAAGTCATTGAGTTGATCAATGATTTATATCGTATAATGGGAATATAACAGTTATGTCTTCTAGTTAAGACATGGACATGAAGTGACTTGGTTAAAAGTACTTATGTTATATAGCATGCAATTGGTTTGGAAAATCTATTTCACCATTAACTTGATTTAGTTGGTAAATAGGTAAGCCAAACAAAATATATTTATCTTACGTATTGTAAGATTGTCTTACAATATTAATCCTAATGAAATACATAATGGTTATGGTACGTTCATTGTTTGATTAAAGATAACTATATCTTCCTTTCTTCCAATAATTATCAAGGTTAGGAAATTGAGTATGCATTGTATATACTCAATTAGACTCCAACCTAGAAGATTAATAAGACACCATTTATTATGGAATGTGATGAATCACATTAAGTCTTAAAAATTGAAGTTCAGAATTTGTTAAACTACTTTTGAGTAGGTTATTAACAAACTTCATATAGGGAACTGTCAATATGTATTTGTAATGTCTCAAAAGAGAACAATTTTGTGTTGCTCTACTTGCTAAGTATTTATAGATAGTCTATAAATTGCTAAAGGCAAGTGAGAGTTTTATCTAGAAAAGATAAAATTACAAGATACATGATCTTCTAAAAATACACTAGCAAAAGTCATGCTTAGGATTAAACATATTAATGTTAAATCTCAAGATGATGGAATTCTCATTCATAGATTCGCATGGATATCTCAAATATTTGTATAATATGTTGAGAATTATGAGATACAGGATTATGGTAAACCTGTTGTTGAATTGCAAATATTGAATTTAGCAAGTTACTCATACTATGAATGATTAGATGCAGTCCATAAAGATAATTAGTTTAGGAAACTAAATTAATCTTGAACTCTATAGTTACACTATAGAATGAAGATGAGTTTCTTCAAAAGGAATAAAATCCCAGAGATTTAAAATCCTGTGTAGAAATCATAATGGACAATTATGTATACATATTTAATGTATAAAAAGATTATCAAACACACTTAAGCAATTAACTGTGATTGAAATTCTTTCTAACCACATTAAATGTATAAAGATTATGATTGTCATTCTTAGTTTCATTTATATGAAATTAACAATGGAATATCAAAACTCTTTCTTGAGTAATTACTTGTGCGAGGACGATAAGTAATTGAAAGGAGTATTTGAATTCAAATAATCTTTAGAAGTATACAAAGTGCAAATCATTTATGAATGGATTAATGCATGCATCTAGGATATACTTATGTTTAATTATTAAATCCTAGTTTTGATTTATAATTAAAATAAGACAATCTCTAAATATTCCTAAAAGCTAGTGGGAGTGTTAAATTTATTTTCTTATTTCATATATGTTGTATAACATATAGGAAGTAACATTCTATAAGCATTAAATGTTAAGTCTTAGTTTGGAATGAAACTTCATTATGGAAATTTAGAAAATAAACATACAACCTTGAAATATGTGTTTATTATGATAAACATAAGCGGTAAAATAATTGATTCTAATAAACATGATTATACTATTAGAAAGTCTAGATAGATACATATCTTTGAAAAGATATGACATGAATAAATCTAAGTTTGACACAATGATTTTTCATGAACATCATGTTGTTTGTTGTATCATGCTTGATGAAAGATGATTTAACAACATTAATATCTAATTGAAAGTTATTAGATAACTAAGTGTAATGGATATGGTTGGATTTAGAATTAACATCCTCATCCTGGAATAGCTCCAAAATTCTAAGTATGAACCATATGGCAATTGTTGCGTAATTGATGTAGCCGACAAATCTTGAAAGATTGAAAGGTATCAAACATTACACATTGGATATTAAAGTTTACGGGATTTTAAAGAGCATATTGTTGTTTGCATACAATGATGCTGATAAGATTGAAATGACACTCAATACTAGTCATGGTAGGATTTTATCCTAGTTAATGGCCATGTGTACTAGTTATGCTTAGCTGTAAGCATAGTTGCATTATACATTAAAGAATTAGAATACTTTAAACTATAAAATGTTTGATAGTTTGCTTGTCATAAATTCGTGGTTGAGGATGTCACGTATTTTATGAAATATTATGTGGCATTATCAAGATAATTGATAGCACACATACAAGAACTTCATTAATTGAATTCTTGAAATAAGTATTCTCAAAATTCCCATAGATCAAATTAGTTGATTTATGCCGTGTCAACAAGTATGTTTGACATGACTTGAGGCATAATTCATTAATTAGAATTATCATGCATTGATCTATTTTAGTGTTTGGATAATGGGATGTTATTGAACAGTTATTATTTTAATGAAATAAAATAATGGTTATGTTTATTTATCATTTTCTTAATAATATATCCTATATTTGCATGTTTATATCCTTGAATATATTTATATATTCTAAACTGTCCGTTGCTAGTTAATGATATGGGAATATCATTAAATTAAGGTAAATCTGAGTATTGGTATAATATACTTCAAAAGTATATTGATGCGTTGTCATGCCAATTTCACATGATATTCAAATTGTTTGAGTATAGGACTTAATCCCGCCACATAAGTTTACTTTATGGATCTTGTCATCAAGTAAGTCTTATGTATATAGTTATCCTCAGACTTGAGATACCAGATAACTGTCATGCATGTAGTGCATTTCTGTGATTCAATTTAACGCTATACGTAACTGGTAGTTATACGGATTGTTTTCAGAAGCGTTGCGAAGTGCATGAGTTATGCTCGTAGTCAAGATAGAATTTGTTCCTTCAAATTGTTTGAAGTTTAATACTACTGGGCCCCTCGTAGGGTTGACAAGATGTTTGTGCGGTCGCACCCAAGATCTCCCCTGAATAGGTTCAGATGATTTGGTAATCTTGCTCGATCATAAACAACGAGAAACATAATTATTGATAAAGAATGACTTAGATCCATATCTTTATTAATGTAGTATTAGAACAAAAGGATAAGTATGATGATTAATCATCAAGTGGTTTTTCCAGGAGACCACCACCCGAGTTGTACTAGGGGCATTGGCGTGTTGCTAGACGCTAACCAATGTCATTACCCTTTTAATAGATTTCCAAGTGGGAGCTGTTGGAGTTTTGGAAAAATATTAAATCGTGTATGACTAGAATCGAACACGGGACTGAGGGATTGCACACTTTACGTATGAATGATCAAAGGAATAATTAATATATATAACAGTTATATATTTTAATTATTTGGACACAAAACGGTAACTAACGGACATTAAAGTAATTAATAGAATTGACTAATGACTGTTAGTAAATAAAGGAGGGGGTCAAGTGTCGAGTTTTGAAACTTTAGGAGGTATTAGACTCAAACTTGGAGAACAAGTTTGGAGGCTATATATACACCTCATTAATCCACAAAAGTCGATACAATATAATCACTAAATTAAAAGTCTGACGACTTGATAGTATAATACACAAAGTCAATCGATCTTATTATCCCATGGTACTGTACATGACATCTTTGAATTTATGAATTCAATGCACCCATCGTACAGTACATAGAGTCATGATTATTTTGACTTTGAAGGATATGTATTGTGTATGCATGATTATGATATATGATATATACTTTTGTATCGTACAGTAAGTATATGTGTATATATATATATATATTCTTTACTTCTTTCTTCTTGAATAATAGATTCAAGGTTTATTGAACAAAATAGTTTTGGTTTAAGAATTGTGTTCATTCACTAGCATCAACCTTTGATCGGTTATAATACGTGTGTACAAGAACTCAGATATAACTTACTTTAGTTATTATCTTGGTTTGTGAGTTCAAGAAAAGTGAAGAGAAGTTTGGATCTTTGTTTAGCTAAGATCAAAAGGTACGTTTCCATTTATTATTCGGTAATACTCTATGCATGTTAAATAATGATCCTTGCTTCCGCTGTATATGTGCTTTGATGTTTATGGTTTATTTATTTATTTGAATGTCAAATTATTTAAATTCAACAGATGATTCGTGAGATTTTTGTGTCTCTCAGATGCAATATCGACCAAGGAAAAAGCCTAGCGATCAAACGAACCACTTAAAACCCCAAGGCTATTTTTCCTAGCCTCATTGGACCTTGATGATTACCAGAAAAATATTAGCACACCTCAGAAAAATCAGATTGAAGAATGGAGGATTTTAGTGTGTGAATGATTTCTTTCGGCTAAGGTTTGTAGAAATAAAAAGGAAGGTTAGCTAAAATAGGTAAATTGCCGTGATTAGGGGGAGAGATGGGTTGGAAAAACCGGCCTTGATCACTTCCCAAAATTAAATTTGTAGTTATCTTGACTTTTGTACAATTTAATTTGAATTTACATTACTAATAATACACAAAATGTAAAACCGGCCCAATTTATTTATTTTTGTGATTTTTATAATTTTTATACTTTCAAAATATTAAAATGTAGCTACAAAAATTATTTTGTTTCATACCTTGATCATTCCCGAAGGTTTGGAATTTATTTGTTGATTTATAAGCTTTAAATCAAATTTTAAAATTGTAAGGGCATTTTGGTCATTTTGCACATTTTAGATTTTTAGGTGTTACAGCGTATGTTGGATGATGGTTTGTTATGAGAATTTTGAAGTAACCACTGATATTGCCTGAGTTGATTCTGGTGAGTGATGAAGGATTGGCGCTATTAGCGACGTATCCAATTCTGATAGACATACTAGATCTTTTCCGTTAACTCTTTCGAGTAGTTCGTTCTCCTCTTAGTTATGGTATTTGATTTTGATGACCTCTGAGACTGTATAAAGATTAGGTGGATTAAGATAAGTGATTTCGTTCACGACTCGAGATAAAGTATGACCATCATGAGGGCATATTATATGATGCCAGTATTATGACGTCTGGCCAACGTGATAATACGTACATCATATAACGTGCACTTATTGTGGCCATCGGATATTTCGAGAAGTGCCTTAGAGCATTAGAAATTCTGATAACTGTTTGAGAGTATCTGCATTAGTAAGACGTTAAGTTCATTCTACCTATACGCGTAATCTGTTTTCACCGTTATGCGAATTGATACGCCTGGATTCTCGTCACGCATCTTGTTGACCTCTGCACTTCCAATAAGTATCTTAGGATCTGTTTTAGAACTTTCTGTCAATTGATGTTATCGACAACCTATTTTCTGTACGTTCTCATCTGATTTGTCTCATCAATTATGTGGACGGCATATCCGTCAAAATCCTGTGTATTTCCTGCGTCTCTTCCGAGAGAATTCGATTATCATCTATTACGTTAGTATATTATTCTTTTGATCTGGATTCAGTATGAATTTCCTTTTCTGAGGAAACCGAAACTTGAGCAACAAGATAGAGTCATGAGAAATGAGTCTTTCGTATTTCTGTTCATAGTCATCTGTGTTTCCGTTCGTTTCACCTCAATTTTTGAGGACGAAAATTTTTTTTTTAGAGGGGAAGAAGTTGTAAAACCCAAAATTTAAAAGCATGCAAAATGACCAAATTGCCCCTGAAACTTTAAAATTTAATTAAAGCTTACATAAAACACCAAATAAATTCCAAACCTTTAGTAATGAGCAACATATGAAGTGAAATAAATTTTGTGGCAACATATTAATATTTAAAATGTACAAAAAAAAATTAACACCTACAAAATATTGCATGTACCGAAATTATTATTATTTTTACATTTTGTATTTTAAATCCATTTAAAAGAAGATAATGACCAATTTAAATTAGGGAAATTATACCAAATCAAAAGTTCTGATTTTATATTCAATTATGGACCGAGAATAATGCCTCCCCCCCCCCCCCCCAATCACGGCCAATCTTATATTATTTCCTTTATTCCATTTTATTTCCCCATTCAAAACCCTAAACACACAAAAATTCCTCTCTTCTTCATCCAAATTTTTGAAGGCTCTTGGGTATTTTTCTGGTGTTCTTATACATCCAAGGAAGCTAGGAAAAATAATTTTGAGGTCGTGGATTCGTTGGTTCGATCGTAGGGAATTCTTTGTGTCGAATTGATCAAACCGAGAGGTACAAAATTCATACGATTTGTCCACACGTTCTAAAATTACTATGGTATTTTTCTTATGTTATTTACATCATATAAGACTCATATAAATTAGTTATACTGGTCCATGCACGTTTGTTTGATCGTAATATTTATGAAGATCAAAAACACGAATAAAACCTAAAATGACTCATGCGAATTTTCTGAGCTTCGAGCATAATTTTTATGGGTTCTATATGAATCATATAACACTAGAAAAATGGTTATTTGAATTGTTAAAGCCTAAACCATCTTTGTTGAGTTTTTGTGTTAATCGGATTCTAAAGAAAAAGAAGAAATAAATGAAAACCCAATCGAATGAGATTAGGGTTAGGGTTTTGGGATTAGATCTGATGTAATAATGATGTTTTTATGTGGTGTTAATGATTTGGTGATGATTGGTAAATTAGGGTTAGGGTTTTGTTAACTAAAATGCATACCGATTGGAATATAAAAACTATAAGGGTGTGTTTTGTAATTCTTTAAACGTGAGGGATATTTTTGTAAGTCATTCTGGATCTGGGGTAATGTGTGAAAAATATAATATAAGGGTGCTATGTGTAAAAATAGCAAGTAAAAGGTTTATTTGGTAATTATATATTCGAATTGTAATTATTTAAAATAGAGGGACTAAAAGTGTAAATTCTAGAAACTTGAAGGTGATTCGTATAAATAATGATATAAAGGGTGTAATGTGTAATTTTGGATGCTTAAGGGCTAAATGATTAATTATGATTAATTTATGATTCGGATTATAATTTTAAATAGTTAAAGGACTAGTTTTGTAAATTATGAAACTAGAAGGGTAAATTGTACCATATATTAAATTAAGAGGGGTATTCTGTAATTTTGTAAAATTAAGGGCTTGATGTGTAAATATAAATATGGTAAGGGTTAAATTGTGATTTATGAAATTTTAGGGTTTAATTTGTAATTTAATTAACTAAAGGGGTATAAATTGTAAATTGTTAAACCTAAAGGGTTAAAAGTGTAATTCTGGATAACATATGATTTAAAATGAGTAACTTGTGAGAGTTTCATTTTAGACCTTTAACCTTGGTATATTTTCATTTAAAACCCTAAAATATGGAAACTTGTCATATTTAACCCTAGACTTTTATAACTTGCTAAAATGAACCTTATTTCCATAATTAATGACTTAACCTAATTATAATATTTAACCCTGCTAATTATGGAAACCTGCCAATTATGGAAACCTGCTAAAAATAGAAAGTTACTAAATATGGAAAGTTGCTATTTTTGGAAAGTTACCTAAAAAGGAAAGTTACTAGAAATGGAAAGCCGACTAAAATAAGTAATCTGACTTAAATAAGCTATGAATAAGACAGTCATGAATTCGTGTAGATTCGCTGAAGATGGAGTTGCTTCCGACCTTTATATTTCTGTTGTGTTTTTCATTTGCGGTATAAGGTACAGATATTCTGACCTTCTCACAGGTTTCTCATGAACCCCTTTCTCTTATTATCTCGTTTTCCCTTGAACCTTGCTATGTTTCCCCTGTTCTATAAACTCTGCTATGATCCCTTCATGTTCTGATCTGTTTAGCTTCTGATTTGATGCCATTGCTATGATTCCCTTTGCTTTGAACCTTTCCTATTGATTCCCTTTGTTATGACCTCTGATATGAATCTATGTTGTGAAAACCTTTTAATTATGACCTGGAAATGTTTTGAGAAAAATCAATTGTTTAAAATGATGTTTTGAGTACGATACGATACTACTTTTATATGAAATTCTACTAACTTTTATGAAAACTATTTTCAAGTCTATCTTTATGAAAAAAACTTTTTGAAAGATCATTTTATGAAAACTACATTGAAAGATCATTTTTATGAAAATCATTATTAAAGGATTGCTCTAAATGAAATTGTGATAGAAATTTCTGAAATGAACTTTTGCTATAAACTTTTTGATTATGAACCTTTGATTTTTACTTCTGAAATATTTGACATGAACCTGATGCTATGAACCTTCTGATATGACACTCTGATTTTGACCTGATACTTGATACTTGACCCTGACCACGGTTTGATACCCGAGCCACCTCACTAGGCATGAGGGTTTCATGTCCATGTCATTGATGCACCGATGGCATGACTCTAGGGCAGGAGAGTGATGACCTGTCCCGTCCCTGATTTTATCTCTTATGTAGGAGAAGATTCTGGCCTACTGGGGCGCATGGATGCATCCTAGATTTGATCTGTTTCTGTTATCTGTATCTGTTTATCTGTTATATATATCTGGTGACTGATGGTGTGTGCGATACACGTCTTTCACATATCTGGGAGCTAGCTACTCCATTTGATACATGAGGACACCCCTCATATTATCTGGTTACTTGAGAGGTATCCCCTCTGGATTGCTTATATGGTTACATGGTTCTGATATTATCTGTTCTGGGCTCGTGGTGGATTACTGTTCCTTTTTCTTTTTCCTTTATTCTTATTCCTTTACTTATTCCTTAACCCATATTACATCTGCATGACCTTTATTTCTGTTACGTTGTACTTTTCTCCGCATTTCTTTTCCTGCGGCAGGTTTTAGTAGGAAGCTGGGAATGAGTGGAGAGTACCTTGGACTTAGAAGACTTGATAGCTATTCTGGATTAGAAATGACTAGAAGTTATTATTATGTTAGAATTAGAGTTTATTGAAATTCTCATTTGTAACCTTGTAGTTTTCAGTATTTCATTTGTAACCTTTGAATTCTTGTATTACTTTAAATGTATGCTTTGTTTTCATCTGATATGAAACCATTATTGTGACATCTTTACCCTTGTCGGGTTGGGATGTTACACCTCCTCTCTCCCAAAATCCGGCCACACCTCCGGCCACCACCGAGCAACACCACCGCCTCCCCTCTTATCAGACCGTCACTACTATCATCACTCTCGTGACTCCTTTGTCACGATAAGCTACCACACGCGCCCCACACATCCGTTTCACCATCACTACGCGCCACCAACCCCTTTTTCGACCAAGATCCTTGTAGATCCGAGTGTTTTGAAGGTAGGACACACCATTTCACACGCGTGTGTGACTCGTTGTGAGTCAAACTCGTGTATAACGAGTTATCTTTGGTTGTTTTGATTCGGTTTGGGTATAAAAACAAGTAGGTTTACTATTTTTAATAACTAAAAACTTATACAAGCAAGTTTGGTATCATTTCTTGTGGGTTTGGTGTCAATTTTGGTCACGTCGTGGGTGTGCCGTGAGCTATAGCTCACGACCAAGGTTTAATAAATTTTTTTTGATGTCGAGTCAAGTCGTAGTACTAGTCTTGAGTCGTGTTTATGCTTATAGTTACTTTTGGTCACTAGGGTTTTGATTAAAAATGAGCTTGATGCGTTTTGGTTTGATTAGAAATGGTTAACGAGGGCTTGGTAAATCCTCGTTGTGTTTTTGGGTCATTTGTGCTCGCGACATGGGTTAGCCGTGACCCTTGTGGTCTCGGCATATATATATATATATATATATATATATATATATATATATATATATATATATATATATATATATATCCCTTGTGGTCTCGGCATATATATATATATATATATATATATATAAAATTCGAGGTTGTTTGCGTTGAGTCGTGGCATAGAAACCTAGCTGTGACCCTCGTGGTCTCGGCCGATTACTCGTGGTTATGGTACGAAAGTTTTGTGGCCTTTTGAAATAATATGTCAAGACTTAGTCTCGACAATTTGATTTTAATGAGTACTTGATATATATATTGTTATTGATATTGAAAGTGGATTAAGGGACTTGAGCCGTAGGATTAGCATTGGCCAAGATTTGGTTATTGAAATTTTGAGCTTGTTATATACTTGTGATGATTTGAGCTAAGTTGAGTACCACCGAGACTTTGTAGTCTCGGCATGGTCTCGATAAGCCAAAAATGCTTACTAAACTCTGTAACACCCCAACCCAACAAGGGTAAAGATATCACAATAATGGTTTCATATCAGATCAAAACAAAGCATACATCTATAGTAATACAAGAATTCTCAAAGATTACAAATGAAATACAGAAACTACAAGGTTAAAATGAAACTTCCAATAAACACTAAGTCCAAGATAATAATAACTTCTAATCACTTCTAAATCCAAAAATAGCTATCAAGTCTTCTAAGTCCTAGGTACTCTCCACTCATTCCCAGCTTCCTACTAAAACCTGCCGCAGGAAAAGAAATGCGGCTGAGCTACGAGAGCTCAGTGAACAGATATAACGATAACAACAGTAATAGAGAATAGTACAGAATAACAGAAACAAAGGTCAAACAGATATAATATGGTTCACGGGATAAGTCAAAGAATAAGTATAAGGGAGAGAGAAAAGGGATAGTAATCCACCACGAGCCCAGAAACAGATCATACCATATCGTAACCATAAAAATTCAAATCATATAGAGGGGAGACCTCTCAGATAATCAGATAATATGAGGGGTGTCCTCATTCTTCAAATGGAGTAGCTAGCTCCCAGATATATGTGAAAGACGTGTATCGCACACACCATCAGTCACCAGATATATATATATATATATATATATATATATATATATATATATATATATATATATATATATATAACAGTAAACAGTAACAGATAACAGAAATTAAATCAGATCTAGGATGCATCCATACGCCCCAGGTGGCCAGAGTCTACCAATACACACCAGATAAAATAAAGTCAATGACGGGACAGGTCATCACTCTCCTGCCCTAGAGTCATGCCATCGGTGCATCAATGACACGGCCATGTTACCTTCATGGCTAGGAAACAGATTTTGGCTCGGGTATCAAACTAAGAGTCAGATATCATATCAAATCAGAGTGTCATATCAAAAGGTCCATATCAAATGGGTTCATAACAGATATATCAAATGTAATGCCAAGGTCCAAATCAGAGTTTACCAGATCAAGGTTCATATTAAGTAATCAAGTCAAGGTTCAGATCAAAAGTTCATTTCAAAAGTTTCTATCAAAAGTCCATTTTAAACAATCCTTTATTCATGATTTTCATAAAACGATCCTTTAAAGTGGTTTTCATAAAAATAATCTTTCAAAACGGTTTTTATAAAGATAGTCTTCGAAATGTAGTTTTCATAAAAGTTAGTAACATTTTATATAAAAGTAGTTTCGCATCATTTATAAACATCTTTTAAAATGGTTTTTCTCATAACATTTCCATAGTATAATTAAGAAGGTTTCATAACATAGGTTCATAACAGAGGTCATATCAGATGGGATCAACAGAGAAGGTTCGAGCAAAGGGAATCATAGCAATGGCCTCAGTTCAGAAACTAACGGATTAGAAATGAAAGAGATCATAAGAAACCTTATAAGGAAGGGCAAAATATCTGTACCTTATACCGCAAATGAAAACACAACAGAAAATATCAAGGTCGGAAGCAAACTCCATCTTCGGCGAATCTACACGAATTCATGACTAACTTATTAAAAGCTTATTTAATTCTGATTACTTATTTTAGTCGGCTTTCCAGTTTTAGTAACTTTCCATATTTAGTAACTTTCTATTTTTAGCAGGTTTCCAGAATTAACAGGTATTACAAGTCGTTCATTTTAATCCATAAGTTTGCCATAATTACAGTTCCAATCCTTTAACTTTAACCATTTTACAAGTTAAACCCTTAAGTTTTATAAATTACAAATTAAACCTTATTATTAATTAAATTACAAATTAATCCTTACAATATTCATATTTACACATTAAGCCTTCAATTATTCCAAATTACACATCAAGCCCCTTATATTAAGTATTATACGAAACCACCTTCAATTTCCAGAATTTACAAAATAGGTCCCTTAATTTTAATTATTTCTAAACCGAAATAAATAATTAACTAATTTATCAAATGAACCTTATACTTACCAATTTTACACAAGGTACCCCCATATTATATTTTTTACACATTACCCCAGGTCCAAAATGACTTACAAAAATACCCCACAAGTTTCAATAATTACAGAACACGCCCTTTTACTTTTAATTTCCAATCGGTAAAACATTTTAATTATCAAAACCTAATCCTAATTATTCCAATCATTACCCAATCATTCATACAACCTTAAAACACATTTATTGATCAGATCCAATCACCAAAACCCAAACCCTAATTCTAATCGATTGGGTTTTTAATTTTTTCTTTATTTTCTTTTAAATCCGGTTCTAAACAAAATTCAATATGGATGATTTAGGCTTTAACAATTACAACTACCATTTTTCCATAGTTATATGATGCCTATAGAACCCAAATAAAATATGATCTCAACCCAGTAAAGTCGTATGAACAGATTAGAAATTATTTTCCTTTTTAGGGTTTTAATCCCATTAATTTCCATATGATCAAATGATCATGCATGATTCGAATCTATCATTTTTCCAGAGTTATATGAGGCATATAGAGTCCAGATATTATAGGTTTGAAGCCCAGAAAAATCGTATGAGTTACTTTAGATTTTGTTTGCGTTTTGCTACTCATAATTAACACGACTTATTCTAACGTGCATGTATCGATTTATCTATTTTATATGAATCATATACAATGTAAAGAATATATGAAAAATACCAGATGAAGATTTGAACAAATGAATGAGGCGTATGAGTTTTTGTTCTTCTCGGCTGAACAATTCGACACAAGAAAACTTCCACGAATCAACCTAGCGACCCAATGACCTTAGCACCATTTTTCCTACCCTCCTTGGATGTAGATGAACACCAGAAAAATATACCACAGCCTCCAGAATTTCTTATGGTTTGTGTGTGAATTTTTGTGTGTTGATTTAGGGTTTTGCGATGGGATATATGGTAATAATTATAAAACCGTGTGAGAGGAGTAGGAGAGGGCATGAATTTCGGGAATTTGGTTTAGGGAAATCAATCATACCGATTTACACATTGTTTCCATATTTGTTTTGGGCTTATCTCATTTAAATGATTTATTAAAATATTAAACATATAGTATAGGTAAATTTTTGGCCCATGCATATTTTGTGTGTAACATGTATTTTTTGTATATTGCAAAATGTTGAAATGTTGTAGTAAAAATTACCTTACTTCATATATTGCTCATTACCAAAGGTTTGGGACTTATTTGGTGCTTTTTAATTGAATTATAAAGTCTCAGGGGCAATTTGGTCATTTTGCATGCTTTTAAATTTTGGGTTTTACAACTTCTTCCCCTCTAAAAGAAATTTTTCGTCCTCGAAAATTGAGGTGAAACGAAACGGAAGCACAACTGACTGTGAACAGAAAAATATGAAAGACTTGTTTCTCATGACTCTATCTTGTTGGTCAAAGTTTTGGTTTCCTCAGAAGAGACAAATCATACTGAATCCAGATCAAAAGAATAGTATGCCAACGTAACAGATGATAATCAAATTCTCTCAGAAGGGACATAGGAAATACATAGGATTTTAACGGATATGCCGTCCACAGAATTTGATTAGACAAATCAGATGAGAACGTACAGAAAATAGATTGTCGATAACATCAATTGACAGAAAGTTCTACAACAGAACCTAAGATTCTTATCGGAAGTGCAGAGGTCAGCAAGATGCGTGACGAGAATCCAGGCGTATCAATTCGCATAATGGTGAAAGCAGATTACGCGTATAGGTAGAATGAACTTAAAGTCTCACTAACGCAGATAATCTCAAACAGTTATCAGAATTTCTAAAGCTCTAAGGCACTCCTCAAAATATCCTATGCCCACAACAAGTGCACGTTATATGATGTAAGTATTATCACGTTGGCCAGACGTCATAATACTGGCATCATATAATATGCCCTCATGATGGTCATACTTTATCTCAAGTCGTGAACAAAATCACTTATCTTAATCTACCTAATCTTTCTACAGTCTCAGAGGTCATCAAAATCAAATACCATAACTAAGAGGAGAACGAACTACTCGAAATAGTTAACGGAAAAGGTCTAGAAGGTCTATCAGAATTGGATACGTCGCTAAAAGCGTCAATCCTTCATCACTCACCAGAATCAACTCAGGCAATATTAGTGGTTGCTTCAAAATTCTCATAACAAACCATCATCCAACATACGCAAAAATCTACACAAAACGGAATTACTTGCAGGGAACCTAATTCGCTCAGAGGATCTTATTATCAGGTAACGGAAATTTAAGTAGGTCAAGAGGAAATGAATTACGTCATCCATAGCTTCATCCTTCACAGAAATCAACTCTTCCAAACACAACCGTTCGCTTCAGAATTTTCATCCATTCAAATACATGGTCCCAATTCCAAGTAATCTGTCTACATCTGTCCATATGATCATAGAGTGGAAAGGAGATATAAACTTGAGTCTGGTCCCTCAAGCCTTCGGCACTTCTTCTGGACACTATGGTGTAGTGGCGTGAATCTCTGACATGGTCACTGTGCATCTTCCCTTCGTGAGTCTGCTTCTACTCTCAATCCATCTTAGTACAACTAAGATGAATAGAGAAGCAAGACTGCTTGTCTTTGACAGGTCTTCTAGTGCCGTTCGAAATTTGCCAACTCAAACTGCTACCGTCACAGGATACGTGGTAGTGTTGTCTGCTACAATCTCTGGACGCCAATCAAATCTACTCTTCCAGAACTAGGGTCATTTTACAAGATGGTCTACATGTTCCTCGTTCGTCTCTGAGTACAAACACACTGTCATACTATGACAATTGTCCAATTACTCGCGAAAACATGATCCTATTAGCCAATACAATTGGCATTATTTAAAACTTATAGTGGTCACAACGAGTACGAAAACAACTTCATGAATCGTTTCAGGGAAAACTTCATATCTACTTCACATCACCAATCTCCCTCTTCATGCATAAACCGAAATGCTTCACGGAGGTTACTCTCAGTTAGTCATCTCCCTTCTTAGAAGTTCTTGTGGTTGCTTCTTCAGTCCTTCAAACATTAAATGAGGCCGTCTGATACGGAATTTACAAAGATAGAACAAATCAATCATTGACACGCGGAAACGAAAAAATGATTACGGGTAGTGATACGGTTAGGTTTACGATAGTCGATATGCTGACGCAAAATCTTCTCTTTCTTCTTCATAAACTAATAGGGGTATTCAAAGGGAAACACTGAAGTGAACAAAATCATATTCTATCAGCTTCTTCAATCTCTCAACTTCTATAGCATCATGGATCGTTAAATGAGATCAGTTCAAAGTAAATTCCACTTCTCAAGCAGGAGGGAAACCCATGAGTTTCATCAGAAACACCAGAAAATTTGTACAACAAAACTTCCAATGCCAAAGCTTTCTAAGGGGTGGATATTAATAGGTGTCAGGAGAAATTTGACAATCAAATGAGATCGAGATAACTGTTTAGGATGCAAATAGATTTCTGAAGTCACATATCAGATACGGTAATCCCTGGCAGCTTATGAGGGCCAGCCAATCCATAACTTAAAGACCTCAAAATCGAATATATCAAAAGTAAACGGATTCGTAGGATGAGCACGGTCGCCAAGCCAGATGGATAGTTCATATATCAAGGTCAAGTACATGGTTCATAAAAGTGTGGAAATAGATAAGCGAACATTTCAAGGGGTTGGATTCTTGTTTAGCTTTTTAGCATAAGTGGCAGGTAGGTTGTGAATCATCGGTAATACGAACATCGTATACTGTCAAAAGTGAGGCGTATAGAATATCAGTTGTCAGCATCATCATGCTCAGTTAACAATCTCACATCGAGACCAAATTATCGTCATATCCTTCCAAGGAAAACTAGTTGACGGCAAGATTCAATATTTAAGAAGGGAGGGAATAAACTTCCTATATCCATGGTTAATAACCACTAGAGTTCTCATAGGAGTAGTAATGGATTTTGCAAGACAGAGTTGCATCAGATGATACATTTATACCCAGCACGGGTAATGAATTCATAGAATGTGTCAAACACATTAGGGTTAAATGACCTTCGGGATGGTCGGAGAGGTATTAAACGGTTTATCAAACAGATCAGAAGTGAAAAATCAAAATCAGGTAGGGGAACACGCCCATAAGATATACTTAAGCAAACTCACTTCTTGGTCTTCGATTGCTGCTCTTCTTGGTTGCTCAAATCAACTGGTATGAACCGAAAGACATCTTCGCTTGGCGGCTAGACAGTCTCTCGGAGTCATGTCAAATCCTACTTCACCTTCTGGTGGAAACTTGGTGGTTCAACCAGGAATCATATTCGAAAAACTCAGAGTGCCAATTAATTCTCAATATAAGGTTCATTCATTGGTGTACGAAATGGCTTCTAGGAAAAACTTCATAACCGCGAAGGTAACACACGAGTCTCCAGAGTAATAGCGATATCAAGGAGTTTAACAATCGGTAATCATGGTAGGGGTTTCAAAATTGTTTCAAACGCCAAAGGTGAGCCATAGGAGGGCTGTCGTTCATATTTTGAATGTTCAATCAATCAATCTCTTATCAGAATAAAAAATCAAGGTTAACTATCAAAGAAAGACGGATTAATAAAGCAGGTCTTACCGTTCAGAAATAAAGGGAAAACATTTTTATACTCGTGGTTGAACACCACAAGACTTCTCAGGTGAACAGAGATGATTAAGACGAAATCAAATAGTGTCAGAAGATTCATAGATGATTATCAGAAGCAAGAAACAACTAACAGAATGTATCAAGTATATCATCGTCATGGGAATTCTTAGAATGCCCGAAGAGGCATCAGGATGATTAACAAAAGAATCAGAGGTCAGAGTCGAAGTCTGAAGATAAGGATCAAATAGCGTCAGACAATTTCTACGCACTTCTCAATGCTTTCAAGATTTAATTAGGTTTCAAATTTTTAGGTGGTGTAAAGCATAAGCTTTCAATCTCCAACGTGATTTCAACAGGCTTTAATCAAAAGCGGGACACTAATCAGAGTGATGCGGAAGCAAAGATACTTAAGCAAATGCCTTAGTCTACCCATTCCTCACTGGTTAGAACTTAAGTTCCTATAGGGAAATCCTAAAGCAAAATCTTAAAGGTTAACTTATGAGCGCCTACAGTGGAAACTTAGTGGTCCAAAGTTCACAGGTCAAGGGTAAATGTATTACGAGTCGCAGCCTGTCGCTCTGATACCATAAATTGTAACACCCCAACCCAACAAGGGTAAAGCTATCACAATAATGGTTTCATATCATATCAAAACAAAGCATACATCTATAGTAATACAAGAATTCTCCAAGATTACAAATGAAATACAGAAACTACAAGGTTAAAATGAAACTTCCAATAAACACTAAGTCCAAAATAATAATAACTTCTAATCACTTCTAAATCCAAAAATAGCTATCAAGTCTTCTAAGTCCCAGGTACTCTCCACTCATTCCCAGCTTCCTACTAAAACCTGCCGCAGAAAAAGAAATGAGGCTGAGCTACGAGAGCTCAGTGAACAGATATAACGATAACAACAGTAATAGAGAATAGTACAGAATAACAGAAACAAAGGTCAAACAGATATAATATGGTTCACGGGATAAGTCAAAGAATAAGTATAAGGGAGAGAGAAAAGGGATAGTAATCCACCACGAGCCCAGAAACAGATCATACCATATCGTAACCATAAAACTTCAAATCATATAGAGGGGAGACCTCTCAGATAATCAGATAATATGAGGGGTGTCCTCATTCTTCAAATGGAGTAGCTAGCTCCCAGATATATGTGAAAGACGTGTATCGCACACACCATCAGTCACCAGATATATATATATATATATATATATATATATATATATATATATATATATATATATATATATATATATATATATATATATATATATATATATATATATATAACAGTAAACAGTAACAGATAACAGAAATTAGATCAGATCTAGGATGCATCCATACGCCCCAGGTGGCCAGAGTCTACCAATACACACCAGATAAAATAAAGTCAATGACGGGACAGGTCATCACTCTCCTGCCCTAGAGTCATGCCATCGGTGCATCAATGACACGGCCATGTTACCTTCATGGCTAGGAAACAGATTTTGGCTCGGGTATCAAACTAAGAGTCAGATATCATATCAAATCAGAGTGTCGTATCAAAAGGTCCATATCAAATGGGTTCATAACTGATGGTTCATAACAGATATATCAGATGTAATGCCAAGGTCCAAATCAGAGTTTACCAGATCAAGGTTCATATTAAGTAATCAAGTCAAGGTTTAGATCAAAAGTTCATTTCAAAAGTTTCTATCAAAAGTCCATTTTAAACAATCCTTTATTCATGATTTTCATAAAATGATCCTTTAAAGTGGTTTTCATAAAAATAATCTTTCAAAATGGTTTTTATAAAGATAGTCTTCGAAATGTAGTTTTCATAAAAGTTAGTAACATTTTATATAAAAGTAGTTTCGCATCATTTATAAACATCTTTTAAAATGGTTTTTCTCATAACATTTCCATAGTATAATTAAGAAGGTTTTCATAACATAGGTTCATAACAGAGGTCATATCAGATGGGATCAACAGAGAAGGTTCGAGCAAAGGGAATCATAGCAATGGACTCAGTTCAGAAACTAACGGATCAGAAATGAAAGAGATCATGAGAAACCTTATAAGGAAGGTCAGAATATCTGTACCTAATACCGCAAATGAAAACACAACAGAAAATATCAAGGTCGGAAGCAAACTCCATCTTCGGCGAATCTACACGAATTCATGACTAACTTATTAAAAGCTTATTTAATTCAGATTACTTATTTTAGTCGGCTTTCCAGTTTTAGTAACTTTTCATATTTAGTAACTTTCTATTTTTAGCAGGTTTCCAGAATTAGCAGGTATTACAAGTCGTTCATTTTAATCCATAAGTTTCCCATAATTACAGTTCCAATCCTTTAACTTTAACCATTTTACAAGTTAAACCCTTAAGTTATATAAATTACAAATTAAACCTTATTATTAATTAAATTACAAATTAATCCTTACAATATTCATATTTACACATTAAGCCTTCAATTATTCCAAATTACACATCAAGCCCCTTATATTAAGTATTATAAGAAACCACCTTCAATTTCCAGAATTTACAAAATAGGTCCCTCAATTTTAATTATTTCTAAACCGAAATAAATAATTAACTATTTTATCAAATGAACCTTATACTTACCAATTTTGCACAAGGTACCCCCATATTATATTTTTTACACATTACCCCAGATCCAAAATGACTTACAAAAATACCCCACAAGTTTCAATAATTACAAAACACACCCTTTTACTTTTAATTTCCAATCGGTAAAACATTTTAATTGTCAAAACCTAACCCAAATTATTCCAATCATTACCCAATCATTCGTAAAACCTTAAAACACATTTATTGATCAGATCCAATCACCAAAACCCGAACCCTAATTCCAATCGATTGGGTTTTTATTTTTTTCTTTATTTTCTTTTAAATCCGGTTCTAAACAAAATTCAATATGGATGATTTAAGCTTTAACAATTACAACTACCATTTTTCCAGAGTTATATGATGCCTATAGAACCCAAATAAAATATGATCTCAGCCCAAAAAAGTTGCATGAATAGATTAAAAATTATTTTCGTTTTTAGGGTTTTAATCCCATTAATTTTCATATGATCAAATGAGCATGCATGATTCAAATCTATCATTTTTCTAGAGTTTTATGAGGCATATAGAGTCCAGATAAAATAGTTTTGAAGCCCATAAAAATCGTATGAGTTACTTTAGATTTTGTTTGCGTTTTGCTACTCATAATTAACACGACTTATTCTAACGTGCATGGATCGATTTATCTATTTTATATTAATCATATACAATGTAAAGAATATAGGAAAAATACCAGATGAAGATTTGAACAAATGAATGAGGCGTATGAGTTTTTGTTCTTCTCGGCTGAACAATTCGACACAAGAAAACTTCCACGAATCAACCTAGCGACCCAATGACATTAGCACCATTTTTCCTACCCTCCTTGGATGTAGATGAACACCAGCAAAATATACCACAGCCTCCAGAATTTCGTATGGTTTGTGTGTGAATTTTTTTGTGTCGATTTAGGGTTTTGCGATGGGATATATGGTAATAATTATAAAACCGTGTGAGAGGAGTAGGAGAGGGCATGAATTTCGGGAATTTGGTTTAGGAAAATCAATCATACCGATTTACACATTGTTTCCATATTTGTTTTGGGCTTATCTCATTTAAATGATTTATTAAAATATTAAATATATAGTATAGGTAAATTTTTGGCCCATGCATATTTTGTGTGTAACATGTATTTTTTGTATATTGCAAAATGTTGAAATGTTGTAGTAAAAATTACCTTACTTCATATATTGCTCATTACCAAAGGTTTGGGACTTATTTGGTGCTTTTTAATTGAATTATAAAGTCTCAGGGGCAATTTGGTCATTTTGCATGCTTTTAAATTTTGGGTTTTACAAACTCTATTTGGACAATTGGAATATTATATTTGACTTGTTGACCCGAGGATAATATAACTCGAACTCGTGACTCGAAACGGATGATAACTCGAGGAATATTCATCTGGAAATGTATATAAATGGATATATGAATAATAACGGCTAAATACGAAGGATATTAATTAACAAAAACCTATTTTGTTATTTAATATTTAACGACAACTTATAAATAGAAATTTTAAATAAATAAGAGTTATTAAATGTTTCGAGGGCACGCAAATAGAGAAATACTATTTTTGGAAATATTGATGTTTAGATTGAATTAATGTCGAGTTACGAATTGGTAGACATTAATAGACCTGACCCACATGGTTATCAGACTTATTGGGTTGACGAGCCCAATAAGGGCTCGATAAGCATGTCAGAGGAATTTATTAGTGTACGACTTATCCTTAGGACTCATTATTTATGGTGATTTAGTTTTTGGAATAATAAGTGGGATGAAGGAATTGTAAGACTTATCGAGTTGACGAATTGGTAGACATTAATAGACTGGACCCATATGGTTATCGGACTTATTGGGTTGACGAGCCCAATAAGGGCCCGATAAGCATGTCGGAGGAATTTATTAGTGTACGACTTATCCTTAGGACTCATTATTTATGGTTATTTAGTTTTTGGAATAATAAGTGGGACGAAGGAATTGTAAGACTTATCGAGTTGACGAATTCGATAAGGATCCGACAATTCGTCCGGATGACTTATTAAACTTTAAACTTCATCCCTTGACCTTGACCTTTTTTGGTGAGTCGTATATGTTTTGGTCTTTTATTAGCGTGTGTTCACTTGAGTCATGTTGTATGTCCACTGCACACACGATGATACCAAACGCTAGTAACTAATGTAAGAAAGAGATATTTTTTTTGGAATAGAAATGGGATATATTTGGGATAGATAATTTTCGTTGGAGACTTTTACATTTGGGAATATATGTTAAGGCAAGTTTATATTATTAGGTCGTGCTGAGTCCGTAAGTGCCGATACGTGAGAGCTACAGAGTGCATTGCTTCTGCAGTTTTGTGTTTGTGCTTTGCTTGATTGAGGTGAGTTCATAGCCCCACTTTTACTCTTAATGATGTTTTATCGAATAATTGGGGTGAGAAAACATGCAAAACTATTTTGAATGGACCAATTGTTATGTTATGTTTCGATATGTTTGCTATATTAACTGGCTAGTTTTATGTTTGATTGTGCCGCAACTGTTCGGGAATATTATTGTTTGGGCTGCAACTGTGTGGGAATATTATTGTTTGGGCTGCAACTGTGCGGGAATATTATTGTATGTGCTGCAACTGTGGGGGAATATTATTGTATGTGCTGCAACTATGCGGGAATATTATTGTATGTGCTGCATTTGTGCAGGACTATAGTGTTAACCTATTGGAAATTATTGCTGTGAATTGACACACTTTGGTGTGAGGATGATATATTGATATATGACTTAGTCCAGTATAGCAAACTAATATGCAAGTTGGTCCACTGTTGTACGTTGTGTCTAAACCTATGAACTCACCAGCGTTAGCTGACTTTTTAGCATGTTTTCTCAAGTAATTAATGATGATTATTTTTGGATGATCGCTGTTTGGAGGCTTGGAAAGTGGCATGGTTAAAGGATCAACTAAGACTCTGATAATACTTTTGGGGACCTATCTTATGTTTTTTTTGGGCCTTACTTTCAGTACTTTTGAATAAATGTAAACTTGAAGTTTGGATTTTGAAATGTTTTATTTAAACGGATAATGGTATCCCGTTTCTTGTGCTTGTGTTGTGTACCAATCCCGTAGCACCCCAATACCTGTTTTGTCTTCCGCTGAATCAAATTTTGAGGGTGTTACACTTTTGATCATTTTGAAATCTTAAGTAAGAAAATTCAAAAACAACAAGTTTCATCAATAGTGTTAATCCGTACGGATCGTGGTCGGGATTTTGATAATGATGTACAATTCGGAGCTTTTTGTGACGCTAATGGTATTACTCACAATTTCTCAGGTCCACGTACTCCACAATCAAACGGGGTAGTTGAACGTAAAAAGCGCACTCTACAAGAAATGAGTCGAACCATGCTAAATGAACAATCAATTCCTCAAAAAATTTGGTGTAACGTCGCCAATACATCAACATACATTCTAAATAGAATCCTAATTAGACCATTTTTAGGAATTACTCCTTATGAGTTATTCATAGGTAAAAAGCCATCCTTAGATCACTTCAAAGTCTTTGGAAGCAAATTCTTCATCCTTAATACAAAAGACTATCTCAAAAAATTTGACCCTAAATCTACCAAACGTATTTTCTTAGGATATTCACCCAATAGTAAAGCATACGTAATACTTAACAAAGAAACTATGAGAATACAAGAGTCTTTAAATGTTAAGTTCGATGAAAGTCCTCCTCCTAAATCTCAACCTCTCGTAGATGATGATATAATAGAAAGTCAAATCATTGAAGAACAAGTTAATGAGTCTAATAATAAGGAAGATGAATTATTAAATAAAGAAATAGTTAACGTTAAAGAGTCTAAAAACCATCCTTTGGAAATAGTCATAGGCAAATTAAATGAAAGAACCTTACGTTCTCAAGCTCAAAACCAAAATAATCTTTTTTGTTTTGTGTATTCTCTAGAACCTAAAAACGTTAATGAAGATATTAATGACGAAAGTTGGATAATCGCTATGCAAGAAGAGTTAAATCAATTTGTAACAAATGATGTTTGGAATCTTGTTCCACCTCCTAAAAATCAAACAATAATTGGTACAAAATGGGTTTTCAAAAATAAACTAGACGAAAAAGGGATAGTATCCCGCAACAAATCTAGAATTGTTGCACAAGGATATAACCAACAAGAAGGAATAGATTTTGATGAGACCTATGCTCCCGTAGCTAGATTAGAATCTATAAGAATCCTTTTGGCTTATGCTTGTGCTAAAAATTTCAAGCTTTATCAAATGGATGTTAAAAGTGCTTTTCTAAACGGGTTTATAAATGAAGACGTGTATGTATCTCAACCTCCCGGTTTTGTAGATTTTGAAAAACTTGAATATGTATACAAACTCAAGAAAGCTCTCTATGGTCTTAAACAAGCTCCTAAAGCTTGGTATGATAGACTTAAAACCTTTCTTATAGATAATAAATATACAATAGGTCTAGTAGATAATACTTTTTTTACAAAGAAAAACAAATCACATATTATTATTGTTCAAATTTACGTGGACGATATTATATTCTGATCTACTTGTCAAGAATTGTGTGATGATTTTTCTAAAATCATGCACGACGAGTTTGAAATGAGTATGATGGGAGAATTAAATTTCTTTCTCAGTCTACAAATCAAACAATTAGAAGATGGTATCTTCTTTAACCAATCTAAATGTATTAAAGAAATGTTAAAGAAATTTAGACTAGAAGATTCGAAACCAATGAAAATACCAATGTCTTCCGACACTAAACTTACCAAAGACGAGGACGGTGAATCCGTTGATGATGCCAAGTACCGTGGTATGATAGTTAGTCTACTATATCTTACGGCTAGTCGGCTGGATATTATGTTTAGTGTATGTTTGTGTGCTCGATTTCAAGAAGATCCTAAATCTTCACATCTCGAAGCGGTCAAAAGAATCTTCAGGTATATAAAGGGTACAACTCAATTTGGGTTATAGTATCCAAAAGGTACGGGGGTCGAAACTATTGTATATGCAGATTTTGATCATGCAGGTGATTATGTTGATCGCAAAAGCACAAGTGGCGTTTGTACATTCATGGGATGTTGTTTAACATCATGGTTTTCAAAGAAACAAACCGCACTTGCTATCTCTACCACTGAAGCAGAATATGTGTCAGCAGGCAAAGCATGCCAACAAGCACTATGGATGAAATAAGCTCTTTTCAACTACGATATTTATCTAAGCGACATTGCCATCCTCTGCGACAACAAAGGTGCCATCGACCTTAGCAAGAATCCAGTTTTGCATTTCCGCACCAAACACACTGAAATACGCCATCACTTTCTTAGAGATAATATCCAGAAAGGAAACATCTCCATTGAAAAAGTCTCTTCCGAAGACAACATTGTAGACTTTCTCACCAAGACATTGAAACGTGAACCTTTCAACTTACTTCGATTATAAGGCATTGGCCTTATGGAACAAACGTCTTAATCTCTCTTCTAACTCCTTTTTCTACAAGGTATGTACTTCTAATCCTATCTTCTGAGTCTAGGATCTTTATTTCTTGCACAAATCACAAACATTCAAACTAATGAGGTTTATGTTTACACACACACACACACATACACACACATACATACACACAATATATATATATAATATATATATATATATATATATATATATATATATATATATATATAGACTAGACTTCAAAGCCCGCCCAATGGGCGGGCATGACTTGTAATTTTAGACTGGATGGTTGTAATGAATTTTAAATCATGCCTTAATTTCGTTACATTCAACATAATAAAATATGACTACTTTTATACAAAAGCAATAGAACGCGCGTTAGATTGTTTTTTATTGTCAATATTTTCCTCTTTCATATTCGCACACAATAGTCATTTACATGTTAACACATTAAATAACATTGCTTATACATTTTGATGTGAGAAAGTTATTTTATTTCATCATTTTCAAGAGAATAATTATTATTATTAAATTTAATAGACAAAAATATTTTTAAAAAAAATGCGTGTCTGGATAAAGAAAACGTGAGTCTACATTATTCATCTTATATTGTGAGTTACCAATTGCATTCATGTATTGTATTATGCAAGTATATTTTGATGTAAATAATATGATGGATTTTTATTTTTATTTTTATTAGTATTATTTTATGACATGAAATTCTGATTGTAAATTATTAAAAGAAAAATCTTTGTAGAACATGCAAGTTGTGTAGGATACTCATTAATAGGCTATTCATATAGGCTCGCTATCTTATCAGTTATAATTACTCATAACTGCTATTCACACAAAGTATCATCACATTATCGAAAACACCAACATCTCACTGCTCAAATTATTTTTGCCCAGATCAACAAAAGGTGAATTACATATTCTTGATCTAATAGTTTTGTTCGTGTTTTGCTAACCTTTGTTACCTGATTTTCGTATTGAAAGGATGAAATCTTGAATATTTTGATTGACTAATTGTATTATATTTATCTGTATATTTAAGCTAATATTTTGCAATCGCATGTTTTGTTTTTTGTGTTTAATTGTATGTTATAATTAACTTAAGTAATTATTTTATGTGTAATTTTAGGGATGAAATCTCGTTTATTAGAGCACCTTGAACACTGGCAGTACGATGTTCCGTTACATCAGTAAGAATGGCAGTACAATGTTCTGTCCCATCAGAGTTTAAATGAATCTGATTTTTAACCTTCAACACTGGCAGTATCATGTCCTATTACATCATTGACACTGACAGTACCATTTGCATCAGGTATCTTTCTAGTTACTTACACCAACCACCAAATTCAACGTATACACACCAAAACTCACATATGTCGGCAACATTTGCTCCTTTCTTGTTCACATGAATATGAAGCACTTTATCTTATTTCATGCGAGCAAATATGCTTGAGGAAAGAGATATTTTACAAAATGCTTCATGTTCATGTGAAGAAGAACCGAGTGGATCAGAAGCAAGGAAATGTAAAGGAATCGAGACAAAGTACGAAGGCAACTGAATTATGTCTTGAGTTACTGTGGACGAAGGTAAATTTTATTTGTTTTGAAACATCTTAATTGTTGGTAATTGGGGGGTTTTAGTTAGATCATGGCTTAAAAATGCCACTGTGTTGTTTAATGTTTCTTAAATGTAGTAGTAGGTTTAACAACCATTCCTCATGCTTATTATGGAAAATTTTGTTCTGGAAAATGAATGCGTCATTTTTTGAAACAGGTTATGTACTGTTATATTTTGTGTTGATATTATTATGATACTTGAGTGGAACTATACATGTCTAACTCATAAGCTGTAAGTAAAAACACAAATTTAATGTGATTCAAAGGTTGAAATACCTTTTAAATTCGAAACAATGCTTCTTTATACACAACATTTGTCGTTGATTTTGTGTATTTCCCATCCTCGTCACAACAAAGGACTTTCAAACCTTTCTTGTTCTTCACTCGAGACACTGCTACATAAAGCTGGCCGTGCGAGAAAACAGGACGCTGGAGAAATAGTCCTACATGTGTCAACGTTTGGCCTTGGCTTTTATTAATTGTCATTGCGAAGCACGGTGATACCGGGAATTGTCTTCGATTAAATTTAAAAGGCATTTTGGTATCCGAAGGACTTAAAACCATACGTGGTATAGCGCAAACAGTACCAACACTTCCGCCCGATATTATTTTAGCCTCAATTATATTAGTACCAAGCCTTCGAACTTGGAGCCTGGTTCCATTGCACAATCCAGCTATTTGATCAATGTTTCGCATGCACATAACAGGTGTACCTATTTTCAGTGTCAATGAATGACGTGGAAGTCCAGATATTTTAATGCTGTTGAGAAAGTCACATGTGTATAAGTCCTGATTGAAAGTGGAGTCTTCATCAACAATACCAATTGAATCAGAACTTAGATATGTTTTTTGATCTCCTTCAAGTAGCGTAAGCATCCTGTCATTGATCATATCCACAAGTTCATGTGTAGGCGCCAGTATGGCCCTTTCCTGGAAAAAGGTTGGGTTATAGAGGTTTTTGACCACATGCGGGTAAGTCTCTTCTATTATTGCACCAACATGATCTTCAGAGTCAGGAATCAACATATCGTTCGTGAATTCAACATTTGCCTCTCCATCGTTTTTACCTCCGATCGTTCCATTGCCAATTGATAATATCCAGTCCGCAAAGTCTTGTATTTCTTTACGTTCGGATTGATTTGTACCTGCTCCAAGTCTCATGTTGATAGTCAAGCGTAACACTGTACAATGGTCCCATAAATATGAAGAATTTATTGCCGAGTGTACAACATTGTGTCGTGAACCACCTGTGATGACCGGAAGAATTTGTCGAAAGTCACCCCCAAACAAAACTACTTTTCCTCCGAATATTTGATCCATTGGGGTTGAATGATGTGTCCTACATATGTCTCTCAGTGTCCTATCGAACGCTTCGTAGCAATGTCTATGTGTCATTGGAGCTTCATCCCATATGATTAGTTTGCACTCCCTTATCAATTCGGCCAGTTCACTATCTGCTGGGATATGGCACATAGAATCATCGACCACATTGATGGGAATTGCAAATCGAGAATGTGCAGTTCTCCCTCCTTCTAATAAAAGTGCGGCTATACCACTTGACGCGACATTTAATACTATATAGCCTTGTGATCTGATTGCAGCGGATAATGTTTTGTAAAGATAAGTTTTACCCGTGCCTCCATATCCATATACAAAGAACATACCACCCGTTTGGCCATTAACAGCATCCATTAAAGTATTATATATATTTTTTTGCTCGACGGTCAACGTACCAAAGAGTTTATCGTGTTGTTCTTGTAATTCTTCTGGGTTGTATCTTAACTCTTCTGCTATCAGTCTGTTGTAATTCGCCATAGAAAACATTTCGTTTGGCAAAGGCATGTTTGGGATACTCCTTAAACTTTTATTGTTACAAAGAAGCATGTGCTCAATATATGTAAGGCATATATTCTTTCTTTGTTCGTCCGAAAGTTCCAAATCTGCAAAAATAAATTTTATTTTTTTTAGTTTCATTTTATGAAACATATATATATCAAATGCATGTTTAATATCTTAGACGTATTTTATAGGTTATCATTGTGGCTATTTAGTTTACTGTTTTGACTATCATCTTTAACGATTTTTTCATTTTCTGAGACATGGCTTATCAGTTTTTGATGAAGGTTGATTACTGTTATCGGAAAAATCAGGTGTGTAATAATTTGTGGTTATTGTGTACATAGTAGAATGCTTAATTTAATTTTGTGCTTTGTTTCTCCAATATTTGTTAATACATAAGTCTAATTGTATTATGGTTATGTTGTAGACACTCCCTGAATGGTTTCATGAATGTCAAAAATGTTATGGACGACAAAGCTATGTTCTATATGGGGAAAATGAAACAAAGATTCCAGTGTTTCATGTTTGCTGATGCTGCTTTTGGTATGTTTTTCTGGGTACATAAACTTTTAATTTGGTTATGGCGACCATATGTTATGATAAGTATTTGTTGCGTAATGTGGACACGGTAGTGGTAGTTTCCTTTGATTATGGATATAATCTGTAGACTTATAGACAGAGTTTGTGGTCTAATATAATGTCCTGCTTATTAGTAGTTATGTTGAATTACATTGTTTTTAGATAACAAATAGTGAGCGTATTTTTTATAAATCATGGAGATATGTTGTTTTCAATTTAATATTTTACATTAAAAGTATCATACCTGGATCATTCCTTTTTATTCGTTCTGCATGTAACACGTCAGTAGCCATTACTTCCCATGTTTTTTCATAAACAAACTCTGGTCGAGACATGCAATCTGTCAGGATTAGTATGACATAAAACTTACGCAGGTAGTTTCCGGACCCCCATAGACTGGCTTCTAACAACCCATCAATATATTCTTTGTCATCTTCCAATAGACCCCGCGCTTGGCAAGCCTCCTTGTAGGTATTGTACGTAACATTTTCGAATTTTCTAAAGTCAACCCAATCTTGTGCGCCTGGGACTTTGTTAATCAAGACTCGTAAATAAAACAGCTCCCCGGTTGACGGCGACACGTGATGTACGCGTCCAATGCATGTGCCTTTCTGTCTTTTTACCCAAATTTTCTCTTCTTGTTTCCATACATAGTGTTGTGGAAACTCGTGGTAAAGTAGGCTTCTCGCTTCTTGATCCGTCCTATTTGTTTTCTGATGCGTGGTTTTGCAACCTTACAACAGGTTTTACCTCTCGAGGGATCTCAAGAGGCTTACAACCCCACCAGGCAGTGTACCTGACCGATGTAGTATAGTGTAGTGGTAAGTACGGGGGATTGATCGTTCTCCACAGGGAATAGTGTTCGTTAGGTGTGAAAGGCTACTCTAATTAGGTCTAAGGGTTGAGGAAGATTCTTTTTATGTTTTTATATTTTATAAAAGCAAGTAAATCTCGGGTTTTGAAGGAGTGGGCGGAATTAGTTGCTAGTCAACTAACCCAAATTACTACAAATGCAAATAAAATAAAATAACAAAAATGAAAAGTGGTGAGAAACTTATGTGTAGAGAAATGTGTTTACTTAGATTTCCTTACTCCCTAACTATCTTTTACCGGTTAATTAGTGTGTATTAGTCGCGTGGATGACGGGTGTATTCCTTAATACCATTCGTGGGGTGGCGTACTTACTTCCCCAAACTCTACAAGCTCCTACTTCACTCCTATGTCGAGCCGGCTAGGAAGCTCCTAACATGGGATCACTAGAATTCGCTTGTGCATTAAATACAACCATAAAAACCTTTAGTACGCGTTTGGTTCATGTTTCTTAAGACGTTCAAGCAAGTTACCGAATAGGAAGTTAGCCAGTTTTCTTAAGCCTAACATAGATAAACAATCATCCAATACAACTAACAACACACCAACAACCAATAATCAATAGCTAGGTTTCATTAGATCTAAGCAAACACAAGATAAAATTAGCCTAACATGTTAAACAAAAGACAAGCATAAGATAGAATCAAACAACACATAGACATATTGAATGATTAATTGATAACTTATCTTTCAATGAAACATGGAAGATCTCAAGGCAAAAAGCCCTGAAAAAGTAGCTAAAATCGTCTTAGGGTTTTATCCCAAAATTCCACACACTAAGCTCTCTCTAATGACAAAAAATTAGAAAACTATATATAGACTTTGACATCTGACGGCGTCACCTTATGCATTGTGACGCCGTCACCTCGCCGCTTTTAGGGTTCCCGGATGACCATCTTGACGCCGTCCCTCTTTAGCTCTTCAAAAATCCATTCTGGCTTATCAAGGCTTGACGCCGTCGGATCCTGAACGTGACGCCGTCCCCTTATGATTTAAGCCGTGACGCCCTTGATTTAGTTAAAGCGTGACGCCGTCAGAATTCTCATGCAAACTCACTGGCCCGTCATGAGTAAATTTCACATCCAACTTTTCTTGCCAAGGCATGACGCCGTCCCATGTTAATTGTGACGCCGTCAAGAGTAACTTTTAGCCGATTCTTGAGACTTTGCCGTTTTCTTCACTTTAATGCTCCAAAAACGTCCAAAATGCCTCCTTTTCCAGATTTCTTCTCAAAAGTACCTAAAATGACAAAAGGAACGATTTAGGGCAATATTTGATCAAATAAATACGATTTCGGGCTTAAATGACCCCTTAAAAGCGGTACACTTTTCGCCTCATCAAATACCCTTACACTTGAGATTTGCTTGTCCTCAAGCAAATGCGCTTTTATTCTAATCAAAATACAAGTTAGGGGTCATTTAACGCTAACATAAAAGTAATTACAACAAATAATCGTTCCACTTCAATCATAATAAGCACGGAGATTACATACTAGCACCTCACAAGTAGTGTTTAGATACTCACATCTCTCAAGTGTCATCAAAATAAATCTCATAAATGAAAACGGAAAATATCTCTCACTACCTGTCATAGCAAATAGATTACCATAGGCTTGGGAAAGGATCGAAAACCTCCTCCACTAGGCGTAAGCACCTAAGATAAACTATCAAAGAGGGCTTTTAAATGGGTTATAACGTTAGGTGTAGGGAAAAGGAAAACACGGTTTTGTTGGATAAAGGATATTTTACTGGTGGCGAGTTAAAGATCTTGATCAATTACATGTACTATACAACGTTGCTAAGCCAAGACTAGACTCGATCTTAAGCTAATGAAAGAAAATAACAAAACATAAACATAAAATAAACATAAAATGAAACGGGATGGTAGTCCGTATGTTTTTTCTATTTTTCTTTTTTTTTTTCTCATTTTTTTTTGTATTTTTCTTGATTTTTTTTTTTTTTTTTTTTTTTTTTTTTTTTTTTTTTTTTTTTTTTTTTTGCATACACTTTTACCCTACCATCCAAAATAATACATCATAGGGGCGTTGCATCCCCTTACACTTGAACTTTTACATAACTTTACAAATAACTATTCTAATGACTCGAATTAAGATAATTGAAAAACTTGGAGTACTTTTAAAACATTTAGCACATATGGGGGTAATAAATGATGTTCTTCCCCATTACTCCATTACACTAGTACTTTACCCACGAGTCCCAATCGTCCCAAAACAATATGTACAAGGATATGACTCGACTTAGCAACCATGTAATCAACTAGATAATTAACTTGGGTTTAAACAAATGTTGTAACAATAATGCACTAAAGATGAGTGCATACAAGGTAGGCTAAGGCGATTTGGGTGTATATTTAAGTGGGGTGTAACAAATTCTTCCTTTAAGTAAAATGCTTAAAGGTCGAAACGAAAAGATAGGCTCTGAGGGGTGTACTAGGGGTATCGTGTACTAAAAATGAGTACAACGCAAAGGGTGTGGGAGAATTACTTGACCAATGTAGCCAACGTAATTATAACAAAAACACAGGTGTAAAACAATGGGTTAATCCTAATGCCTCTTATCATGTAGTAAATCTAACTACACGAATGTAGTCTCACTTGTGGCCTCGGAATGGTCCTAACGCAAGTTCTAGAATCTAAGTGCTACCGGTACACACATCATAGCATAAATGCTTTTCCTACCAATTCTAGGGGCGAACCTCACATATTTGGGGGTGGAAAATTTTTTAGTGGTACGGTTTTTGTGCTAGTCATATAACTCCTATCCATGAGACGCTTATTAGGATCAAAGTTTCACTCCTAAGTGTTGTAAAAAAATTTAAATTTGGCACTAAAATTACCTTAACAAGTATTTCTCTCAGTTTTATTACACATCTACCATCAAACAAACAAAAATCAAGCGCAATTGTATTCTCAAAAATCGTATTTTTACCCTCCCCTTACACTTAAGATGAACATTGTCCCCAATGTTCAAATGACAAATGTAAAAGCATAAAGTAAAAGAATGAAATCAAATACTCCCCTGATTCACTCGTTGGATAATGAAATTACACGGTTAAATCTTCCTCCAAAGAGAATGTTGAAGCTCCATGACTAATGCATCGCCATAAGCTTGATTCAAAACATTTCCTTGTCCAAAATAACCTGTTGAACCTGAGAAAACAAACACGAAAACCTGCATAACATCGGCGGGATAAAATCTATATATAAGGATATAATGCTTGTGGAATGATAACTTTGCAGATTCCTGGAGATTATAAGTTGGAGATTTTAATAAAAACTTTTTATGAAAACAAAATTTTCAAAAATTTCTGGAAATTAAATCTGACGCCGTCAGGTTATAACCCCTGACGCCGTCAGAAATGACCTGACAAAAATTTTCATTTTAAGTTTCCGGAAAATTTCTTGAAAAACCTTTACCTTACTTCCTGGAAATTCTGCAAAACATCATTATGACTCGATACAAGCATTTGACTCAAACAAATACGAATATGTATGTTAATTTATTATTATTACGATTCATGTTCATATGTGTTCTAATAAACCAATTTAGATTTCCCTTACACTTATCTTTTGCAAAATACCTTTATATGTAGTTAAGACGAAGTTAAAAACAACATAAAGCATTTTCACAAAGTACTTTTGAACATGAATCAATACTAATAAAAATTAAACACACATACGGAAACAAATAAAATCAAACAAACAAATAAATAAACACGCAAAGCAAATAAAACAAATAAAGCTTGGGTTGCCTCCCAAGAAGCGCTTTTCTTTATTAACGAGTCTTGTAGCTAGACTCAAAGTCACGCTACCCTATGTAAGTAAGCTCGTCATCAAGGACGTCTTTAGGGTTAAGCTTGGATTGAAGTTTCCTATTGGTCCGCTTAGTACGATATGTCTTTTCAAACTTCTCTCCATCCGGGTCATACAATGTCATCTTGATATGCCATGACCCATCTCCATCATTGGGTGGTTTATCCCAATTCCACTTATGATCATCTTCCTCACAAATCCACTTATTCATTCCTAGGTTAATTGGCAAAACTCCTAGGAAATCAATCATCCTTCTAAAAACTAGAGGGTCTTCAAATGGATCCAATTCGGTGTCCCTAGCCAAGAGTTGCTCTACCGAATGCGTTCGGTTAACAAAGTCCTCTTCTAGGTAAAATGGGCGTTGGGGTCCTATGAAGTCTCTATCGATCCAAGGTCCATATCTAGATGGTCTCCTATTTAATTCTAACCAATGGGGTGTCGGTTCCTCACTAGTATCATAGGCATGTTTCTTAACATCATAGACTGACCAAGTATCCCCTTCTCCTACCGCTATCTTGGATTCCTTACAATCAATCATAGCACTAGCGGTCGCTAAAAATCCTCTACCTATCAACAAGGGGCATGTAGGGTCGCTAACCATATCAAGGACGTGGAAATCGGCTAAAATGGTTAGTTTTCCAATGTGCACTAACACGTCCTTAACTACTCCAACCGGGTAAGCAACACTTCCATCCGCTAAGCCTATTATCACCTCGGTTTCTTCAAGTTTTCCAAGTTTTAGAGAGGTGTAGAGAGGTAACGGAAGTAGGTTAAGGCTTGATCCAAGATCGGCTAATGTATCATAAGCCTCCGAATTACCGATCTTGCAAGGTAGAACAAATAAGCCCGGATCATCTAACTTCTTAGGTAGCTTGTTTTGAACAAAGGCGGTCCCTTTTTCGCCTAACTTGAGCTTCTTCTCATCAACAACCGGACTTTCAAGGTGGAGCTCCTTGAATTCATCGTCAAGGTTTTGAGTGGGAGGTGTTTCAACTATGTTGTTGACCAATTTGGATGTCATAACTTCTTGGTCACTTGGAATGATTTGGGTTTGTTTGAAACACGTGCTCATGGAATTGACCGAATAATATTGTGGACAAGAACTAGGGGACGAAACCGATGAAATAGCGTTGACGTTTAGTTTCGGGTTCTTGACCGTGTTGCTAGGGAGTGCTCCCATTTCTCGGTCATTGAGGGCTTTCAACAAGGTGTCAATCTTGTCGGTCATCTCGCTTTGTTTTTGTTTGAAATCGGCTTCAAACTTGGCTAAACGAGCTTCTTGAGATGCCATAAATTGAGACATCAATCCTTCAAAGTTATTGGTACTACCATTGCCGGAAGGATTGTTGTTGAAAGTACGGTTCGAGTTGGAACCGCTTGATTGGAAACGATTAGGTGGGTTGGAAGAATTGATTTGTTGTGAGTTTTGGTTTTGTTTCCACCTAAGGTTCGGGTGATTTTTCCATGAGGGGTTGTATGAATCACCATAATGGTTTGGCTCGGGCTTGAAAGTGTACCACTTGTCTCCCGCTCCGTCGGTACGCGAGGATGCGTAGTCCACAAAAGCTTGTTCGGGGAGTTCCATGCAATCACGAGTGTCGTGGGGACCACTACATAATTCACATGAAGAAGTGATTTTGTTCACTTGGCTTGAAGGTTTAGGAGCCTCGTAGGATTTCATGAGAAACTTGACTTGGTCTTCAAGTTCTACGATCCTACGGTCGGAAGTGCTTGAATTGTTCAAAGGCAAAGATATTGCCTTGACCGTTTTATTCAAATCACGGGGATCACTCCAACTTTCGTTGTCATAAAGAGCAAGATCCTCTAGGAGAGCCCATGATTGTTCCGCACTTAGATCACGTAGCTTGCCACCGGCCGATTGGTCAATGGTTTGCCTTGTGGAGAGATTGATATGGTCATAGAAGATTTGGACTTGGAGCCAAAGTTCTATGCCATGGTGAGGGACTTTTTGGAGTAAGTCCTTGAATCGAGTCCATGCCTCGTAGAGAGTTTCGCCTTGACGTTGTTGGAACATCAAGATATCATTCCTTAGCTTGGTAGTTCTTCCCGGTGGGAAAAACTGAGCAAGGAAACGAGTGGTGAGATCATCCCAAGAGGTGATGGATCCTGCGGGTTGACGTTCTAGCCACTGACTAGCTTGGTCCCGCAAAGAGAATTGGAAGAGACGCAATCGGGTCGTCTCTCGAGTGGCAACATCAAGGTCTATAGAATCAACGATTTTAAGAAAGTCCTTGAGATGTTGATTAGGATCTTCAGAACGAAGTCCATGGAATGCGCATCCGCTTTGCACCAACCGGATGGTGTCGGATCGCAAGGGTGTGATATTGGCTCCTTGAGTGAGCTCAATGGTGTTTCGATAGCCGTGGGGGCTAGGACGGGAATACTCTCCTAAAGTACGGGCTCTAGGAGGTGGTGGTGGTTGTTGTGGTGGTGGGTTGTGTGGGTTAAGGATATTACCATCTTCCATGATGTCGGACGGTAATGGTTACGAACAAAGACACGAAGAAAATAGATAGACTAAAGAAAACCTAGAAAAATAAAATAAAAATCTCACTAGAAAGGAATCTAGTGAGTAGACCTAATAGAAATAAAAATTCACCCTAAACAATAACTATTCCCCGGCAGCGGCGCCAAAAACTTGATGCGTGGTTTTGCAACCTTACAACAGGTTTTACCTCTCGAGGGATCTCAAGAGGCTTACAACCCCACCAGGCAGTGTACCTGACCGATGTAGTATAGTGTAGTGGTAAGTACGGGGGATTGATCGTTCTCCACAGGGAATAGTGTTCGTTAGGTGTGAAAGGCTACTCTAATTAGGTCTAAGGGTTGAGGAAGATTCTTTTTATGTTTTTATATTTTATAAAAGCAAGTAAATCTCGGGTTTTGAAGGAGTGGGCGGAATTAGTTGCTAGTCAACTAACCCAAATTACTACAAATGCAAATAAAATAAAATAACAAAAATGAAAAGTGGTGAGAAACTTATGTGTAGAGAAATGTGTTTACTTAGATTTCCTTACTCCCTAACTATCTTTTACCGGTTAATTAGTGTGTATTAGTCGCGTGGATGACGGGTGTATTCCTTAATACCATTCGTGGGGTGGCGTACTTACTTCCCCAAACTCTACAAGCTCCTACTTCACTCCTATGTCGAGCCGGCTAGGAAGCTCCTAACATGGGATCACTAGAATTCGCTTGTGCATTAAATACAACCATAAAAACCTTTAGTACGCGTTTGGTTCATGTTTCTTAAGACGTTCAAGCAAGTTACCGAATAGGAAGTTAGCCAGTTTTCTTAAGCCTAACATAGATAAACAATCATCCAATACAACTAACAACACACCAACAACCAATAATCAATAGCTAGGTTTCATTAGATCTAAGCAAACACAAGATAAAATTAGCCTAACATGTTAAACAAAAGACAAGCATAAGATAGAATCAAACAACACATAGACATATTGAATGATTAATTGATAACTTATCTTTCAATGAAACATGGAAGATCTCAAGGCAAAAAGCCCTGAAAAAGTAGCTAAAATCGTCTTAGGGTTTTATCCCAAAATTCCACACACTAAGCTCTCTCTAATGACAAAAAATTAGAAAACTATATATAGACTTTGACATCTGACGGCGTCACCTTATGCATTGTGACGCCGTCACCTCGCCGCTTTTAGGGTTCCCGGATGACCATCTTGACGCCGTCCCTCTTTAGCTCTTCAAAAATCCATTCTGGCTTATCAAGGCTTGACGCCGTCGGATCCTGAACGTGACGCCGTCCCCTTATGATTTAAGCCGTGACGCCCTTGATTTAGTTAAAGCGTGACGCCGTCAGAATTCTCATGCAAACTCACTGGCCCGTCATGAGTAAATTTCACATCCAACTTTTCTTGCCAAGGCATGACGCCGTCCCATGTTAATTGTGACGCCGTCAAGAGTAACTTTTAGCCGATTCTTGAGACTTTGCCGTTTTCTTCACTTTAATGCTCCAAAAACGTCCAAAATGCCTCCTTTTCCAGATTTCTTCTCAAAAGTACCTAAAATGACAAAAGGAACGATTTAGGGCAATATTTGATCAAATAAATACGATTTCGGGCTTAAATGACCCCTTAAAAGCGGTACACTTTTCGCCTCATCATTTTCATCCATTGGACAAATTTCGTATCATTTACGGATGCTTTATCCAAAGTACAATCAATGCTTTCTGAAGCATCAAATATAACCGACTGTTCGCCTTCCAAATGAAACGGCAAGCGTTCAACGGGAGGAAATCTGTAGTGGATGTCAAATTTGTAAATCCTCCATGCCGCCTCGCACGCTGAAAGATAGCGACAATCGTAATAGTCCTTGACTTCATCTACATCTTGGTCTTCTACGGCCGCCGTGGCCCTATCTGGACCCTTGTTTATATACTTGAAAAGATATTTTATGGACGTCTCCTGATTGCACCACTCCACATTAATATGTGATTGGTAGCGTCTCAACAACGCTGGATTGTAAGGTACCACGTATCCGTTGTGTAATTCTGACCCGCTCTTTGTTACTGTACATCCATCGTTCCTCCTTTTATAAAGTGCGTATCCATTGTCATCTATGACTGTCGAATCGTTAAATTCCTTAGGGAATCTCTTTGTGCACTTATTTTTTACGGTACAGGGGCAAGTTGGCCGTTGGGGGCCACATGGCCCATGCATCATATGATCAGTAACAATTTCATACAGTTCCGGGTCTTCATTTTTATCCGGTATCTCCGCTGAAATAAATTGATCAATTTGGCTTGTTGTCTTGATTTTATCTTTTTCTTCCAAGAAAAGCAATATATGAGCATGTGGTAGACCTCTTTTCTGGAATTCAACGGTATAAACAGCTGCATCAAGATGATAATGTTAAGTAATGTATATAATCAATGATAATTGACGCAGTTACTCTACATTTTTATAATAGAAATATGATAATACCTGCTTTTAAATGTCCAAAAAAATGGCGGTCTTTAAAATCTCTCATTAGCCTGTCCAACTTTTGTTTAAATACCCTGACTATTGCATCAGGCCTATCCTCAGACTTCAACCCCTTATCTGCGACAAACCGTGCAATTTCTGGCCAATTTGGATTGCATGTGAATGTGATAAACAGGTCAGGATATCCGTAAACCTTGCATATTGTCATTGCATCTAAATAGTTTTGCATCATATATCTTGGGCTCCCAGTAAATGACGATGGTAATATAACCTTTTTCCCACGTAATGTCACCCCAGAATCTTCTTGCTCTGCCAATTTTGCAAGTTTAGAATATGTTTCACTCCTCAGATCCTTCTGTTGATTTTTAACAAACGACATCCTTTCAGATTCTATCATAGTGTAAGCGTCAACAATAAATTGTTGGCATAACCTCCTTGCATTGAGTATCATCGAGAAAACTCCTGCCCTTTCTTGTAGCCGATATGCAAAATACTCCCTCATTGTTACGCGAGTTTTTTTGTTTGTTGGTGTGTAATCAGTAATGCCTACATGATATATGTCTGTCTAGTAACCATCTTCTGCATATGGGAACAACAATGGGTACTGTAATGCCAGGTATGACGGGTGCAACTCACTAATTCTTCTAAGCCCTCCTTCTTGTAAGTGCAAAATAATGTCTCTTTTGTGTGTTGTAGCGTCAAAGTCCCCAACTATGAGTCCTCCAATTTCATCAGCTGTGGGTAGGTTATAATTTCTACCATCTCGTTCTCGTGTACCGATAAGGCGTAATTTGAATTTGTTTTCGTCACTTTTCCTGACTAATCGTTCCCCAGCCATTCTGAACTGACCAACTAATGGATTGATTGTATCCAGCATGTCCCGTAAATCTACAGTCAGCTGGTGGTCTATGTTATAGTTGGTTGATTTCGATGTGCTGTCGATGGTACTGTATGAAATGAATATAGTTATATTAGTATGTTGTTGTTTATGCAAGTAATATATAAACGACATGTACAAAATGAAAAAATAATCAACGTTATCATACCTGACACAATTAATTCTATTATGTATTTCATTTTTTGAATCGTAAATATATAATTGTGCAAAAACAGGAGGTTTGTTGCCCTCTGGTAACAGACTCCCCATTCTATGATAATTTTCACCTTGTATCCTGTAACAATATGCTCCATATCCTTGATTAACAGATGTGTCCTGTCTTGCACCCATGGATGTGAATGAAAACATCGAATTATATCGTCTGATATTATCAACAAAATCCTTGCTTTTTGGATGTTCACCATCCATAAGCTGTCTCAACAATTCAGGTGGATTCTTAACTTCATTTCCTAATTTCACTTTTCCTTTTGCACAACATATAGAGTAAGTATCTTCGTTTGAAGACGTTGATCCTACCATAGCCTCAGCATGCCACAGTAATGCATCGCACGATTGACATGTGTAAATAGGATCTCCATGGTCAAAATAATCTGTAAATGTATAATGAATTAAATTAATTATTATTTTAAAAAAAATGAAAAAATAAATAAAATAAAACTTATATATTTTTTTGGTACTGAATGGTGTTTTTTTATACGGATTTGTCTAATGGCTTTACCATTAGATATGCCTTTAAATTGGTTTTTATGTGCTTCTTGATTGTTTGCAGAAGATGTGGTATTTAAACCCTCCCGTCTTGGTATTTTTTGCACGGGTGCTTTCATTTTATCATGTAGTCTCTGTGATTTGCGTTTTGCAATGTGTACACCAGGTTGAATAGTTCCAAGATAGGTAGGCTCTTTAGGCATGGCTGTAAAAAAAACGAATAAACAAAAATACGAAGCGGAAATAACTGTTAATTATTTGCTGGAGGAATTGTAACATTATTACGTGTTTTGGTTAGATCTTTGAATGGACGTCCCCTCGGTCTTTTTGTGGTTTCTGTGGCTGTTGTTGTTTTGGGTTGTGAAATCGTGCGAGTTGGCCGTATGCTTATATCGGTAGGAGCTGTTGTAAAATGAAGTTGTATTAACATGATCAAATAGTTTTCATTGCAAGCAAATATAGTGTGTAAATATCATGTTGGATAGTTTCAGTTAATTAAATGACCTGCTTCGTTTGGGTATATCGATGGTCGGCCTATGCATTCAGATGTTTTTTTTTTTATTTGAGAAGGCATGCGAGTTGGCCGTAGACTGAGATCATTAGTATCTGTGTCAAATTGCATCATGAATGTTAGTTGAAACTACAAAACATGATATTTAGATGCTGAATTATAGTACAATGATAATTATTTGATAACGTTAATGCAAATTCAATTTACAGCAGATCCTCATGATATCAACATACGGCCAACTCACACGCTTTCACAGCCCAAAACAACATCAGGCACATAAACCACAAACTGAACCAAAACATATAACATAGTTATTATTCCATCAACAAATAATTAACAAATATTTTGTATCGTTGTCTTTTTATTTTTCACATCTGGTACGCATGTTACTGGCATATGCGTTAAGATGTTGTTGACATTGTTTGAAAAAGGCGTGCATGTTGACCGTGTGCTGAAACTATTGGTACCTGTCGTAAATTGAAGTTGAGTTAACACAATAAAATATTTGTCATCGAACATATACAGAGTATATAAATATAATGATGTGTAGTTGTAACTAACTGAATTACCCATTGCCATTGGATATATTGGTGGTCGTCCTCTGCTTACATTTGTTTGTTGCGCCTTTCGTTTTGGTTTTCCTGTTGGTCGAATTGCTAAATCATTTGATATAGTTGCCATGATGCCAATAAATCAATTATACTGTAAACTCGTTTGAACTGTTCACAGTATCAAATGGTTGTGGAAAGATATTGAAAATATTTAACTTGAAAAAAAATATATAATCTATAATCAATATCTTTTAAATTTAAACAAAGTTTGATATGCCATATATATCTATTACTATAAAGTAGCAATTTTATCAATGTGTTTTCAGTATAAACTTATCTTTGGAAATTATTTAAGCATATCATATATGTAGGGTATAAGATAATTGACAAAGTTTAAATATATTTAGATACTTCTACTATTTAAATACAATAATATATAATGAAAGATGCCGATCAACTGGCATAATGTTTCCAATGGCACAATTCCAAATTTTAGATGATCTGATGAAAATTTCTGGCTCGTCCAAACTGCATGATTGTATGCGCGTGTGGTTTGTGCAGCAGTCACATGAAGACTCGTTCTGTGCAAAATTGATACACGCTTGTTGTGAGCATCTCAGGAGAGTTATGGCGAAGAACCGCGTGATGATAGCTGACATGGAAGCATTAGGGCACCGTGGAGTCGCATTAGACTCACTCGATGCTTTGAAAAAAACTCAAGAGAGGCATCGGGCATTGCTTGAACTGCTAGTTGATTTGTGTGCTCAAGCCAAAGCCGGTGTCCGCGAGGAAGAGGGTAATGCCATGAAGATGAACGATTTTAACTAAGTTGTTTTAGTAGTTTTTTCCCTATACAATGTTTGATTTCGATATCTGCTTTATGTATTAAGTCAGTCAATTGGCTTGATCTATTTATTTTGTCGATTTGTTACAAAACTTCCAAACAATATCTGTTGATTTTCAATGGACATACAATTATTTTGTCGTACGCTTGCATACATCATCAATTTGAATTAAAGTGGCGTTCGTGGCACCAACGCACACTGCCGGAATATCATCGTCTATCATTTCAACAACATCTTCCATCCCGGTTAATATTATTTTTAAACATCACCAATGTTAATACTGCTGGTTACGTTAGTACTGTTGTATTTGAGATAATATAGTGTTAAATTGGTGCTTCCTATAAACCTGTTTATGTATTATAGATTAAAAAACTAAATCATAATTTTCCTATTTAATAATTATGCTCGCACATCTGCACAAACAGTTAGTACTGTTGGATAGACGTCCCTTTAAAGTTTCCGCAGCTCATAATAATAAAGTTTAGTACTGCTATCAATATAATTGTACTGTTAGATAGACGCTGGTACTGGGCCGAATTAGTGACATATCCGTTGAGGACTTATGTTGATTGTGTACATGTTATTGGGTACTCTTATTATTTGGATTATTTATTTGTTTCATTAATACTGCTGGCTCAAAAAAGTTAATACGTTTTAACTCATAAGAACCAAAAAATGTATTTTTAAAAGAATCAAACAACAATATACCAACATTAAACATAAAAGATGTATTTTTAAAACAATAAAGGCTGACAAATACGATCGAACACGAAAAAAAAACTACAAACAGTTATAGTTGTCCATCTGTTTTTTAACATTCTTTATCGTCTCTTGATACTCCAATATCTTCTTCTTTTGTTGATCAATAGCCTCTTTACACTCCAACACTGTTTGTTCATCGCGTGCGATTCCTGCCTCCATCTCTGCTATATGTCGTCTAAGTTGGGAAATATATCGTATTGGTAGGAAATATCTCACAACCGCTGCGTCTGTTTTTGGATCTGATGAAATCTCCTTTGTTGGGGAAACGCTTCTCGGACGTTTGTTTGGCGGATTTGATGAAGAAAAAAACAAACGACCCATTGGAAACTATTATTGTTAACCTAAAGTAAAAAAGAATTGTAATTGTTTGATTGCTTTCGAATTCGATCCAGCATTTATAGGTGCGGAAAGGGTGTATAAGCTATGATGAGTATATTTTAAATTTAACCAATATCCTGTATACCATGTTTATCAATTACCATATATTTAGCATGCATATTATCCTATTTAAATATAAGATTGTATATTTAAAAGGCGTAAAGGTTGTATAAGCTATGAGAAGTATATTTTAAATTTAACCAATATCCTATATACCATGTTTATCAATTACCGTATATTACCATGCATATTATCCTATTTAAATATAAGATTATATCCCGTCATGATTTACGCATATTATGTATTTAGAGTAAAAAATTATTTGCATCTAATAAAAATTAAAAACGATGTATGAAACTGCTGAAGAAATTCGATTAACTAAAAAACATTCAAATCGTTAAACATCGGCTGTGAACAACGATTACTAATAAGATGATAAAATTTCAATCTTCATCACTAAAGAAGTTTAAATCCACAAAATAGTCATCAGTTAGTTCATGGCCCATCCCACGTAATTCGTTGATCATAGTTTCCGCCTTTAGGACCTTTGATTGAACCGCATTGAGAACTTGTAAAGACTCTTGAGGATCTCCAACGTTCAATTTAAGCCAATCAAGGAAAATAGACTCAGGTAGCTCATCTAATAAAAAAAAAACAAAAAAACAAAAAATGGGCTAATAAGCTTAACATGAAAACATAAATCTATTTAGAATATATTATAAGCATTATATACAATACCTTTATTACTTTGAGAAGATCCACCTTCTTCAAAAACCGACGTAAGAAACCTCAATGCATCGTCCACCTTGGTATTTGGACCTTTACTGCGCCGATCATGTACCCCATCGTCAATGCTTGGTTCTGTCACATGTTTTTTTCCACGAACCGTTTGCTCTTCGCACTTTGAATCAGTGCGAGGCGCATGTGATTTTTTATCTTGAGATATTTTAGGGTTTGATGAATCCATCGGAAGAGTTATTTTACATATAGATCATCATTGTATAATTTCAATTATATAGCTCATCATTAATTCGGAATAGTCATTACTGGGCTCGTTTTGTTGGGCCAGGGTTTTTCATATATTTATTAAAGAGACGCATGGAAACCATAATGATACATGGTAAAATAAACCAAATTAATACATGATGTATTAAAAACTATATAACAACAAAATACCTCATGAACTTTCAACTAAATACCTCATGTACTTTCAACCACGTTTACCGTCTGTGGAGGTTTACCTATCATAGAAACATAAACATGGATAGTAAAAATACTAAGATTAATGCACAACGCATGAAAACACATTCACGGTATGTGGACGTTTACATATTATACAAACATAAACATAGACATTAAAAATATTACTGCTATACTATACTATATGGTTAGTACTGCTATACTATATTGGTACTGCTAGACATACTTGATACCGCTTATGTGTATTTATTTTACACATGTTGGCACTGCCACAATCTATTAGTACTGCTCGATATACTTGATACTGTTTATGCGTGTTTCTACAACAAAACATTACATGGCTTCAACAACAATATCATTAACAATACAACAACAATACGAATAGATTATTTGTTAATAAATGATGGTCTATGTAAACATTACATTAGTTATACAACAACTACATAAAAATTAAAACAACCCAATGGTTAAATTATATGTAACAAAACATACATTCTGAAAGCAAGTGTTTCGTCTGAATAGCAATGTTTCTGTGCATTAGATTGCTTCAACAACAACATCAATAAGAATATAACAACTTACAAATAGATGTTTGTTATATTTACGACTGTAACATACTTGATACCGCTTATGTGTATTTATTTTACACGTGTTGGCACTGCCACAATCTATTAGTACTGCTCGATATACTTGATACTGTTTATGCATGTTTATGCAACAAAACATTACATGGCTTCAACAACAATATCATTAACAATGCAACAACCATACGAATAGATTATTTGTTAATAAATGATGGTCTATGTAAACATTAGATTAATTATACAAAAACTACATAAAAATTACGACTGTACATGCAACCATTAAATTAATTATACAACAACAACACTAAAATTACATCAACACATTGATTAAAGTATATATAAAAAACACACCTTCTGAAATCGTTGTGCAAATGCTTTTGGCTTGAGAAGAAACGTTATATTTTCATCCACATATAGTGTAAAAGTAGCTATATGATCTTAAATATAGGAATAAAATATTTATACAAAATACATTGTAAACTTATCTTTAAAATCATATCTTCTACAAATTAAACATATTTTGAAAAATATAACGGGATACATGTTTAGAAAATACATATATCTTTCCAAATATTCCGCATGGTCATCAAAAAAGAAGATTATAGTTATTTTTTTTGGTAGCTATAACACAAAAAATAATTTGGTCTAATGGTAACATTGATATATATTTAAGACATGTAAACAACCCAAGTTCGAATCTTTAGAGACTTTTTTAAAATTTCGGAATTAAAAGTCAACATACGAATTTTATTCGGTCAAATCTTGCTTAGGTGGACTGCTTAGGTGGAATAAGAGCATGATTACTCATCAATCAAGCGCTTATTCATCAATCATGCATTTGATGACGTCATACGCATCCTGTTATATATAATATGTAGATATATATATATATATATATATATATATATATATATATATATATATATATATATATAATATATATATATATATATACACACATTTCTTCACATCAAACTTCCTACGAAACAAACTCTTCAAAAACAACACCTCATTCGACTTTCGAATTAAAATCTTCTCACGTCTAGGACATTCACGTTTCTCTCTACATAGTTAATACAACGTAAAAACCGTTTCTCATGCATCATGTCATATATCTCTTGAATGCTAAAGGGAATACATAACCAATAGGTATTTTCGGGTACAATCAAACGTAGATACATTGAACTAAGGAATCTTTGGGTTATCTCATATATATGTACATCTCTATCTTCATCTCTCCTCTAGAGTCGAGATAACCGCAACTTCACATATTCTACATATAGGCACACACTAGTCCTAATATGCTTTCTACACAAAAACTGTAGTATTTGTGCATCAGATACCCGGATCCCTTTTGGGATGGATCTGGGGGATCCGGTTGCACAAAGGACAGTTTTGCCAATCATTTGACAAAATCTACTTCAATTCTTTTCTCTTTTCTATATTTTACTCAATATTTACTGAGTTTAAGTCTTAGTAGTTAAGGTCTCATGATTACTTGCATTCAATTCATATCTAATCATTAGATTTTGGATTCTTTTGAGGTTTTAGCATTCATTACAATGCATGATATCTATCTATAAATAAGGTCCTAAGATGCTTGCTTCTCCATCATCCCTCTCATCCCTCAATCTCAGAAACCATGGCTTCCAAAAGGCCACAATCCTCTCAAAACCGTGACGATCTAGTCAAAGAAATAAACACCCTACAAAACATTACCAACACCTTTAAACATCACATACAACAAACCAAGTTCAGTCTACCAACCTCCAACATCCCTCCACCATCAAAAACAAGAAAAACCGCACGTACAAGTGTAAAACCATGTTGCTTTATCAACCCTCTATCCAACAATTCATCACCTCCTAGCAACTCCTCACCCTCCACCGACTATCAAAAAGCACCAACCTCTTCACCAAGTTCTCCAAAGTAAAACAACCTTCCCTTCTTCACCTCATTAGAAGACCTCCTTAAGACACCTACACCAACTCAACCTCCAACTTCCACTCCGCCACCCGCTCCAAGTCAACCATCTAAATCCATACCTCCTATCCTACCTAACATCAACCCCAAAGAGCTAGTTTCTCCACACCTCCTACCTCACCAAATGCATTTTTCAATGACTTTGAGGAGTTACCTCCTATACCATCCATCACCTCTCTAGAACATATAGCAAATCAACCTCCACCCATCCCCGACATCATGGATGTTGATCCAACTATACCAACCTTTTCACCACCTCTTCCGCAATCAAACCAACCAACTTGGATGGATGAATCCCTACCACCTCTCCCACACTATCTATTTTGTGAACATTGCCAAAGCTCTAGACAAGTAGCAATAGAAATTGGGGACAAAATGCGATTCATTCTAAACTACATCCTCGAATGCATCGACATTATGACCCACCAAAACTTCTAGACCATATGCAAGCATCGAATGGCCAATAATATATTTTCCTATTTTCTCTTTATTTTTGTTTCTTATAAGAACACTTCCTTGTTCTTATTTTTACAAATGTATGTGGCTTAACCACTACATTTTGGGTCATTTTATTACAAGGATTAGTTCTACATACCTTGTCTCTTCTTCCTCAAACCTCTCATCTAGTGACATGCATCTATCTTTTCTACTTCTTGATTTTGTCACTAACATTCTATCTTGTCGGTTTTCAACTCCATTTTCTCACTTGACGTCCTCATCAAGGGGGAGTAATCGTCAAGGGGGAGTTTGTGCATTTTGGGATCAAATCAAGCCATACTTTCTCTTCGACACTCTTTTTGTTTTGACAAAAAAAGGGGAGAAGAGAGTAAAACTTTAAAACCTTTCTAAACCTTTTCTAAAGCTTGAAACATCTAATCTTTAAATTTTACTCACCATAATATTATGTTTTGTCATCAACAAAAAGGGAGAGATTGTTAATATAAATAAACCGTAAAAACGTTTATTAATAGTTATCGATCTCTTTAAGTTTTGTCAATAACAAACATAAGATTATGTAAAAGTATAAATCTAAATATTACATGTTTTACATTTACCATTTACCATTTACATACAAATTTACTTACTTGTATTAAAGGAAATGCATGAAAAAGAGTTGGGTAATCCATAACCCATAACCCATGCAGCTTGATCCATAACCCATGACCCATTGCATGACATCATGCATGACTTCATAATGGGTAAAACCCATGATCCATGACCCAAAGTCCATAACCCATGACCCAAGATGTCTTTGACATCATTCATGACATCACATGACCCATGGACCTTGACCCATAACCCAAAACCCGGAATTACAACCCAAAGTCCAGACTGGTACTACCAGATAGCGGATCCCTGGGTTTGGTCTTGCCGGATCCCTTTGGAAAGGGATCTGCCGGATCCGTGAACAGTGCTCAGAATTGCCTATAAATAGTGAGCCATTTCTCTCTTGTTACTCACCCCACTTAGATATATCTTCTCTCTATATTCTAAGTTCCCTAACCTCAGATCTAAAGATCATTCTTGTAGCTCTCTTTCTCTTGTCTTCTCTAGGTTCTTATTACAAGACGAGATCACACTTTCTAGCATACGAGCCATTCTTCTTCTCAAGTTGCTCGAACCTCTCATCACATCAAAACCACTGAGTTGTTTCTTGTTGTTGATACTTCTTCTTGTATTCTCAAAGTTGTTGTGTTAGTTATGTTGGTTTGGTCCGCTGTGCTAAGGACTCGGTATTTAGCTTTGTACCGAAAAAAGTGTAAGCGACGTTGTGAGGTTTCTCCACCGGTTGAAGGAGCTTGTTGACATAGTGTTTACGAACTCTCGAGTTGGGTACTCGGGGAGTGGAGTAGGGCAAGGAAGGTGTCCTTGTAGCCGAACCACTATAAACCATTGTGTCACTCTTCTATCTCTTTATCTCTTTACTTTCTTCATAGTTATTTCTTTTCAAGCAACTTGCATTATCCATATCTCAACATCCAAAGGTTTCACATACAATCGATCTAAAGTTATATAAACTAAATTTAAATCGGTAAAAACTATTCAACCCCCCATTTAGTTTTCTACAAAGCCTGTTTGCTCACTTACCTCTGATAAACTTAGACTACTAAGAATAGATACATATAAAACTTGGTGTAAATCAGAGTGTAAGAAGAAGCCGTTACGCTCACTTACTTCTAATTGAACTTCGGCTTAATTTATGTTCAAATAGGGGGAGATTGTTAGGCCTAATTTTACTAAATTATCCCTTACAGGTATTTGAAATATTAAATCAGCGTAAGTTCAGGATAGCTAATCACGTCAGAGATCCTAACTCTCTCTCTCTGACAGAGTCCATAGGGTAAATCATAGAGCAAAGTTTACCCTTGGCTGATTGAACAGCACAACTGAACATCATCAGCTATCCAAAATACTCATTGGTAAAATACCATGAGCGAACCTCAAAGAAGTGAGAGTAACAGACCACTGAATGGAAGTACAGCGGTCTAAAGGGACTCACTGAGTGTTCACATATCTGATGATAAACACATCAGATATGTCTTGTAACTTCTCACAACTCAACAGGAGTACTTTGCAGGACAAAGAATGAAACTAAGAGCTTTGTAAACTGATAACGGAGTCAGCTACAACAAATAAAAGAGAAGCTACAACAACCTCAGAGACCTCAAGGACTGACAAATGCTTTTGAGTCTCTGTCATTGACTTATCATCTTGAGCCATGCAGATGTACTAGTTGCACATCAGATACACTCAGAGTATTCAGCCACATACTCGTAAAGTGTATCCTTGGAGCTGAACGGAGTACTCAGCCACGCTTAGGCGGGAGTAATTCAAAGCTAAAGCAAAGCGGGAAAACCGTTGGGAAGATAAGGATACATTGAGAGCAGGGAATGCTGTTCATGTCAGCAACAGTAAAACATTCGTAGCCACACAAAGTGCACGTGTACCTTAACTATCAGTTTGCTTCTAGTTTAGATTTTACTACTCTTGTAACTATTAATAGTGTATCTCCCTTTGTCTATAAAAGGGAGGTTAGTAGTAGTGATAGGTAACAATTCCACCCCTAGAACACACTTCCTCTTCTAAGTGGAATCTACCTCTTCATAATTTGAAGAGAAGCATTTGTCATTACTAGGGATAATATTCCGCAACTATCCCTCGTAAAAGCCTTCAACTTCAACCTCTATTGTAAGACTCTTACACCCATAATGTACAAATGGGTATTATTAGTCGATCATGGTCAAGATCATGTAACCATGCTCTTATCAATAATAAACATTAATTATTTTCATTTGCTCAAACTCTTGTTTATTCAATTCATGGTGTTACACAAGTTTATCGCGGACCAACAGTTAGAGACTCTTCATACACTTGTTATCCAAAATTGACTAAATGGTTTTAAGGATATTAATATTATTAGATGATTGGTAGTTTTATTTGTCAATTATTATGAATTACGTTTTTACTTTTATTAACAATGCTAAACACCCTTTTAAATCATTTTCAATCAAAAATTATTCATATAAGGTTATATGTGAAAATCAATTTGGGTTTTAGGGAGATGCAACCCCTAAGGGAAATTATAACTAAATATCTAATTGGGACAATTAAATCACCGGAATGATTCAATTAATAAAAACCTATTTGAATCAATTTTTGATAGAGAACTAAACCCTAGAATTAAATTAGGGGAAATTAAGAAGATATAGTTACTTACTTAGATTATTAGAAGATTGATATGAGTGATGATTAATCCCTAAAATGAGAGTGTGTGAGTTTTTGGTCGTTTGGAAGAAGAGAGAGAAAATGAGATGGTTTGATAAATTTGAAAGATATTACATGAAGTCTGTTTAGCCGGTTCTCCCGGATCCTTTTTAAAAGGGATCCGGCCAGTTAATTCGGATGGATCCGGGAAGACAGCAGACACAGAAGGATTTTGGACATTTGGTTTTCGATGTATTGTTTGTGATTAATTCTTTTAGTTTAAATATTTTAAGGTAAGTTATGAATATATATAATTATTGATCCTAAGTGAATGATATAATGAGACGAGAGTTTGTGATGTTAGTGACTGCTTAATATTACGAAGGAGAATTAGGCGAGAAAGTACTTATATTCCATTATCTTCAATGCACAAGATAATACAAAGAAATTGATAAATAGATAACAAGTAGAATGTAACACCCCCGTTTTCGATATACGCAGCGGAATACCAGTTTGGGGTGCTACTTCATGGTTCACAGTCATGAGAATAGAAAACGACTCAAAAAGAGACGTTTTTAATTAAAAATTATTATCATTCATTTATTTAACATCAGAGTACATAATATAGGTCCCAGAGGGAGGTTCGGAAAATATGTTATAAAAGATACATTATTCATTGAATGATAACAACGTGGACACTCTTATTATAAAAAGAAAGTCCACAGCCACTCCGTGTCGATAGCCATACTCCTAGTTACCTGAGATAAACATGCTTAAAAAGTCAACACAAAGGTTGAGTGAATCTATAGTGTTTAAAGTAATAAATAGTTTGAACACAAGGTATATAGTAAGGAAATCAGTTCAATCATAATTCAACATATTGCACTAAACCTCATGACACGCAATGCGTTAACAGTTTCCAGGTTCAACAAACATAATTAAATGAGAGTAGTCTTGCCCCCGAGTTTAAGAAATCAAATATAATGCATCTGCATAACCGGCTACCCCTAAGGATATCCATCCGGCTAATACAAATGGGTCGTCAGGCCAATAGTTCTATTCACTATATTCGCGCTCACCCTGCGGGTGACTAATGGTGCATGATATGAGGGTCTTTCAATAAATACAATCTCAATAATAAGGGACAGTTAGCCTAGTGCAATAACAATCAGGAAAATACTTGTGTTCGGTTTGATAGCATGTATCTCCCCACATATTTGAAAAACATGTAAATAAGAAAAGTGGGACTATAAACTCACCTGAAAGTCTGGATGGAAAAACAAAGTTTAAATAAAGTTGATAAACGTCTCCGACTTGTAACCTGGGTTGGTTATGTCAAGTTTACAGTAACTGTTTCTGAACATATAAGTTTTTATTATTCGTTCCGTCCGTTATTGCAGAAAAACGTATTTTAATTCTTATTAATAATAATTCTAATAAGAATAATAATAATAATAATAATAACAATAATAATAATAATAATAATAATAATAATAATAATAATAATAATAATAATAATAATAATAATAATAATAATAATAATAATAATAATAATAATATTGCTAGAGGTGTGGGGGCCCAGTTGGTTTCTCGACTCCCCACTAATTTCTTGTAAAATCCTATAAATTTTTAATAATAATAATAATAATAATAATAATAATAATAATAATAATAATAATAATAATAATAATAATAATAATAATAATAATAATAATAATAATAATAATAATAATAATAATAATAATAATAATAATAATAATAATAGGTATAATATTAATTATAATTTGAACATTTTCACTTCTTCCCCTAAGGTTCTACATATTTGACACTTTTTACCCTTGAACTTTCATAAAATGACAACATTTACCCCTAAACTTTCACAAAATTACAATTTTTACCCCTCGACTTTGGTTAAATGACAATTTTTACCCCTACAGTTTCAAAAATAACACTTTTTACCCCTTGGGTTTCGGTCGACAGTATGCATAATCCTTTTTATAATTTTAGGTTGAAATTTGGCAATAATTACCCTTGAGACTTCTAGTACGTTTCATACGATATCCTTATTCATTAAAAACATTTTATACCTTAGGATTTAGGCCAAAATCTTTTACGACTCCTTTGTAAACTTGTTCATTATTTTGTAAACTTGATTTCTACAAAAATTCAGTACAAGATTCGAACTCACGAGCTCACAAACAATTTTTAAAGGGTGCGTTTGATCAGTGTGTCGGGGCAGAAAACACCCGACAACAAACAGCCATATCTCACTCGTTTCTTAGTCAAATTACATGATTATTTTTCCTATATTTAGCTCTCTTAGTGATCTTTAATCATGCCTAAATCTAGAATTTTAGGTGCTCATTTACTATCCAAAATTAAGCATACAAACACAGCATCTGCTGTGGTCGCGACAGAAGAAAAAGAAAAGAAAACTTTTTGTTTTTGGTTTTCGACTTTAGTAACTAGTGTTCTTAGGTTATTTTCAGTATGTTAAGTATATTTAGAGTATTTCTAGGCCATTTTAGGGAACCTAAGGTTTCTAGAAAATTAAATCATGTATATAAATGTTATGCTACTCGATATGTATAAAAAGGAACAAATAATTTGATTCTGCGTTTTCTGGGTTACGACATGTTTTAAGAAGTGTTTATATATGTTATTAGATATATAATATGTATAAGAAAATAATTAGAAAGGGTTTAGAACATACCTTTGAATTAAAATCGATTAGGGTAAATTTTTGGGAGCTAGGGTTCGAATCGACTCCACCACAGGTCTAGCCTTCTTCTAAGCTCCTTAATGGCTACTATGATCTTAATTTAGAGTTGTGGGATCAGAAATGAAGTGGTAGAGGGCTGTGAGTATGAGTTCGATTGGTGTTGTAGGTATATTAGGGTTTTTAGGGTTTGCTTCTATTTATAGGGATGATTCTAGGGTTTCTAATATGTTCTAGGGTGTTTATGGGAGTGTGTGGGGTGAGTTGTATGGCTGTGAGAGGTGCCACATGTGGAGGAGGGGGAAAATGAAGGGTGGAAGCTTATAGATCACACATGTGTGCTTTGTTCTAGAAGAGGAGGTGTTGGCAAATTAGGGTTCTTACATTTGGATGATTAGGGTTTAGATTTTCTAGGGTTTGGTTAGGCTAGGGTTGGAATCGAACTAGATTAGGAAAACTAGAAAGGTTTGGTTCGTTGGTAGCTTTAGGGGATTGTACCTAGGGCTTAGTTGGTTAGTACTCTAGGGTTTTAGGTAAAACTAGGGTTCCTAAGGTTGTAGGATTTTTATAAATGAATTTTGGAGTTTAAGGATATAAAAATATATGTATTGATTTATGTTTATGTGTAAGAAAATGATTTTCGTGCTATGGGTGGTTGTACTCTATGCTTAAGGGGATTGTACTAGGGTTTAGAAAATAAGAAAAATATAATTTAATATTTTCTTAATTTTATATAATTTTTATATAATTTTTATTAGAGTTTTAAGATGATTAAATGGATTTTTAAGTTTTTGTGCATTAAAGGGTTGTACTTTGAGTTTGAGAACTTGTACACTTATTTTATAAATAAATGAACTTATTTTAAAGTCATTATGTGAAATTATTACAATTTATGTCTTTAAAATAAATATTTATTAAGTTTTATATAAACATTTTATTATTCATGCATTAATGACTTGTACCTTGATTTAGAAAACTTGTACATGTATATTTTGTAAAAATATTAATTAGGGTTTGTGAATTCATTATATATAATAATAGTTTTGTGAAATTAGATTTTATCGGGAGTTATAGTGGAATTAGAGTTTCTGTGCTTTAGTGACTTGTACATTAATCAAGTAAATTGTATTTTAATGTTTTTAGGGTTTCTTTATTTTTATATGTTGCTATGGTAGTTTAGGGTTTCGTAAAGACTCTTATTAAATAGGAAAAGTTTAGTTTTTAAATATACGTTAACGAAATAGCGTAAAGTGGTAAATGGTATCTCATAAGATTTTGGGCCAAGGATGTTTAATTACTAAATCAGTTGAGGTTGGGTTGCAAGCACGTTTATCAAAGATATAATGTATGTCACATAAGTTAAGAATTGAAATCAGATAATAAATAAAAAAATAATTTTCTACGTGATAAAAGGATAGGTATTAGATAATTATATAGGGAAATCTTACAGTGGTTACATTATCTCCCCGTTGAAGGGAATCTCGTCCCGAGATTCAGTCGGCGTTGGTCGGTGAATTAAGGAAAAGGTGTGGGTACTTGGCCCGGATTTGATCTTCTCGTTCCCAGGTAAATTCTGGTCCTCTTTTGGAGTTCCATCTAACCTTTACAATGGGAACGCGACTCCGCTTGAGCTGCTTGATTTCTCTATCCATGATCTCCACAGGTTCTTCCACAAAATTAAGCTTATCATTGAGACGAAGCTCTTTCATTGGAATCACGAGTGTTTCATTTGATAGACACTTCTTTAGATTAGAGACATGGAAGACAGGGTGTATTTTACTGAGCTCTACGGGAAGTTCGAGTTGATAAGCTACTGGACCGATTCTCTCTAGAATCTTAAATGGCCCAATATATCGGGGATTCAGCTTTCCTCTTTTTCCGAATCTAACCATGCCCTTCCATGGTGATATCTTTAACATAACTCTATCTCCAGTTTCAAACTCCATAGGCTTCCTCCTTGTATCTGCGTAACTCTTTTGCCTATCTCGGGCAGCTTGTAAATGTTTTCGGATTTGTACTATCTTATCAGTAGTTTCTTGAATTATCTCAGGTCTGGTAAGTTGGGATTCTCCGACTTCTGCCCAACAAACAGGGGATCAGCACTTCCGCCCATACAGTGCCTCAAACAGTGCTGCTTTGATGCTAGCATGGTAACTATTGTTGTATGAGAATTCTGCCAAAGGCAAATGTCTATCCCATCCTTTACCAAAATCTATTACACATGCTCTGAGCATATCCTCTAACGTTTGAATGGTTCTCTCGCTCTGTCCGTCGGTTTGTGGATGATAAGCCGTACTCATATCTAAATTAGTATCCAAGGCTTTCTGAAACTTTTCCCAAAATCGAGACGTGAAACGAGAATCACGATCGAAAATAATGGAAACTGGAACTCTTTGTCGGGAAACTATCTCTTTTAGATATAATTTGGCTAAATCCTCTACTCCATCAGTCTCCTTGATTGGTAAGAAGTGAGCTGATTTAGTGAGACGATCAACTATGACCCAAATAGTGTCATATCCACTAGACGTCCTAGGTAATTTGGTGATAAAATTCATAGTTATTTGTTCCCACTTCCATTCAGGAATCTCAGGTTGAGTCAATAGACCGGATGGCCTTTGATGCTCTGCTTTAACTCGTGCACATGTCAAACATTTTCTGACATATTCAGCTATGTCAGCTTTCATGTTTGGCCACCAGTAAAGCTTTTTGAGATCCTTGTACATCTTTTCAGATCCTGGATGGATTGAATATTTGGACTTATGTGATTCGTGCATAATCACATTTCTTAAATCACCAAAGAGCGGTAACCAACTTCGGTTCTTTATACAACGTGTCACATCAGGACGGATTTCAAATGCTTTATCTATACCTCTCAAATTCTCAGCCTGAACATTCTCTTCCTTTACTGCTTCAACTTGTGCGTTGAGAATTTGGGATGGCAAGTCCAAACTAATGGTCATTACTAGAGCTCTAACTCGGAGAGGTTTAATTCGTTCCTTCCTGCTCAAAGCATCTGCTACAACATTTACTTTTCCAGGATGGTAGCGAATTTCACAATCATAGTCGCTTAGTAACTCTAACCATCGGCGTTGTCTCATATTCAATTCTTTCTGGTCGAGAATATGTTGAAAGCTCTTATGATCTGTGAATACGACACATTTCGTACCATACAGATAATGTCTCCAGATTTTAAGAGCAAATACAACTGCTCCTAGCTCAAGATCATGAGTATTATAATTCTCCTCATGAGACTTAAGCTGTCTAGAGGCATAAGCAATCACTTTATTCCTTTGCATCAACACCGCGCCTAAACCTTGGTGTGACGCGTCGCAATAAACTACAAAATCTTCACTTCCTTCTGGTAAAGCTAAAATTGGAGCTTCACAAAGCTTTTGCTTTAACAGCTGGAAAGCTTTTTCTTGATTCTCTCCCCATACATACTTCTTATTTTTCTGGGTCAATTCGGTTAAAGATTTGGCAATCTTCGAAAATCCCTCAATAAATCTCCGGTAATAGCCAGCAAGTCCTAAAAATTGTCGAACCTCCGTGGGAGTCGTTGGTGTCGGCCAATTTTTGACTGCTTCTATTTTGGAAGGATCCACGTGAATTCCATGGCAGTCTACCACGTGTCCAAGAAACTGCACGGTATGAATCCAAAAATCACATTTGGAAAATTTAGCGTACAGCTATTCTCTCTTAAGTAGTTCCAAATAGTCTTCAAATGCTCCGTATGTTCTTCTTTACTCCGAGAATAGATAAGAATATCATCAATGAACACGATCACGAATTTATCCAAATAAGGTTTACATACACGATTCATGAGATCCATGAATATCGCTGGTGCATTAGTTAACCCAAATGGCATTACTTGAAATTCGTAATGACCGTATCTCGTTCTAAAAGCTGTTTTAGGAATATCCTCTTCCCTAACACGCAATTGATGATATCCATATCTTAAGTCGATTTTTGAGTAGACGCTTAACCCTTGCAGTTGGTCAAACAAGTCATCGATCCTTGGTAATGGATATCGATTCTTTACCGTAAGTTTATTCAACTCTCGGTAATCAATACACATCCTAAGAGATCCGTCCTTCTTCTTAACGAATAAGACAGGTGCTCCCCAAGGCGATGAGCTTGGTCGAATGGAACCTTTATCCAATAACTCCTGCAGTTGATTGGATAGTTCCTGCATTTCCGATGGAGCTAAACGGTAAGGTGCTTGTGCTACTGGCGCTGCTCCTGGCACCAAGTCAATCTGAAACTCTACCTGACGAACAGGTGGGAGTCCAGGTAACTCTTCAGGAAATACTTCCGAAAAATCTCGTACTACAGGTACGTCTTCCAATCATTTTTCATCCGTCTTCTTCTCAGTCACATGAGCTAAGAATGCTTGACATCCTTGGTTGATGTATTTCATGGTTTTGATGCAAGATATTATGCTTAGGCGAGTTTTACTTTGATCACCTCGAATAATCAAAGTCTCACCCTCAAAACGGATGTGAACCACTTTCTCATCGCATAAAATCTTTGCATGACACTTGGATAACCAATCCATACCAATGATTATATCAAAGCTTCCTAGTTCAATAGGCATGAGTTCGATGTCGAAAGGCTGATTTAGTAGGGTTAAGGTACAACCTCGAATTATAGAATTAGTGCCTACTAATTTTCCATTAGCTAGCTCAATTTCGTAGGTATGGTTTAAGGCAGTGGGAGTGAGTTTAAGTAAAGTAGCGAAAGCAAGAGATATATAACTTTTATCGGCTTCGGTATCAAATAATACTTTAGCTAAATGGTGATTGAGAGGAAACATACCCGTGACTATATCCAGGTTCTTCTGCGCATTGCCATCTCCCAACACGTATACTCGTCCGCGTGCACCATAGTTCGGATTTGTGTTCAGCTTAGGACACTGGTTCCTATAATGCCCTTTCTCTCCACATCCGTGGCATGTCTCGATCACCGGTTGCAGATTCGCTCCTGTCGCCTTACAGTTTTTGGTCTGATGTCCTATCTTTTGACACTTCAGGCACTTGACTGTGCACGGACCAAAGTGGTGCAACGAGCATCGATTACATAACAGCTTCGTTCCGACATAACCACTCTTCTCAGTAGGAGTGGCAGTATAGGTTTTGGCAGCTTCCTGAAGACGGTTTTGATGGTGATGGTATTGGTTACGGTTTTAGTGGTAGTTGTTTTGAATGTGACGGTTGTTATTGGGACGATTGTCGTAATGACGGAAATTTTTGCTATCATCAAACTTTCGTTTATGATCGCTAATTCCCTGAATAGAATTTCACTTGATTTCCTGATCCATCAGCTTCTGAGCTGTGGTCATGGCTTCTTCCAGCGATTGAGGCTTTGAAACAGTAACATTCCCCTCGATGCTCCGAGGTAACCCTTCAACATATTTCTCCAGCAACTTCTCAAGATCAGGCACCATAGTAGGACATAGGAGAGCAAGCTCCTGAAACCTTCTATTGTATGCCTTGACATCTGTTCCTTTCACCGCTAGCTGGTGAAATTCATCTTCCAACTTTTTTATTTCGGTACGGGGACAATACTTCTTCAGCATTTTCTTCTTAAGATCATCCCAAGTGAGTTGATGAGCTGCTTCTATTCCCATGGTCCGGGAGGTAGCAGACCACCAAGACAAGGCATCATCTAACAAAGTCCCAGTAGCGAAAGCAACCTTGCAGTCGTCAGAACACCCGCTCCTTACAAAGACCACTTCCGTACGTTCAAACCAACGAGCTAATTCTGTAGCTCTTTCTGTTCCTTTGAAGAAAGTCGGTTTGCAGTTCATGAAATCTTTGTAAGTGCACTTGCGAGCATTAGCTGACTCACTCTCTCCATTGGGTCGGCTTGAGCTTCCAGTACGAGCCATTTCCGCTGCTTGAGTCTCTAGGGCGGCAGCTACACTGTCTGCAACAAGCTTTCGGATAGCAGCTTGGGACATGGGTGGTTCGGGGGAAGTGCGAGGCATATTTCTATTATTAAGAAAACACACACTTAGATTTTTGCATTGTGATCCTACACAGCCAAATATCTTAGCCACATATAGTCATAAATAACTTGTTATTTTGTTATACATAACAAAATTGCCACAAGTGTCTTATTTATGCTACATATCTCATGGCCAGCATAAAGTACAAAAGCTGTTTCATACACACTGCATACTAGTGCTATGTCTATACTATGTACTTCCAAAATTTAGACGTAACACCAAAAGATAATATATATATATATCGATCTACTGTCTATCGAGAGCTCCCTTAAGTTCAGCTATCATGCTAAGGAGGACCTGCATGTTTGTCTGCATCTCCGTGATCGTCATTTCCAAGACCGCGATCCGGTTCTTTGCCGTTGCCAGTTCCTCATTCCTTTTGATAATTTCTTCTATCAATTTTAACTCATTTTCATAAACAAAAGATATTTCACGTTTAACCTGCTCGTAATGCTTCTCAAACTCTTAACAGTTTTCATTCACCTTTTGCCGTATCACCTCCTGATCTGTCATTAAATCTTCTATTCTGCATTCAATGCCTTCAATGCGTTCTAACGGAAGTTCGTCGAGATGCCCCAATGCAGTCTCAATCTGCTCCTCTTGGCGCTCTAGCTGTGACAGAAGAGTAGAGACAGACGGTTGACGCTCCTGTGCTGCCTGGGAACTTTCTCCTATTTCAAAAACTCGCGGAGGGGTAGAGACGTCAGAAGTAGGTGACTGAGGTACAGTATTATATCGGGCTATAAGGGCTTGGACCTCATCACTTAGTTCAAACGGTATGGATGGAGGAGTGAAATCGGTAGATGACGGTGGCGACGGAGGTAAAGACGTTGGGACTGAGAGTTCAAAAGTAGGAAACATATATGGATATGGACGAGGTAAAGGTGAGGAAAACACGGGAAGCGTTCTCATTCGCGCCGTCCTTCTAATTCTCTCTGGCTGCATCTCCATAACTGAAGAGGAATCTGGTTCAGTTGACCCTCCATTGGTAAAGGTATGAGCTCTCTCTCTGGTCTGTATGTAAGGATCATCAGAAAATGGCACAATATCAGGCATTAAAGTGTCTTCGGATGGTTCTTCAGAGGGATCCGACTCTGCATCATGCCCGAATGCCGGAGAAATCTCAGGTACCACAGTAACATCTTCAGATGAATCCAAATCTGTTACTTGTCTTGGTACTGCCATGACGTCAGGTACAATCGCGACGTTTTCCAGATACGACGTAAGAGTAATAGAATGAGGAGGAGAAACCATAGCTCTGTAACCACCCGGTAAGTATGAATATTTCCACTATATAACTAAACAATTATCAATAAACCATGTATAAACAATTTGGTAATGGCACGGAGGACTCTGGGTAAGTTTTGTGAAAATTGGTTATAGTTCAATGTTTGAAAACATTTGGTTCTCTATAACCATGAGCTCTGATACCACTCTGTAACACCCCCGTTTTCGATATACGCAGCGGAATACCAGTTTGGGGTGCTACTTCATTGTTCACAGTCATGAGAATAGAAAACGAATCAAAAAGAGACGTTTTTAATTAAAAATTGTTATCATTCATTTATTTAACATCAGAGTACATAATATAGGTCCCAGAGGGAGGTTCGGAAAATATGTTATAAAAAATACATTATTCATTGAATGATAACAACGTGGACACTCTTATTATAAAAAGAAAGTCCACAGCTACTCCGTGCCGATAGCCATACTCCCAGTTACCTGAGATAAACATGCTTAAAAAGTCAACACAAAGGTTGAGTGAATCTATAGTGTTTAAAGTAATAAATAGTTTGAACACAAGGTATATAGTAAGGAAATCAGTTCAATCATAATTCAACATATTGCACTAAACCTCATGACACGCAATGCGTTAACAGTTTCCGGTTTCTACAAACATAATTAAATGAGAGTGGTCTTGCCCCCGAGTTTAAGAAATCAAATATAATGCATCTGCATAACCAGCTACCCCTAAGGATATCCATCCGGCTAATACAAATGGGTCGTCAGGCTAATAGATCTATTCACTATATTCGCGCTCACCCTGCGGGTGACTAATGGTGCATGATATGAGGGTCTTTCAATAAATACAATCTCAATAATAAGGGACAGTTAGCCTAGTGCAATAACAATCAGGAAAATACTTGTGTTCGGTTTGATAGCATGTATCTCCCCACATATTTGAAAAACATGTAAATAAGAAAAGTGAGACTATAAACTCACCTGAAAGTCTGGATGGAAAAACAAAGTTTAAATAAAGTTGATAAACGTCTCCGACGTGCAACCTGGGTTGGTTATGTCAAGTTTTCAGTAACTGTTTCTGAACATATAAGTTTTTATTATTCGTTCCGTCCGTTATTGCAGAAAAACGTATTTTAATTCTTAATAATAATAATAATAAAAATAATAAATAATAATAATAATAATAATAATAATAATAATAATAATAATAATAATAATAATAATAATAATAATAATATAATAGTAATAATAATAATTATAATTTGAACATTTTCACTTCTTCCCCTAAGGTTCTACATATTTGACACTTTTTACCCTTGAACTTTCATAAAACGACAACTTTTACCCCTCAACTTTCACAAAATTATAATTTTTACCCCTCGACTTTGGTTAAATGACAATTTTTACCCCTACAGTTTCAAAAATGACACTTTTTACCCCTAGGGTTTAGGTCGACAGTATGCATAATCCTTTTTATAATTTTAGGTTGAAATTTGGCAATAATTACCCTTGAGACTTCTAGTACGTTTCATACGATATCCTTATTCGTTAAAAACATTTTATATCTTAGGGTTTAGGACAAAATCTTTTACGACTCCTTTGTAAACTTGTTCATTATTTTGTAAACTTGATTTCTAAAAAAATTCAGTACACGATTCGAACTCACGAGCTCACAAACAATTTTTAAAGGGTGCGTTTGATCAGTGTGTCGGGGCAGAAAACACCCGACAACAAACAGCCATATCTCACTCGTTTCTTAGTCAAATTACTTGATTCTTTTTCCTATATTTAGCTCTCTTTGTGATCTTTAATCATGCCAAAATCTAGAATTTTAGGTGCTCGTTTACTATCCGAAATTAAGCATACAGACACAGCATCTGCTGTGGTCGCGACAGAAGAAAAAGAAAATAAAACTTTTTGTTTTTTGGTTTTTGACTTTAGTAACTTGTGTTCTTAGGTTATTTTCAGTATGTTAAGTATATTTAGAGTATTTCTAGGCCATTTAATGGAACCTAGGGTTTCTAGAAAATTAAATCATGTATATATATGTTATGCTACTCGATATGTATAAAAAGGAACAAATAATTTGATTCTGCGTTTTCTGGGTTATGACATGTTTTAAGAAGTGTTTATATATGTTATTAGATATATAATATGTATAAGAAAATAATTAGAAAGGGTTTAGAACATACCTTTGAATTAAAATCGATTAGGGTAAATTTTTGGGAGCTAGGGTTCGAATCGACTCCACCACTGGTCTAGCCTTCTTCTAAGCTCCTTAATGGCTACTATGATCTTAATTTAGAGTTGTGGGATCAGAAATGAAGTGGTAGAGGGCTGTGAGTATGAGTTCGATTGGTGTTGTGGGTATATTAGGGTTTTTAGGGTTTGCTTCTATTTATAGGGATGATTCTAGGGTTTCTAATATGTTCTAGGGTGTTTATTGGAGTGTGTGAGGTGAGTTGTATGGCTGTGAGAGGTGCCACATGTGGAGGAGGAGGAAAATGAAGGGTGGAAGCTTATAGATCACACATGTGTGCTTTGTTCTAGAAGAGGAGGTGTTGGCAAATTAGGGTTCTTACATTTGGATGATTAGGGTTTAGATTTTCTAGGGTTTGGTTAGGCTAGGGTTGGAATCGAACTAGATTAGGAAAACTAGAAAGGTTTGGTTCGTTGGTAGCTTTAGGGGATTGTACCTAGGGCTTAGTTGGCTAGTACTCTAGGGTTTTAAGTAAAACTAGGGTTCCTAAGGTTGTAGGATTTTTATAAATGAATTTTGGAGTTTAAGGATATAAAAATATATGTATCGATTTATGTTTATGTGTAATAAAATGATTTTCGTGCTATGGGTGGTTGTACTCTAGGCTTATGAGGATTGTACTAGGGTTTAGAAAATAAGAAAAATATAATTTAATATTTTCTTAATTTTATATAATTTTTATTAGAGTTTTAAGATGATTAAATGGATTTTTAAGTTTTTGTGCATTAAAGGGTTGTACTTTGTGTTTGAGAACTTGTACACTTATTTTATAAATAAACGAACTTATTTTAAAGTCATTATGTGAAATTATTACAATTTATGTCTTTAAAATAAATATTTATTAAGTTTTATATAAGAATTTTATTATTCATTCATTAATGACTTGTACCTTGATTTAGAAAACTTGTACATGTATATTTTGTAAAAATATTAATTAGAGTTTGTGAATTCATTATATATAATAATAGTTTTGTGAAATTAGGGTTTTATCGGGAGTTATAGTGGAATTAGAGTTTTTGTGCTTTAGTGACTTGTACATTAATCAAGTAAATTGTATTTTAATGTTTTTATGGTTTCGTTATTTTTATATGTTGCTATGGTAGTTTAGGGTTTCGTAAAGACTCTTATTAAATAGGAAAAGTTTAGTTTTTAAATTTACGTTAACGAAATAACGTAAAGTGGTAAATGGTATCTCATAAGGTTTTAGGCCAAGGATGTTTAATTACTAAATCAGTTGAGGTTGGGTTGCAAGCACGTTTATCAAAGATATAATGTATGTCACATAAGTTAAAAATTGAAATCAGATAATAAATAAATAAAAAAATTTCTACGTGATAAAAGGATAGGTATTAGATAATTATATAGCGAAATCTTACAGTGGTTACATAGAAATACATCAGAAAATAATTCGCAATGAGAGAGTTTGAGACTGGGATAGAAATACATCAGAAAATAATTCGCAATGCCTCTGATAAGATAATTTTGATTGATAGATATGAGGTTCATATGACTGTTTAGACATCACAAGAAGACATAAGAAGATAAGAAGTTTCTTATAAGTTGAGCAATATCATCATATTCATTGCAATAATTAATATAAGGACATCCTTTTAACTATATATATCAGATCCACTATTATTTGGTGATATCTCTAATTCTGGTTCTATTTAATCAGTAGGATTAACTGAGTATGTACTTGGTTTTTGATTTTATTCTTATTAAGATAGGAATTTCGTTGACACTTATGCCCTCTTATAGTTAGTATCTTCCTTAGAGATGAGGTTTTATGCTATAATTTGCTTAAATTTGTGGATCTTGCTTCTTGTGGTGGGCATATGATATATAGGTTCTTTAAGTTTTTCTGAAACTCTTGTCAGTTATGATGATTAGATTTAAACCCTGAAAGATATTTATTGTAGTTTATTGTGTTGTAGAGATTTTGTTTTCTGTTAAATAAGATCAAGACAATTATATTGCATGTGATTGTTGTTTCCTAATGAAAGTTCGCGTTTTTGCTCAAGTTATGATGTGAAGAATTTCTTGCCATCTTTCGTGTCTTTGTTCCACTATTTTGACGTACATTGTTTTTCAGAAATTTCTCACATTCCTTTATATTTGAAAACTTTCTCCTTGTAGACATGGCTAGACGAAAGAAAATACTTCGATCAGGAGAGATTAGGCCTCATGCTAGTGAAGGACAATCAAATGGTATCCCTAACAATTCAACGAGGCAACGGCTTGGAGCAGGAGAGAGTAGGCCTCATGCAAGTGAAAAACAATCAAATGACATCCCTAATAATTCAACGAGGCAAAGTCTTGGAGCAGTGGAGAGTAGGCCTCATGCCAGTGAAGGACAATCAAATGATATATCTAACAATTCAACAAGGCAAAGGCTCGGAGCAGGAGAAAGTAGGCCTCATGCCAGTGAAGGTCAATCAAATGATATCCCTAATAATTCAACTATAAATGACGATACCCATCAAACGACACCTGAAAACATCATTGAGAACTTAGATAATCCATCAAATGGAAGAAAACAAGTGCAAGTTGTGAATGGATCGTAAGTGCTGTAAATATATAATTTGAGCATCACAAATTTTTTATTCTGTTATTTCATTCTGTTTTTCATCACCGTAACAGATTCGACAAATCAAGTGCGTGTTCTCGAGAGATTACAAAGATATTTAAAGAAAAAATTGATGATACCGGGTACACTTGGACAAAGGTGTCTAAACCTACAAAAGACTTTTATTTTGGAGAATTTAAGGTATTGATTAGATTTTCATTGTTATTCAGATTTATGTTTCTTTTTATAAATGCTAATTATTTGAATTTATAAAAGAAACATTTTTTATGGGATCCGGAAGCCGAGACAAGCGTGAGGGTAGCATGGGATGCAAAAGCTTCTGTACGCTATACTGATTTCTTTAGAGACATAAGAAGTAAAATGGTGAAACCTGTATTCATGAGTGACAACGCATGGACAAATTTCACAACTTATTGGGGAACATCAAAGTATAAGGAGATCCAAGAAAAAAATACACAAAATCGTCTAAAGGGTGAAGGTTCCGCAACTCATACCGGAGGGTCAATCTCATTTCGTGAACATGCAAAAAATCTTGTAAGTATATTAACTATAATTGGAGTTCTTGAGAATCTGCTCTAGATAGTAGCATATATATTTTAAGTTACATGTATGTGTAGCTACATATTACTTAAATTGTTCCATAGCAGGTCAGTTTGATTAGTAGATTGGTCAATTAGGTAAACTAAGGAAACCGTGGACCAGTTTGAGGAGTGTATTCCATCTGCTCTACCCCTAGCCCTCTAATGCCTCTAATCACATATCCGGTTTTGGCTTATTTATAGAATCTTAACTTAACAGAAAGAGAAGACGAATTCATTTGATCTTGATCTTAATTGATCGAACAGCAAATTTAAGATATTTAATTATGCCAGATACTTCCTACAGTTGGCAAAACAGTTCTGATTCTATAAATAAGGCTCAATGAAAAGGAAGCTGAAGACTTCAGGACAGCCTAGCCATACATTTAGGTAATATAAGAGTAATTTGAAAGTGACCTAAATGCCAAGCTGCTCCCTTTGTCTCGAGAAATACAAAATACTACCAATAGATTTGTTATTTTATATTAAGGTAAGGAAAATAAAGTTCTTTAAGTTCATCCTTTCAGAGTTTCAAGGTAGAATTCGTAGAAAAGATTTGGGTGTTTGCTAACTAGTCGTAGTTTTACAAGTGGTGCCAGTAAAACTCACACCATAAAGATAACAAAACTTTCTAAATGGTCAAACCAGCACTCAAGCAGGGAGAGCTAAAATTGATGATCTAAACATAACATAACTTAAGTTTAAATGTACCAAACTCAAACGATCTTGATCTTAATTGATCGAACAGCATATTTAAGATATTTAATTATTCCGGATGCTAATGCCTCTAACCTTGCCCCTAGCCATCTGTCCGCGAATTTTTTTGGCAACACCCCTCAAAACTTGATGTTATGCTAATGTACACCATTTTTAAACATATGTTGTCCAGTTTTAATTCGTACAGTGTATGGCTGGGGAATGTTGCATAGAATGGAGACATCTCCAAATGAGTCGTTAGGTTTTAGTTCTAATATTTCTTCTTTGAGTCCACCTTCATAGGAAGATTATGATGTATAAATAATTTCTAGGACAGAAAGTATTCTACTACTTATTATCAGCTGTAAGGAGTGACAGATTAAACAACGTTGAACCACTTGTCTGCACATATATTTCAGTCACATTATGTAACTCCCAAAAAGTACTACTTTTATGAATTAACTAACATGGAACTGATACATTACTTTGGCTTAGATAAATTCCTTTAGGTTTGTGCAATTCTGCACATGACTGATCACCCAAAACCATGTGCAGACTGCAATTTTCTATTTTTCCCTATTTGCAGCCCATTTGCTGAATTTTAATTTACTTATAATAAGTTGTTTTTAGCCAAAATTTTGGATAGTGATTATTTAGCTGGTTATCTAGTGAATCCCCATTTTCTTTCATTTTTAGGATTTTTCTTGAACTACTTTTCATAGCCTTGAATACCCAAGTAATTCCCCTGCACAGCCTGCATATGTCCATTATGAGCCTTTCTCTCAGCTTATTTTTAAGCTGGGAAAAAGCTCCCCTAGGTCTAACTTTTTGTTTTTGAGAAATCCCTTGTATTTACTTGCTATGTGTCAGCTTATTGTGTAATTGCTTTTTGTCTCTTAGCTTATTCTTGAGCTAGAAAGTGCCCACCTAGGGCTGTTGCAGCCTGCAAACTCAGTTGACCTATTGCTTATTAGAAGTCAGTACTTATCTAGCTTTACATGACTGCTTTGTCTTAATTATTTAGCTTATTTGTAGTTATTTCATTCTTAGTTAACTTATTCCATCACATTTTAGCAAAAAGAATTAGCTTATAGCTTATTTTCTTCGTTACAGCCCTTAATAGCCTTAAAAAACCTTAACTGTCTTTGATCCTTTCACAACTAAAGCTGTTATGCTTAGGTAAGTAACCAGAGCATATGTGATGTAGGAATTTCTAGGAAAAAGTATTCTACTACTTATTATCTGCTGATTCTTGTTCATTATGTTTTGACTACGTACGTAGCAAACAATTAGATTGTTAATTTTTCGAGTTACATCTTGTATTTAGGCTGCATATAATTCATCATTAATATGATTGCCATATTTTTCCAAATTTTTTATTAATCTCTTCTTTATGCATATGTGATGTAGGAATCTATATACAAGCGTCCACCTACAGGATTTGAGCTTTTTTTGCATACTCATACCAGCGGCCATGACAAGAAAACATTTATTAATGAGAAGTCAAAAACAATTAATGTAAGTTATGATCGAGTTCCTTATTAAACAATATAGTTCTTAGTTGTATGATTACTCATGATAAAATGTACACACTTATAGGAGAGTGTGTTGCGTCTAAGGCAAGAAAGGGAGGAAAATCCAGCTTCTGCAGAAAGTCAGGTAGACGAAACAACACTTTACATTGCAGCAGCAAGTGGTGCAAAGAAAAGAAACTTGTATGGTGCTGGGTCAAAAAGAGTTGATTATATTACAGATACCGGAAATAAAACAGCTGATGTTACCAAGGTAGACGACGGGCTGGAGAAAAAGTCTAAGAAAATGGAGAGAAAGATCAACAAATTAAGTAAAACTCTTGAGATTGTGTGCAATCGTTTCAATATAACCCTTCCAGATTGTGATTCTAATGGTGAAAGTTCTGATGGAGGAGATGCTCATCCAGGTCCCACTACTAGTCACTCTCGAGCAGGTGGAAGTGAGGAAGATGACCATGACAACCGCATGATTGTGAGTTGATAAGTCACATTTATCTTTATATTAATTGTTTTGAGACATCTTTATGATGATGGTTTGTTCTTTTCAGTTTATTTTATTTGTTTTGAGACATCATTAGAATGATGGTTTCGGTTAGCAGCCTTAATATTTATGTAAGAATGATCTATTTATTATCGTGTTTTATATTTCAAGAATATTTGTATAATGTGTGGTTTTTATATTAGATGCTAAATATTTGTCACATTTTAAATATTAAAATAAAATATATTTACCCATGCATTATTCACAATATGACGTATATATTTAGCCACGATTTACTCACAAAGAGTAGTGGGTAAGTTAGCAACGAATATACCCACAAATTATTCATGGCAAAGATGTCATGTTTGCCCATGATATTTACACACGGTCATATGCGTGGGTAACTTTTCCCACGGATTATCATGGGCAATATTTCCCATGCTTTTTACACACGACTATATACGTGGTTAATCCTATTTGTGGAAACTTGTTTTAGACCGACTTACATCTACTAAAATAAGTTACGTGATCGTTTATGGACTCTAGGTTGTTACACCTTTGATCTAGGATTAACTATGACAAGTATGATGATAATATTGACGGAATATTCTATGAAAGAAACAATCCTATCACAACAAGGTTTTTGTCAAACTTCTCTTTGTTATTAAACTTAAGCCCCAATGCTACTTGATCAATTATAGCACGGTTACACTCTAACAGGAATCAAAGATCCTTGAGGCTAAACAAACCTAACAACATCAGACCCCATGTCTAATGTTCATCAGACCCCATGTCTGATGTTCCCACACACACTCTTTAAGTGCTTTACATTTTAACACAACTTTGTGTTATTCTAATTTGAGAGTACGAAGCACTTTTGTGTTGATTGTTCAATCACAACCAAGACACACTTTTGATGTTCACTTTGTTTCACTGTGAAGCATACTTTTATCTAAGGGTGTGATCTCCTTTTTATAGTATAAAGGAGATCATTACAAAGTTTGATAAGTCTTAGTCTACTACTTGCTTTATGTGTCAGTCATTAAGATACAACATGTATCTTGTTTTACAACTTTGTTGACTGAGAACATATCTATATATTATCTACTTGATATACTTGACTCAAATACAAAATATCTTTTTCATCCTTATCCATCCAGCAGCAGTAATGACTCACTGATCAGCAGCAGCTCGTTTGCACTATCGCCAGGAACAGATACACTATCGGCAGGAACAGTACACTATCGGCAGGAACAGTTACACTATCGGCAGGAACAGACCAGCAGGAACAGATACACTATCGGCAGGAACAGATCTGTTTACAGAATATGTTTTGTACCAGCAGCAGTATCTACTCAGCGTATTTTGCTTATCATTTCAGTATTTCTTCATGTTTCATTCTTTTTGTTTTGTACCATCAAATCTATGAAAATATAATTCCCAACAATCTTCCCCTATTTGATGATTACAAAACAAATACGTTATTGTACGAATTTCCCTAGACGTAGTAGAGAAATTGAGATAATTAAATCTCACCATGAATGAAACTATATTGTCTTCCCCTTAATCTATGTTATCCACCACTTCTCTTCCCCTTTTTGTTATCAACAAATAGAAAAAGTATACAAATATGATTTTTACAACTACAAACTAATACTAATCAATAGTAGTAAGAATCAATAACTTTCCCTTGTGGTGTTGCACAAATACTATAAATGGTTAAATACTTGAACATTTAAGCTTCCCCTGAAACCCATATGTTAACCATTCGAATCTCCATTTCTGTAGGCTTTTATGATTGATGAAGAAAAACCAATCATTACTAACTTGTTGATGAAACAGAATAAACCAACCTTGTGTCTTATGTCTTGTACTAAAACTGACTTGAACATATACCCATGTATAAGGAGACCTCAGTCTCTTGACAATAACCTCATCTTCTATGAGACACTGAGCAATACAACGTTACTCCTTTAAGTGTTTGTCAATTCATAGTCACTTGAACGAACGAACAAGTTACCTTCTAAACAAAAAGTATGATAAAACACAACTTTGAAAAATTCAACCTCAACTTCAAATAAACAACAAATGATTTTTTTTTTCACCAATAATAAATTGATAAACAAGCCTTTTTATCTTTTAAGAACCAACTCTCTTCTGTGTGTGATTCTTCCCCTTTGTGTGTGAACCTTGAAAGAAAACCAAAAATTCGACTATACCTCAACTGTTTCTGCAGCAGTTTTCAACGATGCATATCTTGCGATCTAAGGCTCAGATTGAAGATCCCTCCGGTGAGAATCTACCTTGATATATCAAGAACCTTCAACAAAAATTTCAGCCCGATCCAACGGTTAACGAAGGAGTTATAGCCTTTGCAAAACTGCTCTGCAGAAAGTTGCTAAAAATTAAGTAAAAAACGAATTTTTCTTCTTTCTTTATTTAAAACCTTTTCTTTTCCTTGATCCAGAGCCCCCCCCCCCCCCCCCCCCCCGCTCTAATACCAATTGTGGAAACTTGTTTTAGACCGACTTACATCTACTAAAATAAGTTACGTGATCGTTTATGGACTCTAGGTTGTTACACCTTTGATCTAGGATTAACTATGACAAGTATGATGATAATATTAACGGAATATTCTATGAAAGAAACAATACTATCACAACAAGGTTTTTGTCAAACTTCTCTTTGTTATTAAACTTAAGCCCCAATGCTACTTGATCAATTATAGCACGGTTACACTCTAACAGGAATCAAAGATCCTTGAGGCTAAACAAACCTAACAACATCAGACCCCATGTCTAATGTTCATCAGACCCCATGTCTGATGTTCCCACACACACTCTTTAAGTGCTTTACATTTTAACACAACTTTGTGTTATTCTAATTTGAGAGTACGAAGCACTTTTGTGTTGATTGTTCAATCACAACCAAGACACACTTTTGATGTTCACTTTGTTTCACTGTGAAGCATACTTTTATCTAAGGGTGTGATCTCCTTTTTATAGTATAAAGGAGATCATTACAAAGTTTGATAAGTCTTAGTCTACTACTTGCTTTATGTGTCAGTCATTAAGATACAACATGTATCTTGTTTTACAACTTTGTTGACTGAGAACATATCTAGATATTATCTACTTGATATACTTGACTCAAATACAAAATATCTTTTTCATCCTTATCCATCCAGCAGCAGTAATGACTCACTGATCAGCAGCAGCTCGTTTGCACTATCGGCAGGAACAGATACACTATCGGCAGGAACAGTACACTATCGGCAGGAACAGTTACACTATCGGCGGGAACAGACCAGCAGGAACAGATACACTATCGGCAGGAACAGATCTGTTTACAGAATATGTTTTGTACCAGCAGCAGTATCTACTCAGCGTATTTTGCTTATCATTTCAGTATTTCTTCATGTTTCATTCTTTTTGTTTTGTACCATCAAATCTATGAAAATATAATTCCCAACAATCTTCCCCTATTTGATGATTACAAAACAAATACGTTATTGTACGAATTTCCCTAGACGAAGTAGAGAAATTGAGATAATTAAATCTCACCATGAATGAAACTATACTGTCTTCCCCTTAATCTATGTTATCCACCACTTCTGATCTGTTTACAGAATATGTTTTGTACCAGCAGCAGTATCTACTCAGCGTATTTTGCTTATCATTTCAGTATTTCTTCATGTTTCATTCTTTTTGTTTTGTACCATCAAATCTATGAAAATATAATTCCCAACAATCTTTCCCTATTTGATGATTACAAAACAAATACGTTATCGTAAGAATTTCCTTAGACGAAGTAGAGAAATTGAGATAATTAAATCTCACCATGAATGAAACTATACTATCTTCCCCTTAATCTATGTTATCCACCACTTCTCTTCCCCTTTTTGTTATCAACAAATAGAAAAGTATACAAATATGATTTTTACAACTACAAACTAATACTAATCAATAGTAGTAAGAATCAATAACTTTCCCTTGTGGTGTTGCACAAATACAATAAATGGTTAAATACTTGAACATTTAAGCTTCCCCTGAAACCCATATGTTAACCATTCGAATCTCCATTTCTGTAGGCTTTTATGATTGATGAAGAAAAACCAATCATTACTAACTTGTTGATGAAACAGAATAAACCAACCTTGTGTCTTATGTCTTGTACTAAAACTGACTTGAACATATACCCATGTATAGGGAGACCTCAGTCTCTTGACAATAACCTCATCTTCTATGAGACACTGAGCACTACAACGTTACTCCTTTAAGTGATAGTTAACTAAGTCTTCGTCCATCCTCCCCTTGACCTATGAAAACTCAACTGTTTCTGCAGCAGTTTTCAACGATGCATATCTTGCAACCTAAGGCTCAGATTGAAGATCCCTCCGGTGAGAATCTACCTTGATATACCAAGAACCTTCAACAAAAATTTCAGCCCGATCCAACGGTTAACGAAGGAGTTATAGCCTTTGCAAAACTGCTCTGCAGAAAGTTGCGAAAAATTAAGCAAAAACGAATTTTTCTTCTTTCTTTAGCTAAAACCTTTTCTTTTCCTAGATCCAGAGCCCCCCGCTCTGATACCAACTGTGGAAACTCGTTTTAGACCGACTTACATCTACTAAAATAAGTTACGTGATCGTTTATGGACTCTAGGTTGTTACACCTTTGATCTAGGATTAACTATGACAAGTATGATGATAATATTGACGGAATATTCTATGAAAGAAACAATACTATCACAACAAGGTTTTTGTCAAACTTCTCTTTGTTATTAAACTTAAGCCCCAATGCTACTTGATCAATTATAGCACGGTTATACTCTAACAGGAATCAAAGATCCTTGAGGCTAAACAAACCTAACAACATCAGACCCCATGTCTGATGTTCCCACACACACTCTTTAAGTGCTTTACATTTTGACGGAATATTCTATGAAAGAAACAATACTATCACAACAAGGTTTTTGTCAAACTTTCTCTTTGTTATAAAACTCAGCCCCAATACTACTTGATCATTAGTAATACGGTTACACTCTAACAGGGATCAATGATCCTTGAGGCTTAACAAAACTAAACAACATCAGACCCCTCGTCTGATGTTCCCACACACACTCTTTTTAAGTGCTCTTACATTTTAACACAACTTTGTGTTGTTGTAATTTGAGAGTACGAAGCACTTTGGTGTTGATTGTTCAATCACAACCAAGACACACTTTTGATGTTCACTTTGTTTCACTTTTCACATTTTTAATCAATCCCTCAAAAATATGTTTTGAAAAATTGTATTTTCTGTTTGTGGCTTAGCAAATGAGAGCAGAAGCCATGTTTCCACTAAATTGCTCCCAAGAGGTTTTCTTCTGGCTCAAACAGTGAAGGATTGTGTGAATCAAAAATCTCCATTGTGGAGTAAGATGCTTTTTCAGAAAAGTGAGTTTGTTAGACTCAGCATGATACCCCATTCTTTGTAAATTTTCAAAAATTTCAGTATCTGGTAACTGACTAATACCATCAAAATCATCCAAATGAAGATGTCTTCTTATGGATGACTCAGTAATAGTCAAGTGTTTACCATCCACTTTGGCCTTAATTCTTTGTTCCCCATTTTCAGAAGTTGCAATTTTAGCAGTTTTCCAAAATTGTTTAATTTGTGTTTCATAAATAGTGGGATTGACTAGCAAAGCAAACCTGATGTAGGAGTTGTTTAAAAAGTCCACTACTTGATGAAATGAGGCATTATCCTCTGACTTCTCCAAAAATGCTAACTGATTGTGACGTTGGACAAAATCTAGAACAACTGTGGAAGCCATAATGAAAATTTTGAAAATGATGGTGGGATTTGTTGGTAGTACTGGTAGAAGATGAAAGGTGTATGTGAATTATGATAATGACTGATGAAAGAAGATATGAGAGAATTACTTTTAACCGACAATAAGAAAGATTATAATAAGTAAATGTATAGGCGGTTAAAAAGATCTTTTATATGTGAAATATAATATAATATAATCATCAGTAATTTACATAACTACCCCAACGGCTAATTTTAACTACCAGGCCTAATGGCTAAAACTTTTTCTGACAGGCTCAACGGCTATATAGCAGTACCTTTTTATACTAGCAGTACCAATTTTGAACTACCAGTACCTTTGAAAGTTTTATAAAAATCCCTTATAGTTTTTAGCAAACTACCAGCTATCAAAGGATTTGAGTTGTCTTTACCAAAAGCCGTTTGCTTAAGGACTAGCTAACTATTTACAATTAAGTATGGTTAGTTAACAACCATATAGTTTTTGGTAAACTATCAACCATCAACGGATTTGATTTGTCTTTACCAAAAGCCGTTTGCTTAAGGACTAGCCAACTCTTTAGTTTGTAAAAACTTGGTGAGTGGAATACCAAAAGCCATGATGGCCCAAAGATGGTGCAATTTCCTTGGATGGAGGAAATTTAAAAAGGAAATGATGCTGTGTATCTTGGATGATTGGTTCAACAAGTGAAATCATCTAATGTTATGCCTTTGAGTTGAAACTTTCCTTAGGTTGATCTAGATAGAACTTTCTCCTTGAGAAATGCTTCATCCCTTCTAGATATGTGATCTAACTTTCTCTTTTTCAACTTTGCATCATCTTGTATGCTCTTGTCTTTCTTTTCATAAATTGGTTTCTCTTCCATTCTGGGCTATTAATTCCTCCCCTGAGATTGTTATCTCTCCTGAAATGAATATAACTTTTGTTGCTCCTTTTTGTTTGGAAGAACTCTTGTTTTGTTATCAACCTGAAATGTGTTAGATGCAAACCAAAAGAACAAAGTGCAAAGCACTTGATCTATAGCATTTTAAACATTCAAGCCTTAATGTGAAACAAAACATAGGAATTTTATATCAACAGGACCAATTATGAATAGACAGTACCTTTGACTAACTAGCAGTACCATGTTTGAAAGCTAATACCAGTTAATTTTATGAACAAAAACATTTGTTATTTAAAGATTTATCATTCCAATACCTCCTACAAGATATTTGAATCTACCTAAATCAAAAGCTTTGGTGAGAAGGTCTGCATAATTCTTTTCAGAATCAATTTTAACTACTTGAATTAACCTTTTCTCATTGCAATCCCTTATGAAATGGTGTCTGATTTCAATATGTTTTGTTTTTTAGTGTTGAACTGGGTTTTTAATGATACAAATAGTACTGCTATTGTCAATATAAATAATGGTGTTAAGAAAATTGTACCCATAGTCAAGCATCTGATTTTGGATCCAAAGAACTTGCCCACAACAACTTGCACCAGCAACATATTCTGCTTCAGTTGTAGAATTGGCCACCATTGTTTGTTTCTTACATTGCTAAGAGATTAGTCTGCAACCAAGAAATTGACATCCACCAGTTGTGGATTTTCTGTCTAGAGTTGCACCAGCATAGTCACTATCCGAATAAGCCACCAATTTAAAAGATGATTCTCTTGGATACCAAAGACCCAACCTAGGTTGACCCTTAAGATATCTAAAGATTCTTTTGACTGCTGTGAGGTGAGAGATCTTGGGATGTATTTGAAACCTTGCACATACACATACTGAGAACATGATATCTGGTCTTGATGATGTAAGGTACATCAAAGACCTAATCATTGATCTATAATTGTGCAAATCCATATCTTCTCCTTCAGCATCCTTGAGTAGCCCTTTGTCTGGATCCATTGGTGTACTTGCAACTTTAGAATCAGCAAAATTAAATTTCCTTAGGATCTCTGCTACATACTTATCTTGGCTGATAAATATGCCTTCTTTGGATTGTTTCACTTGGAGACCCAAAAAGAAAGTAAGTTCCCCCATGGAACTCATTTCAAACTTACTATGCATAAGTTTTTCAAATTGTACACACAAGTCTTGGTTTGTTGATCCAAAGATAATGTCATCAACATAAATCTGCACTAGCAAGATGTCTTTCTTTGTTCTTTTGATGAACAAAGTTGGATCAATCCTGCCTCTTTGGAATCCACTTTCTAGTAGAAAACAAGCCAATGTTTCATACCATGCCCTAGGAGCTTGGTGTAGGCCATACAAAGCCTTGGTAACCTTGTAAACTTTGTCTGGATACTCTGCATCTATGAAGCCTGGAGGTTGAGATACATATACTGGTTCTTCAATTTCACCAAATAAAAATGCACTCTTAACATCCATTTGATAGACAGTGAAGCCTATGAATGAAGCATAGGCCAAGAAAAGCCTAATTGCTTCAAGTCTTGCAACTGGAGCAAACACTTCTTCATAATCTACCCCTTCTTCTTGAGTATATCCTTGTGCTACCAATCTAGCCTTGTTTCTGATCACTATACCCCTTTCATCTTTCTTGTTTCTGAACACCCATTTGGTTCCAATTGCCCTATGACCTCTGGGCAAATCAACCAATATCCAAACCTTCTGAATCTTGAATTGGAGAAGCTCTTCTTGCATAGCTTCCACCCAACTTGCATCATCTAAAGCTTTGTTTATGTTTTTGGGTTCAGCCTGAGATAGAAAACATGAAAACAGGCATATATTGGAAGTATCATTATTCTTTTCTTCATAAATAGAGGAGATAAACCCTTCTTCATCTGAAGATAAGACTTGAGATAAACCAACTTGAGATCTTGTTCTAACACCAGAAGTTATGCTTCCAATCACATCATCAGTTGAGTGATCTTTGAGAATTCTAGTGTTTGGTGTTTTAGGAACTTCATAAGTAGTTGGTAGATTGCTAATCCCCACTTCTTCTTGAAAGGAATCATCTATTTGAACATTCAATGGCTCAGCAGTACCAATACTTGAACTAGCAGGACCATCTGAAGAACTAGCAGTACCATTGTCATTAGCACCACTTTCTTGATTCTCTTGATTCTGAGTTCCATGATCTTCTTCATTGCCTTCATTTCTTGTGTTTGAAGGTCCTTCTTGACTTGAAGATAGATCCATACTTTTCCAAATTGGCATCCAGATGTAATCTTGATCTTTAGGAGTTTCAATATTATCTTCAAAACCTGCATCATCATTAGTATTTGTACCTGAAACAGGCACATAATTCATAGATTCTGAAAGCCTATCAACATCAAACATCCAATCTGGTCCAATTCCTTTCACATTTGTTAGTTTCTCTTGAAACTCTATGTGAAGATTCTCTTCTACTTGCCTAGTGCAAGTGTTAAACACTCTATAGGCCTTACTCTGCAAGGAATACCCTATCAAATAGCCAACATCTGCTTTTCCATCAAATTTGCCTAAATGATCTTTGGTATTTAGAATAGTGACATGACAACCAAAAGGTCTCATAAAACTTAAAGATGGTTTTCTACCAAAGAAAAGTTCATAAGGTGTCTTTCTATGTGGCTTTGTCACAAGAACCCTGTTTTGTACATAACAAGCAGTACCAACTGCTTCAGCCCAAAATGAAATAGGCAACTTAGAGTCTACTAACATAGTTCTAGCAGCCTCTATAAGTGTTCTATTCTTTCTTTCTGCTACTCCATTTTGCTGAGGTGTTCTAGCTACACTAAACTCTCTTTTTATGCCTTTTTCCTTGCAAAAGTCATCCATAACTCTATTCTTGAACTCTGTCCCATTGTCACACCTGATGACTTTGACCTTCTTATCAGATTGATTTTCTACCTCAGTGATATATGTTTTAAGTATCTCACTAGTTTCATGTTTAGATCTTAAAAAGAAAACCCATGAAAATCTGCTATAATCATCAGTAACAACCAGACAATATCTTTTTCCATTCAAGCTGCACACATTAGTAGGACCAAAGAGATCCATATGAAGCATATGTAAAGCCTGAGAAATAGAGTTTTGGGTCTTGGGCTTACAAGAAGCTCTATGTTGTTTACCTTTTAGACAATCAACACAGGTTTGGTCGTTTTGGAAAATCTTTTTGGGTAAACCTCTTACCAAATCATATTTTGCAATAGTGTTGATTGTTTTAAAGTTTACATGGCCAAGCCTTCTATGCCAAAGCATAGATTCATCCAATGAGGCCTTTGCTACCAAACAAGTTAGACTCTCCTTAGGATCAATGTTCTTTAAATTGACACTGTACATATTGTTCCTTTTTGGAATTTTAAGAAGGATCTGACTCTCATCAGGCATCTTAAAATCAGAAGAAAGAACCATACATTCATTGTCAGTAAAGAGAACATTGTTCTTTTTGTCACACATTTGTGAGACACTAAGAAGATTAAACTGAAGTTCTTTCACAAAATACACATTTTCAAAATCTAGTTTACTGGTTTTGATGGTACCTTTACCAGTGATCTTTCCTTTTATTCCTCCCCCAAAGGTAACATATCCTCCATCAAAAGTTTTGAAGTCTGAGAGGAATGACATGTTGCCTGTCATGTGCCTTGAACATCCACTATCAACATATCCTTGATCTTCAATATCAGTTGAATGTTCCTGCACATGAATAAACATATTAGTTTCCTTGGGGTACCCAAGCCATGACAGACTTGGGTTTGCCTCTTGCATTAATGAAATCAAACCTTTTCAGGATTGTTGATGCACCTTTTGATTGGATTGGTTTCCAAATCCAACATGCTGAGGACTTAACAGCACTTTCCCTTTTAATCCATTGTGTGGTCTTTGGTCTATCAGTACCAATTTTGGTAATACCAATCTTGGCAGTACCATTTGGTCTAGCAGGACCTTTTGGTCTAGCAGGACCTTTGGTTTTTGGTTTCCAAATTTGTGTTTTGACCACAGATTTCTTTTGAATAGGACTATTCACAACTTTTGGCACAACTTTTGGCACACATTTGAAAGTGTTTCTTGTACCCTTATCAGTTGGTTTTGCAATAACAGGCTTATTTTGTCTAACAGTATGTTTAACATTTGTGGTGTTAGACTTAACAAAACTTTTTCTGGGGTGAGTAACATTTGTTTTAGACTTTGATTTACTCCCAGAAACCCATTTATTACAATAAGCATGAAGATGATTAAAGCTACCACAATAATAACAAGCCTTATTGAACATAACAAAGTCATCACCTAGTTGTTGTGACTTAAGATTGTTCCAATTTCTTTAGCTTCCCCTAGGTTTGTTATTACAATTTTTACAACTTTCAACTGTTTTCAAAACAGCTTTAGCCTTAGCTTTAACTTCTACTTTCTTAAGACTTAATGGTTCTACTTTGATTCCTTTGATAGGAGTAGTCTCATCTTCATCATCATCAGATACCCAATCTTCAATAATTAGGATATCTGGTCTTTTATTAGTGAGCACCTTAGAGAGTGGGGCATTCTTAGCATTCTCAGAAGGTTCACTTATCACTACAGGTTTAGCCAATGGTTTAATGACTTCATGCACACCTGATTCAGCAAGATCTGATCCTGGAGGACAAGGAATTCCTTTATAAGGAGGTGGACATTCATTGTATCCTATCCCTGATTTTATTCTCTTATTCATCTGATTCTCTACTATGCTCCTAGTACACTCAGAAGCATTTTCCAATTTAGTAACAGTCAGTTGAATATTATCTCTAGCCAATGTAACTTTAGTACACTCATTCCTTACCATTTCTATTTCTGAATCTTTCAAAAATATTTATCTATTAAGAGCAGCTTTAGCATCAGAAAATGTGAGTTCATTTTCTCTATAGTGAATGATTTGTTTTTCTAGTTTGGCCATACCACACTGATGGTTAAATAAGGTTTGATTGGTTTTTCTTTCTTCTATTTTTAGCTCATCATAAGATTTTCTTATAACTTCTAATTCTTTAAGAAATTCACAATTGCTAGAACATTTGATAGTTTGTACCTCAGGAGTGGAGAATGCCATCAAAGCCAATTCATCAGAAGTTGACTCATCTTCACCCATGAAACTCCAATCAAAACCCATTCCATCAATAGCAACCATTGCTTTTGGCTCAGCAACTTCAACAACCTTACTCTTGCTTTCAAAACTTCCTTTCTTCTCAAAGCTTCCTTTATTCCTGTTGTCAAACCCTCTACCCTTGTCATCCTGCTTCTTAGGTCTTCTACACTCTCTAGAGTAGTGACCCATCATGTGGCAGTTGTAACACTCCACTTTTGACTTATCATAGCCAGCAGGCTCATTTCCATTTATCATTATCTTCTTGCCAGTCCTCATCAACAACTTCTTAGCTCTAATGCTTAAAAGTGAAAGTTGCCACTTTATGTCCATCACTTCAAGATCATCAGGATGAATCTCTTGAAGGTCTTCAAATGTTAATACGGACCCATTGTGTTGAGATGTAAGAAAAGCACACCCAATTGTTTCATCTAAAATGGATTTGGTACTACTAGAAGTACTAGCAGTACCAAAGGTTGTACTGGCAGTACCTTCTTCTCTGCCACCTTTTTCTTCATTATCAACCTTTGAGATGCTTGGGGATGAAACAAAAGCCATATTTCCTGAACTTGACCCAGTAGTCTTCTTTACTTCATGTTCTACAATTTTGAAATTGTTGTAGAGATCATTGAGACTCATCTGGTCAATATCTGGCTTGTTCTTCCAGACAATGACATGCATAGACCATTCTAAAGGTAAACTCCTAAGAAATTTAGAGTTTAGGTCTTCTTGAGTTATCATCACTTCATGGATGGCTAACTGACTTGCAAGCTTCTGAAGTCTATTGAACATACTGTCCAAAGACTCATTGGTTGTGGCTGTAAAGTTCTCAAATTGTTGTTTGAGAAGTGTTTTCTGTGTTTTCTTGGTAGCATCATTACCACCAAACCTAGCCACAATAGCTTCAAAAAGGGTTTTGGCATCTTTGTATTTGTTAAAGATCAGAAGTTGATCATTTGGAATAGTCATCAGTAACATACTCCTTGCTTTTAGATCATTTCTCTTCTGAATCTTTTCATCTGCATTTGATGGTTGGTCTTGTATTCTTGTTACAAGAGCATCATTTACTGTTGTAGTGGTGATTTGGGGTTTAAATGAATTGCCTTGTTCAATGATCTCCCAAAGTGCATAGTCCTGCACTTGAAAGTATTGTTCAACCCTTAGTCTCCACATTTCAAACTCATTTTGCTTAAGTAATGGAAGTTTAGCTGCAACATTTGTTTGAATATGTTCAACATCCATTGTTCTTTTAAATTAGTAAATATCAAGCCTAGCTCTGATACCAATTGTGGAAACTTGTTTTAGACCGACTTACATCTACTAAAATAAGTTACGTGATCGTTTATGGACTCTAGGTTGTTACACCTTTGATCTAGGATTAACTATGACAAGTATGATGATAATATTGACGGAATATTCTATGAAAGAAACAATCCTATCACAACAAGGTTTTTGTCAAACTTCTCTTTGTTATTAAACTTAAGCCCCAATGCTACTTGATCAATTATAGCACGGTTACACTCTAACAGGAATCAAAGATCCTTGAGGCTAAACAAACCTAACAACATCAAACCCCATGTCTAATGTTCATCAGACCCCATGTCTGATGTTCCCACACACACTCTTTAAGTGCTTTACATTTTAACACAACTTTGTGTTATTCTAATTTGAGAGTACGAAGCACTTTTGTGTTGATTGTTCAATCACAACCAAGACACACTTTTGATGTTCACTTTGTTTCACTGTGAAGCATACTTTTATCTAAGGGTGTGATCTCCTTTTTATAGTATAAAGGAGATCATTACAAAGTTTGATAAGTCTTAGTCTACTACTTGCTTTATGTGTCAGTCATTAAGATACAACATGTATCTTGTTTTACAACTTTGTTGACTGAGAACATATCTAGATATTATCTACTTGATATACTTGAATCAAATACAAAATATCTTTTTCATCCTTATCCATCCAGCAGCAGTAATGACTCACTGATCAGCAGCAGCTCGTTTGCACTATCGGCAGGAACAGATACACTATCGGCAGGAACAGTACACTATCGGCAGGAACAGTTACACTATCGGCAGGAACAGACCAGCAGGAACAGATACACTATCGGCAGGAACAGATCTGTTTACAGAATATGTTTTGTACCAGCAGCAGTATCTACTCAGCGTATTTTGCTTATCATTTCAGTATTTCTTCATGTTTCATTCTTTTTGTTTTGTACCATCAAATCTATGAAAATATAATTCCCAACAATCTTCCCCTATTTGATGATTACAAAACAAATACGTTATTGTACGAATTTCCCTAGACGTAGTAGAGAAATTGAGATAATTAAATCTCACCATGAATGAAACTATACTGTCTTCCCCTTAATCTATGTTATCCACCACTTCTGATCTGTTTACAGAATATGTTTTGTACCAGCAGCAGTATCTACTCAGCGTATTTTGCTTATCATTTCAGTATTTCTTCATGTTTCATTCTTTTTGTTTTGTACCATCAAATCTATGAAAATATAATTCCCAACACTATTCAAGGATTGTGATGGGGGAGTTGGCTTTTACACACGAATAGTTTTGTGGGCAATTTTACCCACACAATACCCACGAGTATATCTATGGGTGTTTCGTGGTGAGATAGAAAATCCCACAAACAATTTACCCATGAATGCAAAACAAATGCCCACCAAGAATGACGTGGGTAAAATTACCCACAGTATGAAAATGTCGTGGGCAAACAATTAGCATCGAAGGTTTTACCCATCTATAGGTAGTTGTGGGTAATCCGTGGGTACTACCCTGTTACCCACAAAAATATGGCTTTTACCCACAAATTATGTCCGTGGCTATTTGCCTGATTTCTTGTAGTGAGTGTGGTTATGATGATGATCAAGGCATAATAAACTGTTTTTGCGTTGATTTCACTTTTTTCATTTGGAGTGTTTTAAGAGATGAGTGATAATTTGAGATAAGTGTGTAAGTGAATTTTGAGTAAAAGGAGTTAAGACAATAGACGATTGATGGAATAGTATTCCTGACCGTTCGAGAAGTGTGGGAGTTTGTGAAGAGAGATTTTTGAAAGATGTGATTTAGTGCAACAAATAATTTATGTTGGTATGGGATAAGACACACCGAAACTTAAGACACATTAAAAAGGTTTAGAAAAGAAATCATGTAAAGATAATCATATAGAAAGAAACAAATAAACCTAACATTTTAATCATAAGCAAACAACACATTTTAAGACACCAATTATTAATGGGAAAACATACCTTAGCTATATTTTGTTGGATGGTTTTTGAAACCATGGACACGAAACACTTCATGAGTTTTTAACATATCTGTAACATTTTTTGGTAAATCAGGCTGACAGCTTCTTAGGTTATTCTTTGTGCGATAACTTCATCTTTCCTTTAATAGGACGAAGTTTTCGAAGATTCCTAACGTGAAGATTTCTTGAAAGGAGTTTGTTATAATTATTTAATAAAATAATAGTAATGTTGGAAAATATAATATATATTATCAAAACTATCATTATCCAAAATAGAAGTTTTATCATATTTGTAAAAATGAGTTTGATGTCAGTTTTTACAAAGGAGTTCGGTTCTTGGGCGGTTGATTGGATGATCGGTTTCTCGATTTAGAAAATCATAGAGGCAAAACCAAACCAAACCGAACCAAATCTTGATCGGATAAAACAAACTTAACACCAAAATTGAATTCCGTTCGGTTCTGGTTTAAAACTAAAACAACCAAATTGCGTACGCTTCATTACACTATCCAAGTAATTTTTCAGTTAATAAAGGGGTGACATACCATGCATAAAGATAAATTGTTTACTTACAAATGGACAAAGTTATTACGCTAGTATCTGAGTTTGCCTTCTAAGTTCTAACATGCACACTAATCTTCCATGCAGAGCATTTTGAAGGATTTAATGACCAGGTTGAGCAGTTTAGTTTTTTTCTGTCATGTATTAGAAGAAGAAGAAGAAGAAGAAGAAGAAGAAGAAGAAGAAGAAAGAAGACGAAAGGAGAATGGTTATAGTTTTACAAAGAGAATGATAAATTTATTCTTCGTTGCCATTCACTAAGGCCTTTGTTGTATCAATAAAGATATGAAATTTGAGTATCGACATTCAATTGTTTGGTAAAAGAATTAAGAATACGTACTCTTACCCCGAATTAAGATTTATTGATTGATCTCCAAGTCTTTGAATCTTTCGGCTACCTATTACAAACTATGGGTGTGTGATCAACAATTCAAAATGAAGTATGATAACCAATGTGCATGATCCTATCAACGAGTATATGGTAATTAAACAATAAACTCATTGCCTCGATAGCATTCTTGATTCCAGATCGATTCTAAGGTATATATTAAAACTTAACTCGAAACTTCATCTCAAACACACCTGATAAGATTTTTGAATTTAACTTCTTTGTGACAGATCATGTAAACACAATGCTGATGCAAGACACATATGTTAATTCTATTTTTCTAGCTTCTAAATGTATACCAATTAAGTGAGCTAAATGTAGTATAAATAATAGGCTAACTAGTAACTATAATAGCAAGTTCAATTCACACTTACTTATTACTCCGTCATCCTAGTACTCTTAGACCATACATCATTCTCTTATAATTTGTACTGCATGTATAGCTAGGTGTATATAATCAGATGGATTGAAGCCATATTAATTGGAGGGCCAAGGTCGCTACTTGATCTTCCAGCAAAGTGAGGTTCAATGGTTCCGTCACACAAATGGTATATCCCCATGTCTCTCCCTCCTCCATTCTTGCTTCCACGGTATAACACAAAAACATCATCCGTGAAATATATGCAGTTTCCCTTTATCACCTTTGCAGTGTCCTCTACCCAAAATGATGAACTATATCCCACAAAGAAAGTTTTACCACCCAAATCCTTTACTTTAGACCATTTTTCACTTGCCAAATCATATTCAAAAATTTGAAAGCTTTTTGTCTTGTAAGTCGTCTCTTCACATAAATCATCATCGATGTCATCAAACATGCCTTCTCTGATAACCAACAACAATGTCTTCCTCTCGCCATCATCCAATCCAATTATATATGCTCCGCCAATATCTTGTCGATTATAATCATATAGATCCACCGGCAGCCTTTCAACATCAACCAAGACTGGATCTTTTTCGTGAACATCACATGCTTGGATATGGCGTTGACCGTCAAAACTATAAACTCGCCCGTTGTAGTAAGTGATATCGTATATACATGAACTCCAACCCTTTTCAACAGGTGTCCACTTGCTCTCTCCGATACGACAAAACCCTAGCTTTCCTGAACATCCCCATAATACCACAACCAACGATGACGGAGCAAGAAAAACCTGCTTCCTGATGTCGTAATCCCAATTACAAGTCTCCAAGAATCTCGGAAAGATGTCTATCTTAGGAAGATTGAAGATTTCACGCGATAATGGATTGATAAGTTGAGAAGCATGATCATCCCCCACAGTTACAAGCCACCCACAAGAAGACATACATAACTTACCATATGCTTCTGGGAGACGTATCTTGCGGATGGTCTCGTTTGAGAGGAGGAACAAATCACAAAACTCCGAATAACCCTTTTTCTCGGAAAGCATAAGAGATGGTAACCGCGAAGGAGGTCCATTATTGCCTTTGGAAGTTTGTAACGCCGCTTTATGCCAAGACTTACAAACCCCGGCAAAAGACGGATAATCTTCATAAAAAACAATATGTTTATGTACTAACACATCAAGTAACTCGGGTAGCATCTCGGACCATTCCATTGTAACCGCGGTCTCCCTTTTACCGAAAGCAACACCTAGCTGCAAGAAAATAAGGTTACTATCTATTAGCCATCTATCTTCTAGTAAAAGGCACAGCGTATCATTCGATCGACTTATGGAGCTTGAACTTTCAAGTTTGTTTGTTTTTTTATATCTCAGCAAATTATATGATCAAATGATTAGGAGTCGTACGTACCTGAATGAATATAATTGTCGACAGGATCGTTGTTGGTCGTAATTTTGGTGGGTGGATTTTTTTTGCTTATTATAGAAAAGGAATCACAATTGGGTTGGGATTTGCTTATTATTTTATATAAAAAGAATCACAATTGGTTTGGGATTTAAATCATTTTTTACCAGGTTTGATACTTTGTCAACAAAAAATTTTGCTTTCCTAAATTATATAAAAAAAAATAATAATAATAAAAAAAATAAATAAAAAAAAAATTCTAAGCGGTGACTTTTGCATTTCAAAAAAATCAATTTTTTCTTTATTAAATAATATTTTTTTAGTTATTATTATATTTTTTTAAATATTATCAACTAAAAAGCCTAAATATTTCCTTATATGATAAAATTTATAATAATTTGTTTCTTTTAATTACCATATATACTAAGCAACAAGGAATACGACGTCGTATACCCCGGGCTTTCCCCACCATTTTTTTTGGGCCAGTTTTGGCCTGCCTGTTTTGGCCCAATCCGGTTAATTCCGGTCCATTTTCCGTGTTATACATATTTCCGGAAGCTTCTTGATATTCTCATACCGACTTTCAACTCTAGAAGAATCATCCATCTTCTTCCACCCTCCTCTCTATATCTCTGTGTGTAAAAAAAGGGAAGGAAAAAAAAAAGTTATGTGACGGTCGGTTGGTTATGTGGTGGTGCGGTGGATGAGGATAATAAGGGGGCTACTTAAGCTTAACATTTGTGGAAGAGATGATTGGAATATTTCGCTACTACTTAAAAAAAATCATAAGGTATGCTTTTATAATTTGTTTAAGGTATTGGTTTTTGTTGTAAATCAAGATTAGGGTTCGTTGGTGTTTTTTATTTATATAAACTATAACCATAATTTTGTCGTAAAGTAGAACTATAAATTGATTGTTTTTGCATATATATATATTTTTTTTTTAGTATTGTAGATATAAAATTAAAGACTAAAACCAATAGAGTAATCTCATTTTTATCCGTTCAATTGAATGTAAGATTGGAATTGGAGAAATACTTGCAATTTCAAAGATGTTATGAAAAGTATACATGTGTATGAAACCGTTTGATCCGGCGGTTGAACCGGTGAATCGGCGACTCGACCGAACCCAAAAAACTGGTTCTAAAGCATTGGTATTACTTTTCAACAACAGTTATTTTAACCAATATTTCAAATTTTAAACGTAAAATAAATAATTGGTTGTTCACACTTACACTGTTACACATATGGGTTGTTAGGCATTTTTTTTCTTTTTTCTTTTTTTTCTGAATTCAGTGAGTTTAAAAGCAAGTGTGCCCATTTTGTTAATGCCACTGATTGGGGAGGGGAAGATTTTCCTTTTCTTGCTGATATAGATACTCTAACAGAAATAAATAGACCCAAACAAAAAAAAGAAACACTAATATAAATTAGCGTGGGCCAAATTCTTTCCCCTCTATTAAGTCAAAAGTAAACACCATCTTAGTGTCATCCTGGTACTCTTACTACTTACGAGTGCTCTAGAGTTATAGGTTGATCCGACTTGTAATCCTTCCAATAAAAACCTTGTACATTGTTAGTGTATGGCAAGGAAAAGTTTGGAAATGACTAATGAAATTTCAATTATGTTGCGTACATCAGAGCCAAAAGAGGCTCGAATTGCCCCTAAGAGTAGGGTTTTTCTATCGGCCTTGTTTATTGTTAATATATATATGCCATAACTTTTTTTAAAACTAAGAGAAAGGAAGGAAATCATTTTTGATCCGATTATTAATGTTTTATATTTATGTAACTTAATAGGGTATTAGTTGTCCGTGAAATCAATTCGTAAAACATTATTTTGGTGATGTTTTGCGAATTTCGCAATTTGGTTATCCATTTTATGAGAATTTTTTGGCTAGTTTTCAAAATTTATTTGTATATTAATTCTTTCGATTTACATAGAGGTGCAAGGCAAGCGAGCAACAAGATGCACCGCTAGTCCTTTTTGAATTGCAAAGCCAATTCTTTTAAAAACTACGTTTGCAGATGTAGGTGTCATAACATTGTTATGCATAACTCGTTGGACTCTGTTGAGGAGCTCCACAACCTCAGGTGTAAGGAAACCAAAAGTATCAAATGCGAAATGAATAAAAACATATTGATTTTCAATGCACGATTTCTCGTGTTTTGCCACAATGTACGAGGCGGCATTCAGAATGATCATTTTTTCAATTGTTTCCTTAATTTAAAGCTACTAGACGAGTACCCGTGCATAGCAACGGAAATTCGTAGCGACAGACAATTAACGATATGCGATATCGTAATAAGTGTTTCGTGTAATGTTCAAAATATAACGTGAAAAGATGAAAATGTAATTGCAAACGGTCGTAACATGCGATAATTCATTTCAAACAAAAATTCTTAACATGTATCAAAGAACATATAAAAACATTTAGTGAAACTTGAAATAAAACATTACATCAATTATGAGATAATAACTAATAATGCACGTTACTCGTCACGTAAAACTTCTTGGTACACGACGTTTGAGGTGTAGACTCCTCCTTGACCAAGATGGATGAGAATATAATTGCTTACCAGGCATGCGAGTTCTCATACTACAATATATTCTCAACCAATATAAGACCTATTACTATATATATAATGCAGCGTCACAAAACGATGCCAGTGTTGTCGTTTTTGGCTCCGTGTTTTTCGGCCCCTTTTTTGGCCCAGTCCGGTCGTTTAACTTAGCCTCTTTTTTTTTTCTTTTTCTTTTTTTTTTTTAATTACTTCTTTTTAGCTTCTTTTGTGAGGATTGATACACGCGCCTTCTGGAAAATTATACGTGTCTTCTCCCTGGGCTTTTATCGGTAGTTGTGCAAACCCTAACCGTTGCGGATCCGGCGGATCCAGTGGATATTAGGTTTGTGTATCTCTTGTTTAAGCTTTATGTGTGGATACTAGGTTTGTGTATCCCTTTTTTTGTTGTTTTTTTTATGTGCGTCTTATTTGCGTGTTTAAGTATGATAACTAAAAGTAAAGCTTTCCGTTTTGGTGATAAACTTTCGATCTTTCGATGTTTTTGGTGTGATTTGTTAAAATATTCAATCTTTTAACTTTGTAGGTAGATTATGAAAGATTTTGTTTTTAAGCTTTAATATGAAAGTAGTTGTAAATTATCGAAGATTCAACCTTTTAAGCTTCTAATCTTTCTTTGTTAACAAGGTTAAAAATCTTTGCTTTTCTATGGTAACAAGGTTTAATATATGTTCTGAAACCGTGTTGAAGCTCAGGATGTTCACCTTCTGAGTTGGATAATGCTTTTTGTTTAACTTTTTTTTTTCATTAATTTAGGCTGTATATAATGGGTGTCTTAACTTTAGTTGAAGGTGTGCCGTCCTTTTTATCGGCTGAATAAAACGTTGCCATTTCCAGAAGTGGTGTATGTGTTTTATATACGCGGTTTTTTTCGAGGATATTTATGTGAGGCATAATGAAAGTCGTTCGTTTCATTTAGCCCCATTATAAATATCCTCTGAAAAAACCCCGTAAAACGTTGGCAGTTCCACAAGAGTGATGTGTTGGATTTGTGAAAATGGGCTGTGATGATTGTTATAATATGGGGAACCTGAAATTGGTCGTTGAAAATCTGAGGGTAGTGGCAGGGCAATCACCGGAGGGCATAGTATAAATACCAACTATGCAACCGGGTCTGTTTTGCAGCCACGTTCAACTTAAGTTGTTTCTGTGGCCCTGTCCCCATTCGCAGGCCTGAGCCTAATTGTTTCATGGATCAGACTGTTACTATATATCCTTATAAATCGTTTAATTCAGTGCCGTTTTGACAGTTGCTGGTGACGGTGGATGATGTCACTCTTAGTTTTTCTATGTTACTAAGGCGATGATGATAACTTCGTACACTTACATTTTGTCTATGCGCGTTCGTTAGCGGGGCAACCAGAATTGTGGTTGCAGCCATAGCGTGCGTTTAATGTCGACTCTATATGTACATGTCTGAGCCTCATTTTTCACTGCCCTACTATAAGGGAGAAGGCACGTCGGTTTAGACGCTGCATTATATATATACTAATTAACGAACACAATAGGCTGGAAAATCTGAAGGTAGTGGCACGGCAATTGCCAGAGGGCATAGTATAAACGATAACTAAGCAATCGGGTCTGTTTTGCAGCCACGGCCAATTTCAGTTGTTTCTTTGGCCCGGTCCCCATTTACAGGTCTGATCGTAATTGTTTTCTAAGGCAGACTGTTACTGTATATCCTTATAAATCGTTTAATCAGGCGCCGTTTTTAAAAGCCTTGGTGACGGCGGATTATGCCATTCTTAGTTTTGCTGACTTTCTGAAAACGGGTTTTTGATTACTAATTTGCAGCCATGTTATTGACGCGATCATGGTAACTTTCTAAACTTACATTTTTTCAGTGCGCGTTCCTTGGCGTGGCAACCAGAAGTGTGGTTGCAGCCATGGTGTGCGTTATATATACATATCTAACCCTCATTCTTTAGTGTCCTGCTATTAGGGAGAAGGCACGTATGATTTTGCAGCCGGTGCGTGTATCAATCCTTATAAAAGAAGCTAAGAAGAAACACACACCAAAAAAAAAAAGGGTAAGTTAAAACACTGGCCTGGGCTAAAAAACGGGTCGATGAACGGACAACCCAAAACGACAATGCAACCGTAAATGTTAGTCTTGCCGGCTTTCTGAAATTGGTTGTTTGATCAGTAATTTGCAGCCATATTACTGAGGCGATGATGATAACTTTGTGTACTTACATTTTCTGAACGCGCGTTCCTTGGCGGGGCAACCAAAATTGTGGTTGCAGCCATAGCGTGCGTTTAATGTTGATTCTCTATGTACATGTTTGAGCTTCCTTTTTTAGTAGCCTGCTATATGAAAACCAATATCAAAAATATACCAACATGAAAGAATCGCACGTTCCTTGGCGGGGCAACCGGTATTGTGGTTGCAGTCATGGTGTGTGTTTACTGTTGGTTCTATATATACATATCTGTCCAGGGTCTCAAAATGATGCGTGCATTGTCTTTTTAGAATTTCTGTTTTTTGGCACATTTTTTAGCCTCATCCAGTGTTTTAACTTACCCTTTTTTTTCTTTTTTCTGACATTTAATGGCTATTATTCTTAGTTTTTGTTTCTTAAAAAAATGAACTTGCCTATCAATGATTTGACCTGGAACTTGGCGTGCCAATGACATGATGGCATGCAGTTGATACCATGCAACCTACTTTTTTGCAGCAACGCCGGGATTTGAATCTTTGTGACCTTATTCCATTTAAAAATCTGTGGCATAAATAAGCTGATATTATGGAACGATTAACACGCTGTCTTTTTAGGTTTCCGATTTTCATTAAAAAAAATATAGATGTGTTGTTCTGAGACCGATATGCTTATATGTCAGTACGGATTCGAATGATTCTGGGAATCTGAGTCAGAGGAAACAGGCTGATAAACATTTGGATGTAACATGGACTGGTAACCACTGGACGGTATAGTATTAATCATTGCTATGCAACCAGTCGTGTTTCCCGCCATGTCCTGGTTCAAATGTTTGTCAGATATCTTCCACGATGCCTGCGTTGTCGTTTTGGGCTTTGGGTATTTTGGGCCATTTTTTTATACGCAAAGGCTGGAAAATGATACATGTGTTTTCTGTGGGCTTTTATCCGTAGGTGTGCAAACCTTTAAATTCGTGGTCCCGGCTTATCCACTGCGTGTCTGATTTGCGTGTTTAAGTATCAGAACTAAAACTAAGTCTGGCCAAGTATGAGTAGCATATTTCCAAAAAGGTTTGCGTTTGCCGTTTATTAGTTACAATAGGCCATGATGAATCTGTGGCTTTGATTAAAGCAGCGGATCCCCATGTCTTGGCAGGCCAAGCTATTAGATTTGCAGCCACGCCGGGTGTATTCACTTCTTACGATTACTGATTAATGTCAGTTGAATGATATAGGTCATTGGATGTCTGAAATGTAAATTGGCACGGCAATGACCGGATGGCGTGATAGCATGCTTGCTATTATGCAACCGCGTTTCTTTGCACCCATGGCAGAATTCTCACCTTCTTGACCATTTACCATCCACAAATCTGAGCCTAATGATATATTGTATCAGTTTTATGGTTTTTATGTTTTACATTCATTGTTTTGGAATGTTTTTGTATAAGCTGTGCATATGTTTTATGCATGGATTTATGTTTGCAGCAAAGATCATACATAAAAATCTTGAAAAACTCATTGTTATGCTTATATATTCAGGACACGGTTCGGAGGTCGGAAATTGCAGGTACCTTCCATCTTCTAATACTCATGTTTTTTGCGTTTACCACTTTTATATAGATTTTTTTTGTTCGTAGGGGAGGGCCTCACGTTTCTAACGCATAAAGAGAGAATTGCATATCTCTATCATTATCACGATTCAGTGGTATACATGGTAAATACTATTATTTAGGATGTATAAGGTTCATTTACAAGACTATGCTGAATTAATTGTAGTACACGAGTCCGCTTACCCTTTTTTTTTTTTAACGCTAACAGGTTTCGCATATTCAGCAACGCCACTACATACTATGCATAGAAGTTAAATATCAATAAATAGACGGAGTATCGATGATGGATGTGCGGCGACCAAGCGCGGCTATTACTAAATTTGCATGGTCACCGTACATACATCATTGATACTTTGTCAATATTTTTGGGCTCCCCACGTTTTTACACTCACCTATCTCAGTGCAACGTATGTGCTCATATTGACAACCGATGTACATCATATGTGGTTGCTGTTATGATTAAATGCAAATGACAGATTACCAGAACCTTTTCTACCACTGGACCTGCCAAGGTGCGTAAAAAACATCTGCGGTTCACATTGATTATGTGCTTAAACTTTCTGATAACTGGCTTTCTATATGTAGACGATGGCAGGTTCAGTAATACAAAAGTTCCTGATAGTCAGTCCTCTGCATTTGACCATAAGAGCAAGTACAGATGTTCTACATCATGTGTCAATCTTAGGAAACGAACACTATCTGGTATTTTTTTTATTTACTGATACTAACAGTTGATGTTCTGTGCCTGTCACAGTTAATTTTTTCTCGCATATTCAGAACTTCAGTTCCAAAAAAGACCCTGATTAACAATAGGGTACAATTCTTAAAGAAAGATGAGAAACCATAGAGAATGGTGTGACAAGTGATTTGGTGCAAATTACTTCTTCGCACTGTCCTCTTCCGTTTCCCATCTTTCTTTCATAATTGAACCGCATTGTTGATCAGCACCTTTTGTGTAACTGCAGTTGCGAATATGCGAAATCAAATTAACTCTCACAGGAAAAGAACATCAAGTTTTAGTAGCGACAAATAAAATATACAAGTTACTGTTCCTTTCGTAACATTGACGCACGATGTACATCATTTGTAGTTGTTGTTATGGTCAAATGCAACGACGGGTTATAAAAGCCTTTTCTACCACTGAACCTGGCAACATGCACAAACGACAGTTGTGTTCAATATATTTCACAACAAAACGACAGTTGGTACAATCGGTTCCCTAAACCAGTTGGCTAATTCTAAACAACAACGATTGGCTACTTAAAATTTCACAACAAAACAACAACGATTGGCTACTTAACAATATATTTCCTCCGTCATCTTTAATTTGTCCGCTAATTCTAGTTCCCCGTCACCCGCTACACCATCATCCGCCCGTTCTTTTTCTTCCCAACACCAGCAAAACCCGATGCCATCATTCGCAAAATATTCAAACCAAAACCCGTTGCCATCATTTTCACAATACCCGCAAAACTCGATATCATATTTTCCACAACCCTCTTTCGTACCACAAATGAACTAAGATCAATATAACCAAATTGATTTAATACAACTTCAATAACAACAATACTTCAACCAAAGGAATCTCGGTAATTCTTCACACCCAACACAAATGATGCCGCCACCGTTTTACACGACTCACCACCAAACTCACCATAACACTCACAATCACAAGCTTCACAAACCGAGTCTTCTCCCGTCAGAAAAGGAAAAGGAAAAGAAAGAGACAAAAAGAAAACCGATGTCGTACATACCCGTTGGACACAAGCGGATGGAAAACTTTTAGCCGAAACCACTACAAGAAAAAGTGACTTTAGAGACAAGAGATTTTCGTCACAAACAGTACCAATCTGGTCACTAAACGTGATTAGTGACCATATTTAGGTGGTCACTTGTGGTCACTATAGGTCCGTCACTAATTACAATTAGAGACCAAAATCAGTTTCGTCACTAAATAGTGACCAAAACGTCGTCACTGATCAGATGGGGTAAATACAACTTCAAACCAATCGGTGACCAAATATGTGGTCACTATTCTGCCAGAGACCCAAATGGTGGTCACTATTTTGGTTGATTAGTGACCAAAAAGTGGTCACTATCCACAAGTTGCCGACAACAAAATGCTCAGTTTCATCATACCTTTTTTACTTTTAGCAAAACAGAAAACTAAAATTCTTAGTTTCTTAACATAACGCAAATCAATACCCATAACATACCAACAATTTCATCCGTTTGTCTACCATGTTATTAAGGAAATACAACATTGAACATGAATAAAGTCTAAAAACATGATTTCCAAATCTTTCATTTCCTGCAAATTCTATCCTACAAATCCTTTGCTGCAAATCCTTTCCTGCAACTTCTTTCCTACAAATCCTTCAATCCTGCAAATCCTTCAATTCATAATAAAGATACATTCAAACCAATATGAGTTTTTCACTTTCTAAGGAGAGTTCATATCAGATTCACATTAAAGATAACATTACAAACTAAACTCAAAATCAGTATCCTAGAAAAAGATAAGCAAAGTTCATGGTTATATTGCAATACAAGTGATGGATATAAACCAGGTTATGTTATGCTAAACCTGTATACGGGATCTCAGTCTGGAGTAAATTCTAGAGACAACTGTTGCGTTATAACTATACTGAAATAATCAACTAAACAATCAAACTTGTTACAAAGCAGATATCTCCCCTACACCTCATTTACATCAAAATTGATTGAATTTTAGCATCCACTAGCTGATGAACACCAGGGGATGGAATGGTAACTATTTCATTTGCTATTATCTCCCAAATCTTAAGAATCAAACAAAATTCAGCATGAGTGTGTTTTTTTATGTTTTGCTGCCGTCGAGATATTCTGTGCTCACACACCTCACCAAATACTTAGGCTCTAGCCAAAAAGTTATATAGCAATTAGGATAAAATAATATCACAAATGTAATTTTGTTAGAAATAATGCAGAAAGTAAGGGGAAAATTTATTTGTGTTAAAATATATACTTGTAGTAATCAGTTGAACTGTGTGGGTAGAAGTGACCATGGTTCTAACTTTCTAATTATTTTGGATCAAATTCTGACTTGAATAATTAGGTAACTAGGTTCAAAGCTGTTTCAAGTTTCTAACAATCATCAACTAATTATCTGACTTTGATTCCAAAAGTCACAATTATCAAAAGACACACTGAAACACCCCCTTAATATTCTAATTCTTTTGCACTTCTATGCTCTTAATTCAAGTGTCAACTGTACATAAGACTCATTTTGGTATCTTGTTAACAACTTACCGATCCTAATAATTATACCTCGTACCATTTAATATGAATATTCCTAGCGTGGATTGACCCAACTAACATCAGCTGACATTAGCCGAAAAACAGGGTTACCTTTGGTTCAAATCTGTTCAAGTTGCAAATAAGGTGGCAGAGGAACAAGACAGGAGAGACGGTTACCGCTGCTAACTCTACCATCAGAGTACACTACTGTAATATCACAAACTATAGCCACAAAACTGAGAGCAAAATCAGCAAAAACAAACTAATAAAATTACATCAATGCGAGTGCAGAAACCAGGCAACAAGACTGCTGTTAACTCTACCATCAGAGTACACTACTGTAATTTTTAACGAAACTAAAACAGCATAGCATTTTCTGCCAAAGACGAAATGGTGGTCACTATTTAGCATAACATAACTTAACAGTATCCTAGAAAAAGATAGGCAACTTAAACTCAAAATCTTTAAACGCGTAACTTCATCCCATTTACCAAGATTCATTCATATTACTATTTTGCTGAATCATTTACATCTAAACTCAAACAAAATGTCTCTAATATTACTATTTTGCTGAATCATTTACATCTAAACTCAATTAAAAATGACTTGTTTATATACCCATACACTCCGCCACCTATCCATCTTGACATCTATGATGACTCAGGACACAATTGCTATATTGATAAGGATCTAAGGCAAAATAAAGGAACTGAAATTTCAGAACTTACATTTGTTTGGGAGTGGAGTCTAGATAAACGAGTTATCTCTTCCATCATGAATTTTAATTGGCCCTTGATCTTTTTATTCTGCTTTTGAAGTCGGCGTTGTTTTTTATTCACAACCTTCATATTCTCTTCTAAAGCCTTTGATCTTTCCTTTTCTGACTCTAAGTCCAATCTCAACTTTTCATTGCCCAAAAAATTCCTTGTAGATGCAGAACGCCCTTTAATATGTCCAGGAATATGATTTAGTTGTTTCAAACATATCTCTGTTGGTGTTAAAGTTGGTATATCAACAACTTATGTATTAATTATGTAATTTTAAATGTTAGGCAGGAAGTAGTAGAAATTACCAGAGTTTTTTCGGCCTTCTCATTGACCATTTTCTTTGTTTTTTCAGAAAAAATGTGCAATTTCAAACTGTCCAATTGCTGTTACGTGTTCCCCTTTTCTCTTTTTCTGTTTCATACATATATCATAATACAATTCCAAAAAGACAAAATAAGAAATAGATATATTAATTATTCATAAAATTAACTCACCGTATCAACTCTTCTCGCAGTCGAAAGGGTGCCAACTGCGGGTGGAATTTGGTTGAAAGATCTATATTTTCTTGTTTCTAGCGCTTATCTTCTGTGAAGTTAAAAGTTTAGACAACATTATAATTTGAAATACATATTCTTTATCAACAAAATGTTACGTACTTAGAAAAAGAAATAAAAATGAGCTTATAACCTAAAATTCTTCGCTTGCAAACCTCTCACACAAATTTACCCAATCACTGGTTTGCACACCGTCTGGGGGATGCATCATTGCCTCCTCTTTAATTGGATATTTTTTTAAATGAAGGTGCAATTTGTGCTGTTTGTTCTTATGTTGACTCGCTAGTTGTTTTTGCATAGCATATTCCATCATGTCACACGTTTCATCATAGTTCGAATTTTCCTAGAAGTACAAAAAATGTTAGCAACTTTATGAGTTTATATACATATGCGGATTCTTTACTGTCGCACACATCTATAGATATCCAACAAATTAAATTAATAAAATAGGCTACATGTATATATCCGACTTATTTGTGAGCATTTTAAAAATAACACTTACTACACATTTGGTGATTATATCCCTCTTCAATGAATCAGGTTGTTTCTTCCATGTTGTACCATCTAGTTTGGCGAACTTTCTCATTACACATCCTCCTTTGGTAATAAAATGTTGAGCGTCTTCCCCAACAATCTTTCATGAACATTCATCAACCTCAAACACCAAATTCTTCTTCTTGGAGCGGCTCTTTCTGGTTTCACCTAAAGCTCTAGACTCTTTCCGAGTGATGGTCACGCCTAAACATAATATTCCACGAAAAAAAAACTATTTGGTTAATACAATATCACACAATAACTACATACTGTCTTTATTTTAAAAACATACCGCGTGAAGTTGAACCAATGTTTTCTTCATGTTCATCATCACTCGTGTCTATCTCAGTTTCTGCATAATCGATTTCATGAGTGTCTTCCTGCTCATCTTCCTCCCCTTGGTTTATAACTGTTACAGGACTTTGACAAGAGAAAGAATTCCTATTTTCTTCATTTTCCAACCAATTATATTTTGTATGTCTCTTTTGAATTGGTTGATGATGTGGAGGATCACTTCTGGTAAAAGACTTATGAAGAATATGCTCTTTTTATACCACACTTTTCATTGGTGATTACTAAACGTTAAAGGTGAAGAGCCATAACACATAGTTTTTTTGGAATAAACTTTCAAGTCTCACCTTGGGCTTCCCCTTCTGTTGTTTCAGTTTTTTATTACTTGAATTATGCATCTTGTGTTACGGATTGGCTGGAACTTATCAGTCAATTTGAGTACAGCAGCATACCAAATCTATATATAGCACAAAGAAAAACAAAAGTAGATAAAATAAAACAAGAAAACGCCCAATTTTATAAACTTTCAAGTCTCACCTTGGGCTTCCCCTTCTGTTGTTTCAGTTTTCATGATGCACTTTATTTTCATGATGCAGATAGAAAGATTGTATACTTGTATTGGTTTTGATTAGTATACTGACTAAAGGTATTCTTTTGGTTGTTATACAGAGCTGGTGAAGATGAGTGACCAGACCATATGCATAACTCGATGGGGGCAAATAGATGATGGGTCTGAGTATTGGAACAGAGCCTCATATTACCAGTTTTATTAAGTAAGCTAATTTAGATGGCATATTCAAATTAAGTAAGCATTTTCATGTAGAATGAGTCATAAACAATCATATAATCAGAGTAAGTTTAAACCAGTTTTTACCACAGTAATTATTAAACACATAAGAAGCAGTTTTCATAATATCAGTCCCATCAAAACACATATAAATCGATTAGTTTGCTTTCATTAAACACTACATTAACCACATTGTCTAATCCTGGCAATGTATGCTTCTGATCAATCTTATCAGATATCTCGAAAACTATAGTAAACCTAATATTCCTATAATCATCATATCACCATAAACACTTCTATAACATATCAGTAACCCTCGATTGGAGTTGACTTGGAATAAATTAATAGAGGCAACAACCATTAAGATATATCTGGAATCAACTTCCATTAGAATAAAGCAGAGGGATATTATTGTTAAAACATACATGTGTCCCAAATTGTAAGTTTTAATCTTTTCCCACCAACTGTAAACTGCTTGATTTTGAAGTCAACACCTACCCAACAAATACAGAGTCAAATAAGTACAAACTTAAACAATTCATGAGTATGACAGAAAGATACACCTATTCCTCTCTTCTGATCTGATGGCTATAAAGAATGTTTGGATACTATTGTACCACCAGACAAAAGTTTAGACACTCGATCATTTTTAGGTATTGGGCTAGAAAGATGATGTCACAAGCATAACATATGATTAATGTCTAATGGTGGTCAAATGCACTTAGTCAAACCACATTGTGTCGTTAACAGCTAGCAATCAATATTTCTTGCCTAAAAATTGCAACCAACTCAGGGAATATTATATATGGTACATACATGTAGTTTATGTTGAAGTGCCTCAAGAGGTCCTGTGGGCTTCTCTACACCTCTCTGCCAACAACAACATATATGTAAGAAAGTATTATATATATACAGCTAAACAGAGGATTAGCAATAACTAAATATTAAAACATATCAAAACTTCGAATCACGAGAAACACTGTATAGAGAAGAAAAAAATACCTCCGTACCTGATATAATACATCCACACATCAAATATTAAAACCTAATAACATATTAAAGTAGAAAGAACACATGCAAAGTTCTGGACATAAATTGTGTCCTTTAGGCCTATTTAAAAGTTCTAGATGTTACATACTTTATGCATAATACATCTGCAGACATATACGAGACACTAAATATTAAACCTAATCTAAATCAATATAGTCTTCATGTGACGATTCACCTTCCTGTGATGATTCCTCTATTTCAGAAGATTCTAAATCAGATGGATCAGTTTCTTCATCTATCAAATGACGGTTTTTACTAGATTGTCCAGTTGAGTCACCACTAAGGGTTAAGGCATCCACCAATTCCAATGGAGTAGAACCTCTTATTAGAGAATATTGCGTGAGATTCAAATCAACATTTAGACTCAAAGGTGGCTCTTCTTCTTGATATACGTCTCCCACTGGAACATCAAATAATTTGCGAAGGGGATTACTTAGTACCACATGCCAATTCTTGCCCAATTTAAGATCGGGTACATAAAAAACCTGTTTGGCTTGAGATGCAAGAATGTATGGTTGATCTATGAACCATTCTCGAGACATATTTATACTTAGAGTTCCAGATTCTTTATCAATTTGTAATCCTGTCACATCACTGACCCTAAACCATTTACACTTAAACACCAACACTCTTTTATTTTGTCCTAAGTATTCCACCTCTAATACCTCCTGTAATATCCCATAAAAGTCAATAGTGTTTGTCCCATAATTTCCTGGCACTACAACCCCACTATTCTGTGTTTTCCTATTCGTTTCACGAGATTGAGTGTGGAACTTATACCCATTTACCATACATCCACTATACGCATTCACTGAGAATGGTCCACATGACAAAACCCGAATTTCTGAATCAAATGACTCTGGACAATTATTCACCTAAACAAAAAAGCATGTAAAGTATTGGTTAACAGAATTTTAAAACTGTCAAATTTAACTTTAAAAACGATAAATTTCTAAAGTAACTCTTACACGTTGTTGAAGCCATGAAGCGTAACGTTTGTCATGAAGTTCATTTATATTGTTACAGTTTTCTTTCTCTAGTTTAAGTTTGTGTTCATTGCATAAAGTTTGAATTAAGCAACATTATTATATAACACAGAGAACAAAAATTATAAAGAAGAAAACATACTTACTTTATAAGCTCCACCATTTCGTCGCAGTTATTTAAAATGTAAGTATGAATCTTCTCCAACTCAATATCACTTATATTAGATATAGTCTTACTGCCTAATAGGCGCCCTTTGCAAGAAAAAACAGAAATGTCACCATCAGTATCCACCATCTCATTGTTGCGCTCAACCTTATTAAAGATAGTTTCTACATCATTCAGATACATCGAACAGAAATTTAGACATTCACTGTCTATGTATCTCTCAGCGATACATCCTACGGGACGAGCTGTGTTTTTAACATACGCTTTTAAAACTCGCATTTTCCTGTACAATGAATAAGTAATTAGCACACACCAAATCATAAAGTGTTTCAAACATTTAATAACATGTTTTCCTCTCAAATGGAAACATCCAACGATACTGAGGTGGACCTGCTATCTTTGCTTCGAATGGCAAATGAATCAAAAGATGAGTCATGATGTCAAAGAACGATGGAGGAAATATCCTCTCCAACTTGCACAGGATGAGAGTGATATTTTCTTCTTGTTTCTCAAGTACATCAATATACATGTTTCGCGCACATAATACTTGTATAAAGTCACTTAGCTCGTACAAGACAAGTCGAGCTTCTTTTGTCAAACAACCCCTAATTGACAAGGGCAACAATCTCTGGATGAAAACATAAAAGTCATGACTTTTCATGCGAGACAATTGGAATTCTCCCTCTTTTATGCATCTAGAAATATTTGAGGCAAATCCATCAGGAAACTTGACTGAAGTTAGGAAATTTAGAACTTTTTGTTTCTCGTCCTTTGTGAAGTGATAGCAGGCCATTGGCATTATGAATGAGTTACCATCTTCTACAAGATGCAAGTTCTTTCTTAACCCCTTATCCATCAAATCCTTATGGGATTTCCATGTATCTTTAGTCTTACTCTTAATATTGAATAATGTGCCCATCAAACTTTCTGTCACATTCTTAACAACATGCATGATATCAATGTTGTGTCGCAATTTCAGTTTATCCCAATACGGAAGCTTGAAGAATATGCTCTTTTTATACCATCCTTTCTTTCCTTCTAAATACTTACGCTTTTTCTTCTTAACAGAACAATATGGCTCACTAATAGTACAATCTACATCATGCAGAACTTCAAGTCCAGACATTGGTACAATCGGTTCCCTAGTTTCCCTTGTCCCATCAAAATTCTTTCTATCCTGTCGCCATTGGAGTGAAGATGGCAAAAACCTTTGATGACCCATGTAACATACCTTTCTACTATGACTCAAGTAACTAGATGATGTTTCATTCATGCATATTGGACACGCATTGTAACCCTTAACAGTCCAACCAGATAACATGCCATACGCCGGAAAATCATTTATAGTCCACAAAAGGGCTGCACGTAACGTAAAATTTTCTTTTCTATGCGCATCATAAGCATTGATACCATCCCATAAATCATTTAATTCGTCAATGAGAGGCTCTAAGTAAACATCAATATTAGTTGGTGCTTTGGGACCTGGAATCAACATCGACATGAACATGTATGGGTCTTTCATACATTTCCACGGAGGAAGATTATATGGGACAACAAAGACAGGCCATATGCTATACGAACTGCTTAGGTTACCAAACGGATTGAATCCATCTGCTGCCAACCCTAAGCGTACATTTCGTGGATCATTAGCAAATGAAGGACACACTCTATCGAAATGTTTCTAGGCCTCACTATCTGCAGGATGTCTAGCTATGTTATCATCGTTAACTCTTTTATCCTTATGCCACCTCATGTCATTAGAGACTTGCGGATCTATAAACAACCTTTGAAGTCTAGGTTTTAAAGGAAAGTATCGAAACACCTTTTGTGGTACATTAGGTTCTTTTTTTTTAATCGAGGTTCTTTACACTTATCATTTGGACATTGGGTAAATGATTTATACTTACCTCTATAAAGAATACAATCATTAACACAAGCATGAATTTTCTCCCCCCAAAACTTCAAATCACGTATGTACTTTTTTGCTTCATAATAGTTCTTTGGAACTGAGGATGGAGATGGAATTGCTTTTTTGAATACGTTAAGTAAGTCAATAAAGGACTTGTTAGACCAACCATGTGTTGTTTTCAAATGTAAAATGGTAACAATGAACGAAAATTTCGAATAACTTTGGCATCCCGTGTAAAGATCTTGATGCGATTCATCTAATAATCTACGGAGAGTTTCTAAATCTTTGTCTATAGTAGATGAAGATTCACCACTAGTCTTCCATTTATCACCCCACCTACTTTGACCTATGTTATCTAACATCTCATCAAGGTCGTCATCATCAACATCATCATTATCAACATTCATATTATCACTACCCACATCCTCATCATTAAATGATACATGATCATCACTATCATCTGAAACATCACAAGACTCCCCATGACGTGTCCACTCATCATAACTAGTAGAAATTCCATTTTGCATCAAATGTTTATAAACGGTAGATTTCTTATGGTCACGAAAATTATTACAAATTTTGCAAGGGCAAGGAATATCTACTGATTTGTTTTTGTCACGATAGGCAAATCTAAGAAACTCATTCACACCAATTTCATATCGCGGGTCGGTTAACCTATGAACAATGTGCATCCAAGATTTATCCATCCTGAGAGAATATATGGTATTACGACATGATAGTCAAAAATATGCTTAATATCAATTACTCTACAATTTAAAAAACAGTAGCAATTTAAAAAACTCTATACATTGTATTATAATATCAACATGCCTGATGTAATCACCAAACTTAAACCAAATTTATCATTTACGGCTCATTTACGTCAAAAATATCCTTAATATCAGTTACCCTCATTTACGGCTCTAGAACCACCCGACCATTTACAATATACTGATGCATTACAATGATTAATATGAACCATATATCTTAAAACCACATAACCAAACAAACATAAATGCACACGAGCTTCATATGCCGCATTTTATTTTTCGCTAACCATATATTGTATATTTGTATTAGAAAATACCTACTAATTCACAAGTACATGTGTAACAATAAAAACATAGATCAGACCTCTAAACATAGATCTTAATACTTCCCAAGAAGAAAGCAAGATGATCCACAGCTTCATTCATAAAACTAGTGAACTAATTGTTCACATACATTTAATTTAGTTTTTTTACTTGATATTTAATACTATAGTAACATATTATACGCTTATACAACCGCTCACACACATGTGCATATCTATTAAAAAGGAAGACTAGCTTAACGACCAAGCATTAGAAGACAAAAGAAGGGAAGTTCCAGGCCCTGGTACAGCCCTATCCTCAAAGGGTGATAATCAGACAGTGCCCCTCTTGGACCATCATTTTCCCTTTAATTTCAAGCCCCACCTAGTTAAAAACAATGCTCCAAAATATGCACATTAATTATGTTAGACATTTCATCAAACACCTTTGGTGCAGCTTAACATTGAGAATTGTTTCAAAACCTAAGGCTATTCATTATGTTAGACATTTCATCAAACACCTTTGGTGCAGCAATTACAACTACGCTACTTACACTCGTAAATCAACTGTCTATCCTAACTATGACTCAGCTCTTATTACTTACACTCATAGATCAGACAGCAACAAATCAAAACCTATACTCAGCTCTTATTACTAACCTAACATCTCAACAGAAACAAATCAAAACCTAACCTAACATCTCAACAGCAACAGCAACACAAATTAATAATGGTGAAAAGTGCTTTTGTGATGAAACCTGATAAGTGAGCGAATCAGAATTGTGATGAATTTGTGACGCACGAATCAACCGAGCGAATCCGACTCTTCTTCTTGTGATGAATTGTGATGAATTTGTGATGAAACCTAATGTTGTATTATCGATTAAGTATGGAGATCCGGCTCTTCTTCTTGTGAGAATAATGGAACAGTAGGGGGTGAATTTTATTTTAAGTGATAAAAGGGAATAATGGAACAGTAGGGGGTGAATATTATTTTAAGTGATAAAAGGGAATATGGAACAGTAGGGGGTGAATATTATTTTAAGTGATGGAGATCGGCTTTCAATTTTAAGTATGGGTCGACCCATTTGGAAATGGTATTTGGATCTAAAAAAGATATTAGGCTCGTGTATATGGACTTTTAAGTATTTGACAATATCTTATTTAAAGCATAGTGTTACACCGATTCTTTTGTTGTATTTTTACATCTATTTATACTTATCTTGCCATAATAAAATGTTTCAAAATGTATCTAAATTCACTTTTACACAACTGATTTTAGTCGGTTATTATTATTAATATGTTAAATATGTGGCTAATAATCTCATCTATATTATGAATTAAATATATTCGACATGTAGTTCGGTGAATAATTAGTGACCATCTAGCTCGTCACTATTGATTTAGGAATGACTAAAAATCAGTGACGAAGGATTATGTGGTCACTAAATGGCCTAAATAGTGACCAAAATAAAAGTGGTTACTAAATTCTCGTCACTAAACACACTTTTTCTTGTAGTGAACTTACAAATATCCGAGGACCCAAGACTTGGCATTGACCAAAATTCAGACTCATTTTGGGCAAAAGTTACAAGTGAATACAACCGCAATACAACCCACCAACGTAACGAGAGTATCATCACGGAAAAGTGGACAACGTTGACACGAGATTGCAACAAGTTCGCGGGGGTTGTAGACGAACATAAACGGATGAGTGATGAAAACGATTCGACGTGACTAGCTCGTTGCTATAAAATATTTAGAGAATTGTGGAGGTTTGCGTTTGTCCACTATGAAGCATGAGAGGTCTTGAAAGATCACAACAAATGGCGTGGTACCAAAGCGATTCAACCCGGAAAATGCGTTCATACGACCGATGACGTTGAAGAACCGAATGAGCTATTTCGAGATGATACAATACCACGTCCTCCCCGTAAGCCAAGACCTACCAAGAGTCAAAAATCGGACTCTACGCGTTCGGCGGGATCTTCGTCTAGTAGAGAAGCTTTCAAGGAAATGGTCCAAGGAAGAGTTGAGGCAAGAACGTGCTAAAAAATTGATTTATCAAAACTCAAAAGAAATTCGAGGTTTAGCACCGAGGGGATGAGCTCGGAAGATGCGGCAGGCATCGAAAAATCAAAAATGACATCCGAGCAAGACATTTTGGCTCAAATTAATATTTGTCGTATCGTAGTTTGTATTATTTGTCGTATCATAGTTTTTAATATTTGTCGTATTGTATCGTATTTTTAATATTTGTAGTATCGTACTTTTTATTTTTTATGTATTTGTAATTAGTATCATTTTTTAATATAGCGTATTTGAATTCAAGTTTAAAATGTGTTTGTAAAAAAAAAAAAAAAAAAAAAAAAAAAAAAGATAGTTTGAACCAATAAGTGTTATTGGTTTTTTTTTTGGTAAAAGCAATAGAATACCAACGAACTTTCAAAAAAGTAACAAGTTGAACCATTTACTTTTTTATTGCTTACTTGACCAACGAACTTTCAAATTTTAATTCGACTTGAAACATTTCTTTAGACCGTTAGTCTTCATGTGGCAACGTTAGTCCTATTAGTCAACGAACGTTTGCAAAGTTAGTCCTTTTATACAAACGATTTAGACCGTTAGTCTTCATGTGGCAACGTTAGTCCTATTAGTCAACGAACGTTTGCAAAGTTAGTCCTTTTATACTAACGATTGTTTTTAATTAACTAAAAATTTGGAAAAAAATTTAAAAAAATCCGAAAAATTTTTAAAAATTCAAAAAATTTATAAAAATTTGAAAAAACTTATAAAATTTCGAAAAAAATTTTAAAAAATTAGAAAATTTTTTAAAAATTCAAAAAATCTTTAAAAGTTCGAAAAACTTATAAAATTTCGAAAAAAATTTAAAAAAATTCAAAAAATTTATAAAAAATTCAAAAATTTACAAAAATTCGAAAAATTTATAAAATTCAAAAATTTTAAAAATTCAAAAAAATTTATAAAATTCAAAAAATTTTAAAAATTAAAAAATTATAAAAATTTCAAAAATTTATAAAATTCGAAAATATTTTAAAAATTAAAAAAAATTTAAAAATTCAAAAATTTTTATAAATTTGAATTAAAACTTATAAAAATTTCGAAAATTTTATAAATTTTCGAATTTTTAAAAATTTTCGAAATTTATAAAATTTCGAAATTTTTTTAGAATTTTTATACTTTTCGAATTTTTAAAAATTTTTTTCGAAATTTTATATTTTTTTGAATTTTTATAATTTTTGAATTTTTATAAATTTTTGAATTTTTGAATTTTTAAATTTTTTATAATTTTTTGAATTATTTAATTTTCGAATTTTTAAATTTTTTTGAAATTTTTATAAGTTTTTTTGAATTTTTAAAATATTTTCGAAATTTTTAAATTTTTATTGAATTTTATAAATTTTTTGAATTTTATAATTTTTCGAATTTTTAAAATTTTTTTGAATTTTATAAGTTTTTTGAATTTTTTATAAATATTTTTGAATTTTTTAAATTTTTTTGAATTTTATAATTTTTTGAATTTTATAATTTTTGAATTTTTATAAATTTTTTGAATTTTTATAAATTTTTTGAATTTTGTAAATTTTTTATAATTTTTGATTTTATAAATTTTTTGAAATTTTTAAATTTTTTCAAATTTTTATAAATTTTTTGAATTTTTAAAAATTTTCGTAATTTTTTAAAATTTTTTTCAAATTTTATAGTTTTTTGAATTAAAAATTTAATCGTTAGTATAAAATTGTCTAACTTTTAAAATTGTTCGTTGCCTAAATTTGGATAAGTTGACATGAAATAACGCTAAATCGTTAGTATAAAAGTACTAACTTTGCAAAGTTCGTTGACTAATAGGACTAACGTTGCCACATGAAGACTAACGGTCTAAAAAGTATAAGGAACTTGAAATTTTTGAAATAGTACGTTGTCACTAAGCTAATCTAAAAGTAAATGTTTCAAGTCGAATTTTTGAAAGTTCGTTGGTCAAGTAAGCTAATATATTAGTAAATGGTTCATTGATATTTTTTAAGTACGTTGGATCATACTTTATTATTTTTTTTTTTGTTAAGAAGGTTTTTAGTTATTGGTTTGTTATTGAGAGAGTGATATATTACGCTAAAATGACACACTAATAAGTGTTATTCGTTCTGCACCTGGCTCTCTAACACCAAAAGCGAAAACACAAATATCAAAACAGAAAAGAAAGCTACAACATTGCAACAGCAACAGCGACGGTATATATAACATCCAACAAATTCAAACTAAACTCACAACCAACATTCACAAATGAATCCAAAGTACAAACTCAAAGAAGCAATAGACACACTCCTCAAACAAAAACACGCCAACACCCAAACATACACACAACTCATCCTCGAATGCATTCAACAGAACGACACTCATCAAGCCAAACGTTTGCAAACACACATGGACCACAACCATTACGAACCCACGTCCACTTTTATCCACAATCGTCTACTTGACCTTTACGCGAAAAGTCGTAGCCTTATAGATGCACGTAAACTGTTTGATAAAATGGTAGTGAAAGATGTGTATAGTTATAATGCTATGTTGAAAGGTTATGCTAAGGCAGGGTGTTTGGATGGTTTGCATGGCTTTTTTAAGGACATGCAACGTAGAGATGGGGTTTCGTATAATATTGTGATTGCGGGTTTGGGGAAGGGGGGTTGGACGAAGGAGGCGTTGGAGGTTTTTGTTGAGATGGTGAGAGAGGGAGTTGAGGTGACCGGGTATAGTTATGTGAGTGTTTTGAATGTGTGTTCGAGGGTTTTGGATTTGAGGCGTGGGATGGAAGTGCATGGGAAGGTTGTGGTTTGTGGGTTGATGAGGAATGCGTTTGTTTGTAATGCGTTGTGTGATTTGTATGCCAAGTGTGGTGAGATTGATGCGGCGCGTTGGTTGTTTGCTAGGATGGGGAATAGGAATGTAGTTTCGTGGAATTTGATGATTTCGGGTTATTTGAAAAATGGGTTGGTGGAGAAATGTTTGGAGTTGTTTAGTGAAATGAAGGTGTCGGGCTTGAAACCGGATATGATTACGGTGTCGAATGTTCTTGGTGCTTTCTTTCAAATAGGACGGATAGATGAGGCGCGAAAGCTTTTTACTGAGGTTGAGGAGAAGGATGTTATTTCTTGGACTACGATGATTGTGGGGCATGTGCAAAATGGGAAAGAAGAGGATGCGTTGGTGTTATTTAGTGAGATGTTGAGGGAGAATGTTAGGCCGGATAAGTTTACAATTTCTAGCGTTGTTAGTTCATGTGCCCGATTGGCCTCTTTATATTATGGTCAGGCGATTCATGGAAAAGCGGTTCACTTGGGAGTGGATGATGATACACTTGTGTCCAGTGCCCTTGTTGATATGTATTCTAAATGTGGTGAACCGATTGAGGCCCAGAATATTTTCAATACCATACCGACCAAAACAATCGTTTCTTGGAATTCAATGATTTTAGGTTATGCACAAAACGGTAAGGATCTAGAGGCGTTGGGACTCTACGAAGCAATGTTGAAAAATAATATGAAACCAGATAGCATTACCTTTGTTGGTGTTCTTTCGGCTTGTATCCATGAAGGACTTACCGAAAGGGGAGAACAATACTTTAATTCAATGACAAAACGATTTGGAATCACACCAAATTCAGATCATTATGCATGTCTTATCAATCTTCTTGGCCGTTCAGGCTGTACAAAGAAAGCCGCTGATATAAGTAAGGGCATGCCTTACACACCTAATAGTCTAATTTGGTCGACCCTTTTGTCCATTAGTAAACTCAATGGTGACATCGAACATGCAGAGATGGCAGCAAAACACCTCTTTGAGGTGGATCCATCTAATGCCGAACCTTATATCACTCTTTCCAACTTATATGCTGCTAATGGTAGATGGAAAGATGTAGCTGCCATGCGGTCTCTTATGAACAGCAAGAACATTAAGAAGTTTGCTGCGTTTAGTTGGGTGGAAATTGATGGAAAGGTGTACAAGTTTGTCTCAGAAGATCGAACTCATCCTGAATCAAATGCTATTTATCGTGAGTTAAATAGGCTGATACGAAAGCTACTGAAAGATGGGTTTACTCCAAACAAAAATCTGGTTTTACATGATGTTGGGGATGATGAGAAGTTTCAGTCCATATGCTACCACAGTGAGAAATTAGCTCTCGTTTATGGGTTAATGAGGAAGCCAAATGGACAGCAACCCATTAGGATTATAAAGAATATTCGAGTTTGTGGTGATTGTCATTTGTTTATGAAGTTAGTTTCAAGAGCAATTGGCCGCACAATCATATTGAGAGATTCGAATAGATTTCATCACTTTGCGGAAGGATCATGTTCATGTAAGGACCTTTGGTGATCCTCTTGAGTATTGACTTTTGTTAACCATTATGAGAGTTACTACGTTGTAATAGTAAAAAGCTGAGAAGAAGCCATAAACCGATTGGTAACAATGTTTTCTCCCTTTGGACCGTAAGGGGAAACCACAAGTACCGACCACAGGCAGGGCAGCACAAAACTTCAAAAATGGGATGAGTTCATCACATAAATATTCCTTCCCTTGTATATTGCACGACACACTGGATCACTTACATGGTAAGTTAAACATTAAGATTGATGTATGTATTTCATTGTTTGATCATATTAAATGTTCTCTCAGGATATGCATATGTTTCATGCTCAATATATTTTAATGCTGAATGGTAGGTAGGAAAGAGCTCAACATAGAATGCAGTGAAAAGATGTTCTGGTTATTCCTATTAATTTTCCTTAATCGACCAGGGGAGATAATTATTGGCAAGTGTTTGACAATTTGACAAAGTTATACAATTACTCTTTAAAAATGATGATAGAAAGAAATAGAACCCTAAGCAATATCATGAACGATTTTAGTGATTGAATTGGACCAATTAGTAACATGTACCCATTATCAGTTATCTAAAAGTTGTAGCTACTTCCAGGGCGAAATGGAATTTGATGCCAAAAAGACCATATTATAGGGACCATAGGGTGAAAATGATCGTGATGATTGTCAACAAATTGTCATTTGGCTTCTGCAATGCTGTTTTATCATAATAAACTTAAGTCCTGGACTGTGGAATGTGGCTTCCAATGGTTTCTTGTAGAATTGGCCAACTGGGCAGGTCGGGTGGGTTGGGCAAAGGGTCAAAATGGGCTCGGGCTACTTGTTTGAATAAAATGATTTATATTTTTTTATTCATTATTATAAATACACTTGGGACTTCTTACCTGGTTTACCCGACCAATTGACCCGTTATACATAAAACATAATTTAAGTCAGTTTGTTCATAAATAAATGGGTCGAAATTCCCACCTTTAGTTTCAAGGCATCCAGTAGTTATCAACTACCAGTTACTTAACATGCCACCGTGATGTATCTCATAAATGTCTTTTGATGTACTTTTACCAACATTATTTTAGAAAACAATCGACCCTAAAATGTTGCATCAGCATAAGATGGTGTTTTGTATTATTTCTATGGAGCTGCAACACGACCAGCTTATTGTTGTGTGGACTGTGAGTTTCATATATGTTTCACCGTTACTTTTTAGTAAGCAAGAAAATGAGCTTTATATATGATCCAATTGCTCTTTAGGTGTTGGTTTAAACCAAGTGGTAGTTTAAGCTTTTGAGTGGGTGTGTGATATTCGTAGATTATGAGATGTCCCCAATCTGGTTTTGACCAATTAATAAATTTTGGGACACAAAAATTTATTGACTAAATATACATCTCTGTTCATCAAAATGAAAAAGATGTTAGCCCTTTGTTGAAATTCGAGCTCATGTAGCTCTATCAACTTGAGCCAGGTAACAAACTATATTCACTATTGTGGGCCAAGTTTAGCTAAGTTTCATTCTATGTATTTTCCCTGTAAACAGATCTGGTTCGCATGATTTGGAGGTCAAGTGGTTAACATGAGAAACTAGGTTGCCAGTCGTAAGATTTATGGTTTGAACTTTACGTTAGAATTGACCTATCTATAACTACATGGTACCATGCAACTTCCTTAAACCCTGTGGAGTTGACTTCTGCTATTGACGGTTACTTTATGACTAAATGGATGAATTTATGGTTTTCTATGTGTTTGATCTTAATGCAGCTTGATCGCTTCCAGAAAACAATGGCAAACAGCTAGCTGAATCTGGTGGAATCACTAAATATATGCCTTTATGGTAATATATTCTGTTTCTTTTGCTCATTATTCAGTCTCTCAGTATATAATTGTTGTTTTATTGCATAAGCTAATTTATTTCTGTCTCAAACTTACTTATCTTATGTAATTTAGTTCAATAAGGTATTCAATTATTTGTGCGGGGTTGTGTGATTACTCACTGGGGTTATACGTAATCCATGATATCAATGTCATAATTCATTGAATCTTAACTTCTTAAGTTATTCAATGTTAAAATCCATAAGCACTAAAACAGGCATGGGCCCAACAGGCAATTAGTTGCCCACATGCTTCTGGGTGGATTGGAGGAACGGGCCAAATTCGAATAACCAAACATTAATTTTGAATACTGGAGCCCGAAACTTAACATGTAATTTTGATGTAATATTAGGATGTACAGAAATTTTGAGACAACAATGATGATGTCCTTTGTAGTGTAGTCAGACATGACAATGTTTGTTTATGATTAATCGATAATAATAATCGCCTATTAGAAGATGGAACTCATAGCTTAAGACTAAGAGTACAATTACTACTAGCAGGCAAGTGATTTGTTATTTGGTTTACACTGGTCTCTCTATATTATCATTTTTAGGATTTGTGGATTGACAAATCTATAACCAATATGACACATGCATAGCTATTTTCGTCTTTTATTGTGTGTCTTCACCACCAGTTTATACTCAACTCCTAGGCTAAAAACTTGCAGTCTTCGGCACCTAAATCAAAATGTATTTCTAAACATTAGTATTATTTTGGCACCTATGACTGCATTATTCACCTTCTCATGAATATGAATACTAATATCAGTTTCTGTGTCCTAGTATATACTTTGTTTATGCAAGTCTTGTATCCAGCACTTAACTGATTAAGATCAGAAGGTACGAGTCCAATTGTGTACCCTTTTAAACTGAACAATTTTTTTATGAAAATAAACATTACTTGCAACCAATGTTTTAAAAACCGGTTCGAACGGCGGTTCGCCGGTTCGACGGCTCGCTGGTCGGCGGTTTTTAAACCCGTTCGACGTGACGGAAGCATGGCGGTCGACTAAAAAACCCGTTTTTAAAACATTACTTGCAACAAGATGCATGGTAGTCAATGTAAAACAAGGTGAACACCATTATCTGCTTAACCCAGTCCAGCGCTGATGTAAATCCATTTTTACTGTAATTTAACATTTTTTGTAAAATGGAATAAAGTAATAAATATTTGAACTATGTTGACAATTAGAACACAGCGACCAAGTACATAAAATTTACTATAAAAAAAAGACAAACATCAAACCAAGCCAACACATTTCCCTCTAAATCTTTGACCAATTTAAGACTTTTCCATCAGTCACTGATCACTTGGACAACATTATTCTCAATCCAGTGTCAGGTTTATAACTTTATTCACAGAAATTTTAAGAATGTTGAAGGTTCTATCATCCATCAAGGGTCCTTTCCTGCCTTTGAAATGGAACGTCCATGTAACTCTAGTAAACATATCTATAAGTTTATTGGCAAATGTAACTCTAGTAAACAAAATCATATTTGAGAAAGCCAAATAAACTGATATTGAATGAATAACGGTAGATGAACATAGAATATGATAAGTTCATGGGTAAATTACAGCGTTGGTCTTCAAGGTGTGGGCGGATTGCTAATATAGTTCTCAGATCTAGGGTTTCGCACCAGTAGTCCTTAACATCACGTTTTCACTCCCTAACGGTCCAATACCTTAACGCTCGTTAAAAATCTCGTTAGCTGCAAGGGGTTTTTCCTTTTCTTGTCATTTCTTATCCAAACACCCTATAACACTGTTGGTCTCTAACATTTCCAATGCTCAAATTCAAAAATATAGTCGTTATATTAATGTTTTTTAAAACTTTTTTTTTTTTAAGAAAAAAATATATTTTTATAAATTCAATTCATCATAACATAAACCATCACCACAACAATTCATACCCTTAGGAAAGTCATTAGTTCATAATGAAACTACATCAACTATTGATTCATCCCTCAATAAATAGACTCTGGTTGTGTTTTCTTTTCTTTAACATTCACACTATGGCAAAATCACTCAAACGCTCTAGTTATGATGCTATTAGAGTTGTGTTCAGTGATTTAACTATGAAATGGAAAAGATCTATAACCATATCTATAAGTTTATTGCGATGAAGATTTTTTTTTAAATAACTTTAGCACTGTTATGATCAAGTTTAACATACATGAAAACATAAAGTTACTTTATATTAATACATGCCTAACTGAAACTAATTTATCATAATTGTACGTGATGAAATTATATATTAATGGAAAATAAGCTTTATTTTGAAAATGCTTTCGACATTTACCATGGTTCTTTGTAAAAGTTATCAAACCCATTTTTAATTGATTATTTTATTGTATGATACTATGATTTAAGGTTTTAGATATCAAACATCATTGCCCATCGTTATTGTTCGTATATTTTGAAACTTCATTGTCTGGTTTTTAAGATAAGCATATATAAAGGGAAAAAAACATGTGCGTAGTTAAATTGCTTCACATTAAGGACCCGTTTGGTTTATAGATGGGTTTAGATTAGGATTTTGATTTGAATGTAAAGTTGTAGATTAGGATTTGGATTTGAATTTGAGGTAGCAGAGAGAAAATAATATTTAAAGATATATTATATATTAAAATAATTAATAAATAATATAATATTTTTATTTTAAATATAAATAAAAGAAAATTAGTTAAATTTTTTAGAGTAAATTGCAAAAACCGTCCCTATGGTTTGTCAAAATTACAGAAATCGTCCCTGGTCTTCCATAATTGCAGGCGGCGTCCCTGTTACGAAACCTTTTGATCATTTTGGTCCCTGGTTTTAACTGGCGTTAAGTGGATTCCGTTAATAGTTACATGTTAGCCCTTTTTGGCCAACGATCGTTGCAACGTTCATCCTTTAAACTAACGACCGTTAATAATTTAAATTTTTTTGGTTTATTTTAGGTTTTTCGATTTTTATATACATTTTTTTATAAAAAATATACGTTTTCCTATATGTTTTTATACACTTTTACATACGTTTTTATATACATAGGCCGAACCTAATATTAAACATAAAGCCCTTAACTATTTATCAATCTATTACATATAACTATGACCAACACTTTACATAAAACGTATTCCCAACAATCTCCCCCTAAGGGTTTGTCATCATAGGTTGCTTGACGTCTTCTTTGCTTCTTAGGCGTTGACGTTTCATGTATCTTTGTTCTTTATTCTTGTTCTGTGTGATGTGATAATGTTGTGATCTGCCTTTCATCAACGTCTTTGACTCTGGTGTCTTTACGTCTTTTCCACCATGCTCATACTTCTCTTAACTTTGATCTTGGTACTTCAAGTGATTCTCATTCTTTAGCTTTGATCTTTGATGAGAAGTGTCTTTGAACATTGAATGACATTCTGATGTTGGTATGAGCATGTAGAGATGGAATGTTGTTGATGATAATGGTGGTAATTATGGTCACAGCTAGCTGGAACTCTGGGTCTCCATGAGTACCTGCATGAAAACAGTTAGCAATAAAGTTTCCGGCACTTACACGTTCGGACTTCGAGATAATTAACAGCATAGTGTGAAAACTCTCTCTAATCCTTATAAAGGCTGTTCCTGAATCGGATACCCTCAAGAGGGCTTACACAGATATACCGAAGTATATCAACGATTCAGGGTGAGCCGCTGAAGTATACCGAAATATCACTTCATGACTGTAGACCATTTGAAACCACCGCGAACACTAAGCGTAACCCACAAGGGATTACCGAAGTGACCTGCTGTCAGGGCTATTTTATGTTGACCCTGGCAGGGATTTCCATTCAATCACTGAGAATTACACTTGTAAATTCTCTCATAAATGTTCATGGAAGATTGCTAGGATCTGCGTAGGACTCTTAAATTTACAACTTGTATTCTTAATCTTGAATAACAAGTGTAGAAAAGTTTAAGTGTTCCTAAGAGATCTTTTGATGAATCTTGTGGCTCTAGACTCGATTAGTGCGTTTTGATTTTAGTAGTCGGAGGCATGAAGCAGAGTGCCTCCTTTTCAATATCAACACATCTTGGAATGAGAGGTCGATATATTATACGAGTTTCTCCGTAAGAAATGAAACAAGTCCTTTTGAGAGAACTTGAGTGGCTAGAAGGTTAAGTGCAGTGCGTTACTGGGTCCATGACGTCTTTGTCTTCAATACCGGTGTCACCTAAGTGACACATGGTAGCATATGAATTGAACCCGGTTTCTGCCCTAATTTGAACTTTTGGAGGGCTATTTCTTTTCACTCTTTTCTTTACTTTTCTTTTTAATTCTTCAACTCCTTCTTTCTCCTTTCGTTTCATTTTTTTTTCCAATCATACCTAAGGACTTCTAGTACTAAACTATTGGAGATGTCCTTGGGTAAATCCCTCCGACTCTGACGGATCTAAGTCGAGTTGATGTGAGATTCCTTACTTTTGTTACCATATTTTAATCACACTTTCCACTTTCATTTTCTCCCCCTCAAAAATAACATATCTATGTTGTTTTAGAAGAACATTTTGATTAAAATATGATTTTTGAGGTTTGTGGGAAGAAACGAACAAGAACTTATCATTTTGAACAAAGATTATTTCAAATACTCCCCCTCAATTGGTGATATAACTTTTTGAGGTTTTGATTACGAGAGGGAATACTTGTTCTTTTGAGCAAAATTATGAAAAACTTAAGAAATTTGATTAATTCTATTCAAAAGTAAGAAGCTTTCGCTCCTTATATTAGGATTGAGGCACTGAAGCGTACCTTAGGGTCCTTTTTTTTACATAGAATGGGTTGTGCACTGTTATATGTACTCAAACCATTTTATAATACAAAAAAAAAAAAAAAAAAAAAAAAAAAAAAAAAAAAAAAAAAAAAAAATCCAAAAGAATACCCAAGTTTTACATCAATCAAGCCTTCTGAAAGTTGAGAATTCTGGATCTGGTCTTCTAAAGTTCTGGATTGGAAATGACGGTCTGCCTCCAACATAACTTTCCAATCTTCGCATCTGATCTTTGAAAGTAAGCCTCTTCTCTAGCTTCAAGATAAATTGATGAACTTCTCGTAGTTGAGGAGTTGTTCACCTACTTGTCTTGTACAGCTCTCGATCTCTCAACCGAATGGCTAATCTGTCTCGAACTTTCTTGAGTGTGTGGTCGCAGAACTTATGAATCTCCTTGTATCCCATGAAGCAGTTGATGGTGAGATCACTTTTGTAGACGAAACCAAAGGTTGGGTCTTTCTTCAGGGTATACTGGGGTTCTTGATTGATCTCTGGAAGATGTAATGTTGGTGCAGTTAAGTTAAGCTTCCATTGATAGCTCTCGACTCCAAGTTGCAGGTCTTCAACACCTTCTTGAATAATCTTTCTTCTGATGTAGTAAAATAGGGAAGTGCTGAATGCATACAGAAGTTTGGTTGAGAAGTGATGCATCTTTCCTTGAACTTTAATAAGATATATATCTTCGATGTCGTTGAGGTTCAAATCTGGGAAGTCTGCTTCTGAGAATGTGTAGATCTTTTGATCTTGTCTTCTATCCCTGATTTTGTGTAGAAAAGTGTAATCATACTTCTTTTGTGCTTCGATGCTTACCACGGCAATGATTCTGAGATTGCTCATCACTGGTGTCGGTGACTTGGCTACAAGTTTGCTTTTGTACCAGGTTTGTCTCTTTTCATACCAGTGGTAGATTCCCAGATGCGCATCTTTATCATACAGCACTTTGTTAGTGACGAAGAGGTTTGTTGTTGTTTCTTCGATGGCCGGTTGTGGGTATCTTGCAGCAGGAATCAAGGTTATAGACGTTGCATACTTGGGTTGACAATTTACGTCGTGTTGGAGAAGTTCAAGATCGTTGTTGAAGAAGAAGCTGTAGGGAACAGCAGGATGATCGGAAGTTCCAACAACTGGCAACAGTTTTGTCCAGTCTATAAAATATGGTTTTTTCAGTTGCGAGGTGTTATCAACCACATAGGTGTCAGGATTCATCCAGCTGATATCATTTGACATTGCACGGGCAATGTTTTCCAAGTGATATTCTAGTTCAGCTGCACTTGAAGATCGATCTTTAAGCAAGTTGAAAGCATCATTCTTTATTCGACGAAGTTCTCCTTTAGTGATCTTCTTGATGCGTGGATCACGTTTGAGTTTTTGAGTAAACTCAAGTTTGAGACCTTCAATCATTGAGTCTTCGTCGATATAAGGTTGAGAATTGACGAGTTTATCAAACCATTCGTATCCTTCAGTTGTGTCATCTTCAAGCCATGAAACAACCTTAGACTTTTTATCTTTAGGCTGCTTGTCTTTCTTAGACTTTTTATCTTTTGGCTTTGGTGGAGATTCTGGTCGATAGTGAACTCGTTCTAAGTCATCCTCTTCAGCGAACTTGAAATGATGTTCCATTGCTGTGGGTCCGGATCCTGATGCCCTTGGTGGATATTTTGCAGTTGTAGTGGTTGGAGATGGGATAACTGGTTCCTTGTGTTGAGATGAAGAACCACCGACAGTCTTTTGTTTCTTTGCTTGTGAATTCGGGTCGGGGTCTTCGTCGTCCCTTGGTCTTTTGTCTTTCTCAGCATCGGCTTTGCATGATTCCTTTGAAATATTTGCCGCGATAGCTTCAGAGAGAGCTATTTCTTGAGGAGTCAAGGTTGTGAGACCCGATAATTTGTCAAACAACTGAATCTAAAGTTCTTCAAGTGTTAGTTCCTTTGGCTTAGGAACAGTGTAAAGAGTCAGAGGAGTAGAAGTGATTATGTCATTAACAATTTGAGTGATGATTAGCTTGAGTTGCTCCCTCAATGGTTTGAGTTGATGCTTCAAATCTTTAGTGACAACTTTTGGTAGATTAGTGTGGAGATACTTTTCAGTGTATTCTATGATTGACGTGTCCACATCTTTGCATAAATACTCATCCACCTGTTGTTTGGTCTATTGAAGTTCAATCATTTGCTCTGTTAATCCCTTAACCATGCTTGTGAGAGTCTCCAGCTGATCCTTCATCTTGTCCTTCTTCTTTTGTCGAGCCTGTTTAACCGCTTGTTTGACCTTTGCTGAAGCTTGAGAGACCAATGGATTCAAGGGTTTCTTGATGGATTTGCTTGTTGATGTTATTTGTGTTGGTGGTGGAAATGAATGAGTTGAAGACTCAACGATATTTTCTTTAACGGTTTTGTCTTTTGGTGAGGTTGGTGGAGAATCTGGAGGTATGTCATCAGAAATTGGAGGAGATGTTAGTTTCCTTTTCTAACTCTGCATCCTCCTGCTCTTTCTGTTTCTTCTCTTCCTCTTCCTTAGCTTTCTTAGCTAACTTCATCTCTTTAGCAGCCTTTTTCACGTCATCGTCGGTCACTAACTCCATATTGTCATCATCGTCTTCATTATCCATAACAAAATCATCCGTGTGATGATATTCTTGTTGGTCATCTTCGGTGGCCATGTCTGTGTCTCCTTCCTTACCGAGTTGATTAACCGGATCAGAGGAGACAATCTTTGAAGAACCTTCACCCTCACCGGGTCGATTAACCGGAAGAGGTTGACTTGTCATGCTGTCACCCCCATCCTTGCCGGGTTGATTAACCGGAGAAGGTTGAGGGTCTTCTAAAGCAGTGGCCATGTCGACATTATCATCCTCATCATCACTAAGTTCTTTATCTACCTCCTTGTACAACTTTTCCTTTTCTTCTTACTTCATCCGTTACAAGTGTCTTTAAGCTCGTTTCCATAGCAAGTTTGGTTGCTACATCCTCCTTGTAGACAACTTCATCTTCATCTGACTCGGTGTCAGAATCTGATTCACTTGCAATATCAGGTTCTTTATCCGGTGATGGATTGGGCTTAGCAACCTTTGTGGGCACATATCTTTTCTTTAGTCTTGGCGGTGCAGGTTTCTTTTGCTTTGTTGTGCTTGTCGTGCTTCCAGTTTTTCTACCGCGTTTGCTTCGGGTTTTGACTTCTGAGGGTTCAACCTCATAGTGAAGGAAACCTGCCCTTCCAACCTTGAATGCTTGATCATACTTCTTATAAGCAAGTTTTTCTGGATTTTTTCAGTGAGAAGATTATCAGGAAGTCTTTTCCCTTGTTTACGAGTACACGTTGCCTGAACATTGATTTTGTTAACGGTTTTATCCAGGGCAATTGGGTGTTGTTCGGTGTCATTCAGACGACGGGAAATATCTTCATTATCGTCAAGAAAATGGTGGATGATTAACTTTGTGAATCTGAAAAATGGGATTTTTGTTAATGAAGTGAGGTAGTGGCTTTGAATTTGAAAAACTATGTCATCCCAGATGAGTTGTGAATAGTCAATTTGCTTTTGATTTACGATTCCCCAGAATATCTGAAGATGAGAGAATCGGGGATGATCGTGACCACTATCTCTCCCTGTAACTGATCGTGCCAAGATATAGTATATTGTTCTCCATGGTTGCGGAATGTACTTGGCCTCAACCTTGGAGAAAGACTTGAGTGGCTTTGTTGGTTGTTCATCATAGCCAATTTCTCGCAGAAAGTCAAGAACAGTCTTTTCTGATGGAATGTCATGGAATCTCATGCTAGGTTTAGGAGCATCAGGTAGAAGCAGACATATGCGAAGATAATCGATGTCAACCGTGACTTCTTTCCTATCCATCTTGTAGGCAAATGAATCTTCATTAAGGCTGAGCTGAATAGTGTGCCAGAGCTGGTAGATGTAGAATTCAGGGACACATGCAGATTTTTGCAGCATATTCTTGCACTTGTGATTCCTCAGAATCTCAATAGCAATCTGGCATGACGGTTCAGAACACTTAATCTTATGAAATTCAACCCGAGCATTGTTACTGCCTATAGTCACTGAGTAACCTTTTGGGAAGGTGTCTTCCCTTGTGAGCGTTGGTAGTGGTTGTTGAGCAGCCATATTTGGTAACTAAAATGACAAATCATAGAAACAAACATACAAAGTACATATATGTTAGCACATTGAGACAATTTTGACACTTTATATGACCCTATGTTTGAATTCCATATTTTGTTTGTCTTTGATTTGTGATTTTGATTATTTGTGAAAAATACTTGTGACACTATCAAGATTAATTTATGGAACAAGTTCACAATTGACTAAGTTATATAAGTTGTTGCTTATTATGTCCAAGTTCCATGTACAACCATTAACAACAAGTTCTATGTCCAGCCACAAGTATAATAACATTCTGAAAGTTCGATGGATTTAAAAGTTTGATGAACAGTCCACAAGTTCGACGTAATTTTGAAAGTTAGATGGATTTATGAATGTTCGATGACATATCAAAAGTTCGATGAAACATCAACAAGTTCGATGGAATTTGGTCAGATTAACCAAACTTGTCATGTTCGATGGAATATGACATGTTCGATGAATTTGACTAAGTTTGATGAATTTGTCAAGTTTGATGGAACTTATATATTTTCAAAGTTCGATGTTTCTTATACAAGAAACATCGATGGACACTGTAGACGTACATGTTCGATGGAAATCAATCGAAGTTTTGTTTCCTGTCCAATTAAATCAAAATCACAAGTTAAAATTCATTTCAGACCACATTTTAAGCATTACTAATGACACTCAAACAACTTTGGATCAAAACATATTCAAGTTCGATGAACCCTGAAGCACCACATATCGAACATGAATTTTTCATGTTTGATGTTATGTAAGAATGTTTCAAACATGTTCCTAGGGTGTTTCTAAACTCATTAGTCCAAGTCTTAACACTTTTTATCTACACATTCAAAAGATTGAACCTGAACGTGTACATGATAAACCCTAAACATCAATCCTTAATCAAAACATGTTTCTGGGTTGATTCATTGATCAATTGATATTTCTTAACACCCAATAACCCTTTCCCACATGTTTAATTAGATCATAACACACATAAATAAAAATCCCCAAATAGGGACGTATGAACCCTAATTCCAAGAATCATTCAATTCGTGTTTCTGGGTACGATTAAAGGATTTGAACATGTCAAACACTTGATTTTAACCATAACCCACCACAAAAATTAACCACAAACACTCAGAATCGATTTAACCCAAATCGACTAAAACCCTAAATCCAAAATTAACGATTGCGGAAAATTTAGCCGTTAGATCTTAAAAATATCAAAAACCGTTTCTTATATTTGCTCAAAGATCATGAAAACACTTTACGGATTTGAGATTTGAAGCTTGGATTTGTCGAATGATTATTAGTCGTGGATTGTGGCGGTTGTGATATTAAATGTTTTGGTGAAGTGCAGTAAATGCAAGCACTATATTTGTTTTGTTGAAACTTTATTTTTCAAGTTTTGTCACTTTTGGTCCTTTAACTGTTGAATTTGCATGGTTAGTCCTTTAGCTCACAAAAGTCTAAACACACTCAATATCTTTTGAGAAAAAACAACTTTCAATACTCCCCCTCGATTTTAGAATATGAGTAAAATTTGAGATCAATGAGGGTATTGCAAGGATAGTATTACCAACACATTCTGCAATCAACATCCTTTTTGGAAATATGCAAGTACAAATTTTAAAGAAAATATTAAAATTTGAATTTCATACTCCCCCTCAACCCTTGTTCAGGAAAAAAATGACTAGTTTGTTTAATTGAACAAGATGTTGATGGAAATTTTGTATTTGCATTTTTTTTATAAAGAAAAAAATGTAAAATCTTTTTGTTGTTTTTGAAAGTTTTATATTTTTGTATTTTGTTTTTGATAAAATATTTACAAAAGTGTTTTGATGTTTGAATTTTCAATGATATTTGAGAAAGTTTTCCAGATCTTCTGGAGTCAAACATCGCATACCAATTTGATGAACTAATTCAACAAATCTTGCATGAGGCAAGGCTTTGGTGAATAAGTCTGCTAATTGGTATTCTGTACCCACAAAGTATAATTCAACTGTACCCTTTTCAACATGCTCCTTGATAAAGTGATATCTGAGAGCGATATGCTTTGATTTTGAATGTTGAACAGTGTTGCAGGAGATGGCAATGGCACTCTTGGAGTCACAGTACATCGGGATTTTGTTGAATACATAGTCGTAGTCCATAAGTTGTGATCTCATCCAAATGACTTGAGCATAGCATGCTGACATGGCTACATATTCCGCCTCAGTTGATGACAATGAAGTGCAATCCTGCTTCTTTGACTGCCAAGATACTAGCTTATCTCCAAGAAACTGAAGACCACTAGAAGTACTTTTGCGTGTATCTAAACAACCTTCATGGTCAGCATCTGAAAAGGCTATTAGTTCAAAACCAGAATCCTTCGGATACCAGATCCCCAAGTTAATGGTTCCCTTTACGTATCAAAGGATACTTTTAGCCTCAAAGAGGTGTCTTTCAGTTCGGTTTGACTGATAACGGGAGCATAGATATACGGCAAATACTATATCTAGTCTGCTGGCTGTTAGATACATGAGAGACCCAATAATACTTCGGTTTCACTATCCGTGTGAAGTCTTTGTCATGTCATGACTGGATTATCTAGATTACCAATCACATTTACTAAGGGATGATCTCTTGTCCATTTGTGTGTTGAAGGGTGATGTTGATAAAAGGTGTGCATATTAGACGGATCCAAGTTGCGTGTAGACGACTCTGCAATATCGGGAATGGTTGGAGCCGGAGCAAATGGATTGATGAAGGCATTTCCGTCATAATCTGCAGGTGCGGGTACTTCTTGTTCAGGTTGATCATCAACTGTATTTTCAGTGTTGGAAGCGGTTTGTTCTACTATTGTCGGAGATTCAATTGGAGGTGCATTTGTTGCAATGGTCGTAGTAGTTGGTGCAGGTGTATCAAGTATAGGAATATTATCAGGTGGTGCAGCGGAAACATTAGATACATCTGGTGCATGACATGCAAATGAATCATCAAACAATGGAGCAAACAGGGTTTCCAATTCTTGACGGTTTAACGAAAGAGGTTTAGCTGATTGATCAAGAAAGTTTAGACGGTTGGTTGCGGTCCTAAGTTGTTTTGCTCAGAAGCCATTTTCGTAAGTTCATCGAAATTAGCATAAATGGTTTCCACGATTTCTCTAGTACGGTGATTCCAGATGCGAAAGCCTTTAGAGTTTTCACAGTATCCAATGAACACACCGATGTCAGCTTTAACTTTGAGCTTGCCAAGGTCTTCACGATCATTATTTGGATAACAAAGAGCACCAAATACATGAAAGTATTTTATATTCGGTTTTCGATTATGGACAAGCTCATAAGGTGTTTTGTGGTGGCGTTGGTTGGTCATACAATGGTTCTGAGTGTAGCATGCTGTCGAGACAACTTCTGCCCATAAGTAATTCGGAAGTTAAGCATTAATCAAAATCGTTCTTGCAGCTTCCACTAACGTCCTGTTGCATCTTTCAACAACCCCATTATGTTCTGGACTTCTTGCAATGGATGTTTGATGTTCAATTCCCACTTCTTCAAAATAAGCTCGAAGAGTTTGATTCTTGAATTCAGTGCCGTTGTCTGTTCTAACTTTTCTGACCGTATTACGAAGCTGAACTTGAATTTTCTTGAGAAAGATGATGATCATAGGAGGAGCTAGATCTTTACTTCTGAGAAAATACACTCAAGTCCATCTGGAGTAGTCATCAACAATTACAATAATGTAGCATTTAATCATCTGTACGCACATTGGGCCACACAAATCCATGTGAAGTAGATGAAGTACGTGATCAGTACTTGGTCTGTTTTTTAGGGAAAGTGTGCACGAGTGCTTTTTCCTTGTTCACATGCGGGACATAAGTGATCTTTGGAAAAACGGAATCTTGGAAGACCGTCGACTAGCTTGTGACGTGCAAGTTCAGTCATGGTTTTGAAGTTCAAATGAGAAAGTCATTTGTGCCATAACCATGATTTTGTCAAAGTTACTTTGGAGAAGAAGCAATCATATTAGACATTGATATTGTGTAAAGACTTGTTTCACGAGAGCCTGACATTAGATCATTTCCTTGTAAATCACGAACGAAGCATGTTTTCTCCCTAAATGCTACTTCAAAATCCCCATCACAGAATTTACCGACTGAGAAAAGATTGTGACCAAGGCCTTCGACATAATACACACGACTAATTTCGATGTTGCCATTGACATAATCTCCATAGCCCATGATAGCAGCGAAGTGATTGTTCCCGAATCTGACAGTGCCGATGAACTTTGAAACAAAGTTTACTAACAGTTTGAGATTGCCTGTCATATGTCGGGTACAGCCGCTATCAACAATCCATAGAACGATTTGGATCACCAGCATCACACGAAGACGTCGAAGGTGGAATAATGGTAAGGGTGGAACCCAAAGAATTTGTGGGTTCCGTTGGGTTAGAAGAACACACATTAACAATTTTAGGTATCCATTTAAAACTAGGTGTCCTTTGTAACCAACGTTGCCATGTCCAGCTATTTTGTGCTTTTGTCTTAGTGAATTCGCTAGGTGATTGCACTATCTTAGGATTTTTATTCGCAACTATGGGAGTATCTAAGGCATTTTGAGAAACAATAACTGGCGGTTTTCCTAGCACAGACTTAGAAGCATTAGTGGGCCTAGAGGTATTGGCAGCTGTAACTTTCCTATTACTAGATAAAAGAGATTTTGCAACACATTTCGTATGATCAGCAGATAACATGCTTTTACGACAGAAAACACAAGAAGCATTAACGTTTAAAACATTCAAAGTCTGAGCATTCGTTACATCGATATTAGAATTACAAGTTTTTAAGTGCGAATCTAAATCAGAAGCAACATGTGTTTTATTCAAATTCCTAAGTTGATCTTCTACTTCTGGGGCTTCTAGTTTCCCGCTTCTACGTTGCAAGATCCTATTCTTCCATTTGTTGCTCTTACGCTTTGATCTGCTAATGCTAGTAGTGGTGACTATTCCTGTAGAAGTGGAAGGAATCAAATTAGTGGTCTGATTTGTGTTAGTAACGTTTTGCCTAGATGTGGTGTCTAGCTTGTACATTCCTGGTGCAATCACATTTGTGTTAACAGATTTTCCTTTTTATTGTAATTGGAGTTTCTCTTTTAATTCAATGATGATGTGTTGCTGATCCAGTGGTCTCCTATCAAGTTCTCTATTTAAGCGAACATTGGCTTCATGGTCTTTCCTACAATCTGCGTTTTCTTTCAAAAGTTGAGACCGAGTCTTTTTCAAAAAGTCATAAATTATTTTGTACTCATTTTTTAAATTCTCAATTTCTTTTTCATATTTGAGCAATTGACACTGTAAGACTACGTTCTCATCATCAAGATTTTCAACTTTTGAGGACAAATTGTTTTCAAAACCCATATATTCTTTTTGGTGTTGTAAGGCTAATTCAAATTCAATGCTTTGAGCCTCACACCATTGAAGTTTCTGTTTTAGTTGAAGAATCTCTTTTGAAAGTTTACTTTGAACATCATCATTTTGTTTAATGATTCTCATATTTTCAGCTTTTAAAATCTCAATCTCGTGTCTCAACTTTTCATCCTCAGAATTATGGTCAGCAATAAGCAAAGTATTCCAAGACTCATAAATAGAATTCATGATCACCGAGATAATGTCAGAACTGAGAGCATCTTCAAAGAGTTGATCTGCTTCATTTTGAAGAATTTTGTTTCGACGTTTTTGTTTGGAAATTGAATTTTCAGTTGTATTGAAAATGTTCATCATAGATGACACTTCATTTTGTAGTTCCCGTTCCGAGTGTGTTGCACAAAGACGCAAATGTTGGACATGAGGTAAAAATTGTGTTTGAAAAATTTGTCTCTATTCTTTTGCATAAGCAGATTGAAAAGTTGAAACAGTTATCTCAGAATTACGTTCAATTGCTTGTTCCAAAAATTTGATGTCTTCCATAAACGTGTCAAATACCGAAGTACAAGGCAACGTTTTGGTAATGGTTGAATTTCACTAGAGGATGGTAAAGGGCCATTTATTTGTGCAACTGGTTTAACGGGACCAACATCAGAAGTAGATTCATGAATTTGAGTAATAAACCAAGGTTGTTATGTTTTTTCTTTTTGAGGAACAAAAGTGTCAAAAATATGAGGCAATTTTGAGTAATCAAATGGTTTATTAAACTTAACATTGCTCATTTTTGATCGACTCTCGTCTTCCTGTTCCTGTTCTTCCTCACAATTATATACAACAACACGCATAATTGAATCATCAAAGAAATGTTCTGCACTATACAACTTCGAATTTTCCTTGAGTACTCTGTTTAGAAATCGTGGTTTATCATCACCAAGAGCAAAACCATGCCCTTGGGGATTTTTTTTAAAGTAAAATTTTGAATTGCTGTTATAGACTCACCAGTTTTGTAAACAATTTTTTGAAACTCTTTTAATTTACTTTCCAAATCTGCGATTTCATCAAGATAAGAATCAATTCGTTTCCTAGACACTTGTTTATGTTCAGAAAAACTAGTTTGACAAGTTGACAACTCCGTTTTTGTTTTTGAAAGTTCAGAATTGAGGTGTTCAACTTGTTGTTTGAATTCAAGTTTTTCTTATTCCATTTGAGAAACCAAGTTATTTTTGGAAGCGACTAACTCTCGTAGTTGATTTTGTAATTCTTGTTCTTTGACGTATGCATTTTGAAAAGAAACTTCAAAACTTTGTTCGCGTTTAGCTTGTGTTTCAAAATTCATGAGTTGTGTTTTAGAGAACTCAAGATCCGCAGTTAATGATGCAATTGCGGCTTTTAATTTACGGTTGATTTCATTACATTTTTCAACTTGGGATTGGGTGGTCATAAGCAAGGTCATGAGTTCTGGATCTGGATCAGACGAAGTTCCAATCTGTTCAAGTTAAGCATTGTTAAGGTCCTCAATTGGATCATCAAATGTAACAACAGGGTTAATTCGATCATCTTCCTGAAGAGTTAGCATTGAATTGTCTTGAATAAATTGCTGCTTGTCTGATGCAGATGCAGATAGAGATACAAGTTCATGTATGAGACATGTATTTGGATCGGGTACCTGAGACAAGCCATCAGTATCATAGACTAGGCATGTGTCACTCATGTGAAGTTCCTACATGTTTGCCATCAACATAACTGCTGCATTAGCTTCCAAGTCTTCCATATCATCATCTGAGTAAGCATTTGCCATGAAATTGTTTTCTTTATCAGTGAGATTTCCACAAGCTTCGTCCTTAAGTGCAACAAGTAATGCTTGTTTGTAAAAATCACTTCCTTTGGTTCTTGGTTTTGGACATGCATTAGCAGATGACCCTTGCCATTACAGTTGTAGCACCTTATCCCCGTATTCCCATTTGATGAATTTCCAGTTTCAACAATTTCAACCCTTCTTTGAGGAGCACCTGCATTGTTCCTATTTCTACCAACTGTATTAAACACTTTTCCATTTCCTGAATTATCCGCATAACCTCTAGAGCCCAGCTGATGTCCATAATTAAGATTCTGCGCTTCCACCCGTCCATCTTGTATAACAGCTTGATTCCTTGTGTTAGATGAAGTATGAAGACGATTGTTAGATTTGTTTGAAAATTTGCTGAAGGCTCGAGCAATGAGAGCAAATCCTTGATTCAATGAATTGAATGCATCCTCGTCCTCATCATTTGTTTGTGTGTAGAACATGGAATCTGAGTTGTTGTATGGAACTAGTTGAGTGTCAGTTGATTGATGTGAGGACTCATATGGAACGATTTGGGTTGAAGGTGATTGTTGAGGGTAAGCAGAATGGTTAGGTGGTGGATATGGAGCACAATATGATTGAGCCATAAGTGCTAACGAATTTGAAAGTGTAAGCGTTGCATGCATAGCTCTATCTTTATGAACCTCAGGTTGATGGTGCTTCAAATAGTCATTAAACAATCCATAGTTCGCATTATGATGATTTCTGGCTTGTTGAACAAATGTGACATACTTTTGCCAATCAGGACCTAGACAATTGAGAAACTTTGTGTTGATTGCAATCTTTGGCAAGATGATGTTGTGTCTGTCCAAGTCATTAATGATGTTTGTGAATCGATGATAATAAGACTCGCGTGACTCCCTGGATCAATCATGAACATTTCATATTCGAGATAAAGTTTGGATTCCATGTCTTCTTGGTTAAGTTCAGTGCCTTCCATCAAGAGATGTATATGTTCCCACATGTCCTTTGCAGTTTTATGAGCATCAACACTTCGGAGAATTGGATTAGGTATACCTAGAGCAATATACTCCATTGCAAGTTCATCAGCTTCACAGTGAAGTATTTGTTCTGCTGTTAGTTGATTCTCAGGAAGGGTGGTAATAGTTTCAGGTCTTGGAGGAATAGCTTGTGGATCTCCAGGAACATTTATTGTTGGCATTTGGAAAGGACCTTCAAGTATAACCTTCTTCAGATATTTTCCATGAGGTTTCCTGAGTTCGATGAACCTAAAGAAGCGACTTGCCCATTGAACATAATTTCCAGGAGTGAGCATTGGAGGTCGTTCAAGTGATCCAGCTTCATGAATAGACTGTTGGCTACTGATTGCCGCACACATTTGAGCAAACCAATGTGGTTCTTTAGATGGAGGAGGAAATGTAGTTATTGATTGCATTGCAAATTGTAGTAGAAGATATGGTTGTCGTTGAATGAATTATTGTTGTGGAAAGAATTGTTGTTGTTGTGGGTACTGCTGTTGCTGAGGATACTGTTGTTGCTAAGGATACTACTGTTGTAGAGGATACTGCTGTTGCTGAGGATACTGCTGTTACTGAGGATACTGCTGAGGAATGTAGTTGAAGTGAGGTGCTTGAAACATGATTGTGATTGTTAACTTGTGTTTATGATAAAATGGATCTTGTAGATAATTGTAAAGTGTGTTGTAGATGAGATTTGGTTTTGGTTTTTTGTGTAAATTTGATGTCTCTGTAAAGTTCGATGTCAATGTTCACTATTGTAAAGTTCGATGTCACTGTTTACTGTTGTAAAGTTTGATGAGTTTGATAAGTTGCAAGTTTGATGAAGTTTACAAAGTCTAAGTTCAATGAGGTGAGATGCAAGTTCGATGAACACACTAAAGTAGATTAAATTATAAGTTCGATGAACTCAGCAAGTTTGATGAAAGTGCATGTTTGATGTAAACTGCAAGTTCGATGAAAATGCAAGTTCAATGAGATCTATCTAACTTATACAAGCTAGAAGATTTTCCCTTAGTCGAAGTATTTCACAAGCTTATACAAGCAAGGAAAGTACTGAATAAACCACAGATCGTGTAGAAGAAGTGTCTTTGTTGAAGTTCGATGAGCCTTGTTCTCCAAAAGTTCGATGAACCCTAACTGTGCAAAGTTCGATGATCCCTAACCAAAAGTTTGATGAAACCTTATGTTGAAAGTTCGATGAACCCTAGGTGAAAGTTCGATGGAAGGACAATTTTTTTGGAGATCAATTTTAATGACAAAACACAAGCTTCTAAACTAAACCAACCGATCAAAAACCCTTAAAATTACTTAAATAACAGGAAAGTTGTAAACTTTAAGCTTTAAACTATAATTTGTAAAAGTTCAATGAAACGTAACAAGTAAAACTACGAATAAAACTTGTAAAAACTTAAAAGAACTTAACTTTTGACTAATAACTAGATCTCTAAACACTAAAAGAGCCTTAAAACTTGTACAAGCTTTAAGAACAAGTGTAAGAAACCAAGTTTTAGCCACGAAATAACCACAAAAACCAAAACTTTAGATACGTAAAAGCTAAAATACACAACACAATGATCTTTAGGCGATTGATACTACTTGTTAGGTCACCATAATTGTTGTAACACAAGTATAAATAAGAGAGAAATAAGAGATAAAGAGATATAGAGTAGGTAGATTATAACATATAATAAATGGATAAAAGGTTTAGTAACAATATGAAATAACCAACAACTCTCAAGTGAGAGGATACAATGTATTTATAGGGTACATGAGCTAGGGCAACGCCTAGCATAATCCTTCTAGAACAAAACCTAAGGCCACGGCCCATGGGCCTTCTACATAGGCCGAACCTAATATTAAACATTAAGGCCTTAACTATTTATCAACCTATTACATATGACTATGACCAACACTTTACATAAAAAGTATTCCCAACACAGCAACGAGCCAGCCATCTGTTAAGATCGGCTTGATTTTTGAAAGTCATTTTTCCTCTTATCCAAAAAATGTGGTTCTTTCAATACAGGTATGAATATGATAATTGAGTTATTAGGAACACTCGAAACGAAGGTTAGACTTAGAGGATACAAAATCAAGACCTCTCGTTTTTAACAAAACGCCAACTCACTTTATTTTATCAAAAGCCACTAGCCAAGGCCAAAACTCTTTTTCCAAACCTAGGACATTCATACTTTCAATATAACACCAAAATGAAAGTATTCATTTGACCATAATCCGTGCGTACGTCTTCTCTAATTACGTAACGGGCTTTCTCCATTATTGGACAAACAAAGTTAAAGGTCACTTTGTGTAAACGCATCCTTTCCTGCTATCGGATATGCTTTACTTGAGATGAAAAACACATAGCTTGTTTGCATCAAGATGATTAGTGATCATATTAATGGACCATCAGATTGCCTTTACAGGTTCTCACAACCCTAAAGTACTTTCTATAAATACTTGACCATTTCCTCGATTTGGTCCAAGCTAATATCAAGCAAGATACCCCAGGTCCGCCCTGGGAACTTCACACTCAATTCGATTATCCTTTCAGGTAATTGACACAAACCAACTGAGTCGAATCGTGAGCGTTATTCCAACTCATGATTCTGATCATACTTTAGAGTCCTTACTGAACGTGAAAAACTGAACGATTGACCACCGCAAACCCACAATACTTACTATACATAAACAAGAATGTGATATTAACATTTATTTGCTAGTTATCTTTCTCTTCTTTCATGTATGACTTTTCGAAGATACTAAACATAATTATTGATTATAGTTGTTAAAAGTAATAAAGTGTTCTTGTTTTTATATGAAAAACGTGTGCAAACTTGGAGGATATAGCTTTGTTCAAGTGAAATTCTTGAGTAGACAACTAAACATCTCTACTAAATAATTTGAAATTCAATTTATGGGTGGTCAATTGGTCATGCTAACTTTACCGATATCAAGATTTTTTTGATTTCTGTATATAAATAAAAGGGTAAATTACACTGTTCGTCCTTAAATTTGACCCCGTTTCCCTGTTTAGTCCCCCGTTCCGGTTTATTGGTGAACGGGGTACCTGAAGTTCACCAACGGTGCGCATTTGGTCCCTGGAGCCCCGTTATGGCTAACGAGCTTTATCTTGGCTCGTTATATTATGTGGCATGGCTGGTTTTTTGGTCATTTCACCACTTTCTTCTTAGCACGTTTGGTCCCTATCACCTTTTTTGTATACTGTGGCACATTCTTCTTCACATGTTTGGTTCATAACACGTTGTGTATACTGTAGTGCATTGAAACCATAAATATCTGACCGTTGTTCATAACAAAACCATGTAAAACATAGATATTCCCAAAATCAAAAATAGAGCAACGATGGTGGTCTGCACATGTGGTAAACCAGTTGTTGTCAAGACTTCCTAGACAAACAGGAATCCAGGTCGCCGTTTCTTTGGCTGTCCAACAATTGTAAATTTGGTTATTGGTGAAATGTATATCAAGTTTACACAATGTGTTGTTTATTTGCAAAATGTGTTATTTATTTACACATTGTGTTGTTTCAGGGCTCAAACTGTCCTTTTCTGGGCTGGTTTGATCCTCCGATGTGCCCAAGGTCAGTAGTGATTATCCCTGTTTTGTTGAGGAGGATTAATGCTCTTCAAGGTGTTGTTGAAGAGCTTGAAGAACAGCGGTCCAAGTACAAGATGTATATCATCATCAGTTGGGTTTTGTTTGCGTTGTATGTTTATTTTAATGCTTGACATGTCTTCATCCATCCACCATCAAGTCTCTTTTGGGTAGTAGTTGTTAGTTTTTGATGGTGGTGGATGAATGTTTTTAGTATTTTGGAGTAGATGATAGTAGTTGGGTTGTGAAGCAGTCGTTTGTAATGGTTGTCAATCTGGGATAATGATGAATGAAAATTCTTGTTTGTAATAATGGCTAAATCGTAATGGTTTATGATCAAGTGAATGTGGCTTGTTATTGTGAAGTATGTTGTTTGCTGTTCAATGCATAATATGATGGACTTAGGGCAGTCAACAAACCAAAAGGCTGTAGTTTGACTTAATAAAGTCAACAATCTAATACATTTTGATTATTCACTTGTAAACCTTTGTGATTCGTACCCATTTTAGCCAAATTGTTGTTTGGAAATGTACCTCTGAAGTGTATTTTTGTTTGAATAAAAATTGTTGTCTTTCATTAAAGGGTAAATTGTTGAACATGGTGCCATAAACTTTGTTTGACAAAATTAAGTCAAACATTAGATGAGATTGTACATATGCAGTTCAGTTTGTATCCAAGAGTATTGAATGTACACATCAATTCATATCAGTGAACGTATAGAGATTCATTACCAATAAAAAAAAACTGAAAACTATTGCATTGCAACTGATCCATTACCAATCAAAACACATTATCATCATTACAAAAGATAAAGAGATCTTGGTTATACTATCATCATGAACTACCATAACTAACAGTTACAAGTTTCCTTTTCCTTGACTGGCTTCAAGGCATTTTTGCAGGAGTGGAGGTTGAACCTTTTTTGTTTGTGAGCTTCATTGTGTGTGAAGTAAGGTTATAGGAATTTGAGGGTTTAAGATAAATTTAGGTTACAAGGTTGATTATGTGTGTTTGTGTGTATGTTTGATCGGTTGGGTGAGTATTTAATGGGGTGGGATTAAATGAGGTGGAAATGTGTTATATTGTATGTGTTAAAGTATAAGCAACCTGATGGAATCCAAACACATATAAACCCCTGCATCAGTTTAAGGGACTGGTATGACTACCAAGTCAAACAAGTCACAAACACCTAAAGTGTAATTGTAATAGCTTAGTGTAGTATAGCAGTTTGACTTTTGGTAGATTAGACTGTATTTGACTTTTCTAGTTTGACTTGTAAAGTATATAAATAGACTTTTCCCGCCTTAATGGCATTCTCTCATTCTCTTTATGGTTTGTTGTTGTTAGTAAGATTGTTTGTTTGTTGAATGCTAATCGTGTTTGACCTAGGAAAGTCAACAATCAAAATATAGTAGTTTGACTTAGAAAGTCTTATAAAAATGCTATCTACATACTTGCAGGCAGACAAAGTATTCTAACAATGTTATCTACAGACCACAGTAGGAGTGTTTGGCATAGCAGCTGTAGTAGATCATTCTTAGGAGTGTTTGGCATAGCACTTGTGAGAAGTTAATACTCCTTTACCTACCTCACACAATGAAAGTCAAACGGGTGTATTTGAAAGTACACAAAAGGTGTCATGAGTTAATTCTCATACCAACTAGTATAGTGAAGTAAATACTCCTTCCAACTTGTCTTACGATTTAGATATGGCACACCCTTCAAATAAGAATTTAAAGAGAAACAATATGACTGGTAATGATACACAGGCCTCAATGTTGGATGACGACAGCGAATCAAATGAAATGAGATGCATTGGCTGTTATATGGACGTTAAAAATATGGCTGGTTTAACTTTTGAAGCAAGGCTACCTAAAGGAGAAAGTATGTGGTATTCCTGTTGGAGGCATGCTTACAGAGGCAAAGGTGTTGTTGCAGCTGGTGGAGCTGATGGTGCAGTACCTATAAGTGGTGGTGTTATAGGCTTAGATGTAAGAAGTAAAAACATAACTAGAGGGGGTGGTGCAGTGGCTACTTGAGATGGAAGTGGGACAAGAACACCACCTAAGGAGAGTAGTGAAGAAGAAGAAAGTGCATGAGCAAGTCAACCAAAAAAGAAGCCAAGAAACTTCATTAAAAACAAGAACAAAAAGTGAATGAGTATGCTCTATTACATATGTGTCATGTTCAGAGTTGTTTTAGTATAGTTGTATCATGGTTTTGGGCATGTCCAAGCCAAGAAACTCTGTTTTTCCATATTCCCATTTTCATGTGTTGGTCTGTGTTTTATGGTTTGATTAACGTGATTTTCATGTTTGTGTTTGTGATACTAATCAAAGACACTAAAACAGTAACAACAATATTTGAACTTCATTATACAATGAAAATCTAAATCAAAAAGATCCATTTCATTCATTAACCATAACCATAATTTTACAAAAGAAACACACCCTAACCTACATCAACCAATTCCCTCACGTATACCTCTCCCTCACAGCAAACTCTATCTTCTTAAGAATCTTGTCGTGCATTTGCCTGGCCATCTTCATCAACGCCCTCTCCCTATGCAAATCAATAGTCTGGAGTCTCCTAAGCTTCTTCGTATTGTCCCTTGCATTTCTCGAACGTGAAAAGTTTTGAAGTTCAGCAGTAAGCTCCCCTCTACGACCGAACCTATCAGTAATCTTTTTTGAATAATTCTCCAAATCGTGTGCCCTCTTCATGTCTTGAAGAATCTCTGTCTGGTAATGTCCAAGCATAATTTCTGTTAGTAAAAAGGAGTTACAGAGTTTTCTGAGGTCAATATGACAATGAGACATGTTCATGGTTAAGGAAATGGGGAATTTGAGCTCGTATTAAAAGTGAGTGTTTTGAGGGATGATTGAATGTTATAAACAGGAAGTGCGTACTAACACCATTTGACTTTCATTGTGTGAGGTAGGTAAAGGCATATTAAGTACTCACAATTTTTCCTTTCATTATGTGAGGTAGGGACCAAATTTGCAATTTACCCTTTTTGATTATCAAGGACTTCACAGCTCAGGTTATATCAGTCAAAGTAGTGTAGCATTCATATGGTTGACGCATTTGACTTTACCAAGTCAAGAACCATTATAGATATCCAGGTTCATGAACATTGTGATTCTTACCCATTTTGTCCAAAATATGTATACGAAACAAGCTTGTTTATACTTAATGAAACTACCTGTATGTATTGTACCTTAGTAATTCATGTTGATAAAATGTAGTTAAACAAGTCACAAAACAACTAAAATAAGTGAAATAAGTCACACACATATAAACCAACCCATAACATAAAACCATTAGAAAATTGCCACACAAGTGGACTTTATAAGTTTGCCTTTACAAGGACTTAGAAAATTGCCACATATGTGGACATTGATGTCTGCCTTTACAAGGACTTAGAGAAGTGCCACAACTGTGGACTTTGATGTTTGCCACTTATGTGGACTTGCATTACAGACTTGGATAACAGGCACTGTACTTAAACATATAGTTGTCCTGAATTTAAAATATGATCATAGGAAAGCCCATTGACTGTCATTAGCTTGGCTGGATTGAGTTGGTATATCAGCAGGTATTCCATCTTGCACACTTGAACTACCACCAGCTTGAGAGGCTACATTTCCACCTTGGACACATGAAGTAGGACCAGCTTGAGCAGCTAGATTACCACTAATTTGTCCAGTTCCACTACCACTAGCTTGTGCATTGTTCAAACCTACATTACAAAACAAGTTTAAAACAATCCCTGATATTTAAATCAATCAAAGAGTTAACTCTAAAAATCTAATAACTACATGTCCTTGGAGGTTGACCTTGTCCTTTGCATGTAGACTTGTTGTGTCCAACGTGTCCGCAGGTTTGGCAAGTAATGCTTATCCCTCTCTTGGTCAGTTTACCATCTTGTACAAAGGGTTCATCTTCAAATCTATACCTTCTTCTCTTCTTCCTTGGTCTGCCTATCTGGATATGATGCTTTGGTGGCAACAGGTGTGTTGCACAGTTGGTCTTCTCCCAGCAATTGCTTCCTCTAATTGGTTCTATTAAGTGAGAGTATACTTCCTTCCATGTGCTCAACCAATAACAAGGATGTACCCAAGATTCTGGATGTCCTACTTCCTTTCCATTGAGAGCCATATTCCAACAGGCTGCAACAACATGCTTACAAGGTATCCCTCTCAATTCCCATTTCCTGCATGAGCATCTCATAAGCTGTACATCAACAACACACTGATCATCCCATGCCCCTGTTACCTGATATTTAACTCCTCCATTCCATATCACATTCAACAAATGAGCCTCTTTCTTAATGGCTTCAAAGATTTTTGTTGCAGTAGGGGTTAGAGGACCATCACATTTGGCAATTACACCTTGTACACATACTATTCTCTTCATGCAGTATTCCCTAATGTACTCTAAAAGTGTAATGACTGGCTTGTCCCTAGCTCAAACTATTTTACCATTAAAGACCTCACAAATGTTGTTGAGCAATAAATCTGTAACTGCTCTACCTATAACACGTAAATATGAAAGCATTAAATGATATACATGTCTAACTATTGTACCTTTTTTCAGTCAAATAATAACAAATATAAATAAATCAAAACAATTTACCAGAAAAATGAGATCTTGCCCAATGTTCAGCTGGTATCTTGTTTAACCATTCATGTGCTTTAGTATTCAAAGTCTTCAAATGTTGCATACACCTTTGAAATTCACTAACAGTTTTAACAGATGCACATCCCCAGAAAGAATCCTTATATAATTGTCCACTTCAAAACTGCTTCATATTTTTATGAATGTACCTCAAGCAAAATCTGTGTTCTGCATTTGGGAACACATATTTTATGGTTGGAATGAGTCCCTGCATAAACCAATTCACTAAGCAAATAATAACTCATATTATGTTGTATTTAAGAATTCAACTAGCGAAGCATGTTACTAACCTTTTGTCTATCACTGATGAATGTGAAATTTGAACTAGGGTTTAGATCAATTTCATCACCCAAGCACATTAAGAACCAAGCCCATGAACTCTTACTTTCAGCTTCTACCAAGGCATAAGCTAATGGGTAAATTCCATTGTTTGGATCAAGTCCAACAGCCACCAACACTTGGCCTGGAAATGGACCTTTCATGAAAGCACCATCTATCCCCAACAATTCTCTTTTTGCAAGCCCTGTACCCATCCTTCAACGCTCCCAAACAAACATATACTCTTTTAAATACCCTTGTAGACAACTCAGGATCAGTATCCCTATCAATTGCAAGCTTCACAGTGGTATTAGGGTTCGTAGACTGCAATTCACTAATATAGTCTCTAAGCATTACATACTGCAGTGTGTGTCACATGCAACCTATCTTTCAGCTTTAGCTTTGGCTCTGAATGCTTTGCTCATAGATACCTGAAGCTCTAAATCACGTTGGAGCTGGTCTTGAACTGCCTTTGCTGGGATCTGTGGATTAACCTTAACTTGGTCAAATATTTTATTTGCCAAATATTTATAAGTGCAGTGTTTTACATCCCTTGATTGAAGGCAAGTGTGTGTGTTTCTGTGTGTCCTCACAATCTAATTTTTGGTTACTCTGTTTTTGCTAGCATACATGACCCATGGGCATTGATTGCTTTCAATTTCATCACCAGTTCCTACACTCTTCCTCTTCCATTTAGTACCTCTACCAATTGGGCCACTTGATCCACTAGGCCCAACACCTCTTGCTTTACTTGGGCTAGTTGGTCCATTACACTCTGACTCTGTAAAGACTGGTATTTGGTTATCACACTTAACTCTTATCCTAACAGCATCATTCTTTATCAACTTCAAATTTCTCCTGGTCTCAATAGCATGCAAATGTACTTTTTCCTTCAACTCTTCTAGAGTAGAAAATTTTTTGCCACCGAAAAAAAAAGTACTTCTCCCCAACAGGATTCTTTAACAAGTTATTTTCCATACCTCTTCTTATTTCCCTTAACTCCTTGCTTCTACTATAACCTGATTCATCCTCAGAACCTGTTTGACTATCAAAACCTTCTACACTTATGGCTTCTATTCCTTCTACATCATCTCTAATTTGACTGCAGTTGGCAATGCTGTCAAAAGCTTTATTCCTAGTTAGATGAAATAGATTTACTTGAACCTCAAGCTCGGCTACACGGTGTCCTTCATCATCCATAACAGCCTCCTCTTCATTATTTGTATATGCATTGTCACTGGAGTCTCCTTCATATTCACTATCATGAACACTATCAATGTCATCCTGCACATCATGTTGTGCCTGTTCACGATTACCCTGCATACCAACTTCCTCACCTCTACGCTCTATGAATGCAGCTTGTACATGAACATGTTCCACAGTTCTACCAGCTTCTTGTAATTCAGTTTGGGGAACATTTAGGTTAACATCTAAGCCTACGTTTAAGTCCAAGTCATCAACTCCAAATTTTTCGTCATGACTTAAACCAGAAGTAGTGTCAACATTCATAGCATCCAAATAACGAAACTCTGGACCCCTATCCAATTCATTATCCTCAAACTCCATTAACCTAACGACATCAGCTATTCTTTCACCTACCACATCATTAACAGTTGGTTCCACTAGGGTGAAACTCAGGTTTAAACTGCCAAACTGTGAATCTATGTGTGGAAGGTCATTGTTTTGGTTTTCACCACATTCATTGTCAGTCAATTATTTAAATGTCAGACCTTGAGGTGACTTAGCTGAAGGTGCACAATTATCAATATTCTCATGCCATGTCAAGTACAACATTTTACCAGGTTTTTTTCCCTTACAGGCACTAGTACAATGTTCACTAGACACATCTTCCTCTATTCTTGCCCTAGTTTGTCCAGGTGACATTTGGTAACAATTAAGCCTAGTACAACCATGCTCTATGTACACCTCTATAAACTTGAAACTAACCAGTAGGGAAATCAAACAACGAACATCCTCATCACATGACAGTGCATACAACCCATCATCTAGACTACTCATTGGTCTTAAATAGTGATAAAATAGAGGCTCATTCTTACCTATGTAGCCTAGTTGTGTAACCATCTTATCTAGGTCAAACACTGATAAAACTTCAGCATCAACCCTATCGAAGATATCTTCATCACCACCAACGTATTGTCTATCAGGAAAACACATGAATGATCCACCTTGGTGTATTCGTATGCTGAATAAATGTCGTGCATATTCTGCAATAAAAAGTCAGTTACTTAGTAAGTCAACATATATTAACACAAGTTCATATCAAAATATATCTCAAAGCAACAAGATTTCAAGTCATTACCATATTACTTTTCGCACTCCATTTCCAACTGTTCAATTGTAACCCTAGCTCTTTTTTTCCACATCTTCCATGTTGGTAATGACATTGTAGGCACATATTTGTTTCACCTTTTACTCAGATTGCAAATTTAGGGACGAGACTCGAGAGTTTTGAGATGTGATGGGTGATGTGATTGGGCGGGAAAGTGGGAAGGAAGTATGGGAACTATCAAATGTCAGGTACAATTGGAAAGGCACTATGGTACTTATGGAAAGGCAACTATGTGGTACAAAGTGGTGAAATGACCAAAAAACCAGCCATGCCACATCATCTAACGAGCCAAGATAACACTCGTTATCCATAACGGGGCTCCAGGGACCAAATGCGCACCGTTTGTGAACTTTAGGTACCCCGTTCGCCAGTAAACCGAAACGGGGGACAAAACGGGGAAACGGGGTCAACTTTAGGGATGAACGGTGTAATTTACCCAAATATAATAATAGGAATCATAAACACGCACATTTCAGTTTCTTATAATTAAACTAGATAACTAGAAGGGTATATTTGGAAGATGATAATATTCATATCGGAGCTGTTTGGTTTATGCCTTTTGGATTCAAGTATGTGTTTCATTTTAAATTTTAATTGTTTGATTTAAGTTATTTGTAATTAAAGTGGGGCTAGTAATGAAAGATTGATTCATGGCAAACAAGGTTTTTTTTTTTTTTTTTTTTTAACCTATAATTGACCCCACATCTATATTCATCCTCACAATTAGGGGTGGAAATAAGCTGAGCCGCTTGTGAAAAGCTCGGGATCAGATCGGTAAAAAGCCCGAACGAGCCGAGCCTAAACGAGCTCGAGCCTGAGCTCGAGCCTAAGTTGCAGCTCGTTTATTAATCGAGCTCAAGCCCGAGCTTTACATAGAAAGCTCGTATGGGCTCGCGAGGCTAAACAACATTATGATATTTTAAGTATTAAACATATATACGAGCCTAGCTCGAGCTTATTAACGAGCTCAATAAAGATATATTACGAGCCGAGCTCGAGCCAAGCTCGAGCCAAGCTGTAACTTTTCATGGCCAAATCGTATAAACGAGTCGAGCCCGAGCCTATATAACATACCACGAGCCGAGCTCGAGCTTAAAATTTAAGGCTTGAAACGAGCCGAGCTCGAGCTCGAGCCTTTTAAAACCTAAACGAGCTGAGCTCGAGCTCTGGCAGGCTCGGGCTCGGCTGGGCTCGTTTCCACCCCTACTCACAATCTATACATAAATTAATTATTAAATCCTACTTTCTTTCCAATAAATTAATTATCAACTATTAAAATATGCTTTTTAGTAAAATATCATTTCTTTTCTTCTTATCTTATTATTTTTTCATTCTAAACCGAATCCAAATCTAATTCCAAATATTTTTACAAACCAAACGGGCTCTAATAATAAATGTATATTTATATTTTCAAATAAAATATTCAAGATATTTAATGCTCTCTAACCTATAACTAAAGACACAAGTTAGATCACTCATGGCTCGTTTGTTTGAGCGGTATGGAATAAAGTGAATGAAATAAATCATACATATTGTTATTTGGTTAATTATGGGCCCACCACAATGGAATAAAAAGATATGTTGATAACACCCAAAAAATGTCGCCACCTCAGCGCCACATCACTTCAACACCAAAACATTTAACACCAAAAAATCACCCCTTAGAGCAATGGGTACGGTAACGCTTGATACAACGTTATGGTGACGTGGACGGCGTTATGGCTGCGTTGCCATACTAGGTTCTTGGCGTTATTGGTGGCGTTGAGCTACACGTTGCCACAACAACGTGGGAGAGAACGTAGAAGTGGACAAAAAAATTACAAAACCAACCTCCATACGATTTAAATTAGCTGTTTTTTGTGTTTTTGTAGTGTTTGTGTTCTTGAGTGTGTGTGTGTGTGTAATGTGTGTACAGTTATGGATCCGGGAAGATGATATATAAATGAACTTTGCAATTTAGTCCATGTGAACTTTACATTTCAATCCCCGCCCCCTTTTTTTTTTAATTCATAACATTTTTTATTTTGTATTGTAATTTTTAATTTTATTAGTGAAATATTATGTTGAAATGATAAAGCTGATGTGGCGTGCTGACGTGGTGGGATTTTTTTTGGTAACTCAAGTTACTATACCCTAAGCTCTTATCATAGTATAACCTCAACACCACCTTTTGGGACCCACTTAAAAAAATATACAAATTACGGTAACTTGGGCATAACGCTGGGTAGGGTATGGTAACTTGGGCATAACTTGCGTTTCCTCCCAAGTTACTAAAATAACTTGAGTTATAACGCCACCATAACGCAGCCCAAGCTGGTATGGTAACGCGGCTTCAACATCGTCCACATCAGCCTAACGCACGTTATTATGTTATTGTATTGTATGCTCTTAGACTCATACCACTCAAAGAGGGTGACGTTAGCATTTATTTATTTTTTCTTTGTTTTCTACTCTTTTTAGTGGGTCTCAACCCTTTATCATATATTTATTTTATATTTTGAAATTAATAATTTCAATTTTAATATATATTTTATTTAATTAAATACATATTTTATTTTATTTTATTTTCTTTCTTTCTCTTATATCAAACGAGCGAGGAAACCCGCGCGATGCTGCGGGATTTCAAAAAAAAAAAAAAAAAAAAAAAAAAAAAAAAAAAAAAAAAAAAAAGTACTGTTGCAGCGAGTTGTTCAGATAGTTGTTTTTTTGTTGGTTTTGTAGGTTAACAATTATTTTGTATTTTTATTTTTTAAATTATTTTTTTTACAAAAATTTATTTTAAAGTTTTTTGAATTTTTTTTTTCTTTTCTTGAAAATATTTTTTCAATTTTTGGTTTTTTTTTTTCCTATTTTTTCGAAATTATTTAAAAAAAAAAAATACTGTAGCATGAACAGTAAACACTGTTCATACTACTGTTCATTTTCGAGATGAAACAATGTTTCAAACAGTGTTTTGTGAGAGTGTTTTATGGGGCCCAAAATTTTGGGTTTTAGTATATATATGTATAATTTAAATACAAATCTGAATCCAAATCAAAATCCTAAACCCACGGGCCCTCATTTATTTGTCCAAAACTCCCTCATTTATTTGTCCAAAACTGCTTTTGCAACTTTTTGTGATTGGGGAGTTGGGACCATGCGTCTTTTTTACATTTGGCTTTGTTAATTAAGGTTCCAATTATTAATGTTGTTGATTATTTTCCACAACGAAAAGAATTGTGAAATAAAATTTCAGATGCATATAACAGATCATTGACATGCATTCTTTAATGGCTTTTCATAATTTGTTATTTGTTCAAATCGATTCCATCTTCATGAAGAAAATGTAAGTCCATTGTGACCTGCTAAAATACATAAACATGTTTCTTTTGAGAGAAAACTTAGAAAGCCACAAACCGGCTAGAAGAGTACAAGAGGTTCCCACAATAAGAAATCAATCAAGTATGAGGATTTAAGGGTTTTTTTTTTTTTTTTTTTTTTTTCTCTTGTGGCAACAAATATAGAGGAAACACAATTTTTTGTATGGCTTTGAACACCAGACATAGTTAATATCCACTTTGGGTGTGTTTGGCAAAATTGCTGGTGTTGGTGCTGTTGCTGTTGTTGTTGCTGTTGCTGGTGCTGATGCTGGTGCTGAAAAAAATTAATAATGTAGTTTTTTTTTTAGTAGTGTTTGGCAAACTAGCTGTAATTGTAGATTAAAAGTGTAAAATGGCATAACTGGACATAAAAATAATAAATGTGGGTTTTTTGAAGGTTAAAATGGTAATTATACAAAAAATAATCTTTAGCCCCTTCTAAAAAGCTGGTTGGATGAACTTTTAATTTTAGAGATTATTTTTCCTATAATCTTTCTTAATCTTTGCAGCCAAACGATACTACTTTTTAGATAATAGATTATTTTGTGAAAAAAAAGCTGTAGCCCCTCATAATCTCCCAATAATCTGCGTTACCAAACACATCCTTTATGTTGTAGGCAGAGACGGAAATTGACAAGTTTTATTTGAGAAGTCAAACTGCAACGTATTTGTTTTAGGGGGCCAATTCACATTTTCATTTTTAACATTTGTGCTAATAATGTTTACCAGTACACAATGTAAGAGTTAGAGATATACTTTTGACTACAAATTTTTTTTAGGGGGGAGGGGATGAGCACAACCCCTCCCGATCCCCACTAAGTTCCGTCCCTGATTGTTGGAAACGGTTTATAATCTGATCATTCGCCTTTGAGTTTCTTCTAGGCGTCAGGGGACGTCGTCATTTCACTCGAGGTCCTAATAAAAATGTAATTTTCATGAAAAAATATACTACAAATTATTGAGAAAATAAAGCGGGTTGGTGAGGAGATACATTTAAAAGCTAAGAGTGTGTTTGTGGGAGAAAAGATTAAGACTCAAACACACCCTAAACGCCTAAAGCTTAAAACTGTTCGTCAGAGTGGGCGGGAAAGAATTGATTTGTGAACATAGGCACATAGTTTCTTGTGATCAATTTTAGTTGTGCATAAAATCGAGATAAATCTCTATCAATAAGCATTACCTACCTTTACCACTGTAATAGTGACTAAATGTATTTTCTGAGCATACTTTAAATCTGTGATGAAGATTCATCACAACCTTTTTTGAGCATGAAAGTCTAAAGACCTTACTGTTGCGTATACTTTTTGAATCACGAGATTTCTATTGTTGTTAGTAGAACACTCCGGACAATCATGAGCTACAATATTTTATGAAAGAAAGTGACCTTTTATTGTTTTACTTAATTGTGGTCAAGGTTATGAAATGGGCAAATGTATGAGAATTAATTAGGATGAGTAAAAACATGTGTAAAAACACTATCAAGATCACAACACAACAACGAATATTGCATTCAATCAACCTTCTCACGTGCTTATTTTATCAACAAAAGCTATAGAGTTGCGATCCCCAAAGATCCACCATTCTCCATAGAACCATTGAACCCATCCCAACCATTCAATCTTATTTGATCCAAAGGCCGAGATCAAATCATCTATTTACACTTGAAGGGCAAAAAAGACAATTATATAAACCAAAAAGAATAATTAACCTCCATTTTCTTCCCAAAAAAATTGGGGAAAACACACACACAAAAACACTCTCAATCTGCCTTCATCATCTTCGATCTAACCTCCAAAAACCGTCGTCATCATCTCCGATTTAACCTCCAAAAAACGTCATCCGCCGCCGTCATCCACCGTCGATCTGCCGCCGTCTTCCGTCGTGGTCGATGAGCTGTACGTTGTTGATCTAAAAATGGTTAAAAGCAGTTAATTGAACAAACTTGAAAGATATAGAGGTTATTGAACTAGAAGATGATGAACCAGAAATTTCAAATCTAGAAGGTGATGTACAAGAAATTGCAGGTAAAATCACGTTTTTTTTTTTAATCGAAAAATGCATATCACGTTTGATTTGCTCTTTGTTCAAGGTATAAATGTTGAAAATCGTGTGGTAGATCTAGAAGATGATGTACAAGAAATTGCAGGTAAAATCACGTGTGATTTTTTTTTTTTTTTTAATCGAAAAATGCATATCACGTTTGATTTACTCTTTGTTCAAGTTATAGATGTTGAAAATCGTGTGGTGGATTCTGAAATCCAGGTTATGGATGAAGTTTCTAGATGCACACCATGTGTTTGTTGAAATGCGTCTGTGATAATCACATATGATTCTGAAGCAAAATCACATGTGATTCTGTAACAGGTAATTCATATGAGAGGTAAGCACCCATCTGATCGTTATCAGTTTCGTACTTGATGTAGCTGTTGTCGAGAGTACGAACTCTAAAAAAGTTTATCATTGGTCATTACCAAATCACATTGTAGATGTGTAACTTTGTACATATTTTTATTATTATACAGTTGATTGGTTGGTTGGATGTGATGTTGGCTACCCTTTTAATTTGTGTATCGATTGTCAAACAATTTGGTGTTTGATAAATTGCGACTCATGTTTGATGCTAGAGGTAAAAGGGGTATTGAAAAGTGTACCATCTCATGTATTATATTTTTTCAGTATTCATGTATACTTCTAATTGGGGCAGAACATCATAGCTAAAACCTATAGTTCATGCAATTTTTTATGTTGATGGTTATCCTAACAAGCTTTGTTTGTTCACTATATGTGGTTTTGTTGAGTCGAGTAGTTGTCTTTAGTCGATTTAAAAGTGTAAACTAGCTCAGATGCAAATATGAGCAATGACGCATGATTTAATTTGAAAACGTACTTTTTTCTGTATGACTAATGTTATTCCAAATAAAGATCATACACATTTGGTCATGGTAACAACTGTACCTTATTCTGCATATCAGCTGTTTTGTAACATTTATTAGCTATTATCATCTGTTATAACAATCACATGTGATGTTGGTGTAAATCACATGTGATTTGGGTCAAAATCACATGTATATGTATATATATATATTTTCTGTTTTGTAATAAGGTTCTACGTTCTGTTGAAGACGAGTCATTGGAATGTACTTGTAGGCATTTTCTTCTGTTCGGATTTCTATATCGCCACGTATTCTGTGAAGAACCGTCATATTGAAGTGACTCCAGAAAAGTACTATTTGAGGCTTTGGAGAAGGGATGTAATACCACCTGCATTGAGAAGAAATACAAACAGATATGAAGAAAAAAATGAAACAATGGTGGTGTGAAAAGGAGCATATAGAAAAACTAGAAGATAAATAGCACTTGAAGCTAGATCTAAGCCGAGAAAGAAATGTGGATGCTGCATAGAGAAGACTAACTAGCACACAGCAAGTCAACATTTTCGTTAAATCTAAAATTCATTGCAAAACAATTGAAAATGGCTAAACAAGTGGCTAATGCTTCTTGAATTTCATAATTTTTTTTTTAATATGCTAGTTTTTCATTTCATTTGAACTTCTGCAAAAAGTGTTATATGGATTTTAATTTTAATATATGAAATTTCACTTGAATACTATTTTGTTTGATGTTCTACAGATTTGGTATTACACTAAATAAAATCACTTGTGATTCATCTCAAAATAACATGTGATTCATGTCAAAATCACATGTGATTCATGTCAAAATCACATGTGATTCTTGTAAAAAAACTCATACGATTTTCTTATCAAAATCACATGATCTAGATGTATAACTTGTCCAGGCTACGACCATCGGTTATCATACTTACCAAAATTAAGAAGACATATGTTAAAACATTCAGCAAAAGACCAGTTAATAAACATAAGAATTGTTCAAAGATCATTACATACTTTTAATAAGATCATTACAACTTGTCTATAATACAATAAACAAACTAAGACCATAAACATATACTATCTTATTTTTAGCCCTCTCTTATTCGGATTCGCTCTCAGACTCAGAAACCTCTTTTTTCTTTCCATATATGGGTAAAACACAAGTGATTTTGACATGAATCAAAAGAATAATCACTTTTAGAAGACTCTTTAATCATCTTCCCTGTGAATTTCTTTCACACCTTCATACGCTCATCACTTTCAGAATCTAATAACTTCCTTTTTCTCTGAATAGGTTTAGACTCAGCCTTTGGCTTAGGCTTCTCTTCAACTTTTTTAAGCAATGCCTGTACTTAGTCACATACAATCTTGTAGTTAGTCACATGTAATTTGAATTATATTACATGTTGCATTACACAAGTAAAAATAACTACAAAGTTAATCTAATTGTGTTCTATGACTGAATTAACGTATTGATTAATTTAAACAAATAAGTAAAACGTAAAGATAAAAACACAAGTTTTTCAACGTTTAAATTCTTATTAGAAATTAATCAAAAGAATCTATACCCAAGTGTCAGCGGAAATAACACTTGGGATTGAAACGACAAGGTATGGTGTTCTCCTTACTAAACTCAATCTATGCTTGAGTGGCAACAATAAATGAACCACTGAGCTATCTCAGGGATTAGGTTGCTCTTTGGGGGAGAAAAGTGGTTTTGTGAAAGTCTAAGCTTTTAATGCACAAAACTTATCCACTTTTCTCCTTTATGATCCTATTTATACACATGTATAAAAGAGCACCCGTGACTAAAAGTACAAAAGGATGACCTAGCTATTCTAACAAAGATACAACTATATTTTGACAGTTACAAGAATCTATTTTGGGATAAGGTTGAAACTGCTTTCTGAGCGTCAATGATAACACTGTTCTTGTTCTCACGCCATTCAGGGAAAGTTTGACTTTGCCCTGATAAGGACCTCTCCTTATCTTTTCAAACTCTTCCCGCCTTGTCCCGCCTCTCTTTCAAACTTCAGATTCTTCAGGCTTGGTCTTCAGTCTTCAATCTTCAATTACATTTGTTATTGAGGAGACTGGGGTTCAGTGAGTTCTTGTCATCACTCACTGAACCCATTACCTTCTTCTTTGGCTTAAGTGACACTCAGGGAGTTCCGCCTCACTGAATGGTGAATCTTTCTTCTTAGACTCGTCCTAAGCATCTTGAAGGTAACTCACTGAGTGACTGTTCACTCAGTGACCTGAAAGTGTTTACAATTGATTAACACTTGGGCTAATTTGTATTCAAATCCTGTTTTTAGGACGCTTGGATACTGACGGACCCAACAATCTCCCCCTATTTGGATATAAATTATGCCTAATTGTTTTGATCAGTTGTGAGTGAGCAAATGGGCTTCTTCTCACACTGAATATACAAGAAAGCTATTAAAGGACACTAATATAACAAAACATGGGCCATCATTTTGTTAATATCATTACATTTGTCCTAACATCTAAAAATAATACTCAGGGACCTTGTACTCAGGATTTCAAGATACCCATGAGCTCCAACTTAGCTTTCTTAGACACTAACACTTCTTTGTCAGGTCTCTCGTTCATTATCTTACCCATCAGCTTAATAAACTCTTCGTTCTCAGGGCCCTTCACGTGAATCGCCATCAGCTTGTAAGCAAGAAGAGTTGTAGTTTCCATAAGATGTATGTCACTGACTCGTTGAAAACTTTGTTAGGAACAAATTTGATTCCTTGAGGAGTAATCCTGTTGCAATGGAGGGCAGCTATGAATTGTTCAGGCTCCTGTCCGACATCTTTCCTCTTTTTACCAATCTTCTGAGTAGGTTCAGGGATTGAAAGTCCCTGAGAAGCAAGTGCCTTCTCATGATCGATTCCCAAACTCTTAGCAACCTTTTCCAGTTCCTCGTATTTAGAGTTTAGGGTAGCTAGTAGTTCAGGAACAATCCTGCTTTGCTTCTTCCTCAGGATGGGCCCCATCATGTCCCATTCCCTTAGCCCGTAATCTGAGAATTTAAAGGGTTTGTTCATCTCAGTCCTCCTTGGCCCTCTGTGAACCGTTATGCTTATGGGCTTGGTCATGTGAATGGTCATATCAGTTATGGTGCCTTCACCCTTTGTCTTCGTCATATACCATATGTACTTCTCATAAGTTTTCCTCTTATTTTCTTCTTTTAGCTTGACCTGCTCATTGTGTTCCTTGATGCGGTCAACCTGAAGCTTGAGGAATTCTTCCCCCTTGATGACCTGGTCAGTTTCCTTGATTACCTCCTTGGCCACTTCAACAATTACAGGCCTACTGAGTTGCTCAGCCTTTTTCGCAGCCCTGATTTTATCCTGTTCATCCAAGACTGCGGCCACTTCCTCAGGAGTTCCCTTGAATTTCCTCCCACCATCTAGTTTGACTTCAAAAGGTGCATCTGGATCAGGACGCCTTTCTATTGATGCCTTTACCAATTGTAATCTTGGAGGAGAATCTTCAGTCACCATGATTCCCTTCCCTTTGTCAGTAGGAGGGGGTTGACTGGAGGAGGATTCAGGGACTTCCGTTGCTATTGCTTCAGGTTGGACAGGGATGGTAGCAACAACAAGGGCTGAGGAAGTTGTAGGTTCAGGGATAGGTTCATCAAGTTTCTCCCCTCAACAGATGCTGGTGCTTCAGTATAAGCATCTGTTGACTGAGGAGGTGCAACAATCGGAGAAGTCTGAAGAAGAGTCAGGATGGTGGAGACCATTTTCTTGACATCAGTGGTCTCATTCTTCAGTGCGGAGATGTCTTCCGCCATGGTAGCTTGAGTTGTTGCGAGTTCAGTGACTTTTGTGGTGTAGTGGGTGATCAGCTCATTATGCTTGTTGGAGAGCTGATCAAAAGCTGAGGATATCTTGGTCAGGCACTCTTGGGTATCAGCGACTGACTGTTGAATTGTATCTTGCTGAGACCTTAGTGGTTTAAGATCCACCTCTTGGAGAAGCTTGAGTAGCTCAGCAATGTTGGTGGAGGTGGTCTTCTGAGTATCCATGAACTCAGTCAGCTTTGTGATCAGGGTTGGATCATCTCTGAATTCTTCCTGAATAGAGTCAAGAGTCTACAAGATGTTGGAGAATTGCATGTCCTGAGAAGAACCCGGACTATCAAGAGATGCCTTCAGGTCACCTAGTTGTTTGTCAGTGAGAGTGGTGACCTGATGCAGTTTTTGCTGAGATTCTTCAACAGCAGCCCTGAAGTCAGCATAGGAGACTGCTGCTTTAGTGTGCTGATCCCATTGTTCTTCAGTGATCTCACGAAAGAGAGCAGTGTTGGCTTTACGGAGAAACTTGACCAGCTGTTTTTTAGTGAGTGGAAGAATATTATCATACTTCTGCAAATATGGAGGAGTAGCAGGAGCAGAGTCTTTAGGAGTGCCTGATGATGATGATGTTGTTGGGTTTGGTTGGGGCTCTTGTTGATCCTCAGGAGGAGGAGATGATGGTGGTTGTTCAGGGTGCTGAGGAGAGGTGTATGTGTCAGTCTCCATTTCGTCCCCATCACCAAAAACATCGTCTTCTCCAAAATCGACCATTTCCTCCTCTGACTCATCATTTAGCAGTCTTTCAAGATCTGCCAGAGTAGGAACCTGTTGGGAATCCGGCTCCCCCTCAAAAGAGGGCTCACCCTCAAAAGAGGGCTCACCTTTGTTGTGGCCAGGTCCTGACCCCTCCAGGAGAACAGAGTGGGCTTTCTCTGCCTGGTCCATGAAGTAAGTTCCTGAGTGACTGGATCCGCCGTGGGAGGTTTTAGGTTCCGTATCAGCGGGTGGTCATATGCCCCCTGAGTCTTTGTCCCCTTGAGTGCCTTTAAGGACTGGTGGGTGTTCTCCATTACTATCACTAGGCAGTGAGATGTTGAGGTCCCCCTTCTCACCAGGGTGGTACTGCCCTGACGAGGATATAGGGACCGTTTCTCCCTGAGATCCTGAGTGTGATTGCTCAGGACCGTAAACGGGAAGTTGTATGTTGAGGCCCCCCTTTCCACCAAGGTTGTGCTGCCTTGATGAAGATTTAGGGGCCGGTCCTCCCTGAGACTCTGACTGTGATATGCCAAAGCCGTAAGTGGGATGTGAAAGGGTGTGGGTCCCCTTCTCAGCAGAGTGGTGCTGCTCAAATGAGGGTATAGGACCCTGTACTCCCTCAGGCAAAGGTGGTGATTGACGAATGCCTTCATCGGGATGTGAGGGTTGAATGAGTCCTGACCCCACTGACTTGTATATGTCAGCAGAGCCATGTGGAGCGGGTTTGCCCGAGGACCCTGGGGGTGATTTCTCAGAGCCTTCCGTTGGCATTTGTTTTGTGGCCAAGAGGGTCTCAGTTATGGGTGTCTCAGTGGTCTTGGCCTTTGGTTGCCTTTCTTGAGGCTTTGAGGCAGAAGTCTCAATGGCGAGTGGTTTGGGTTGAACCACCTTCCTGGACCTTGCCTTCTTTTTCTTCTTCTCCTTCTTTGAAGGAGAAGGCACATGAGATATAGCGTCTTCGCCTTGAATGACCATCAACATGTATGTGGTCAGGGCCACTGGTGTGACCTCAGTAAGGTCTCTTGAGTAGTTAGCCTTGTGTAAGACGTTAGGGTTAGATCCCTGGACGTTTGGTCTAACATACTCAGAGCCTAATAAGTCATGAAGCACACAGGAAATGAATCTAGGATAAGACATGTGTCTTTGCCTAGACTTTCCTGATAGCTTGGCTATGAGGTCTCTGAAGATCATTTCTCCAATATCAATTTTTCTGCCCTCCTGGAGGCTGAACACGATCATTTATTGTGATGTGTTCAATTGCTCCGTGGAGGACTTATTGACACCAAGGACCTGAATGACAAAGGTCATCAGGATCTTCCAGAAAGCAGGAAACCAGGTCTTAATTATTGGGGCTTTGGCCAATAAGGTTCCTAGGGCCACTTCAGGATGCTTGTCATCATGTGGCCCTAGTAAAAGCAATTCGGCTTTCACTTTTATTTCAGTGGGCAGAGGGTCGAAGTTCTCAACGAAATCAAGACCTGTGGCCTTTATAAAGGTTTGGTAATTTAGGGAGAGGATCTTTCTCCCATTCATCACTGAGAACGTGATTAAGGTGTCCTTGATGTCATCAGGACTAGTTGCCACTGCAGTACACCAGAACTCCCTAAGATAGTCATGATATATGACTGGGGGTGTTTTTGTAAAGGCCGTAGAAAGAAAGCAGTTTTGAAGGTATTTAACTACATTCTTATACGCCAAAAATTTTTCTGGGTAGGCGAAATTCCCTACGACATTGTTTTTGGTCATATCCACGCCCTCCATTGTGAATTCCACATTTGGGGCGCAGGTTATAGCTTTAGAAGTAGCCATTTTAAAAAACTTTCGTTTTGCAAGAGAGAATGGTATGGGTCTAAAGATGAAGAACACACACTAGTTTTGAAGAAAAATGGCAAGAGTTTGTTTTAAAATTTCTAAAAGCATGTGTGTGTTTTTCTGTTTTGAGGGTATTTATAGGAAAGTGGAAAAGAAGGATTGTTTTGGCACTAAGCGGGTTTTTCTCAATTTTGAAAGCCGTTTTGTATAAAACGTTTGAGATCCGCATTAAATGCCACCACTCAACTTTCCCGGGTTTTGCGCAACAGTCGAGGTGAACAGTTGTGCCATCTGCAAAAAGTGTAATTTGCAGAGTTACATCATCACATATATATTATGTGTGAGGAGCGGCATTAAATGCCAAGTGGGAAAAGGGATGATGAAGTGGGGGCCCATGATGTGGATGCCAGTTGGTATAAGAACATATATTCCTATATTAAATAGGTATTCAGTTACCAACCTGGGACATTTACTAACTAGATACTTAGAGCATTAAGTATAGCATTGAATGTCATTATGAGGCCCTTGAATGATTTCTTCATTCAGTTTGAGGGGTTCAGGGAGGATATTCAGTGATCTTTTTCACTGAGAGACACATTGAGTCAGGGACCTGAGGTTTTCAGTATTTACACTTAGTTGGATGAATTCAATCAGTGGACTAATTCTCAATATCCAACATTCCCAATTCAGCTTTCAGTCTTGTGAAAGTTGGTTCATCCAATGGTTTGGTGAAGATATCAGCTAGCTGATATTCAGTGAGAATGAAGTGTAATTCAATGTCACCATTTACGACATGGTCCCTGATGAAATAATATCTAATATCAATGTGTTTTGTTCTCTGATGAAGAACAGGGTTGTTGGAGATGGCAATTGCACTTGTACTGTCACAAAAGATGGGAACCATCTTGTAATGGATGTCATAGTCATTGAGTTGACTTTTCATCCATAGTACATTTGCACAACAACTAGCTGCTGCAACATATTCAGCTTCTGATGAGGACAAGGCAACTAATTGTTGCTTCTTAGCACTCCAACAGACTAATTTTCCACCAAAAAATTGGCAGGAGCCTGAGGTGCTTTTTCTATCCATGTTACAGCCTATATAGTCAGAATCTGAGTATCTTTTGAGATCAAAGCCTGAGCATTTAGGATAATACAATCCAAGGATTGGAGTACCCTTCAGGTACCTGAGAATCCTTTTCACAGCTGTGAGGTGTGTCTCTTTTGGGTCAGACTGATATCTGGCACACAAACAGACTGAGAATTGGATATCAGGCCTTGATGCAAGTAGATACATCAGTGACCCAATCATTCCTCTATATAGAGTTTGATTGACTGGTTTACCAGCAAGGTCAGGACCAAGGTTGTTTGGGGGAACTATGGGAGTTTTGACTGAGGCACAGTCACTGAGCTCATACTTTTTCAGTAGGCTTCTGGTATACTTCTCTTGACTGATAGAGGTTCCTTTATCAGCCTGCTTAATTTGCAGTCCAAGGAAGTAAGTGAGTTCTCCCATCATGCTCATTTCAAATTTCTTTGCCATCAGTTTTTCAAACTGTTTGCAAAGTTTATAACTTGTTGAGCCAAATATGATGTCATCCACATATACTTAAACAAGAATGACATCACTTTTTGTCCTATAGATAAACAATGTGTTGTCTATCTTGCCTCTGACAAATTTGTTTTGGATGAGGAAGGCCGAGAGAGTTTCATACCATGCCCTGGGAGTTTGTTTCAGTCCATATAGGGCTTTGTCAAGCTTGCAGACATAGTCAGGAAACTCACTGCTTTCTAATCCAGGAGGTTGTTGAACATAAACTTCTTCTTTCAATGAACCATTTAAGAATGCACTTTTAACATCCATTTGGTACACTTTGAAGTTCATGTAGGCTGCAAATGCAAGGATGTAACACCCCCAAAATCTGGCTTTGCGGAAGCATACATGTCACTGGGGTGCTACACAATTGGTATCACAACACAAAGTATAAAGAACGGTTTTAACTCAACCATTTAAATTAGATTTCATATTCAAAAATGATTTGTTTACAACATTTCAAAATAGTGCGGAATTATAAGCCCATAAAAGATTTCAAGTGGTCCCAAATATATCAGAGTCTTCTATGACCATGCCATGCCCTGCGAAAAGTCTTCGCCACTAAATTATCACCTTAAACCTGAAAATACATGCTAAAAAGGGTCAGCTTACGCTAGTGAGTTCATAGGTTTATGATAAAACAGTAATGATGAAATGAATTGAATAAAAGTTATATGAGCATACCCTGCTCAAAATGTTATGGTATCAAAGTTTAATGCATGCTTTATGCTCAAAATTAGTAATGTGAACCATGGGTAGGGTATATGTCTCAAATTTTAATGTTCTATTGCGCTAGCTCTAAGTTCATGCAACCGAAGCTCGACCGTTCAGTGCACTATAACCTAGCACATCAATAATAGCAATGGGGCCCTTAGTGAGTGCTTAACCCAATTCACTCGTAATCCGACTTAATATACGTCCGCATTGACCCTTCTGGCCAACCGAACGGGGGAGTCACCCCAATAGATCTATTTATATTAATCGCGCTTCCTAACCGGAATTAACAGTGCATGAAGGCGGGCATAAAAATGGGTTCTAGAGTCTTAGGCTAACTGCGCAATAATTTAGTAAAATAGTGTTGGTCAATTTCATAACACATTCAACAATCAAATAATTCATGTCCTTAGATAAAAACAAGTTATAAGTTTATGTGTATGCATGCATTTAGATTAAAAACAAGCATGTATTCTCCCCCAAAATAGTTATAAAACAAGTAAAAGGTAGGGGTCATGAACTCACCTTGGCTTGCAGCAATGCACAAATATCACAACAGTCACAACTGGCATCAAGGGCAACACAACGATATTGGGAAAATGGGCACAATGGTGTCGGATCGGCACAACCTAATACATATATTTATCTCAGAATACACCTCGAAAGATAAAGAATCTTGGAAGGACGAGAGTTTTAGTTTTCGTGGATTATTTATATTAAAGGTTGTATAAGTTTAGTGTTAATGTTTCGTGTGGTGGTAAGAAACATAGACTCAAGAATACTCACGCCAAAAGGAATAGGAAATCGACACAGTCGAGAAAGGAATGACAAACGAAGACAAAGAGAATAGTGACAAAGGAAAACGTCAAATAAGCTAATTAATATGTTTCGGTGTCTACCCAATAACCCCATATAGTTTGGAAATAATTTATATAGTTTTAAGTTTTAAAAGGAGACTTAAATTGGTATTTTAAATAGTAAATGTTTTTCATGTTAAAAATTACAAGTTTCGATTATTGTTGGGTTTTTGAATTATAAAATATAAGTTTAGAAATTTAATAAAATGACGCGTCCATTTATATAAAATTTTCAAAAGTTGTCGTGATTTTTAATAAAACTCAATTTCTCAAAATAATGTTTTCCCTTTGAAGTTTTTAATAAGACAATTGACACTAATAATTAATCCTACTTTTTAGACTATTTACTAGTCGTCTAGTCTAAAAGGTCCAAATTAGTTCGTTATAGTTAATTTGTCCAATAATGTTATTCAATTATCCAGTAAAATTAATGAACTAATTTTAGATGTGCTAAATGTGTTTAATAGTTATCGTGTTTTATGACTCATTAGTAGTATATTTTAGTTGCTTGAAGTCCATTTCCCAAATATTAGCATTTACTCTTACTTTCAAACCCAATATATCTTACCACAAGTCATTTTTTTTTTTTTTTTTTTTTTTTTTTTTTTTTTTTTTTTTTTTTTAATTTAGACAACCCTAACTCTTTTACTTACACTTAGGTTCATATAAATTTGCTTTTAAAGGACACCATCCTAATACTCCTAGTCCATTACCAAATTATTTTGCTCAACGTTTCTTTTATAATTTAAGTCCGTCAAGTAGTTATATACGTCGTCAAATATTTAATCTCATGTATATCCGACATGTTACTAATGTTCCAAAATTACAATTAGTTAGTTAGATGAAAAATACTCACACTTATATATTATGTTTTCATCAAAAGTGTAAGATACTACCCATTTTTATGGCCATGTGGCCTGCTAATACAAACACACCCTACATTGGGCTTGGCCCATGTTCACACAAGCATCTCTTAAGTTGGGCCTTGGCTACAGACCCAACAGACGCACCCTATACTCAGTGAAAGGAAACAACACATTTTGATGATAGTTTCAAATCTTAAGTTTGTTAAGTTTTTATTTAGCCGACCTTTAATATGAGATGATCAAAACCATACGCACCCTATTTTAACTGATTTTATCGCACCCTTATGTTAACTGATTTTTAACGCACCCTTATGTCATGAGTTAAATAGGCTCGGCCACAGTCATTTACGGTCCATCATACAAACCAAAATATAATCATTTCAACCTTTGTCCAACCCAAGACTTATTTTAACTCAATACATCCTTTGTACCGATAATTCCAAATGCACCCTAATTTGAATACTACCCACACAGGTTTAATTTGAAGTTCATATATATATATCCTATGTTGTATTTTCACAGTAATAACAAATGTACCCTATTTTAACTGGTTTTAACGCCTCCTATGTTAACTAATTTTAACGCACCCATTCTAGTGAAATATAGGTTCAAATTTTAGGTTCAAATTTAGATCAATACGCAATTACCATGTTGTATTCTTTTGCAGTAAAACCAATTCCCACACTAGCACAATTCTAACACAACTGTGATTAAAACTAATCAAATAGACAACCCGAAACCACAACTGACTATACACATTCCAAAATCACAATGAAAAATCCAGGAACATCAAGAATCCAACAAGGATAAACACAACAAGAAACAGTTCGATGCCGGGTTGGTTGACCCGACCCGTTAATTATAACCGAAACAAACAACCCTTGATTCTTACCACACATTATCTTTATTAATCAGGTTTTTAATTCAATTTTTAATCCAAGTTTTAAAAATTCCACGAAAACTATAAAAATGATTTTACGCCATAAACTCGTACTAAATAAGTAAAATATATATATATATATATATATATATATATATATATATATATATATATATATATATATATATATATATATATATAAATATATATAATAGATAGTTGGAGGTCGTTATACCCACACGACGTACGAGGGGAGGATGGTGTGGCAGAACTGCTGCTGTGGTGGGCGGTCTTCAACTCGAGATGCCGAAATCTGGTCGAAACTTGAGGGCGCTGTAAAATCTAGAAAAGGAGAAGGTTGGTGGAGTGATGGATTTGAGTTAGGAGATTTGAGTGTGTGTGTCCCCCCCCCCCCCCCCCCCCCCCCGCCCCCTATATCTTCGATCGGATTTAAAGAAACAAAAGGGTTGTGTTTGACCATGGCTTTCTTGGTGTTAACTCGTGAAAGGACGGGTTGAGCAAAGGTCTCTACAGATTTCATCCTCCAAGAGTGTCTTGTGATTGTGTTTTGAAGGGAGAGATGGTGGACAAAAGAAAAGAGAAGGGTAATGGGGATGGATCGAGTGTTCAGAGAAAAGGAAAAGAAGGAATAGAACAAGATAAGGAAAGAAGAAAAAAAATAGGCGGTTGATATCTATTTTATTAGAAGAGCAGACTTTGTTTTATTAATACCCGGTGTACTCGGTATCCCGCTGAGTTAAATTTTAAGTGTGGTCCATCGGTTTGGTAAAAATACAAAAATATACTTCTGGTAACGTTTTTATAAGAGTGATTTAAAAACAAAGTCGTTTACTCCGGAAATTATAAATTTAATCGTTACCAATGTGAAAGAATTTTCTTAAATAACTAAATATGTTCAAAAATGTCCAATTAAATTGTCAAGTAAAAATAATTAAATTTTTATTATTAAAACAATGTTTGGAAATTTACGGGTGGTTACAAAGGAAGATCCTGATGGCTTCCATCCTTGCCACTGATACAAATGTCTCTTCATAGTCAATGCCTTCTTGCTGATTGTAGCCTTTGGCAACAAGTCTGGTCTTGTTTTTAATGACTATGGCATTTTCATCAGTTTTGTTTTTGAACACCCATTTCATGCCAATGACTGTAACATTCTGAGGACATTTGACCAAGGTCATTACCTTGTTTCTGTCAAACTGTTCCAGTTCATCATGCATGGCCTGAACCCAACTAGGATGTTTAAGTGCTTCTTTGACACTTTTGGGTTCAATTGTGGAAATAAAGTCCACAAATAGGCATTCATTGGCTGAGGCTGCTTTTAGTTTGGCAGCCATGCTTCTAGTGAGCATGCCTTCAGTAGGCTCTCCAATGATATTGACAAGTTCTATATCTTTAGACCTAGTCCAACTGTCATGAGGTCTTGGATACTGATTAGAACTTGTGGAGGCCTGATTGGGTGGAGGTGTTGGTTCTGGTGCAGACACTTGATGATCTTCAGGATCTTGAGTGTCTGATTGGGTTGGCTGATCACTGAGATTGTTTGGTTCCTGAGCACTTTGGTCAGACTGATTAATTACATCAGTACTAGTCTGTGCTTCAACAAACTCAGTGATGGATGGGTAAGGAAGGTTGTGAGGGACAATGTAGTAGGAGATATCAGCATCAGCTTGATATTGAGTGGAAGGATTATTCTCAGGATGATATTCATCAGGAGGATATCTTGATGAATCATCAATTCCTATCTCTTCCACTGAGGTGTTTGAGAATCTGATTGCTTCAGTACTCTCATCAAAGGTAACATGAAATGTTTCCTCAGTTTGTTGTCTCCTTGTATTGAACACCCTGAAGGCTTTTGAGACAAGAGAGTATCCTAGAAAGTATCCATCATCAGCCTTAGCATCAAACTTCCCTAAGTGATCCTTGTGATTATGAATAAACACAGGACACCCAAAGACATGAAAGTAGCTGATGTCAGGGATTCTTCCCTTGAATAGCTCATAAGGGGTTTTGATGTGTCTCTTGACAATGATGGATCTGTTTTGTGTGTAACAGGCAGTTTTGACTGCTTCAGTCCAAAAGTGTTTGGGTAGGACTGATCCATTTAGCATTGTCCTAGCAGCTTCAATGAGTGTTCTATTTTTCCTTTCAGCAACACCATTTTGTTCAGGTGTGTATGGAGAGGAAATTTTTTGGGAAATACCTCTCTCATCACAGAAACATTCAAGTTCATGGTTTCTGAACTCTGTTCCATTGTCAGTCCTGATTTGTTTGACTTTGATGTCATTTTGGTTTTCAATGTTCCTGACAAAGGACATGATTATTCCAGCTGCCTGACTCTTTTTGGTCAGAAAGTAAACCCAAGTATATCTTGAGTATTCATCCACTATGACCAAAGTATATTTCTCATGGTTAATGGATCTAGGACTGATGGGTCCAAAGAGATCCATATGGAGTAGATGAAGGCAACTTCTGATGGGGAAATTTGTTTTGGTTTTAAAGATGCTCTATGATGTTTACCTTTTTCACAGGCAGAGCATGGTTTATCCTTTTAAAACACAAGTGATGGTTAGCCAAGGACCTTGTTTTGTTTCACAAGATTGTTTATGTTTTTGAAGTTCGGATGGGAGTGTCTCTTATACCAAAGCCAGTTGAGGGTTTCAATGGCCTTAGCAAAGAGACGAGCTCCATTCTGAGTTAGAGTAGACATATCCAACACATAAACATCTTGTCTTCTTGGTGCAATAAGGACTACTTTCTTATTTGCATTGAAGATGTTCCTTGCTTATCATCAAACTGAACTATGTATTTTGCATCACATAGTTGACTGACACTGATTAAATTATACTTAAGACCATTGACATAAGCTATCCTAGTAAAGACTATACCACTACAGTTTACTGAACTATAACCTTCAGTGAGACATGATGAATTGTCAGCAAATACCACCTAGGGTCCTGGTTCTTCTACATATTTATGTAGATACTCTTTCACACCAGTCATGCTCCTTGAACATCCACTATCTAGATGCCAAACTGGCTCCCTGGCATGTCTCTGTACAAATGGTAAACTGGGTTAGTTCTTTCTAGGACCCCTCTTCTTGGAGGACTTGGCTTTAATAACCTTCTTAAAAGTAACAATTGATGCATTGTCAGTGGTTGAGTGGACTGAGCTTCCATAGGTTTTGCATTTGATTGCAGAAGTGGACTCAGTAGGCTGAGAGGATGACTTAGGAATTCCTCTTCTAGCCTGAATGACCTTCTCATGTACTGAGGTGTCATGTGTGGGATCACCACATATGTCACAACTTGTGTCCATAAGGCAATCCTCAGGAAGATGATCATTGAATCCATAGTGTGAGCAAGGAAGAAAAGGCTTAGCCTTTTGTTTCTGCTTCTACTTAGAATCAGAAGGATACTTAAAAGCTTGAGCTTTAAAGTTAGCAATTTTTGATGTGGCTGTGTAAGACTGATGATCAGTGGTCCTGTGATCTTCCTTTTTGCATATCATGCAGAAAACGTTTCTAAAGCAATCATCAGTGGGATGATTAGTATAGTCACACAGCTCACACCTTTGCTGAGGTTTGGAGGGTTTTGGTTTGGTGGTGCTTGAGGAAGCTGATTTGGGTTCTTTCATCTTAGATTGAGAAGGTTTCTCAAAAGATTCAATCTTCTCACTTAGCTTCCTGACAAGCTCAGCCAACTGATCAATTTTTGAATTAGGGCTTTCTGTTTTTACTTCAGAAGGGACTGAAGTTGTTGAGTCATCAGTGGGAACTGAGACTTCAGGTGTTTGCCTTTTCAGGATGGTTTTTCCCAGTCCTGACTTCTCCTTTGGAGAATGTTGAGAATAGACTAATGGTGTGAATTCTGAGCTTGGTGTAGCTCCCTGAAGGACTTTCAGAGGTGGGAGTGATGCAAGTGATTCTGACTCAAACTCCTGGATAGACTCAGTACTACTGGGTTTCTCAGTGAGTCCAAGCATATCCTTTATAGCCTGACTTTCAGGCTCCAAAATTTTCCCAGTCTCAAAGTTAGGCAACTTACTGACTGGGTTGTTTCTGACAATCCAGTCACTAGACTTGGGTATCATCTCTTGGTCAAAAGATATGCCAGCTGGAATAAATGCCTTTTCACTGTGACTCTCACTGGGGGATTCAGTGAGTTGGTCTTCTCCTATGATTTTCTTATTTTCACTAGGAATTAGACTCATAGTTTCATAGACTTTAGGATTCTTCTTAGTCCAGCTTTCTATGACACCTTTCTCTTTGTTAAGCTCAGCTTGGAGAGCTTGATTTTGTTTCAAAATTTCAGTGTTTTGAATTTGAAGTGTAACAGCTTCAAATTTGGCATGTTTTAAAACAAGTAATTCATATCTACACTTATTTAATTCTAACACAAGATTATTATATTTTGACAACAAATTGAGTCTCTGCTCTTCAATAAACTTAAGATCAACATTAATGTAATTCATATAAGACTGCCAATCAGAATCTTCATCCATTGAAAGTAAAATATTTACCTTTTTCATGGTTATGTTGACCCATTCTCCATTTCTAGCATGGCTCTTTCCAACAGCCAGCTGATCACCATCTGAGAGTGCCATCAGTGCACTGACACGAACTTCATCAACATCTAAGGAGAGCTCTTCTTCCTCCCAATCATATGCTTCAGCTACTAGTACCTTGTTCTTTGCTTGAACAGGTTTGGGGGTTTGAGCAGCCTGAGACATTAATGGATTGGCCTCAATGAGAGCAAGTTTTGCCTTAGCCTTTCTATATTTTGCTTCAAAATCTTTTTGACCCTTTTGAACAGTATTGTTTTGAAAATGTTGGGTCGACTGAAGCATTTTAGGTTGAAACTTGCTAGTTCCTGATGAAGAACTGTTTCTAGAAAAATTATAAGAGGGTTCAGAGGTTGTTTTTGAAAAACAGTCTTTAGCAAAATGAACTTTTTTACCAATTTGAAACATTCAGTGGTTTCATTTGCTTTAGCTTTTGAAAAGTTTGACTGATTTCTTTTGATAAAACATTTTGAATTAGCAAGGAGTGCTTTTTCTTGAAATTCTAAATGTAAATCATTTAGGTACTCCTCACTAGCTCTTTCATCAACCTCATCATCATAATCCTCTTGAAAATCCTGCACAACACCATTAGAATAAAAGGCAGTTGATATGGGTGAGGAAGTCAGGGCCTTCTTGGTCTCAAGAGCTTTCTTTGAGTCTGGGTATCTCCTAGAGATTAAGTTGTCTTCATAGACAAACTTCCCATAGATCTCAGGGAGCTCAAGGGTCTGAATGTGATTAGCATTCCTGAGGCCCTGAGAGAAGTTTAGCCACTTCTCAGGGAGACTGTTGACAAAGCCAACATTGATCTCATGCTTAGACAATACTACACCATCATTTGACAATTCATTTATCAGGGTCTTGTATCTGGTATATGTCTGAGAGAGACTTTCAGAGTCCTTTGCCCTGAAAGTGTTATACTCAAGTTTCAGGTCCATGATCCTGTTTTCCTTGGTATATGAGGGACCTTCAAAGCTATGAACCAAGTCAAGCCAAGTTTGTTTGGCTGTTGTACAGTTAATGACTGATTCCATTGTATCGTCAGGAAGACAAGATACAATTATGCTTTTTAGGCGCTGGTCTTGATTGACCACCCTCCTCTCATCTATAGTCCATTCTGTTGGGAATTAAATATTCTGAAGATTAGTATTGGGAATTACAAGTTCATAAAGTTAGTACTGCTGAGAAGAATACACTAACAGTTCCTACTGCTAGTGTATATCTAAAGCCTCTCAAGTTATAACTAACAGTACTAACTAAAGTTAGTACTGCTAGTACAAAGAGGGTACTGCTGATTGATTCTACTGTTGGTGTAACTTATACTACTGCTGGATGGATAAGTGTCTCGTTTAATACTGCTTGTTGGATAAGTATAAAAAGATATTTGTGTACTAAAGTCAAGTATATACGGTAGATAATATTTTTGATTTGTAGTCAGTCAAACAAGTTGTAAACATAGATACATGTTGTATCTTAGCTACTGACACACTCAACATAAGTTAGCAAGTAGTTCGACAAAGACTTGACATTATTGTAAAAGATCTTCTTTGGACTATAAAAGGAAGATCTTAGCTTAAAGATAAATACTTGATGCATTAACCTAAAATACATATCTCTAAAGAACAAAGAACATAACTTATCATAGAAATCATAAGTCATAGAAACATATAGATTCAAGGTTTGTAACCCTAGTGATAGTGAAGATCACTCGTATTATTATCTTAATAATATTGAATCGTTTGGTGTTAACATTGTGTGTTCATTGTTCATTACTCAAGCATTACTTTCCATTTCCAATAACCAAATAAACCTTCTAAGTGTGGTTAAGTAGATTCTGCATACTTAACCATATTAACTCAAAGTATCACATACACAAAGTTACAAAGGACTAACATCCTATTAAGTGTATCGAATCCCTCTCAATTGGTATCAGAGCAAGGCTGATATATTTGATTTAGAAGAAGAAGTAGAAATGGACGTGGAGAATACTCAGGCTACAAATATTACTGCAAAGTTGCCCATGATCAAACAGAATGAGTTTGAGTTATGGAGGTTAAGGATTGAGCAATACTTTATGGTTCAAGATTATGCTCTCTGGGATATCATTCTGTATGGTGATTCTTTTACACTAGGTTATTCAGATGTCATTCTTGAAGGCAAAACAATTCAAAAATTAAATTCTGGACCAAATACCAATGAAGAAAGGATACAGAAGAGGAATGATCAAAAGGCAAGAAATTTGTTGCTTATGACTGTTCCTGGTGAACAGATGCTTTCTTTTAGCAAGTATCTTGATGCAAAAACTCTTTTTGAAGAGATTTGTGCATGGTTTGGTGGTAATGAAACTACCAAGAAAATACAGAAGACATTGCTGAAACAACAATTTGAAAATGACCAAACATGCATTGCTTGTCTTAAAGGCAAACAACACAAAGCCACTTGTAAGCCCAAGATTTTTAACTCTATTGATCAATCATTGTTTATGCTTCATATGGATTTATTTGGACCTACTTCTGTTAGTAGTATGATGCATAAAAGATATTGTCTCTTGATAAGATGTTCTCTAGCTTACACAAGCTTGTCAGTCAGTTAGCTGTGTTGGGAGTTGAGATAGCCAAGGAAGATCTCAACATGAAGTTTTTAAGAAGTCTACCTGATGAATTCCATAATCATGTGGTTGTCTGGATGAATAAGCTAGATATTGAAACCATGAAACTCAATGATTTGTACAACAACTTCAAAATTGTTGAACAAAGTGTGAAGAAGTCTGGAAGCTCTAGTACTAGTTCTGGGAATATGGCATTTATGTCATCTCCCAACATTAGTAAGTCTGAAGAGGTAGATGAAGATGAAGATGTTTCTACTGCTAGTTATAGTGTTTCTACTAATACTACACAAAAGAATGTTGCTGGACTTGGAGATCCAACATTCTATGTATTCATGTCTAGTCAAACTAGTGGTTCTCCTCTAAATCATGAAGACCTTGAACAGGTGGATGATGATGATTTAGATGATATGGATATCAAATGGCAGGTTGCTTTACTGAGCATAAGGGCTAAAAAATTTTGGCAAAGAACAGGAAAGCAGATTACCATTAATGGTAATGAAACTGTTGGGTTTGATAAGAAGAAAGTAGAGTGTTTAAATTGTCCCAAGGTGGGACACTTTGCAAAAGAGTGCAGAAAGCCAAGAAAGCAAGAAAATAGGAGCACATGGTACAAGCAGGATAAGAAGAAGGAAGTCACTGTAGAAGAGCCAAAGGCTATGCTAGCCATTGATGGTGTTAGCTATGATTGGAGCTTCATGGCTAACGAAGAGGAAGCACCAAAAGAAGCTGCAATGGTGGCAACTGAGACTGTACTGATGGCCTTTTCTGATTCAGAGGTAAATTCTATAATCAAGTGTACTGAATCATACTCTGCTCTTAAAGCTTATGAAAAACTTAAAAAGGAATCTGATGATCAACTAGAACTTCTATATAAAACAATGGCTAACTTAGCTAATCATAAAAGAGGTCTAGCTGTTCTTGAAAAATAAATCTTACATTTTCAAGGAAATGAATCTAAGTTTACTGATGACATGGGTGCACTAAAAAGAAATATAGAGTTCAAATATGAGTGCATTATTGTGCTAAATGAATCACTAGCAAAGCACAAAAAGGCAAATGAAAATGTTAAGATAACAGTTGATACACTAGCTTATGCCTCAGATGAAATCAATAAGATTTGGGAAGCTCAAGTTGTTAGTAAAGCTAAGTCTGGTTTAGGTTAAAAATCTATTCCTCCACCATATAGAGGTGTTCCTTCACCTCCAGGTATTGACCTAGCCCACACAGGATTAGCTAAATTTCAAGACCCAATAATGGAATATGGTTCTAAGTCTACTGAGATTCCTAAGGTAGAAGAAGTAAGTGAGAGTTTAAGTAAAACTTCACTTTCTGAGGACAAGGAGTCCTCTAATAGGAAATCAGATGTTGTAGTCATTGAGGACTAGAAATCTGATAGTGATGAAGAAGAACAGGTTATGTCTAAACCTGAAGTTGTTAAGAAAGCAGGAACAAGTGTTCTTAAAGTGGTCAAAATTGATGCTGTTAGGCCTAAAACTAATATTAAACATGTTAGGCAACCAGTTAAATATTATGAACAATATAGAACCACTAACAAGCCTAGAGGTAACCAAAGAAATTGGAATGACCTCAAGTCTCACCAACTAGGTGATGACTTTGCCTTTTATAACAAAGCTTGTTACACTTGTGGTAGTTTTGATCATCTTGCTGCTTTCAGTAACCAATGGGTATCTGGGTATACAAACAATAGAGTGAACATAAAAAGGCATACTCCTAAATTTCACTTTCACTCTAATTCTAATAGAACAAAACCCAGAGCAGTTTCAAAAGTAGTTCCTACTGCTAGACCATTTATGACTGTTTACCCAAAACAAACAGTTAAAGGTGCAAAAACAACTTACAATCATGCATTAACAACTGTTAAAAGGCCCATTCAAACAAAAGCAGTGGTCCAAAAACAAGTTTGGAAACCAAAGGGAACAACTACAAAGCTAGCAGTTTCTACTGCTAAGCATGTAGTTCATACTGCTGCTTGGGAAAATAGGGAAAATGCTGTTAAGGCCTCAACATGTTGGGTTTGGAGACAAACTAAATCCAATGATGCATCAACCATTCTTAAGAGATTAAATTACATTGATGCACGAGGCAGATCCAAGTCAGTAATGGCTTGGGTCCCCAAAGGAAACTAATATTCCTCATTTTTGTGTAGGAACATTCAACTGATAAACAAGAGGATCAAGGATACTCAGATAGTGGATGTTCAAGGCACATGACTGGCAACATGTCTTATCTCTTAGATTTTCAATCAATAAATGGAGGATATGTTAGCTTTGGAGGAGGTATTGGTGGCAAAATTTCCGGTAAAGGTTCAATTAAAACTAGAAATTTAGATTTTGAAGATGTGTACTATGTACAAGAGCTTAAGTATAATCTTTTTAGTGTCTCACAAATGTGTGACAAAAAGAACAAAGTTCTTTTTACTGACACTGAATATCTTGTACTTTCTTCTGATTTTAAGATGCCTGATGAAAGTCAAGTACTTCTTAAAATTCCAAGAAAGGGCAACATGTACAGTGTTGATATGAAAAACATTGTTCCTAAAGAGGCACTTACTTGTCTTGTTGCAAAGGCCACATTGGATGAATGAATGAAATGGCATAGGAGGCTTGGTCACATTAACTTCAAAACCATAAATAAGATTGTTAAGAATGGTTTGGTAAGAGGTTTACCTCAAAAACGATTTGAAAATGACCAAACATGCATTGCTTGTCTTAAAGGGAAACAACACAAAGCCACTTGTAAGCCCAAGATTTTTTAACTCTATTGATCAATCATTGTTTATGCTTCATATGGATTTATTTGGACCTACTTCTGTTAGTAGTACGATGAATAAAAGATATTGTCTAGTTATTACTGATGACTATAATAGATTTACATGGGTTTTCTTTTTAGGTTCTAAGGATGAGACTACTAGCATCCTTAAGACATTCATTACACAGATAGAAAACCAAGTAGACAAAAGAGTAAAAGTCATTAGATGTGATAATGGGACAGAGTTTAAGAATAGAGTTATGGATGACTTCTGCAAGGAAAAAGGTATTAGGAGAGAATTTAGTATAGCTAGAACTCCTCAGCAAAATAGAGTTGCTGAGAGGAGGAATAGAACACTCATAGAAGCTGCTAGAACCATGTTAGCTGACTCTAAGTTGCCTATCACTTTTTGGGCTAAAGCAGTTAATACTGCTTGCTATGTTCAAAATAGGGTTTTGGTTGTCAAATCTCACAATAAGACATCATATGAACTTTTTAGAGGTAGAACTCCTGCAATATGATTTCTTAGACCTTTTAGATGTCATGTGACAATTTTGAATACCTTAGACCATCTTCGAAAGATTGATGGTAAAGCAGATGAAGGATTCTTAGTTGGATATTCTCTTAATAGCAAAACTTTTAGAGTATACAACTCAAGAACTAGAAGAGTAGAGGAAAACCTGCATGTGGAATTTTTAGAGAATAAATCCAATGTAGCAGGTCAAGGTCCCAATTGGCTATTTGATCTTGAGACACTAACCCATTGTATGAATTATGTGCCTATTGTTGCAGAAACTAATGAATTTTCAGGTTCAAAAGGAGATGAAACAAAAAATGAGGCAGGGTTAGACAAAGAGACAGATCTAGATTATGTATGGATGCCAATATGGACAAGTACAAGTGTGGCTTCAACTTCAACAAATGATGAATCTTTTTCAGATAAAGCTAAAGAAGGGATTGAAGATGAAAACAAGGAAGATGAACAAGAAGAACAAGTTAGCAGTTCAATCATTATTCCTACTGCTGAGCCAAAAGTTCCTATTGCTGAGACAGAGCAAGATATTGCCAGGCAAACAGTTCATACTGCTAGGCCAAATGTTTCTACTGCTGGCCCATCAGTCTCAACTGAAGCAGATTTCTCAGAAGAAGAGGTGGATTTCAACAATCTCCCACCTGACTATCATGTTCCTACAACACCACACTCAAGGATTCACAAAGTCCACTCCCTGGACAATGTGATTGGAGATGTACAATTAGGGGTGAAGATAAGACAACAACTGATGTCTTCAGACCAACAAGGGCTTCTTGATGCCCTTTATGCTTCAAAGCAGCATGAGTTTGCAAACTCTTGCTTGTTTGTATGTTTTCTCTCACAAGATGAACCAAAGAACATTCTGAAAGCCTTAGATGATTCTAGCTGGGTAGAAGCTATGCAAGAGGAGCTTCTTCAGTTCAAGATTCAGAAAGTTTGGGTGCTAGTTGATTTACCTAAGGATGCAAAGGTAATTGGTACTAGATGGGTTTTCAAGAATAAAAGGGATGAAAGGGGTATAGTGATTAAGAATAAGGCTAGATTAGTAGCCCAAGGGTACACACAAGAAGAAGGGATAGACTATGAAGAGGTTTTTGCTCCAGTAGCAAGGATTGAAGCCATTAGATTATTTTTGGCTTATGCTTCATTTATGGGCTTCACAGTTTATCAAATGGATGTCAAGAGTGCTTTTCTATATGGTACTATTGAAGAGGAGGTATATGTTTCACAACCTCCAGGGTTTACTGACCCAGATCATCCAGACAAAGTGTACAAGGTAGTTAAGGCTCTTTATGGTCTTCATCAGGCACCAAGAGCATGGTATGAAACACTGGCTTCCTACTTAATAGAAAATGGATTTCAAAGAGGCAAGATTGATCAGACATTATTCATCAAGAAGCACAAGAATGATCTTTTGCTAGTTCAGGTGTATGTGGATGATATCATCTTTGGATCTACAAGGAAGGAGATGTGTTTGGAGTTTTAGAAACTTATGCATAATAAGTTTCAGATGAGTTCCATGGGGGGAACTTACATTCTTTTTGGGTCTGCAAGTTAAGCAATCAAGTGAAGGCATATTTATCAGCCAAGATAAATATGTTGCAGAGATTCTTAGAAAATTTCAATTTGCTGATTCAAAAGTAGCAAGCACACCAATGGACTCTGAGAAGCCACTTCTTAAAGATTTAGATGGAGAAAATGTAGATGTACACACATACAGATCTATGATAGGCTCTTTGATGTATCTCACATCGTCAAGACCCGACATCATGTTCTCTGTTTGTGCTTGTGCAAGATTTCAAGTAACTTAAAAGGTTTTTCACCTCATAGCTGTCAAGAGGATTTTTAGATATCTCAAGGGTCAACCTAGGTTGGGTCTATGGTATTCTAGAGAATAACCTTTTGACTTGGTAGCATTTTCAGATAGTGATTATGCTGGTGCTAGCTTGGACAGAAAGTCAACAACTGGAGGATGTCAATTCCTTAGGTGTAGACTTATCTCATGGCAGTGTAAGAAACAAACAATTGTGGCTACTTCAACAACTGAAGCTGAATATGTAGCTGCTGCAAGTTGCTGTGGTCAAGTCCTATGGCTTCAAAACCAACTTCTTGACTATGGGTACAATTTCATGAACACTGTCATACATATTGATAATAGTAGTATAATTTGCATAATTAAAAACCCAGTACAACATTCTAAAACAAAACACATTGAAATTAGACATCATTTTATTAGAGACTGCAATGAGAAAAAGTTGATTCAAGTTCTTAAAATTGATTCTGATCACAACTTTGTAGATCTTCTCACAAAAGCTTTTGATGTTGGAAGGTTTCAATACTTGGTAGCAAGTATTGGAATGCTTAATCCTCAATGAATTTAAACTCTGTGTTTATGTATATAAATTTTTTGTTTGTACTGCTAGCTTTGCAAATTGGTACTGTTATTGAAAAGTTTGTACTGCTAGTACAAATTTTTGTTTGTTCAGTTCATACTGTTAGTCATATGATTCTACTGCTATAAGACAAATGCTTTGCATTTTGTTTCTTGGTTTTGGATTAACAATTTCAGGTATGAACATTTGAGCACAAAAGAAAATTCAAGTGAAATGGAAGCAGCAGAATGATTATCTTAGTTGCTAATATAATAGGTTTATGATGGACTGAGTTTGGGAACTCATGAACAAAGGTTTACACCTAAGTTAATTGATTCTTTAAAACTTCTTTCTTGAAACCTGATTATGATGTTTCACATTGACTTGATGGCTCAGTTGGTCAGATAGTAACTGACACAACTCACTTTCTATCATTTTATACTTTAATTAGTATAATGAGCAAGTCTAAGGACATCTGATAGAAAGAACAGCTAGCAAAATTGAATCTAACACGTGTGTTAGAGGTAACAATTGCTATGAGCTGGAAACCCTGTCAGGAAAGCCATTTGAATAGGTTTATCTTTACACAGGCAGTTATTTATAACTGAAAACATTGGTTCTCACACAACCAGAAGTTACTTTAAACCGAATTCTTGATTAAGTGTCTGTTACACACTTAATCCCTTCAAAATGGTTGAAAGTAGTATGATTTTTCATAATAAAATCATATTCATACTGCTAAGTCAAAAGTTTCTTTAAAAGGATTTTAAAAGTGGCTCAGAATAACCATCAAATGATGGATAATGAGTCAATGCCCCATGAATCACCTCTCATAGGAGTTAACACACCTAGAAGTGATGAGGGCAGCACATAAACTCTTAAGGAATTGATGGCTTCATGTACAACATTGTCTGAAAACATGTTCTAGTTGGTAGATCAGATGATGGCGAGAGATCTTCCAAACAGGGGAGGAAATATTTTGGGACATGGTGAGAGATTATTCAATAAGGGAAGAAAAGATTGTGTATGCTCAGAATCAGGGGAGGAAACTCAAATTGATCAAGTTAAAGAAAAGACAAGAGCATACAAGATGATGATGTCAGCTTTTTGAGAAGCTAACATGTCTTATTATTTAGCAAATAATAAGAACAAGCATTCAGTTGATGGATGCTGGGAATAAACTTTTTCAGTTGATGGATACTGGGAATAAGCTCTTCAAATGAAGAAAGTTCAAATGAAGATTCTGGAGTATTATATATATTCAGAAGGGATGAAGCATTCAAATGGAGAAAGTTCTATCTAGGAGCTTTCAGTTTCAATTTCAGTTCACTACGTTTGTTCATCACTTGCAAAGGCATGCTGGAAGAAGATTTGACTTCTTGGAACAAGCATCCAAGATACATAGCACCATTGCCTCTTATAATTCCTCCATCCAAGGAAATTGCACCATCTTTTATTCAAGATACTGCTATTGTTCAAGACAAAGAAAGATGATGTTATAGCTGAAAGAGATTCACATAAAGCAGATAAGTTAGACAGAATAATCTTGAAGAACAAAGGAAAGCTCAGATCAAGAGTCTGACTATGAAGTGTTTGAAAGATCTTCACAATCAGAATTTAATTCAGAAGAAACATGTTGATTAGGGAATCACATGTTTAGGGGAGGATTGTTGGGAATTAAATATTCTGAAGATTAGTATTGGAAATTACAATTTCACAAAGTTAGTACTGCTGAGAAGAATACACTAACAGTTCCTACTGCTAGTGTATATCTAAAGCCTCTCAAGTTATAACTAACAGTACTAACTAAAGTTAGTACTGCTAGTACAAAGAAGGTACTGCTGATTGATCCTACTGCTGGTGTAACTTATACTACTGCTGGATGGATAAGTGTCTCGTTTACTACTGCTGGTTGGATAAGTATAAAAAGATATTTGTGTACTAAAGTCAAGTATATACGGTAGATAATATCTTTGATTTGTAGTTAGTCAAACAAGTTGTAAACATAGATACATGTTGTATCTTAGCTACTGACACACTCAACATAAGTTAGCAAGTAGTTCGACAAAGACTTGACATTATTGTAAAAGATCTTCTTTGGACTATAAAAGGAAGATCTTAGCTTAGAGATAAATAATTGATGCATGAACCTAAAATACATATCTCTAAAGAACAAAGAACATAACTTATCATTGAAATCATAAGTCATAGAAACATATAGATTCAAGGTTTGTAACCCTAGTGATAGTGAAGATCACTCGTATTATTATCTTAATAATATTGAATCGTTTGGTGTTAACATTGTGTGTTCATTGTTCATTACTCAAGCATTACTTTCCATTTCCAATAACCAAATAAACCTTCTAAGTGTGGTTAAGTAGATTCCGCATACTTAACCATATTAACTCAAAGTATCACATACACAAAGTTACAAAGGACTAACATCATATTAAGTGTATCGAATCCCTCTCACACTGAGCTTCAGGTTTAATTAACCCCTCAGCAGTCTTAGGGACATAAGGACCTTCATTGATACAAGTGATGTAGTATGGTTCCATACCAGTCAAGTAGCAAAGCATACGCTTTTTCCACTTGCTAAATTTTCCAGCTTGGAGTCTGGGAGCAACAGCTGAATAGCTTCCTCCCTTTTTATCAACGAGCTGGGGCACATTAATATCAGCCATAGTAGGATTTTGGTTTTAAAAACCTTTTGAGCACTCTTTTGTTTTTAAAAGATTTTACAAACCAGAGGCTCTGATGCCACTTGTTGTTCCCGTTACACAAGTAGAAATAACTACAAAGTTAATCTAATTGTGTTCTATGACTGAATTAACGTATTGATTAATTTAAACAAATAAGTAAAACGTAAAGATAAAAACACAAGTTTTTCAATGTTTAAATTCTTATTAGAAATTAATCAAAAGAATCTATACCCAAGTGTCAGCGGAAATAACACTTGGGATTGAAACGACAAGGTATGGTGTTCTCCTCACTAAACTCAAGCTATGCTTGAGTGGCAACAATAAATGAACCACTGAGCTATCTCAGGGACTAGGTTACTCTTTGGGGGAGAAAAGTGGTTTTGTGAAAGTCTAAGCTTTTAATACACAAAACTTATCCAATTTTCTCCTTTATGATCCTATTTATACACATGTATAAAAGAGCACCCGTGACTAAAAGTACAAAAGGATGACCTAGCTATTCTAACAAAGATACAACTGTATTTTGACAGTTACAAGAATCTATTTTGGGATAAGGTTGAAACTGCTTTCTGAGCGTCAGTGATAACACTGTTCTTGTTCTCACGCCATTCAGGGAAAGTTTGACTTTGCCCTGATAAGGACCTCTCCTTATCTTTTCAAACTCTTCCCGCCTTGTCCCGCCTTTCTTTCAGACTTCAGATTCTTCAGGATTGGTCTTCAGTCTTCAGTCTTCAATTACATTTGTTGTTGAGGAGACTGTGGTTCAGTGAGTTCTTGTCATCACTCACTGAACCCATTACATTCTTCTTCGGCTTAAGTGACACTCAGGGAGTTCCGCCTCACTGAATGGTGAATCTTTCTTCTTAGACTCGTCCTAAGCATCTTGAAGGTAACTCACTGAGTGACTGTTCACTCAGTGACCTGAAAGTGTTTACGGTTGATTAACACTTGGGCTAATTTGTATTCAAATCCTGTTTTCAGGACGCTTGGGTACTGACGGACCCAACACTACAAAATCACATGTGATTCCAAACAAATCACATTTGACTTATAATGAAAAACTAAAAAATTACTAAACGAACCTTAGACTTTGGCTTAGGCTTAGACTCAGCCTTAGACTAAAAATAAGTAAACGCATTATTATACTGTAAATACTAAATAGTAAACAATAAAAGCTTTTTATTTCTTGTAAGTATTTGATTTGATTTCATTATATACTCTATAAACTTAGGAACTATGGGTGTTTCTTGGCCTTATAATATCAGGGTGATCTTGAAGGGTGCGCCATATATCATTAACATATTCCTAAATTGTATACTAGCAATTCAAAGGGAATAAAAGATTCACCTGAAAACGTTTCCTAAAACTTAATTTACTAATAATAAATGAATGTATACAAGGATTCAAAGAAAGGTTTAGGATAAAGAAAAGTATAAACATTTTGCTTGGGTTAACTCACTGTTCAAACATCTGTAACTACGCCGAGTCTCCTACTATAATCATATCAGCAATCACAAACTATTTGTGCACTTTTTGATCTCCATCGCGACCAGAAGAATCACCAACGGATCAATCTAGGTTTAAGACAAAAGTAATAATGGACTTGTTTTAGTTCTCTAGGCTCTAATTTAGCTCCCCTTAAGATACTTCTTTTATCTAATGTTTATAGATAAAAAAAAGGCAATAGTGAACTGTAAGATTGAATTCATCCAAGTGTTACACAAATAAGCAAATACTATTCAACAACGGATGATCACAACACCATCAACGTTGTATACTAACACATAACAAGAGTTTAAAAGCATTTTATATCCAATAATAACATTAACCAGATCATACCTCAGCAGTCTTCTTAGTTGCTTCAACTTTGACCATTTTGTCTTGCACCTCTATAAGCTTCTGCTTCTCAGCGAGATTATAAATAAAAATTTAAGGAGCTCAAGTTCTGGTTCACCATCAAATGATATTTCAAAGTCGATTTGTTGGCTTGGAAATTCAGATTGATATAGTCTTCTCCATAATGAAAGACGACTTCTACTGTGCCGAGATGAAAATATAGATGAACTCTATTCAAGTAAACTCCAGGTCTATATTTACAATATCATATGGCTTATCTGGCTTTGAAAATCCATATATGTGAAGCAATGCATCATTACGCATTGACCCATACGTGTTGAAGACCTGAAAATGATCGAACAGTCATTAGGTTGTGACAGCTATAAAACACACTCAACACATGCATTAGTAGAATGAGATGACACAGAGGTGAAGTGTACATCCTCTTCAGACGAGTGATCTCCCTCCGCATCATCTTTAATAACAATTTTTAGAGTTCGCACTCTCGACAACAACTACAAAGTATGGAACTGATAACGATAAGATGGGTGCTTACCTCTCATATGAATTACCTGTTACAGAATCACATGTGATTTTGCTTCAGAATCACATGTGATTATCACAGACGCATTTCATCAAACACATGGTGTGCATCAACAATCATAAAAACAACAACCACAACAACACTAATCACAATACAACAATCCAACAAAATCTGAATAAAAACTTCAATAACTATCACAAAGACCAATAATATACAAAACCACAACTATATTGATTATCTACTACTTTCAGTTGATTATCTAATGAAATCTAAAAACTAATATATAAAATTTTAGCATCAAAACATACAAAACCACAATTATACTAATTATCCACAGCTTTTACTCATACTCATAATCAACTGAAAATAACTGTAATATAAAGAAAAAAATCAAAAAAGTTACCGGTAAACAGTATCATCAGGTTGAATAGATGATGAATCGAACTTCAATTTACCCTTACTTAGTGCACTTTCATCTCGTATATCCATTATATGATTTGGGGGTAAAATTAGGGTTAGGTGTGATTGATTGAAAAAGTTAATGAGAGAGAATAAGGTGTGTGTTAATGAGAGTATGAAAAGAAATGAGAGTGATACTGAGAGTGTGAAGAGTTGGTGTGGTAAATGACCACGTCACCCCTGAGAGGTATAATTAAATTTTATAATTATTAAATTACAAATAATCATAGCCATTGAATGATATGTAGATGAAAGGTCGGGATTGATTCAACGGGTCTATGGTAAAAAGTGGATCTATACATAACTTTTGTCTAGCAAATAGTCCTCAAATAGTGCTAACCAAACATACAAAAGAAACCAGATAGTCCCCAAAAATGGATGCTATCTAAACCTCACTACAAAACACTCAACACTCAAACCACAAGATCAAATAAAGAGGTTGATCTTGTGTATGAAAGAATACAATATGAACAAAGGATATCCAAGATGATATCACAAAGACAAAGTGTGAATACACAAACTAAACTAGAGAAAGTTAAAGAGACGACAAATTGCGAGAATGAAGTTATTAAACCCTAAAGGCCGTGTATTGACTTATATACACCAAAAAAAACACTTCAGCCCTTGATCTTTATAAAACCTGTCAAGCATAAACAAACTTACTAAACTGTTAGAATAAAGTGCAGGAATGGTCTTGCACTTATAACAAACCATGAGATGAATTAAATCAATATATTTTTTAACATCCCTTCTCAGCCTCATGGTTTGAACATGTCCATAAGACTAAGTTTCTCACAAAACAACTTATGCTGAGCAATGCTCAACCCTTTTGTAAAAATATCTTCAACTTGATTAGCAGATGAAACTTTGGCAATATTAATAACACCAGATGACACCTTTTCTCTCAGAAGGTGTACATCTATTTCCAAATGTTTTGTTTTTTCATGAAATACAAGATTTGCAGCAATTTGAATTGCTGCACTATTGTCACTATATAGATCAACAGGAAACAGACCTTCAATTCCTAGATCCTTAAGAATGTTTGAAACCCAAATAAGTTCACAAGTAGTAGATGTCGTGCATTTGTATTCAGCTTCAGCTGATGATCTGGAAATTGTAGCTTGTTTCTTGCTTTTCCAAGAAATCACCTCATTATCCAAATAAACACAAAATCTAGAGACAGACTTCCAAGAAACTGGACATTTTGCCTAGTCTGCATCTGAAAAAGCACACAGACTTATACTGCTTTCTTTATAAAATTGTATTCTAGTTCCTAGTGCCTATTTTAAGTACCTTAAGACTCTTAATGTAGCTTTAAAGTGTGACTAAATATGAGAAAAACTGCATATGCTAGCTAAGACAATGCACAACATATGCAATATCTGGTCTAGTAATAGACAGATAAATGAGCTTACCCATAATATTTAGTCATACTTGGTAAAAGCTTATTAGTTTCAATTTCAATATGATTCAAAACAACATTTTGTTGTAATGGAGTAGCATCAGGCTTACAAGCCAAAAGACCATATTCACAAAGCATTTCTAAACATACTTCCTTTGTGATAGATAAAACCATCTTTATTTTCCAAACTTCAATTCCCAAAAAATATTTTAAAATACCAAGATCTTTGATCATACATTTTGAACTTAGAAAAGTTTTAAAGTTCTCAATTTCACGCAAATTGTTCCCATAAATCACAATATCATCAACATAAACCAACAAAGCAATAAATTACCTCTTCTTACACTTAACATACAAAGAATAGTCATGCTTACTCTACACAAACCCATGATCAACTAAGGCAGTGGTTAACTTTTCATTCCATTGCCTAGAAGCCTACTTTAGACCGTACAATCACTTAACCAGTCTGCACACTTTAGTTTCATCTTTATCATAAAAACCGGGTGGTAAAGACATATAAACTTCCTTATTGAAGTCACCATACAAAAAAGCATATTAATGTGCAATTGAAACATGGCCAGTTATTATGAACAACTAATCTAATAAGACACCTAACTGTAACCATATTGACAACAGGACTAAATGTTTCCTCATAATCCAGACGTTCCCTTTGGCAACAAGCCTGGCTTTATACCTATCCACTTCTCTAGTGGACTTATATTTGATTTTGAAAATCCATTTACATCCAATAGGCTTTCTACCTGCTGAAAGTTTAGTCAAAACCCATGTATTGTTTCTGTGCAAATCCTCAATTTCAAGGTTCATAGCCTCAACCCAATTTGGGTTCTGAGAGGCCTCATAATAAGACTTAGGTTCCACCGACTTATTTAAGGTAGTAGAAAGACAGTAATTGATAGTAGACAATTTAGAATAATTGACATATTTTTCAAGACCATACTTAACACTACTACCAACAACAAAGTCATTCAACTTAGAAGACAAATTTCTCTGCCTACCAAATCTCCTCAGAACAGTTTGTGGTTCTTCCCCAACATTACCAGGACCCTCACGATTTGAAATGTTTTGACTACTGCCCTCAGCGGGTGACATTTTCTCCTATTTGGGTTGTTGTAATTGCAACTTCATCCTTAACTGTTTTAACATAGTCATCAGAAGTTGCCCTAACACTACATTCCACATTAGAAGTGTCCTCCTCTTCATCATAGGGTCTTTTCAGATCCTTGGACATCAAAAAAATTTAAACTGTTAACTCCAGACTCATTTAACTCTTTAAAAATTTGTTAGACACATTTAAAATATTTGCAGACTTCATTTTAAAAGGAAAATAAGTTTCATAAAATTTTACATCTTTAGAATAAAAAATAGAATTACTATCATGACCATACAACTTGTAAGCTTTTTTAATACTAGAAAAACCGATTAAAACACATTTTTCAGACCTGAAAACTAACTTTATCATTGTTGTTTAAGACAGTAGAGTAACACACACATCCAAAAGATCTGATGTGAGAGAGACTAAGATCCTTACCATACATTAGAAAATAGGGGGAAACACCAAGCAACACTAAGGAGGGTAACCTGTGTTAACACACATTCAGGCCACATAAATAGAGGAATCCCCCCCCCCCCCTGAAACATAAGACTCCTAGGAACATTCGAAAGGTGTCTATGTTTTCTTTCAGCAATCTCATTTTGCTGAGAAGTGTAAGCACAAGAAGTTTGATGAATAATACCTAGATTATTAAACAGATTAGACAATGATTATTAACAAACTCGGTACCATTATCAGACCTTATGACTCTAATATTTTTACCAAACCAAGTAAAAATAAGTTTTATAAAACTTTCAATATAATCACCAACTTCAGTCTTTGACTTCAGCAAATACACCCAAACTGCCCTGCTGAAGTCATCAGCCAAAGTGAGAAAGTACTTATACCAATCCTTTCTTACAACCTTGTAAGGACCCTAGACATCACAATGGATTAAATCACCAACAAACTCAGACTTATGATCACTTAAGGGAAATGGCTCCCTAGTCTGCTTGGCCTTGTGACATATCGCAAGGAGAAATGTGATCAACATTTTTTAATGCCAATTTTATTTCCCAAAATAGACAGAACTTGATCAGCAGGATGACCAAGTCTCCGGTGCCACAACTCTTTGGAAACATGACAAACAAACACAGAATTTGATGCACCAACATTAGACTTACCATTTTTATCAACATCAAACAAGTAAAGCACACCAATTTCACTACCAGCCCCCACTAACATGCCCAGTCTCAAATCTTGAATATAACATTTAAGCTCATCAAAGTCAACAAAGAGCTTACTATCTATAATCATTTTATTCACAAAAAGCAAACTAACATTATACTCATGCGCAACCAGGACATGAAATAAGACAATACCATTAGTCAATCTAAGACCACCAATAGCAGTAATTTTAGCAAAAGTACCATTAGGGCGACTAAAAGTAGCATAAGACCAGAAATATCAACGACATTAAACTTGTTTTTAGTATAATCAGTCATGTATTGATTAGCACCAGAATCAATAATCCACCCCAAGGGCAACATTAAATATAACACACCCGGGGGGGGGGAGGGGAGGAAAGGAAAAAAACTTTTCATGTTTCTTATAAAATCTTATAGCTAATTATTTGTTGTAACAAAAGTAGATATATTTGGATTTTTGGAGCTTCTATTTACCTTAGGGGAATATATATGAGTATTCATTTTTCTTTTGATTTTTGGAACGACATATATGAGTATTCATTTACTGAACCTATTAATGTTTCTTGATAAATGGAATATTTATCTAAAAAGAAAATTGTGAGCGCGGCTTTGATTTATTTATATTTAATGCAGTTTCTACGTTTAAAATAAATTTAAGTTTGTACGACACACCTTAACATGTATCTTATTCTTTTAATACTTTTATTCGTTCCATGTTTCAAAGTCAATACAATATTTTTGAGGAAACCGAGGCATGAAGTTACTTCAAATGGTAACAAACTAAAAAATCAATAATGTTGCACAATAATATAGTACAGTATTTTTAAATGGAGTCCGTCAACATATATGCAAAAATACTACGGAGACATATTTTGTGATACCTACACTTTTTAATTTTCAAGTCCTTAAAATATCAAAACCATGTTAACTATCCTACACGACTTTTAAGGGAATCCCCTTGTCATTTGGTTATTATAAAGTCTAATAAGTTAGTAATAAATGCATATAGAATCTTCAAGTTTATAGAAAATAAAAAGAGTCTACTTGTGTACATGCACTAGTATTTGAGTTATAACAAAAGCATGGGATATACTGACCCTCCCTAATTTGTTATCCGGACCCCCCCCCCCCCCCCCCCCCTCAATTTTTTTTATATTTTTTTTATTTTTATAATTTTGTTTATATCAAAAAGCTATAAATCTGAAAGTGCGGAACAGAAACTGACAAAAACTATAAAACTGTCAGAAATACGGAACAGAAACTGAAAAAAAAACCGTGTTGCACTGTAAATAATGAAGGACAAGTGGGGGACAAGTGGAATCTCCCTATGATTTGACATCATAGGGAGGGTTGGCTAGTTGCTCCCTATAACAAATACTCATTGGCTATATCAACATTATATTCTACCTGGTGATAAAATATTATAGAATCAAAATAAATATCACCCTATAAAATTATACATCAAATGTGAATTTTATGACCCTCGTACTAGTACAAATTAAATGTAGTTTAACAGTATATACTAAACTACAGAACTAAAAAAGTAAAAACAGAATAAAAGCATCATTTATTTCTGTATCATCAAACATCAATATTGCCATAATGAGGCATCAAACATAAAGCTACCACACGACACAACACTTCCACTAGTCACCGGCGTTACAGCCACCGTATCTCCGTTGTCCAACCACGGCGGCGATGAGTAGTAGTCCCAACCGGAATCCACAAAAACAAACTCATCCGACGCAAACCCTTCTCCAAGATTTGGTAACTCCACTATCTCACTAAGCTCTACCGATGTCGGCTTCACCATTGACACTTCCTCCACCGTCACAGTCGAGTAACTCGAAGAAGCTGACGTGGAGGGTGTTGATGGGTTCGTTAAGGCTGTTAAGTGGACCATATTGGCAGCTTTAGTGGCTGCAGCTTGGATGTCACTTGGGGTGCATGAGATGGGTCGAGGTAGTAGGTGAGAGAGCTCGGGAAAATTTAGGATCGCGGACTTTCCTTTTATGGAAAACGCCGCTACGTCGTGTGCGCGTGCAGCCATTTCTGGGTCGGAAAAAGTTCCGAGCCAGATCCTGGACTTTTTCTTGGGTTCTCGGATTTCTGATACCCATTTTCCCCATGCACGTTTTCGGACGCCTCTATAGACCGCATGCTTACTATTGGTTTTTGTGGTTTTGCTACTATTGCCATTATCATCGTCATCATGATCTCTAAGCCGTTTGGCCCGATTTTTAGTTTGATCCTTAAAACTCATTGTATAACTAGTAGATATAGATAGCTACTTTTAGTAGAGATTAAAAATCTGATATTTATGATTCGACTCGAAATAAATGCAAGTAGTTTGTTAGGTTACGAAAAGAAGTAGAGAGGTGTGTGTGTGTGTGTGTGTGAGTGTGTACTACGGTTGAAATCTATGTGCACACACAAGTGTTACGAGTAGTTTATATAGATGTTGAAAGTTAAGTAGAGACATAAAGAGGTTGTTCATCATAATGAGTCAGTGAGATATTTAACAAATAGAGGGCACGTGAATATGAATGACACAATTACCATGATAAAATTCAAAACATTTTACTCCCGGGACAAGTTATTCAAGCCCCAAAAAAAACCTTATCCACACCCTTCTCCTTATTTTTTGCGTTTTTTTTTTATTATTATTATTTTTTTTTAATTTTATTTTTATTTTTATAATTTTGTTTATATCAAAAAACTATAAACCTGAAAGTACGGAACATAAAATATAAAGTTTAATAAGTCAAACGCATAAAACTGTCATAAATACGAAGAAGAAACTGACAAAAACTGTGATATACTGTTAGTCAAAGGGGACAAAAGGAATAAAAGGACCCTGATGGGACATGCTAGGGGGGCTTCTATAGTAGAACCCTTTACTCCCTCCCTTTTAGACCATCCGTAATAGCGCGCATTTTGAAAACGTGTTCTAAGCCCATCTGGCAAGTCGAAGATGCATCGTGCCTTACTACACTCACCTAATTGCACACGTATTTTATGGTTGAAAAGCAAGACTCGGTTTTGCTCACGGCCGAGTCTTGAAGGTTCGTTTTGTGTGTGTGTGTTAGTTACGGTTTTTTATGAGGTATATTTGTGTTCAAGTGGGGTATTTTTTGGTTGTGAAGTTAGTTGTCCTATTACATTAAGTTGGTGGTGAAGTTAGTTGTAGAAAGAGAAAACTGAGTTGACGTTAAGATAATAATGATGAATGCAGTCGAGGCTTCCTTATTACACTTAGTCGTAGACAAAATATATTATTTGGAAGAAGGGGATCAATAGAGTTTGGCTAAACGGGTAAATTAGACGATATATTTTATATGATCAAGATCATGCCAAGTTTATAATAACATGATAGATATTATTGACCAATCATAATAAAGATAAATATATATATATTTTTTTTAATCGAATTCAAGGGCCACTTGTTATTTAATCTCACAACAAAACTAAACATAATCTGTCATGTTTAAATCAATTTGATAGCTCCATCGTATTTTATGTTACACAAAGTAGAAATACTTGCTATAAATGTAGTGTACGGATAAATCAATTCATAACAGTACATGGTATATTTTATAGAAAGAATTACATGTTTTGTCCATGTGGTTTACTGTAACCACCCGTAATTTTCCAATATTATTTAAATAGTGAAAAATTAACTTATTATTATTTGAGCATTTTTGGGAGCCTACATGATTAATTCGGAAGGTTATTCCGCACACCGCAGCATACAGAAACCCTCCAAATCACTTAATCTTATCAAGAAAAGTGAAGTAATCACTTCCTGACGCTTACTGGCAATATATTTACAAAACCTAGAAGTCATATCGTTTTTCTGAAAAACTGACACCACACGCGTACCGACACCAATTTAGTAAAGGTTAGATTTTAAAATTTATTTTTGGAGTCGACAAATTTATTTTACATCAGTATCGGAAAAACGACTCCAGAATTATATTTTTCACGTTTACGTGAAGCCACGTTACCACAAATTAACCTTGATTAAACGGGATACGGGGTACACTCAATACACTAAAAACTTAAAAACAAATAAAATAAACCCACCCTTATCCCCACACCCTTATCCCCCACGTGAGCTACCAAACCTTTCCTACCAAACCTTTCTTGATTCTTTCTCCTTCATTCGATACATTCAACACACAAACCAATCAAAACCCTACTATGGACTGGATCAAATGGAGAATGCAAGAAAACCCAATCTCTTCTTTAATCTACTGTTTTCCTTTTCCCTATTCTCACTTCACCACACGCAAACAATAATCCCTATCTCCCATCACCATCAAGCTACGATTTTATCATTCTTTATTGCCTTTCCAAGGCTACATCGAGACCCAAACTCTTCCTGGAGGCCGAATATTAACAAAGATCAAGGCATAGAAAGGAGAGTTAACCCAAAATGGGGAAACCCTATCCTTGGTAAATCAAAAGTGGGTCAAGAAATAGCCATGGATTGTTCCTTAAGAAGCTTGATTTCCAGGAGAAGCAAGTCACACTAAGAAACTCCAAACTCACTTAAATCAATATCTCAGTCGAGTATAATCAAGGAAAAGGGAGGGTGTGATAAGCTTGGAATCAAGTAGGACTTCCTGTGGTGACCTTGAATCCGACCCACCATCAAGTACTTTGTAAGATTTAATCCTTATTCTTGTTGTCCTGATTCATTTAACTCTCGAATGATATGTATAAACTTGGTGATTTTCTTGTTTTTGATTTCCATCTCTTGAATTAATAATCAATACTGTGATTTTTATGCACTTGAATTTATAAGAGTATATGTCGATTTATGTTGGTGTGGTGTGACTTGAAAATGATTTTTAAAACTAATGTTGGCTCAAAACCTTGAATCTATGTCGTTATTAGTTTAGTCTTGAATCAGTTAAGTTTTTCCCCACAAGTGCTACTGTAAAAATCTTGGACCTTTGTTCGAGTGAATGTGGGTTATAAGTCAAGAACTAGATTAGCCGAGTTGGTTTTAAAAACATGTTACTGTGATGTTTTTGTGTTGCTTGAATGTGGGAAATGTGATTTAGAAATCATACTAGTCAAGGTCTTTAGTCATGAGTTATGCTCACAAGATGTTTGTGATTATGTCTAAAAAGAAAGGTCGATTTTAAAACGAATTAGTGAGTGTTCATAAGTCCTATGATCGTATTGTCTTGTTCACAATTGAACTCATGTTTGAATGGTGCGTGTGGAGTTTGGTTGAGTAGTACTCGGCTCGGAACTTAGCACACCATTCGAGCAACATAACGAACTCCGAGAACTCATTCCACTCCATGTTGTGCTCTTAGGTCCTAAGTTAACTCGACATGAACTAGTGGTTCTAGTTGGGAATGTTATGTCGCGACCTAGGAACTTTGTCCACAGCCGAGAGCTATCTCCAAAAAGGTTGGTTAACACTTGGGTGAGTCGACGTTCTAGTCAATTTGCAACACCATTCTTGGGTGTCAAGTTCCACAATGAACTCGAGACTAAGTCTCGCCCACTCTAGCGACTCAAACAAATTGTCAAAACCTTGTTTCGAGCTCGGCATTCGCCAAAACTTTACTCAATATTGTGAGAAAATAAACTTTCCAATACTAGTGCTAAAAACCATTCTTTGGTCTACTGAAATTAATTCCCAGCGTAAGAAAGGAAGGACCAAAAAGAAAGTGGGACTTGCATTTCACAAAAACAACAGCCTGTAGTCTGTACCACTTGTGTGTGGGCTGAAGCCCACCTGGGTAACTTGGGCTATTATAATTTCTGGATCCATTTGATTCCTTAGCAGGCCGCTGGCCACTGTACAACTAGAAGCCCAAAAGTTGAGCCTGTTTCACTGTTGTGATGTGGGCCGCAGCCCTTTCCCCCTCCTCGACACACATTATTTTTTTGTTATTAAAACTCGACAGTTTTTATTACAATTAGTGATCATTATATACACGACGTCTACATATAAAAAGAACTCGACAAGAAATAAATAATGCAACTTAAAGTTTTAACAATTATTACATGTTGTTTTCGGATAAAAATGTAAACACGACACGATCTTTTAAAATGAGGACATTTGCTAGACAATTGATTTCAAACACCTAACTTTTAAACAATATGTATATATGCGACGTGACAATATTTAAAATGGAAAGACATCAATTTTTAAAATAAATAGAATGAGAAATCATAAGCTAGCTAAATGTTTTTCCTAACTTACAACTCGAATCGGTCATGTCGAAACTTATATAAGTCCAATAAATAAGAAACGATTATTTTCTTTTAAACTTCAAACTTATTAAAACAACATTTTCTCAAACACGAGTTACAACTCACCATATATTAAGTAAAACCTTTTCAACTTCACATTTTTCCACAAGGACCACATGTATATATGTATGAAAGTATATATACACACGTACATTCATTGAAACGCCGACAATCCTATATATCGTTCACATTGACATTCTATAGTTATTATCCCTCGTGCGTAGTTTTTCGATCTTTGTCAATTCAAAGAATCACTATTCCTATTCTTTTGTACGTTCATATACCCCGATGAGCCAATAACTACAAATGTTAAAAACATGGTTTTAACTTACATGCTGCCACACCAGCAACACCAACATGAACTTTTTAAAATAATTGAAATCCTTGAACTTGAGTTGTGAACTAAAACAAACCTTACTAATCTAGTTCGCGTGTCGGTGCTGCACTTTGTTTGAATTACTTTGTGATTTGACTGCTATTTACCAAGGTGAGTTCATGGCCCCTACTTTTACTGGTTTTTAAACTGTTTCTGGGGGAGAATACATGCTCATTTTTAATTAAACTCAATGACTGTTTATTTGGAAAATGCGAACTGTTTACTCGATATTTGACTGTTTGGCTGAAATACTAGATTGTTTACTCGAATGCACTATAAGTATGCATGACACACACGTTGACCTGGTGTACTGAATTGTTTACTCAATATTTGACTGTTTGGCTGAAATACTCGAATGCATTACATGTATACATGACACACACATCGAACAGGGGTACTGGGCGAACACGTATAACAGGACCGGGTGTAACGGTCACATGATCAGGTGTAATGGTCACATTTCCGAGTGTAACGGACATACTACCAAGTGTAATGGTCATTACGAGTGTACTGATTAACCGAACAATATAAACTGGTGTTCCACATTTATAAATACTAAAACCTATGAACTCACCAACCTCGTGTTGACACTTTAGCATGTATTTTCAGGTGTAAAGCGATAGCACGCTATTGGAGGCTTTTGGCATGGCATGACATGGTCATAGAAGACTCTGATATATTCGGGACCACTTGAAATCTTTTATAAGCTTATATTTTCGCACCATTTTTGAAATGTTGTAAACAAATCACTTTTGAATATAAAATCTATTTTAAATGGTTGAGGTAAAACCATTCTTTATACTTTGTGTTGTGATACCAATTTAGTAGCACCCAAACATGTATGCTTCCGCTAAACCAGATTTTGGGAGTGTTACAGATTGGCATCAGAGCCTAGGTTATAGAGAACTGGGTATTTTAAAACCTAGACTATAACCACTTTTATTAAAAAAAAATAATAAATAAAAAATAATAATAATAAAAAATCCTATGACCGACTCATGCCTGCCTACCTGCCAAGCCTGCTGCCTTACTCATGATAAGACATATTCTTTTAAAAGTAAGGGATATGTTACTGGTGTAACTAAGCTGACTATTCCAAAATTTATTGAACCTCGGTGGAATATAGACTGATCACCTATATTCGACCAGGGACAGTGGGACATAGCCTGATCACCTATGTCCGACTCAGAGGTAAATTTTTCAATACTCAGAGTGGTTATACTAGAAGTTATGTCCAGATTGATTTCCTACTTGATTTTGAAAGACTCAAAATTCTGTGTGTGTACATAATCACTGCCTAATATGAACATTCACATCTACACACAATGCACTGGCATCACCGGCACCGCTATACTCCTCCATGATATGGAAATTCTGTTTGTCACCGTCTCACCGTAATTTGCATCGGGTCGGTTAGATCCGATTGGCACCGTTTGAACTCAAGTTACTTATTTACCACTCATCGAGATTGTAATAAGCCAGTTGAGCTTATTGGAGCGTTCGGAATTGATTCTAGCTACATTTGGATTTGAACTCGGCTACGTTTGGAACTGATTTTGAACTATGTTTGAAATTTGGATCGCTGGATTTTGCGATTTTGGACCTCATTCGGGATTTGGACTTATTATCCAACTTTTTTTTGTTGTGGCTTTGTTACAGTCACCTACACCTCAAACCCTACACTCAACCGATGTTGTACTTTCCGCGTTAAGTATTAAGTACCTTCCTGAGATAGCCAACTGATTGCTAGTAGAAATAAAAACCCTCCTTTAGGGTCGTACCCTGAACTTGATAAACTTCCCATTCGTCAGAGATTTTATGCCCGACAAGAACCTTAAGACTTTAAGGAATAACCTGAACCGCGTTCCTTGGGACAATCACCTAATTCTCCTCTCGTCCCTCGAGAATATCAACTACTTTTGCTACCCCCTCATAAGGTAATAAACCATGTCACTAACACCATACAAACTGTTTTCAATTATTCTATGGAACATATCGCGGTCACCCTACAAATGTTTTACTGCTACTTTATGAAAAAAAAAAAATCAACCTTACAACTATTTTGTAAACAACGAATGGCTCTCGTTCTATAAATTGTCATACAACCCGTTTTGTAAACTATTTCGCAATCACCCAGTGAACTATCCACCCACCTGGAAAGCATTTATATTACTACCTCTTGGTACCGTTAAAGTAAATTGAATACTTATGTTTATGAAATCTGTAGTGATATCTTTCTAAAACACTTACTTGGATGTGTAAAATTTTTCTGCTTAAACTTTATCAAACTACTGTTAAGGAATGTCAAACGCCAACTTTTTTTTGGAAATTATCCCATCCACACCATGACTAAGAACCGTTTAGCGAAATTTTGAATCTTTTGAAACCGTATCACCCTACGTATCTATTGATCTCTAACAAAGGAATGTGTATTAGCTGGAAAGTTATTTTGGTCAAACTCGTATAAAGACCTACTCAAATAAAGTTTTCGAACAAGATTTCTATCCAACCCTATGAGGAAGAAAAACACACCACTTCGAATCAAACCTTGAAAACGAGTCATCATGCTATCTTATCACTTTAAATCAGAACATGTATCTCACCAACTAACAAAAATGAGAAAACCAAAGGCAGACAATCTGGGTACCCTCCCAGAAACAAAGAGAAACCCCTAAACAGCCTAGGGAGACTCAAATCTATTATGACTACCAACATCTCTTCCCAAACACCATTCTATCGGATAACATAAAATGAAATCCGGGACGGATTTCTATTTAAGGAGGGTAGACTGTAACCACCCGTAATTTTCCAACATTATTTTAATAGTGAAAAATTAACTTATTATTATTTGAGCATTTTTGGGAGCCTACATGATTAATTCGGAAGGTTATTCCGCACACCGCAGCATACAGAAACCCTCCAAATCACTTAATCTTATCAAGAAAAGTGAAGTAATCACTTCCTGACGCTTACTGGCAATATATTTACAAAACCTAGAAGTCATATCATTTTTCTGAAAAACTGACACCACACGCATACCGACACCAATTTAGTAAAGGTTAGATTTTAAAATTTATTTTAGGAGTCGACAAATTTATTTTACATCAATATCGGAAAAACGACTCCAGAATTATATTTTTCACGTTTACGTGAAGCCACGTTACCACAAATTAACCTTGATTAAACGGGACACAGGGTACACTCAATACACTAAAAACTTAAAAACAAATAAAATAAACCCACCCTTATCCCCACACCCTTATCCCCCACGTGAGCTACCAAACCTTTCCTACCAAACCTTTCTTGATTCTTTCTCCTTCATTCGATACATTCAACACACAAACCAATCAAAACCCTACTATGGACTGGATCAAATGGAGAATGCAAGAAAACCCAATCTCTTCTATAATCTACTGTTTTCCTTTTCCCTATTCTCATTTCACCACACGCAAACAATAATCCCTATCTCCCATCACCATCAAGCTACGATTTTATCATTCTTTATTGCCTTTCCAAGGCCACATCGAGACCCAAACTCTTCCTGGAGGCCGAATATTAACAAAGATCAAGGCATAGAAATGAGAGTTAACCCAAAATGGGGAAACCCCATCCATGGTAAATCGAAAGTGGGTCAAGAAATAGCCATGGATTGTTCCTTAAGAAGCTTGATTTCCAGGAGAAGCAAGTCACACCAAGAAACTCCAAACTCACTTAAATCAATATCTCAGTCAAGTATAATCAAGGAAAAGGGAGGGTGTGATAAGCTTGGAATCAAGTAGGACTTCCTGTGGTGACCTTGAATCCGACCCACCATCAAGTACTTTGTAAGATTTAATCCTTATTCTTGTTGTCCTGATTCATTTAACTCTCGAATGATATGTATAAACTTGGTGATTTTCTTGTTTTTGATTTCCATCTCTCGAATTAATAATCAATACTGTGATTTTTATGCACTTGAATTTATAAGAGTATATGTCGATTTATGATGGTGTGGTGTGACTTGAAAATGATTTTTAAAACTAATGTTGGCTCAAAACCTTGAATCTATGTCGTTATTTGTTTAGTCTTGAATCAGTTAAGTTTTTCCCCACAAGTGCTACTGTAAAAATCTTGGACCTTTGTTCGAGTGAATGTGGGTTACAAGTCAAGAACTAGATTAGCTGATTTGGTTTTAAAAACATGTTACTGTGATGTTTTTGTGTTGCTTGAATGTGGGAAATGTGATTTAGAAATCATACTAGTCAAGGTCTTTAGTCATGAGTTATGCTCACAAGATGTTTGTGATTATGTCTAAAAAGAAAGGTCGATTTTAAAACGAATTAGTGTGTGTTCATAAGTCCTATGATCGTATTGTCTTGTTCATAATTGAACTCATGTTTGAATGGTGCGTGTGGAGTTGGGTTGAGTAGTACTCGGCTCGGAACTTAGCACACCATTCGAGCAACGTAAAGAACTCCTAGAACCCATTCCATTCCTTGTTGTGCTCTTAGGTCCTAAGTTAACTCGACATGAACCAGTGGTTCTAGTTGAGAATGTTATGTCGCGACCTAGGAACTTTGTCCACAGCCGAGAGCTATCTCCAAAAAGGTTGGTTAACACTTGGGTGAGTCGACATTCTAGTCAATTTGCAAAACCATTCTTGGGTGTCAAGTTCCACAATGAACTCGAGACTAAGTCTCGCCCACTCTAACGACTTAAAAAAATTGTCAAAACCTTGTTTCGAGCTCGGAATTCCCCAAAACTTTACTCAATATTGTGAGCAAATAAACTTTCCAATACTAGTGCTAAAAACCATTCTTTGGTCTACTGAAATTAATTCCCAGCGTAAGAAAGGAAGGACCAAAATGAAAGTGGGACTTGCATTTCATAAAAACAACAACCTGTAGTCTGTACCACTTGTGTGTGGGCCGAAGCCCACCTAGGTAACTTGGGCTATTATAATTTTCGGATGCATTTGATTCCTTAGCAGGCCGCTGGCCACTGTACAACTAGAAGCCCAAAAGTTGAGCCTGTTTCACTGTTGTGATGTGTGCCGCAGCCCTTTCCCCCTCCTCGACACACATTATTTTTTTGTTATTAAAACTCGACAGTTTTTATTACAATTAGTGATCATTATATACACGACGTCTACATATAAAAAGAACTCGACAAGAAATAAATAATGCAACTTAAAGTTTTAACAATTATTACATGTTGTTTTCGGATAAAAATGTAAACACGACACGATCTTTTAAAATGAGGACAATTGCTAGACAATTGATTTCAAACACCTAACTTTTAAACAATATGTATATATGCGACGTGACAATATTTAAAATGGAAAGACATCAATTTTTACTCTTGGCAACGTATATATATATATACGAGCAAATAAATAGAATGAGAAATCATAAGCTAGCTAAATGTTTTTCCTAACTTACAACTCGAATCGGTCATGTCGAAACTTATATAAGTCCAGTAAATAAGAAACGATTAGTTTCTTTTAAACTTCAAACTTATTAAAACAACATTTTCTCAAACACAAGTTACAACTCACCATATATTAAGTAAAGCCTTTTCAACTTTACATTTTTTCATAAGGACCACATGTATATATGTATGAAAGTATATATACACACGTACATTCATTGAAACGCCGACAATCCTATATATCTTTCACATTGACATTCTATAGTTATTATCCCTCGTGCGTAGTTTTCCGATCTTTGTCAATTCAAAGAATCACTATTCCTATTCTTTTGTACGTTCGTATACCCCGATGAGCCAATAACTACAAATGTTAAAAACATGGTTTTAACTTACATGCTGCCACACCAGCAACACCAACATGAACTTTTTAAAATAATTGAAATCCTTGAACTTGAGTTGTGAACTAAAACAAACCTTACTAATCTAGTTCACGTGTCGGTGCTGCACTTTGTTTGAATTACTTTGTGATTTGACTGCTATTTACCAAGGTGAGTTCATGGCCCCTACTTTTACTGGTTTTTAAACTGTTTCTGGGGGAGAATACATGCTCGTTTTTAATTAAACTCAATGACTGTTTATTTGGAAAATGCGAACTGTTTACTCGATATTTGACTTTTTGGCTGAAATACTCGATTGTTTACTCGAATGCACTATAAGTACGCATGACACACACGTTGACCTGGTGTACTGAATTGTTTACTCAATATTTGACTGTTTGGCTGAAATACTAGAATGTTCACTTGAATGCATTACATGTATACATGACACACACATCGACCAGGGGTACGGGGCGAACACATATAACAGGACCGGGTGTAACGGTCACATGACCAGGTGTAATGGTCCCATTTCCGAGTGTAACGGACATACTACCAAGTGTAATGGTCATTACGAGTGTACCGATTAACCAAACAATATAAACTGGTGTTCCACATTTATAAACACTAAAACCTATGAACTCACCAACCTCGTGTTGACACTTTAGCATGTATTTTCAGGTGTAAAGCGATAGCACGCTATTGGAGGCTTTTGGCATGGCATGGCATGGTCATAGAAGACTCTGATATATTCGGGACCACTTGAAATCTTTTATAGGCTTATATTTTTGCACCATTTTTGAAATGTTGTAAACTAATCACTTTTTAATATGAAATCTATTTTAAATGGTTGAGGTAAAACCATTCTTTATACTTTGTGTTGTGATACCAATTTAGTAGCACCCAAACATGTATGCTTCCGCTAAACCAGATTTTGGGGGTGTTACATTTACCCTAAATAACACCTTTAGTCCCGATTTCATTTTAGTTACACCACACATATCTGTTTTTGAAACCTGTTACCCAGACAATCCCTATTTTAGTTGGGACGTTAGTTTCTCCGTTAAATGTTAAAATGGTGAGGGCATTTTTGTCTTTTCCATTTATCACTTACAATATTAAAGCTACCCACCCCATTTATTATCCCAACCCACCTCGCAAAATAAAAAATCTAGAACACAGACACACAAATTAAAACCCCTAGAATAGACACACATACTCTTCTCCAATCATGGTTTTCTGCAGTTGTGGTCGAGTTGCCATAATCAAAACTTACTGGACAGTGGAAAATCCAGGTCGCCGTTTCTACAGTTTCCCCATTCCGGCAAGATATAAAATCCGATATATGTGGTTTAATCAAAACCTAAAAAAACTTATTTATCTTCTTTTCTTTGTACACGGATCATGATGTGGGTGGATTGATTGGTTTGATCCACCAATGTGTGATCATGCTGTTCAAATTATCCCTGGATTGTTAAGGGCTAGGAACAGGCATGAAACTGCCATTGAAGAATTGACAAGTGAACTTAGAAAGATAAAGATGTATTTGATGTCTAGCTGGTTAGCTTTTCTTGGTATTGTGGTAATTTACATATTGGCCTAAGTACATATGTAAAGGTCAAGTATTATTGTTGTCAAATGTCTTTTGGGATGTATGAGGTTTTTTGGGTTAATGAATGAAGAAGATTATATTTGAATTATATACAATTTGCGAGTTTGTGTTTGAAACATAAATGTGAAGGTATGAAATGTGGGTAATTTTGTTTATGACATGTATTTGGTTAGTTTGACAACTAAAAAGTCAACTTTAACTCTTTATATAAAACTAGTTTGACTATTAAAAGTCAACCTTAACCATTACTGAACTTAACCATTGGCTTTAAAAGTGAATACAAAATATTACAATACAAGCATGTTAAATAGAAACTAAGTCAATACTACAACAAGTATCAAAAGTTCACTGTTAAAAGTCAATACTGCAACACAATATTAAAAGTTTTATATGCCTTTGACAGTTTTCCACCACTCACCATTGCCTTCTCTTATGTTGTTTTCGTTCTATTCTTCCTTGGCATACCCACTTGTTTATGATGGTTAGATGGAGTGAGTATTGAAGGAATTTGGGATTTCTTCCACATTATCTTACCATTTATACATCTAATCTTATAATTGTATGCCTTTTTTCCAAGTAGTTAACCAATAACACTTATGGACCCATATTTCTGGTATACCAACTTCAATCCCATTAAGTGACATATTGTAGTTGGTTGCTACAACATGTACACAAGGGATGCCTGGTAATTCCCATATCCTACATCTACAAACCCTATTAGTTACATTCACCACACACTGATCACCATATGGTCCCTTGACCTCATATTCTCCCCCCCCCCCATTCCAACCCACTAAGTAATTGTTTGCTTGGTCAATAGCAGCTTTCAATAGTTTAGCTGCAATAGGGGTGAGTGGGCCATCAATTTTGTCTATTACACCAAGAACATTCACAATCCTTCTCCTCAAGTACTTTCTAATGTATTCTAAGGCACTGATTATAGGTGCGTCGCTAGCATCCAATATTTTTCCATTCAAAACCTCACACATATTGTTCAATAATACATCAGATTTAGCTCTGCATGCTATCAGGATAATTAATGTTGGGTCCCCGACCTGCCCGTTCATGCAAACCATGAATGATATGAACAAAAGTTTTAACAAGTGAGGAAAACTAATTAACATCAAAATATTGTACGTAGGGTTCGCTTGAGAACGACACGGACATGCTAATAACACCATTTTTATTTTCACCTATTATAAATCTTTGTTGATGAATAAATTAACAGGATTTACAAAGGATAGCCTAGGGAAAACTACCCCGGTTTTTTGACAAATAAAACTCTCACAATCAAACACCAAAAGACTGCTAGCTGCTTTGTTGTTCCTAGGGGAGGAGGATTCTAACCATAATACTTTGTATTATTTTCTTTGTAGGAATCTCTACTTAACTTAGTTACGACCTGAGTTTATATAGGAAGGGAAACAATATTTGCATGTGGGTTGCATCGTAATTTGTCCACTTATTAAAGGTATGCACGTGCCTAGTAAGCTAGTCTGAATCTTACTTTCGGCTCTTCTAATTTGAAAACTTAGAGTTCCAATGCCTGTTTCACGTGTATCGATAAGTACTTGAACTTATCTTCTTGTGTAAGCTTCCCCCCTATTAGTTCTGAGGTTTAGGTTGTAATCAAAGTTAAGTCTTCAGGATCATTGAGACATTTTTCAGTTCTCAGTGACTCCGGTGTTGTCTTTCAGCTCCTTGTAACTTCACTCCCTAACACCGCATCAGTTTGTGAGGTCGTTTTCTTCAGTTGGTCTTCGACTTCCCTGAAGCCATTCAGGCTCTTTGGCCTTTTGAGCTTTATACAACACTCACTGATTTCAGTAAGTCATCTTCTGAATAATAATTAGTGAGTCATGTTCTCTGATAACTCTCAGAGAGTACATCACTTCTGATAACCATTTGATTGTTATGAAGTGACATATTCTCGGATCGTTATCAGAGAGTTGATGCTCACTGAGAAGGTGAATTAGGATATTTTATGTTAAAATACTTGTCGGAGACAATTGGGTTGATTTCTCAGACCCAACAATCTCCCCCTATTTAAATATACAAATAGACTAATTATCAGTAGTAAGTGAGCATGACGACTTCTTCTTACATACTGATTTTACATCAGAAACTAAAAATATTATAATTTGCTTCTTCTTATGTTGCTGACTACATTACAGACTCTGAACTTTGCTACTAGTGAGTTCCGTACTCTTCTTTAGTTGTCAGAGTCTAGGTATGAGCAGCTAGGTTATTTTGTTACCCGGTTTGATTTTTCGGGTTAGTTCTATGACATATTCAACATCTACTATGGTCAGAGACTTCACTGGATGAAGTGGTACTTGCTTACTACCTCATCCAAATTTTTTTGATTCCTGAACTGGGCAAGCTGATTTACTCCCTGATTTAGGATCAGATAGTGTGGGTTCAGGAATTTTCAGGCTATTTAAAATGATAGGTAACCACACTTGGGTAGCTTTTCCGTATCTTTCCTAGTTTATAGAACGAATAGCCTTAGTTTTACTCAGCTGTAAGCAGGCTTTCCAGTAATCTACTTACAAGCAGAGTTGCAACAAAGGTTTATAAATTTTGAAAGTAATTTCCATTCTTTGTTGCTTGGCATCTTAGGTGGTTGAGGAACGGGGACTATTTTATTTACTAAATACTCCCTGAAGGCACGATTTGTACCTATACCTATAGACGCATCCTCTTTCCCTATATGATTCCCCCCCCCTCTATAACCTCCTATTACCTTTCTTTTCATCCAATGATGGTTGTTACTAGGATCAACCATGCAGCATTCTATAGGATTACCACTTGATTGGCTTTTGAGAGACTGAGTTCTTATGAAGCTCTCACCATCTATATCACCTTTGATGATGAATACACTTACTCAGAATGATTATGTCTGAGAAAGCGCATACAATTTTTCAAGGGTGTTTGAATCTTTTGAAGATTAGTGGTGCCAAGAACGATTTGGGTGAAGGGTTTGAAAGGTAATTAGATATAGGTATCTTTTTTATACGCATGTTTTAACAAAAATAAACTTGTACTACAAGACACTTGAGGATGTCATGGAGGGAATGTATTTGTGAAGGGCATTTAGGATCGAGTTTGAATGGTATATGCCAATATTAAAACCCGTTGGGTGTTATTAGCGGTCAATCAAGAACAGATCTGGATTAAGAAAAACCCACCCGCTCTGATACCACTTGTAGGGTCCCCGACCTGCCCGTTCATGCAAACCATGAATGATATGAACAAAAGTTTTAGCAAGTGAGGAAATCTAATGAACATCAAAATCTTGGACATAGGGTTTGCTTGAGAATGAAACAGACATGCTAATAACACCATTGTCATTTTCACCTATAATAAATCTTTATTAATGAATAAATTAACAAGATTTACAAAGGATAGCCTACGAAAACTACCCTGGTTTTTTGACAAATAAAACTCTTCACAATCAAACAAAAAAAGACTGCTAGCTGCTTTGTTGTTCCTAGGAGAGGAGGATTCTAACCATAATACTTTGTATTATTTTCTTTGTAGGAATCTCTACTTAACATAGTTACGACCTAAGTTTATATAGGAAGGGAAACAGTGTTTTCATGTGGGTTGCATCGTAAGTTGTCCACTTGCTATAGGTATGCACGTGCCTAGTAAGCCAGTATGAATCTTAATTTCGGCTCTTCCGATTTGACAACTTAGAGTTCCAATGCCTGTTTCATGCGTATCTGTAAGTACTTGAACTTATCTTCATGTGTAAGCTTCCCCCTTCTCGTTCTGAGGTTTAGGTTGTAATCAAAGTTAAGTCTTCAGGATCACTGAGACATTTGTCAGTTATTAGTGACTCCGGTGTTATCTTTCAGCTCCTTGTAACTTCACTCCCTGACATCGCATCAGTTTATGAAGTCATTTTCTTTAATTGGTCTTCGACTTCCCTGAAGCCATTCAGGCTCTTTGGCCTTTTGAGCTTTATACAACACTCACTAATTTCAGTGAGTCATCTTATGAATAATAATCACTGAGTCATTTTCTCTAATAACTCTCAAAGAGTATATCACTTTTGAAAACCATTTGATAGTTAGGAAGTGACATATTCTCTGATCGTTATCAGAGAGTTGATGCTCACTGACCTTCAGAAGGTGAATTAGGCTATTTTATGTTTAAATACTTGTCGAAGACAATTGGGTTGATTTATCAGACCCAACAATTAAGCTACTTAAGTAAACTGCAACAACTACTTAACTACAAGTATGAGAGCTTAAGTAAAATGCAACAAGTATTACCTGGAAAATATGATCTGGACCAAGAATGAGCAGGAGTAGCTGATAACCAGTCAAATGTGTTGATATAAATAATGTCTAAAAACATTATCAATACTTATTCATATCTCTATGTTTTGATGATCACAAAATGTAAACTCATCAAACATAAACTTATTAAGTAAACAAGTATTTAGTTGGAAATATTCATTTCTACAACTTAATCACTTAAGGTATGAATGAACAAATGCTTAATGCATTATATGATCAAAGGAACATTTTCTTAATCACTAGATTTTTTATAAAATGACCCAAAACTTTTTATATCTTTTAGAAAATCATTTTTGGTATTAAATAAAAATGTTTAATCTTTTATAAAATTATGAATTCAAATTTTCAACCAAAAATGGTAAAAATGTTCCAGAAAAACCTTCCCCACAAAAAGAAAAATCTGGGCAACGGTCAGATGGGCGGCCCCCTTAATTTTACTAGGCGGTCCCCTTAATTTTAAGGGGGCCGGCCACCTATTTAAGGGGACCGCCCCGCTCCTCCAGCTGTCCAGATTTGCCTATAAATACTGGACTTTCCCTGGACTTTTTCCTCACCTTTTGCACCCCAAACCTTATGTTCTAAATCTCTCCTTGTCTTCCTAAATCCTTTCTAAAACATTTGATCATATAATTCTTAAGCATTGGTTTCTAAGTGATCCAAGCTTCTACCATCTAAGTGCAAAAGAAGAATACTTCTATCTATCAAGACTAGAAGTGTTACAACTTAGTATCATCTTGTTACTTAAGTTGTTAGTTTGTAAACTTTGTAAATCATTCATTCATTTGTACAAGTTGTGTATATTTGGTTAGATAGGTGTGAGAATAGTTGGTTAGGCTAGATTAGTGTGTAAGTAGTGAAGTTGTGAAGAAGTTAAGGTGTGTAAGTAGTGAAGGCGTGAAGAAGTAGAAGAGTATATAAGTAGTGCTAGGTCGTGAAGAAGTTGTGAAGCCGTAGTGAAGTTGTGAAGAAGTTAAGGTGTGTAAGTAGTGAAGGCGTGAAGAAGTCGTGAAGAAGGTGTGAATCCGTCGTGAAGAAGTCGTGAAGAAGTTGTGAAGAAGTTGTGAAGAAGTTGTGTAGAAGTTGTGAGATTGGTTCTAGCTACTATTAGAACTCGACATTTAGCTTTGTGTCGTTAAACCGGTGTAAGCGAAAGTTGTGTAAGGTTTTCTACGCCATAAGGGAGCTTGTTGACATAGTGAAGAAAACTCTCAAGTTAGGTGCTCGGGGAGTGGAGTAGGGCAAGGAAGGTGTCCTTGTAGCCGAACCACTATAAATCCTTTGTCTCGCGGTTAGATCTTTCCATCTTTATCTTTCATTTCATTTCGTTACTTTACTTGCATTGCTAATTTAGATTTACTTATATTTGTTCATATTGTTCAAGAGTTGAGTTCACATAAATTCGAATCTAAGTTTTTAAAAGTAAACAAAGTTTTCATAATAAAATTAAAAAGACGTAAAACTATTCAACCCCCCTTCTACTTTTCCACAATTGGTATCAAGAGCCACGTCAAACAAGATTTTTAAAATATATTGTATATTAAAACTTGAATCGATCTATGGAATCGGATAAATATTTAGAAGGGCAATTTATGCAAAGACCACCGCTATTTGAAAGTGATTGTTTTCTTTATTGGAAAAATAGATTCGAAACTTATGTAAAATCAAAAGATCTTGATCTTTGGCATGTTATTACCTATAGTGATTTTCCCCCTATTCAAAATAATCCTTTAACTAAAAGAGATGAAATTGTATCTTTTGTAAAACAAAATGATGATTTGAAAAAGAAACTAGCTAAAAATAATGAGGCAAAAATGGTTATTTATAATGCGTTACCACGTAAAGAATACGAAAGGATCTTTATGTGTGAAACCGCAAAAGAAATTTGGAACTCCTTACTAATAACTCACCAAGGTAATAGTCAAGTCAAAGATAATAAAATCGATCTTCTTGTTCAACAATATGAACAATTTACGATTCCGGAAGAGGAATCAATAGATAATGCTTTTGCTAGGTTTAACACTATCATCACATGTTTAAAAGCACTTGATGAAAGTTTTTCTAGTAAGAATTTTGTTAGGAAATTTCTTAGGGCTCTTCATCCAAAATGGCAGGCTAAAGTTACGGCAATTGAAGAATCGAAGAACTTGTCAACTCTTCAACTTGACGAGTTGATCGGCAACTTGAAAGTCTACGAAGCAATAATAAAGAAAGACTCCGAGATGGTCAAAGGAAAAAGAGAGCAAAGCAATTCAATTGCATTGAAAGCTAGGAAGGAATTTAGTGAAGAGGATAGCTCAACCTCCGAAAGTAATGACGAAGAATATGCAATGGCCGTAAGAGAGTTCAAGAAATTTCTAAAGAGACGAGGAAGATTCACAAGACAACTACGAGATGAAAGAAGATCGCTTCAAAGAAATAGGAATGATAACTACGGGAAAAGAAAGTGCTTTAGATGTGGAAGCCCAAACCATCTCATTGGCGAATGTCCAAAGCCACCAGGTCATGATTACCAAAGCGCCTTTGTTAGTGGAGCATGGAGTGATAGCGACAAAGACGAAGCGGACAAAGCAAACGACGAAAAATGTCTTATGGCAAAGACATCAAATGAGGTACTTTCCGAAACCAAATACTTTAGTGACAAAAATCAATCATTAGACGAAAAAGACCTAGATAATGAATATAATAGGTTATGCAAATTAGGTCAAAAAGTCATGGCTAAAAATAAATCACTAAAACATATTAATAATCAATTAGAAAATGAAGTACTCGAATTAAAAATTAAACTACAACATTTAGAAAAAGGAAAAAAAGTTTTTATAGAATGTAAAACATGTCTAGAGGTCAAAAATGAAAACAAAAAACTTAAAGATGAATTTCCAAACTTGACAAGTTTAAAAATAGTAGTAACTCACTTAAGAAAATAATAAGTGGTCAAGGAACTTCGGGAGATAAAACCGGTCTAGGATTCAACTGAAATAATGTTTCAACTAGTGAAAATAAAAATGTAAAGTTTGAATGTCAATCTAGTAAACAAAAACCATTAGAGTCAAAACCTAAGTATATACTTATAAAAGATAGAAAAATACCTATTGCGAGTGATGAGGAAGTAAAAAGTTTTTATAAACCATCATTAAAAGCCAAAACCGGATTTTCTAAACCGAAATTAAGATCTAAAACTCCACCTCCAAATAGACCAAATAATCTTCATCCTCGGTCTAAAACCCCTCAACCTAGAAGAAATCAAGGTAGACAAAACTTTCTTAATAATAATAATCACCCAATGTGGAATTATTCACTTCAACCAAGTTTCAACCCTTGGGGAATACTTTCACCATACATGCAAATGCAAACCATGTTTGGTTCAAACAATTTTGGACAAATGGGACAATGGGGACCAAGTGGCTAAATCGTCACTCATTAAATAATTCAGAAACTCATCTATGATTGGCTTCTATAAGTCAATATATCACCTTGAAGTATTTGAAGAAAAGCTGGACATAAGGTACATTCTCTTTTTAAATTTCATGAGTAGTTACTTCATACATATAGTCTTATTAATCATTGCCTTAGGATTTGCTTAGTTTGATAGGTTGCATTGCATTTACACTTTTAGTTATATCCGTTTTATGATTTAATAAACTAGAAACCCTTTAGTTAGCCCTTAAGTATTAAATGAAGTATTCACTGTCGAACTCATTTAGCCTTCTCAAATTTAAAATGGAAATCTTCTATGTCCACTATTAGAAAACTCATGGTGATGAAGTGAAATGAGTTAAGTGGATTAATCATTAACATAGAAGTAAGATTAGATTTCTCACATTAGAAAACTATGGATGAAACAAGCTCTCCTAGACTATGGCATGAAGTTAGATAAGTGTGCGACAACAAAGGAACTACGGATGTTAGGTTATACCCCATTCAACACTCTCGCATCAAACATATAGAATTTCGTCATCGCTTCCTTATGACCATAGGATATGTAGAAACGGGTAGCATGTGACAATAACCTTAACCAATTCGCTTGAGCCTGAGATCTTTAACAACCATTTTTTAAAATCTAGGATTAATGTTTTTTTGTTGTCAAAAATTTAGTATCTTTAAAAATATACAGAAACTTCACATTTTGGAAAAATGATTTTTTTTTAAATGACTATTTTACTTTTCTATTAACATGTTTTACTATCTCATTTTTTCTTTTTTATCTATGTCCATAATTCTATTTTGATCAAAGTCAAAGATTGGGAATTTCTTTTTACTCATTTTTCATAATCACATTTTTTGAAATAAAACCCAATCTATTTTATTCAAATAACTTTCACATCTACATAAAAACCCACTTTCAAACATTGTTGAATAATGCTAAAAATATTTCTTTAAATCATGCATGGTGATCTCATATTTGCTATCTATACTTATGTACATGATATTTATAAGTGAACTAAGTCAAATCAAGCGGACCATGGTTTGTCTATTAAGATTTTGTTTGTAACAAGTCTAGAAGTCCATGCTATCTTAAGTTCCCATTTATTGCACATAGGCACACATTAGGATCCCTCAAATAGTTCATTAATCTTCCCACTTACGTATAATTTAGAAAATACTTGGTGTAGTTTATTGTTTCCTAGTCCATATAAATTACTTGCTTGATGAGTATGTTTACATGCTAGATGAAATTACTTGTTTGCTTAATCTCTTTAATTAACATGTTTTGCATAGATATCTATTACATGCTTAATTGCCTCAAAGAGTTGGACTTGCTTGAAACTAAACCAAAAAACACAACCCTTTCTACAATTTTTTGCCAAAAACCCATTTCCAGTAATCTGGGAACCTACAGATGGGCGGCCCCCTTAATGTTTAAGGGGACCGGCCCCTATTTAAGGGGACCGGCCATCTGATGGTCGAAAGTGCTGTCTCCTTTTCTAATTTTTAGCCCATTTCATCCTACACTTCCCAAAATTCACTTCCAATCCATCCAACAAATTTTATCCATTCCTTAATCCCATCAATCCTACACTATAATCACTCCCATTCCTCATAATCTTCCATCATCTCATCATGCCATCTCCCATCAAATCAAAGCCAAAATTCTCAAGGTTAGCAAGGATAACCGAAAAACCCGTTTGGAGAAGAAAACCAAACCCCCGAAACAAGTCCATCACAACAAATGATGTGGCTAAACAACCAACACCTCCACCCACATTTGTTCTCAATTATACTCCCAATCCTCAAGCTCATTCCAATGAACCCTTTCACAAACCTCATCATAATAACCAACCATCCATCTTTACTCCCAAAAATACACCTTCATCTCACTCATATGATTCATATGAAGAGCATGATCAACCCCAAAACAACAATCCCAATCTCATTCACAACACCTCTCATCTTATTCAACATACCAATGAACCATCCAAAACACTCACCACTCTTGGAATATCCTCTTCTTCCATATCTCCATCCTCATCCACTCATGATTACCCAAGCTCACAAATGTCTCCACCACCAAGAGTATCACCACCATCTCCCACCAACTCACATGCTTCTTCTATGTTGCATATCCAAACATCCATCCCAAATAACAACCACACTCCACCATCATAACCTTCTTCCAAACACTTGAAGTTCATTGAAGAACTTAAAGAAGCCCATGAGCTTTGTGCTCTTCTTGCCTTACACCTTGCTCAACGCAAGATTGGATCAACTCCCTTCTAGCCCTCCTTCATTACAAAATAACCTCAAACTAATCTCAATGAAACCTTTCAAAACCCTCATCATATTGGTAAAACATCCAACTTTACCTCAAACCACACACCTCAATTTCATCCACTTCCACCAAATGATCAAATCCACATTCTCACGGAAAAGGAAAGGTTCCGTGAAGATATAAACCAAATCCATGACCTTTGTGATCTCCTTGCTATACACCTCGCACAACACAACAAGGGCCAACCTCGATCCTCCATCCTCACTCTACTCAAATTGCTTACCTTACCCACACAACTTGAATCAAGTTGATAATCATGTCAACTATTGTCCTTGTCGTACCTCCACTCCAAACTCTAGCAAAACACCTCCACTTGCACAACACTCTAACCCTCAATCAACCCACTCCGCTCCAAACTCTCTACCTCCAAACTCTCCACCTCCAAAAATATACCTCTATTAATCTAACATTCTTACCCTCACTCAACCAATTCCATCCCAAACACTCTACCATTAACCATCTAAGCATACTATATGCTTATGTTTCTCACTTTCCAAGCTTTCGTGTCGCAAGCAAGTCCGAAAGCTCTCTTTGGCAATTTAGGACCTTTAAATTAATGAATGTCTTGCTATGTGTTCTTAATATTTGTTTGCCATGATTGTTGTTTGCCATCATTATTGTTCTTATATTCCATTTTTTGCTATATATGCTTGTGCTTCTAATATTTTTCTTGCAAGTATTCCATATCTCGATTCTTTGATGACCTCAAACGAGGGGGAGCACACATCAAGGGGGAGTTCTCGTCCCGAAAAATTTTGTTTCTAAAACTTGTCGGCTTAACCTTTTTGATTCTACAAAAAGTGGGAGAAGTGAATATAAACTCACTAAATACTTGTCCAAAAATAATGTTTTGGATTTAATGAGTTTAAGTTTTGTAATCATCAAAAAGGGGGAGATTGTTGATATAAATAATGTCTAAAAATATTATCAATACTTATTCATATCTCTATGTTTTGATGATCACAAAATGTAAACTCATCAAACATAAACTTATTAAGTAAACAAGTATTTAGTTGGAAATATTCATTTCTACAACTTAATCACATAAGGTATGAATGAACAAATGCTTAATGCAATATATGATCAAAGGAACATTTTCTTAATCACTAGATTTTTTATAAAATGACCCAAAACTTTTTATATCTTTTAGAAAATCATTTTTGGTATTAAATAAAAATGTTTAATCTTTTATAAAATTATGAATTCAAATTTTCAACCAAAAATGGTAAAAATGTTTCAGAAAAACCTTCCCCACAAAAAGAAAAATCTGGGCAACGGTCAGATGGGCGGCCCCCTTAATTTTACTAGGCGGTCCCCTTAATTTTAAGGGGGCCGGCCACCTATTTAAGGGGACCGCCCCGCTCCTCCAGCTGTCCAGATTTGCCTATAAATACTGGACTTTCCCTGGACTTTTTCCTCACCTTTTGCACCCCAAACCTTATGTTCTAAATCTCTCCTTGTCTTCCTAAATCCTTTCTAAAACATTTGATCATATAATTCTTAAGCATTGGTTTCTAAGTGATCCAAGCTTCTACCATCTAAGTGCAAAAGAAGAATACTTCTATCTATCAAGACTAGAAGTGTTACAACTTAGTATCATCTTGTTACTTAAGTTGTTAGTTTGTAAACTTTGTAAATCATTCATTCATTTGTACAAGTTGTGTATATTTGTTAGATAGGTGTGAGCATAGTTGGTTAGGCTAGATTAGTGTGTAAGTAGTGAAGTTGTGAAGAAGTTAAGGTGTGTAAGTAGTGAAGGCGTGAAGAAGTAGAAGAGTATATAAGTAGTGCTAGGTCGTGAAGAAGTTGTGAAGAAGTTAAGGTGTGTAAGTAGTGAAGGCGTGAAGAAGTCGTGAAGAAGGTGTGAATCCGTCGTGAAGAAGTCGTGAAGAAGTTGTGAAGAAGTTGTGAACAAGTTGTGAAGAAGTTGTGTAGAAGTTGTGAGATTGGTTCTAGCTACTATTAGAACTCGACATTTAGCTTTGTGTCGTTAAATCGGTGTAAGCGAAAGTTGTGTAAGGTTTTCTCCGCCATAAGGGAGCTTGTTGACATAGTGAAGAAAACTCTCGAGTTAGGTGCTCGGGGAGTGGAGTAGGGCAAGGAAGGTGTCCTTGTAGCCGAACCACTATAAATCCTTTGTCTCGCGGTTAGATCTTTCCATCTTTATCTTTCATTTCATTTCGTTACTTTATTTGCATTGCTAATTTAGATTTACTTATATTTGTTCATATTGTTCAAGAGTTAAGTTCACATAAATTCGAATCTAAGTTTTTAAAAGTAAACAAAGTTTTCATAATAAAATTAAAAAGACGTAAAACTATTCAACCCCCCTTCTAGTTTTCCACAAAATGCATCACTATTAAACTTCTTCAACTCCTCCATTGCAAGATCAAAATGAAATACCGTTGTTGCAGTAGCACATCTCCAAAGAAGATCTTTATATGCTTGTCCATTCCACTTGAGCTTCATATTTTCACGTATATGCCTATGGCAAAACCTGTGCTCAGCACAAAGAAATACCTTAGCCAATGCAGGTATGATGCCCTGTAAGAAACATACATATGTTAGAATATTAAAATCATAGGGACCATAGTTGAAATTAAAAGTCAAATATTTACCTTTTGCCTATCACTTATAAAAGTGTAGTTAGATTCCCTACGCAGATCTGGATCTTCCCTAAGAAACTCTAAAAACTAAGTCCAAGAACAGGTTGTTTCTTTCACCACAATTGCATATGCTACTAGATATCTGCCATTGTTGCCATCCAATCCCACAGCAGTCAGAAGCTGGAAACGGTATGGACCCTTCATAAATGCACCATAAAGTCCTAATAAATCCCTTCCACATTCTTTGAAACCTTTCTTTAATGGGCCTAAACATATGTAGATCCTCTTGAACACTCTTGTTTCTAGTTCAGGATATGTGTCTCTTTCAACTTTAATCCTTACAGTTGTATCAGGATTTTCCCTTCACAACTCTAAACAGTAATCCCTCAACATGGAATACTGTTGACTGTAATCTCCCTTCACTTGAGTAATTGCAGTTAATTTAGCCCTAAAAGCTTTCATTCTGGACACACCCACCCCATATTTCTTCTACAACTAGTCTTGAAGAGCTCTTATGGGAACATCTGGATTTTTCTCTATTTGGTCAATGATACCTTTAGATAAGAATTTGGAAGTGCAAGCCTTTATTTCTCTTGATAGTAGGCACTTGTGGTTGCCTTTATATGTTCTAACATCCCAAGTCTTATTATTCTTAACCATTGACAATAGTAAGACCAATGAACATTCAACTTCTACTAGTGGTTTGGGCCTGCCTCTACCTCCTAAACTAATACCTTTCTTACTGGGCCCAACTGGATCACTAGGCCCAACTCCTTTTTTACCTTTTTGTTTTGCTGGTTTCTTTTTTGCCGCATCAACTGTAGTCTGACTAGGCCCATCACCTTCAGTTGTAAACACTGGAATTTTTCCCATATACTTTGCCCTCACCCTTTCCTTATCATTCCTTATCAATTGCAACTTTCTTCTAGTTTCAATTGAGTGCAGTTTTACTCTCTCTTTCACTTCAGCAGCGGTTGCAAACTTCTAACCATGATAGAAGAAATGCTTATGCACAATGTTATCTGCCATTTGATTTGCCTTTTGGATTTCTTTAAGCTTCTTCCTCCTAATCTTTTCAATACCATCTTCCTCATCTGAACCACTTTCAAGGTTTTCATTATCTACCTCCTCAATATATTCTGCTATTGGTGCATGATCCTTTTCTTGTCCTCTGCCTATATGTCTCACCCACTCAACATCTGCATCTATATTAAAATGGTAATCACGCATATCAACATTCACTTCTTCTACATTGTTCTCTTCATCAACAAATTAGTCACTGTCATCCTCGTCTCAACCATTGTCATCCTTATCTGAGTTATCCTCATCCATTGTTTCATAAGTTTGATCATGCTCAACCAGTGTTTCTAAAGGTTCATAATTCTCAATAACATTCTCCCTTTCATTCACATGAACAATTGGCCATTCATTCTCCCTTCATTCACATGAAAACTTGGCCCTTCATTCAAATTTGCAGTCACATTATCTTCAAAGGGATCAAATTCATAGTTCATGTTCAACAGTTCTTGAACTATAGAATCCACAGTCTCAGGTACAAAAGCGTTAACATTTGCTGGCACAGTCTCAGGTTCACTAGCATTAATGTTTGCATGCAAAGTCTCAGATTCACTAGCATTCAAATTTGCAGGTAAAGTCTCAGGTTCAATAGCATTAACATTTTCCTTCTTCCTATTTGCACTATGCTTAGTATACTTGTTTTAGGATGGGAAGGGAGTGGCAGTGGTGGGAGTGGGAATGATGGGACTGGGAGTGGCAAAGGTAGTAGAAATGGTGGGAGTGGGAGTGGGATTGGTAGTGGTAGTGGTAATGGTGGGAGTGGGAGTGGCAGTGGCAGTGGTAATGGCAATGGTGGGAGCAGGAGTGTCAGAGGTAGAGGGTTGATGGTATTCTAACAACAACCTTTTTTTGGATGGGGAAGGAGTGGGAGTTGGAGAGGGTAACTCTTTAATGACAATATTGCTTCCAACGCGCGCGGGCGGGGGGGGGGGGTATAATAAATAAGCAGTTTTGATGTCAAATGCTCACAATACACCATAATTAACTTATCATCCTTGATATACATTGCCGAACCTTGTACATCAAGATAATTTCCTAAAGCTCTTAGTCCAATTTCTAAATCATTCCCAGGAATCATATAATGATAGTAAATAGGATCATCATTAATGTAACCTAATTCCTCTATTGCATCATTCAACTCATGTACTGAAAACTCATCCATATCAAAGCCATCCATATACGCTACAAAACCATTAACATACCTCCTTTGATCATAGTCTTTAAACTTTCTAGCATGATGTATTTTCATAGAAAACATAGTAGGGTGTCCATCATCATTCAACTCATGTACTAAAAACTCATCCATATCAAAGCCATCCGCATACGCTACAAAACCATTAACATACCTCCTTTGGTCATAGTCTTTAAACTTTACAGCATGATGTATTTTCATAGAAAACATATTAGGGTGTCCATCTGAAAACTCATCCCTATGACTTGTGGGATGAGTTTGGGCATGGATACTTTAGTACTAGTTACTTCTTGTGATTCAAGTGGGAGTGGCAATGGTTCTAAGAGCGATACAGGTAACAACTCATCTTCCTTTTCTGTACAACCTATTGGTGGTACGTTCAAAGATGCTGGGGGTATTGTTGGTGGTTCTTCTTCAGAATATTTAAACCCTATGGCTGCTCCAAATTCACCATCTATATCTATTTTTTAGAACAACCCTAAAGGTAATGAGCAAGTGTATATGGCTGCTCCTAATTCTGAATTGGAGAATGTTAGGCATACGGTAGTTTTTGCTACGTTGAGCACTCCTATTCCTACACATGAGGCCGGTCTTGTGTCTTCTACTATTGATCCAAAACTGTCACAACTCGTAATTTCAGGTCATTTTCCAAACCTCGACAATTTACTATTCATGAGTTCTATTCATCAATCACTATTCACTGATCACTATTCATCATTTCACTATTCATCATTTTTGAAGTTAGTTTGAGACTTTGAGAAGTCGTCAAAAATTTTACTATTCACGTGACACTATTCATTCGCGGAGGGAAATTACTATTCATGGGCATCATTCATCAAGTCGTAAACTAGGTTTACGGGTATTCAAATGCGTGTAACCAGTTAGGTTTAGCTGCGTATTCATGCATCATCAGTTAAGGCGCATCATACAGGCTAGAGTAGTCTGCATATCATCAGTAACATCATTTCCATATCAGTTCATGCATGTGATTGTGTGATTTTCATTAACGTATGCTTAATTGTTTAATTAACGTTACTACTCAGTCATTTCTACTAACATTATACCCAATACTCCCGACAATGATCCTAATACATTTTCAAGCAAATTATAATGATATAGAGATTATATTATCACTTTACCCGGAGTTTTTAAAACAATCGCTATATTTTTCGTTTGACGCTTATAACTCCGTCGGTTTACGAAATTTCAATCCGATTATCATTCTAACACCCGATTCTTGCAAGGAACATGATTTTACAATTTTTACAACTTCGTCGTATCTCATTTCACCTCGTCACGAGCTATTTCTAGTTAACTCGGTACCCGATAACACTCAAGGTATACACTAAACTAGCTAAATTCTAATTAAATGGGAGACATTTCTTTAATTAGCCATCAAATCTATCTTAATTTAGCCCCATGTGCCGCCCCTCCCTAACCCCCCAATTAGCTAATGCTTCCAAAATGCATTAAATGGATTTTTGATCTTTTATTTCACTTCCACTAACTATAACACATAATACATAAACCATTTTAGCAAAAGAAAGATCAAACCCTCTCCATCTTCATCTCCTATATTCGGCCATACCAAGAACACCACCCAAAATTCATAGATTTTTCAAGAACAAGTCATAATCATACTCCATTTACCTTCCTAGTTATGATTTTGTGATCAAACCTCAAGTTTATTACTCATTTCTTATCAAAACTCATCCAATCATCAAGTAAGTTTCTAGAACATGTTTTGATCATTTTTATACTTTCATTTGATGTATATATTCATGTATTTTCAAGTTTTATTAATCATCCATGCAAGATACTTATGTTTTACATACCACATTTGAACATAAACTCTTTAAATCACTAGATCTATAAGTTTCACTAATGATCTCATGAAATCCACCAAGGTTGGTGATGTTTAGGACCCCATGACACCCTAAGAAGGTGTATGGTAGGATTTGCGAACTTGTGGAGTTGATTTGAGTTAGTATGATCAAGTTTAGAACCAAGGAAATGAGTTTTTAACAATCTAAAATAGCTACTGTCCTTAAACGCCAAGTATGGAAAACTCAGTAACTTTTGATATATTTTGGCCTTCATATTCAGAAAGTTCTTTCAAAAACGAAACCGTGGCCGCAAGAATCACTAAAAACCGACTTATAACGAAGGAGATATGATTTTTCGAAGTTAGGCGACGAAAACTAATTTTCTGAAAATAAGCGTGCTGTTAGCCGAACTTTAAAGGACCAAACGAGGCGTTAGACGTGATCTAGGAGAGCCGAGCTACTGATATTATGTTAGTTCATGTTATGGCGAATCCGTGGATGTAAAGAACGTAGAAAACGAGCTCATAACGACCGAGATATACACGTTTAAAGCCCGACGTACCATGTTTACTTTGACAGCCACTATTAGAAAGTGTTTTAAATATTAAAACTAGTGTTTTTGCGAAACATAACATTGATAGCCGATTTTCTATCTAATCGAGACGCGTACAATCAAAAGTTAAGTGACACGACATGAAAACCTCATAACAATATTTTGTTCTTCAAGAACGTCGAGCTTATTCACTAACACTTAACGTACACTATTTCGCGACTAGTTTCACGAAGCCGTTTTGGACATATTTTCACAAGTTATGAAAAGTGTTGTTTTGCGGCGAAAACATTATACTTGCTAATAGAACACCAAATAAGGATCGTGGAGTACCGTTTCAACATATTTACACGAAATGTAGTTTATAACTTAAAGAGACGTCAAAATTGTATTGTTCGTCGATAAAAGTTATTTTCAAAACTAACAAGTGGTATCGTTAACATACGTATTTGCATGTGTTGCATTGTATCATTGCTTACATTGGATCATATCATTCATAATAGGTCGCGGTTAGGAACCGAGCCTCATCTCATCATATCCATTGTGATTATTGTTGCTATATCATATCAGGTAAGTTTTCATAGCCCCGTTTTAAATTGTTTATTGGTTTTAAACTCTCGGGGGAGAATACATTGCACCATTTTTATATGCGGACCAAAGTATCCAAACTCATTTACATGAGCTTAGAGCAATTGTATCATTTTTTTTATGTGGCATGGTTTTGTCATACACTTTATACTTGTGGTTACCGTACAATCATTCATTTAAATAAACCTATGATCTCACCAACATTTTTGTTGACCATTTTTAGCAATGTATTTTCAGATAATTAAGGTATCGCATGTTGGCTTGCATATGGACACATCATGGAGTCGCGGAGTCGACGCGTCTCACTTTATATTTTATGCACTTATCCATCGTTTGAATTGTATGAACTTGTTTTATGAAAACCTGTTTCACTTTTTGGGACCTAGCTCTGTAACTCTGAATGCTTTTAAATAATCAAACGATGTATTTTCTAAACGACACTTTAGGTCGTTCAATATAACTGCAACTTTGGTGCTATGACCAGTCGTGCCCCTGAATGACTCATTCCGCTGCAAGTCACGAAATTTGGGGGTGTGATAGATTGGTACCAGAGAAAAGGTTATAGCGAACTAGGTTGTATCATTGACCCTAGTCTATAACTACATCATCATAGCATCTCACCATTTCATCATAAGTGCATATTCACTATACACGCGGTTTCATACATACATCATTTCATCATAACACGCATACTGTGAGGAGTTATTTACTTTTATTTCACATCGGTTGTCACATAGATGTCTTCACCCAACCACCCTATTATCATTCTAGCGGACTCGGATATCGAGAATGCTTTTTCATCCACTCATACACCTACCTCATCACACTCACCATTGTTGGATGATAATTTCCACCTGTTTGAGGTATTAGCACAACCTGAGCCGGACTTAGAAAATGCTATCAGGTATGACACCGAGACTTTTGAGATTCAGGAGACTGCCCTTGCCTTCCCGCCACCACCATTTTCATTCCCCATTTCCATTTCCACATATCGGGAATTGGATGACACCTTGTGGATAATACCAAGATCACCGACTCAACAGGAACATCAGTAAATTCCTCAAGAATGGTTTGGAATCTACACTACCTCGGACATGATCGATGCACAACTTCAAACACCGCATCAGGACTCATCCCAACCCTATGATACCACAACCATGGATTCACTTAGAGGGACACCAGGGAACCTGTAGACCAGACTTAGGTATTTACTAGCTTTTACTATTATCCTAGCCACGGGATGAGTGGCATGGTTCAAAGAAACTTGTGGTAATTTGATTGTTGTACAACGAAATCACCAAGTATTGACTCCACTATATGGGTATGGTTGTGCTAACTATGATATCGGTACATGTAGACCGAAATTTTCATTTTAGATATCCACGTGTGTTATGGTTGCAAATATGACATTTCGCGATTTCATCTTGTCGCGATTTCACCCCACTTATACATGTCATGGTGGCGTTTATGCAAGTGTGATGATCTTTACCACTTATAAATTCTCATGGTCTCTGATGATTTTGAAACAGTTAAGTTAAGGCAAGCCTCTCCAGACATGACACAAGCCACAGACTTCGCCAAAAACCTTACCTATGAGGAATTTATGGATTGCAACCCCCACACCTTTAGCGGAACTGAAGGAGCGAAGGAAGTTTACAAATGGTTCGAAGACGTAGAAACGATATTTCGGTGTGGCGACTGCCGCAAGGAAGACAAAGTTAAGTTCGCCACTTCCACTTTTCGGGATCATGCCCAGGAATGGTGGACTAGACATGTTCAGATAGTAGGGGTCGACGCCGCTTACTCACACCCTTGGGAGAAACTAAAAAGGATGATGACTAGAATATTTTGTGTAAGAAGTGAATTACGAGCAATGGAACAGGAAATCCTAGACTCTACCATGGTAGGAGATGATGTTGACAAGTACACTACTCGTTTTTACGAATTAGCACGGCTAGGCCCAGCAATGGATGAACCGGAAAGCAAGAAACTTGAGAGGTATATCGGAGGACTCTCCCTTGAAATTCGCATGTTGGTCGCCTCATTAGAACCCGACACCATGCTTAAAGCTATTCACATGGCAACCGAGGCAAAGGAACACCTGACTCACACCAAAGCTGTAGGAAACAATAATAACAACCAACGGAAATGGAACCACAACAAGAGGAAGTGGGACATCAACCAGAATGACAATGCTACCCCACAACACCCTAAGATACAAGAAGTAGTGAAAGCCTATGTTGCAGGATTGCGCACAAAGAAAAGATATTCTAGGAATTTACCTTACTGCAACACGTGTAATCTCCATCAACTAGGTCATTGCAGTGAACCATGTGGGGTGTGCGAGAAGAGGGGTCATCAAACTAAGGACTGTAGGAAATCCACAAATCAGTGGATCCCGGGGAGTTGCTTCAAATGTGGGAACATAGGACACCTCAGGAATAATTGCCCAAAACTTAGGAGTCAGAATGAAGGAAGAGCTCGTTGAAGTGCGAAGCTCGTCAAGTAAACAACGACAATGGCAATGGATAAGAACAAGGAACTTCTACCTTAATAATAAACCATAAATGGAGCTCGCTAGGGTTGTATTTCTTTAAGTAGTCTATCTTAAGTACTTTCTTGTAACCTCATTGTATCATGTACTTTTTCTATCTAATGTAATCCCTGTCTTCTATCATTTCCACCATGAGCACAATCTTCGTTTATTTCATATCCTATCCCATCTTGTCCAGCTTCGACCATTTCGCAACAACACACCACTATCCTAGAAGGGGGTTAAGTAAGGATTCATCTCCAACTATAGGCTAGTACCATTCTGTAAGGTGTTCCACACGTCCCATAACCCATTCAACAGACTTTGTTGCAAGATGTTTTAATACCGATTATTAAAACTGTTTCACATAACCTTACCTTCAGCTATTTTGCTATCATCTCAGGGAATTATTTCACAACATTTCTAAAATGAGTTATGTTATTACCGCCTTATAAATTGGCTTTCTGCCATCCTACAAACTATTTACTACCGTTTTACCAAACCACACGTTGAGCACCATCAAAAACTTTTGAGAAACACAAGGCAATTTTGACCAAACCAAGCATCGCATTATTTGCCCTTGATTATACATAGCCTGATCATCTATGTCTAATTCAGGGGAAGACTATGCCATGAAGGAAACAATTACCTTTTCAAAATCTCGAACAACAATTTTCATTCAAAACATCCCAAGAGAGAAAAGCTTGTAAACAAGTAAACTCTTCATAAACATCCTTATCAGCCAACTCTCTCTGAGTACCTACACCACATGTCACTCACTTATCAGTTAAGTTAGAATTTGCCATTGACTTTTCTAGGAAAGATTTTCTATTCTCAAGGAGAATTTCACGACATAAGAAAACAACGAAAGGGTTTTGGAACCACAAACAAGGACTAGAAATATACAGCCAGTCGATTCATATCGCAACGGAAAACATATGATCTCATGAGGCAATCCAAATCACTATCTTTGGCATAGTCTCCAAACCTTATCATTTCAGAAGTACTAGTTAGATCAAGTAGGACAACGAACCTAACTCATGATCCAGTTTAGAAAGGATCAAGTAAGTGGGATATACATACCGACAAGCCCTACCTAAGATTAGCTTTTAGGCGTTATTCAAACACCAGAAACGGAACGTTAGACATTTAAGCATTCCTGCAGACATACCTCCCCGACTATTTTATCCTTTTGACGCTTTCAATATAAATGAACTTTCTTTAAAATGTGTCTATACAAATCATATACCTTGTAGGAAGGTATTTATTTAAAGCATCAATTTTGGCAAACAAATCCCCTATGGGCAACCTTTGACAAAACTACTAAGTGTTAGGAACTGTATAACACCAAATTTTGCTAAAACATTCTTATTCACATCATGCCAAAAACCCATCTATAAAACCTCGGATCGTATTTGAAAATAGTCCAATCTCGCATAACCACTGAAATTATCCAAACTTGAAAATTCATTCATTCAAGAGAAAAAGAGTTCAAACAAAACACTCCATATAAGGGAGAAATTTCCTTTGTTCAGATTTAGAAATCCATTCAAACCTATAAATTCATTTATGCAAATGGTAAAATTCATTTATTCAAACTTTTGGAATCCATTTATTCAAGTTGTAAGATCCCTTACTCCAAACTTGCAAACCAATTGTTTAGAGAAAGATTTCAATCAAAACACTCCACATCGAGTCAAATTTTGAAAACCAACCACCATACTACGACACTTCATATAAATAGGATCATGTGATTGACAAACAATAGCATGGGAAATTTTGGCAATAAGGACCAAGCATCCTAGGTGAAGAGAGGCTCATATTCTTGACATCAGTTTTAGCAAGACACAAGGAATCAGAAACCGTTACTGTAGCTTTGTTCTTCGATAACCCATATCCGACGAACCTATCATTGTAGGAGTAGTCACTAGACACGTTGTACAAATTTCAAAGGCTCCTAATAAAGGATAGACGATGCACATCAAACTTCTGACAATCCCCTTAAGATATTTTCTTTCCAATCGGATATACACACGCTCTACCATCTTCAGACCAATGGGCAATTAAGAAAGCTAATGTTGTGGAAGATGCCCTTAGCTGGAAAGAAAGACTCAAGCCTTTGAGAGTCAGATCAATGGGAATGCGTCACAATGGATCTTGTCACCAAACTTCCCAAAACAACAGGCGGGTTCGACGCTATTTGGGTAATCGTCGATCGTCTCACCAAATCGGCCCATTTCATTTCAATCGGAGAGACTTATATTATGGATTAGCTTACCAAACTCTATGTCAAGGAAATAGTCTCGAGGCACGAAGCACCAATTTCCATCATTTTCGACAGAGACAGTCGCCTTACCTCAAACTCATGGAAATCATTACAAGATTCATTTGGAACCAAATTAGACATGAGCACTGCCTATCATCCTCGGACCGATGGTCAGAGCGAGAGAACGATTCAGACATTGGAAGACATGCTCAGGGCATGTGTGATTGACTTTGGAAATGGTTGGGCTAACCATTTTCCATCGATTGAGTTCTTTCACAACAATAGTTATCACACGAAAACGTAGACTACACCTTTTAAGGCCCCTATGGTCGAAGTACCAATTACATAGTGACAGACCAAAATTGGAAGGTTAAGTTCACTGGTCTAGAACGCAATCGTGAAACAACAAAGGAAATGGTACAAGTCAAGAATCAGTTACAAGTAACAAGAGAACAATAGAAAAGTTAGGTCAGTTAGGATGCAAAAGTCATTGGGACTAGGTATCCCTAAGCAGTAAACCATTAGAATTGGAGTTGGAGAATAAGCTAGATTGAAAGCTTTGCCTTAGATAGGCGTGACGCAATTTTGGGAACACGGGAAAGTGAACCCTAGGTATATTGGACCATTTAAGATTCTAATTAGAATCGGCCAACTGACGTTCAGAATCGAGCGTCCGTCAGAGCTCAGCAACATACACCACCCATTTCATATTTCAAACCTCAGGAAGTGCCTTCCAAACGAATCACTCGTAGCATATTTCATTTCATTCCATTAGGAGAAATTCAGATTGACGATAAGCTTAACTTTGTGGAAGAACCCGCAGAAATTATGGACCGAGAGGTCAACCAGTTGAAGCAAAGTCGAATTCCTATCGTCAAAGTTCGCTGGAATTCTCGCAGAGGTCCTGAGTTTACTTGGAAACGGGAAGACCAGATGCAACTCAAATACCCACATCTTTTCACCAAGACCACTCCAGAGACCAACATCAATTGAATTCAAGGACTGAATTCCTTTTAGGGTGGAAGACTGTCACAACTCGTAATTTCAGGTCATTTTCCAAACCTCGACAATTTACTATTCACGAGTTACTATTCATCAATCACTATTCACCGATCACTATTCATCATTTCACTATTTATTATTTTTGAAGTCAGTTTGAGACTTTGAGAAGTCGTCAAAAATTTTACTATTCATGTGACACTATTCATTCCCGGAGGGAAATTACTATTTATGGGCATCATTCATCAAGTCGTAAACTAGGTTTACGGGTATTCAAATGCGCGTAACCAGTTAGGTTTAGCTGCGTATTCATGCATCATCAGTTAAGGCACATCATACAGGCTAGAGTAGTCTGCATATCATCAGTAACATCATTTCCATATCAGTTCATACATGTGATTGTGTGATTTTCATTAACGTATGCTTAATTGTTTAATTAACGTTACCACTCAGTCATTTCTACTAACATTATACCCAATACTCCCGACAATGATCCTAATACATTTTCAAGCTAATTATAATGATATAGAGATTATATTATCACTTTACCTGGTGTTTTTAAACCAATCGCTAAATTTTTCGTTTGACGCTTATAACTCCGTCGGTTTACGAAATTTCAATCCGATTATCATTCTAACACCCGATTCTTGCAAGGAACATGATTTTACAATTTTTACAACTTCGTCGTATCTCATTTCACCTCGTCACGAGCTATTTCTAGTTAACTCGGTACCCGATAACACTCAAGGTATACACTAAACTAGCTAAATTCTAATTAAATGGGAGACATTTCTTTAATTAGCCATCAAATCTATCCTAATTTAGCCCCATGTGCCGCCCCTCCCTAACCCCCCAATTAGCTAATGCTTCCAAAATGCATTAAATGAATTTTTGATCTTTTATTTCACTTCCACTAACTATAACACATAATACATAAACCATTTTAGCAAAAGAAAGATCAAACCCTCTCCATCTTCATCTCCTATATTCGGCCATACCAAGAACACCACCCAAAATTCATAGATTTTTCAAGAACAAGTCATAATCATACTCCATTTACCTTCCTAGTTATGATTTTGTGATCAAACCTCAAGTTTATTACTCATTTCTTATCAAAACTCATCCAATCATCAAGTAAGTTTCTAGAACATGTTTTGATCATTTTTATACTTTCATTTGATGTATATATTCATGTATTTTCAAGTTTTATTAATCATCCATGCAAGATACTTATGTTTTACATACCACATTTGAACATAAACTCTTTAAATCACTAGATCTATAAGTTTCACTAATGATCTCATGAAATCCACCAAGGTTGGTGATGTTTAGGACCCCATGACACCCTAAGAAGGTGTATGGTAGGATTTGCGAACTTGTGGAGTTGATTTGAGTTAGTATGATCAAGTTTAGAACCAAGGAAATGAGTTTTTAACAATCTAAAATAGCTACTGTCCTTAAACGCCAAGTCTGGAAAACTCAGTAACTTTTGATATATTTTGGCCTTCATATTCAGAAAGTTCTTTCAAAAACGAAACCGTGGCCGCAAGAATCACTAAAAACCGACTTATAACGAAGGAGATATGATTTTTCGAAGTTAGGCGACGAAAACTAATTTTCTGAAAATAAGCGTGCTGTTAACCGAACTTTAAAGGACCAAACGAGGCGTTAGACGTGATCTAGGAGAGCCGAGCTACTGATATTATGTTAGTTCATGTTATGGCGAATCCGTGGATGTAAAGAACGTAGAAAACGAGATCATAACGACCGAGATATACACGTTTAAAGCCCGACGTACCATGTTTACTTTGACAGCCACTATTAGAAAGTGTTTTAAATATTAAAACTAGTGTTTTTGCGAAACATAACATTGATAGCCGATTTTCTATCTAATCGAGACGCGTACAATCAAAAGTTAAGTGACACGACATGAAAACCTCATAACAATATTTTGTTCTTCAAGAACGTCGAGCTTATTCACTAACACTTAACGTACACTATTTCGCGACTAGTTTCACGAAGCCGTTTTGGACATATTTTCACAAGTTATAAAAAGTGTTGTTTTGCGGCGAAAACATTATACTTGCTAATAGAACACCAAATAAGGATCGTGGAGTACCGTTTCAACATATTTACACGAAATGTAGTTTATAACTTAAAGAGACGTCAAAAGTGTATTGTTCGTCGATAAAAGTTATTTTCAAAACTAACAAGTGGTATCGTTAACATACGTATTTGCATGTGTTGCATTGTATCATTGCTTACATTGGATCATATCATTCATAATAGGCCGCGGTTAGGAACCGAGCCTCATCTCATCATATCCATTGTGATTATTGTTGCTATATCATATCAGGTGAGTTTTCATAGCCCCGTTTTAAATTGTTTATTGGTTTTAAACTCTCGGGGGAGAATACATTGCACCATTTTTATATGCAGACCAAAGTATCCAAACTCATTTACATTGCTTAAGTTACATCATTGCCCAGATTAAAGTCCCCTTTTATTATCATGAACCGTCAACTGTGAGCAAGCGTGAGTGAGTGGATAGATCTATTGAGGGTGACTCCTCAGTTCGGGTTGGTAGCACCAACTGGTCAAACGAACGCATTTCATGTTTGACATATTTGAGTGATTGGCAAACACTCGGTTGGGGCATTTCATTCAGTCTAGCTTCGGGGTCATGAGCTTAGAGCAATTGTATCATTTTTTTTATGTGGCATGGTTTTGTCATACATTTTGTACTTGTGGTTACCGTACAATCATTCATTTAAATAAACCTATGAACTCACCAACATTATTGTTGACCATTTTTAGCAATGTATTTTCAGGTAATTAAGATATCGCATGTTGGCTTGCATATGGACACATCATGGAGTCGCGGAGTCGACGCGTCTCACTTTATATTTTATGCACTTATCCATCGTTTGAATTGGATGAAATTGTTTTATGAAAACCTGTTTCACTTTTTGGGACCTAGCTCTGTAACTCTGAATGCTTTTAAATAATCAAACGATGTATTTTCTAAACGACACTTTAGGTCGTTCAATATAACTGCAACTTTGGTGCTATGACCAGTCGTGCCCCTGAATGACTCATTCCGCTGCAAGTCACGAAATTTGGGGGTGTGACAAAAACTAACTCCTATTATTTCTGACTGGATTGTTGATGATGGTGATATTAATTTTTCTACGCTAATGGACAGGAATGTGAATGTGTAGCCTTTGATGAATGTTTGATAAGGATTTATTTGGTACCTTTTTAAAGGGTCATTTAAGGCCACAATCATATTTATATGATCAAATATTACCCTAAATCATTTCTTTTTGCATTTTAGGTACTTGGGACAGAAAATCTGGAAATCGACAGGTTTTGCACTTAAAACGACAAGAAAAGAGAAGAAAACGACCAAGTCTCAAAATCTGTCAGACAAGGGAGTCTGACGGCGTCACTCTCTACCAAGTGACGCCGTCACTTGTTACTAAAGATGGATTTTTGGTGGAAATTAACAAGCAACGCCCAGAAGAATCTAATGACTCTACAACCTGACGGTGTTAGGTGTAGTTGAAGACCAAAGTCACGTACAAAGTTAACAAGAGACGGCCCAGATGATTTACTAAGGGACGACGTCAAGGCATTCATGACGGCGTATGAGATCTTAAGTGGCGCCGTCATAACGGCGACTTGCACAAGCCAAAACCTTAATGACGGTGAGCTGACGGTGTCACAACCCATATGGTGACGCCGTCACAAGTGTAAACCTATATATGTTGTCGTATGTTTTTCATAATTCATTTAACATCTTGGAGTAGGGTTTTAAGAACTATTTTCTCAGCTTTTGTAAGGGTTTTAAAGCCCCTAAAAGACATGTTTCATTGAAGATAAGTTATCCTTTTAATCATTCAATATGTCTATGTGTTGTTTGATTATTTGTTTCTCTTTTCTTCACTTTAACATGCTAGCTTAAGTTAATTAGTGTTTGCTTAGATCTAATGAAACCTTGTTTTTGAATATTGATTTGTCGTCTCTTATTTAATTGATTGCCTCGCATTAGGATAAGAAAACTGGCTAAGTTCTTATACTTGTTAGTTTGAACGTCTTATAAAACGCAACCATAGAGTGCACTATTGGTTTTTCTCGCTGTATTTATTGCGTGAATTGCGGCTTGTAGATCCTAGAAAATTTAATAGACTTTAAGGGTTTTAGGGGAGACTAATTTTCATAGAGTTGGGGACTTCGGCACCTCCCCACGACCAGTATTAAGGAATACAACGCTTCAATTAAAACAAGGATGTGACAATTCCACAAATCAGTAGGAGATAACTAGGGAGTAAGGATATCTAAGTGAACACGTTTTCCCTATCATACGAGTTACTAATAATTTACTTTTCTCGTTTATTAGTTTATTTTATTGTAATATTAGTTTTGGTTTAGTTAGCTAGTAGCTAAACCGCCCACTCTTCTAAAAAATATAAAAACAAACAAAGAATCATCCCTCACCTTTAAACCTATCTCGACATAAATTTTTACCTAACGACACTATTCCTCTTGAGAACGATCAATCCCCCGAGTCTTACCTATACTACACTACAGTGATTAGGTACACTGCCTAGGAGGATTGTAAAACTTCTTGTGAGGTTTTTCAAACTCCGTATCAAGTTTTTGGCGCCGCTGCCGGGGAATAGTTAATAGTTTAGGTTCGATTTCTATCTCGTTTAGGTCTACTCACTAGATTCCTATCAAGTGAGATTTTTATTTTCTTTTTATTAGCTTTCTAGTAGTCTATCTTTTTCTTTGTGTCTTTGTTTGTAAAAACTTTTTCATCAACTATTCAGTTTGCCATTATGGAAGACGCGAATCCATCCGTTCCACCCAATGCAATTACTTCGTTGCATGACCGAATTGAGAGGGAAATCAATGAACTTAGGAAGCTTAATGTATTAATTAAGAGAGAAATTAAGTTTAGAAAAGATCCTTGTACGGATAACACTACCCCTAGTTATGACTTGGAAGAGGAACTAGAAGATGACTATAGGGTTTTTAAAAATTTATTTCCGACATATGAAGAATTAGCCTATCATAAGTTCCTCTTAAAGTACCCTTGCCCTTGAAATATAGGAAGAAGCCATGGATTAGGAAGCGCAATTATATGAGTATCAAAATCCCTTGCATGGTTGGTTATATGTATAGAGAGCACACATACATTGACTTAAAAGCACCTATGAATATTATGTCTAGGCTCTATTACAATTGGATCATGAATTAAAAGTTGAACTCTAGAGAAGATCCTTATAACCCTAATCATTTGTGCAATTATGTTGGGAGAGTTGAAGGGTTACATATCTTTTTGGGAAATTTCACTTATCAGTGTGATTTTGTAATCCTAGAAGATGTTAGAGGTATCATAGACCAATACTTAGGTGAGATTGTGCTAGGAAAACCATTTGTAGAAGTGTCTAAGATGCTTTGTGATCAAGATGAAGGAATAGTTGATGCGTGGTTTTGCAACCTTACAACAGGTTTTACCTCTCGAGGGATCTCAAGAGGCTTACAACCCCACCAGGCAGTGTACCTGACCGATGTAGTATAGTGTAGTGGTAAGTACGGGGGATTGATCGTTCTCCACAGGGAATAGTGTTCGGAATATGTTTTTATATTTTTTATGAAAGCAAGTAAAATCTCGGGTTTGAAAGAGTGGGCGGAATTAGTTGCTAGTCAACTAACCCAAATTACTACGAATGCAAATTAAATAAAATAACAGAAAATGAAAATGTTGGTGAAAACTTATGTGGAGGGAAATGTGTTTACTTAGATTTCCTTACTCCCTAACTATCTTTTACCGGTTGATTAGTGTGTATTAGTTGCGTGGATGACGGGTGTATTCCTTAATACCATTCGTGGGGTGGCGTACGTACTTCCCCAACTCTACAAGCTCCTACTTCACTCCTATGTCGAGCCGGCTAGGAAGCTCCTAACATGGGATCACTAGAATTCGCTTGTGCATTAAATACAACCATAAAAACCTTTAGTACGCATTGGTTCATGTTTCTTAAGACGTTCAAGCAAGTTACCGAATAGGAAGTTAGCCAGTTTTCTTAAGCCTAACATAGATGAACATTCATCCAATACAACTAACAACACACTAATAACCAATAATCAATAGCTAGGTTTCATTAGATCTAAGCAAACACAAGATAAATCTAGCCTAACATGTTAAACAAAAGACAAGAATAAGATAGAATCAAACAACACATAGACATATTGAATGATTAATTGATAACTTATCTTCAATGTAACATGGAAGATCTCAAGGCAAAAAGCCTTGAAAGAGCTGCCAAATTCGTCCTAGGGTTTTCACACACAAAGTTCCCCAATAAGTTCCACACTAATGACAAAGAATTACAAAACTATATATAGATTTTTGGATCTGACGGCGTCACGTTATGGAGTGTGACGCCGTCACCTCGCCGCTTTTAGGGTTCTCGGATGACCTTCTTGACGCCGTCCCTCTTTAGCTCTCCAAAATCCGTTCTGGCTTATCAAGGCTTGACGCCCTCAGACTATGAACGTGACGCCGTCCCTCTTTGAATTATAACGTGACGACCTTGATCAGATTAAAGCGTGACGCCGTCAGAATTTCCATGCAATTTCTCTGGCTTATCATGAGTAAATTTCACATCCACCACTTTTGCCAAGCCATGACGCCGTCCAGGGTAAATCCTGACGCCGTCAAAGGTAACTTCCAGCAAGATTTTGAGACTTTGTCATTTTCTTCACTTTTATGCTCCAAAAACGTCCAAAATGCTTCCTTTTCCAGATTTCTTCTCAAAAGTACCTAAAATGACAAAAGGAACGATTTAGGGCAATATTTGATCAAATAAATACGATTTAGGGCTTAAATGACCCCTTAAAAGCGGTACACTTTTCGCTTCATCAAATACCCTTACACTTGATATTTGCTTGTCCTCAAGCAAATGCGCTTTTATTCTAATCAAAATACAAGTTAGGGGTCATTTAATGCTAACATAAAAGTAATTACAACAAATATTCGTTCCACTTTAATCATAATAAGCACGGAGATTACAAACTAGCACCTCACAAGTAGTGTTTAGATACTCACATCTCTCAAGTGTCATCAAAATAAATCTCATAAATGAAAACGGATAATATCTCTCACTACCTGTCATAGCAAATAAATCTCACAAAATAAATCATTTTCACAAAAAAATGCATCGAACTTGACACTTTTTGTGATTGTGTGTAGCCAACTATTTTTTTTTTCTTATTGTATGCATTGAACTTTTAAATTTCGATCATTGTGTGTATTTTATGACCATTTTACCCTTACTTTTTTCAAATTTTGAAGGGTAAAATGGTCATTTCACTTGGCAGAATAGTCACAAAATACACACAATGATCAAAATTTGAAAGTTCAGTACATACAATAAGAAAAAAAATAGTTGGCTACACACAATCACAAAAAGTGTCAAGTTCGATGCATTTTTTTGTCAAGTTCGATGCATTTTTTTGGTTACATGTGTGAAGATCGTTTAGAGATCTAGGGTAACAATAACAAAAGATAAGAACATACGCAGCGGAATAAGTAAAACATCAATGTTATTGTAACAATGTTTCTTCGTCATCATCTTCAAAACAATACAATTACAAAACTAACAACCCCAATTCTACTTGATCAAGTGTAGAACAGTTACTCAACAATAACATGGATCAAACGATCCTTGAGGCTGAACAAAACACAAACCCTAGGCGTTTTCTACAAAACCTACGCCTAGGAACACACACACACTTTTTCTGGTGTTTTACATCTTGACACCCACTAAAACTAATGCCCTATGTCTCTTTATATAATAGAGACATTAGGGCTATAAAGGATATCTTCCTAACATTTAAAAGATCTTCTGTAATCTTTCATTCTTTGAAGAATTCTTCCTTTGTCTTCTTAAGTCCTTCATCTTTCATATGTTTTTTCTTATCAAATCAAATATACGACCCAACGACATGGTTGCTAAATCGAGTCATATCTTGTAAATACAGTTTTTGGGATGATTGGGACTCATGGGTAAAGTACTAGTTGTTATGGAGTAATGCGGAAGAATGTCAATGTTATTACCCCCATATGTACGTTAATGTTTAAAGTACTCCACGTGTTTTGATTTTCTTAATTCGGGTTGTTAGTTAGTTTTTATCTATGTGAAAGTTTAAGTGTAGGGATGGTAGGGTAAGAGTGCATGAATATATATATATATATATATATATATATATATATATATATATATATATATATTATATATATATATATATATATATATAAAGAAAAAAAAATCAAAAAAAATGAAAAGTGAAAAAAAAGGAAAAAAAGTATATATATAAAAAGGAAAAAAAAGAAGAAAAAGAAAGAAAAAACAGACGGACTACCATCCCGTTTCTTTTATTTTTGTTTAAATCAAGAAAGTGTCAAGAAAAATACAAAAAGAGTTAGTAGTTAGTGAGTCGAGTCGAGTCTTGGCTTAGCAACGCCTCATTGTACATGTAATTGACTAAGATGATTCACTTGCCACCAGTAAAATTCCTTATATACAACAAAACCATGGTTTTTCATACCATTACACCTAACGTTACAACCCTTTAAAAGAACTCTTTGATAGTTTATCCTAGGTGCTTACGCCAAAGTGGTGGAGGTTTGATCCGTTCTTAAGCATATGGTAATCTATGTGTTATGACAGGTAGAGAGTGTTTTATTTTCCCATTTTCATATGTTATATAACTTTATACACCCGAGAAATGTGAGAATCGAAACACTTTATGTGAGGTGCTAGTATATAACTTCCGTGCTTATTGTGACTAACGTGGAATGATTGTATGTTGTAATTACTTTTATATTAATGTTAAATGACCCCAAACTTATAAATTGATTAGTATAAATGCATATTTGCTTGGGGACAAGTAAATCCCAAGTGTAGGGATATTTGATAAGGATTTATTTGGTACATTTTTAAGGGGTCATTTAAGGCCAAAATCGTATTTATATGATCAAATATTGCCCTAAATCATTTCTTTTTGCATTTTAGGTACTTGGGACGGAAAATCTGAAAATCAACACGTTTTAGGTTTAAAACGAAAAGAAAAGAGAAGAAAACAACTAAGTCTCAAAATCTGTTAGACAAGGGAGTCTGACGGCGTCACACTCTACCAAGTGACGCCGTCACTTGTTACTGAAGATGGATTTTTGGAGGAAAATTAATAAGCGACGCCCAAGAAGAATCTGATGACTCTACAGCCTGACGGTGTCTGGTGTATTTGAAGACCAAAGTCACGTACAAAGTTAACAAGAGACAGCCCAGATGATTTACCAAGGGACGGCGTCAAGACATTCATGACGGCGTCATAAATCTTAAATGACACCGTCAATACGGTGACTTGCACAAGACGAAACTCTAATGATAGCGAGCTGACGGCGTCACAACCCATAAGGTGACGCCGTCACAACTGTAAACCTATATATGTTGTCGTATGTTTTTCGTAATTCGTGTAACATCTTGGAGTATGGTTTTAAGAATGATTTTCTCAGATTTTGTAAGGGTTTTACAGCCCCCAAAACACATGTTTCATTCAAGATAAGTTATCCTTTTAATCATTCCATATGTCTTTGTGTTGTTTGATTACTCGTTTCTCTTTTTTTCACTTTAAAATGCTAGCTTAAGTTAATTAGTGTTTGCTTAGATCTAACGAAACCTATTTATTAAATATTGATTTGTAGTCTCTTGTTTAATTGTTTGCCTCACGTTAGGATAAGAAAACTGGCTAAATTCTTATATGTGTTAGCTTGAACGTCTTATAAAACGCAACCATAGAGTGCAATATTGGTTTTTCTCATTGTATTTATTGCTTGAATTGCGGCTTGTAGATCCTAGAAAACTTAATAGACTTTGAGGGTTTTAGGGGAGACTAATGTTCATAGAGTTGGGGACTTCGGCACCTCCCCACGACCAATAATATGGAATACAACGCTTCAATTAAAACAAGGACGTGACAATTCCACAAATCAGTAGGAGATAACTAGGGAGTAAGAATATCTAAGTGAACATGTTTTCCCTATCATACGAGTTACCAACAATTTACTTTTCTTGTTTATTAGATTTTTTTATTGTAATGTTATTTTTGGTTTAGTTAGCTAGTAGCTAAACCGCCCACTCTTCGGACATTGAGATTTTTATTTGCTTTCTAAAAAATATAAAAACACAAAAAAAATCATCCCTCACCTTTAGACGTATCTCGACATACATTTTGACCTAACGACACTATTCTCCTAGAGAACGATCAATCCCCCGAGTCTTACCTATACTACACTACAGTGATTAGGTATAATACCTAGGAGGATTCTAAAACTTCTTGTGAGGTCTTGCAAACTCTGCATCAATGTTAATGTTGAGAGTGTTGTTTCTCAACATTTAGATGTGAACAATGTTGTTACGGTGGTTAATGTTCCTAATGACTATTCTAAAGGTCCATGTACACCTTCTCCAACCCTAATGACTTGCGGTACAAGTGAGGGCATAGGTAATGCTATTCCAAAGTATAACACCCTGAAACCGGGCCTAAGCATTTTATTACAAGAGTGCCATTAGAATAGTTGACTTTGACTTTTATAAGTTTTAAGGACTTACGGGATTGGTTTGTCAACCTGATAGTCAAATTATAAGTATTAAAGGTCATGTAAATGGTTATAGAAAATACGACGTGTCTCAATTATAAGAAAGCTGGACTTAAAGGAGTAATGTTGTCAAGTAGTAAAAATGTTTTTTGGGAATGCTTAAAGTGACGATCATTATCGAGTCAATGAGTCTTGTAATATGGTCATGTAATAGCTTGTTAGAATTGGAAAATATAGTCTACATGATAGTAGAAGTGCGCCGTCTAGATTAGTCATAGTATTTACGTTAATGTTGAAATAGTGAAATATGTAAAGACGACACACTTCCCTATTCTCATATCATGGGAGACTATATAAGGTGTAAACCTCTCATTTGAGAGGTGTGAATCTTGAATGGAAAGAGAAACTCTCTCTTATTCTCTCTAGCACTTTCTCTCTCTACACATATCTTTCTCTCTCTAACATATTATATGTGTGTGATTTGATCTAAAAAATGTGAACTACAAGTGGTATCAAGAGCCAAACAAAGATTTAGGAAAAACTTTTTTTTTTGCTCGTTACTGTTCATCAGACAATCCTTCAAGTTTCTGTCCAATCCTCCGAGTTTGGAGTTATTGGATACGTCTCTCCGAGTTTCTTAAAAGGTTTCCGAGTTTGGAAATTTATTAGATCCTCCGAGTTTCTAATTGTTGGAATCCTCCGAGTTTCTTCAAAATTTTCCGAGTTTCTTAAAAGGTTTCCGAGTTTGGAAAATTTTTTAGTTCTCCGAGTTTCTAATTGTTGGAATCCTCCGAGTTTCTTCGAAATCTTCCGAGTTTCTTCAAAGGTTTCCAAGTTTGTGAAGATCCTCCGAGTTTGTAAAGATCCTCCGAGTTTGTGAAGATCCTCCGAGTTTGTCCAAGATCCTCCGATTTTATCAAGATCCTCCGACTTTGTCCAAGATCCTCCGAGTTTATACAAGATCCTCCGAGTTTCTAGAGTTCCTTCGATTTTATTAGTTAAGAGATCCTCCGAGTTTGTGAGTTAAGGAAAATCCTTCGACTTTCTATAGAATCCTCCGACTTTCTTGCATCCTTTGACTTTGTTCAACATTCTTCGACTTTGGATTAATACAAGGATTCTTCGACTTTGGAACCGAGTAAGACATTCTAAGTAAGGATTAAAAAAAAATTAGGAGAGGCTAAACGTTAAATTTTTACGCGAAATTCAAATTTTGGTATAACGGTAAAAATTTTGGCCCAAAATTCAAATTTTTAGGTCAAAATTCAAATTTTTACGGTGAAATTTGGCGTCAAAATTTTTAAAACTCAAAATTTTCTAGTAACCTTAGAATTCCATTTTATGGTGTACTTCAAATTCTGGTAGAGAAATTTTTCAAATTCAATTTTTGGAGGGAAATCAGAAATCACCATTAAGAAATTCTTCAAAATAACTCGGGAAAGGACTTAACTTCAAACGAACACAACTCTTGAACCTTAAACCAACATCAATCACAACTCCTATTTCTTTACAACGATCCAATATCAACTTTATCACACACCGAAATTAAATGGAATCAAGTTCTCAAAAGAGAAAGATGCCTCAAGTTGTGCAAAAAGCTATTCATTCAAAGGAAAATTGTTTGGGACATTTTGAATTAGTTAAGCTTCAATGTATGGCCCTCTCAGAAGCAAGGTTACCATTATGGGATAGATCATTTTATCGAGTTTTTGAAACACTCTTCGGATCTGAAATGGACTTTACAACCTTCAAACGGAAACTCTTGCACAACATATGTCTAATAGAGAAGCAAATTGAACAAGGAAGTGACTGCATAGTAGCATATCGAGCGCTCAAGACGCAGTTAAAATGGTTTCTTTACTTAGATTTTAGAGTGCTCAAAAATTCTTCGGATTATGTATTAGCAAGCAAAATATGGAGAGAATGCATCATTAGTTACCTTGAAGTTGAATCTTTTAGAGATCAGTTGCTTAAACTAATGAACATACTGGAACTAGTGCTTACTACAAGATCACTTCATCTGAGGGAGATGCTGGAAAAGAAGAAAGAGTCAAATGGAAAATTATTGCATGGAAGAGGGTTAAAAGAAAAAGAACGGGAAAGAATTGAAATGGAGATGCAGATACAAGCGGGAACGGCCAATGAGAAAGGAACATCAGATGTTAATTTGGGTTTCACGAGTCATAATGCCTTATCAGAACAGCATAATGGAAAAAACAGTCAAGGGAATGGTTCGGATACTGACGGGAAACTCAACTGTAAGAATGATTTAAAGACTGCAGCTACTGATGTCGGACCTTCACATTGTACAGATACATTGGTTAAGGTACATCAATCAACTGATCATATCAAGATATTTGATAATGTGTTTGCTTATGAGACACAAAGTCATGGACAACCTGAGTACATTAACGACACATATGTGGTGAATCAGGATAATAGAAATATTACTCCTGACATTCCACATATGGATCCTAATGGAGGTATGGTTGAGCATGACAATGTAAATCATGATCAAGAATGTGCTTCAAATGCTTTATTAATCAAAAATATTCAAAACGAAGTTGTTCGATGTAATGAGCTTAATAGTGAACTAAAAGCACAAAATAAGTCATTAACTGAAAAGCTCAAGAATTATAGTAAACGTATAAATGATTTTGAAACACAAACTAATCGTGAATACAGCTTTGAAGTGGAAAATGGGATGCTGAGACACGAAAATGAGCGAATTTTAAAAGAGTCAATTGACATTCAAGAGAAACTGAAACGTCAAATATTCTCTCTTGAACAAAATTTTCAAAGATGTCAAGCACAAAGTATTGAATTTGAGCTAGCTTTACAACACAATCTAGAAAAGCAGTCTTTTGAAAAACCTTGGATGTCAAAACTTGAACAACTTGATGATGAAAACGTGTCAATGAAGTGTCAAATTTCAAAATACAAAAAAGAAATTGAGCATTTGAAACTGATTTACAAAAATCTGTTTGACTCAATCAAAAGTTCACGAGTTCAGGCACAAAACTCAAACATGAAACAAAAAGAGACTGAAGATTTGAAGTCTAAATTGTCTTAATTCGCTGATAAAAAGTTTGAAAATGTTTTGCAAAAGATTGAATCAATGAAGATGAAAAAGGTTGAGTCTCAAATCGCAAAAGTTTCCTTTCCAAATCCCATGTTCGATTCTGATACTCCAGTGTTTGAAAAGGAAACGGGGGAGAAAATTTATTTTTTTGAAAATGAAAATCATGTGCTTCAAACAAAAGTGGTTGAGCTAGAAACACTTTTAGCTCAACAAACAAACGATTTTGAGGATGCCAAAACTGACTTTTTCAACAAAACGACAAAATTCGAAAATTATTTTGAAAGACTTGAAAAAGAAAATGTTGAGTTCGAACGGAAATTGGCTCGTAAAACGGATGATTCTAAAGCCGAAAAAGATCAACTTTTGAAACAAATTGCCTCTTTAGAATCAAAATTGGCATCCCAAGATTATCTTTCTCTTCAAAAAGAATACAGTGATTTGAGAACTTCATACAATGCTTTAAAAGTGAAGTTTGATTCTCTTAACCGATCAAAGGGAAAAGCTCCTATTTTAAAAAGGTTTCCCAGTTTACAACCTATTCTTTGCAAAAAGGAAGGAAGTTTTCGAAGAAACCAAGCTTTTCTGAAACACTTACTTCTCAAAAGTTTTCAAATCCAAATGCTTCAAAAGAAAAGACTCAAGTTTTTCAAACTCCACACTCTCGTTTTACGCCGTTAAAGCAAGTGTGGAGACCAAAACAAAGTTGTTTAAAACCCCCAAGTGCTTCAAATGGAAAGAATCAAGTTTTTCAAACTCCACACTTTCGTTTTACACCAGTAAAGCAAGTGTGGAGACCAAGGCAAAGTTGTTCAAAACCTTTCAAATATTCAATATCAGAATTGCTTTCGTTGCAACACAAGAATGACTCTTCTTTGAACATTCCAAACACTGGAAGGTTTCCATTTATCACAAAAACAAATCTTCAAAGAGAACCCATGAGGTTCAACTCTAGATGGAAATCTTCTTCTTCAGATTCTAAAACTCCAAGAGAGACACCGGGTTTCTCAAACAATTTTCAACGGAAAAAGAGTTTTAAATCTCCATTGATTCCACGAGTGTTATTTCAAAATGAAACACCGGTTTTCAGTCCTCGTTGGAATTCAACATCTTTAAATCAGATTGACACAACTTACAAATGGATTTCAAAATTTAGTAAACCCATTAGCGCCGTGCTTAAATGGGTTCCCAAGGTTGTTGTCTAATCTAAACTTTATATGACTTCTTAGTACTTCAGCTAAGGACTCGGACTTCAACATGACGACTTGTACACGCATTTCAGTGTACAACTCGGGTTTCAAAGAAAGGAAAGTGCCTTGCTAAATCATTCTTCAAAACCAAGCGTGCACTTATCCTAAAATCTTCTTAATCTTGAGCAAAATTTATTCAAAATTTTTCAAAAGGTTTTTCAAAACTTTTCAAAATTTTGCTCAAGATTTTCAAATCTTTACTCCCCATTCACTCCAAAGTTTAAAAATGTCAAAACGTATGCTAGTTTTGAGGGGGAGTATTTCAGAGTATTACGTTTTTCAAAACTTTTCAAAACGTATGCTAAATTTATTCAAGAAGTTTTCAAACTGAAATTTCTATATCTTTCAGAATTTTGCTTCAAGAAGACTCCTTCCCTCAAACTTTAAAAAGTTTAAAATTCTCAAAACAAATGCAAGTTTTAAGGGGTAGTATTTCCAAAACAAAAATTGTTCCATCAAAATCATGCTTAATGGCTTGTGCACACATCACTGTGCATAACCCGTTCCTGTAAAGAAAGGGCCCTGAGGTACGCTTCAGTCTCTCAATCCTGATGAAAGGAGCGAAAGCTTCTTACTTATGAGTAGAATTAACCAGAATTTTTCTAATTTTTTTCAAAATTTTGCTCTTAAGGACAAATATTCCCTTGTTAAGGGGGAGTATTTGAAAACATAATCTTTGTTCTAAAAACAAATGTTCTTGAAATTCTTCCTGTAAACCTCAAAAAGCATATTTTAATCAAAAGTTTATCAAAAACAACATGAGTATGCTATTTTTGAGGGGGAGAATTAAGATGTGATTAAAATATGGTACATTAAAAGTAGAAATCTCACAAGAGCTCGACTCAGAATTGAACCCTCGAATTGACGATAGCATTAGTCAGTAGTCGAAAAGACATGTCCGGGACGGGTAATAATTTCAAGTCGGTTTATCCGATGATGTAAACGTGTCTTGCAAAAGATGTGTCTGAGTAGAATGTACCGATTTTGAGATATTTTCCTTGAATATGATCTGGACGGGTAATAATTTCAAGCTAGTTCTACTAGTGATGTAAACGTATCTCGCAACGATCATGTTCATTGAAAATCAATCAATTCAAAAGTGCTAACTCTACCCGACATGTGCAAATTTATCTTAAATACTTATGAGCACATGTTAAGGGGGAGTATTTCTGAAAATCACAAAACTCTCAAAGTGTTAACAAAATATGTTTACAAATCATAAACACTTTGAGAGATTTTCAAATAATTGGTTTATGGCAACAATAGGATAGTCATGAAGCTATAAGGTGACTAAGGTTAGGGAAAACCGTCCTATGATCCGCCAGAGCCGGAGGGATCTACCCAAGGACAATACCAATAGTTTAGTACTAGAAAGTCCTAGGTATGATTGAAAAAAAGAGAAAAGAAATGAAAGGAGAAAGAAGGGGTTGAAGAATGAAAAAGAAAAGTAAAGAAAAGGGTGAAAAGAAATAGCCCTCCATATGATCAACCTTAGGGCAGACACCGGGTTCAATACATATGCTACTGGTTGTTACTACGGTAACACCGGTATTGAAGATTAAGCCGTCATGGACTTAGTGAGGCACTGCACTAAACCTTCTAGCCACTCACCACTTGTTTCATTTCTCACGGAGAACCCTTCATTATTTATCGACCTCTCACTCCGAGATGTGTTGATATTGAAAAGGAGGCACTCTGCTCCATGCCTCCGACGACCAAATATAAGCACTTAATTGAGTCTAGAGCCATGAGATACATCAAAGATCTCTTAGGTACACTTAGCATACACTGGCTGTTCAACAAAAGGAACACCAGTTGTAAATTATAAGAGTGTCCTTCGCAGATCTTAGCAATCTGCCGAGAACATTCATGAGAGAATTCATAAATTATGATTCTCAGTGATTGAATGGAAATCCTACCAGGGTCAACATCAAACAGCCCTGACAGCAGGTCACTTCAGTAATCCCTTGTGGGTTACGCTTAGTGTTAGCTCCAAAATGGTCTACAGTCGTGGGGTGATCTCCAGCGGCTCACTGAATCATTGATGCACTTCGGTGTGTCTGTGTAAGCCCTTTCGGGGGTATCCGATTCAGAACGGCCTGGGCAAGGATTAGAGAAAGTCTTCACACTATGCTGTTGATGAACTCGAAGTCCGAACCTGTAAGTGCCGGATGATTTATTGCTAACTGTTTACCTCCAGGAAATCATGGAGACCGGGAGTTCTATAACCACCATTCCATCATGCTCATATCCCTGAAGAAAAGTTCACACAAAGACTAAGAGATAACAAAAGTTCAAAGAAGTTAAAGATAAGTCAAAGTTCAAGCACTACAACCTTTCACAAGTCAAAGATTGAAGAAGTGAGAACCATTTGAATAACAAAAGTCAAAAGACATATGCGCATGGTGGAAAAGACATAAAGCCACCAGAATTACAGAACGTTGGTGGAAGGCAGATCATTACCATATCACATATTTCAAAAACAAAAGAACAAAGGTACAAATGACGTCAAAGTCGAATAAGCAAAGAAGACGTCAAGCAACCTGGATGACCAATCCTTAGAAGGAGATTGTTGGAAACATGTTTTGTATTAATTCAAGTATTGGTCATTAAAGGTTGTAAAATCACAAAGCATGATTGGAACAAAGAATCTAGCAAAGCTATTACATGAAGACTCAAAGTTCAAGACAACAAGCATCAAAGAAGATAAATGATCATTGTAGGTCACGACTAAATCTCAAACACACACTCGATAATACTAATAAGCACACGATCTACTACACTAGAATAAGCTACGTACTAATAGAGATAAGCTAATAAGATAAATAATAGAAGAGAATAAGAAGAAGAAGAATAAGAAGTGGTCGGCTTTCAATTAATCAAATGTTACTCGGACAAAGCTTTTGCATATAACATGAAAAACCAACAATATGAATGAATCCCATGCCTTCTATTTATAGCCATTGGGAGGGGAATAATTCTTAGGAATATTCCCTTACATGTGATAAGGATAAACTAAATAACATGACCGGTCCAAGGACTACTATTGAACCGGTCCATAAATACAAACAATATAGTCCTAATCGTGCAACATTAAATCTAAATGAACAAGACTTGAAATTATATAAAACATGTTCCTAACAATCTCCCCCTAAGTCTTGATCATCAATGTTGCTCGACGTCTTCTTTGCTTCTTGGGCTTCTGACGTCTTTATAATCTTTGATTCTTTGTTCTTGTTTTAATGATGATATGTTGTTGTCTCTATCTGCCAATCTCCAATGTCTTCTCGTCTTCTCCATCATGCTCATATATCTTAGACTTGTTTTCTGCAACTTGTTCTCACTTTTCAATCTTAAAACTTGAGAAAGGTTGATGTGCTTGAACTTTTGACTTTACTATATCATATGTTGAACTTTTGATGTTTCTGAGTCTTTGAGAGAACATTTCTTCAAGATATGAACATGATGGAGTCTTGATGGTCGAACTCTAGCTCCTCAGCAGCAGCAGCAGCAGCAACAGCAGCAACAGCACGAACCAACCGGTTCTTACAGGCTCAGACTTGAGATCATCAACAGCATAGTGTGAAGACTTTCTCAAATCTTAACCCAGACCGTTCTGAACCGGATTCCCCCGAAAGGGATTACACAGACACACCGAAGTGCACCCACGATTCAGTGAGTCGCTGGAGATCACCCCACGACTGTAGACCGTTTGGAGCAAACACTAAGCGTAACTCACAAGGAGTTACCGAAGTGACCTGCTGTCAGAGTTGTTTGATGTTGCTCTGGCAGGATTTCCATTCAATCATTGATAATCACAATTGTGACTTCTCTCATGAATGTTCTTGGCAGATTGTTAAGATCTGCGAAGGACACTTTCTTAATTTTACATCTGCTGCCCATGATGTAGAACAACAGAGTAATACTAAGTGTACCTAAGAGATCTTTTATGAATCTCATGGCTCTAGACTCAATCAGTGCACATTTGTTTGGTCATCGGAGGCATGGAGCAGATTGCCTCCTTTTCAATATCAACACTCTCGTAATGAGAAGTCGATATATTATGAAAGGTTCTCCGTGTGAATGAAACAAATGTCTTTTGAGAGACACTTGAGTGGCTTAGAAGGTTTATTAGTGCGTCACTGGGTCCATGACGTCTTTAGTCTTCAATACCGGTGATGCTCATCAACCAGTAGATTATGAATTGAACCCGGTGTCTGCCCTAAGGTTGAACAAATGGAGGGCTATTTCTTTTCACCCTTTTCTTTACTTTTCTTTTTAATTCTTCAACCCCTTCTATCTCCGTTCATTCATTTTCTCCTTTTGATATCATACCTAGGACTTTCTAGTTCTAAACTATTAGTATTGTCCTTGGGTAGATCCCTCCGGCTCTGGCGGATCATAGGACGGTTTTCCCTAACCTTAGTCACCTTGTAACTCCATGACTATCCTAATGATGCCATAAACCAAACCATTGAAAATCTCTCAAAGTGTCGATAATTGTAAAGACATTTTGTTGACACCTTGAGAGTTTGATGATTTTCAAAAATACTCCCCCTTAACATGTGCTCATAAGTATTAAATTTTGAAATTTGCACATGCCGGAAAGAGTTGGCACTTTTTTGAATTGATTGACTTTCAATGAACCTGATCTTTGCGAGACACGCTTACATCACCAGTTAAACTGGCTTGAAATTATTACCCGTCCAGATCAGATTCAAAGATTATCGCTCGAAATCGGTACATTCTACTCAGACACATCCTTTGCGAGACACGCTTACATCACCAGTTAAACTGGCTTGAAATTATTACCCATCCGGGACATGTCCTTTCGACTACTGACTTTCCTATTCGTCAATTCGAGGGTCAATTCTGAGTTTGAGCACACGAGATTCCAGCAAATGAGACATCATATTTTAATCATCTTTTTCTTCTCCCCCTCAAAAATAGCATACTCATGATGTTTTTGGAAAACGTTTATGATTAAAATATGCTATTTTTGAGTTTTAGGGAAGAATTTCAAGAACATTTATAATTCTTTGAACAAAGATTATATTTTCAAATACTCCCCCTTAACAAGGGAATATTTATCCTTATGAGCAGAATGTTTGAAAAACGTTGGAAAACATTCTGATTTTAATTCTGCTCATAAGTAAGAAGCTTTCGCTCCTTTCTCAGGATTGAGGCACTGAAGCGTACCTCAGGGTCCTTTCTTTGAGGTCCGGGTTGTACACTGTTATGTGTGCACAAACCGTAATGTACAGGCCAATTAGGGAAAGAAGAATGATATGATGAAATTTGAGAATTGATTCTTACATCATCCACCTTTACCAAAAGTTGTGAACACTGGGTCAGTTCACTGAAATAGTCTGATGGCGAATGGCGGACGACCCCCAACATAGCTCTCTAGCCTCCTCATCTGATCCCTATGGTATAACCGTTCTTCCATCTTCCGAATAAATTCCTTGACTTGTCGCAGCTCCTTTGAATTCCATCTTCTTGATTTTTCCAACATCGAGTCTCGAACTCTATTAGCTAGCCCATCACGTACACCCTTTAATGTATCGTCGCAGAATTTATGAATTTCATTGAGTGCCATGAAACGATGAAAATCAGTTGTGCTTCTGTAGACGAACCCAAAGGTTGGACGATGTAGCATGGTGTACTGAGGGTCCTTATTGCTGTTTAGAAGAAACTGTGGTTCAACAAGGTTAAGCTGAGTCTGATAACTTTCCACACCAAGCTGGAGATCTTCTACATGTTCTTTGATGATGGTTCTCCTAATGTAATGACAGAGGGAAGTACTAAGTGCATATCGAAGCTCGTTGGTTAGATGCTGCAATTTGCCTTGGACCTTCATCAGATACATGTCTTCGATATCATTTAGATTTAGATCAGGAAAATCCGCCTCAGAGAATTTGTAAAGATTGTTATCGATTCTTCTTACTGTGATCTCTTCTAGAAATATATAATCGCATCTTCTGGATCCGCTTACGTTGATGACGGCCAATATTCTGAGATCACTGTAAACTGGTTCTTTTGATTTCTGGAGGGCAAGTTTGTACTTGTACCAGGCTTGTCTTTTAGAGTACCAGTGATGATGGTTCTCCTGATGTAATGACAGAGGGAAGTACTAAGTGCATATCGAAGCTCGTTGGTTAGATGCTGCAATTAGGTTAATTTCTTTCGGAGAAGGAGAGGTGATTTCAAAGAGTCGATCGAGAAGCACAAGCTCAATATATTCAGTGGTGAGTTCTGGAAGTGGTTTGGAGTGGGAAGAAGAAGAGACAGCTTCTTTGATCTTTTCGTCAAGTTGTGCATCAATGTGTTCATTTATGTTTTGCTGAAGATCAGGAAGAAATTGCTTAACAAATTTCTTTGCCTTGCGTGTCATATGATCTTTGATGTTGAAACCAAGGAATTCATCTATCTGCTTCTTGCTTTCCTGCATTTCTTCCATTTGTTGAGACAACTTCTTGACTAAGTCTTCCATTTCAGCCAATTTAGTTGTAGCTTGGTTGTCTCGTTGTGCTTGTGCTCTCTTTACTGCCTTTTTGATTTTCTTTGCTGCAGGAGTCACAACCTCAACTTTCGTAACATGGACGATTCTTCTCTTGCTCTTTCCTTTGTAGGCCTTAAGAATATCTTCAGAAACTGATGCTTTTGATTTTGATTTTGGTGATGAAGATCGCGAAGATGATGGAGTGAGAGAAGGGATTGGTTCATCAGATTTAGTAGTTGATTCCTTTTGAGGTGAGGGTGGAGGTGTTGGATTCTTAGGCGGTGATCCAGGAGGTGTCTTGGGTGAAGAAGCAGTCGAGGACTGAATTGGTTGTTGTTCTTGCTGCTGTTGTGGGTTATGAACGACCATAGCCAGTTTAGATTCGGTTATGTCCTTTGGAGGGGAAGGAGGAGGTGTTGGAGTGTGAGAACGAAGGTAGCTATCTGCTTCCAGGTTAGCTTGAGCCTCCTCCTTACGTTTCCTTTCTTCTTCCTGTTTAGCTGCTTCCTCAAGATCTTTGGCTGCTTTAGTTGTTTGGTCTCCCAGAATGTCTTTTTCTTCTTCTAAGTTCCAATCTTCATTATCATCATTACGTGTTTGTTCCTCGGGATTGTCATCAAACATAGAATCAGAAATATCCTTATCAGATAAAACAATGTTGCTATCCTGATCTTTTTCCTTTTCCTCCTGAGTTGGTGCTCCCAAGTCGGGTTGATTAACCGAACTTGTTTGCTATGAAGAGACCTTTGTTGATTCAGCTCCAGACCCACCGGGTTGATTAACCGGATCATCTTGGGTCAAAGCTTCTTTAGGAACAGTTTGTGATCCTCCAACTCCATGTGTTCTTTCATACTCCATCTGTTGTTCCAATACTCTCTTTGCTCTACGCTCTTCATCTTCTTTAAGTGTTTTGAGACTTTGTTTTTGTGCATTCTCATGAGAGATCTTATTGTGGAGTTCAGCCTCTTCTTCTGTCATAAAGACATGTTCTTCTTCGGATTCAGATGATTCAGAGTTGGATTCTGTATCTTCATCAATGATTCTATTTGGTTCTGGTTTTGGCTGGGGTTTGCTGGGTACTCTCCTCTTGATGAATTTTGTTCTTGGGTGTTTTTCTTTTGGTGTAGAGACACTTGAGGCACTTCCTGTCTTAGTCTTTCCTTTTGAACGAGTCTTTGAAGATCCAGATTCTTCAATCATCTTGGCAAGACCCACACGACGTTCACGGTATGCTTGGTCGTAGTCATGAAAAGCTTTTGTTTCTTTGACCTCATCAGGCATCAAAAATTCTGGCAACCTTGCACCTTGCTTTCGCGTGCTTTCTTTTGGGAAATAAACTTTGCCCAATGTTTTATCCATACTATACTCATGAACTTCTTGATCTGTAGGACGCTTATCAAGGTCTTCATGTTGATCAAGTAGATAGCTGATAAGAACTTTGGTGAATCGAACAAATGGGATTTTCTTGAAAATTTTACGCTGTAAGTACATTATGTCGTCCCAAATAAGAGCAGCAAAGTCAATAGGTTCTTGGTTTAGAAATCCCCATAAGACTTGAAGATGAGACAATCTTGGATGCTCAAACCCACTATCTCTTCCAGTTATTGAATGTGTTATGATGAAGAAGATAGTCCTCCAGGGTTGAGGAATGTATCTAGCATTAACTTTGGATATCGTGGTTAATGGTGTATCAGTCTGAACATCATAACCAATATCTTCCAGGAATTGCATGACCTCAGACTCTGATGGTGTTGGGTGGAATCGGTTAGCAGCTTCAGGTGCCTCTGGAAGTTTTAAGGCTTTTCTGAGTGTAGCAGGTGTAACTCTGATTTTCTTCCGATCCAGTGTGCAAGTAAAGTACTTGTCATCATTGCTCTTAGTGAAGGTATCCCAGAATTGATGAATATATAGCTCTGGAATGGTGTCTGAGCTGTCAAGAATATCCCTACATTTGTGAGCTTTGAGAATCTCTACAGCAATCTGACAACTTGGATCAGAACATTTGATCTTGTCCAATTCTACCCGTGAATTGTTCTTCCCTATTTCCAGAGTATACCCACGAGGAAAGACTTCTTCTTTGGTGAGAGCAGGAAGTGGTTATTGTTGGGAAGATGCCATTGATGTGTTTCTGAATCAACAATCATATACGAGTATACAGAATGCATGTTTGTTAGAAAAAATTGTTAGCTTTTAAGAACAACACATAGCATTCTATTGTATTAATGATTGTTTGTTACATGCTTGGTCAAAGAATTTATCAAAAATTAGCCAAATTCTATAAAAATTTTGATTAATTTTGATAAGTATAAAGGATATACCTAAGGAAATTGATCAAAATTTTATATCAGATCACAACTGCGATAAATTATGTCAACTGCGATAATTATTGACAACTGCGATAATTATTGTCAACTGCGATAATTAAGACAACTGCGATAATCATTCAATCAAGATAAGTATCTTAATTGTAATAATTATCCAACTGCGATAATTATCTCAACTGCGATAATCATCCCAACTGCGATAATTAGCTCAACTGAGATAATTAGCCCAACTGCGATAATTATCCAACTGCGATAATTATGACAATCACGATAATTAAGACAATCAAGATAAAAATCTTAACTGCGATAATTATCCCAACTACGATAATTATCTCAACTGCGATAACTATCCCAACTGCGATAATTTTGGCCAACTTCGATAAACTCTTATACAAGAGTTTACGAGCACTTTTTGACGATGAACATTCAAATCTTTATCGTGATTCATTATGACTTGTGACCACAGATTTTCACAAACAATTTGTATGACTATTATGGGCATTTTGGCTAAGTTATAACAAAAACGAACCACAATTACGCATAAATCAAACTGCTAGTGTTCATGTTCTTGATAAACCCTAAAATTCAATCGATTCACCTAGAATGTTTCTGGGTACAATCCAATCATGGCATTATTCAATTAAACATCAAATAACATCTTTCCAACCAACAGATTATCCAATAATACATTCACAAAGTTTTCCCCAAATCGTTGCTTAAACCCTAAAATTCGATTAGACTAATTTGTGGTTTCTGAGAGTAAATAAGCATGCAATATAGGATTACTAACATTGTAAAAGTCTTATCGTACAATCTTTTTCAACACAAACGCTCTAAATCAAAAGTCCCCAAATTAACGCAAACCCTAGAACTAAATGTTACGATTTTGCTTGTTCTAGCCGTTGGATCTAAAATCTGTTTAAAACCATTGTTAATAATTACATAATAACCATAAGATCACTCACAAAAATTGAAAATCTTGAGCGGATTAGCAGAATGATTGATGGCCGTCGATGATGGTGGGTGGGTATATTGAATGCGGTTGGTGAATCTTGACAGAGATAATAACTTCGGTTACTTTAAATATCTATCTTTTAACTTTTGCAATTATATCAATTCTAGTCCCTTAACCTTAGTAACTTTGAAATCCTAGTCCTAAACCACCATCATGTTAATCACTAAGTCTCATTTTTTACAGTTAATGCACACAAGTTTGTTATCTTAAAATCTTATCACCAAATTGCACAACAATTTCTGAAAATATGCAAGTACAATTTAAAACTTGTGGAAAAAATTATGTCTCCCCCTCAACACGTGTTCAAAAATAATTAGTGACATATAAAAAGAATGAACAAAGTGTTGGATAAAGGATTGTACTTGCATTTTTTTTTTTTTTTTTTTTTTTTTTATTTACAAAGATAGTTTGGATATTTGACTCATTTATTTGTTTTGTAGAAAATTTGTCAGTTCTTGAGGAGTCAAACATCGCATTCCAATTTGATGAACCAATTTCACAAAACGATCATGAGGTAAGGCTTTCGTGAAAAGATCCGCCAATTGGTGTTCCGTTCCCACAAAATACAACTCAACGGTACCCTGCTCCACATGCTCCTTGATGAAGTGATATCGGAGAGCGATGTGTTTGGACTTGGAATGTTGCACTGTGTTGCACGAGATAGCAATAGCACTTTTGGAGTCGCAGTACATCGGGATTTTGTTGAATAGGTAACCATAATCCATCAGTTGTGATCGCATCCAAATGATTTGAGCACAACAGGCAGACATGGCTACATATTCTGATTCCGTAGATGAGAGAGACGTACAATCTTGCTTCTTTGACTGCCAGGACACCAGCTTATCACCGAGGAATTGAACACCACCGGATGTGCTCTTTCTTGTATCAATACATCCCGCATGATCCGCATCTGAAAAAGCAGTTAGTGCAAAACCAGAATCCTTTGGATACCAGATCCCCAAGTGAATGGTTCCCTTGATGTATCTAAGGATTCTTTTAACAGCAGATAAATGTCTTTCTGTTGGGTTAGACTGATAGCGGGAACACAGGTATGTGGCAAATACAACATCCGGTCTACTAGCTGTGAGATACATAAGAGACCTAATTATACTACGATAATTTATAGGATCAGTGGGTTTCCCATGTATATCAGCATCTAGCTTCGGGGATGAGGAGGACATTGGGGTGTTATAGGTGTCACTAGTTGTCATGCCATGCTTTTTTAATATCTCTTGTGCATATTTAGACTGACTCAAGAATATACCACGAGGTGATTGGTGAACTTGTAATCCTAAAAAAAAGTTTAATTCACCGATCATGGACATCTCAAAGTTTTGTTTCATAAGTTTTGCAAAAGCGTTTGAGTACTTTTTATGGGTAGACCCAAAAATGATGTCATCCACATAAATTTGTACGATGAGAATGTCCTCCCCGTGTTTTTGTATAAACAGAGTCGGGTCCATAGATCCTTTAGTAAAATGATTAGCAAGCAAGAATGCAGCAAGTTTATCGTACCATGCCCTCGGGGCTTGTTTAAGGCCGTAGAGAGCTTTCTTAAGCCTATAAACATGTTGTGGATGTTCTGGATCGACGAAGCCCTCTGGTTGTGAAACATACACCTCTTCACGAAGTTGTCCGTTCAAGAATGCTGTCTTCACGTCCATTTGGTAAACTGTGATGTTCTTATGAGCCGCGTACGCCAGAAACATGCGCACTGCTTCAAGCCTAGCCACTGGAGCAAAAGATTCTTCGAAATCAATTCCCTCTTCTTGGCTATACCCTTTAGCAACCAACCGAGACTTGTTACGAATAACCGTTCCTTCTGCATCCAGCTTATTTTTCCAAATCCATTTTAAACCCACAACATAAACTCCATCTGGTTTTTCAACTAGTTCCCAGACTTCCAATCTTTTGAACTGATCCAACTCTTCTTGCATTGATTCAATCCAATTGTCGTAAGTCATGGCCTCTTTGATATTTTTCGGTTCAGCTTGGCAAACGGTGAGAGCATAAATGCAGGTTTCACCATCTGTGTGGAGTTTCTGTCGTGTCATAACTGGTTTATCAGGATTTCCAATCACATTAACTAACGGATGATCCCTTGTCCATTTATGAGTCGATGGATAGTGTTGAATGTTGTGATGATGATATGACGGGTCCATGTTGCTCGAGGATGATTCTCCGGTATCTGGAACGGTTGGTGGTGGAGCAAATGGATTAAAGAAGGCGTTCCCGTCATATCTTGATGGTGTTGGAACATTGTTAGAAATGTGGGATGAATCTTCAACTGCAGGTTGAGGTGTTTTCTCCATTGATGATGATGATTCAGGTTGTGGTGCATCATCAACAACTACTGTAGAAGTAGATGCTGATGGATCAGGTACTTGATGTGGAAGTTGTTGAGCAGCGGAACTGGTGGAAGCATCTGATGCACGAGTAACATGAACGTCATCAAACATTGGTGCAAACAAATCTTCCAAATCCTTCCTGTTGAAAGGTAGGGGTGCAGCCGAAGATTCAGGGAAGTTAAGACGGTTGAGTGCGGGTTCTAAGCGGTCTTGCTCAGAAGCCATCTCAGTGAGTTCATCAAAATTAGCGTGTATGGTTTCTTGAATATCCCCGGTCCGACGATTCCAAATTCGGTATCCCTTGGAGTTCTCACAGTATCCTACAAATATCCCAATATCTGCTTTAGCCTTAAGTTTACCAAGATCATCTTTATCATTCTTCGGATAACACAATGCTCCAAAGACGTGAAAATAGTTGATGTTTGGTTTTCTTCCTTGTATAAGCTCATATGGTGTTTTGCTGTGTCTTTTGTTAATCATGGCACGATTCTGAGTATAACAAGCAGTATTGACAGCTTCAGCCCAAAGATAATCCGGTAATTGAGCATTGATCAACATAGTTCGAGCTGCTTCCACGAGCGTACGGTTGCGTCTTTCAACTACACCATTTTGTTCTGGAGTGCGAGCTATTGAAGTCTGATGAACAATACCCTGTTTCTTAGTGAATTCCCGAATGATTTGATTCTTAAATTCAGTCCCGTTGTCTGTTCTGATGATGCGGACGGTGTTACGGACTTGAACTTGAATCTTCGTGAGAAATGTGATGAGGATAGAAGGAACTTGATCTTTAGTCCGAAGAAAATAGACCCAAGTCCATCTTGAGTAATCATCTACTATTACCAGAATATACTTCTTCCCATTAATACTCTGAACTCGCATCGGACCACACAAATCCATATGAAGCAGTTGTAGGACATGATCTGTGCTGTGTTCTGTTTTGGGAGGAAAATGAGCACGGTGACTTTTCCCTTGTTCACACGCAGAACACAAGTGATCCTTGGCATATCTGAATTTAGGTAGACCGTCAACTAATTTCTTCTTGGCAAGGTCAGTGATTGTTTTAAAATTGAGATGAGACAATCTTTTGTGCCATAACCAAGCCTTTGTGGGATGAGCCTTGGAGAGTAAACAAATAGGAGTAGATGCTGTCATGCCTTCAAGTGAGATAGTATACAGACTGGTGCCGCGTTTCCCTTTCATGAGATCGTTCCCTTGAAGATCACGAATAAAGCAAGTTTTCTCCCTGAATGCTACTTCCAAATCTCCATCGCAGAATTGTCCCACGGAGAACAAATTATGACCAAGGCCTTCAACATAATACACACGGCTGATTTCGATGTTCCCATTAATGTAATCCCCATAGCCCATAATTGCAGCGAAGTGATCATTCCCGAATCTGACCGTTCCGATAAACTTAGCAATAAAGTTTTGAAGCAGTTTGAGATTGCCGGTCATGTGTCGGGAGCACCCGCTATCAACAATCCAAAGGACGATTTGAATCACCTGCATCACAAACATTGGAAACAGGTGGAGATTTGATAATGGTTGGATCCGCTGGGTTAGTAACACAAGAGGTTAGTACTTTAGGTAACCATTTAAAACCAAAAGTGTTCTGTAACCAACGTTGCCAGGTCTAACAAGTCTCTGCCTTTTTCCTAATGTATGCACTAGGTGACTTTGTAGTCTTGGATTTGGGCTTTTCCATATTCTTCTCAGAAACATCTAGTGGGGGCATTCCTAAAATGGACTTTGCACTGGTTTTAAGCCTAGAGGAAACGCCACTATTTCGTTTCTTTCTCTTATTCAGCAAAGTTTTAGCAACACATTTTGTATGATCACCAGATAGTATGCTATTACGACAAAAAACACAAGTAGCATCAACCAAAACATCTTCATTAACATTTAAAGATTCAGCATTTGTTACATCAATCTTAGAACTAGACTCAGATAAGTGCAATTCTATTTCTGATGTTACATTTGTCTTATTCAAACTACTAACTGGAACTTCTGCAGACTGAGATCACTTCATCCTAAGTTTCTTGACTCTATTCTTCCTCTGTTTCTTGTGAGTCTTGGAATGGCTGACCTTAGGTGTGGTTTCTAGTCCTGTGGAAGTACAAGTAGCTGAATTAGTGGTTACATCAGATGCTTGGGTATGTTCTTTGTTCACTACATACATCCCTGGGGCAATCTTATGAGTGTTTGTTTTGCCTGTGTCTAAAACTCTGATTTTCTTCTTCAAATCAATAATGATGTGTTGGAACTCTTGATTTTGAGAATCTAATTTTCGATTGAGGCGGACTGTGTCATTTCGGTTTTGAAGAATTTCATCCAGTTCCTTTTCATTTTCAAACAATTTAATTCTTAAAAAAGCTTTTGTTTCCTTAAACTTTTCAGGAACATGACTGTTTTGAAATGATAAAGATGCTATAAGATGTTGAAATTTAAGTTCAAATTCAACACTCTGTTTTTTGACACCAGTCAAGCCATTTTTGAAGATTAAAAGCTTTGTTTTCCACATCATTATTGAGCTGTTGAAGAATCTCATTCTCATGTTCCAGATTATCAATCTCCATACGCAACATCTTACTATCCACAGCATGATCATTCACAAGTACAGCATTACCAGATTCATAGAGCGAATTCATAATCACAGACACTACGTCATAACACAAAACCTTTTCCAAGAGTCGATCATTTTCGTTTGCTAAAAATTTCCGTTGAAGTTTTTGACGTTGAATCTTGTCATCTTTAGCTTTGAAAATGGTTTGCATAGATGCTACTTCCGTTTGTAACTCCTCTTCCCATTTTGTTGCGCATTTCTTCAGATTTCTGACATGAGGAAGAATTTTCTTTTGAAGAATCTCTTTCTTTTCTTTTTGAACAGGAGAAAGAAAAGAAGAGACAGGAATTTGAGAACTAAACTCAATTTCATTCTCCAAAAGAGAAATATCGTCCATAAATGTCTTAAAATATCGAAGAACCCGACATTTTGGAGACATTTGTGGATCAGCAAGATCCTCTGTCAGACAATCTTTGAAATGTGCAGCAGTCGTGGGGACAGAAGTTATAGACGAAGGAGCACTTATGTTTGTGTATGTTAACGTTTGTTCTGGATGATCCTTGGGAGGGACAAATGATTTGCTCAAATGAGGTCGTGCATTATAATCATAATGTATCTTTGAAAATTTTGTTTGTGAATCTGATCGACCCTCAATCTTGTTTTTCAGAAAATCAGTTTCTTCATCAACAGAATACATAACAACACGTTGAAAGGTATCATCTAACAGAAATGTTGCATTGTATAACTTGGGATTGTCTTTGAGTGCTTCGTGTAAATTTCGGGGTGTGTCACTGCCAAGTGCAAAACTTACTCCTTTAGGACTCGGTTTCACAACATTCTTTTGAATTTGCGTTACAGAATTACCCGTTTTATACACAATGTTTTGAAATTCTTTGAGTTTGGTTTCCAAATCCAGAATTTGATCAAGATAGGAGTCAACACATTTCCTAGTGGCTTGCTTTTCTTCAAGAAGATCCTTCTGAGATGTGGAAAGCTCAGATTGAGTTTTTAACAACTCAGAAGTTAAAGCATCAATTTATTTTTTGAATTCAAATTGATCTTTTTCTTTTTGTGAGAAAAGCTCAGCTTTGGCAACAGTTAGCTCACGTACTTGACTTTCTAAATTTTGAACCTTTACGTATTCTTGTTGAAAAGCTATTTCAAAACCTTTTTCACGTTTATCTTGTTTTAGATATCCTGAAAGTTGTTGTTGGTAGCACTCATTATCCTTTGTTAACAATGCAATTTTATCTTTGAGCTTCTGATTGATGTCATTGCATTTTTCTATTTGTGACTGGGTGGTCAATAACAAGGCCTGTAACTCCGAATCTTGATCATTCAAATGATCTTTTTGATCAATATGATCACAATGGTCATCATCAATGAGATCATCAAACGAAACAACGATTTTATCATCATCAAATGATACAACCGTGTTAATTTGATCATCAGATGGTGATGAAAATGAATCATGTTGGTCAAAAATTTCATTTGTAGATGAAGATACAGATGGTGACGCAATTTCATGTATGAGACATGTAGAATCAGGTACCTGAGAAAGACCATCGGTATCATAGACCGGGCCTGACTCGGACATATTCATTTCTTGCATATTAGCCATAAGCATGACTGCAGCATTTGCCTCTAGATCCTCCATTTCATCATCTGATTCCACATTAGCCATAAAACTTTGATCATTCTGAGTCAACCTTCCAGCAGCCTTTTCATCTTTGAGTGCCATCAGAAGAGCCTCTTTGTGATAAGCACTGCCCATTGTTCTTGGCTTCGGACAAGCGTTTGCCATGTGACCGTTCCCCCCACAATTGTAGCATGTGATAGACGTATTAGCAATGCCTTTCTGACCATTCCCAACATTCGAATTTCCTCTCTGAACATTTCCCATACTGTTTCTGTTTGCCCCTGCTGTATTGAACCTATTTCCTCCTGACTGAACCCTTTGAGTACCATATCCACGATTTCCCGAACCATATCTGCCTGAAGACCTGTTTTGAATTTCAACTCTGCCATCATGAACAACTGCCTGATTCCTGGTATTTGAAGATGAACGAAGACGGTTGTTGGATTTGGTGAATCTTCCAAATGCGTTAGCAATCAATCCAAATGCTTCATTAAGAGAGTTGAAAGCATCCTCTTCTTCATCATAATCTGCATTTGAGTACAGCATTGAATCGGTGTTGTTGTATGGAACCAGCTGGTTATCAGAGTATTGTTGTGGTGCTTCATAAGGAATGATTTGATTATGAGGTTGGGGTGGAGGACTTGGTTGAAACGATGAGTGGCCAAATTCCTGGTGTGGTAAAGAGAAGTTAGATTGAGCAACGAGAGCAAGTGAGTTTGATGTTGGTGCGGGTGTGAAACCTCCTCGTGCTGCAATTTCTTTATCCACTTCTGATTGATGTTGTCTGAGGTAATCATACATGAGTCCATATTTGACATCACCAATTTTCTTTGTCTGCCTTACAAAAGTTGCATACTTTTTCCATTCAGGACCAAGACATCCAAGGAATTTTGAGTTGACAGCAATCTTTGGTAACTTTATATCATGACGATCAAGGTCATTGATAATGTTGGTGAAACGGTGATAGTAAGATTCAATGGTTTCCCCTGGTTCCATGATGAAGTGGGTGTACTCCATATACAATTTAGACTCAAGATCTTCCTGGTTTAACTCTGTTCCTTCCATGAGAAGATGAACATGTTCCCACATATCTTTGGCTATCTTTTGAGCATCAATACTTCGATAGATAGGATTGGGAATCCCTTGAAGTATGAAAGACATAGCCAATTGGTTTGCTTCTTGTTGTAATGTTTGCTCAGTTGTGTAATTTGCAACAGGAATGGGAGTGGTTGTTTCTTCTCTCTCTGTAGTTACTGGAACAACAGTAGCTGGAATAGGATAGGGTCCTTCTTCAATAACTTTCTTGAGATAGTTACCATGAGGTTTTTTCAGTTCAACGAATCTGAGGAATCTACTAGCCCATTGCACGTAGTTACCCGGAGTTAACATTGGTGGAGTTTCTTGACTTCCAGCTTCATGACGTGATTGCTGACTACTAATTGCCTCACACATCTTGTTAAACCAATGAGGTTCTCTGGAGTAGGATGAATAATTCTGCAGTTGTTGATTCTGTTGCATGATCTGTTGTGGGGACACTTGTGGTGGAGAGAGAAATTGATGTTGTTGTATGAATGCTTGTTGTTGTTGATACTGAGGGTGAAATTGCTGTTGTTGTTGTGGATGTTGCTGTAGCTGGTAGTAGTAATTGAAATGAGGTGGTTGAGACATATCTGGATCTTTTAAGATAATTAAGATATGTGTTGATGATGTAAGTTAAGTTGGTTTAGAAATCTAGAGATTTTGTCCAAATGCGATAAAGTACTGTTCACCAAATGCGATAATACAGTTCACCAAGTGCGATCACCAAGTGCGATAAGACAGTTCACCAAGTGCGATTACCAAGTGCGATAAGACAGTTCACCAAGTGCGATAAGATCAGTTCACCAAATGCGATAAGAACAATACACCAAGTGCGATAACCTTCAATAGCGATAACGAAAGTTGAAAGTGCGATAAAACTATCAAGTGCGATAAATAATGTCAATTTAAATATGTTATCTTAAAGTGCGATAATTTATAGCAAACTGCGATAAAATATCCAACAGCGATAAGATAATATATCAAACTGCGATGATTTATGGCAAGTGCGATAAATTTATCACAAATCCAAGTTCGATAAATTCTCAACTCTTGTACAAGAGAAGAGAAGCAACCAAGTCGAAGTATTACTACTTTCTAATACAAGAAAGTCCAATACTGAGTCCCAAATGCGATAATTGAAGATCTCCCAAATGCGATGAAACCCTAATCTTTCTTGATTCGAACTGCGATAAAACCCTAAGTTATCTTGATTGCCAACTGCGATAAACCCGTCAAATGCGATGAAACCCTAACTTGTCGAAGTTCACTCAGAAACCAAAACTAGCACTTTTCATCAACTTTTCCAATACGCTAATAATACGGATTACACCAAATCGTCTAAATAACCAATAAACTCGATTGTTTTTGACCTTAAACGATTAGTAATCAAAATATTTAATGAAAATGAAACTTTTTAACGTAGGAAATATGAAATAACGATGAAGATTAGTGAAATTTTGACAAAATCTAAGCTATTTTCAACAAAAACTAGAGTTTGCACGTTAAGAAGTGAACAAAACTTTTTGATAACTATAAAACCAACGTAATTAACACTACTAATGATTCAAACACACGATCCTAATTATCCCTTGGCGTATGATACCACTTGTAGGTCACGACTAAATCTCAAACACACACTCGATAATACTAATAAGCACACGATCTACTACACTAGAATAAGCTACGTACTAATAGAGATAAGCTAATAAGATAAATAATAGAAGAGAATAAGAAGAAGAAGAATAAGAAGTGGTCGGCTTTTAATTAATCAAATGTTACTCGGACAAAGCTTTCGCATATAACATGAAAAACCAACAATATGAATGAATCCCATGCCTTCTATTTATAGGCATTGGGAGGGGAATAATTCTTAGGAATATTCCCTTACATGTGATAAGGATAAACTAAATAACATGACCGGTCCAAGGACTACTATTGAACCGGTCCATAAATACAAACAATATAGTCCTAATCGTGCAACATTAAATCTAAATGAACAAGACTTGAAATTATATAAAACATGTTCCTAACAATCATCCTTTTCTATTGATGGACCCATAACCCACATGTCACAGAATTAGATCTCAATGATCACCCCTTTGGGGGAGATTGTTGGAAACGCAAAAGTGATGATCATAAATGTAATCAAAGAGAGATCTCAATGATCGTCCCTTAGGGGGAGATTGTTGGGAATACTTAAAGTGACAATCATTATCGAGTCAATGAGTCTTGTAATATGGTCATGTAATAGCTCGTTAGAATTGGAAAAATATAGTCTACATGATAGTAGAAGTGTGCCATCTAGATTAGTCATAGTATTTACGTTAATGTTGAAATAGTGAAATATGTAAAGACGACACACTTCCCTATTCTCATATAATGGGAGAGTATATAAGGTGTAAACCTCTCATTTGAGAGGTGTGAATCTTGAATGGAAAGAGAAACTCTCTCTTATTCTCTCTAGCACTTTCTCTCTCTACACATATATTTCTCTCTCTAACATATTACATGTGTGTGATTTGATCTAAAAAAGGTGAACTACAATGTTATAAAGATATTGTGGTCAAAATAGGAAGAAAGGAACTTAAAGGACCTAATATGCCAAACTAGGCAAACTACCAACTAATTAATTATATTAAGATAAGTTTGAGACTTATCTCATTATTTGTCTAAAAATGTTCCAGAGATTTCTAGGGGTATGTATGAATGGTGGTTCAAACAAGAAAAGGAGAAGAACCAAGAATTTGTGATGATCAAGTGAAAGGAGATTAGTGTTTTAGTTCATGGGCTAAGTCTACAACAATCACCCACAAGTAAGTAACCTAACTATTAAGCTTGATTATGGATTGTGAAGTTATGGTTCATGAACTCTAACTTGGGATTTGGATAAGATGGTAATAAGCTAATTCAAGATGTTATAATGATTAAGCAATAAGTTTTATTGACTTAAATTAATAATTTAATAGGATTAATTATCATATAATCATTATATGATTATGTGATAGTTAGAGGTATTTAAAGAGGAGCTATGATTGTAGTAACCATAATATAGTTAATTGATTATGTGTTTATGCCCAGGGGCGGTTCTTAGTAGGGGCCAGGGGGCCCGGGCCACTCCCGTTTTTTCGCTCAGTAGTGCTAACTTATCCGTATTTCGTCTGAAAAAATTTATATTTATTAAGTCGCCCCCCCCCCCCCCCCGATTATTTTTCTTAAAATTTTTTAATATTTTAATAAGTTTAAGAGTCGAATAAAATTCACCTTTTTAATTTTTATAGCCCACAATCCACTTAGCCCACTTAATTTATTTATCCCATTTACTCCCTTGGTCCCTTTTCCTTTTGTTTCCACATTCCAGCGAGCAAAAAAAGGACAGAAAGAAAGAAAAAAAAGAAGACAGCGCTCTATCTATACTCCATACCACCACCACCACCATCTACAATACCACTCCACCAAGACCACCAGTCACGACCACCGACCTGCTTCCACCACCAGAAACCACAGATTCTGGCTTTCACCACCACTATCCACTAGGTTTGTTTAATTTTGTTTTTGCCCTAATTTAATTTATTGCTATGTAAGTAATTTGTTATTCCCTTTTCATTGGTTTCAAGTTGCAAATTGCTAAGTTAATTATGTTTTGCCCTAATTTAGATTATTGCTAAGTTAATTATTTTTTCCCTAATTTAGTTTATTGCTAAGTTAATTGTTTTTGCGCTAATTTAGTTTTTTGCTATGTAAATTATTTCAAGTTAATATTGATTCTCTGTTCTTTTTTCTTTTTTTTTTTTTTTTTTTTTTTTCTTTTTACATTTACAAATTACAAATATAAACTCCTAATTGCTATATCAATTATGTTTTTTTAGGATATCATGGGAAAGCCGAAAACCATTGATTCCATGTCGATAATCGATGCTTTCAAAGATCTTAAAGATCGTAAGGCTGATCTGTAACTCTGCTACCCGGTACACATATTTTCTCTCAGTATTTTCATATCTATTTTAGTTTTTATTTGTTAGAAACTATTTACTTTTTATGTGTAAGAACGATAATTTGAATGCTTGAAGAAAACTTAGATTTTTAGTGTTATTTTTGTTTGACCCGACCCGAATTAGAAGACCCTAATATACTAACCGAAATATAACGATAGGACAAAAAAATTTCCGGCCCCCTCCACTAAAAACTTCAAGATCCGCCACTGTTTATGCCTTTAGTGAATTGACTTAGATTGCAAGAGTGGAGAATGATGATGTAGATGATGATATTCTTAGTTTCATTCGCTTGGAATCAAGGTAAGTAAACTGGTTATAAGATGATGTTATATTGATTTCTGATGAGTGTCTAAATACTCATTATTTTATTCCCATTTAAACTGCAAAAACAACCAAAAACACTTTGAAAAGTCACATAATGCTACAAATATCCATAGAATGTGTTTTTATATGATTCAGGTACAAAAGAATTGAAAACAGGTGAAAAACAAGCAAAGTTTACAAAATTGGCAGTTTCAGTCCCAGAAGTTTCATAAGTTGGCAGAAATAGTCCCTGGTATTCAAAAGTGGAAAACTTACATCTATGCTCCTTGTACTATTCATCTATGGTAAGAATGACCCTTCTTATAACTTTGAACAAGTTTCATTTCCACCCCTCAAAAATCCAGAAATTACACTAATGGTCCCTAAAGTTTAAACCTTTAAACTTTAAACTACATAAAACCGGATCATACTAAAACCCTTAACCCATAAATAAAACCCAACACACTAAAGCCCAAACAACCAAACCCGACCCACCTTTTTAGATAAACACCCAGAAGTTTGACCCAAGTCAAACTGCCCTTCTTCTTCATACCACCCCGCCAAATACCACCCCTCACCCACAATATCTCTGCACCATACCACCCTCCTCCTCAACACGCTACCTAACAAACCAAATTGCATTCAATGCATCTTCCTTCCCCCCAAGTTACCAGACCAAGTGGTGTTAACCACTTTTCCACTTTTCACGCCAAAAATGCAACCAACGATTGGGATTGTTTCAAAGCTATCCAAGTGGTGGGATTTGCTCAGGAAGGAGAGAGGAAGCTTTTGGATATCTATATAAAGACCAGAAGACACAGAGAATAAATTGTCACTAGTTTAGGACCATCAGTAGTGTAGAAAGTAGTTAATGTTTATTTCAGTTCTAAGTTAAGTTGTTATTATCAATTCAAGTTGTTTCAAGTCACTTGTTCTTATTTACTTCTGTTCTGTACTGATTATACCAAGTTAATGAATTTCATGTTCTCAAGTCTACTGTTAAATTCGAATCAAGCTAAGTATTAATCAAATAGCCTATTATCTATTTCTATAAGCTCATACAAGCTTAATATAGCTTGGTGTGAGCTTGTTGTAGTTCATATCTGTTTTAATTCAAGAATCCTAGAAAAGTCAACAAAAAGTCAAAGTAGCTCATAATAAGCAATTTGGTGGGATAAGCAGTTCTGATTAAGTTGGAATGGGGTTTTAACTTGGTATTGACAAACCAAGTTTTGGTTCTGATCTAGTTTCATTGTTCTATAAGCCCTTTCAGTTGTAAGCATTTTCATAATTTTTCCTTTATTTTCCATTTTACTGTACTAGTGCTTATTTTATGCTTATGTTGTTTTTTTTTGTTTTCCTATCTTATTTAAGGTAATATTAGCATAGTTTGATATTCAGTATCAGTTAAATCTCATTATCCTTTAAATAAACCTAAATCAGTCAAATAGTCATAATAAGCTTATAGCTTATTATGTGCTTTTTCTTATCTGAAGTTTGCTTATTCCTTGTTCATTAAGTTAGTTAATCATATTAGAGTCATAGTTATAGGTCAATCAGGTTATTTCTATTGTTAAACTTAAAATCAGTGAACATTAGGGGTGTTTGGATTAGTTTGACAAACTGGGTCAAACCCTGTAGTACTGTTCATTTGCTTGTTGCCTAAGTTTGATTGAGCTTATAATAGGTTAGATAAGTTGTAGTTGCTAGGTTCTAAGTTGTTTTGAGCACTTTTGATGATTTGAGTGTACTAGTGCAAATTTTAGCATCAATACTGAGCTGATAAGCTCAGTATCAGCTGAGGCTTGTGTGGTGCAAGTTTTTGGCAACTTTAGGTGTAATTTAGTTGTTACAATAAGAATCCAGGAGTTGGTGTTGTTACATTGAGAATTGACAGAGTTAGGAGTCAAAATTTTGTTTCTACTGATCAGTGTATACTGATCAGACCAACACCATTGGTCTGATGTTTATCTGCTTATTCCCTTGACCTCAACTCTTGATTTTTGGTTTGCTTATTGCTTATAGTACTAGCTTAAAGTTTCTTTGTTTGGATTCCATTTCCTAGCTTATTTCATAGCTTAAATCTAGCCTGCAAAATTCACCCATTTTCACTGATTCTGCTGATTCAGTTTTGCTTTTCCTAGGCCACCTGATCTAGTGCTAAATTGGAGTTCAATTGGTCTGTTAGAATTGGGGCTTTTTGGTTTTTAGTGTAGCCAGTAGTTCTAGAAAGGTTTTGCCCCCATATTATTCCACTTATCTGCTTATTTGAATTGCTTATTGTGCTCTGCAAGTTGGTGGTTTTACCACTGTTTTTGCATAATTTTTGATTCTGCTCAAGTGCTTAATTGGCTTATTTTGTGGGTTAAGCTATTTGATTTAAGTTGTTTTGTGCTTATATAAGTTGTTTAAACTAGTCCTGAGCCTTTGGTAAATTTTTGAGCTTTTTAGCTTATTTTTGGGCTTATTCCCAAACTGCTTATTAGCCCATCTGCTTATTAGTGTTTAGTAAACTTTTGATTTTAATTTTCCTATGTTAAGAATATTATTTTAGACTTAACCTGAATTTTTCAGATTTTTCCTAAGTCATTTACTATTTTTAATCATTTTAATTAGTTTATTATTTAGGATTTAAAAAAAATAATTTTACACCTGTAGGATTAGTTTTCTAATATTTCACTTTTTAGTCCGTTTTGAATTCCGTTACCGTTTTTAGTTTATTTTAATTCGCGTTTAATTTTCTTTTGTATATTTGTTTTTCATACATCAATTAGAATTAAAAAAAAGCAAAATCTCATATCTAATCATCAGTCACTCTAATTCCAAAACTTAAATGTTTGCCCATTCACACCTCGTTGGGAAACGATCCGGGTAATCACTTACCTGGTTTCACACTACACACAAACGTGAGTTTTTGCAAGTATCCTTTTTCACAAAGGGGTAATTTGTATTTATTCACGCGTATCCGTCATTTCATAATATATATATACGTTTTAGCACGGATCAAATTTTGGCGCCGCTGCCGGGGAGGTTGTGTTGCGACAATATTGTTTAAAGTTTAAACGATTAGTGATTTGAGATCCTTCCTTGTGAAGTTCCTATTTCCCATAAACCCAATATAAAAAACAAAAATATTTTCCTTTTCTTTTACATATATAATATCATATAAAAAATAAAAACCCAAAAACATTTTCTGTTTTATTGTAAAATAAAATATAAAAGCAAAATTAATATAATATTCCTCAACTTGGGTATTATCATAATAAGTTCCCAAACCAAAGATTAAAACTTGCCTTTGTGTCGCTTGCGAATTCGGCTCACCTTTGATTGATAAACAAACTATAACGGAGGTTTAAGGATAGTTTGACATTAAATTGTCGAACTGAAAGAAGCGGGTTTTTAAGGAGCATTAATTGCCCACCTTTGCTTCTTCGCCACTCTGTGCGTTTTTCAGTCAGAGAGCTACCGTACGCTTGTTGATTTAAGGTTTTAAGTTCCTTGTGTTTTGCTTCGATCTTGATTTAAGTGAATATTTTTTTCCAAAAATCCAAAAAAATTGAAAAACCAAAAACCCAAAAATATTCATCTTTACCCTCTTACCCTTTTTGATTCTTTATCCCTTTACCCTCTATCCATTTGATTCTAAACTTCTTATACCTTTCTTCTATGGCGTCTCTCGGCTACAAATGTTTTGATTGTAAAAGCCCGTTGATTGACAGCCTTCGTTGTTCAAAGTGTAAGTGTGAGCGGTGTGGAAATCATGCACCAAAAGGATCTTGTTATTGGTGTGAAGTAGCCCTCGAAAGAGAGCTTAATTCCATCAATGATTCTCAAAGTCCTTCCGACTACCCTTCACAGCCCGAGATACATGCTATTAGTGACAAAACATCAAGAATCGATCCTAACCTTTCACGATTTACGGTTAAAAGTTTGTCAAGCAAACGTACTGAGCTTAAAGCGGTGACTAAAAGGAACAACTTGCCTAATCTTCACGATTATCAAGAACAAGAACCAGAGACCATAACGGAAGTTGTGGAAATTCCTAGCTCTCAGAGCACACCACTTGTCCCACCTCCGGATTCTTTTTCCGAACACCCTCCACAACCCCAGCCATCTTCACTCACTCAGCTTAATTGTTGTATATGTGAAAATCCGTTGGGGGATGATTCACAGTGTAAACGATGTTTCTGCACTTATCAATCCGCCACACTTAATTATCCAGATTTTCACAACGATTTCAGTACCCCTTCTCAGGATTCATTTTGGCAAGAGCAGTCTAATCAAAACTTCAATGATATATCATTTCAAAATATGCCAAATGATCCTTGTGAGCATTGTGGAGGTCGACACCCAAGTTTTGATTGTCAAGAAGGAATTACGTCTGTCTATGAACAAGATCCATGTAATCAAAACTTCGGGTATGACCAATATCCATATGATTCACCGAATCAGTCACAGCAAATGTATTGTTGTGAGTACTGTGGTGGTCCACATTATGAATCCGATTGTCAAACGAGGACCCCGCTTGTCTATGAGCATGTCCCTTGTTGGGAATAAAATGTTCAAGTCAAAGAGCCTGCCAAAGATGTCAAAGAGCCTGCTAGTTGATTTTGAAGAGTATGAAGATGTTCTACCAGTACCTTCTGGGTAGAAGGTACTGCTAGTTGACAAAGGGCCTGCCAAGCATTATGTCAAGTTGTTAGATATTTTGTAATAGATATTTAGTGGAATTATTAGTCTTTGTACATTATTATACGTTATGTAGAAGAAGTTTAGTCCTCTGTGGTTCACAGAAGAATATTACAAAGTTGTACATTGGTAGTTGTATTTAATTGTAGGCTAGAATAGTCAAAGTATAGTATAATATTCAACCACTTGACAACTTGTAATTAGGGTGCCTTATCGTATAAAAGGTTCCCTAAGTCACCACTTCATGCATGCATCTTTCCAACTATTAACCAAAACCGAACTATCTCTCAAGTAACTTAGTTACTCAACTCACAAATCCTTTTACAAGCTTAGATTCAAGATTACTTTGTAATCCCGGTGATAGTTAGATCATCCGTATTATTTCATCAATAATATTGAATCGTTTTGTGTTAACTAAAGTTGTGTTCCTTGTTCATTGCATACTCACGTTTACATAACTCACCACCTTGTGTTCTTTTAAGTGTGTTGTAGTAGATTTCGCATGCTAAACACATTCATACATAAATATCTCAACAAAACAAATCCTTTCCACAAGTGGTATCAAAGCTAGGCTTGATATTTACTAATTTAAAAGAACAATGGATGTTGAACATATTCAAACAAATGTTGCAGCAAAACTTCCATTACTTAAGAAAAATGAGTTTGAAATGTGGCGACTAAGGGTAGAACAATACTTTCAAGTGCAGGACTATGCACTTTGGGAGATCATTGAAGGAGGCAACTCATTTAAACCCTCAATCACCACTACAACAGTAAATGATGCTCTTGTAACACAAATACAAGACCAACCATCAAATGCAGATGAAAGAATTCAAAAGCGAAATGATCTAAAAGCCAGGAGTATGTTACTAATGACTATTCCAAATGATCAGCTTTTGATCTTTAACAAATACAAAGATGCTAAAACCCTTTTTGAAGCTATTGTGGCTAGATTTGGTGGTAATGATGCTACCAAGAAAACACAGAAAACACTTCTCAAACAACAATTTGAGAACTTTACAGCCACAACCAATGAGTCTTTGGACAGTATGTTCAATAGAATTCAGAAGCTTTCAAGCCAGTTAGCCATCCATGAAGTGATGATAACTCAAGAAGACTTAAACTCCAAATTTCTTAGGAGTTTACCCACAGAATGGTCCATGCATGTCATTGTCTGGAAAAACAAGCCAGATATTGATCAGATGAGCCTAAATGATCTCTACAACAATTTTAAAATAGTAGAGCATGAAGTAAAGAAGACTACTGGGTCAAGCTCAGGAAATATGGCTTTTGTCTCTTCTCCAAGTAGCTCAAAGGTTGTTGATGAAGAAAAAGATGGCAGAGAAGAAGGTACTGCCAACACAACCTTTGGTACTGCTAGTACTTCTAGTAGTACCAAAACCATTTTAGATGAAACAATTGGGTGTGCTTTTCTTACATCTCAACACAATGGGTCCATATTAACATTTGAAGATCTTCAAGAGATTCATCCTGATGATCTTGAAGAGATGGACATAAAGTGGCAACTTTCACTTCTAAGCATCAGGGCTAAGAAGTTGTTGATGAGGACTGGCAAGAAGATAATGATAAATGAAAATGAGCCTGCTGGCTATGATAAGTCAAAAGTGGAGTGTTACAACTGCCACATGAAGGGTCACTACTCTAGAGAGTGTAGAAGACCTAAGAAGCAGGATGACAAGGGTAGAGGGTTTGACAACAGGAATAAAGGAAGCTTTGAGAAGAAAGGAAGCTTTGAAAGCAAGAGTAAGGCTGTTGAAGTTGCTGAGCCAAAAGCAATGGTTGCTATTGATGGCATGGGTTTTGATTGGAGTTTCATGGGTGAAGATGAGTCAACTTCAGATGAATTGGCTTTGATGGCATTCTCCACTACTGAGGTACAAATTACAAAATGCTCTACTACTTGTAAAGCTTTTGATGAATTAAAATCATATATAAAACTTTATGATGAGCTGAAAGTACAAGAAAGAAAAACCAATCAAAAATTAGTTGATCATAAGTGTGGAATGGCCAAACTAGAAAAACAAATCATTCACTTTAGAGAAAATGAACTCACCTTTTCTGATGCTAAAGCTGCTCTTAATAGACAAATATTTTTGAAAGATTCAGAAATAGAAATGCTAAGAACTGAGTGTACTAAAGTGACATTGGCTAGAGATAATATTCAACTGACTGTTACTAAATTGGAAATTGCTTCTGAATGCACAAGAAGCATAGTTGAGAATCAGATGAATAAAAGAATAAAATCAGGGATAGGATACAATACATGTCCACCTCCTTATAGAGGAATTCCTTGTCCCCCAAGATCAGATCTTGCTGAATCAGGTTTGCATGAAATCATTAACAAACAATTTGCTAAACCTGTAGAGAAAGGTGAACCTTCTGAAAGTGCTAAGATTGCCTCACTCTCTAAGGTGCTCACTGATAAGAAACCAGATATTCTCATTATTGAGGATTGGGTATCTGATGATGATGAAGATGAGACTGTTCCTATCAAAGGAATCAAAGTAGAACCAATCAGTCCAAAAAGAGTAGAAATTAAGGCTAAGACCAAAGCTGTTTTGAGAACAGTTGAAAGTTGTGAAAAATGTAATAACAAACCTAGAGGAAGCCAAAGAAATTGGAACAACCTTAAGTCACAACAACTAGGTGATGACTTTGTTATGTTCAATAAGGCTTGTTATTATTGTGGTAGCTTTAATCATCTTCATGCTTATTGTAATAAATGGGTTTCTGGGAGTAAATCAAAGTCTAAAACAAAAGTTACTCACCCCAGAAAAAGTTTTGTTAAGTCTAACACCACAAATGTTAAACATACTGTTAGACAAAATAAGCCTGTTATTGCAAAACCAACTGATAAGGGTACAAGAAACACTTTCAAATCTGTACCAAAAGTTGTGAATAGTCCTATTCAAAAGAAATCTGTGGTCAAAACACAAATTTGGAAACCAAAAATCAAAGGTCCTGCTAGACCAAAAGGTCCTGCTAGACCAAATGGTACTGCCAAAATTGGTACTGATAGACCAAAGACCACAAAATGGATAAAAAGGGAAAGTGCTGTTAAGTCCTCAGCATGTTGGATTTGGAAACCAATCCAATCAAAAGGTGCATCAACAATCCTAAAAAGGTTTGATTTCATTGATGCAAGAGGCAAACCCAAGTCTGTCATGGCTTGGGTACCCCAAGGAAACTAATATGTTTATTCATGTGCAGGAACATTCATCTGATATTGGAGATCAAGGATATGTAGATAGTGGATGTTCAAGGCACATGACAGGAAACATGTCATTCCTCTCAGACTTCAAAACATTTGATGGAGGATATGTTACCTTTGGGGGAGGAATAAAAGGAAAGATCACTGGTAAAGGTACTATCAAAACCAGTAAACTAGATTTTGAAAATGTGTATTTTGTGAAAGAACTTCAGTTTAATCTCCTTAGTGTCTCACAAATGTGTGACAAAAAGAACAATGTTCTATTTACTGACAATGAATGTATGGTTCTTTCTTCTGATTTTAAAATGCCTGATGAGAATCAGATCCTTCTTAAAATCCCAAAAAGGAACAATATGTACAGTGTTAATTTAAAGAACATTGATCCTAAGGAGAGTTTAACTTGTTTGGTAGCAAAAGCCTCATTGGATGAATCTATGCTTTGGCATAGAAGACTTGGTCATGTAAACTTTAAAACAATCAACACTATTGCAAAATATGATTTGGTAAGAGGTTTACCCAAAAAGATTTTCCAAAATGACCAAACCTGTGTTGATTGTCTAAAAGGCAAACAACACAGAGCTTCTTGTAAGCCCAAGACCCAAAACTCTATTTCTCAGGCTTTATATATGCTTCATATGGATCTTTTTGGTCCTACTAATGTGTGTAGCTTGAATGGGAAAAGATATTGTCTTGTTGTTACTGATGACTATAGCAGATTCTCTTGGGTTTTCTTTTTAAGATCTAAACATGAAACTAGTGAGATTCTTAAAACTTATATCACTAAGGTAGAAAACCAATCTGATAAGAAAGTCAAAGTCATCAGATGTGACAATGGGATAGAGTTCAAGAATAGAGTTATGGATGACTTTTGCAAGGAAAAAAGGATAAAAAGGGAATTTAGTGTAGCTAGAACCCCACAGCAAAATGGAGTAGCAGAAAGAAAGAATAGAACACTTATAGAGGCTGCTAGAACTATGTTAGTAGACTCTAAGTTGCCTATTTCATTTTGGGCTGAGGCAGTAGGTACTGCTTGTTATGTACAAAACAGGGTTCTTGTGACAAAGCCACATAGAAAGACACCTTATGAACTTTTCTTTGGTAGAACACCATCTTTAAGTTTTATGAGACCTTTTGGTTGTCATGTCACTATTCTAAATACCAAAGATCATTTAGGCAAGTTTGATGGAAAAGAAGATGTAGGCTATTTGATAGGGTATTCCTTGCAGAGTAAGGCCTATAGAGTATTTAACACTTACACTAGGCTCGTGGAAAAGAATCTTCACATAGAGTTTCAAGAGAAACTAACAAATGTGAAAGGAATTGGACCAGATTGGATGTTTGATATTGATAGGCTTTCAGAATCTATGAATTATGTGCCTGTTTCAGGTACAAATACTAATGATAATGCAGGTTTTGAAGACAATGTTGAAACTCCTAAAGATCAAGATTTCATCTGGATGCCAATTTGGAAAAGTTTGGATCTATCTTCAAGTCAAGAAGAACCTTCAAACACAAGAAATGAAGGCAATGAAGATGATCATGGAACTCAGAATCAAGAGAATCAAGAAAGTGGTGCAAATGACAATGATGATTCTTTACCAGAAGAGGTGGGGATTAGCAATCTTCCATCTACCTATGAAGTTCCTAAAACACCAAACACTAGAATTCTCAAAGATCACTCAACTGATGATGTGATTGGTAGCATGGATTCTGGTGTTAGAACAAGATCTCAAGTTGGTTTATCTAAAGTCTTAACTTCAGAAGAAGAAGGGTTTATCTCCTCTATTTATGAAGAAAAGAATCATGATATTGCCAACATATGCCTGTTTTCATGTTTTCTATCTCAGGCTGAACCCAAAAATATAAACAAAGCTTTAGATGATGAAAGTTGGGTGGAAGCAATGCAAGAAGAGCTTCTCCAATTCAAGATTCAGAAGGTTTGGATATTGGTTGATTTGCCCAAAGGTCATAGGGCAATTGGAACCAAATGGGTATTCAGAAACAAGAGAGATGAAAGGGGTATAGTGATCAGAAACAAAGCAAGATTGGTAGCTCAAGGATATACTCAAGAAGAAGGGGTAGATTATGAAGAAGTGTTTGCTCCAGTTGCAAGACTTGAAGCAATTAGGCTATTCTTGGCCTATGCTTCATTCATAGGCTTCACTGTCTATCAAATGGATGTTAAGAGTGCATTTTATATGGTGAAATTGAAGAACCAGTATATGTGTCTCAACCTCCAGGCTTCATTGATGCAGAGTATCCAGACAAAGTTTATAAGGTTACCAAGGCTCTTTATGGTCTACACCAAGCTCCAAGGGCATGGTATGAAACATTGGCTTGTTTTCTACTAGAAAGTGGATTCCAAAGAGGCAGGATTGATCCAACTTTGTTCATCAAAAGAACAAAGAAAGACATCTTGTTAGTGCAGATTTATGTTGATGACATTATCTTTGGATCAACAAACCAAGACTTGTGTGTAGAATTTGAAAAACTTATGCATAGTAAGTTTGAAATGAGTTCCATGGGGGAACTTACTTTCTTTTTGGGTCTCCAAGTGAAACAATCCAAAGATGGCATATTTATCAGCCAAGATAAGTATGTAGCAGAGATCCTAAGGAAATTTCAGTTTGCTGATTCTAAAGTTGCAAGTACACCAATGGATCCAGACAAAGGGCTACTCAAGGATGCTGAAGGAGAAGATATGGATTTGCACAATTATAGGTCAATGATTGGGTCTTTGATGTATCTTACATCATCAAGACCAGATATCATGTTCTTAGTATGTGTATGTGCAAGGTTTCAAGTTCATCCCAAAATCTCTCATCTCACAGCAGTCAAAAGAATCTTTAGATATCTTAAGGGTCAACCTAGGTTGGGTCTTTGGTATCCAAGGGAATCATCTTTTGAATTGGTGGCTTATTCGGATAGTGACTATGCTGGTGCAACTGTAGACAGAAAATCCACAACTGGTGGATGTCAATTTCTTGGTTGCAGACTCATCTCTTGGCAATGCAAGAAACAAACAATGGTGGCCAACTCTACAACTGAAGCAGAATATGTTGCTGCTGCAAGTTGTTGTGGGCAAGTTCTTTTGATCCAAAATCAAATGCTTGACTATGGGTACAATTTTCTTAACACCATTATTTATATTGACAATAGCAGCACTATATGTATCATTAAAAACCCAGTTCAACACACAAAAACAAAACACATTGAAATCAGACACCATTTCATAAGGGATTGCAATGAGAAAAGGTTAATACAAGTTGTTAAAATTGATTCTGAAAGGAATTATGCAGACCTTCTCACCAAAGCTTTTGATTTAGGTAGATTCAAATATCTTGTAGGAGGTATTGGAATGATAAATCTTTGAAAAACATGTGTTTTTGTTCATAAAATTAACTGGTATTGGCTTTTAAACATGGTACTGCTAGTTAGTCAAAAGGTCCTGATAGTTCATAATTGGTCCTGCTAGTAAAAAAATTTCTATGTTTTGTTCATATTGATGCTTAAATGTTTAAAATACTATAGATCAAGTGCTTTGCACTTTGTTCTTTTGGTTTGCAACTAACACATTTCAGATTGATAACAAAACAAGAGTTCTTCCAAACAAAAAGGGGCAACAAAAGTTATATTAATCTCAGGGGAGATAACCATCTCAGGGGAGGATATGATAGCCCAGAATGGAAGAGAAACCAATTTATGAAAGCAAAAGACAAGAGCATACAAGATGATGCAGAGTTGGAAAAAGAGAGAGTTAGATCACATATCTAGAAGGGATGAAGCATTTCTCAAGGAGAAAGTTCTATCTAGATCAAACTAAGGAAAGTTTCAACTCAAAGGCATGCTAATAGATGATTTCACTTGTTGAACCAATCATCCAAGATACACAGCATCATTGTCTTTCTAATTTCCTCCATCCAAGGAAATTGCACCATCTTTAGGCCAATATGGCTTTTGGTATTCAGTTCACCAAGTTTTTACAATCTTAAGAGCTGGCTAGTCCATAAGCAAACGGCTTTTGGTAAAGACAAATCAAATCCGTTGATGGTTGATAGTTTACCAAAAACTATATGGTTGTTAACTAACCATACTTAATTGTAAATAGTTAGCTAGTCCTTAAGCAAACGGCTTTTGGTAAAGACAAATCAAATCCGTTGATGGTTGATAGTTTACCAAAAACTATATGGTTGTTAACTAACCATACTTAATTGTAAATAGTTAGCTAGTCCTTAAGCAAACGGCTTTTGGTAAAGACAACTCAAATCCGTTGATAGCTGGTAGTTTGCTAAAAACTATAAGGGATTTTTATAAAACTGGTAAAGGTACTGGTAGTTCAAAATTGGTACTGCTACAGTAAAATGGTACTACTAGATAGCCGTTGAGCCTGTCAGACAAAGTTTTAGCCGTTGGGCCAGGTAGTTAAAATTAGCCGTTGGGGTAGTTATGTAAATTACTGATGATTATATTATATTATATTTCACATATAAAAGATCTTTTTAACCGCCTTTACATTTACTTATTATAATCTTTCTTATTGTCGGTTAAAAGTAATTCTCACATTTCATCTTTCATCAGTCCTTATCATAATTCACATACACCTTTCATCTTCTACCAGTACTACCAACAAATCCCACCAACATATTCAAAATTTTCATTATGGATTCCACAGTTGCTCTAAACTTTGTCCGACGTCACAATCAATTAGCATTTTTGGAGAAGTCAGAGGATAATGCCTCTTTTCATCAAGTAGTGGAATTTTTAAATAACTCCTACATCAGGTTTGCTTTACTAGTCAATCCCACTATTTATGAAACTCAAATTTCACAATTTTGGAAAACAGCTAAAATTGTAACTTCTGAAAATGGGGAACAAAGAATTAAGGCTAAAGTGGATGGTAAACATTTGACTCTTACTGAGTCATCCATAAGAAGACATCTTCATTTGGATGATTCTGATGGTATTAGTCAGTTGCCAGATACTGAGATTTTTGAAAATTTGGAAAGAATGGGGTATCATGCTGAGTCTAACAAACTCACTTTTCTGAAAAAGCATCTTACTCCACAATGGAGATTTTTGATTCACACAATCCTTCATTGTTTGAGCCAGAAGAAAACCTCTTGGGAGCAATTTAGTGGAAACATGGCTTCTGCTCTCATTTGCTTGGCTACAAACAGAAAATACAATTTTTGCCAAACATATTTTTGAAGGATTGATTAAAAATGTGAAAAGTGAAACAAAGTTTTTGATGTATCCAAGATTTATTGGATGCATCATTGCAAAATTAAAACATTTGTTACTTCCCACAGACTCAATTTATGAAACACCAAAACTTTCTCACAAAGTATTTTCAAATATGAGAATTGGTTTTAGAGGGGAGGAAATACCACTATTTGATGAAATGTTACCACAACATCCAGAAGAACCAACACCATCAGCTGAATCACCATCATCTAGTTCTTCACATGGTTACATCTCACCAACACATCAAACATCATCAATACCATCTCCAGTACCATCAACAACACCACCAACATCATCACATCATGTATCACAAACCCAATCACCTCAGACAATGCAAGAACTCAAAGACAAGGTGAAGTTCTTAGAAGATGCTCTTAAGAGTCAAAGCAAGAAGTTTTCTGAGATCAACATCAAATTAGTCAAGAGGGTAAAGAAATTGAAGAGTGAAGTGAAGAAGCTAAAGGGTAAAAGATCTGCAAAGGTTGTTTTATCTGGTTCTTCAAAATCAGATGCTGATAGGTTAGGTCACTCTACCACAAAGGGGAGGATGGATAGTTCTGAAGATGAGGAAGAGGCTCAATTTGAATTCCATGAAGGAAATCAAGCTTATGATGAAGAGCCTGCTGATACAGAGCAAGAGCCTGCTGGGCCAGAGCAAGAGCCTGCTAGGATTGAGAGGCTATTGGCTATGGAGTACAAAGGGTCTGCTGAGAAAGTGTACAAGAGAAAGAGGGATTTAGAGCCTCAAGGGAATTTGTTTGTTCAAGGGAGGATTTTTGTTGCTGATGAGCAATCTTCTGCTCCATCTCAAGAACCAACTCCAAAGGACAAGGGCAAAAGCATTATGATTGAAGATGAGCCTAAGTCCAAGAAGTTGAAAAGAACACAGCAAATTCAGATGGCTTTAGGTGAAGAAAAGGCCAAAAGGGTTCATGAAGAAGAACTGAAAGCACTTGAAGCTTCAAGAATGCTTGCAGTAATGAAAGAGCAGAAAGATGCTGAAGATGCTGCTCAGACTCTTCTTGATACTCAAATTGCTCAAGAAACCTTTGATGCACAGATGCAATGGATTATTGCTAATGATCCAATTGTGAAAGGCCAAGCAGCAATAATAGTAAATGACAAGAATCTCAATTCTGATGAGAAAACAGAAGCTCTTGAATCTTTCATCAACAAGAAGTATAAAGAAGCAGCTTTGGCTGACATTTTTGAAAAGATGAAAGAAAGTCAGAAAAGAGGTTTTAAGGTGGGCCAATCTCAGAAAGATCAAGTAATTTTTATGAAGAGATTTCTAAAAGGTCAAGCAAATTGGACTGATTATCAACTGAAGAAGAAATCTGCTGATGAAATCTACTACTTGTATCTTCAAGCCTACAAAAGTCTTTACTACAAAGTTCCATCTGATGCAAAGTCCTCTATGAAGAAGCAAGATGCTCAGAAGAAAGAAGTAGCAAAATTGGACATAGAGCAAGTAAGTAAGATGTTAATTACTTTGCCAACTATCATTCATGTTGATCCAATTAGCTGTAGACGCCCTATTATTGACTGGGAAGTAAACCATGATAGATTAGGAAAGTCATGGAAAATTATAAGGGTTGGGGGTCAGTCTGCTATCTTTAAGAATTTTGAATATTTAGTTAGAGCATGTGACAGAGCAAACTTGGAAGAATTGTGGAATCTAGTGCAGATTAGGCTAGACACAAATTCTAGTACTGATGCTAAGGAACAGGAACTATGGGTAGAATTCAATAGGATGTTTGATCCTGATCCCAAAGATGTTCATTGGAAATTTCCCTATTATGATCCTTCAACAACATGGGAATTTCTAAGCCTTAGCTATATTCATCATCTTTACACACAGAGTGGGATAGAACTCTTTATGTTGGCTGAGAAAGAGTATCTACTTAGTTATGAAGTGCTTAAAACTATGATCTCCAAGAGATTAAGATGTGACAAAGATGAAGAGAAATCAGAAATTGTTCAAAGTTTGCTGAGGAGCATATTTGAGCAATGTGAAAGAAAAAGGAAGAACAGAGAGTGAAGGTTTTTGGAAGAGTTCCCTCAAATCCTCAAGGTATGTATTTTATTCATCAGAAACTTGTGTATTTTAATGGAAATAACAAGTTTAGGGGAGGATTGTTGGGAATAAAATGTTCAAGTCAAAGAGCCTGCCAAAGATGTCAAAGAGCCTGCTAGTTGATTTTGAAGAGTATGAAGATGTTCTACCAGTACCTTCTGGGTAGAAGGTACTGCTAGTTGACAAAGGGCCTGCCAAGCATTATGTCAAGTTGTTAGATATTTTGTAATAGATATTTAGTGGAATTATTAGTCTTTGTACATTATTATACGTTATGTAGAAGAAGTTTAGTCCTCTGTGGTTCACAGAAGAATATTACAAAGTTGTACATTGGTAGTTGTATTTAATTGTAGGCTAGAATAGTCAAAGTATAGTATAATATTCAACCACTTGACAACTTGTAATTAGGGTGCCTTATCGTATAAAAGGTTCCCTAAGTCACCACTTCATGCATGCATCTTTCCAACTATTAACCAAAACCGAACTATCTCTCAAGTAACTTAGTTACTCAACTCACAAATCCTTTTACAAGCTTAGATTCAAGATTACTTTGTAATCCCGGTGATAGTTAGATCATCCGTATTATTTCATCAATAATATTGAATCGTTTTGTGTTAACTAAAGTTGTGTTCCTTGTTCATTGCATACTCACGTTTACATAACTCACCACCTTGTGTTCTTTTAAGTGTGTTGTAGTAGATTCCGCATGCTAAACACATTCATACATAAATATCTCAACAAAACAAATCCTTTCCACATCCCTTGTAACAATTACGACTATTCTTGTCATAACCAACCTCCACAGTATCAAATGATTCAACCTCAGCCATCTCAAATTGAAAAATCTTTTGAAAATGTATTCCAAAAACTCCAAAATGTGATGGATACACTTAATGATTTGGCTGTTAAAAATGCCCAAGAAGATCCTCATCAGAAAACCATTGGAGAGCTTCTAGCTGAAGAAGAACAAACAGCTAGAATGAGTTCCAAATATCGTCAAACTTTCAATTGCGATGACGATGATGAAGATTCTATGTGGGGAGTTTGCGAGAATTCATCAGCTGCAATTACACCTGTCCAGAAAAGGCAGGAAGACAAGACTATTGCAGAATTGCTAGCCGACGAGCAAATGAAAGCCATTTATGCTAGCAATATTGATGAGGAGGACGACGAGGAGAGTATTATTCCTTTGAGTGGCATCATTTCTCAACTCCCTCAGTCTATTGCAATCCCATCATTCTTTCCAACTTTGGACCCCAAGGACTCTCTTATTATGGGGGATGAGCATATTAGCACTATTCCTGAAAAGGAATCGGACGAATTCATAAAGTCTAGTGCTGAGAACCTTGTCCCAATCCCAAGTGAGTCACGGGGAATTTTTGATCAAATGTGTGATATCCCTCCTCTTCTTGATTTTTCAAAAGATCATGTTGAGATGTTCTCCGATTCCACTAATGACGATACTTTATCATGTGGAGACATCATTTATATGGAGGAATTACCTTCTGAGCTTGTCAGCTTAGAAGAAGAGAATGATGAAGAAATAATCAAAGACGAAACTCTTCGTGAAACATTATTAAATGTTAATCTTCTCATTTCTAAAATCGAGGCTTTCAATGAAAAATCCATTTCATCTCCTATCCCCATAAAGGATAGTGACCTGTTTTACGATGACTCTATACCGGAATTTGAAACCTTCCATTTTGATCATATGGGGGAGAAGACTAGTGGCAGAGCCACTTCTCATTCTCATATTTCTCTTCCCGAATATGAATCATTTGCCTTCGAGGAGTTCTTCGATGAACTCACTCATATCATATCTCTGCCGGAGTATGATAACTTCTACTTTGATCTTGACAAAGATTATCTTTATGTCCCGGAGGGAAATATTCTCAACGCTGAGAATTTGCTTGATATAAAAATCCCATCCCTCCCACCCAGAATATGTCTTGATCAGCCGAGCTTAAATGATGATATTCATGATGTGGAAATCATGAATTCTCCTTCTAATGATGATGAGTTAGTCATGATTTTTATCATGACTTTCTTTCTTTTCTTCACCTACACGGTGACTTCTCCTGTTCTTCACTCCATCGGGAATGAAGACACTATCTTTGACCCCGGCATTTTCATTTATCATTTGTGAGCCGGGTCTGTGTATATCTCATCGGAGTGGAACTTTCAAGTACTTCAGTGTTTATCCAAACATCTTGAACGAAAGTCCGATGGAGATTTTTTGTTCCACTTGCTTCCCCATGAACCAATGAATGCGGGGTCGAGTCAAGCTAGTGACTCGGTGAACAAAAATATTAGCACAACATATGGGTTTTCACCCATATTTCTGTCTTCTTTCTCTGTTCTACCACCTAAGTGTGGGGGAGTTGCCCCTGCTGATATATATATATATATATATATATATATCATAAATATATATATATATATATATATAATAATATATATATATCAAAAAAAAAAAAAAAATGATAATAATTGTTGTGTTCCTACGCTTGGCTAGTAGTATTACCTTTTTACGTTCTAAGTGTCGGCATAATAGCCGATACTTTGAATATTGAGGGCAATATTCAATTCTAAGTATGGGGGGGGGGGGTATTCTCTCGAATTTTGTCACATTGTACTTTCTAGTGCCCCAATACCCCCATTTTGGCCAAAATTTAAAAAAAAATTAGTGGAAGTGCTATGCACTAAACACAAAAAATGGTTATCAGTCCACCATGTCTAACCCACATAAGGATTGGCTAATCCGAGAGCAAACGGCTCTTGGTAAAGATGTCTCAAATCCGTTTATGGCTTACAATTTGCCAAAAATTGTATGGTATTCAACTCCCCATATTTTTATAAGTGAAGAGTTGGCTAGCCCGCAAGGTTATGGCTTGTGGTAAAGGCAGTGGAAAACCATAATTGGTAATCAGCTCACCAAGATAATAACTGTATTTTATCTAAGAGTTGGCTAGTCCAGAAGCAAACGGCTTTTGGTAAAGACAAATCAAATCCGTTGACAGCTGATGGTTTGCTCAAAATCATTTGGTTATTAATGTACCAAAGTATCATACTAAAACATTGGCTACTCCAGAAGTAATGGATTTTGGTAAAGAGACATAAAATCCATTAAATTTTCATAAAAGATTGCTAGGGACTAGCAATAGTTTAGTGTGGAGGATTGATGAGTGTCTAAATACTCATCATTTTATTCCCATTTAAACTGCAAAAACAACCAAAAACACTTTGAAAAGTCACATAATGCTACAAATATCCATAGAATGTGTTTTTATATGATTCAGGTACAAAAGGATTGAAAACAGGTGAAAAACAAGCAAAGTTTACAAAATTGGCAGTTTCAGTCCCTGAAGTTTCATAAGTTGGCAGAAATAGTCCCTGGTATTCAAAAGTGGAAAACTTACATCTATGGTCCTTGCACTATTCATCTATGGCAAGAATGACCCTTCTTATAACTTTGAATAAGTTTCATTTCCACCCCTCAAAAATCCAGAAATTACACTAATGGTCCCTAAAGTTTAAACCTTTAAACTTTAAACTACATAAAACCGGATCATACTAAAACCCTTAACCCATAAATAAAACCCAACACACTAAAGCCCAAACAACCAAACCCGACCCACCTTTTTAGATAAACACCTAGAAGTTTGACCCAAGTCAAACTTCCCTTCTTCTTCATACCACCCCGCCAAATACCACCCCTCACCCACAGTATCTCTGCACCATACCACCCTCCTCCTCAACACGGTACCTAACAAACCAAATTGCATTCAATGCATCTTCCTTCCCCCCAAGTTACCAGACCAAGTGGTGTTAACCACTTTTCCACTTTTCCCGCCAAAAATGCAACCAACGATTGGGATTGTTTCAAAGCTATCCAAGTGGTGGGATTTGCTCAGGAAGGAGAGAGGAAGCTTTTGGATATCTATATAAAGACCAGAAGACACAGAGAATAAATTGTCACTAGTTTAGGACCATCAGTAGTGTAGAAAGTAGTTAATGTTTATTTCAGTTCTAAGTTAAGTTGTTATTATCAATTCAAGTTGTTTCAAGTCACTTGTTCTTATTTACTTCTGTTCTGTACTGATTATACCAAGTTAATGAATTTCATGTTCTCAAGTCTACTGTTAAATTCGAATCAAGCTAAGTATTAATCAAATAGCCTATTATCTATTTCTATAAGCTCATACAAGCTTAATATAGCTTGGTGTGAGCTTGTTGTAGTTCATATCTGTTTTAATTCAAGAATCCCAGAAAAGTCAACAAAAAGTCAAAGTAGCTCATAATAAGCAATTTGGTGGGATAAGCAGTTCTGATTAAGTTGGAATGGGGTTTTAACTTGGTATTGACAAACCAAGTTTTGGTTCTGATCTAGTTTCATTGTTCTATAAGCCCTTTCAGTTATAAGCATTTTCATAATTTTTCCTTTATTTTCCATTTTACTGTACTAGTGCTTATTTTATGCTTATGTTGTTTTTCTTTGTTTTCCTATCTTATTTAAGGTAATATTAGCATAGTTTGATATTCAGTATCAATTAAATCTCATTATCCTTTAAATAAACCTAAATCAGTCAAATAGTCATAATAAGCTTATAGCTTATTATGTGCTTTTTCTTATCTGAAGTTTGCTTATTCCTTGTTCATTAAGTTAGTTAATCATATTAGAGTCAGAGTTATAGGTCAATCAGGTTATTTCTATTGTTAAACTTAAAATCAGTGAACATTAGGGGTGTTTGGATTAGTTTGACAAACTGGGTCAAACCCTGTAGTACTGTTCATTTGCTTGTTGCCTAAGTTTGATTGAGCTTATAATAGGTTAGATAAGCTGTAGTCGCTAGGTTCTAAGTTTTTTTGAGCACCGTTGATGATTTGAGTGTACTAGTGCAAATTTTAGCATCAATACTGAGCTGATAAGCTCAGTATCAGCTAAGGCTTGTGTGGTGCAAGTTTTTGGCAACTTTAGGTGTAATTTAGTTGTTACAATAAGAATCCAGGAGTTGGTGTTGTTACATTGAGAATTGACAGAGTTAGGAGTCAAAATTTTGTTTCTACTGATCAGACCAACACCATTGGTCTGCTGTTTATCTGCTTATTCCCTTGACCTCAACTCTTGATTTTTGGTTTGCTTATTGCTTATAGTACTAGCTTAAAGTTTCTGTGTTTGGATTCCATTTCCTAGCTTATTTCATAGCTTAAATCTAGCCTGCAAAATTCACCCATTTTCACTGATTCTGCTGATTCAGTTTTGCTTTTCCTAGGCCACCTGATCTAGTGCTAAATTGGAGTTCAATTGGTCTGTTAGAATTGGGGCTTTTTGGTTTTTAGTGTAGCCAGTAGTTCTAGCAAGGTTTTGCCCCCATATTATTCCACTTATCTGCTTATTTGAATTGCTTATTGTGCTCTGCAAGTTGGTGGTTTTACCACTGTTTTTGCATAATTTTTGATTCTGCTCAAGTGCTTAATTGGCTTATTCTATGGGTTAAGCTGTTTGATTTAAGTTTTTTTGTGCTTATATAAGTTGTTTAAACTAGTCCTGAGCCTTTGATAAATTTTTGAGCTTTTTAGCTTATTTTTTGGCTTATTCCCAAACTGCTTATTAGCCCATCTGCTTATTAGGGTTTAGTAAACTTTTGATTTTAATTTTCCTATATTAAGAATATTATTTTAGACTTAACCTGAATTTTTCAGATTTTTCCTAAGTCATTTACTATTTTTAATCATTTTAATTAGTTTATAATAGTTTTTAATTCATATTAAATAAAATAAAAATCAGAAAAATATAATTTTAATTTCTAAAATTTTCTTTTATTATTTAGGATTTAAGAAAAATAATTTTACACCTGTAGGATTAGTTTTCTAATATTTCACTTTTTAGTCCCGTTTTAGAATTCCCGTTACGCGTTTTTAGTTTATTTTAATTCGCGTTTAATTTTATTTTGTATATTTGTTTTTCATACATCAATTAGAATTAAAAAAAAACAAAATCTCATATCTAATCATCAGTCACTCTAATTCCAAAACTTAAACGTTTGCCCATTCACACCTCGTTGGGAAACGATCCGGGTAATCACTTACCTGGTTTCACACTACACACAAACGTGAGTTTTTGCAAGTATCTTTTTTCACAAAGGGGTGATTTGTATTTATTCACGCGTATCCGTCATTGCATAATATATATATACGTTTTAGCACAGATCAATTTCCTCATATTATGTGTTATGTGATTGTATGTTAAGATTATGGAATGTTTGTGCTTATGTGAAAGTGGAGTTAAGGCTAGTATGTAATAGCTCGCAAAAGATGTGTTAGTTAAGTGTGCTTAGACGTGGTTGAGATAGAATAGTAAGTCCTTAAGTAAATTGAAGGTATGTGTTATGTTTAATGATTGTAATGGTTTATGGTTTATGATGCGTAATGTGTGAATGATTTATGATATTATGTTATATCCGTTTTGCTTACTAAGCTTCGTGCTTACAGTTTAGAGGTTTACCATGTTGTAGGTGCTCATGCTAACCGGTAAGCTTGGACTAAGGCTTAAGGATTGCTAGTGCGAAAGATAGAAGGTTCTGGTAATGTGTATAGGAGCTTAGGTAGATACCGAGCTCAAGTCAATGTTGTACCCCCGTTGGTCCTAAATGGTTTTTGAACGTATTTTCAAGTGTCAAGATACATGTCATGGTCGTTAAAGTGATTGCGTCGTCAGACGGTATGTTATAACATGGTTTAAGTGTCTATGGTCAAGTTTAAGGGGGTGTTTGGAAGAATGTGTATTTATACCCATTTTGGGTTGTGAACGGGTTAATGACTATGAACATGATTTATTATGTTAAGTTAATGATTTCTAGAAAGCTTCGTTAATTTTCGAGTCTCGAAAGCTGGTTTTCTGGAAATTAGAGTAAGTTGCTAAAAGTTGTGGTTTTGGAAAAAATCCGAGAATGGGAGCATAAGGCCTACCACTTTTGGGTATAAGCCCTTCTCCAATTAAAAGTGGTTTTATGTGTTTCTGAGTTCAGGTCATACACCCTCATGGGCTGGGCATAAGGCCTTTTGCCTAAAATTGCATATTCACAGTTTCTAAGTACCAGATCATACGCCCTTCTGAGCCTTGGGCATAAGGGCGTATGGTACACAGGTTGTCTCGGCAGATTTTTTTCAATGTTCATTAAATCATATCTTTTAAACCGTAAGTCGTCACGAGTCATGCCGCTCGCCATTTTGAAGGTAATTGAGTCTAGTTTCATTAAAAAAATAATCTCAATAGTTAGTTTGTAATAGATTCTTATCAGATATTAAAAGAGTAACTAGAAGTCCGTTATAGTTAAAACGTTTCCGCGTAAAGTTTTATTTTTTTGGTCAAATCGGGCACGGGCGTAACAACTTGGTTTCAGAGCTTCGGTATAAGTGAATTGGATTTCCACTTTAGGTTGCCTAGACTTAAACCATTATTAGTTGCGTTGAATGTAAGAGAATGTAATGCGGGAAGGTAAATGTTTAAGTTTTGAAGCGAATTATGTGATAGGTTATATGAACCTAAGTTAAGAATGATGAATGTGTTTTATGGTATTAACATGTATGTGATATAAGTCCATGGACGACTTAATATGTTTAAGTGATTAGATTGTCGTACACCTCGGTTAGTGCCAGTGGTCGTATTGTGATTATATGAACGTGTGCTAGAGTAGTGGTAATGCAATGTGATTAGAAATGGTAAAAGGTATTAGAGATGAGTTAAATGTGAGTCAAAGTATTTGACGCTTAAAGTGTGGAACGTAATAATGATAAGTGTACTAAAGTATAACGTGTGAAAGTAAGATGAGAAATGACACATTGATTGTTAAGTGTCTATTAATATGAGAAGTATAGAATGGGATTAAGAAACGATGACAAGTAATGATGAGATAAAAATGGTATAACTAATGTGCTAATAACTAAAAAGGGATGAGTTAAGAATGTAAGTAAGAACGTAATGATATGTTGCCTAGCTAAACACGAGGAGACCGAAGTAAGAACGTAATGATATGTTGCCTAGCTAAACACGAGGAGACCGTGTTAAGGTATAAAGTAAGTATAAAGGATAAATGTAAGTTAATGAAGTCGTTATAGAATTAACCTATGTAAGGTTAGATGTAGAAAAGAATCGAGTAACCTAAAAGAGGTAATAGTAAAGATGTGGAAATAGTTAGCGCAAGTTAAAGAATGTAAGTTGTAAGGAGAAGTGTAAACACATAGTAAATGTGTATGTATTATAAGCAGGTTTCATATACTCTATGACGCTTGCTTTAGCTAAATAGCATAAATGAGATACTAATCTAAAAAATCTACTAACTGAGACTACTCAGTTTAGTAAGTACAATAGTAAAGACTACAAAACGATACTAATCTACTACATATCCAATGATCTATGTGGCTCCATCTGACTAACATCTCCATACACGGCCAAAAAATCAATGCTCTCATTGGGGCGATCCTCCTCAATTCGTCTCCAATACATATCCTACTGCATAGCGGAAACCCGAGCTCTCATCTCCCTAGATCACGTGCAAGGCTACGTAAATCCATAGCAACAAAATCCTCTCGTATCCTCGACTCCTCCTGAGCTCGCTCCACAGTAGATAGTATCCTATCTAGATATATCGAACCGGTCTCTAGACCCGTGACTGTCATCTCAGTCCGGTCCAACCTCCCAACAACAAAGCTCATAACCAAGGCAAGCATCTCAATATGTCTATGGAAACCTGTAGCCTGTATCTGCATAGCAGTGATCTCGAATCGATGATCACCTATACGTCGACCCAAGGACATCATACGGTGTTGAAGTCTCTCAAGCTCCTGCTGCTGACGGCTCAACTCATACCTGAGTGCTGATGGTGAAACTCGTGGTACAGATGATAACTCACCAACCTAAAATGTGGAATATGGGCCCTCAACATCATCAATCCAACTAGAAGTAAGTGCATCGCCAAAGGCAGATGAGGTGTCAGACTCATAGGTGATATCTGACATCGCTGGTGATGGAGGCTGCGGAGGGGCCTCCTGCTTCTCCTCCTCCTCGGAGTCCTTCTCATCATCATCCATATCCTCCTCGGGATCCTCGTCCGGATCCTCCTCGGGATCCTCCTCATCATCATTCACATCAATCCCGAGGTCTTCTTCGTCATCGGGTGAAGTGCATCAAAAGAATCCAAATCCCGCTCTGGGACAGGCGGTGCAAGTGCTGGTGAGGGTGGTGCAACTGGTAACTGATCGGGTGAGGCGGGTGCAGACATGATGCTCTACAAGAAAGCATCCTTGGTCAAAATCTTAGTCAAGGTTTATATAAAAATATTTTATATAAAGAGGGGTGATCGTGAGAAAATTCAAGTGTACATCAATAGTATTAATATAAATTCATATTACTGTCAAAAAAAATATATCATATAAGTGTTCGGAGAGTGAAGTGGCACGGAGGGTGTAAGGCTATAAAGAGCAAAATGTTTTGATGAAAAAAAAATCGGTTATAGTTTAGGTTTTACAACATAGCCTCGTTCTCTATAACCATGGGTCTGATACCAATCTGTAACACCCCAAATTTCGGATATAGCAGCGGTATGTAAATTGGGTGTTACTTCATGGCACACAGTCATAATAATAGAAAATGTACACTAAACGAGTCATTTTTAAAACATTGTCATTCGAATACATAAAACATCAGAGTTTAAAGAGGTTCCCAAATAGTGCATAGCACGCAAAACATCATAACATAAGTTTAAGGTTTTTCTAATGATAGTAATAAAAGATAGTAAATAAAAGATAGCCCTCCTAAAATCTCCATGCCACTCCGAATGCCAGAAAAGTACCTCAAGGACTTGAGATAAAACATGCTAAAAATTAACACAAAGGTTGAGTGAATCCATAGGTTTAATAATAAGATTTTGAACACAAGATTTCGTAGTAGTGATAATTTGCAATGAATACAAATATCAGGAAAAAGAACCCTTTATTTTACTAAGCTCATGACACTCAAAGTGTTAACCAGTATCAATAACATTGATATAATCTAATAGTAACAGTTTCCCTCGTGTAGGTAGTTTGCCAAATTACCTAGGAAACTCAAATATAGTACACCAGGTTGCCTAACTGGTCAACCAGGCGGGTTGGGTCAATTCCTATAGGCCTATATACTATATTCGCGCTCACTCGCAAGTGATTAATGGCTCATGATTAAGGGACTTTCAGTTTGTGGCAATAGTGGTACTTAGTATCAATAAAGCAATCAGGTAAGCTTCCAGTTTAAAAGTACTTGTGTTCATGTAAAAGAGCATGTATCTCCCCCAATGGTTTAAAAACAATTTAAAAGAATCATAGTAGGGCTATGAATTAAGCTTAGCAGAAGAAGATCAAGGTATCACAACAGAAATCAGATAGTAGCGCACAATGGTACAAACTCGGCACAACCTAATAATTATATAGTTCGATTCAGAAAGTATCCCGTAAAAGTTGCCTAAACATAAGTTTACCAAAGATAGTTTTCGTGGAATACTCGTATTGTTATTTGTAAAAAGACTAGTTTCAATGACGTCGAAATTTTAGTATTTAAGTTTAAAGGAGTTGGTATTTATGTCTCGTGTGGTGGTTAGAAAAATATAAACTCAAAATGTAACTCATGCCAAAACGATAAGAAGTTGGAAAAATAACAAATAAACAACGAGAAAAGAATAAAAGAAAATAGTAAATAAATGAGGAAAAGAATTGATCAATAATATGTTTCGGCGTTTACCCCGTAGACCCAAATAGTTGGAAAAGCCATTTTAGTTTTGAAAAGAAGTTATACGTTTTTAGAAAGAAAAGCTACATAAGTTTTAAAAGAAAACACAATAACGTTTACGAGTTATAATCTTTTATGTTTGGAAAGGTTTTATAAATTTCAGCATGATGCGTCCATTTATATCACGTTCCCAAGTCGTCGTGACTTTAACTAAATCAAATTTATAATTACAATGTTTATAAGTTTTATGGCTCGTTATCATTCGCCTAATTATTAGTCTTGGGTTCATTGAATATTTTTTGTCCGTTCCGTGTTTAATATATTAAATTCTTTTCAAGTTAAATATATTATACCGTTAAGTCCCAAAATGTCCAATAAGTCCAACGTCCAATATTGTAAATCCAATAACGATCCAATGTCAAATCTCATCCAAGCATAAGGTAATGATAATGTTTCCAAGTCCAAAATCGATATCAATCCCAAGTAATCATTCCAATAAGCATCTGAAACATCATTGATCATGAAACAAATAAATTAAGTTAGTAACATGCTCGATAAATTATAACACACACAAAATCAATACAGCTTATGACTTGCTCCAAAATAATCCAAAGATACTCCTTTTAACAATCCTTTGGGTTTTGGCCCAAAGTTTAACCAAACACACCATTGATTTGTTGTTGGGCTGTTGAGCCCTTTAAACCAAACCAAATGCACTCTATAAGCTATTGGGCTTAGACCCAAGAGGCAAATCCAACACAATTATACACGACGCAAAGACAAGAATATTAACTCAACACAGTTTTACGATCTTAGCAATTCAAACATCATACACAGGTTTTTGTTTCATAGGCACACTAAAATATTTTTGTAGAGACCAAGTTAATAAACCAAATAACCCTTCCTTGGTGTCTCTCGATGGTAAAACGCACCCTACATGGGTTTGCTTTGTCATGACCACAAGCCACAACGAGCACACCCTATATGGGTGTTTAGTTAGCTCCAACCACACAAACAACAACCCACAATCGCAACATGAACCTTTTAAGACCAAAGGTAGACCAAACGCCCCTTGGTGTTGCCGTTAACCCAATACCAAGTCCCCCACGGTAGTTTGTACCGTGGGTACACATACGAGCACAACCCCTTGGTTGTGTCATTAAATCCATCAAACCACGAAAACTACCAACGTGGCTGAGACAACGAGAAGCCAACTCAAATCTCAACACAAGTAAAACCAAACTACAATAATGACCACATATTTAACAAGTCGCAACTAAACTCAGATTCAAGACAAAAATCACCAAAACTATTTATAATCCAATAATCACATTCATGTTGTGACTCTTATCGAGTCACAATCCAACCTAAAATGGGTCCAAAATCAGTTAACGACAACAACAACAAAAACAGGAAGTTACAACAATAAATCCAAAGCAAAACATAGCCAAAACTGGTCAACTCAACTCAGTGAGTTGGCTCGGCCGAGTCGACTCAACTCACTGAGTTGGGTCAACTCGTTCCAAACCAAACAAACACCCTTTTAAATCTCTTTAACCACACGCGTTTTTATTAAAATGTTTTTATAAATTCTTAACCACGAAAATCCTTAATAAATCTCACATTTATTTTCGGTTTTAAAACAAATGTGAGGTGGTGGTGATAGAAACTTACCAAATGAAAAGTAAGAAAGAGAGAGAAGGAAAGTGATGGTGGTGACGACGGTGGCGGTTTGACGGCTTCAAACGGAAAACTCAACGAACCCTAAGTGCGCCCTCGCTCTAAACCCTGCACGCTCCTCTTTTTGACTCCTCTTCAATTGGTTATGAACAGTGGTGGATGCTTGTTGTCGTCGAATCTTGCCGGAATAGTGTTGACAGTGCCGTGAAGTTGTGTGTGTGAGTTGAGAGTAACAAGTGATGATATGAAACCCTAGTTAGGGTTATATCAATTAGTTAAAACGTCTAGGGACCATAAGTGTCAATTCAGAAAGTGTGAGGTGGGGCGGCTGAGATTACCACAAGGACTAGTTTTGCAATTTTTGTAATCTTTTATATTACTAGGGTGTGGGGCCCATTTGAGTTAGTAAACGATCGATTTGACTCACGAAATCTACGTCGTTGCGTTCAAAATAATTTCTCCAATAAAATCGAGTATTCACACGACTAATTTCTCATAATTAATATAATAATATATTAAATAGTTTAATGCATTTATGGTTGTGCCGGAACGCGAAATGTGCTATTTTTTTCTTCACGTTTTACGAGATAACTCTCGTTTTCAAGTTCAAATGGGATCGGAAATGTTCAAAAAAAAAGAAAAATCAATAATAGCTATAATTTCCTATTAAAATAGATTTAGGAAAATTACCGGTTGTTACACTATTGCATTCCCCATTGTCCAAAATTATGTTACCAATACGTGGGGTAAGTTTGATTTGAAAAAACTTATGAAGAATGATGCTAGTGTGAACCCTTTTATGTTTGATTCTCAGGAAGGTGTGGATCGAATTCTTCAAATTTGCCCTTGGTTAATCCGTAAATCGCCTCTCATCCTAAACAAATGGACTTTGAGTGTGTCTTTAACTAAAAATGAGTTAACTAAGGTTCCGGTTTGGATTAAATTGCATAATGTTCCCTTATTAGCGTATGCGGATGACGGTTTGAGCTTAATTGCTTCTCAAGTTGGGAAACCTATTATCTTAGATGCGTTTACAAGCTCAATGTGTGTGAATTCGTTGGGACGTATTAGTTTTGCTCGTGCTCTTGTTGAACTAAGTGCGGATTTTGATTTGAAAAGTGAAGTTAGAATGGCTATTCCTAATGCGGAGGATAATAGTTATACTACTGAGATCATAAAAGTTGAATATGAATGGACGCCTCCTCATTGTGATGTGTGTAAAGTTTTTGGGCATGACCGTATTAATTGTCCAAAATGTGTTAAGGAGGCGGTTCGTAGTGACAATAATGTGGCAGCTGTAGCTTCTACTACTTTGGAAAAGACGGATGATGGTTTCATTGAGGTACAAAATCACAAGGCTAAAGGTAAGAAGGTTGGGGTTCAAATGCCTCAGAAAAAGCCGTTTCGTGGTGTTGATGTGGGTAAAGGGGCTAAATTTAGCTCTTCAAAACCTAAGCAGGTGTATGTATCTGTGTCTAAGAAGTCGGATGCTAATAAGGAGAAAATAACCAAAGAGGCAAGTACGAGTGGGACGAATGTTGATGCATCAAACCCATTTGATGCTCTTGATATGGACGATACTGATGAGAATGGTATTCCTTGTTCTACTCCTATTGTTGAGAAATTTGAGAAGCTTGAAAAGCTAATTATTGATGGAAAAACTACTCTTATGGATGATGATGGTAATCATCTAAGAAAGGTTGATTATCCGGGTATCCATGATTGTGAAGATGAGGTTCAATCTGTTGATAACGATATGGCTAATTTTTTAGCATCGGGTATGCATGCTGTTGCTAGTTCTTCTAAGGGTGAGAGTGGAAACGGAGGTGGGGGGAAGAAGAGTTTATAAGAAAGTTGGAGGGAGAGTTATGGAGATGACCCTTATAATGATGATCCTTATGATTAAGATGATGAAGTCCACGAAGAGCTTTCTGCTAGTCAAATCGCCTTTTGTGATTCCTATGGCATAAGGATCCCTAAGAACTCTAGACGTTAGTTTATGTTTAGTTTTGTGTCAAATGTAATCTAGTGAGTAGTGGTTTGTTTTCTTGTTTTAAAGGATATGAAGTGTCTTGTTATATTAGCTTTACTGCCTATGTAACGGGCTGAGATATGGGACTTCACCCATATCCTTTCTACTTAAACGTTTTTGGAGTAATACACTTACCGGGGAAACCCTTTACCAAAAAAAACACAATTATTATAACTTATTCAAGGCAATGCCAAAAAATAAAAAAAAAAAAAAAAAAAAAAAAAAAAAAAAAAAAACACTTAACTAACACAATAGATGTACATAATCTCCATAACAGAAACAAAATAGGAAAATGAATTAGATGAATTAGTTTTTTTACCGTATGCTTTCAGGGATGCATTGCCCTCATGCTTCTCTCGTATTCTTCAACATGTACCAACCATTGAGTTAAAAGAGATGATCAAATTTGGGGTTTTGATTTCTAGTGTTAAAAGAGATGATCGGATTTTGATAATTGGGTATTTTTTATTTGGGTTGATTTGGGTAACTATGTTGTGAAAGGGAAGGAAATGAAAAGTCAATGGGGTGAGTGGCTTTAATATTGTAAGTGATAAATGAAAAACACAAAAATGCCCTCATCATTTTAATACTTAACGAAGAAACTAACGTCTCATCCAAAATAGGGACAGTTTGGGTAACAGGTTTCAAAAATAGATATATGAGATGTAATTAAAATGAAATAGGGACTAAAGGTGTTATTTGGGGTAAATTACATGGATGAAACATGTAATTTTTTCTATTTTATATAAGCGAATAAATCATATTGATGTTTTTTATTCATGTAGTGTTGAACTAGATCAAGCTTAATTGGATGCTCAACGTATCATTGGGATGCTGTTTCCCTCCCTCCTATTGTAATCTCAAGTGTGAACAATGGTTGTAGCCGATCGATACAACTTTTATACATTACCTGTGATCCAAGCTTTCCCGGTGCCACATGATCTAACTATACCAAATACTACGTACTTTACACGTGGGTGATATATAGTTTCGCATCCTTCGGTGGTAGTCGACTTTGAACCGCGGTCTCATAATGGTGATTTTTTTTGGCTGGTCTGTTGCGTAGTTCTTAAATGTTGAGGTGTTGTTTCGATCATGTCATGCTGCGACGTGTTTAATATAGACCGTAACATGACCTACTATATATGATAATTTTCCGATTACACGTCTTTAAAACGTGAACACAACATATAATATGAAATCATTGTGATAGGACTCATATATATTACGTAATTATGTGTCGATCCTATGAGGTCAGATATGGCACCAACGTATAATGGTCATAGAAAATTGTGATAAAACCAAATTAAAATATCAAGTGTAAGATTAGGTTTATTTCATACTAAACCACAAGTAAATTAGTGTGCTATAAAACTTATTTAATAGGATCTATATGCGAAGTGTCCTGTTAAACTTTGTGACCAAACAATGTAAGTGTCTTAAAAATCAAATGTAATAGGACGCATACACATGTGTGATGTGTCATATTTAGATGATTTGACCCTTGCGGCTAAGAGTCCAATGAAAATTAAGACAATATGACCTAAATATATAACGTGACTTATGTTATCTTATGATAAGGCTGTTAATGAATCGGATAAACATGAACGAAGCCTTATTAATGTTCATTTGTTTAATTTTAACCGAATAAACGAACAAATACGAATGTCTTTAGAAAAAGTCTAATATGACAAGTTAGTTATTTTATGAGCTTATCATCGTGGAACTTAATAAACCGATGAAGATTACTTAACGTGCACTTACTCATTTGAGTCTACCATTAGTAATGTAAATGAACAGTACATTTAGTGAGCATTTCATAAACAGTGTGGTAAAATGTTTGTTTATGTGCGTTTATTTATTTAATGAATGAACATGAACATTATTTTATGTTCATTTAGTTAAATAAACGAACACAAACGAACAAAAGTCTAGTCTGTTCATTTATGTTCATGAAAGTCCGATTATACGTTCGTTAATGTTTGTATATGGTCGTATTTCTCATATTTATTTTATATACTTTAAAATCGGTATACTCAAATAAATGAACACACGTAAAACACAATATCTCGTCTATTTTTTTGTTTGTCTTCATACGTTCATTTATATGCGTTTAATCTCTTAACGAACGAACATAAACGAGCACGAACAATCTTATTTCTTAATGAACAAACACGAATAAGAAAATTCGTCGGTTTAAATATACTTGAAAACTGTAAAGTGTTACACGAAAGGATTTTACAAACAGTTTTGCTGTGGTGCTATACCACGAGGATGGTTAAAAACTTAACTTGCAGGTAAAAGAAGAGATATATGTTAGAACGTTTATGCATATGAATATCTTAGAACAGCAGTTATTGCAATGGTATGGGACGTAGGGATCGGTGATTTGTCATCTTAGTATTATTTATCACGATTCATGGATACCATTTTAATTTGGTGTATTATTGTGGCATCTATGTATAGATGTATAGAAATAAGTACTACATTTACAGAAATAAGTACCTCCATAACTGAGTGAACCTTTCTTTTGAACGGTAAAGTTTTATTAAGAACTCTAGCAAGATGCTAGAGCCAAAAACCAACACTACAAAGTAATAAACTCTGTGGAACACCTTTTTTTTTTTTTTTTTTTTTTTTTTTTTTTTTTTTTTTAACGGCAAAGTTTTTTCTAGTTTGTCCACGCGGGACGTAATCTCCTACTTCTACAAGATTTTTATATATTCCACTAATGTGTCTTTTCTTGGAGGTTTTGGATCGAAACAAATGCGATTTATGTAGCTCCATATTGCCGAGAAGGTGGCCTGAACAAAAACATCAAAACAGAGTTTAAGTGTTGCCGAAAGGGTTGAGGTTGTCGGCCCAAGCAATTAGATTAATCAACCTAAATAGGAATAACCAAATTTTTAGTAGTTCCGACGTCGTCCTGCGCCCACATGAACAAGTTTAAGCAACATTATAAACATAGAAAAAAATATATATAATGTACTCTACATCAGTACATATAATACTAAAACTAGAACTTGCATTATTCGTTTTGGTGGTGACATAAAACTATGCTAATTTTGGGATCTCAAGGCATCATAGTATGGCAATGCATGGATCATTAATTGAAATTAGGATTCTATGGGCTGTCTGTATCAAAATAATGAGTTGTATCTACAATAATTAAATAAATCAGGCACAAATATACAGAAACATACGTAGAATATGCAAACTCTCCAAAATTTACTCAAACTTAACATAATAATATTTTTCATTTTATAGAAAAACGGGAAATATTTCAATCTCACGCTTCAATATTAATATTTAAGGGGTGTGTAAAACTTACGGATGAACATAATTTAGCTTCAAAAAAGTTTGTTCATCTCTATGCATCATTCTGTCTTGTAAGTAATTACTTCCGTGCTAGTACGAGATTTACATATAAATTAATTTTATTTTAATATTTAGTTTATTATACGGGCATATAAAAATTAAGTGTGTTTAATGTTTAGTAATTGTGATACAAGTACAACTAATGATTATGCACAGATATTTACATAAAGTTTTTCATTATGCATTAATATGATTAATATTTTGATTTTTGTTTGATGAAAGATTTGATTTTATAACCGACATGATATTGAGGTTGATGGTGTTGTATAAACTAGATATAATGCCCGCGCACGCGCGGGGTTTTTTCTAATCATTTAAATAAATTATTATTTTTAATTTCGGGTTTTAATTATTATAACAGGACCTTCAAAACCATTGTACTTTGATTGAGGTATTGAATTAGGGTTATTTACGAATGTAGTGGGTTTTAATATTAATTAGATTTGGAGGAGATGTTCTTGCGTCAATGATTGTGCGTGAATGAATGATAAGAGATCGAGTTTGATTGATGGAGGAGGAATTTGGGAATGTTGGGACTTCAAATATTTAGTGGGAATGATACTGAATTTTAAGTTTCAGCCCAAATCTTTGAAAAACTTGCTCCACCGTTTTCAAGTTTTAATTTTTTATATTTTGACACATATATTTTTGTAAGTTTTTATTGAATGATTACAAATCACATTCTTTTTTTTTGTAGAATATGGATAAATTTAGAAGTATTTAGGCTTTTCTTATTTAATATTTAAGAAAATAATAATAATAATAATTTGATTATTACTTAATAAGGTATGATTTGATTTTTTTGAAATGTAAAAGTCCCCACTAGGGGTTTTGTTTTATTATATAAAAGATTCAACTATTGATATCATGTTATATATAATATGCGTGTTTAATAGCACCTAATGAACTTTGATGAAGTTAAAATATAAAGTTAAAAAAAAAAAAAAAAAACCTCTTTTCCGGATATTATTATTTATGTAAATATAAATTGCATGAGTTGTTAATATAAGTATAACTCGTCTATTTATTTTCGTATTATAGTAATCCATGCTTACATTTTGATATTTATAATCTCGTTAATAATAACTTTAGCTGTATTTAATTTTCAAAATTTGTGTACACACATGTTAAACTTATAAAAATGAATAACACGGGTCGTTGTTGAACGTCTATTATAAAATTTACATACATACATACATATATATATATATATATATATATATATATTAATATATATATATATATATATATATATATATATATATATATATATATATATATATATATATATATATATATATATATATATTGCATATATCTTTAATTAACCTTATAAAGAGGAATAACATGACTTGCTCGTATATGTACAATATCATATATTCATTTACATATCACAATAACTCGTGTTTTCATTTTAATATTTATAATCTCATGCATATACATGAATTTTGTCTATACTGATAATAATATTTATAAAAAAACAACATATATGTTTTGTTAATTGTTTTAAAATATAAACTATAGAGGGTATAAATTCTAAAGGGTATTTGTTTATTTATAAAGTTATTAAAAAACATGAAAAGACATAAGTTTACACTTAAATCATATAATTTATTTTTCAACAATTAAAGTTTTATTAATTATCTCAATTTTTAGTTTTTATCTTCACAAAACTGACACATGTATTTGCATACATACTTATGTTGCTAGATGAAATTTAGATTAGTTTGACTAAATGCAAACCAGTTTTTACTTGTATTAGCTAATTTGTGGGCTCGATTATGAAAAGGAGCTCTCTCAGTCAATAAAAAAAAAATGATTGTCACAATACATTTTTCACTTATTAGCAATAAGATGTTTAGCAAATTTTAGTTTTAAGATTTGTAGTTTGCAAATAAAGAAAAGATAATTAAGGATCCAAAATTTAGAATGTGGATGCTTAGCTAAATTTAAAAACTATAAAAATAATGACATTTTTAATTTTTATTTATTACCTTCCAGGAAATCTCATATGGTAAAATAATAATAATAATAATAATAAATAAAAATAAAATAAAAAATCGAAAAGAGAGAATACGATGAAGTTTTATATGTAATCTATTATTTTTGTATTAAGAAAAGAAAAAAGTAAAATAATGAAAAGAGTACAAATAGCTGACAAATTTGTGTATCAGGTCTGTTGATTAGAAAGGGATGGGAGACAAAAAGAACACTATTTGTGGCGTATTTTTGGTTCTTTTACATCTATGATGGTCATGAAACACTGTATAAGTGAAATGTATACCCATAAAACATATAAAGATATTAAAAATTAAAATAGTTCTTGTTACACTTCTATCTAAATTAAACTTGTTTTTAATGCAACTTATATATAGAGTATACGTGTGAAACTAAATGTTTTTGAGGTTTTATTAGTATATTTAGGAGGTCACATATCATGTTTTTGAGGTGTTGAACACTCATTTTGCTTCGAATGGTAAAGATTCGGATTTTGCTATTGGAATGGGAACATGGATAAACATGCGAGTGCAACTATTGATTCATTTGGCAGTCCAAGTACTACATCGCTTGTTGAAAGGATTAATAATCTAGAAGTCAAATAATTTATGGGAAGTGGAATAAAAAGACTTTTGAAGAGCCTTTGTGAGAAGTATCATCGCTTTTTGCATATCATTGGGTTGATCTTCATGCACAACAGGCGCATTATCTTCCTCTTCTTACCCATATGACACATAGGGAGTCTTAAATTTTGCGCTTGATCTGCTCCTTCTTGATGATGATGATGATGATGATATGCGTGATTGTTAGCTTTAATTTTAGTTTAAAGTGATGGTCATTCACCTTTGTTAGAACTTTGTATAATTTGGGCTTGTGTTAGAATTAGTATTATTTGTAAAAGTCCAATCCAATGGACTCAAGCCCAAGAGCTCACACAAAGCCCACAAGAGTCTTATCTCTTGTAGTATTTAAAGCTCACAATGCCTCATTTTAGAGGTGGTTCAGTGTGTGTATGTGAATGTGTGGCTAATAGAAAAGTTTAACATATATCACTATCTCTCTCATTTCATACGATCCATTCATACACCTTGTCCCATCATTCTATCTCTTGCATTAACGAGCAACATATATGTGTGATAAAGAGTGATTTCTAGCTACAACAAGTGGTATCAACAGCCATACTTCGAGGTAGGAGTTCTTGTATTCGGTTCTTGTTAATATTACATAGTGTTGCGTTTCATTTTCTGTGAAACGTGGCTGTGAAATATTGTTCGCAAGATTTGAAGAACAAAGGTAGTGTTTTCATCTTTTCGATCAATACAAAAAGTAAGGATTAAGTTGTGTTTGTTTGGTGTCCTATCGACTTGGGCTGTGAAGTTTTGCTAGTTCTACACTCATTTCTCGGTTTGAAAGATCAAACTTTTGTGTTTGCTCTTAGTTCTTTGATCGAATTTTTATCTAGTTGGTGAAAGTTGTCAGGAAAAATCTTCCAAGATAAGGCATCAAGTGGGCAAGTGACACAAAAGGACAAAAAGTGGTTGAAAAGATGAAATTTATCGAAATTGGGATCTGCAATCGTTTTATCGCAATTCGTCACATTTATCGAAATTGCAAAATTTGCGTTTTATCGCAATTGATACACAGTTTCGCAATTCCAGTATTCTTTCGAAATTGGACTATACTTTCGTAATTGGTACAACTTTTCGAAATTCACTACATTTATCGCAATTGCAGCATACTTTCGAAATTGCAACAAAGTTTCGAAATTGGATCATATTTTTCGCAATTCAAGCCATATTTCGCAATTGGGGTAGACTTTCGGAATTGGACCAAATTTTCTCAATTAGAGCAGATTTTCGCAATTGACATTAGACTTTCACTTTTCGAAATTGACAAAATTTTTCTAACACAATTTTAAATACTCTATAGCAATTGTAAGGATTAAAAAAAATAAATAAATAAAAAAATAAAAATAAAAAAATAAAAAAAAATAAAAAAAAATTTGGAGGGAATCCAGAATTCACCATTACGAAACGTTCAATTTTTACGCGAAATTCAAATTTTGGTACAACAGTGAAAATTTTGGCCCAAAATTCAAATTTTTAGGCCAAATTTCGAATTTTTCGGCTAAATTTGACGTAAATATATTCAAAACCAATGTTGCAAAAATCGTGAATCGGTAGCCGGGCGGTCGACCACCCTGCAGCGAGTAATCGGCCGAGGCAGGATTAATCGGTGATTAATCGGATTGGCATTTTTTGTATGTTTTGGGTATTTCTGGAGACCAAACTAAAGATCGTAACTGATTCCAAGCCTACTATGTTTCCAAACCTTAATAAAAGGCTCCAATTCTGATTATGAGGCTCATTGTGCGTTATAAGTGAAATAAATGATCCCCAAATTAAGTAGAATGCCTAAATTTTTATTTTTTCAAAGCTGACCGATTTGGCCGATTCGGCCGATTTTGGCCGATTCGGCCGATTTTGGCCGATTCGGCCGATTTTTGGCCGATTTTTTTGCCTGACCGATTTTTTAGCCGATTTTTAAAATTCTACAAGGTATAGGGCCGATTACCTTGTAATCGGCGATTAATCGGCCGAGTTGACCGATTTTTGCAACATTGTTCAAAACTCAAAATTTTCTAATAACCTTACAATTGCATTCTATAGAGTATTTCAAATTCTGGTAGAGAAATTTTTTCAAATTCAAAATTTGGAGGGAATCCAGAATTCACCATTACGAAAGATTTCAACCATCATCAACAACTCAACAAGACTTCGCAACACAAACCAATCTTAACCTTCAACAACTACATCTTCTATTTCGTTGCAACGATCCTGAATCAACTTTATCACACATCGGAACTAAATTGAAAAGGAAATGAAAATGAAAGAGAGAATCAAGGAAAGCGTTTAAAGATTTCAAGACTCAGATTGAAAAAATCATCAATTCAATTGGGTATGATTCAAGGTTCGCTCAGGCATTTGAATACTACATAAGATTCCAATTTCATCATTTCCAAGATGAACTCAAACAAAGCCTGAATCAATATGAGAAGATACTGAATGAAGAAGAAATTTATACGCACAACTGCAAGGAAGCCCTGGAAGTGATCAAACCTCAACTTCAGATTATACTGCAACCTTGGATATTGACTCGGTCAGAGTTTCTCAATGCATTTTCCCAAAGATTTTGGCTAGACTTCAAAACCTTCCAAACCCAATGTATCGAGACCATGAGTGAACTCGAAAAGGCACTTGCTGAAGAAGAAGCTGAGCTTAATGAGATTGAGAAGCAGAAAGACATTGAAAGAGAGCAAATTGAAAGAGAACGGCTTTTAAAGGAATCAGAGGGAAATGAGAAAGAGGCAAACAAAGAAGAAAAAGTCGATGAGGGTACAACATCTGATGTTAGCTCGGTTTTAACGAGAAGTGACACATCTTCAGAACAGCATGTTGAAAGCAGCACTCCAAGGAATGATTCGGATGCTGATAGTACACACAGGAATGAAGCTGTTTGGGATACTGAAGCTGACCATATCAGACCTTCATCTGACATAGCAATATTGGCTACGGTACAACATTCACACGATAATGATAATGTTGTTTTGTTCGATAATGTGTTCGCTTATGACAAGACACATCCTGCGCATCCTGAGTCCATCAGTGACACATATGTGGTGAATCGGTTTGATAGTAATATCACTCCTACAACTCCAGATATGGATCCTATTGGAGGTGAGCCTGCCCAGGATGGATATTCTCATGATCAAGATCATGCCATATTTGCTTCTTTAATCGATAATTTCAAACATGAACTTGAAAAGTGCAAAGAGGACAATCGCAAAGCTAAGCAAACAAACGTCTTATTGTCCAAAGAGCTTGAGGAATTTAAAGTAATGGAACAAGATTTTGAAAAAATAACTAAAAGCAAAGACATTAAAATCTCAAACCTTAAATCTCAAGCTCGGAAATTAAATGAAGAAGTTCTCACACCAATCTTAAAACGAAATAAAGAACTTCAAGTTGAGTGTAGCGATGCCCTGTCACGTGAAAAACTTACCATTAAAAAACTGGATACAAATTTGGGCCCCGCTAACACAAGGATCCAAGAGCTTTTAAAAGAGAACGTTGAATTAAAAGTTAAATACTCAGCCCTTCAGGAAACCACATCAAATATTAAGATTGTTAACTCAAAACTTGAGAATGAGAATAAACAGCTTTTGAAACAAGCAAACAATCTTGAAGCTAAACTTCGTAAAACAGGACAAAGTGCTCAAACTCATCAAATGATGCTTCCTAAAGATGAGAACACTCATCAAGGAAAATCCGGAATTGGTTTTGAAAATACCGGTCATGTGGAAAATAAATTTTTGTCAACTGATGTTCTGTTCATGTCAGAAGAGGAAGAAAAATTGGAAAAGGAAAAACGCTTAAAAGTCAAACAAAGAAAAAGCCCACTCTCGTACCAAGGCTTTGTGTATGGTTGTATACAATTGTCAGAAATACCAAAAGCACCTTTGAAAAGAAATGACACAAATGTGAAAAGATTTTTCAAAGAAGCTCAACTTGCTACTTACGATGCTAAGTTATGGCAAAATAAAGCGAGAAAACAGTTTTGTAATCTAAAATATCACATTGAGCAAACGTTAAAGGTCATTTGGTCGAAACAACAATACACCATTAGTGACTACAATAATCTCATGTTATCAGACTCTTGGCTAAAAAAGGAAGTCTGTAAGTTACTAAAAGATGAGATTGAACCTCTTGTGAAAAATATCAACTTAAGTTTTGAATACTTTGAAAAATTTCTTGTCACTGAAATGAGAGAAGATTTAAAGTATATCCATTCTCTTGAAGATGAATTTGATGTAAAATGCTTAAATCTTGATATCCAAAAGGAATTTTTCACAAATCAAATTGAGTCACTTAAGTCGGTATCTGTCTGCCTTGAGTATGAGAATGTGGATTTTGAACAAACATCTTCTTTGAAATCTGAAAATCTTTGTCTCAAAAAGAAAATCACTAAACTTTCAAAAGAAGTAGCTGAAGTCAAAGCAGAATTGTCAAAAAGAATTGCTTCTTCTAAAAACCCCTTGACAACAGTGCTCAAAGAAAAGGAAAAGATTTTTGAAGAAAATTGTGATGATGCCAATATCAAGTTTGATTTGGACGAACTTGATACAAAAAATATTGAATTGGAACATGCTGTGGCATCATTACAAAAAGAAAATGAGCATTTGAAACAGACTTACAAAAACTTTTTTGATTCAATCAAACGTTCACGAGTTCAGACTCAAAAATCAATCATGAAACAAAAAGAGACTGAAGTTTTGAAGTCTCAAATGTCTGAATCCGCTGATGAAAAGTTTGAAAAGGTTTTGCAAAAGACTGAGTCAATGAAGAAGAAAAACGATGAGTCTCTAATCTCAAAAGTTTCCTATCCAAATCCCCTGTTTGATTCTGATTCTCCAGATTTTGATACGGAAAATGCAAATCATATGCTTCAAACAAAAGTACTTGAGCTTGAAACGCTTTTAGCTCAACGCACAAACGATCTTGAGGATGCCAAAACTGATCTTTTCAACAAAACAAACAAATTCGAAACATATTTTGAAAGGCTTGAAAAAGAAAATATTGTTTTCGAACGGAAATTGGCACGTAAAATGGATGATTCAAAAGCTGAAAAAGATCAATTTTTGAGACAAATTGCTTCTTTGGAATCTAAATTGGCATCTCAAGATCTTCTTCAAAAAGAATACAATGATTTGCGAATGTCATACAATGCCTTAAAAGCAAAGTTTGATGTTCTCCATCGATCAAAACGCAAATATCCTGTTTCAAATCTTTCAACACCAGAAGTGAGTGTTTCAAAGAAGGTTTACACGGGTGAATCTTCCAAACCATTTTTGAAAAAGGTTTCTCAGTTTACCACCTATTCTTTGCAAAAAGGAAGGAAGTTTTCGAAGAAACCAAGATTTTCTGAAACGCTCACTCCTCAAAAGCTTTCAAGGTCAAACATGTCTCATGAAGAGACTCCAAGATTTCAAACTCCACGCTCTCACTTTACAAGGGTAAAGCAAGTGTGGAAACCAAAGCAAAGTCCTTCAAACTCTGAAATGCTTTCGCTACAACACAAAAATGACTCTGCTTTGAAAAAGGATTTTAAATCACCATTGATTCCACGAGCATTATTTCAAAATGAAAAACTGGTTTTCAGTCCTCGTTGGAATTCAACTTCTCTGAATCAGATTGACACAACTTACAAATGGATTACAAAACATGCTAAACCCGTTGGTGCAGTGCTTTTGGGTTCCAAAGGTTGTTGTCTAATCTGTTCTCAATGGCTTCTAATCATATCGGATTAGGACCCGTGCTTAACCTAATGGCTTCGGAACATCTCAGTTTTGGACCCGAGCTTCAAAGAAAGGAAAGTGCTTCATCAAAAATTTCGAACACTTATCCTAAAAATCAATGGCTTGTAAGTATTTCAGCTTACAACCCGGGCTTCAACGTTTTGGCTTATGTACACATAACAGTGCATAACCCGTTTTTCAAAGAAAGGACCCTGTTGTACACTTTATTGAAACAATCCTAAATGATAAGAAGTTTTCATGCAAAGTTTATCAAACCAAACTTCTTCATCTTAAGCAAAATTTTATTCAAAATTCATCAAAAGGTTTTCAAATCTTTTCAAAAAATTTTGCTTAAACTTTTTCAAATCGTTACTCCCCACTTGCTCCAATATTTTCAAAAAAGTCAAAACCAATGCAAGTTTTGAGGGGGAGTATTCCAAAAAGAAATTTGTTCCAAAAAGTTCATGCAAAACCGTTTCTCCCTATTAGCTTTCCAAAAACAATGATTTTAATTAAACGGTATCAAAAATACCATCAAAATGCTATTTTTGAGGGGGAGAAATGTGATTAAAACGTGATCATGGTTTGAATCTCAAAGACAGACTCAGTTTTAACCCTCGAATTGACGAAATCAACTGTTTGTTATCGAAAAGACTTGTCCGGGACGGGTAATAATTTCAAGCTGGTTTACCAGTGATGTAAGCGTGTCTCGCAAAGGACTTGTCTGAGTAGAATGTACCAATTCGAGAGATGATCATTGAATATGACCGGGACGGGTAATAATTTCAAGCTAGTCTAACTAGTGATGTAAGCGTGTCTCGCGAAGGTCATGTTCATTGAAAATCGATCATTTCAAATGTGCGAACTCTACCCAACATGTGGAACTTATTTCAAAAATGCAAAACTCTCAATGTGTTAACAAAATGTGTTTTCTCATAAACACGTTGAGAGATTTTCACAAGGTTTAATGGCATGTGACAAATAATCTAGGATAATCATGGAGTAATAAGGTGATTATGGTTAGGTAATGTCTAATGATCCGCCAGAACCGGAGGGGTCTACCCAAGGACAATTCCAATAGATTAGAATTAGAAGTCCTTAGGTATGATTGAAAAAGGAGCAAAATGAGAAAGGAGAAAGAAGGGGTTGAAGAATGAAAAAGAAAAGTTTAATGAAAGGGTGAAAAGAAATAGCCCTCCATGAAAACTTAGGACAGATACCGGGTCAATACATCTGCTATCGGTACTCACTAAGGTGATACTGATATTGAAGACAAGACGTCATGGACCCAGTGACGCGTTGCACAAACCCCTCCAAGCCACTCAGATATCTCTTAAAAGATATTTGTTTCATTTCTCACGGAGATCAATGCATAATCTATCGACCTCTCACTCCGAGATGAGTTGATATTGAAAAGGTGGCACTCTGCTCCTCGCCTCCGATTACTAAAACCAAAATGCACATTATTGAGTCTAGAGCCATGAGATTCATCAAAAGATCTCTTAGGAACACTTCCAATAAAATACACTTGTGTTCAACAAAAAGGACATAAGTTGCAAGTGTCATAACGAGATCTGAACCTGGAAGAGATGGACGATTTATTGCTAACTGTTTTATGCAGGTACTGAAGAAAGTCCATCGATCATCGTATGTCTCAACATCTACCTTGGAAGAATAAACGCTGTGAATACATGAAGATGTTGAACAAGGCAAAGAACAATCCAAAAGACGATACGATGAAGATCACAATGCATGAAGGAACAAAGATTCACAAAGTTCAAGACCCAGAAGTCTAAAGACCTAAACACGTGATGCATCTTTTGAATGACTATCCCTTAGGGGGAGATTGTTAGCTTTAATTTTAGTTTAAAGTGATGGCCATTCACCTTTGTTAGAACTTTGTATAATTTAGGCTTGTGTTAGAATTAGTATTATTTGTAAAAGTCCAATCCAATGGACTCAAGCCCAAGAGCTCACACAAAGCCCACAAGAGTCTTATCTCTCGTAGTATTTAAAGCTCACAATGCCTCATTTTAGAGGTGGTTCAGTGTGTGTATGTGAATGTGTGGCTAATAGAAAATTTTAACATATATCACTATCTCTCTCATTTCATACGATCCATTCATACACCTTGTCCCATCATTCTATCTCTTGCATTAACGAGCAACATATATGTGTGATAAAGAGTGACTTCTAGCTACAATAGTGATGCGTGTGATGACGAAGGTTGGATGTTGTAGTTTGCTATTAAAGCTAATTGATCCTTTTGTTTAGCTAGCATCTCTTCTCTCACATCATTTGCTTCCTTCTGATTTTGCTTCAGTATATCAAAGATTTAGGTAAGATCAATCATACATAAGTCCTTGGCTTGCCTAACTAGTGTAACATATCATTCCCATTTTGGTTGCAGGGTCACTAGAAACTTAATGTTCTCTTTTGATCCTACTCTCATTTAACTTGTTCCTAGTCAAGTCGTTCACAATCTTAGAAAACCTCCGATAATACGATTCCAATGATTCCCCTGGTATAGATACAAATTTCTCATATTCCCAAATAAGAGTTGCATGCTTGTCCTATTTTCCTACCTCTATTCCCTGCATCAGTCTCTCAATCACCTTCCATATAGCTTTCGTTGTAGTGCAACTATCCACAGAAGAATACACCTCATCTGGTAGTCCTAGCAAGATAAGGTTTCTTGCTTTCCTATTAGCTCGGTACAGTGCAAGTTCTTCAGCATTTAGGTCTTTAATGGTTTGCAATCTCTTGTGAGTAGCTACCCCATTGGCTTTATCTTCAGCCACATCAATCTCTTTGAACTAATAGGGTCCATTTTCAATCGATTCCTGAATTAGGTGTCCACTCTCTTTGTCTTCGATGTAACTGAGCATACGACTTGACCATGACGTGTAACCTTCTTGGTAGAGCATTAGAGGATGGTTTTCTAATCCGACATTCATAATTTCTTTCTGAGATGCCATGATGATTGTGTGTGTGTGGAACTTGATGTGGATCGATTTAAATGATAAAAGTTTTGTGTTGTTTCGAATTAGGTTATTGTTAAATTCTTGGTTGTGAATTTCAGTGAACAATCTAGGTTGTAAGTGAAATACTAAATCTCGGTTGTAGGTGAAATACCAAATTTCGGTTGTTAGTGAAATTGTAAATCTCAGTGAAAATAATTGCCAATATCTCGGTGAAAATTCTTCCCAAATCTCGGCGAAAATTAACCCAAAATCTTTGTAAAAGTTAGGCAATATCTCGGTGAAACTAATCTTCCAATCTCGGTGAAAATGTAAGCCCTAATCTCGGTTATAAACTCGGTGGTATTAAGAACTCGGTGGTTTAGGGTTTTAACTATTTCGGTGCAAAAACACACCCTAATCTCGGTGGAAATGTCGGTGAAATAGGTGCTTAAATTTTGGTTAAAATGATATTTGAATCTCGGTGAAAACCAAAACACTAATCTCAGTGGTAACTTAAGACTAAGGGGATGTTTGTTTATCATATTGTAATAAAATTATAAAAGCCCACAAGTCTCAAAATAAGCCGGAAAATAGTGGCTTATAAAATATAAGCCGAAACACAAATACGCTCATAAGCCACATATAAGCTTAATCAAACACCCCCTTAAATCTCGGTGCCAAGTAGGATGATAGTGGAGGGTGCAAACAACCGAAATACCTTTTTTACCAAAATACTTGACCGAAATATGCTATTGACCGAAATATACTATTGAAATACCTAAATAATTCCTATGGAAATACTTGACCGAAATATACTACCGAAATACTGTTTACCGAAATACCTATATGACCAAACGATTGAGACACTTTTCTGTCTTTGAAAAACTTTCTCAAAAATGACCAAAAGTCAAATTTTGATGTTTTTAAACCAAAATTTTCCTGATAGATCTTAACTAAATTACATAATACATCATTAAAAGAACTTGTTTTAACAAATAATCCGTAAAATCAAGAACTTTAAGCTCATACCTCTCGGTTTGACAAAAACACACCAAAAAAACACAAGTTTTGATAAAGATTTTGGAAAACACATAATTGTAGGTCACCCCATAGTACCAACAATCACACAATAATTAATAGAGGTTTTGAGAGAGAATAAAGAGAGAAAGTAGCTAGTGATATGTAGGAGAGATCTTATAAAATTGTGTAAATTATGAATGAACTCACACCCCTCCCTAGCATGGGAGGGAATGTTTATACATACAAAAGGGTGTCCTTAATGGGGTTTAGCATCCGTGGCGCATCTGCTCAAGGTAAAACGGCAAACGTGGATATTCAAAGCGTTGCTAGCATTTTTGATGCATCAGTTTCATAAATTCCACCTCTTAGCGCCGAAAATCCTACTGAGGAGATTTGAAATATTGATAGCGTCCGTGACGCATTCGTTTTTGAATTCGTTCCTGTAACAGTACGTCAGTCTCTCAACATACCAAATGGATTGACAACGGTCCTAACATATTCGAAGGTTATTGCAACTAAAACTGATGAACTGCAAGGGGTACATCCAAAACATCCATAGTGTCTTCACCTCCTAAAGGTAGTTAACGAGGATCGGCTTGAAATCTTAAAGACATGGTAACTCCAGTGTCGAAGGGTCAATCCTTGTTAGGGTTGAAAATGAACCATAGTGTTTTACCGAATACTTTAGAAGCTACCAAGAAAATTTAAACCATACTTTTCTACACTAAATCACCCATAACTTGTAATCTACTTTTTTTTTTTTTTTTTTTTTTTTTTTTTTTTTTTTTTTTTTTTTTATGGATACCTATATTTATCACCTAAACTAACATAAAAATTAAAACTTTATGAAATTTAACCGGTGAAAACTGAAATTTGATCCTAAGAAAGTTCTCGGTGTAACTATGTGTTGCCTTTTCGATTCTAAATCCTATCCAAACTACCAAATCAACCCAATATCATCATCATAAGGCCCTGGTACCAATTGTAGCATCTCTTTTGGTATCAAATCTCACACATGAAATGGACAAGAATCTAAAAAAGGAATGGCATTTCTAGAGAGAGAAAAAGAGGAGAGATGGTGGAGAGCAAAAACACACTTCACACACTATGTGTAAATGTAAAATACAAATGAACTCCCACCCTCTCCTAACACACTAGGAGAGGGATATATGTGTTTGGACGTAGGCTTGTAGGTCGGATACGCCACCGAGTATTGGGCTAGGCCCAATATGCACTTAGTTTGGACTTTGGTACATGTTTAATATCCTATTACAAATATTAAGTTTATATAAGGTTCGTATACTATGAATGACCAAGACTTTTGACCCTAACAGTTTATTATCAATACAAACGTGTATATGGTGCCTGTGATGGAAACGAGAAAATAAAATAATAAAAAAAACTTAGGGTTTGCATGGATATTTAGGGGAGGATCGAAGGAGGCTCTGATACCATGTATGTAGGGTTTATTTCATGAGTCAATAGTAAGTATAGTTTACAATATAAATAGAGATATGACATGCTAAACTACTATATGGGCTTGGCCCAATACAAACTATGATATACATACAATACGAGTCCACTAACACCAGGCCGCCTAAAACATGTTGATTATATATGAAGCTATAGTTATAATTTCGAGAATATGCATGAGTATTATGTTAGAATATGTAATGGAGCGAAGAAATCTAAGAAAAACTAGAACTATGTGGTATGTATAAAGAAGAGAAAGCATGCATTGATCAACATAATTGATCCTACTGATATGTATAGCGTTAGGTGCATGATCAACATAATATATATATATATATATATATATATATATATATATATATAATATATATATATATATATATATATATATATATATATATATATGATGTATAATGATAACAGTTCAAAAGTAATCCTTGATCGAACTTAGTACATAGTTGTCATTTATTTAGTCATTTTTCATACTCCAATGTTGAATGACTTTCGAAAGAAATTGTTTTTATTATAAGTTAACTGGTAAAAACCTCCTTCTTTTGACATTGGTTTATGTCTAAACAAAAGCATTACTTTCTTTCTTATACCGATGAAGATGTAAGGTAACTTATTTACTAGTAGATAAAATTATAAAATAAGGCTTTAGTTATCTAAAAAGGTTTTAGTTATCTAAAAGGATGCTCCCATTTTAACTTGTCCATTATAATAATTTGTAAGCTCCCTCGATGTCAAACAAGGATACAAAATAATCTCAAATTGTTTACTTGGGTTGATATTGGGATATAAGATGAGCTATTCATCACAAGCTTGTTAGGAATTACATTTTTTAGCAAGCTAGAATGTGACTTACTTGATTTTAGGATATAAGATGAAACATAACGTGCGTTTTTTCATATGCATTAGTTATACTCTATAAAAAAAAAAGAATGTTCTAAGTATACAAATTTAAGCAGTAAACTATCATGATGGAGATGATAAAGATTTCATAATGATACTCACAACATTTGAATAGGCTAATGCTACTGAATCAAATAAATTACAAAATAAGATCTCAAAGTATGAAACCTGGTATTCACTAGATGTTAAATAATAACTGGTTCTATAATTCATGTAGATAAACTGAAGAAGGAGTAAGTTGTTTTTCGAGTATTCGCTCAATTTGTTTAAGGTACAAATATCTATCATTTCTTTTAAGGATTATTATGAGATTAGATCCGTATCTATTTGCACCTTTGAAATCCCTATATATGTTGCCTATCCTTGGACTCGATATTCGTTTGCTACCCATTTGATAACTTCACTAGAATCCCTTTGAATTCATTTGATATATGTTTCATTTAACATTGCCATGACATGAATTCATTCGTTTGTTTGAACATGACCTTCTTTAGACATATTACATTTGCTTTGATATGCTATCTGTACCTTTTGATTTGTTCTGATGCCCGAGCTATTAACTAGCCATGGAGGTACCAGGGCCACGTCATAGAGGTACCATGGCCGCGTCATTGAGGTACCAATGGCGTGACACTATCTATGGCGGTGTGACCAGTCTACGGCGTTCCCATTTTTGTGTGCTATATTATGCAATTGGCCATATTTGATTTGATTTGATCTTGGGGGGGGGGGGGGTATGGATGTATCCTAGGCTAAATTGATTTGAATTTGGATATGATTTAGTGGATGGTTATGTGGTGCCAACACCCCATCGCACATTTGTTTCGGTACATATGGAGTTTGCAGCTCGCATGTACAATTTGATTGGATATATGTTTGATTATTTGGTCTAAGCATGTTGCATGCATTAGCATATGTTTCGAGCTCGTGGGGAATTTCTACATGATTCGTTTGACTACCACTTTCGTTAAACCCATATGAAATTTGAAATCTTTGTTAATCAGGTTATTACGATTCCATTTCGTTTACTTATGCATATTTGATCAACATGTTTGTTTATATCTGTTCATTGAGCCTTTAGCTCATCCGCATTTCTTTTCTCCATGGCAAGTAATAGAGGGAAGTTGGGTTATGAGTGAAGAATGCTTAGAGCAAGGGGTATGGTGAGGAGGTTTTGCTCCTCATTTGGGCCCCACCGGGTGCCACCTCATTTTCACACTCTCACTTCAAAATACCCCCTCACTCATAACAAGTTTCAACAAGTCATTTGGGCCCCACCCACCAAAAATTTTATCTTCTTTTCAATTTTTCCCAAAAAAACTAAATTTCATTCATTAAAAACTAAAACACACATAATAAAAAAACATAAACGTACGAAATAAAAAACTAAAACATAGATAATTAAAAACATAAACGTACGAATAAAAAACTAAAACATGATTCGAGCTTTATAGTGCTCTTAAATTGCGGATGAATTCTTGCTTCTCGGCCATGCTCCGCAACAACTCCTCTCGAGTTGCCCGCAAGTGGGTTGTAACTCGCACATCCGCTTCGGTTGTCATTAGAAGCGTATGCAAACCGTAGTTGTTGACGAGCTGGTCGAGTGGCAACAAATGCACCCTCGTTCTTTATGGATCACGGCTACGCATTTTCTCAAAATACCGTGTCAACTCGTTCAACAAATTTTTCGCCAGTGACACCTCTACCACAAGTTCTCTCCCTAGTCATGTAAGGATCATTCGTCACACCTCGTTTGGTTCGTTAGCCATAGTTTGTGATAGTTGGAGAAAATTAAAAAGAAGTTGCGTGTGTGTGAGAGTTTATAAATAAGTTGTTTATGAAATTTTTTGGTAAAATGGGGTATTATTTATAGGGCGGGGTTTTAATTTTATTAAAAAAAACAAAAAAAGTTTGAATTACTTTTTAAATAACTGTTTAAATCAAACGTTAAAATTTTGAATTTGGTGTAGTGGCGAGCTGCCAGCTCGAAAACGGCGAGCTTGCTCGTCACCATACCCCTTGCTCTTAGGAGCTCTTAGTGGACCGACTTGATGATAGCTTTCACAATTATTTATAGTTGATTAGACTTTCGATTTTGGATTATCTTTCGTTTAGACTTTAGATTTGGATTTATTTTCGCTTGGTAGTCATTATGTTCTAAACTTATTATTTTCTTAGTTTTATTGGTGAAACGTTGTTGAACCATTTTGTTAATAAAGTCTTCCGCTTGCGTTCATTTGTTGCTATAAGTGTGACATTTAACCCGTTAGGATGGTGTGTTACAAAATAAGTTGGAAATAAATATTATTTCTCATGTTTTAATTTACGAAAATGTCATGGATAAAAAATGCAGACAATGTCTCGCATATATGGCCCATGATTTGCAGGATGATTAAATCTCTATTCCATGTTAAAATGATTTTTAGACCTAACTAATATTAAACTTAAGTATATTACTAGATCTATTTATTGGCATGCATAATACTATAACTTTAATTTTTTAAATGTCAATAGAGTTATGAACCGTTCAATTTCTTTTATGTTTATTACTTTGGTGCAGTGTTACAATTTTTCTTTGCTTCAAAATAACAATATATTTTTGTAAAACTGATACATATTTTAATCTGTCATATGTCAAACAATGTATTTTATTATAAACTTAGAAGAACTGGTTCTTGACTCAAGTCAACCAGAGGTGAGATCCGTCAATTGAATTATTTTTAGGCAGCGCCTATTCTAACCCCCTAAATTTATTATTCACACCCCCCCCCCCCATTTTATTCTATTTTTTTTATTTTTTTTATTTTTTTTTTATTTTTATAATTTTGTTTATATCAAAAAACTATAAACCTGAAAGTGCGGAACAGAAAATATAAAGTTTAATAAGTCAAACGCTTAAAACTGTCAGAAATACGGAACAGAAACTGACAAAAAACTGTGATATACTATCAGAAAAGGGAATCTTTGACCAAATCCCCTATGATTTGACATCATAGTGGGGGTTTGGATAGTATAGGCCTTATTTTTAAGACTAGATTGTAGATTTGGCTTCTAAAATAATATTTTTATCGATAGTTGAAATCTCAGATATTTAATGTAGACAAAAATACACCGTTGGTCCCTAAACTTACCCAAAAACATCGCCTGGCCGCAAACTTGGGAAAATCGTCGCCGTGAGTCCAAAAGTTGGGATTTTGAGGCCGATTGCGTCCCTTGACCCGTTTGGTCTCAGTCAACGCACGTTTTGTGTTATATATTAAAGGGCAAAATAGACCTTTCACGTTTATGACTACACCATTACACCTTAGTTAACACAACAGTGAACGTTAGGGACCAATCATGAACTTGATTTGCAACTTGACCATATCTTCCCTGATACGCTAGTTAATTTTGCGCGCGAACCAATAAACCCACCCACCAAACCCCTATACCCACCATAATTACACAAACCCTTATCAAAAACCAAATACAAACTCAAAAAACCTCATTTACTGAAAATCAAAAACGAAATCCAAACTCTCATTTCCCAGAACTCACAAAACCAAATCAAATTCCAACAATACAATGTCTTTTGGACGTAATGTTATCACTAACATGCCGGATTATATTAGCAACATGCCAGATAACCTGATCACTAATATTATGAATCGTTTGCCACTAAAAGATGCGGTGAGGACCGATAGTTTAGCGAGAAACTGGAGGTTTAAGTGGACTTTGCTCACCGATTTCATAGTTGATGAGGAATTCTTTTATTTTTTGACAAATAAGTTTGATGGGAGGCATATTACTTGATTGCTACTTCAGCTCAAAGGTCCCGTAAGAAGGTTTGTCTTCTCTATAGAGCCCAAAACGCTGTTTGGACAAGATGACTTCAATTATGAAGAGATTCATGATTGGCTGTTGTTTTTGGCTCGGCAAGGAATTGAGGAGCTCACAATTCGAAACTGGTATGGTGAACCAGTTATGTTGCCAACCCAACTTTACTCTCGTATGGAGTTGAAACATCTGAAACTTCATTATTGTATTTTTCCTAGTTTGGTATCTTTTATTAGTTTTCCAAATCTATTAAGCTTAGAATTGTTATCTGTCAATTTTCAAAGCGGTACAATTTGGGAGTTTATTGCTCGTTGTCCCTTAGTTGAGTCTCTTAAAATGAATTGTACTGATACAAATGAGATGAGACTATTGGATATTACACAACTTGGGAATATGAAGAAGTTATATTTGTCATTCGGTGTTTGGAACCATCCCACGACAATCACAACTTACAATATCTTTCAGCTGAGAAGTCTTCCCAAACTTGAGTCCCTTACATTGGATTTTTAGGAGTGCAAGGTAAGACCAATTTGAGTTTTACACTTCAAATTACAGAATGTTAAAGTAATCTCTAACACTTATGAAACGTGATCTTTAAAACTTAAGAAAAGTCGACCTTTTTAGTTGTTGGCAGAAGGTAGCTCCTAGATGAATGTCCCTGTGGCATTTCTACCCCTCAAGACTCTAAATCTATCCGGAGTCTATTTTGGGAACAATGCAATGGTATCATTCATCATTCAAATGATTCGTGGAGCTCCAAAATTGCAAACGCTAGAAACCAGAGTATGTTGAATGCATATGTATCAAACACATCATCTTAAATTGCCATGGTTGTGCATCTCAATACTATCTCAATTTGCAGGCTTCATTGGAAAGTGATCTACCTTTGAAAATTTATTCATTAGATTTAGGCAGCAACAGAATGAGGTCAGGGCAGCTCGAGAGTGTGGTGTTTCGATCTTTTCCTAGATCAGAGAATGAATTAACAATGGGGTGTTTGGTCCATGAGTCAAATTGTGGTCCATGATTTGCATCATTCAACAAGAGTCACCCAAACTGCTAGAGATATCAGTAACAAAAAATTTGCAAACCACAATTTAACCAACCAAAATGCTACCATTCAATGTGTGTGTTTATGGGTTTGATCTGGGTGGGTAAGGATTTAATGGGGTGGGATTAAATATACAAAAGATAAAATTGTCAAATTAAGGGACCAAATGTGAACACTCAAGTTAATAATGGGCGGGAGTTTTAAGTATGACAACGGCAACATAGAAAAATTGAGGGACCAAGTGTGAAAAAGTATTCATTACTAAACCCCTTGACCGTCTCTTCCCTGACACGCTAATTACTTTTGCGCGTTAACCAATAAACCCATCCAACAGCCTTTTCCTCACACATTTCCCAATGGAAGATTTCCAATGTTGAATGAACTTATAGAGGTGGCTGATTCATCATGCTTACATGATCGAATGGGATTGTGGTTTGGGCAAGAGGCTACAGAAGAAGGGTTTTTTAAAAACCTAATTCGTGCCTATATTGATCATCCAAAGAGGCTGATAATCAAGCGTAGGGAGCAGATTGTGGAGAATGAAGCTTTGGGAGAGGGTGGTGTGGCGCTTGCCCATCGACCTACTTGCTCGTTTGATAAAGATTTATGGTGAAGCTGATGATGGTATTCGTAAGCAGGAAGGTTATGTTGCGAAAATGGCTGAAAATAATTAGTGACTTTTGGGTATTTGATGGGGGTTAGGTAAATGGGGTCTTTTGGTTCCCTGTTTTCGATTTTTAGGTTGTTAACAGGGTTATGTAAATGGATCTTTTGTTTGGTTGTTGATGAAGGTTTGATCTAGTTCTTGTTGTTCTTGTAATGTACTCTAACTATGATGCAATATAAATCTAAGTTTTAGCATTTGTATTGTGCTATTTGGTGTACTGTTTCTATCAGCAAAAACAAACACCCCTTTATATCAGGAAACCAAAACACAGTGGTTATAATGTCATATGTGTTCAAAATACAAAGGCTTTAGCATTAAATCTTATTATGTGTATTGTTTATCAAAAAAATGGTATGGTGTTAGTGTTGACAGTGGGATTGAACAACCCAATAGCACAAATTGTAACTTCTTGATTTTTGACTTCCCTTAGTCAAACCTATTTAGCAAATGCCACAAAGTGTAACTTCTTGATTTTTGACTTCCCTAAGTCAAACATAGTTAGCAATGCACAACTAAACAATATCATTTACAATAACAACCCAATTTTAGATTCTGAGTATGCCATTATTAAAATCAAGAGCTTTTTATTGATCGATTTCACTTAACATATGTTTGACTTCCCTAAGTCAAACAATTTAAACTTACAATATGTTTGACTTCCCTAAGTCAAACATAATTAGCAATGCCTAACGAAACACTAGCAGTTACAATAACTAAACACACACTTAGTAAGAACCGCTACTTTCTGCATCATCCATTTCCTTCCTTTCCTTTAGATATTTAAACACAGCTTCAAGTTTTGAAATCCTCCTTTCCAAATCATCAACCTCTGGTAACCCGGTATCCGCAGCCTCTTGCTTCTCCTCAGTAATACCCAAAAGCTCTTCATAGTAGTATTTTTGTTGCCTTAGCCAATTAAGAATCTTTTGTCTCAACTCCTTAGGGATCTTCCTGTACGAACCATATTCAGCAATTGGTTCATCGCCAAATCCCTTAAGAACTAAATCAGAGAGAAAATAGTTGTCTAAAACTTTTTGCCCACTTCTCTTCATCAGACCCAATGTACAAAGACCCAATGTACAAAGCCTTCCCCTTAACGTTTTGTGCCATTTGTTAGTGATTAGGGTTGTGTCAAAATAAGGTGTGTTGTTGAGTCTAGTTTTATCACAGAGGGAAACAATAAAAAGGAAACGGGTTGGGTTGAATTAACTATGGTGTAGTCATAAACGTGAAAGGTCTATTTTGCCCTTTAATATATAACACAAAACGTATGTTGACCGAGACCAAACGTGTCAAGGGACGCAATCGGCCTCAAAATCCCAACTTTTGGACTCACGGCGACGATTTTCTCAAGTTTGAGGCCCAGGCGATGTTTTTGAGAAAGTTTAGGGAGCAACGGTTTATTTTTGTCTTTAATGTATAATGTACTCCTTATAGAATGATTTTATTAGTACTATCTATTTACATAATGTGCATGTACCAAAAAGTAGAAGAAATATAATTTAACTTTGAATACGTATAATTTTGATAACATTTTATTTAAATTAAGATATCCATATCCATCATCTAGTACTTCAAAAAACCTGTAAGGAATAAGGAAAAACTGAAATTACAATTGCTCCATCCTCATGTGATTATGTGAATGTGTTTTCATTAAGCGCTTGTCGTGGACTGTACGTGTTGTGTTATTAGAGCTTCGGGCAACCACAACATCGCTCTCATTTAGGCCACTACTATCATCTATTTATGTTCGCTGAATGGTTCTTAGAGCATTACGATATTCCACAATCTCCATTTAGTAAAAAACGAATACGTTCATAGCTTAGGATGTTGCTGGTATTTATGGTTTGTCCTTCCATTTTATACTTCATAATCATTTCCATCTGACCATCTGTATATTTCAGGGTTTATAGGTGATGATAAAAATTAGATCAGAGTTTTATGTATAGAAGAAGTGTTGAATATATAATGGCTAGAATGATTTTGAGAACACATCACAATGGACACATGATATTTATATATACAACTGTATTAGTTTAAGGATTAAGCAAACCAAGTCATTATTAAATGATTATGTTGGACTTCATGACTTGCAAAGAAGTGTCCAAACGGACTCAACTTTGGGATCAAAATGTATACTTGAAGGAAGAGAATTAATATTATATAAATATGGGCAAATACCATAAAAAACCAACATATTTTCTCATTTGCACTAAAAAGTCCCTCAACCCACTTTTTGCATATTAAAGTCGATCACTCAACATTACTTAAGTGAATGAAACCCTGATTTTTTTAGAAGATGCGACCAACACCAGTTTTACTTGCTTATGTGACAAAGAGTGTGTATACCATAACTTAATTAAAGAGATAAACATAGAGTAAGTGTTGATTTGCACACTTCAACTATTGATTGACACACTCCATTTCATACATTAAACAGTTGTATATATATGACAGGATGTTCACTGTACTTGTATTTTTGAGTGTGTCAATCAATAGTTGGAGTGTGCAAATCATCACTCATAAACATAACAAGATTCCACAAAAAGCTTGGGTATTTTAATAATTCAGTTAGCAACAATCTAAGACTAAAGAAATTGATCATAAACAACTTTAGACAAAACAATATGATCAAAAAGTGTGCCCAGATTCATTCAACAATAATTATCAGTTATGTTGAGATTGGAGTGTTTGGCTTTCTTGTTCAAAATAAGGTTCTTCATGGAACACTTGACTTTCTTGTTCAGCAACAATGCCATCTTCATCCCTTGATAACGACTGTGGCAAAACATCTTGAGGCTATGCTGGAAATGCACCTCTAAAGGTCTGCAACAAACATTTACGTGCAATTACATAAGGTACAAAACGATAAGGATAGTAAAACAAAAAACGGCATAAAGTGTTATGTAGATTACCCCAATCATTGACTCTCCCGTGTTTGGATCAATATAAACACCCATCCTTGGTGTAAAACTTCTGCCTCTGCCACCTCTTCCACCTCGACCGTCTCTACCACCTCTTCCGCCTACTGCCGTTGTTAGCTCTCTTGTTTGGTTTAGTCTTGGCCAACCCTTTTTCTTAGGTTCTTTGGGTGGTGGAATATTTTTCTCTTTTCAACATGATTTTTTATTATGCCCCTTCTCTAAACAATTACTACAAGTTACATATCTACCAGCAGTTGATACTTTCTTATACTTACCTTGCTTTTCACTTTCATGTCATTTCCTCTTGGTCGGTGGCCTCCAGGGAATCCTCCTCTCCTTTGGAGGAAGTGGCTTAGTGTAAAGAGTTGTCTTTTTGTTACCTTTCCCCCAAGAACTGGTTTCATTTCTTTCCGCTCCATGTTTGGATCATGAATCGGATAGACTTTCCCCTTTTCAATATGCTCTGTACCTTCATTATCATCTTCAATGTCCCACTCAAGATCAATCTCTCCTCCAACCTAAGACAGTGTCTCATCGACATCAGAGTCAACATCATCACTAAAAGTATATCGTTGCTTATTTTCATAACAAAGTTTATTTAAAAAAGGATCAGTACGTAGTCGTTCTGTTAAAGCTAGTAACACAATCCTCTTCTTCAAGGTCTTTTATCCGTGAACCAGACATATCCTCGTCCTTAGAACTTGCTTCATATGTATGGTCACTAGAATCATCATCATTATGGTGTGGGTATGATTCCATCTGGTAAAAAAGATAAGAAAAGTAGATGTGTATTGTTAAAACATATTTTGAGATATCTGGTAAGTAACAATTGTTACTGAAACGAGGTTTTTAAGCCCGCGCTTCGCTGCGGGATGTTTTTCAACAAAAGTAGGCATTGGACGTGCGTTTGTGTCGGGCATCATGTTGAAGGTTAAAGTTAAATACGTGCATAATTCAGAAAGTTAGAGTTGGTGTAAGATCAATTGAATGTGAATGCTCATGGCATGTTAACTTTTCATAAAAAATTATATACACAATCATCCGTAGCTATTATTGTAGCATATAACAGATTCTTCTATATACTTAAGTAAAACGTCAGACTCTAAATGAATTTGATTCCTTCCTGTGCAAACAAACGACCTGCACAACCCATCTGCAGAAATTTCCTACGCCAGCAGAGACTGAGACTGTGCACACTCAATTTCCAAAAAGTGTAATTCCAGACACTAAGTACTTGATCTCAGGCAGTTCTCTCGCCAATGTTGTGGAGGATGCCAATGATGTTGCAGGTTGCTTGTTGAGCAGCAAGTGCAGTTCCTGAGACCATATAAGCAAATATGATCATACGGTTAAACAACATAATAGAATGATACTGTCATGAAGCATTAAAAAGCATGTACAAACACCCATATGACACCCAATTACTTCTCATTTATGAAGAGAAACTATCGGATTGCTTATTAAACTTGCTAACTCGCAAAGCAATCACAAACGCTCTTAAACTAATGTATCATAATACAAAATGACCAGATTCTAAAAGCAGTTCCAAACACCCAATTCGACTCTTCTAAGCATCAAAGCCCTATACCACAAACGCCAATTAAGGGGTGCCCGTCTAAGCAAAATTTTGGACTTATGAGCTTAATTTGATCTCGGCGTTTATCTCATAGTGGCTGATAACTACAAACCGAAGTATTTTGACAATTTAAAAAATATTGCTATACATGACCTGAAAAGTTATTGCTACCTTTTGGGTTTGCCGAATATGGCTTTGTTGTAAACATAGTAGTTTCTTCCGTCGTTCGTGACCCTATGACCTGGTGGACCTGTCTGTTGTGGTTAACAGGTAGCTTGAATCAAAAATTTGTAAAAACAAAATTTATTAAGAGTGGGGTATAACTATCATACCTCCCGCTAATATGATAGCCCTTGCAAAATATGATGATGGCCCTTGCAACCTCTTTATGTCCATTTCACTATGCCGAACTAAACCTCCAAATATACAGGACCTTTGCCCATCTGTGACATGCACCATACGCTGCAAACACTGTATGTAGCTATTGTAAAAAACAGCAGGCATTAAAGAAAAATAATAAGTTAAAGAACCTTAGCACACTCCCAATTCTCTTGGGATTTTATGCGGCTGTTAACTGCTCGGGATTGGTCTGAACGCGGTCCTTCTGCCTACCATACCGTGGTTGTGGCAACGCTCCCTAAATCAAGGCAGTCACGCTTCCATTCTTGGATTGTGTAACACCTGTTGCAATGAAAGGTTGTTACCAACAGTATGTAACCTAAGTATGAACTTTTTTTTTGGCTTATCTTTCATGACTCTCCAAAGTAGCAGGTTCCCACAACATACATGTTCCATGAATCGACCTCGTCGTCCAATACCCCGCATTCACCAGCCCAAAATGCAGCCGATGTCTTGAATTCACCACTACAAAAACAAAAACAAAAACAAAATGAAGTCAATCTCCGAAAACATTAACACAAACAAAACATAAAAATATGAACTTTATAATTGTTAATAACAAAATTCACCATTTTTATAATGAAGACAAACTACTCGATCACAAAATTCAAAATTATAAATAGAATAAGAATGAATTAAAAAAACTACTCGATTACTACCGGAGTGTTAAAATCATAACCATCAATTTACCACACCTCAATTTCAATTTAATGAAAGTCTAAAAAAAAAAAAAAAAAAAAATTCTCACAAAGGTAGAACGGGATTTAAAACTTCCAAGAGAACCAATTGATTTTCATTTTTGACCTTGCTATTAAGAAACAAAGTATCACTACCCACTCCGTTAATGAGAATACTGTTTCTGTTGTGCATCCCTATTCTGAAAGTAATACCGTTTCGTTGTGCATCCGTGTTCACAAAAGTATGGAAATTGAGCCCACTTTCTTTATGGAGCAGCTGAACCGAGACTCAACAACATTAAGCCGCCTTTCTTGGTTTCTTCCTGCCCTTAATATGTGTAATAACCGTCCATCTTCCTTCTTCCGCATCTTTCTCCCTGTCTTTTTTTTTCCTGCACATTTCATACACTTAACTTCGTGAAAAGGAGAGTTTTTCGAAGACACCACAAAACAAAGCAGTAGAACTAACGAAGCAAGCATTGAGTTCCGCGTAGGGCTGTACGAACACGAACAGAGCGTTGTTCATGTTCGTTCATTCAATTTTAACCGGACAAATAAACGAACACAAACGCTTAAACGGACGAATTTTCTTGTTCATGTTCGTTTATTAAGAAAATGAGTTGTTCATGTTCGTTCATTAAGACAGTAAACGAACGCTAAACGAACATAAATGATCGAACATAAATGAAAATAGACAAACAAACATAAACTATATTGAAGTATGTACAATATATTGTTTTATAAGTGTTGATTTGTTTAAATAAACTAATTTTAAAATTATAAAATTAAAAGATATAATATACGAACATAAATAAATAAATGAACATAAACGAACGTTAATGAACGCATGATCGGACGTTCACGAACATAAATGAACGAACGCGGCTTTTGTTCATGTTCGTTCATTTAACTAAACGAACGTAAAATATTGTTCATGTTCGTTCATTTAATAAATAAACGAACATAAACGAACTTTTTACCAAACGGTTTATGAAATGTTCACTGAACGTTCAGTTCGTTTACAGCCCTAGTTCCGCACATTACATGTCACTGTAATCAAGTGTATATAAGAAAATTACTTTTAATTAATTATCCTAATCAGTAATCACATTTGTTACCTTTGTGTTCGCATAGCTTCACTTACATTTTTCTCGGCTTATGAGGTTGCTTAGTTGCGCTTATGGCTTATTCATAAGACATAAGTTGAAGATGATAAGGTCATAACAAAAAAAAAGTGAGCTAATAAGCTTTTTTCAATTTCGAATGAGCCCTTACGCCGGAAAAATACTAACTAAAAATGAAGTGCATTTACACCTAACTCAAAATTGAAAACATCATTTATACTTCTGCTCACCTGATGACCACCTTCAATATCAATATCAGGATCGGCATATTTTGAGAGACTGACAATTATAGGCATAGAGTTTTTTTTATGATGCTCCTTCCCATATCTTTTTACTGAACTTGCTCTCAACACATTATCTTATTTTGTCCACCTTATGGTTAGAGCCCCACACATATGAAACAAATAATTATTGATCTTAGTTTGGCTTCTTGTATAAATGTAATATAGTTATTGATCTTCATATGAAATAAATCAAATTCCTCACATATGTGTGTTTCAAATCAACAGGACTGACATGTAGCAATTAGATTGTTAATTGAGCATTATACGATCACACAGAAAGAAAATGTCCTACCTGGCAGTTGTATTTGGGTGTTCGCCATGGGAAAAGTACTACTCCGTAATAGATTAAGACAGAAGCTTTAACAATTGTGGCTCCGGATTCCTCCAATCCAGCCGATTCCGAATTGACCAATTGCGGGATCTGCATCAGTACCCTTGTCCATGAGATCGATCTTTGTCAAAACACAAAATGTCCTCTCCCCTGTGCATTTTACATTTAACAAATCAAAAAAACCATACATATGAAAAATATCATTGGGAATTAACATATGCATAAACTAACTGGCTGGAAGTTCAATGAAATTGAATCTTTAGATGCTTATAATATACCAAAGAAGCAGCTCCTGAGTAGCACTATAAACGCTCACTTCCCACAACTTTAGGAATCATCTCTATGTGATTGATTAAGATTTTTTCTCTTGATGGTTCTTTAAAAGATTGTTTTTTAGCCTATGAATCTATTCAGCATCAAAGTCTTAATTGATATTTGTTGTAGAATGTGGATCGTTCTTCTGGTATTAGTACTAAACAGCCTGCATGGATTGCCATACATGCCTTGTTTTTAATACTTCTGGGGACTAATTATCAATTTATCATATCCGTAGTAGGTGTTAAATTTCAATCAAATCTTACTTTCTTTGCACAACCAACCAGCTCGGATGCGAGTTAACCATTTCCAGAAAACAAATAATTACTTGAATTTCTGGATGTGTGTAGGGATTCTATATTACCTTTTGGATCTGCTTCACGGGAAATTTTGATAGTATAAGATGTTGCAAGATCTTCGTTGGCTGGAGAAACTGGTAGAATAACGCAATTAGGCTGCAAGAAAAGAAGACATGTGGTTTTCAAATTATAATAACCCCAGGAGACTTACTTTCAGCTATCCAAGTATCATTGGGGTGAGACAAACTACATATTTACCCAAGTACCAACACATGACAGATACTAATAGTTTAATATCCTTCGAGAGCAAAGGAAGGGTGTAATTCGGAAATTAGCTTGCAAGGCAATGCGAATTTAACATACTTCTATTGCTCTAAGATGTTTCAAAGGATGATGATGAATGAGAACTATATTCACAAATGGGTAGCCTCATATAAAGACCAATATACCTTTTTAATATAGGATCGCACCATGTTTTCAATGTCCTGCACAACACTATTTGACTGACCGTCTACAAAAATCATAAAGGTGGAAATATATTAAGTAACCACGATTTCTAAAACCCGATAAAGCTCACTTTTTTTTCAACTTATTGTTATAAGATTAAAAGCCCAAAAAAATTGAGTTGTATTGGCTTTTTTCTTATAACAAAACATCTGCTACTAAGGAATACACTATATACATTCTAACACGTCCAATAGAAATCATTGAAGACACCATAAACTTACATACCTACTGACAGTAAATAAGCGACTCAAGAATCGATAACAAAAGTGGAGATCAAGATACACTGAACCTGCAAACAATGAAACTCACTAAATCATTTAAGCTATAGACATGCACATACACACAATCAAAAGGGCGTGAATACAAACCAACAAACGGTAACACCAAAGCCTCTGCTTTCAAGATCCTTCATTTCAAAAACCCATAACAAAAACAAAATTAGATTAACAAACAAAATTAAAACATAGAAAAAACATCTTACAGCAAACCTGCTTCTTGTGTTTTTCTTTATGGAAACTTAAAACACTTCCCGCGATTCTCAACAGCATCTTCATTAGCTCCAATAAAATATACATATCTTTCATCTTCATTAGCAAACCTGGTTCCTGTGCTTTTCTTGTTTCGCCATCCAATTTCCACTCTCAAAACAAAGAGAAAAGCTTTAAGGCATTTGATATTTGAACCTTGAGTAACTTGTAAAACCCTAACTTCATCAAACTAAAATTTTTTACCAAACCAAAACCACTAATTCCAAAAGCCGACAAAAATAAACACAAACCCACCCAAATTTTTTTTTAACGTATAGTCAAAAACAAATTTTACCTAAACATACACATCCAAACACACCATTATAAGCCCCATACTCACTTCTGTGATCTTCACCCCAAACCTATAATCAAAAAACATAATCATCGAAAAAAAAAAAAAAAAAAAAAAAAAAAAAAAAAAAAAAAAAAAAAAAAACTTGAAAATATAAGAACACTAAAAAAAGAAAATTTAATTAGAACATACCTTTTGATTTAGGATTACCAAATGATTAAAAACATAATTAACATCAACATCTTCAAATCCTAACTCCAAAAACCAAGCCACCTAATTACTAATCATCAAAAATTATAATAATAATAATGATAAACAACAAAAGTTATATATACCTCATTCTGTTTACAGTGTATGGCACCAAGTTTTTTTTTCTTCATCGATGAAAAGGCAAAAATTTCTAATCCAACAACCACACAAATAAATAAATACAATCATCAATAACAACCGAAGAAAAGGTTTTTTTTTTTTTTTTTTTGAACATTCAAATTTCATTAAATCAAAGGGGGGGCCTAGCAAGAAGCTAGAGAACAAGCAAATTCAGATACAAATACAAAAAATTAGAAGTTGAATGAGGACCATTTTGTCCAGTCTATCTCGGATGAATTGGTTCTATTGGCAAGCCAAAGATAGCTCGTAGTCTTGATTTCCTTCATGGCAAAGCGGATTGATGACTTTTTCTTTGAAAATACACATTCGTTACGAGCTTTCCATATCGTCCAGCAGTAGGAGAGGACGATTAAATTGATGTGTTTGGCCTTGTCAGGGGGTATGAAAGGATCCATATGTAACTCGAATAAATCTTTAGTTTGAAGAGGTCTTCGTAGTGGGATCTTGCACCAGGACAGCAGCAAACTCCATAGCATATCTGCAAAGGAACATTCCAAAAAGAGGTGTTGTATGGATTCGTTACTAGTATTGCACATCAGACAGGTGGTGGATGGTATCGTGATTTTCCTTTGAAGTAACAGGTCGGTGGTGGGTAATCGGTTCATTTCCAATCTCCAGCCAAAGATATTGGCTTTGATTGGAGCAAGGCGGTTCCATGGGAAGATCCAATGGTTGGGACCATGAGTGGTTTTGATGAGATGATTTTTCATGGAATTAGTTGTGAAAATTCCTGATGCATTGCATGCCCATTTCCATGAGTCCATGTCGTTGGTAAGCCTGATACTTCGAAGTTGAGACAACATCTCCTGTAGTTGGTATAACTCGGTTGTGCTTGATGGTGGTGAAATCCATTCCCATTCCCATTGAGAAAATTGGCCGTTTCCCGTGCAACGGTCCTTGATAACACAGTCTTTGTGTTTTTCAAGTTTGAATAAAGCTGGGAATGTGTTACAAAGCGGTTCCTCTCCAATCCATTTGTCAATCCACAACCTAATGTTTGCTCCGTTTCCTACCTGACCTGTAAAAAGATTATGCAAAGAAACATCAAAGCAGTTGAGGTGGGAGTTTAACTTGGATATGTTGATCCAAGCTCCCACCAAACCAGGTTTACATGGAATCAGTGTGCAATTTCTGTTAGTTTTGTGTATGGCGGCGATGGTGCGTCTCCACAGACTAAGGGGTTCTGTTTTGAAGCGCCACCACCACTTTGACAACAACGACAAGTTTTTATCAGCTAATGTACCCAACCCAAGCCCTCCCGACTCAATGGGTGCAACTATTCTTTGCCAAGAAACCCAAGAAATTTTCCTCGACATATTTGCACCACCCCAAAAGAAATCTTTGCGAATTTTTTCTAACTTTTCAAGAACACGTACCGGGGCCTTGTACAACGAGAAATAGTAAGAAGGAAGGCTATCAAGCACCGAACGGATGAGGGTGATTCTACCACCAATTGAAAGGGTAGAGGCTTTCCATTTGGACAATCGGTTTTCGAAGGTTCGGATAACGGGGGTCCAATTGTTTATTCGGTTCATGTTGGTCCCAACAGTGAGGCCAAGATAGGTTATGGGGAGGTGACCACTTTGACAGTTGAGGATATTAGTGGAGAGGGTGATGTTGGGCTGTTCCAATCCAATGCCATAAAAGCAGGACTTGTGTAGGTTAATCTTTAGTCCGGAAGAGAGATAGAAGCATCTCATGATTCGCACTATGTTGGCGAGGTGGGTTTCGGACCATGAGCCAAGTAAGATTGCGTCATCTGTGTATAGGAGATAGGTGATGGTGGGCCCGTGATTTGGTAGTTTGATGCCGGATATGAGGCCCAGTCTTGAGGCTTGTTGTATTACACAGGAGAAAGCCTCCATGGTTATGATGAAAATAAAAGGAGACAGTGGGTCGCCCTGAGGGACACCACGTTCATAATTAAACTCCGATGTTGGAGATCCATTGACAAGAATAGCGGATCTCGTGGAGTTTAGTATCCCCTTCATCCATTTGAGCCATCTTCCAGGAAATCCCATTTGGTGCATAACTGAGATGATGAAATTCCAATTCAAGGAATCGAATGCTTTCTCGAAATCTATTTTGAAACAAAAGGCCTCTCTTTTGCACTTCTTTAACCATGCGATTATTTCATTTAACATGAGCAGTCCATCTAGGATGTTTCTATCGGATAAGAAGGCAGATTGGGTAGGAGAGATGATCTTATTGATTACCCTTTTGAGTCGATTAGCAAGGACTTTGGAGATCACTTTTTTGATACAGCCAATAAGAGTAATAGGACGATAATCATTGAGTGATTTGGCTGAGGTGGTTTTTGGGATAAGGGTGATAAAAGACGAGCAACAACCATGGCTGATGGTGCCTGTATGATGAAAGTCAAGCAGGATACAAAGGAAGTCCATTTTTAAATAAGCCCAAAACTTTTTGATAAAACCCAGATTGAAGCCGTCTGGGCTGGGGGCCTTGTTGCTATCACAATCCCATACTGCCTGTTTGATTTCGGTTAGGGTGAAAGGATTGATGAGATTAATGGCGTCTTCTTGTGAGAGGGTTTTGAGACCATTGCATTCGATATTGGGCCTATTTCTGATGGGCTCTGCAAACTTTTCCTTAAAAAACAATAGGGCTTCATCACGAATTGATGGGGGGTCGACATGCCAGGTTCCATCTATGTCTAGACCATTAATCCTGTTCCTAGCAATGCGACTATTAATGTAACCATGAAAAAAGGAGGAATTCTCATCACCGTTTTTTATCCATTTGGCTCTGGATTTCTGATGTAGGTCCATAGTCTTAGACTTCTCAAGACTCAGCAGCTTATCTTTTGTTTCCGTCCATAGAGCCAATTCATCCTCTGCATAATCTCTATGATCAACTATTTCATCTAAATTCTTAAGTTGATCGATCAAGGTTGATTTTTCTTGCTCTTCATTACTTGCATTGGACCGAAGCCATTCTTTCAGTTCTTGTTTCAATTTTTTCAATTTCATCTGCAAGATCTGATCGGGTTTACCGTGATAAAAGCTTGAGGTCAGGCTGTTTGTAACGACCTCCATTAGTCCAGGTTTTTGGAGCCATGAGTTGAAAAACTTGAATGGAATGGGACCAAAGTCGGTGTTGGTTGTGGTGAGGACTAAGGGTCGGTGATCAGAAAGAGTTCGAGGTAGAGCAATGAAAGATGTCGTTGGCCATAGATTCATGAGGTCAGGGGTTACAAGGATACGATCTATTTTGCTCTTCTTATCACCATTATCCGTGACATATGTGAATAGTCTCCCTTGCATTGTATATTCAAGAAGCCCATTGAGATGGATGAAGTTGTTGAGGGCGGTGGCACAAGCATTGACAAACTGGGAGTTTTTTCTTTCATCTGGGAATCTAACTGCATTAAAATCTCCAAGGAGAATCCAATGACCCTGGTTGTTCGCAATGAGGGAGGTGATTTCATCCCAAAGGTTTGATCTGGCATGAAGGTCATTGGGAGCATAAACATTAAGGATGTTGCATATGGTGGGGATGCCATTGATGAATCCGGTTGTGAGGAGGAGATGGGGTGTTTTGTGGGAGCTGGTTAGGGTAAAAGAGGTTGGATCCCAAATACTAAGTAGGCCCCCAGAACGGCCCTCTATTCCTGTCGAGGGTATGAACTCGTAAGAGAAGTTGGGGTTTCCCCAGAATGCTTGGGGGAAGAGACTTTGGTTATTGGGTCTGTGTGTTTCTTGTAGGCATAAGAATTGGATGTTGTGATTTGTTTTGAGTTGGTGAACCCAGCGTGCTTTTGCTGAGTCCTTGATTCCACGGATGTTTAGGGTTAAAAAATTCATTGGGGAAGGTTTTGAGCACGGTGTGAATCGACAAGTTCCTGTAGTTCCCTTTCAAATCCATCGAGGTTGATTCCAATGCAAGCTCCAACTTCTTTGGTTTTGAAAACTTCATCAGGAATTAGGGGGTGGGGGTGATTCGGAGAGGTTGACTGTGTTTTCTAGGTGGTTTTCGTGGTTATGTGGTCTCTGAGGATGAGGGTTATGTTCGTTGTGTGGTTGAGAGGTACTTTTGGGTGAAACCTGATGGTCAGTGGTATGTGGGGGGGATGGGTTTTGGGGGATGGTGTCTTGTGTCAGGTTATGGTCATTATGTGGGGGTTGTTCATCATTAGTGAAGAGGTTCTGGAAAGGAATGGGGTTTGGCGGCAGTCTTGTGAGGTGTCCAGATTTGGAGGGAGGTTCTTTGTTAGATGGATTTTGTGTGTCAGGAGGGGTGTTAAGGTCAATGTGCATGGGGTGGGGTTGTTGTGGAATGGGGGATGATTTACGTGGCCTTTTCCTTGATGTGTATGGGGGAGGGCTTTGTTTATTGTGAAGTGGGGCGGATGGTGTGTGGTCCCAAGGAAAAAAATGATTATTCTGTTTGTTTGGGGTTTGGAAATTATTTTGTGTTGGGTTTCCAAAAGGTGTTCCAGTGGTTCCATTGGGAATTGGTGGGGGTGGGCATGAGGTTTGGTTTATGGTTTCAATGTTTGTGTGTTCCCAATGGGGATTTGAAGAGTTTTCACTTTGCTGTGGTTCGTCGTTTGGGTTTCCATCGTTGTCACCGGAATTATCCAGTGGATCCATGATATCCAGGAAAGATGGTGACCAAGCATCGTTGTCTTCTACAATTCTGGTAAGGTATGATTTGGTTTTCCATTTGAGAAGAACAAGTTGGTCAATTCTAGCACACGATTTAACCAGGATGGTTAGCCTCTCATGAGATAAGTTAATATCTTTATAAGAGGCAAATGATGGTTCAAGAACTGATCCAGCAGTTGCACCAATCTTGTTGAATATATTTTGGTCCCAAAGAGGCAGAGGTACACCAAGTATTCTGACCTTTGCTATTCTCCCAGAATCTGTATCCTCACCATCCCAAATTGCATAGTAAGAAAACCATTCTTTGAGAAGTTTGTTGTTGTCTTGAAGGAATGTGGTGGCCAGTACTGAAGATTTGAAGGCTAGTAGAATGGTGAGGCCTCCAACATAAATGATGTTCATACTGGTGGTGGTGTTGAAGGTTTTAAGAATGGATTTTAGGTTTTCGAGGTTTGTGATGTTTTTTGCAGTGGCGATAACAGTTGTCTTCCTCCAGGCAGAAGCTGAAGTTCGGTTTTGGTCATGGATGCTTATAGTGGTTTGGTAGGTGGGTGAAGTTCTTGTTAACATATCGTGGTAGGAATTGGGTGGGTGAAGTGGTTGGTGGGTGGGGGGGGGGGGTGGGAAGAAAGGGTGGTTATTGGGTTTGTGGTGGGTTGCTGGATTATGTTTGTAGTGATAGGGGTGAGTATGGTGATGGGGTGGTTGGGTAGGTTTTCCTTGTTTGTCGAACTTTGTAGGGTATACACCTAAGATGAGACCTTTGCTTTTCACATTTTGGAGGGTGGTAAGGAAAGATGGGGGGGGGGGGGGTGTAATATTTCTGAATCTTATAAAACCAAAGGGATTATTGTATTTATCCCATTTTTTGGCTATATAAGCATCAACAAGGTTTCCATGGTTTTGAAAAAGTTGTTTGAAATCACTGTTGGTTAGTGTTGGCGAGAAATTATAGACGAAGAAGGTGGTGATGTTGGGTTGGGTGCGGTGTTTCCGGTGCTTGACGTGCTTCCAATCTTCTTCATTCTTGGTTGTTTCCGGCCGGTGGGTGTTGATGGGTGAAGGTGGTGGGTTTCTCTCACACTCTCTCTCACACATACTAACTGAGGTATAGAATAAATACACCAAACCCTATTAAATGAAACCCCTAATAAAATCCTAAAATAATAAATACGCCAAATCCAATTGAAATTAAATGAGAGATGACTATAGCAAAAGCGGGAAAAAAGAAAAAGAAAAAAAAAATTATCACATTTTAATAGTGTACCTGTAATGAAGAACTTGATCTATCTTGTTGATCGGCAAAAAGTTTCTTCCAGATTACTTTAGATCCCAAAGTGTGGGTTTAATGAGGTAAAAACTGTAGAAGTTAACAAATGGCTCAATAACAGCCACAGAACAAATATAAAATATACGTTACTGTTGCTTCTACTGTTCACCCCTCACAGACAACTGTAGCTGGGGGCGCACGGGTCGGAGTAAATCTGATAGCCATCGGGTGTCGGTACCTGAATAACAGCGGTTCGGAGCTAAAAAAATAAGAGGAAGTGTGAGTGGCAATCTATGTTGCACGGGGACGGAAACAGGGACGTAGAAACGCCAATGTCCCAAAATTCAAGAAACGGGTATGGCCGGAAACGTTTGTGTATTTTATATAATTTTATATATAATTATTAATAAAATAAATAAAAATTAAACATCCAACATCAAATTGTTATAACCAAAGTGTCATTAATGAAAAGTATATGCAAAAGATTTGTCAACCATGAATCTGTCAATAAAAAAAAGCACATAGTAATAAGTAATAACATGTCAAAACTAGTTGGTATTCTCACAAAAATTATAAAGTTGCATTGAATAATATTGACTAAAAAAAACTAAAAAGTCAATTCCAATTCACTCAGCACTTTACTTTTCCCAAAAATTATAAAGTATTGCCACAAAAATTAAAAAAGTCAATTCCAATTCACTTTACTATTGCCACAAAAATTATAAAGTATTACAATCTTCCGTATTACAAAAATTATAAAGTATTACACTTCCCAACTTTTTCACTTTACTCTTTTTCACTTTACTCATCTCATCAGTCATCACTATTCACTCATCACTTCAGATCCAATTCCAAATTTCCAATCTTCCGACTTCCATAACCATACAATCTTCCGACTTCCATAACAGAAACGTGATTTAAAGGCCCACAAACGTTTCTTAAACGTTTCCTTTTACATGAAACGTTTCTTATTTTCCGGATACGTTTCCGGCCGTTTCTTGCCATTTCCCGTTTCCGAAACGTTTCCGGTACGGGAGACGGCACCGTGATGACGTTTCCGTGCAACATAGGTGGCAATCAACAGGATGGATACCCATATCATAACACGGGCCAGGCATGGGCCGGGTCTCAAACAGTAGATGAGCTATTGTATCCCGCTCAATGTTATATAGATATAACGTCGAATTAGAAGTTACAGAAGTTTGTTATAATTGAAATTTGGGGGCTAAAATTCGGTTATTGTTTAGATGTTTTATTTAGCTAAAAAGAAAAGAGAAAATTACCAAGTACAAAAAAACATGGGTGGTCCATTACTTGGTCAACACTTGCACCCATTTCCTATTTTGATCTTTCTCGACTGCTCAACTGATTGACTCCACCCATTTATTGACACCAAATCTAAAACAAATTAACTTTACTATTTTCGTTTTTGTATTTTTTAACACCCCCATCCGAGAATAGGTCAAATGTCACATTTATGGCGTCAACAGAACATACACAAGCGGAATACTTTATAAATAATAAGATTACAAAGGTAATTTAAGGAAATAATAAAATACTAAATCTGAAATAAAGTGACCTCCAAAAGGAATACAAATCTAACTAAGTCTAAATGAAAGGTAACTAAGGTGCTGTTTGATAAAAAATATGATTTAGTGCTGAATGAATCAAAGCTTCTGAATGATTCCAAGATGCTGAGTGAACCTGATTCTGAGTGAAAATGATTGTTTGGTGTTTGTTCTGAATGAGCAATCTGAGTTGCCTGAAATTACCAATTTAACCTTCTATCTGATTTTGTATTGAACAAAATAAACCGTTTGATAAAAAAGTTATTAACTCGAATAAAAATATAATATAAAGAAAGTAATATTGGAATAAACAAAAAAAAATGTAATAGTCTTATCGAAAGATCATAAAACAATATAAATTACGAACTAATCTTATGTTGAAGCATTTAATAATAACTCATTAGCAATCTGATTACGGAGATTAGCCATATATTCATTGCCTTGGAGACCCCATTGTGTGTCGTCCATGCCTTGTCCCCCACTTCCTTCACCTTGTTCTTCAGTAGTAAATATGGTGCACAAATCTATCATACCAAAGTGCACAAACATTCATATAAACTCAAACATAAAATCAATCTGATTGCACAACTAAAAGATGCAAAAAGAAAGAATCTTTTCAATGTTTGGCACATGATTGAGTATGAGAATTTGGTTTTTTATATTATCTTCTGAATGACAGGTAACCAACCAACAAAGCAATTTCAGTACTAGCAAACTATCTTCAATTAAGGGATTGACTGTAATCCAGACCGAATTTAATCAAACCAGAGGGCAAAAACTACTAAAATGAAGAAAAAAAAACTCACCTATAATAAGCTCAAAATTAATCTGATAATAAAAGAGTCAAAAGAAAAAATAGTTTATATGTTTGGTACATAATTGAGTATGTAATATGATCTGGTTTTAATATGAAATGGGTTTGATTTTATTAGGAAAAAAAAGGGTGGCGTAATATATGGGTGAGTGAAGTCAAGGGGCAATCAAATCAAGGAAACATTTATGTCATGAATGACTAAGGACCCCATCAACCCAAAATGGTTCAGAGGCAAAACAAATCGGTCAGAGGTCAATATTTTTTTTACCAAACACCATATGCATTGACCGATTAAGGGTTTTCTCTTAATTGATCCACTAAGAAGCTATCAAACACCCCCTAAATGTCCAAGTCTAATCCAAGCCAAAAGCAAAAGGGAAACTATTGTCAGGGTAGTCCACTAAGAGCTCTTATTCACTCTTCACTCAAATCCCAGCTTCTCTCCTATAACCTATCGCAGGAAAAAGAAATGCGGCTGAGCTTAAAAAGCCCAGTGAACAGATATAAACAAATGGATAACTAAGTGTAAATAAGTAACTGAAACGAAGTCATCAGAACCTGCTGAACCAGAAAATCATAAGTCATAAGGATCAAATGGAATAAGAGACAAGTGAATAATATAGATAAGAAACATGTGAAACAAATGTCATAAGAGTCACAGGAGATAAGGAATCAAAGAATAATAAGGAAATGCCCACGAGCCCGAAACATTTGCCCAAACATGATACATGAATAGACCAAATAATCAAACACACACACACACACACACACACACACACACACACACACATATATATATATATATATATATATATACACACACACACACATACACACATATATATATATATATATATATATATACACACAATATGATAAGCATGACTAGATAAAGCCACATCATCACAAATAAGTCCACGTCAAAGGCCACCTAAGCAATACATGCCACCTAAGCAAACGGTTTCCATGCAGAAAATTCGGATTTAAAAACTTAACATGGTGAGATTCGAACCTATATCTTTAGGTTTCAATGCAAACGTCCCAACCAATGGAGCCAAGCCATTGATTGTGATTAACAGTCCAAAACTAAATCTATAACCTCAAAAAATGTAATAAATAAATAAAGATTTAACAACCCAGCCCAACTCATCCCATATCATTCTACGTAATCTTTTGCAACCCTAAAACAAATCCATTCTGCAAACCTTAAAACACAACACACACACACACACAATACACAACGTTTAGTATCAAGCACACACAAAACTCTTTCATGATTTTAGAGTTTTTTTTTTTTTTTTTTTTTTTTTTAATTTTTTATTATTATTATTTTTTATTATTATTATTTTTTTTTTGCAGGTTGTAAAGTCACAAGATAAGGATATTTGGTTGTCCAGTATCAAGATCGATGATTAATTCAGTAAACATAATCGTGTAGGATTAGTATTTGTGTAGGATTGGAGCCATTGACAAATATGTTAGAGTTGTTTAACGTTTATGTATTATTTGTTTAAGAATATTGATTGGTTGTGTTTGGTCACAATGACCTGCTTATGTGGAATCTAATATGTTGCAGCAGTACACGAATAAAGAAGTTAGGGTACGTTCGGTTCATGTCAAGGTAATCAATGTAATATTGTGTTGGAGCTGTTTAATTTTTAATTCGTGAATTAGGGTTTTACATGCAGAAGCAGTTAGTTGTCCATAACGAGGAATCCCATGATCAACAAGAAAAAGAGGGTTACAAATCTGCTCATGTGGGGAATCCTTATTTGTTTTTATTCTGTAATTTAGCTATGTTTTGTGATTGTATCATGTGCTAATTTTTCGGTTGAAAATCAAAAAGGCTTTCACAAGCTCAGCAAGAGAAAACATCAGACATTGAAACGCCAAGCTCCAGAAATCTTTTTTACTGATGCAATAAGTATTACTTGTGCAGATGTGTGTCTCATGTGTGTGGAAATACAAAGGTACAACTAACAATGAATGGACACTTGAATTAAAGGAAATCGTTGACCGTATAGTAACCATGCGCAAACTGCTTTTTGATTTTATGTGTGCTAGAGGTATTGTTCTATTAATGTTTATCTTTGGAGCTTAACGTATCTGTACATGTGTTTTATTCCTTCTTGATGTCACATATATTCTAGGTATTATTCGCAAACATCCATCCATTCATTAAATACATGTTTGGAATCCAACTTTGTATGATATTTAAGGCCTTTCATGTTGAAACTGATTTAATTTATATCAGTTGCCTCTTATCAAATTGCAGTTGCAAGTTCTGTTTTGTAGCAAAAATATTGGAATAACGTCCTTTGTTTGGCGGTTGGAGCTAGATTGGCATATAGACTAGAGTAAGTAGCTCATTTGAATAACTTTTGACGATCGTATAACTGAAATTAAAAGGTAAGGTACTTGATGTTAAAGTTGTTGAGAGGAAGAAAAAGATAAAGAAGAAGGATAGAAATATGTGAGAACAAGTTGTTAAAACACCCGGTGCTGAAAATTTTCAAGGTATATATTAATTTATATATGATTTATTCATGATTGTCTAATTGTTTTGGTATTGAATAGTATTGTTTGTATAATGAATGTTGTTCTTCATATAGGCTATTCCATTTGTGCTTCATTCTGCTTTGACAGCTTATGTCCATCAAAGATTGTCACCTGATTTCACTACAGGTTAGTTTTTTTCACTACGATGTTGTTTTAGGTATGAATGAAGGGACAAAAGTGAGTTGAAGCAGGTTGAGCAAAAATGACAGCCAATAACATTCCACGGCTCGAGGTTATTCAATCATTTACTTTTACAAATTGTATGGACTGTTATTCATGTTGTATTAACCTTTGATATTGTATAATTTCCGCATCTTTAAATGAACCAGTTCACAATATATATGACATTTTTAGAGGAATTCACGGACGCACATCATTGTTTAACAAAGGTGCATTAATCTATACACTGGTGTGTAATAAAATTCTTGCATTATAAATATCCAGATTTTTTTTTCCTTTGGAACAACATATCGGTTACGGGGTGCCTTATATTAACACAGTTACAGTTACTGCTATTTAAGGTATGAATGAAGCGACAAAAATGTACATGAAAATGATCACCGAAGGCGGTCAACGGTATCAAGTAATTAAATTAAGCATTTTTTTAACGATTCTGGAACCTATGTTGCAGTTGTATATACTCACTGCTGTTATGGTTGAACTTTTTTCTAAAGTCATATGTTTTACATTTCTTGGTAATCGTGCAGGAACACCGCTTGAGTATACGTACCTTGGAAATTTGGTTAAGGAACTGATAGTCATGATGAAGTTATAAGGAACAATGAGGCGCCTATCAATTACGTAAGTTATTCACCACAAACGTTTCTGCAAGCCTTTATTAGGATGTTTCACTGATAAGTTTTTTTAGAATTTCTTATATCTATCTTCTTGCGTTCACTCCCCTGATTATTTATTTTCATGCAGAACTAATTCGATGAGATTTTGTGCAGCGACGCCTTTTCATGATTCAATGGGATTGGTTTTTAGGTGTTTATAAAAAGGTGCAGTAGACTCTTATTCGAAATTGCAACTACGAAAATTTATAAATTGCAATATTCCATAGTTTTTTGGGGCTCCTCTTATCAAGAACATTTATATTAATTTTATAGTTGCAGCCTAAGACTTGTCATGCCAATGGAAGTGGTCGAGGAAGAGGAAGGGATAGATCTAGACCAGCAGAAAAAGAAGTACCAGTAGATCCCAACCTTTTTATGCACAAATATACAAGTGGTAAGAGTTGATTGCTTACTATGAGTGTCTGGATTGCTTATTTCTATGTTTTTTGATTTGATTTTGCTGTTAAAAAATGCACCAGGGGCTTCATCATGGTTTAAGTAACCGGTTTGTGAATCCTATATCCGCCTTTAGAAAGGTCAATTTTAGTTATGAGATGTTTCGATTGTAACTGAACTATTACTGATAGATCTCACTTTTTGAACTTCATATACAAGAAGGGAGTTGACTGAACATCTCAGCTATTGGTGGGAAGGGATTAGCGGTGGTGGATGGAGCAGCCATTACTTTGTGGAAGACGAAGACGCCTTCAGATGGTCGGGCTACTTTGGAGAAACCGCCAACCTGTAACCAAATAGGAATAACTTTCAAAGATGTGCGTGAAATCCGATAAACACTTTCACAACTACTTGATGGTATGCATCCCGAGGAAGGGCATGTTGGTGACTTGTGAGCTAGATGAGTGGCTGAGTAGGATTTCAGCGACCTTTGTGAACCCTTTGGGGAGGGCGTTGAGGTAGCTTTTTTTTTTTTTTTTTAATTGTAACGGAGCTTAACGAGAATCTATATTCACATTTTTTATATCCCTTTTACACTGAATTGTATTACCTGAACATGAGGCTAGCCGTAATTAGTGATAGATACATGTTCTAGCCAGTGCCAAATATAGTTCCTTGAAAGTGTATTTTTCTTGCAGGCCTAACGGGGAGGCCATATTTGACACACTGCTACAACAATGTTTTCAATTGCTATCCTTTGGGAATGATCACGGTAATACAGAAAATTAGAAAGGAAAAAAAAAAGGTTTCAGCCAAAAAAAATTTGTTTTTTTTTTATCCATATTCGTTTGAAGTTGTTAATGACTAATTGATGCTTTGCGTGCTACTTTGTTTGTCTCAGTTAGATGCTCTTACAACAAAATGTGGGAAGGAAGGGGATGGGTTGTTGAGTGACATTTGAATCATGTTAGCAAAATCTCGCATATCCGGTAATGCGTGTGTGGTATTTGAAACCTTAATGTTCTGCATGGATTTAAGAGACTCAACAATATATATTGAATCATTAGCAAACCATTGATTTAAATAGATACATGAATATTGTTACAGGTCCTACTGAAAAGAGTTACGTGTACTTTTAAAAGCCAATGTGATGTAATAGACAACTGATTTCACAATGTGAGTATGTATCTGTATTAAAATTATTTATAATTACAAAAGAAAAGAAAAACAATAAATCAAAAAATTGCAGCCTGTAAAATATAGAACTTCAATAGCGTTTGATTAATTCTCCACATCTGCTTAAAACACCATAATTGATCTATTAAAAAAAACCCTAATGCAAAAGATTGCAGCATTACATGAATAAAGAAGTTAGGACACGTTCAGTTCATGTCCAGGTAATCACGAACCAGACGTGGCCGCCAAAATCCTCAAAGTGAGTGCAATTTTGCGCAATTGCTATGCGTAACATACATATATCAGTTTAAATTATTATTCGTTTGTGGATTCATTGTCTGCTTACTAATAAATCTCCAAGCAGTACTAAAAAGAACTTCGCAGTACTAATATATGGGTAACAGTACAAAGTCCTTCGAGCAGTACTAAGTACCTTATTGAAAGCAGTACTAACCAAATGTAGCAAGCAACAGTATGAACGATAGCAACAGTACTAACTCGAACCATAGCAGTATTAATTTGTAAAAAGGCAGTAACCTCAGACCTGAATGGAGTAGAGTTACTTTCGATGTACCAGTAGCCTTACACTTATTAAACTTCAACTCCACCAGTAGACATGCAATCGTAGCATCAGTAGCCTTGCTCCATCATCGTACCATGATCATCTTTAACAGCCTTCATTATATGATCTGCCTTATGATCATGATCAATGATTAATTCAGTAAACGTAATCGTGTAGGATTAGTGACTGTAATGTTGCATTGTTTCAGGATAAAAACCACGTATGCTTAATTTAGATACAGATTTAAGGTATACGTACATTCAGTTTTGCATACAGTTTTCGGATTTGAACAAAGTAAATGATCATTTCTCTATATCTATTTGTTTGTCTCTATTGGGATTATGTTTATTTGAGCTGATAAGTAGGAATACCATTTGGTAAAGACATGCCAAGTGCCGAGAAAATGTGGAGCACAACCAGAATGTTGCAGTTGCGCGAATGAAAAAGGTAGAATTGCAACTTGCACACTTTTTTTTTGCAGGTTTGTTTCTCTCTACATTCAAAAAGAACTTAATGAAATTATTGAACAGAAGGATTGATCATATGGGTTTGAATTTGAAAGTGGACTCCTGAGATATTTAAGATATGCGGTTATCACTATACACGTGATCAAAGTCTCTTACTGCAAGCTTTAAACTTTTTCCATGTGGCTCTTCCTTGGATGTTTCGAGTTCCATTCCTCTGGTCATCTGATTAACCCCGAGCTATTTTTGGTCTTGGAACATACCAGATTCAGCAATCTGCAGAAAGGAAAGTTCCACACGAAGCTAATCTTTGATTCTGTTCACGAGATTCTTCTAAGGAAGTTTAATTCACCATCTAAAATGATGCAAAATCCTAGAAAGCTTTTGAGTGAGCTGTGTTCGGAGGTAGAACAACATCAAGTACATAAGAAAGGTGATCATATGTGTGGTCGCATTACCTTGGTGAAGTTAGTGGGGATAGGGAGGTGCAACGAGCTATGTTGGAACTACATAATCAATTGGATGGTTTCAGCATTGATCAGCGTATCAAGGTACTTCTTTTGATCCCAGGTTAACATATTTAGAAAAGGTAGCAATTTCACTCACACTTGCTATTGGATGTGTAACAATAACGAGCTTAAAGGAAGTCGATATCTAAAAGAGCTTGAAGGTGTGAGCATAGTTGGAGTTCAACAAATTAACCGGGTTGTAGAGGTTGTTGAGGAGACCCTCAAAGGTCACGAGGTCTGGCTACTGAATCACAAAACTCTTCCAGCACTTGATATTCCTAAAGTATTTTTATATTTGTTTGTTACGTTAAGGGGATATTCTATCATAATAGAACTAGCTATAGAAGATACGCTTAGATGTGTGATTGCTGTTAATAATGCGATATTGGACAAAAGAGTTTTATTTTATTCTATCCTTAGACCTAGACTATGTTTATCAAAACGTTAAAAACTAATAGTAGTGACTTGATAACAAAACGCATTTTCTAAAATGCTTTGATGATTGGAAGGTTTTGGTTATAATTTGTTTGTTCAGACATTAAAGAGTAAAGACTAACTATTGCAACTTGAAATGGGAATGCCTAGACGATCAGTTCCATCACACAATAATATCTTAACAACTTGAAAAGAAACACGACATTTTTCAATTACATAGGCAGCTGTCATTTGACTGATGTTGTACTGATGACATGAAGAATTTCCTTAATCTTTATGTTAAGATATGACTGTGCTATCAACATCAAAGATCTTTTAAAACTCAGTGATGTGATGAATTGATATATATTAACATGCATCCGATGATCATTTTCTACTACTCTTCTTTCGCTATAGTAATATATGCAAACAATAATTATAAGACATGGCCGCCTGAGGCGTATGTCAACGATAATTATAAGTCATGCCCGCCCAGCGGGCGGGCTTCGATAACTAGTATATATATATATATATATATATATATATATATATATATATATATATATATATATAGCAATGTGTACATAAGAGTCGTCGCTCCTAATGTACCAAAAGTGAAATGGGGTGTACGGCACACACAAGTCCAATCACTAAATCACAAAAAACAACTAAGTACCTAGGATCCATCCATACGCTCCTTGCAAAACAGATATATATATATATATATACACGGTGGGGTTACAATGAGAAGCCCCTTAAAATAAAAAGGATGAGAAGCCCCTTAAAGTAAAAAGGATAAGAAGCCATCTCAACCGTCAGATTAGAGTGGCAAGATTAAAAACACGGAGGGGCATACTTGTAAATAATGCAAACTTGATGGGCAAATATGTACCCTTCCAAATGAAAAAATACAGATCGTGATTCTTCCTCTTTCTATTTCCCCCCAAATTTCACACATAATTCTCTCTAATTTCACACACTTTTCACACACTAAATCCAAGCAAATCTGATGCGGTTTTAGATCTAATCAAATGGCTCAAATGCTTTATTGATAATCAAAGACCTTGAATCGAATGGTTCTAGAACTTGAAGTTCTTACAATATTAATTCAATCCTCCAAAATCTAAAAAACCCATTTGTTTACATCGGCTTTTTAAAGCCATAACCCAACAAAAGGAAACCCCACGAAAAAAAAGGAAACGAAATTAAATCACCCAAAATAAGGAAACTAAATAAGTAAATTCAAATAAAAGTAATTAAATATTCTTCATATGGATCCCCGTATCATTCTCCCCGTCTTCGAAAAAAACTCGTCCTCGAGTTTTGTACTTTGGATCAAAGCCACCTGGGTCAAAAGAAACATCAGGTACTGCTCCATTCACATTGTCGGATATTCCACCACCACCATTTTTTAATACACTCACGTCTTCTTGTTGTCCACGTGTGCTTCCATCATGCAGATCATGAATGTGATCACAATTTTCAACCCCCTCATACTTATCATTTGCTAGACTTTTTCCATTAATTAATTTTGCCACTTCCTTATTTTTAACAACCATAATTTTCTCTTCATTTTGAATTTTTATATACTTAGGAGATAATACCGTTGGTTTCGCAATTGATAGCAGAAATAATGGAGCTTCCCATTTTGTCTCACCGCCTATAGCCACAACGCTTTGCGATTCACCACCATCAATAGGACAACTTTCAGAACCCAACTCATCATCACCAGTCAACGTGACACCATCATCTGCCACTGTACGATTCTTAGCACCCTTAGCCACCGTATCATAACCCGTGGCGGCCACCGTATTGTATCCCGTAGCCATTGCACCAGTCTCAGGTTCACCATGAGCCACCCGAGAACCTTCCTAATCAAGATTGTGAGTAGCACGCGTTACGGTGAATACGCTATCATAACCAGCGGTCACCGCATCGCCACCGGTACCCACCACAACACCACTGTTTTCTACCGCTGTAACACCTTCAACATTATGACTTTTGGAACCCGATTCATCAACTGGTAAGTTTCGATCACCACCGGTAAACCAAGAATACCATTCCTCGTCCCCGTATTCATCAAAACAAGGAGGTGAGGGGTAGATAATGCTACAATCCCCCGGATACTCCTTTCCACAGTTCTCATCCCGAATGAAAGCCTCTGAGTCGGTTTCCAGAAACTTGTAACCATCGTAGTCTTCAGGATGCTCCTCTTTCCCAACGATCTCATCCCAGATGACGTCCTTTGGGTCAGTTTCCTGGATCCTGCGATCTTGCGAATCGAACACGATTTCATCGCTGCCTCTGTCGGCGATTCTGCGAGTAAAAAGGTAGTTCTCATCACGCAGAGCCATTTGAACACCAAAGCTCTGATACCAAATGATGCGGTTTTAGATGCAATCAAATGGCTCAAATGCTTTATTGATAATCAAAGACCTTGAACCGAATGGTTCTAGAACTTGAAGTTCTTACAATATTAATTCAATCCTCCAAAATCTAAAAAACCCATTTGTTTACATCGGCTTTTTAAAGCCATAACCCAACAAAAGGAAACCCCACGAAAAAAAAGGAAACGAAATTAAATCACCCAAAATAAGGAAACTAAATAAGTAAATTCAAATAAAAGTAATTAAATATTCTTCATATGGATCCCCATATCAAAATCGATACTGCAGCATACCGATGGTGAACACGAATCTCATGATCTTAAACCTTCTAAATCACAATCAAATCATTATTGCATCATTGTGTCAACGATGTTGAAGATGAATCTACCGCATCTTTAACGACTTCGTAAGTTAAATTTATGAACTCTCATTTTGTTATTGATCTATGAATGTTATATTCAGATTTTGATTCAAACTTGCATCATCTTTTCTTTTAGATCTGGAACAAAATGTAGAAAAAAATAAATATAAAACGTGTTTATGTAAGTTGCATACAAGGTGTTTGATAAAATGTCTCAACTAGACTTTATAATTGTGATGCGCTAAATTTACATTGTGATGTAGTTGTTTTGAATGCTGATGCTGTTGTATTTCATATTATGATGTTGTAAGTTTTTATTTTAACTGTGATGCAGTAGGTTATGTGTGTTTGTATGCTTGATTATTTGTGTGATGCACTTGATTCTGTACTATGATACAGTAGGTGTTCAGTTTTCATGTATAAGGATGTATTAGGTTAAGCGTAGGTTGCGTTATGTGCGTGAATGTGTTTGTATGTTTGGTTGTTTGTGTGATGCACTTGAATATGAACTGTGATGCAGTAGGTTTTGAGTTTTCGCGTATAAGGATGAATTAGGTTAAAGGTAGGTTGCCTTATGTGTTTAAAATGTGTTTGTATGCTTGTTTGTTTGTCTGATGCCATTGTAGTTGAAATAAGATGCAGTAGGTATGCAGTTGTCGTTGTATATGGCTAAATTCGGTTACGCACAGGTTGTATTATGTGTTTGTTTGCTTGGTTGTATGAATGATGCACATGGTTTTGAACTGTGATGCAGTAGGTTTTAAGTTTCAGCATATAAGGATGAATTACGTTAAAGGTAGGTTGTATTATGTGTGTAAAATGTGTTTGGATGCTTGGTTGTTTGTCTGATGCACCTGATTTTGAATTGTAATGCAGCAGGTTTTAAGTTTCGGCGTATAAGGACGAATTAGGTTAAAGGTAGGTTGTGTTATGTGTGTAAACTGTATTTGTATGCTTGGTTGTTTGTCTGATGCACCTGATTTTGAACTGTGATGCAGTAGGTTTTAAGTTTCGGCGTGTAAGGATGAATTAGGTTAAAGTTAGGTTGTGTTATGTGTGTAAAATGTGTTTGTATGCTTGGTTGTTTGTTTGATGCACCTGATTTTGAACTGCGATGCAGTAGGTGTTCAGTTTCCACATATAAGGATGTATTAGGTTAAGTGTAGGTTGAGTTATATGCGTAAATGTGTTTGTATGTTTGTACGATGCACTTGAATTTGAACTGTGATGCAGTAGATGTTGAGTTGCCACGTATAAGGATGAACTAAGTTAAAGGTAAGTTGTGTTATGTGTGTAAAAATGTGTTTGTATGTTTGGTTGTTTATGCAATGCACTTGACTTTAAATTGTGATGCAGTAGATGTTCAGTTGTCGCGTATAATGATACATTAGGTTAAGCCTAGGTTGCGTTATGTGCGAAAATGTGTTTGTATGCTTGGTTATTTTTGCGATGCACTTGATTTTGATCTATGATGTAGTAGGTGTTCAGTTATCATGTATAAGCTTGAATTGTGTTAAGCGTATGTAGCATTATGCGTGTAAATGTGTTTATATATTTTGTTGTTTGTGCGATACACTTGATTTTGAATTGTGATGCAGTAGGTATTTAAAGTATGATTCAAATCGACATCATGTTCTCTTCTAGTTTTGAAACAGAATGTAGAAAAATATAGCTACATAACGTGTTTAAAAAAGTTGCATACAAGGTGTTTGATAAAGTGTCTCAACTAGACTTATAATTGTGATGCACTAAATTTACATCGTGATGCAGTTTTTTTGAATGCCGATGCAGTTGTATTACATATTATGATGCAGTAGGTTTTTATTTTAACTGTGATGCAGTAGGTGATTTGTGTTTGCATGTTTGGTTATTTGTTTGATGCCCTTGATTTTTTACTATGATGCAATAGGTGTCCAGTTTCTGTTTATAATGATGTGTATTAGGTTAAGAATAGGTTGCGTTATGTGCGTAAATGTGTTTGTATGTTTGGTTGTTTGTGTGATGTACTTGAAAATGAACTGTGATACAGTAGGTTATGTTTTCCGGTATATGTTGTTTGATTAGGTCACGCGTAATGAGTTTTAGTTTTCGAAATGTGCTTATATGTGTATAATTCTTGATGCAGCAGTTGTAAGAAGTCATCCAATAGGTTATGATTTGTAGCGTATGATGTTTAATTAGGTCACGCGTAGTGTGTTTTAGTTATTGAAATGTGCTTGTGTGTATTTGAATGCATGATGCAGTAGTTGTAAAGAAGTGATGCAGTAGGTTATGTTTTGTGGTGTATGTTGTTTCATTAGGTCACGCTAGTGTGCTTTAGTTGTCTAAAAGTGCTTGTTTGTGTAGTTGAATGCTTGATGGCGTAGTTGTAAAGTGGTGATGCAGTAGATTTTCATTTTAAACTAAGATGCAATAGGTTTCAATATATAGCTGATTTAGGTTAATTGTATGTTGAATTATGTGCGTAAATGTGTTTGTATGGTTAATTATATGTCTGATGCACTTGATTTTATATTGTGATGCAGTAGGAGATGAGTTGTCATGTATAAGGATGAATCAGGTTAAGCATAGGTCAGGTTATTTGCGTAAATGTTTTTTTTTGTTGATTTTATGTCTGATGCATTTGATTTTGAAGAGTGATGCAGTAGGTGCTGACTTGTAATGTATAAGGATAAATTAGGTTAAGCGTGGTTTGTGTTATGTGAGTAAATGTGTTTGTATGGTTGATTATATGTTTGATGCACTTGATTTTGCATTATGATGCAGTAGGTGCTAAGTTGTCAGGTATAAGGATAAATTAGGTGACATTATGTGTCGAAATGTGTTAGTTTGCTTTGTTGTATGAACGAGGCAGTTGGTTTTGAACTGTGATGCAGTAGGATTTCAGTTGTCGCGTATATGGCTGCATTAGGGTACCCGTAGGTTTCCTTATTTGTCTAAATTTGTTTTTGTTTCTTGGTTGTATGAACGAGGCACTTAGTTTTGCACTGTGATGTAGTAGCCCCTCACTTGCAGTGTATAAGGATGCATTAGGCTTTGTGTAGGTTGTATTATGCGAGTAACTGTGTTTGTATGCTTGGTTGATACAATGATTTTCTATATGAACTAGTAAGTAGAACATGAATTACCGATTTTGTTATGTTTATATTAAGTGCATCAATGCGTTTATAAAATAGTGCATCTGTTTAATAATCTATCTTGGTACTCACAGGTTAGCATGTTTGTAACAACTTGCTTTGGAAACGTCACGTAAAGGGCGACGAGATGGGCAATATTATAGATCCTAAAACCATAGTGAAGATCAACCTAATATGTGAAAGAATTCAAGTATCAATGAGAGAGATTTGAAGTGTTGTCATTCGTAGAGAAATTTTAATTTTTATTTCAAAGCAATGGTAATTCTACTGGATGTTTCAAATTTTTAGTTGTAATAATTTAGATTACAGAATGTTTAATAATAAGTATTGTACCTCTTAACGAGCATAATGTCTGTTTAATATTAAGCAATTTTGATAACTACTGATTCTAATTGAGTATAGATGCACTAGATTATAAACTGTAGTTCACTAAATTGTTCACTATGATGCACTGAAAATACTAGTGCATGACAATGTATACAACTGGTGCATCATAGTGTATATAACGGGTGCATCATAATGTATATATCAAGTGCATCACAGTGTAAAAATCTGATGCATAACATTGTATATATTCACTTAAGTATAAAATGTCTTTTGAATTACAACAACTGAAATAAAAATATTAAGAGTATGTTGCTTTAAATTTTGATGTACTATCAAATACCTGTGATGCACTGAAAATAACATTGTGATGCACTAGAGATTCCAATCCTCTAATTCAAAATGATACACTTAAATTGAAAGACAGAATGGTACAAAGGATTATTGAAAGCGTAACAAGGATTCTCGGATGATACTTATGGATCATTAAGAAAACAATGCTTAAATTCTATTGGATGTGATACTTTGGATTAGTGAATGTTTAATACTAAGTATTGTAAATCTTAATGATGACAGTGTTTGTTTAATATTAATTACTTTTGATTAATGTTGATATCAGAATGAACATAGATGCACTAAATTATAATTTTTATTGCACTGAGAATACTAGTGCATCACAGTGTATACAACTGGTGCATCATAGTGTATACAATTAGTGCATCATAATGTGTATATCAAGTGCATCAAAATGATGTAAAATTAATGCATCACAATGTATGAATCTACTGCATCACAATGTTATAAATATTTTTAAAATTATATTGCATCACAATATTGTTCTACTGCATTAGAATGCTAACATATTACTCCATCACAGTGTTATCATACTGATGAATCACAATATAATTTTACTGCATTACTATGTTAATTTACTGCATGACAATGCTAATTTACTACATCACAATGTTAATTTACTACATCACAATATTGTTCTACTACATCATCACAATGTTATCATACTGGCTTAATCACAATACAATTTTACTGCATCAAAATAACACTTTACTGCATTACTATAAAATTTTACTTCATCACAATGAATATTTTACTGCATCACAATGTAAATGTTACTACATCAAAATGTATACTTTACTGCATCATAGTGCACTAAAAAAATAACATAATGCGGTAACTATTATTCATAAAACAGAAAGATACTAAGTATATTTCAAAAACACTGAGATACTATGGTATTGATGTTTGATAATAAATGCTATACATCTTAGAACCAAGAACATGTCTTGTAAGTAATGCTTTAATATCTAGACAGTACTTATTATGAATTAAAAAAAAATATTGAAATAATGCTTTTAAGCTTTAAGAGTACATCCTCTAAGCCTAGCTCTTGTCGCTTTTGTCAGCTCTACTGGTTGCTTGCTTTTCTTCGATGTTGGCATTTCAATGAACATGTCCTGGAATTATGGTCTTCTTTTCTCCACATACACTATACGCCATCCACTTAATACTTTAGTGCATCATTGTGTTATTCTACTGCATCACTATGTATATTCTACTGCATCAGAATGTAAATTCTACTGCATCACAATACACTAAACAAAATAACATAAATGCAGTAAATTGTTCAAAATGAACAGAAAGATATTGATTATAATTCAGAAACACTTTATTAAAAAGTAAGTCAATTACTTAAATAAACCATCTATATACCCAATTTTCCAATTTCGACTTTATTTCAATATTTTACCAAAATGGACGAAAGTTGTCACTTTAACCAAATCCTCTCCACAATTCCTTTTTCTTTTTATCTCTCCTGACTTTTTATGAAACATTAGCCAAACTTTTTATTACGAGCCATTGTAGTCACACTTTTGGCTAGATTGTTCTCAAATGGGAACTGGAAGGTGATGGTTAATACTAATCATGTGCTTGTGCATGTTGCTATATCCGTTGACACATGGTTTGTTGCGAAGCTCAATTCTAGACTAGAAGTTAGGTCTAGTGTTCTATGTGTTGTATCTAATGCATTTTTCCCATCACCCTGATTAACATACATTAGTTTGTCAAATGTGTAATATTAATGTATAACATAGAAACTCCTAAATCATATTACTTAAAAGTTGACTTTATAGAAATCTAAGATAAATAACTAACCGATTTGGGATCCAATGGGATTATACGAAATCCTGAGGGCATGAGTGCGCATTATCTGAAAACATCTCATCAGTTGGAGCAAAAACAAGTTCAGAACAAGTTCCCACTGCATGCTCATCAATTCTATTGCATATCCTAATGAAACTTTATTCACCTACTGCATCAATTTTTTAAATCAACTGCATCAAGGAAAAAACACTAAAAAAACATAATAATGAATCTAACAGGTCTAAGCATCATCTTACAATCAACTGAATATAATAACAATAAAAAAAACACATGGTGCATCAATATTGCAAAACAACTGCATCAAGTAACTAAATACACATAATGAATATCACATGTCTAAAGTCAAATTAGGTCAACTGAATACACTAAATTCAAACAAAGAATGAAGTGTTGATGCAGTAAACACTTACTGCATCAGCATTTCAGAACAACTACATCACATATAGAACTACATATACTTGCCTTTTGTGCCAATACAATAGCAAAAAACATTAGCCAAACAAAGACCTACTGCATCAGTAATTCATAACAATTGCATCATACATATAACTACACATATATGAATTTTTTACTAATAAATAACCAAAAATTGAGCTAATATATATGAATTTGCCACAAACGTATACCAACTGCATCATTATTTCGTAATTGCTGCATCAAACATATAACTAAATATATTTTTTTCTCAAATTCGTTTCAGATCTTGTGAAAAACTTGATATACTCTAATTCCAACTCCTAAAGTTTTTGAAAGTGATTCAACAAATAACACGTTTTGTATCAATTGTTTTCTAGATCAATAACAACACAAATACTGAATAAGAGTAAAAAAATACAATCAGTGACATCATATACATGGAATTGAAGAACAATATAACCATATCAGTGCATCAAACTTTTAGCAACAAGTTTATCTCAAGGTCTATGAACAACTGGTGCATCACAGTACAAAAATAGTGCATCACAGTTACAAAATATAATGTAGACATTTTATCAAACACTTGGTGTGCAGGTTATATACACGTTTTTCATATGTTTTTTTCTCAAACACATATTGAACGAATGTTTTGTATCTACTAAATACACTAACAATTAATAGAAACTTATTCGGACATAAAATTAAGTAAATAAACAAAAAAACTATTATGAAACAAAATATTAAGATCTTACTATCATTATTCATTGATGTTGCACTAGTTGTTGATGTTGAACAATCCTTGTTAGTTGATGATGGTAAACACTCGTTATTAGTTGACGATAAACAATCAATCAACATCTCAATAATCACGGTGGAGAATGGTGGAGATAACGGTGGAGATCACGGTGGGGATTAGGCTGAGGATGACGGTGGGGAACCGATAGAGAAGAAGATGCGGTGGAGAAGGAGAAGTTAGCTGTTGTTTGTGTGTGTGTTTTTATGTCGTTGCTTGTGTGTGTTTTTATGAGAGAAAGATGGAAGAAAAAATAGTTTATATAATCTAACATGTAAAAGACTAAAATAACCCTGATAGTTATTATAAAAGGAGGGGTGGGAGAGGACACATGGCGCAATCTGGTGGCTTCCTAGCCTTCTCATTCTAAGAACACTTCTCAATATATCCCATCTATATATATATATATATATATATATATATATATATATATATATATATATATATATATATATATATATATATATATATTATATACAAGTACTAGACTGTGCATATATACAATATAATACACGGGCCAAGTGCGCTATATATAGCAATACGAAACAAAATGGAATGCCGTGGACTAATCACACCGCCACAGATAGTGTCATGCCATTGGTGCCTCAATGACATAGTCATGGTACCTCCATGACTGGTTCAAATAGCTTGGGCAACAGAATAAGTAAATGATAATCAAGCATAATGAATCAATCATAATATATCCAAACAAAGATAGATCTAACTGAAGTGAATCTCATATCAAAAAGGGTAGCAAATATCATATAAGAATGGGATAACAAATATCATATCAGAATAAACAAAATCAAGGATCGAGAAATCATGAGAAACCCTTACTAAGAAAGGGTAGAATATTTGTACCTTAACAGCACTGAAATGAAGGAAAGGACACCAAGAAACACAAGCTACTCCTTCATCAAATGGTCTTCCTGAATTAATAGTCATTTATCATTTAGTTGTCCATTTTATAAGTTCATTTAATGTCATAACTGATTTTACTCTTATTGGTATTGAATAACATGTTTAGGGTTTCACATATGAATCTGGTTCAGTTTCTTATAATTATTATGACACATCAACCAAGCTTATGATGTTCTATAAATTTTACCAATGACAACTATATATGTCTAGTACTTTCTATAATTTTTACAGATTTTATCTCCAAGTGTAGGTATTTAATAAAAATCCCTCTTTTCACATCTGTCCAGAAAATGACCTGCTTGTATACCCGAAAAGTTTGCATTTTATTAACACGTCTAAACCTTCCAGAAAAATTCACAAAAATTACAGTAACTAATAGACATGTTAAATATTCTCCTGCCAAAATTTGGGGTTCTCAGACCTTATAGTTAGTGAATTAACAATCATAGAAACTGACTAATTTCAGACTCAAAATTCCCAGATTTGACAACTAATCTTGTAAAAATCAAATGACCACTTTCCCGCCTTCAACGACCACAAGGCTTACATATGCAGAAAGTATACATCATAAAATTAGTTTTAGGCTTTGGAATCATGTAAATATCTATAGTATAACTCGATCTACGGTCCTTACAAATTGGTGTTACAACCTGTCCAGAAACTAAACACACCACAACCACTTCTATCATGTTAATCATGCATATAATTGTTTATACTTTTAACCCACATGTTTTTAAATCATCCTTAACTCCAGTTAACAGGTTATTAACAACTTTTATAGATTCTAATCCCTTTTAAAATCTGCAAATACGCCACATACAAAGCCGCAAACCCTAAATACAATTAAAGCCCTAATCGACCCCTTTAATTATTTCTAGGGCTTGTAATTATATTGAGTAATTAATGATTCATGTCTAATAATGATTATGCGTTTCTAGGGCTTGAATTATAGATTGGGTCGACATGGAGAAAAAGAAACTAAGGCTCGACATACAGATTAACAAGATTAGGTTTTATGTTATAAATGTCGAATAGCAATAGTATAGGACAAGGTGAGACTTGCAGGTACCTTAATGTCGAAACAAGAGATCAAGAAGAACAAGGAAAACGATTTGATCAACACACACCCTAACGAATCTGCTACAAAACTTGATTACCACAGCTTCAAAACCTTCTACTCTCTTTTATTTTTCTTTAGATACGGTATGGGGAGGGAGAAAAACAAGAAGCAGGATGTTATATGTTTAGTAAAAACGTGTGAAGTTAGGAGGAATGTCGTGTGTTTTGATAAGGCTAGGAGGGAACCATGCAATCTTCTAATATTAATAATGATTTGCTTATGTCTTGGTTCTTATCTAAAAAAAAAAAAAAAAAAAAAAAAAAAAAAAAAAAAAAAAAAACGCATGGCTATCTTAATAAGAGTGTGTGTCATTTGTTTTAACTATGTTAGGACTAGGATTAGGAAACATTTATTTTATTTAGGTAGTTTATAGTTTAGAACAAATATTACTAATGTGTAATTATGTCATAACATAAAGTTTTAAATATCATTTTTTTTATAATTCAACTTAGGTTATAATCATAATAGAAAATGAAAATGTTAATCAGATTTTTAGGGCATTACAATTTTTGTAAAAGTCAACGCTCGACTGAAGGCGCTCGACTGGGGACTGCTCAACTGACGGTGTACCTTTTAGCTTTGGAAAAGTAAAAAGGTGCATGGGAAATGTAAGTAAATCTTATAGCAAGATTTGGGTGTGTACTATATTTTTTTTACTTTCTCTTTTTCATCTTTATCAAAAAAAAAAAAAAAAAAAAAAAAAAAAAACGCATACAACTACACACACACCACACACATTGATCCGGTAATGCATTGATCAAAATCAAAATCATCGATTCTCCACAGACGTTAGCACGTTCGTCATCAAATATGGTGAGTGTTTTGCTTATGTCCTTCTTTACTATTTGTTGATAAGTTCTTATTAGGGTTTTTAGTATTTAAGCCAATTAAGTACTTAGTCATTTTGTTTTTCTTTTGTTACTGCTTATTATAAGTGCTTCTTAGGGTTTTCAGGTTCATTAAGTTTCTTGATTGATTATTTAAGTGCTTATGTTGATGAGGAATTATTTGGTACCTCTTTAAGGAGTCATTTAAGCCCGAAATCGTATTTATATGATCAAATATTGCCCTAAAATGTTTCTTTTTGCATTTTAGGTACTTGGGACGAAAAATCTGGAATTCGGCACATTTACGGCTTATTTGGACGAAAAAGTGAAGAAAATGATGAAGTCCCAAATTCTGTCAGACGGCGTCACACATTACAACGTGATGCCGTCACTTGCAAATGGAGATGGATTCTTGGCTCATAATTAACAAGAGACGCCTCAGTCAAATCTGAAGACCTTATAACCTGACGGCGTCAGGTGTATTTGAAGACCAAGATTTCGTGCAAAATTAACAAGAGATGGCCTAGAGCTTTTACTAAGGGGCGGCGTCAGAACATCACTTCATAGCGTAAGAGATCCTGAGTGACGCCGTCACAAGGCAACTTGGAGAAGACTAAACCCTAATTGGAAGCGAGCTGATGCCGTCACAATTGTAAATCTATATATACTTTCGCATGTTTTTCATAATTCGTGTAACACTTTGGAGAGGCAAATCCTAGACGATTTTTACTGCTTTTGTAAGGCTTTTACAGCCTTTGAAGTTCATGTTTCAATAGAGATAAGTTATTTCTTTGATCATTCAATATTTCTATGTATTGTTTGATTACTTGTTTATCTTGTCTTTACTTTAACATGCTAGCTTAAGTTTATAAGTGTTTGCTTAGATCTAATGAAACCTAGTTATTGATAATTGATTGTCATCTCTTGTTTAATTGATTGCCTCGCGTTAGGATAAGAAAACTGGCTAACTTCTTATATGTATTAGCTTGAACGTCATATAAAACGCAACCATAGAGTGCACTATTGGTTTTCCTCATTGTATTTATCGCGTGAATTGCGGCTTGTAGATCCTAGAAAACATAATAGACTTTAAGGGTTTTAGGGGAGACTAATGTTCATAGAGTTGGGGACTTCGGAACCTCCCCGCGACCAATAATAAGGAATACAATGCTTCAATTAAAACAAGGACATGACAATTCGACAAATCAGTAGGAGATAAGTAGGGAGTAAAGATGTCTAAGTAAACACTGTTTTTCCTATCATAAGAGTTACCACCAACTTATCTTTTCCGTTTATTTAGATTAATTTTAGTTTAATTATTAGTTTTTGGTTAGTTGACTAGCAACTAATTCCGCCCACTCTTCCAAAACCCGAGATTTTACCTACTTTCATAAAATATAAAAATAAAAAAAGAATCATCACTCACCTCTAGACCTATCTTGACATACACTTCGACCTTTCCTCAACTATTGCGAGACTATTCCCCTAGAGAACGATCAATCCCCCGGACTTTCCTATACTACACTACTACGGTTAGGTACACTGCCTAGAGGATTATAAAACTTCCCTTGTGAGGTCTTGCAAATCTCGCATCAATTTTTTGGCGACGTAGCCAAGGAATAGTTAATAGTTTAGGTTCGATTTCTATCTCGTTTAGGTCTACCCACGAGATTCCTATCAAGTGAGATTTTTTTGTTTTTCTTTTTATTAGCTTTCTGTTAGTGTATATTTTTCTTTGTGCCCTTTTTTTGTAAAACCATTTTCATTTGTCACCATGGCGGATGAAATTCCATTTAGATCATTAACAATAGAGGAACAATTATTTTACACGAATAGATTTGCTACTTGTTGTTCCAATGAATTTTTTAGTGATCTTAAAGATATCTAAGAGGAGATGGGGGTAAAGTTTGATAGGTTTAATGAATTATGTGCATGTGTCGCTTCTATTAAACATTCATTGTTAGGATCAACTCCTTTTAGTAAGACCATTTGGAAAGAATTTGAGGAAAGCTTCCTAAGCGTGAACCATAAGTTGAATGAATTGATGGGTTTGTATACATCACAAATTGAGGAAACAAATGAGGATGATTTATCCGACTATAGGTACCATGAGCAAGAGGACCTAGTTTCTAAGAACATGGAATCTGAATTGGACCAAGATTGTGAGATGGTTAGAGTTTAGCTACCTAGTCGCATGCGTGGGATAGATTTCACCAAAACATATGACACGCATGAGGAATCCTTTAGGCAAATGGAACATAGTAATCAAGTTATTGAGGAAGATTCTTATGAATTGAACTTAGAATTTGAAATGGCTAAAGAAGGATTTGAGATACTTAGGAGTGTATTTGGGTTAGATCCTACCAAAACACGTGACAAGCATATAGGTGATTTAGATATAATGGAGAATTAGGTGAAAACTTCAAGCCCACAAGTCCTACCCTCACTTGAGGAATATACACCGCCTGTGACTCACCCGGAAGAATTAGAAGAGACTATAGGAATCCCGATTAAGGTAGAACCCTTGAACCAAAGACAACTAGAGGAAATAGGTTTGAATACTTGTAGTCATAACATTTCTCTCTGTTCTACGGATGTTCCTAGCTTTGATGAACCGGAGCCTCAACCAAAACCATTACCTAACCTTCCATCCATAGATGTAAATTTAGAAATTGAAATAGGTCCGGATCCAACCATCAAACCATATAGTCCGGGTAGTTTTGGGATAAATGTAGTAGACTCTAAACCATGTGGAGTTAAAGCTAATATAGGAGTAAACCATGACCTTACATACTTGCATCACCCATTTATGATTGATCACAAGAAACATTATGGGTTTAAACTGGGTTTATTAGGTCAAGATGGATTTCTAACTAGGATTCTCTCGAAGTTGTTAAAAGATGATCCCTTTCTAGGAGAAAACTTTGATTTACCCAATGGCCTAAATGAATTAGGTAAGGTTATAAGATGAAAGAAGCACACCCTTTTGAGCATATAAATCATCCATCACTCTTCCCTCATGTAGCATATTTCCATCCTAATGGTGTGTATCGTTACTATTACCCGCACTAAAACTTAAGTGTAAGGAAGACCTCCCCTTTGCCCGTTAAATAAGGGTAGAGTCAGGCTCGAGACTCGAACAAAAAAAGCGCTTCTTGGGAGGCAACCCAAGCTTTTTAATTATTTGTTTGTTTGATTTTTATTTTTGATTGTGTCATATATATGTCTTAACATCATTGCTTAATCTTTCATGTTTCGAATAATTTGTGAAAATGCTTTATTTTGTTTTTAACTTCGTCTTAATTGCATATAAAGGTATTTTACAAAAAGATAAGTGTAGAGAAGATTATTTTTGAACGAATTTGAACATGAAAGTTAACAATGAATGATTAGCATATATTTGTGTGTTTGTTTGATTCAAATGCTTGTATCAAGTCACAATGAATGTTTTGCAGTTTTTCAGGTTTTAATACTCAAATTTTTCTAGAAATTTTCTAGAAACAAAATGCAAAAATACTGTCAGGTCATTCCTGACGGCGTCAGGTTTACAACCCGACGGTGTCAGGCACTGTAGCAGCACAGGAATCTGTAAACATTTATTTTGCAAGCATTATATCTTACTTTGATTTCTAGGATTTTGTTTTTATATATATAGTGTTTACCGCCGATTTTATGCGAGGTTTCGTGTTTGTTTTCTTAGTGAATTACAGGTTATATTGGACAAGAAGCTAAAAGACGAAGTATGATGTGCATTTATTGAAGTTTATTTTCTTGGAGGAGGATTTAAGCATATTTCACGTCGCCCATGCCGAGCAAATCAGGGGAGCATTAGTTTCTTTTATCTATTTTATTTTTCCCTTTGTCATAACTTTAATACTTTTCAAGAATATTGGGGACAATGTTCAATTTAAATGTAGGGAGGGTAAAATGGGATACCTTAGAAACTAGAACTTCGCTTGATATTTGTTTTGTTTTCTAGTAAATGTGTAATAAATTAAAAGAGATACTTGTTAGGGTAATTTTAGCACCAAATTTAATTTTTTTTACAACATATAGGAGTGAAATTTTTGTTTTAATAAGCGTCTTATGGATAGAAATTATATAGCTAGCACAAAAACCCTTCCACCCCAAAAATATGAGGTTCACCTTTAGATCTTTAGGAAAAAACTTTCACCTTTAATGCTTATAAGTGTACCGGTAGTATATAAATTCTAGAACTTGCATTTGTGATGCATCTCGAGATCGCTAGTGAGACTACATTCGTATAGTTAGGATTTACTAAATGATAAGAGGCATTAGGATAACCCTTGTTTTAAACCTGTTTTATAATTATATTGGCTACATAAGTCAAGTAATTTTTCCACACCTTTGCGATGTACTCATTTTTAGTAAACGATACCCCTAGTACACCCCTCAGAGCCTATCCTTTTCGCGGTTCTCGTGATATTTCGGTGGATTCTGAAATATTAATGAAGAGCATTGTTTAGAATCCACCCCCAAATGTACACCCAAATCGCCTTAGCCTACCTTGTATGCACTCATTTTTAGTGCATTATTGTTACAACATATGTGTTAAACCCTTTGTTAATTATCTAATTGGTTACATGGTTGCTAAGTCGAGTCATATCTTGTAAATACAGTTTTGGGACGATTGGGACTCATGGGTAAAGTACTAGTTGTTATGGAGTAATGGGGAAGAATGACATGTTGTTACCCCCATATGTGCGTTAATATTTAAAGTACTCCACGTGTTTTGATTTTCTTAATTCAGGTCGTTAGTTAGTTTTTATTTATGTAAAAGTTCAACTGTAGGGAGATTGCAAGTAATCCCTTTGTATGGATGTATTATTTTAGATGGTAGGGCAAGAGTGTATGAAAAAAAAAAGATAATTCCAAAAATGTCCCGGTTGCCCAAGGCGTGAGACTATCTATACGGAATCTTTTGTGTTTGCTTTTCTATACCAGGGCAACCAGTACTTTTTGGGCAACTAAAATCTGCAAGTGACAAGTGTGACTTTACGGATTACAAGGTAGGGCAACTTGTGTACTTTTGGGCAACTAGAGTAATTTTTGGGCAACTGGCGGCCTTCATGTCGGACAAGTGGCGGCATATGGTTGGCTAAATTTAAGTTGCCAAGGCAACTGGTCTAGAAAAGCAAAGACAAAAGATTCCGTCTAGATAGTCTCACGCCTTGGGCAACCGAGGCATTTTTGGAATTATCTGAAATATATATATATATATATATATATATATATATATATATATATATATATATATATATATATATATATATATATATTGGTTCTATGAAAAAAGTCACTTTGGTGGAAAAGTGAGAAAAGTGTGTAAATCACCCCCTCTCTTCCCACCTCCTTTTTTCCCCAACTACAAGGGTCTCATTGTAACATTTTATATTTTACAAGGTTTAATTCGTTCTTTTTTAATAATTACTTTATTCAATCATATATAACCCGGATTATAACTTCATTATTTGCAGCAACTTTCCCCAAATTCTCTCGATCTCTCCCTATAAAATCCAAATAGTAATTCGACTATTCTCCATGCATTCACACTGTTTTTTTCTCCATTCAATCGTTCCTAATCAGATGTCTCAGCTCGATCCTGAATGTAAGTGTTTTTAACTGTTTTTAGTATAACTTTTTAATTTTTGTTAGTTAATTTTGAAATCGAAGCTTATATATTTGATATTTAGCTGTTATATGAATCGTTTGTTGATTTTTTTTGATTTTTTGTTGGTAAATTTTCATTGTATTCTCAATTCTGTACCGATTTTTTTTTTTTTTTTTTTTTTTTTTTTTTTTTTTTTTTTTTTTTTTTTTTTTTTGTAATGTGATGTTTATAGTTTGTTACTTGATGTTTAGATTTAATTTTTAAGTTATTTTTAATTATTTTTGTTATTTTTGTGTATTAAAAAAAATGTATACTGATGCACTAATTTTATAGATTTTTTTTAGCTTTGATTATGATGTGTATGTGATTATAGTGTTTACATTATGCATATTTTAGTTTATTATGTTATCTGATTTTTTGTGATATTTTTAATTCATTATATTATGTATGCTGATATGCTATTTTTTGTTAGATTACATGTGTTTTTTGTTATTATTATGTTTAATGTTTTTTTGTTATTTTATAAAAAAATGTATACTGATGCACTAATTTTATATCTGATACATTTTACTTTTACTATTATATCTGATGCTATGATATTTTAATCATTCTGTTATATGTCTTGATGCACTGATTTGAATGATTATTGTATTTACGTATATTTTTTATATTTTACAGGTTTGATGTCAACTTGTAGTTTTACTTCTAGTTCTAGTGGTAGTTCGTCTGCTAATGGTGTTGTTCGTGATCCTGATGGTAGTATAGATGTTTCTAGTATTAGCGATGTGGTTTGTCGTTCTGATGATAGTGTAGAAACCTCTAGGAAATGGATTCCTGAAGTAGGTGATGCTCAGAAACCTAGCACAGGAACTGTTTTTGCTTCATTGAATCAGGCTTATAACTTCTATATGCATTATGCGAAATTAGCTGGGTTTGATATTAAGCTTGGGACGGAGTGTAGGGACGATTCTAGTGATATAAGTATCAAATACTTCAGTTGTAGGAAAAGTGGTAAGAAGAGATATTCAAAATATGATAAACATAAGTCGGATTATGAGGTTGACAAACGCAAGGGGAAAAGTAAGTGCGTTGAGAAAGGGAAAGGTAAATGCGTTGACGATTCTAGCGATGTTGTTGTTAAGAAGGCTTTTAGAAAAAATACTTCATGTAAGACTGATTGTTTGGCTTCTATGAGGGTTAGAAAGATTGAGGGAGATAGGTATGATGTTTATTGGTTTGTTGAGGAGCATAATCACCCTCTGGTGTCGCAACAGGACATGCTGTTTTTGATTAACTCATGGGAATTAGGTTACTCCAAACAACATTTCCTTATGCAAGTATCAAATTCTGACGTTGGACCAGTTAGGGCTTTTAAGCTAATGAAAGAAATTTATGGAGGGTTTGAAAACATTGGAGCGACTGTGGCTGATTGCAAGAACTTTAGACATGATATGAATCTGTTTATCGGGGACCATGACGCGCAGATGGCGGTTGAGAAGTTGCAAAACCTGGAAAAGCACTGTGAAGGTTTTTCTGTGGATTACTACATGGGAGAAGGTGATGCGTTGAGTGGTTTATTCTGGGCTGACAATGCTGCGAAGTTGAACTATAAGCGTCTTGGAGATATTATGTCTTTTGATGCCACGTTTAGATCGAACAAGTAATGTTTTTTGTCCTGACCTTTTTTTATATACACACTGATGCACCTTTTTGTTTAATACTGATGCACTTTTTAAACAACAATACAATTTTTTTTTTTCTTTTTTTCTTTTTTTTGCAGGTACAAGATGGTCTTTGTACCATTTACTGGTATAGATAACCACAACCATTCTGTGACATTTGGAGCTGGCATTCTTTCTGATGAGACTATATCTTCCTACAAGTGGTTGCTTCGTGCGTTCCAGAAGGCGTTTGTTACTGACCCACAGGTTGTTGTTACAGACCAGGATCCGTCGATGAAGCAAGCGATTGCTGATGTTTTCCCAAATGCTCGTCACCGTTTTTGTATGTGGCATATTATGCAGAAGCTCACGACTAAGGTATGTTTAGATTAATTATGTATATATATTAATTTTATAATAATGATATACTAGTATGCAACACTGATGTCCTAATATGTAACACTGATGCACTGGTATGTAACATTGCAACTGCTAATACATTGCTGTAAGTGATTCTCACTATATTTAGTTATGAGTTGTATTATATTGGTTACTCAGTTAGTGTTTGTTATGTAATTTGTGTACATTATATGCTTACTATATCATCGTTAGAAATGATTGATATTGCTCTTGGTAATTGTATGCTAATACCCCAAGGGCGGGCGAGATAGCAAATGTAATTGTTTGATAATAATTTTTGTATATGTAAACAAATAATGTTTAACTGTTAGAAGCTATAGTAATTGTTGGGTTAAAGAGGCTAATGTGATGATGGTATGCGTTTTTTGTTCCGTGTATCATGTATTAAAGTTTTTGAATTGTGGTTAGGTTTGAATGGATTACTTACAGCTTGCACTCATATATATAGGATCAATTTGTTTGCCTTTCACTTTGTATGTTGCCAATTTTCTCACCACAACAAACATTATCTCAAAGTAAAATGTTTTTTTTCAAAAGATGCAAAGGTAACAAAAATTATAACAATGATATCAGTTCATAGCTTTGTAATTGGTAATTGGTACTGATTTGTCATAGATTTGTAACAAAAATTATAATGATATCAGTTCATAGCTTTGGTAATTGGTAATGATATCAGTTCATAGCTTTGTAACAAAAAGTATACTGATTTGTCATAGCTTTGGTAATTGGTAATGATATCAGTTCATAGCTTTGTAACAAAAATTATAACAATATAGGATCGAATCAATTTATAGCTTTGTAATTGGTACTGATTTGTCATTATTGAGTTAATTTAATGATGGACACCACTGCTTTAGGGGAATAGATCAATAGTTTGCTAGACATGTGCAACTGATGCACTAATAAGTAACACTGATGCACTAATATGTAACACTGATGCACTTTTTTGTTTGCAGGTTGGTACATCTATTTGTAAAAACTCTTATTTCAAGCGAAGGCTCTGTGAGATAATTTGGAATGATCAGATCTCACCTAGTATATTTGAAGATGAGTGGGCCAGTATTATTGCTAATTTTGACCTAAGTGAGAATAAGTGGTTGTCTGATATATATGAAATGAGGGTTAGATGGATTCCAGCTTTTCTCCGAGATGAAGACATGTCTGGACTAATGCGTACGACTTCACGGTCTGAATCTGAGAACCATTTTTTTGGAAGATTTACCACTCCACACCTTACGTTAGTTGAGTTTCTTAGCCACTTTGATAGTGCTATGGATTCCCAGCGGTATTTACAGCGGAAGAATGACCACGAATCTCGTTATAAGACACCTGAATTCCGTATTGAATTGAAATTGGAGAGGGATGTTGCTGGGCTGTACACTTTGAGTGTGTTTTTTGATGTTCAAGATGAGCTTTTCTCTTCTATTACCCATTGCTTATCCGTCAACATTGAAAAGATTGGGTTGTTTGAAAAGTACTTTATTCGTGATACTGAGGTTAAAAAGTGGAAGGACAAGAATTCGTTTGAAGTTTATGAAGTATGTTTGATTATAAATTGATGCACCTTTTTTATTATTCAGATGCATTAATTTATTCTATAATATTTATACATTTCTATATTCAGATGCATTAATTGATTATAAATTGATACACCTTTTATTCTATATTCAGGTGTTGTATTCTTCGTCTGATATGAGTGTCACTTGTTCGTGCAAGCGTTTTGACCTTTTTGGGCTTCTATGTCGTCATATTTTTTACGTTTTGAGGATGAACAATGTGCAAGATTTTCCAAAGGAGTATGTTCTTGATAGGTGGTTAAAGACTCCGGATAGTATTTGTTTTGATGCTACTGTGAATGCTGCTGAGACAAGTTCATGTTCTGATGTTCGTGCAATTCGTCAGATTGTTGAAGATACTGTTGATAGGTTGATGCCGCTTAAAGACAAACTTGAGCTGTACCATTTGCATTTGTTGGATTTACTGGCTTCAGCTCGAGATGAGGTTCCTGTTGCTCTTAACAAGAATAAGGCTGACATTTTTTGCTCCATGCTTGGTGTCACTGAACTGTCTGATGTTGAGATACAAGTTCCCAGGCAATCGAAGAACAAAGGTACTGGTTCTCACTCAAGATGGAAGAACATGGATGAAATATTACGCAAAGAGGCTGAAGCATCAAAGAAGAGAAGAACTTGCTTTACTTGTGGAAAAGCTGAAGGTCACAACTCTAGAACCTGCCCGTACAAGGACATCATTAGTGGTAGCCGCAAAAGATCATCCCGTTCTACTCGTTCTGTTGATGTTGATTACCAGGAGTGATGCACCATTATGTTTCTGAGATGCAGGTTTTATGTAGTTGTTGAAACAAACATTCTTTTATTTTTTAGGACTTTTTGTTTGAATAATGAACTTCAGCAAAAACGAACAACAAAAGAGTAAGACTTGTTTTGTCTGATGGATTTTATTGAATTGTACTTTGGAGTTGATTTGGATTCAAGTCTGATGGATTTTATTGAATTGTACTTTGGAGTTGATTTGGATTTATGGAATTTTTATTTTTTTTAGGTTTATATATGATTGTATTTTTTTGATGCACCATTTTTTTATTATGTTACCATATATATGTTTTGCTGGATGTGTTGGTAAAAAAAGAAAACTCACAGAATCATCAATTATTATAAAGTTGATGCACCTTTTTTTTTTATCCTGTATTATAACATTACTACAAGATTCAGTTGGTTTAAATTGCTTACTTTTTGCATTCTGAGCTTATTTCTTATTTATGATTTCTTAATTATATTTATACTTCTTATTAGTTTATCTTTTAGATTCTTTTTAGCTTTTTTTTAGGTTTTCACATAAGCTTATTTAACCGTTATTGTTAGCTTTTTTAACCCTTATTAGTTGTATGCCTTTTGGGATTAATCTGTTAGCTAAGCTTATGTAAGTTTATGTTTTATATTTTTTAATTACTTTTGGGAGTAATCCATACTCTCCTAGTTATATATATATATAACTTGACACAACCTAATTAAACAAAACAGATGCACCAATTTATCAAATCAATTACAACTTACATACATACTGATCAAAAAATCAATTACAACTTAAAGATGTACAAGGTGATTCAAAACACAAAAGGATATATTCAAAACACAAATTTATGCAGAAGTCAAAGCTTGTTCAATGTTGACCTTTTGTAGTCAAACCAAATTTATCCAATATAATAAAATAAGCTACAGCTTATTTTCTAAGCATATAGTCTATCGAGTTTCCAAGCAGATGCTAACACTTCAGTTAAGTGAGACAAACAGGTTGCGCGATACACGTCATAATGTTCGGAAATTAAGTAAATCTAGTTCAAATGTAAGCTTATTACATCATATTGTTTTCTTTGATGTTTTTTATCAGAAAGTTCCATTTTGCCAAAAGCTTCTTTTCATTCTCGTCAAAGTACTTCAACACTCTTTTTTGCAGCTTTGGAAATGCAGCTTGTTGGAAATTTAGCTTCTGAGCGGCATTTAATTTTTTGAACTTCTCTGACTCCATATCTACCTGCTCCATTTTTTCGTTTATGAGGTTCATCAACATCTTCACGACGTACTTTTTTCGAAGGCTCGTAATTTGGCTGTTTTGCGCCAAACACTCTTTCTTGAATCCTGGGCTGAAATCCCTTTTTCTTCCGCAGAAAGTCTCCATATGTCGCATCAAGAATATTGCAGACCCGAATCGGTTTGCTCTTGTTTGATGCTCTAGCTTCATTATCTTTATCTTTGATTTAGCAATCTTTGCTGCACTGTGGTGGTTTACCGATTCCAGGTATGTTGCAAGTGCTTTTGTCTGTTAAACCTAACAAAATGTGAATGGTTTTTATACCTAACAAAACTGATATGAACACCAATGCCACAATGCATAACAGAACAATCTCATATATACATTCATCACCAACTATGCCTATCTTAATCTAAAGATCGCATTAAATTACAAAACCGCAAATAATTCGCAACGTAGACAGCAATAATGTCATCATACAGTAGCGTAAACTGTCATTACGCGTAAATTATCTTCATTTCCGACAAATCTAACTTACTTCATTAAATACATTTTAAATACAAACATATGCTATATAATCAAAACAGATGCACCAGTTAAACAATACAGATGCAACAATTAATGTACCTATTCTACTTTTTCAGTTAAACATATGCAATTTTTTATAAATACGATGTGCTAATTTCAAAACATTTATAAAACTTACCAACTTAAATGGAGTATCCCCGTATCTCCTATCAATGTCCTTGCTTTCATTATGGACGTTGTCGATGATATCAGCTTCCCATGTTTTTAAATTGTATACAATCAAATAGTAATGATTGTATTGATCTTGTGGAATTGTTATTGGGAAGAATATCTGTTTCGTATTCATTTTGTTATACACCATATATCATTTACTTGTACAATATTTCTAAATTTATATACTATCAACAAATAATAAAAAATATATATTACCAATTCAACATTGTCCAAGTTGTTTTTCATTGAATATTGAAGCACATCCTCCATCTTTTTCTTGAAATCTTCTTGATTCCGTGATAGCTTTAAAACACGAAACACGATTTATCGTATAAAAACATGTTAATACAGATGCACTAAAATGGAAATAAATGTATAATAAATAACCATGTGGATGCTATATCATATACTTCTGCCTAAATATTTTACTGATGTAATTTATCCCTTAAGTCTTTCATGAATTAAAATATATAAGGTCATAACTCTATAACCTCTATGTAACACTGATGCACTAATATGTAACACTTATTCACTAGTATGTAACACTGATGTACTAATATGTAATACCGATGCACTTTTTAGGCAATAGTATATGATTTTGGTTTACTTGTGTAATGTTAAATACATATTATATATATATATATATATATATATATATATATATATATATATATATATATATATATATATATATATATATATATATATATATCTTTTTCACCATCATGCCAGTTTTGCAGAAAATATATCGTTATGCCATCTTATTCTTCAATTTCTCATCATTGTTCAGGATTACGCTCCACACATCGATTGCGGCGCTTGCGACTTGTAGGGTTTGATACATGCTTTCAAATACGACCCTTGGAATCGACATGTCGGATGTTTTGAATACAATATCCCTATATTAATTCAAAATAAATATGCATTAACAACATTATTACGATGCATATATATATATATATATATATATATATATATATATATATATATATATATATATATATATATATATATATATATATATATATTATTTTAAATTTAGTAGTTTTAGCTTTACTTACATGGGAGGAAACATCTCGCTGAATATGCTATCAACGATAAATTTCTCAGAAGCTTGCAAGTGGCTGTTGATGTTAATTTTTCTCTTGACATATGGAGAAAGAAACACTTCAGTAGGTACAGTTGATCTTTTCCCTCTGAGTTTTGTTTCTTTCTGCATCCTACTTGCTTCTTCTGGTGTAATTACCCTTAATGGGACGGGACTATATATGGCTTCTTCTTCAGATGTTTCCTCTTGTTTCCCTTTAGCTTTATCAGTTTTAACAACTAAAGCTAGTTGTTTACCTTTAGCTGCATTAGATACTTCTTGATCTGGTGCATCATTATTTATTGCACCATATGTTTCCACCACCTCATCCACCATCTCATCCACCACCTCATTTTTCTCTGCTGGTCCATCAGCTTTTGTTTCATCAACTTTCTTGTCCAATCCCATCTCCCCGCTTTTCTGATTCCCTGTCCCCATCATTTTAGATGCTTCATTTTTCTCTTTTGTTTGAGTGATTGGTAGATTCATAACCTTTTCTAGATTTTCTTCATTTACTTTTTCTTCATTCAGCTCATCAGGTTGAAACTTGGTGGCGTTAAATCCATCTTGTTTCTTGATTCCACTGACCCACCTTTTTTCCCTTCATCCCTTGATGCATCAGATGCACTTTTTTCTTTTAAAACCGGTAACTGAACAGGTGGAAACCGTGTCAACTTTCCTTTATTCTTTAAGTTTCCAAGTATTTGGCTTAAAGTTCTCTTTCCACCTGTTACTGATTTTTTGTTATTATTCTTCTTCGTTGAACCTTCATCCCTTGATACATCAGATGCACTTTTTTCTTTCAACAACTCCACCTCTATTGATTTTTCAGTTGTTCCTTCTGATGCATCCTTCTCTTTGTCAACCCCTGCATCTTCGCCTTCTCTAACTTCATCAATACCCATTTGATTGCTTTTCACACCTTCATTCACTTCATCTTTTTCTTTGCCTACTGCATTTCTATCCATCATATCTTCTGGTGTTTCATTCACCAACTCCACCTCAAAAAAGTCGTCCGTGCTATTATCTTCTTGGGATATATGTGCGCCGCTTATATGTTCATCATCTTCTGGTATTGCTTTTTCTGTTTCAAGAGCAGCAGCGGCTTTCCTTGGTTTAAACGCTCCCATCAGCTTTTCATTTCTTGCCTTGATGAGTGCCTTGAAGTCATCGTCTTCCGGGTAGGAAATCGATGCCATTTCAAGCATCTCGTCTACCACTCCTTGTATAGCAATTGTTAGTGATAAAGCCTTGTGTATCTCTATATTCATCTCCTGTAAACAAACATATGCTATTAGTCAAATCAGATTCACTAATTAAACAAAACAGATGCACCAATTAAAACAAAACAGATGCACCAATTAAACAAAACAGATGCACCAATAAAACAAAACAGATGCACCAATGAAACAAAACAGATGCACTAATGAAACATCACAGATGCACCAATTAACACAAAATAGATTACAAACTTTTGATGCACATCAGATTACAAATATTCGTCAGAAACAAATATTCATCTACAAACCGCGTCTTACCTTAAACAAACATATGCTGTTATACCCACGATTCGCTACAACTTTCAAATATTAAATCCTAAAAGCTATGAAGTAAGCTAAAAACTAGGGCAGTGAACTAAATAAGATAAAAAGGATAAGAAGCAGTTCAATTAAGCTTTCTAATCTACAATAATCAGATTTAGTAAGCTAATAAGCTAAAATCTACACTCAAACTGGTAATGCTAAAATAATAATCCAAACAGCCCTAGTCCTACTTGCAGGCCAAAATGAAGTAACCAAATAAGCTCTAAAGACCTAAAGAAGCTAAAAAAACCTCAAGATAGTACTATAAGCTATAAGTAAACCAAAATTCAGACCTAAATTACTAAGGGATAAGCAGAAAATAAGCTGAGAAACTAGCTACATGGGACATATTCTAACTGATGCAGAGGAATTCAGTCCAGATAGCTTTTTTTTAAGCTTAAAAATAAGCCTTCAATAAGCTGAGATAAAGCATGAACTCAATCAAATAGTAAAGACCAATTAGCAATCTACTTAATAATTGAAAATGAAGCTTTAAGGAACACAAATAATCACTTAAATAAGACCTAGAAAACTTAGGACATAACAGACCTTACTAATAGCATTCTGATGCAGGCATTTAACATAAATGATCTCAACTTTTCCTAATCCTACTGAATGCAAACTAACTCTTGAATGTCTACTTAACTGACTATCATGAACCCAAAATTAGCAAAAACAAGGCCTACATCAACTTGATTCTATATTAAGCACTTATGCACAGATTTTAGCTTTAAACTTATAACATCTCACTTAAAACTATAAAAACCTAACTACATCAAATCGAAATAGAACAAACTAAATAAAAAACGATATAACAGATGTACCAATTAAATATAACGTAACAGATGCACCAATTAAACAGAACAGATGCACCAATTAAACATCACAGATGCACCAATTAGACATAACAGATGCATCAATTAAAACAAAATGGATTACAAACTTTTGATGCACATCAGATTACAAATATTCATCCAGGATTCGCTACAACTTTCAAATATTCATCAGAATCTAAACCGCGTCTTACCTTAAAAAGCACATCAGATTACAAACTTTTGATGCATACATTAAATCATAAATATCTTCGTAATACATTCAAATTGCATCAAATTCCACACAACTTTTAAGTCAAATATATATTACTCAATCCATAATTCATTCCACAAAACCTAACTACATCAAATCGAAATAGAAAAAAAAACCTAAATAAAAAACGATACTCCGTATAACAGATGTACCAATTAAACATAACATAACATATGCACCAATTAAACAGAACAGATGCACCAATTAAACATCACAGATGCACCAATTAAACATAACATATGCACTTATATTCTATAATAAAATGCTCCAACCAATGCACCTATTCTACTGATTCAATTTCGCATTAATTATACGTATCATATAGTGTAAATTTTATTTAAATATATATGAAATTATCTCAGCTGTTTTCTTTTTAAAGCTTTCTATCTCATCATTTCTCGATGAATTTTCCCCAATTTTAGAAATGAGATCATGCAAATCAACTCTTGGAGTGTAAACTTGTTGCATTATTTCCTCATGTCCATCCTCGAGTTGCTTTGCTGTAAATTTATTGATGAATTTTATTAAAAAAAATAAGTAAAATATTTAGAATATATGATAACTCGGATATGTTAATACTTTTTTATGCATTTTTTTGTATATATTACCTGGTAAAATTTCCTTGTTTTTTATTGCCTTCGTTGTAATCTTTCTTTTCTTCTTTGGTTCGACAAATTCCAAACCTTCTTTTATTGGCAGCTTTCCAAAACCACCCATTTTTATCTCTTGTTTTTCCCTCTTCTTCAATGTTTGTGTTTCCCATGCTTTAACAGCTGGGATTTCTTCATCAACTTTAACTTCCTCCGAAACAGTTGAATTTAGATACAAAAGCTACAAAAAATAAAAAATAAAAAATAAATGAATAAAGAAACATATTTCAAACAATCTGAATACTATCATTTTTTTGTACTTACCACCATCAACATAAGTGGCCCACCAAATCCTGTTGTGCTCTTGTATTCTCTTCTGGTTTTCTTCATCACTTCTAACAGGTACGTGCACCAATCCATATTTCTTATATCATCCTCCTTCTCAATGCTTTGCAAGAATCTTTGGTTAACCAACCCATTTTTTGTGCATTCCCCTACAATTGAGATAAATGCTACCAGGAAATTCAACTTGAATTCCTTTCCAACATGGTGTTAATACAACAATTTCTCTACTACCGCTTTCAAATAAAATCTTTCGTCTGGTTCTTCATACGTGTACCTCCAATCAAATATCAACGGGTACTCAGTTGTTGCAAATCGTACTTCTGTCACCTTCATCTCTCCCATTGGAATCCCTAGCATCTCATGTATCATCTTTGCTGTAATATGAATTGCTCGTCCGCCTTCCATTTTGATTGTACAGGTGTCCGGGTCAAAATTATTGAGCACCCAATACCCCAATTTTTTCGGCGTCGAGTTTATCTTGAATTTATCGTCGAGCAATGACCCAAAACCCATCTCATCTACATCCTTTTTTTGGGAAACCGTCAGCCTCTCTAAAATTTTTACCAAGTCTCGTGGAGAAGACCTAGATGTGATTTTTGGGAAAATCACTTTCGTTGCCTTTTCAATAGCTTCCTTGTCTATTTTCTGCTTCTTTTTCTTGTTTTCAGTCTGCTTATCTACTTTCCTTTTTTTTTTTTGTAGCGATTTTTTTCTTTCTTCTTTGGCTCATATTTGAGCCGCTGCTGACGTTGTACGTGCCTACATAAGAACACAGTGATAGTTAGTGATGCTGCAATTCTAACCACTGATGCACCAGAAAATATTCTAAACAGATGCACTAAAAACAAACATTGATGCACCAAAACAAACAATTTCATACGGATGCACCAAAAACAAACAAACATATGCCACAATACAAACACAAACAGATGCACCTAAAATATACAATTTTATACTTATGCCATAATATTATCTATATTCACTGATGCACCGAAACCATACGAAACGCATTATGTGACTATTAGCAATGATTCACTGAAGCAATTCAAAACATATGCTGAAATTCAAAACATATCCAAAACATACAACTAATACAACTAATATCAAAACATGATGTATTCAAAACATATGCTGAAATTCAAACTCCTACAGATACAGCAAAACCAAACAAGCATATGTTGCACTACAAACAGGTGCAATACAAACATTTGCATTACAAACAAACAGATGCAGTAATATTAATTATTAAGATGCACCTAAACCAAATAAAACACAAGCATATGTTGCAATACAAACAGGTGCAATACAAATATTTGCAATACAAACAGGGTCTATAAAGATGTACCAAAACCAAAAAAAAGCATATGTTGCAATACAAACAGGTTCAATACAAACATTTGCAATACAATCAAACAGATGTTGTAATATTGTAGCCTATTCATGATCATATAACACACAAACAATGGAGATTAGGTCGAATTAAAGTGGCGGTTTAGAGAGAGAAAGAAAGTGGGAACTTAGAGAGAGAAAGAGAACATGTATTATGTGAAAATATGAAGGATTTCCAACCCTCTCCCTAGGTGGAGAGGGGTATTTATACTAGATACTATTGTTACCCCGAGTGGGCTGTAGAGCGAGCTGACAGTGGGTAAAGACCCGACCCACTCCACAAGTTCTATATTAACTAAACTATTACTAATATTACTGATATTTCTACGAGCTAGTTAATGCTAACAGATACTCGGGGTGACCGAGTCTTCACATGAATATTTATATTCCTAACAATCTCCCCCTAAGGGAGGTCACCCCGGAAATAATATTTCGAATTCTAGCATTCTATCATGTGATCTTGACTTCATAGCTCGTAGTCTTTGATTCTTCAAATTCATTGGTCTTTGTACATTCAGCAGTGATCTTTTGATGACTGTTCTTCTGTCTTGGATGATCTTTGGTGATTCTTTGATGTTATCATCCAACGTATGTTTCGAAGTCATCTTCTAGCATTATGTCTCCATGTGATGTTGTGATCTTTGGGTTGACATGCTCACACTTTTCTGAATCATGATTTTCAGCATCAGAGTTGCGGAAGCAGTGTTGAAGGTCTTTTAGATATCATGATTTCGTTGATTATGATGATGATGGTGTGGTGTGAGCATGTGGTGATGGATTGGCATCTTGTTCAGCAATCAGCTACAATTGCAATCAGCTACAACCGCAATCAGCTACAACCGCCAGGTGTTCCTGCATACGACAGTTAGCAATAAAACTTCTGGTACTTACAGGTTCAGACTTCGAGATTGTTAACAACATAGTGTGAAAACTCTCTCTAATCCTTACCAAGGCCGTTCCTAAATCGGAAACCTACAGAGGGCTTTAAAGATCTACCGTAGTAAATCAACGATTAGGTGAGTCACTGGAGTTCACTCCACGACTGTAGACCGTTTGAAACCGCCGCGACCACTAAGTGTAATCCAAAAGGAATTACCAAAGTGACCTGCTTTCAGGGCTGTTTGATGTTGACCCTGGCAGGAATTTCCATTCAATCACTAAGAACTACATTTGTAAATTCCCTCATAAATGTTCTGGCAGATTGCTAAGATCTGCGTAGGAATCATAAGTTTACATCTGGTGTCCTTAATGTTGAACAACCAGTGTAGGAGTAACACGTGTTCCTATGAGATCTTATGATGCATCTCGTGGCTCTAGACTCGATAAGTGCATTTTTGGTGGTCGGAGACTGGAGCGGTGTCTCCTGTTTCAATATCAACATAACTCGTAATGAGCGGTCGATAGATTATGCAGGGTTCCCCGTGAGAATGAAACAAGTCCTTTTAAGAGAACTTGAGTGGCTTAGAAGGTTTAGTGCAGTGCGTCACTGGGTCCATGACGTATTGTCTTCAATACCGGTGTTACCTTAGTAACCACCAGTAGCATATTAATTGAACCCGGTTTCTGCTCTAAGGTTGAATAATTGGAGGGCTATTTCTTTTCACCATTTCTCATTTCATTTCTTTTTAATTCTTCAACCCCTTCTTTCTCCTTTCTCATATTACTCCTTTTTTCATGATCATACCTAAGGACTTTCTAATACTAACTATTCGGCATTGTCCCTGGGTAGATCCCTCTGGCTCTGGCGGATCATAGGACGGTTTTCCTAACCTTAGCCATCTTATAACACCATGACTATCCTATGTTGCCGTAAACCAAAATCCTTGAAAAATCTCTCAAAATGTTCATGATTATGAAACACATTTTGCTAACACTTTGAGAGTTTTATAATTTTCAAAGGCTCCCCCTTAACATGTGCTCATATGTTTTAATTTAAAATTTGCACATGTTGGGTAGAGATTGCACTTTTTGAATTGATCCACTTTCAGTGAACATGACCGATTCGAGACACGCTTACATCACTAGTTAGACTAGCTTGAAATTATTACCCGGCCTGGTCACATCCACAGAAAGTTTCTCGAAACGGTACACTCTACTCAGATACGTCCTCTTCGAGACACGCTTACATCACTGGTTAGACCAGCTTGAAATTATTACCCGACCAGGACGCATCCTTTCGATTAATGACAGTTTATGTTTCGTCAATTCGTTGGTGAAGTGTGAGTCACGCTCACATGATATGCCATATCCTATTTGTCACCACCAACCATTTGCTCCCCCTCAATATGTGCATCAATATACGAAAGAGTTTAGCACATATGGAAGAGCTTACATTTAGGTCCAAAACATCACATTTTTATCAGATTTCATATTTAAATCACATTCTCTCCCCCGATCAAAAATTTCAAACCTTTTGAGATTTGTGATCCTAATTGATTTAAATATGTTTAGAATAATTAGGGAGAAAATGTGGTCAGGTTTTAATGTTCAATCTGATTATGGAGCATACTTTGCTCCCCCTTAAACCATGAGAGAGTGTCACTGCTGATGTTGCACAATGCTTAAAAAGGTGTCAAAATTTTGAACAGATACTCTCCCCCTCAATTAATGACCCGTTTTCTATTTAAAGAGCTGTAGTCATTCAATTGAGTGTCAAGTATTTGTGAAAATTTAAGTCCAGTTACCACCTTGTGAAACACCAAAACTCTCCTGAATAATCATAGAACGGAAAGAGTTTTTTGGTGCAAAGAAGACTTCTCTTCTTATACCAGAAATGATGTACTGAATTGTACATCAGATCGAAGAAACATAGATATAAAATAATCCATGCCCAGGTGAACATCACCCAGTTGGAGAAACAATTATCTTTTTGGCAACATGCTTTCCCCATAGTACAGCGCGGGTTGCAGTATGAAGTAACTGCAAGCCATTTAGACATGTTTTAACTGGTTAGTATAACTTCTGCTAGAGCTTCATTTAAAGACCCGTGTCATTATTGAATGACATTTCTAGGTCCGTAAATTTTATCGATAAACAGAAGACATGCCTAGAAGAACTATTTTTGGTATTTCTATTTTTCTGATTTGTAGGGCTTTTATAGGTTTTATATTTTTCTATTTTCTTTTTGGTTTAAGATATATACACGAATATACAAGGATATGTGAATCCAATCCTTTACTCCTCCTTTTTCTTCTTGAAGACATTTGAGTGTTTCAGGTGTCAAGCTCTTCATACCAAGACGAGGGAGAATAAATTGAAACCGTTCTCTCGGAAGTGCCTTGGTGAAGATGTCAGCCAACTGAAACTCCGTCCTCACGAAGTATAATTCAACAATCCCCTTTTCAACCTGTTCCCTTATGAAGTGATGCCTGATATCGATGTGCTTCGACCGGGAGTGTTGGACATTGTTACAACAAAGAGCAATAGCGCTTTTGTTGTCACAATACAGAGGAATCTTGTTGTATGCAAAGCCATAGTCTGAAAGTTGTGATCTCATCCATAGGATTTGAGCACAGCAAGCAGACATAGCAATGTACTCGGCTTCTGTAGAAGATATAGAAGTGCTCATCTGCTTTTTAGAAGACCAACTAACCAAATTTTCCCCCAAAAACTGAGCTCCCCCCGAAGTATTTTGACGAGTATCTTGACACCCAGCATGATCAGCATCAGCATAAGCCGTGAGTTCCATTGCAGTGTCCTTAGGATACCAGAGACCCATATGAACAGTGCCTTGAAGATATCTGAAGACTCTTTTCACTGCTTCCAGATGCTTTTTGGTAGGCTTGGATTGGTACCGAGCGCACATACATACTGCGAACAGAAGATCAGGTCTACTAGCAGTGAGATACATCAAGGATCCAATCATACTTCTATACTTTGTTCGATCAACCGGGATCCCAGAGAGGTCTTCATCCAGCTTTGATCTTTCAACCATGGGAGTGTCAACAGAATCACTTGAATCAAATCCAAACTTCTTCAAAATTTCGTATGCATATTTGGATTGATTAATGAAGATGCCTCCGGGACTTTGAGAGATTTGCAGACCTAAGAAAAACGACATTTGTCCCATCATCGACATCTGGAACTTAGAACTCATCTCCTTTGAAAACCGATCACATTCACTAGGATCAGAAGAGGCAAAAATAATGTCATCTACATATATCTGAACGTGAAGTGGATGTTTGCCCGCCTTCCTGGTGAATAGTATGGGATCAACAACACCCTTGGAAAATCCGTTTGCAAGAAGGAACTTGGACAGCGTGTCATACCATGCTCTAGGTGCCTGCTTCAAGCCATAGAGGGCCTTCTTCAAGTGATAGACATGAGTGGGATGATCAGCGTCCACAAATCCTTTTGGTTGACTCACATAGACTTCCTCCTATAAGTCACCATTCAAGAAAGTTGTCTTAACATCCATCTGGTAGACTATCATATTTTGCCAAGCAGCATTTGCGAGAAAGATTCTAATGGCTTCAATTCGTGCAACCAGAGCAAAAGATTCTTCAAAGTCTATGCCCTCTTCTTGTCGATACCCTTTTGCAACTAGCCGTGCCTTGTTCTTCAGAACATCACCATGCTCATCAAGTTTCACCTTGAAGATCCACTTTAGAGCAATGATCATTGCACACTCTAGAGGAGGCACTAATTCCCATACTTCAAGTCGATCAAATTCATGAATTTCATCTTGCATAGCGTTGAACCAGCAGTCTTTGGACATTGCTTCTTTAGCATCTTTTGGCTCAACTTTGGATAGTACGAAATTGAAGAAACACCACAGTGCATCGGTGGCAAGTTGTTTTCGTGTAGATACCGGACGCGAAGGATTACCAATGATGTTGTCAATTGGATGATCATTGGTCCATTTTCTGAGATGATCATGGGGTTGAGGGTTTTGAACTGATGTTGCCGTGTTTTGATCTTCTGAAGAAGATGTATTAGTTGAAGACTCAGGAGCAAATATGTTCTCAAACGGAACATCATCAACAGGAGCAAAAGGATTAACTTCAAAAGAATTGTTTTCTACAGAACCTTGCTGTACTGAAGAAGACTGAATATTTGCTGATGAGGGCGATTGACTGGCAGGTGGAGCATCTTGACTGATTGATACAGATACAGATGGACCTTCTGAGTTCTGTGGAATTTGAGCATCAGCAACAGGAGGTACAGGTGGAACTTCCGTAGTGGTATTTATTGTTGGTGGCTCAAAATATTCGTCAAACATCGAATCAAATAACTTCTTCAATTCTTCACTGGTGGGAGGTACATAAGGAACTGTAGGCGTGGGATTCTGTACAAGACCTGAACTAATTGGTCCAGGTGTCAATAGATTAGGTGTGGGTCCAGAACTGGTTTGTTCAGGAGCCGTTTGCTCAGTCAGCTCATCAAATGTAACGTGAATAGTTTCCATGATTTGTCGGGTTCTCTTGTTGTAGATTCTATACCCCTTGCGATCTGGTGCATACCCAACGAAGAAACCTACGTCTGCTTTAGCTTTTAGCTTTCCCGAATCTTGACCATCATTTGTCGGATAGCACAAAGCACCGAACACACGAAGAAAGGAAAGATCTGGTTTCTTCCTTTTGTTGTGAAGAGTGTGTATCAAGGAACGATTTTGGGTGTAACATGCAGTAGCAATTGCTTCTGCCCAAAGAAACATCGGAGCCTTAGAATATATTAGCATAGTTCTTGCAGCTTCCACTAGAGTACGATTTCGTCTTTCAACAACACCGTTTTGCTGAGGAGTGCGTGCAACACTTTTCTGATGAGTTATGCGAATATCTTCATAAAATTGTCTGATTTGTTGGTTAACAAACTCAGTTCCATTGTCCGTCCGGATGATTCTGATAGCCTTACCTGTAACTGGTTGATTAGTTTAATGATAACCTCTGGAGTCTCATCCTTGGTTCTCAAAAACTTTACCCATGTAAACCGAGAGTAGTCGTCGACTACCACCAGAACATACTTCTTTCCATTGATACTCTGCACTCTCATTGGTCCGCACAGATCCATGTGAAAGGTGTGAAGAACTTTGTTGATGCAAATAATGTTCTAAAAACGTTATTTATATCTTTCGATTACTTCACGTTTTGAGGATGACAAAATGTGAACTCACGTTACGTTAAAATTAACGTTAACAAGTTTTTAATCGGAAGATCCCGTTTCTACGCAAATCACTCTTGAACAAAGTTACAACTTGGACTAGTGATCAAAGAAGTGAATTCATGTTTTGAAAATTCACATTTTAAATGGGACAAAACATTTTTTCAAAAATACACATGACAAATTATTTTTGAAATATTAAGAAATGTTTTAATGGAAAAATAAGTTTGAAAATCACAACAGCTATTTTTCCCCCCAAAATCAACTCCAACCTTCCCCAAATAAGTTTTCACCAGAAAAGACAAAATTTGGAGCGTCCTAGTCTACCACGGCTCCACGGTACCGTTAAATTTAACGGAGCCGTGGGTCATTTAGTGGAATCGTCCGTACCATTTTGAATTCTAACGTTCAGATTTTCTTTGCCTATAAATACCCACCTCTTTCACAGTTTTAGGCACCCTTCACACACAGAAAAATCCCTTAGTTAAATCCTCTCACACCTTTCACTTCTTAGGGTCATTTAGATTAGTTTTTCTTTGTTTCAAGAGTGATCCAATCATCCTTCAAGTGATCCTCTTCGTACCTCTTCACTAGCAAGAGAAGAACACAAGTATCCAAGTTGATACAAGGTGTTGTCATCCCTCTTCATTAGCAAGAGAAGAACTCAAGTAATCAAGAAGATACTAGAGTTGTAGTTGATAGGTTTTTGTAACACTTGTTACAACCTTGTTGCATCTTAGCATACATCAAGTATATTTCCTTTTTGTGAGTGAGAGTGAAGATCAAGTGTGATATATAGAGATAGTGAACATCTCTTGAAGCCATTGGGCTTGTGTGATTGATCAAGAAGATCAAGGGTCATTAGGTTAGTGTTAGTTGAGTAGAGTGAAGTGAGTGTTGATCATAGTGATCATGTTGAGATCTTGGTGATCTCTTGAAGCCATTGGGCTTGTGTGTTTGGTCATGTGGACCTTGGTAGATTGGTGCTAGCTAAGATTAGCACTCGACATCTAGCTTAGTGTCGGAAATAGGATAAGCGACGTGTACGGTTTTCTCCGCCTTAAGGGAGGTTGTTGACACAGTGCTTGAAACTCTCGAGTGTGGTACTCGGGGAGTGGAGTAGGGCGAAGAAGAGCTTCGTAGCCGAACCACTATAAATCCTCTGTCTCAGTTTGATCTTTCTAACTCTACTCTTTACTTTTATTTGTTATTATTACTTAGCTTAGTGTGTAGTTCATATTGGTGTTGATTGATTACACATAGAGTTCGAATCAAAGTTTTCAATAACCAACTTTTTAAAACAAGATTTTTAAAAGAAGTTTTTAAACCGGTAAACTATTCAACCCCCCTTCTAGTTTCCCACAAACTTCCATGATGGTATTGATGGTTTTGGGTTTGTGAGTATGTTTCTTACTTTTGCCCAATTGGCATGCAGAACAAAGATGATCTTTCTCAAATTTTAATCTGGGCATGCCTCGTACAAGATCCTTGCGAGACAAGTCATTTATGGTGCCGAAGTTCAAGTGATTCAAACGACGGTGCCAAAGCCATGATTTAGTCTTCGAGGCCTTTGAAAGCAAGCATATAGGTGAGGACCTCATCATTTCTTCAATTGAGATGGTGTATAAATTGGTACCACGACTACCTTTAAGAAGATCAACACCATCCAACTCTCTAACGAAACAAGTGTGTTTTCTGAAAGCAACTTCAAGATCGGAGTCACAAAATTGACCAACAGAAAACAGGTTATGTCCTAGTCCTTCCACATAGTATACTTGGGAAATTACACTCTCCCCAAACACATAATCTTCGTAACCCATAATTGCCCCAAAATGGTCGTTCCCAAATCTAACTGTCCCAATAAACTTTTTCACGAAATTCTTGAGCCGTGAGCGATCCCAGTCATATGTTTTGAGCAGCCTGAGTCCAAATACCAAAGGACGATTTGTACGACCTGGATTTGAAAACAGACAACGATGGATAACTGAAAAATATGGATCCCCACGTATAGCTGGGGTCCGTTTGGTTAGCACACACAAATTCTGGAACTACAAGTTTCATAGATGCAACTGTATTTACAGTGGAAATTACACTAGAAGAAGCAATTGACCTAGTAGTAGGGCATTGTGTCACTAAAGGCAACATTCGACCAGTTGGTCTCCATTCCTTAACCTTCACTACTTTATGGTTATTCAATTTAGTTAAAGGGCACTGATCTCCTAAAGTGAGCTTTCTTCCAGTGGGTCTCCATTGATACCCGACATTTGCAAACGTTTTTCCTGTTGCCTTCCAAACTTTCTTACTTGTTTCAGTTCTCCTAACATTCTTAACATGAGGTTGTACAGGAGACATCAAAAATGACACAACACAATCATCATGATTAGCAGAAATTAATCATTCGTTACATGTTTTACAGACAGCATTAGCATTCGAATTAATTACAGTACTTTTGATACTAGAATCAACACGATTCATTCTACTCATTGCAAACTTATTGTTCCTAAGTTGGGCTTCTACTTTCTTCTCATGACCACTCTTAGCCGGTGCAGTCCTATCTTTCCTTGCATTGCCTCTAGGCTTTGACCCGCTAGCTTTGGTGTCACATTTTACTCCTGTAGAAGTAATGATGGGAACATTAGTTTATTTTACTGTCATTTGCTTTCCTGACTTTGATGTGCTGGGTTCTGATGTTCTCAGTGGTAGATCAAAGGTTACTTGCTTGTTTTTAGTCATAGATGATGATGCAACAAATCTATCTCTTTTGTTATCAATCTTAGGGCCAGTGTCAATGACGTACTCTAAAAATTTCTGATACCTTTTAGTGAGGAAGCAGGCATCCACAACTGCTTTATCAAGTGGTTTTTCTATCCTATCCTCCTCTACAATCTCACGAAGTATATCCAGGCTATCCTTAAGGTGATTAAGATAAATTTGATGGGCAGACCTATTGTTCCTAAGGGGAATTGGAATAGGCACAACATCAACATCATACTTTCTAACAACAGAAGCCTTTGGAGCAACCTTATCACAAGTGTCAATTGGCATTTTTCCTTTCACCTGAGTCTTAAGATTCTCAATTTCATTTAACAAAGAAGTTATTTTTTCATTATGACTGTTTCGTGTGACTTTATATGAGTCATATAACTCTTTGTAATGTTGTTTGATTTTTGAATTTTCAGCTCGAAAACACTCATTTTCACCATGTAACTTATTGATAGTGTCCTGATAGTGAAAATTCTGAGAATCCAAAGACGATGGTTTATTGGTGCCAATTGCTTCACTCTTATTTGACTTTAATTGGGCAATTTGAGCCCTTAACTGTCGAATCGTGTTAGTGTGAGCTTGAATTTTTTCATCACGTTTACTCAATTCAAAATATGTATCAAATTCAGGAGCATCCAGAGATGTCTTGGCATTTGATATTTTACATTTTTCTTCTAACTGTTGATATTTTAATTGTAAATTAAGATAATCAACTTCTAGTTTTGAAAAACGCTTGACCATGTTATCATGGTCATCATTTTGAATTTTCTCTTGTAGTTTCAAATTCTCCCCCTCAAGCTCAACAACACGATTCTAGGTAACATTCAATGCAATAGAATACTCATGAAATTGACAGGCAGTTAAAGCATAATCAGTGGCAGTGTAAAATATATCCTGTGCAATACATCTAGCAATCAAATTCTCATTGGTGATGAGAATGTTCTTTCTCTCGATCTCCCGGCTCTTAAGTTCTATCGCATTTTGAGCTACCTCATTTTCCATATCTTTAAATATTACTTTCATTTCATTTACTTCAGTTTCAAGAGCGTTTTGCAATCCCTCAAACTGTTCCTTGAGTAATTTAAAGAATGGAATGACCTCAGTTAAGTAACACCTTTTTGTCTGTTCAAAACCCCTTTCCCCCTCAGTAATTCCGGTTGGTGTAATTCTCTTCTTACATGTTTTATCAAAATCAGCAAATAGTTGACAAAGTACATATATGCTAATTAAGGTTTTACATTTAGTAGGAAGAGTCAAAGGGACCAAATGCCTAGGTGTATTGGGAGGATACACCGTCGCAGCTGCAATTTTCCTAAGGGATGGAGTTTTGGCTTCAAGCTCATCGGCCTTTCTCTTTTCCATATCTATAGACCAAAATATTTGTTCAGGCGTTAACTTCTTTTGAGGTGCAAACACAGTCAATCGATTCTCCTCATAATAATCATGGGGTTTGACTATTATTCGATTGGCTATGCATTTGGGATCCTTCATTTTCTCATTTATTCTTTCTCTATTTCTCACATCTATCTCATCACTCTCTTCTAAGGATGAAACAACAGGTGGGGCATGACCAGGCATAATCATCACATTGGCATCATATAAGGCAGGTTGGGTCACTTTAGCTTTCCTAAGGAGAGCTAATTTAGGTTCACCTACATTACTTACACTATGCTTATCACACAACTTTTTGTGCTTTTGAAGCATTTGAACCGTTTGTCAAGATTGGTCTTGCGTGTACAACTTATTTTCAAGCTTATTCTTTAAGATTTTAAGTCTTGAGAAATCATTTAAGAGTTGTGTTTCTTTTTCCTTGAAATCTTGTTTTAGTGTATTTACATGCTCTAGGGCCTCCTGTTTTTGTTTAACAGTCTGATCCAGCTATTTTTGTAAAGAATTCAACTCTTGTTTTAATGTTTCCTCCCTTAAGTTACGCTCAGTTATAAGTGTACGCATTTGACTATCCATTTTCTGCTCACGTTCAGTTAGTTCAAATTTAGCACGTTGTTCATAAATTGCCACCTGATCTTTATATATGTTTAGTCTAGTGGTCAAGGGGTCATCAGGGACAAACTCAGTGTTTTCATGCCACTCATAAATTGCCACCTGATCTTTATATATGCATTATCTACAACACAAACAATATTTTCAACAAAAGATGCACTACCTTGTACATCAGACACGTTGTTATGATTCACATATTGTTCATATGGAATAATATTACTATTTCCCATGTCAACAGTATCTGAATCAACCCCATCTGTCTGTTGTACTTCGTTGGGAATCTTTTGTTTATCAACCACGTCATATGTGTCATAAAGCTTTAGTACCTCAGAAATCGCAGATGCAGTGGAGGAACCAGCTTGTTGAGGTGATGAGACAACAGAGGACAGATTAGCCATGAAGATTGTTTGAGCTGTTGGTTCATCATCCACATCAGAGTCAAAAGCATCACAATCATCTGCTTTGAAAATGTTGGGATCATTAAGTGCAAGGTCCTGAACTGGCTGTTCGTCCACATCGGCATCAAAAGTATTTCCCCCATCGCCAGCAAGAAACAACATTTCTTCTTCATCCAACACCGCTCCACTCTCTTGAGCCTGCATCAACAACATCTTGTCCTTGAAATAGTCTGAGTTCTGAGGAATTTTTTGGTTGATTGCAGTTTCTGGCAATGTGTCCAAGTCCACCACAGTTATAACACTTAGTCTGTTTCCCCTGCCCCTGATTTGCATTCCCTACTCTGATCTGCACATTACCTCGACCCATGTTCCTTTGATTCAAGTTTTGCCTCCCCTGAACATTTTGAACTACAATTCTTCCATCCTCCACCGTTGCCAGATTGTGTGGGTTTGATGAGGTTCTGAGTTGATTGTTAGTCTGAGGGAGTGTAGCCTTAAATTGTTGAACAAGTAAGGACACTTGGTTGGTAAGGTTATCAATCATTTTGTCGGTGTGAGTGTAACCTGAATCCAGTTGTGGACTCATAGCAGATGGTGATGAATAGGGATGGTGATAAGCTTGGTCAGATGACAATTGGTTGATTGGCTGAGCACTTGCAACAAATGCCAGTGGATCATTTGATGCAGTTGGATTGAGTTTTTCTCTCAACAGACGATCATAAGCAGCATGTTTCTCATGTTGTTGTAGATAGGCATACAACTGTTCATAGTTTTTTTTCTCTCATACCTTTGTTGAGTTTTACTGCAGTAACAAATTTGTCCCATTCTGGAGTCATATTGTTTACAAACTTTGAGTTAAGTTGGATGTTGGGCATATTCATTCTGATGATCCTCATGTCATTTACCAACTTATGAAATCTCACATAGTAGTCTGTAATGTTCTCACCAGGGTTCATCTTAAAATGCTCGAACTCATTATACAGTTGTGACTCACGATCTTCCTTTGTGAGTTTTGATCCAGCCAGCAACATTTTTACATTGTCCCATACTGCTTTTGCTTCAGTGTTGAAGTTGATGAGTTTGTAAACATCTTTGGGCAGACCTTGAATGACAATGTTTGAGGCTCTAATATCTGCATCATACCTCTTCTTTTCTTCCTCATTGAGATCATTGTAAGTTCGAGGCCTGTCGATTCCCAAAGTGACAGTTCCGTCATCACCAGTAGTAACAACATCTCTGGTGGTGCCCATCTAAAATGGTCCTTCATCAATGGATTTGAGAATATTAAATCCATTTTCTTTGCCCAAGCAGTAAAGTCGTATTCGTTGTGCCCACGACTCATAGTCCATCCTATCAACCATAGGAGGACGGGTATCGGACCCAGCTGCTTGAATGTCATCAGATGCAGTGCTTGGTATGGTTGCCATACTGTATACGGGATTTTACAATTCTTGAGATTTATACCGAGAAATGAGTTCTTTCGCGGGATTTTACAAAATTCAAGAACAAACCGCAATTCCAAAACCAATGAAGTGCAATTCAAACAGTAAGTATCAAACCGCTAAAACCCTAGGTAAACCGCTAATATCTAACCGTTAAACCTGAAGACCAAACCGCTATATCTAAACCGCTGACACACACAACAAACCGCTAAGTCAAACCGCAATTCCTGAATACCAAACCGCTATTCTCAAACCGCAGTAATTAACCCAACTGCTATGATCAAACCGCTGAAACCAGAACCGCGAAGACCTAAACCGCTGAAGATTAAACCGCTGAGAGCTAAACCGCTGAAACTAGAACTGCTAAGACCTAAACCGCTGAAGATTTAAACCGCTGAGAGTTAAACCGCTGAGACCAGAATCGCTAAGACTCAACCCGCTAACAGTCAAACCGCAACAGCTAAACGACAAATCGCTACCTGAAAAACACCTCAAACCGCTACAATAATAGGACAAAAATGTCACTTTCCGTACATTTTGTCTTGTTTCCCATTATGGATAAGTTCCAAACCGCTGTTTACCAAACCGCTACTTAGAATTACCCGAATAACACAAAACACTACGAGGAATCCTTCACCGAGAGTCAAACCGCTTCGATGAACACTCTTCCGAAAGCCAAACCGCTGCCAAGAAACCCTTCAAATCTTCCACAAAGACGCACTAACCAAGTTGTATGTTATCAAGGAAGATGTAAAACAGTTCTATGAACACAAAAGTACAAATTTTCATCATATTTAACCACAAACAAAGATTAAACGAGGGTTTTTCTTCACTATTTTATACGAACTAAAAACAACCAAAAATCCACACCACGAATCTGAATATGCTCTTACACGAACCTAACCATGGCTCTTGATACCATTTGTAGTATATTCATGATCATATAACACACAAACAATGGAGATTAGGTCGAATTAAAGTGGCAGTTTAGAGAGAGAAAGAAAGTGGGAACTTAGAGAGAGAAATAGAACATGTATTATGTGAAAATATGAAGGAGTTCCAACCCTCTCCCTAGGTGGAGAGGGGTATTTATACTAGATACTATTATTGCCCCGAGTGGGCTGTGGAGCAAGCTGACAGTGGGTAAAGACCCGACCCACTCCACAAGTTCTATATTAACTAAACTATTACTAATATTACTGATATTTCTACGAGCTAGTTAAAGCTAACAGATACTCGGGGTGACCGAGTCTTCACATGAATATTTATATTCCTAACAAATATTAATTATTAAGATGCACCTAAACCAAATAAAATAAACATATACAAATAAAAAAATGTTTCCATTTGATTCAATAAGAAATGTATATACATATTAACCATTCAACAATAATATACATACTATATGTACACATATGAAAATTACAGTGTATGCGTATGTAATAATTTTTTTACAAATGCAATAATTCATACACACAATATTAAATATTTTTTACAATAAAGAAATTATAAGATAATGTAACACCCTCATCAATTGTCCAATGTCCTCCTTTCACTTACTATTTTGCGAATTCTCTGTTTCAGGAGTTTTGTTATCCTCGCATTCGACATGTTCGACATCCATTTCGGTACCTGTAATTGAAATTTAAGATAAAAGTCATGTTACAGTTAATTTTTTTTTAATAAAACGGCATAATAAAATTAAAATTGAATTAAATTTTGTTATCATATCCATGCATAGTTTATGGTACAGATGCACTATTTCTCATAAAACAGATACTATTTTTATTTATTGTTATCATGAAACAAATACACTATTTCTCATAAAATAGATGCTATGAATATTTTCTCATAAAACAAATGCACTATTTTGTTATCATATCCATGCATAGTTTTATGCTACAAATGCACTATTTCTCATAAAACATATGCTATGATTATTTTTTGTTATCATATCCATAAAACAAATGCGCTTTTACTCACAAAACAGATGCTATGACTATTTTTGCTACAAATGCATTATTTCTCATAAAACATATACTATGATTATTTTTGTTATCATATCCATAAAACTAATGCACTATTTCTCATAAAACAGATGCACAATTTTCTCATAAAACAAATGCACCACAGATTCTCCAACACATAATTTGATGCACTTAAATACATATACTCTAAGCATGCATTTGCTGCTCTAATTTTGTATCACATATGCTATAACACAGATGCTCTAATTTTTTAACACCTTTGCAATATCACATATGCTATAACACAGATGCCCTAATTTTTTTAACACATTATCCCAACTTATCAACACAGATGCACTAAAATTAAATCTCATTCTAATATAATTTATAATTCCACATATTATCCCAACTTATCAACACTGATGCTTCAACCACTGTTTCGTATGATTTTCAAAAAAAAAAATGCAGATGCATTAAATAATATATTTTAAAATTCTTACAATCCGCTTGATTTTCTTCTATAAGTTTATTCTTCCCCAGTGTTCTTGGACTAATTCGAGTAGCTAAAATTGAAAAAAGTACAAAAAATTAGACAATTAATAATACAGAAACCAAAAAACTGATGAATGTGATGATCGGAATACATAAAATTAGTGCACTTACGGTTCGTGAATCTTTTTTTTGTCATTTTTATGTTGATCGGAAACAAACAACGATGCTTGTGATGTGATTTGATCGGATTTTGATCGGAATTGGCGGTTATTTTTTTGATCGGAATCGGCGGATTTAGAGAGAGAGAGAGAAAACAGGTTTGGTGTGTAGTGTTAATGAGATAAGGTCAGGGTGGATTCACGCATTATGCGTGTTTTTGTTTAATGTTTGACTTTTACCCCTTATCTTTGGACTGTTGTCAAATTAAACCCTGTAACTTTTTTTCTCACTTTTCTATCTAATTACACTTTTCCCTAGAACCGGACCATATATATATATATATATATATATATATATATATATATAAATATATATATATATATATATATATATATATATATAATATATATATACTAGATGTCGAAGCCCGCCTGATGGGCGGGCATGACTTCTGAATATCGTTGAAATAAATAAGTTAACGAAAAATAAGGTATAAACGTACCAATTTCTATATTGAATACATTAGCAATGAAAATAAATGAACATTAACTTTTATTCGACAATTAAAAGTTACAAAGTTATTCTTAAGAACATAGTATATGATTTTAAATCAAATGCAAAATAAAGTTTCGTTATACACAACGTTTGTTACATTGGTTTCCCTACAAATATAAGATCACCTGAATACATGAACGCTTAAAAATGATAACTGAATCAAATTAATATAACAATACATTTTTCTTGGCATTCTTTTCGACACATTCCGATGATGTTGCAAGTCTTGCAAGTGTAGAGAGTGTTTGGGACCGTGGACCTGCAACGACAAATCAATTTTTTTGTCATTTAGATCTTATGCAACTTTTGACTACACATGAATGCAAACCGTTGAAAACTTTCTCATCAATACGTTTCAATGACAGAATAATTTATTTATTTATTTATTTTGGTATTGTAGTTGATCAGGGTTTATGGAGCTATTATGTGGTACATCGGTAAATTCTAAAACGCCAGTGGTTATGCGTGTTTACGTCGGGTATGCTCATACTCAGGGACGGAGCCAGGAATTTTTTTGCTCGTGGGGGCACATTTTGATAATTTTTAGAAAATACATTACAAAATGGTTATTAAAGGGGGCAAATTACAAAAAAAAAATCCAGATATTTTAGAAAATTTACACTACAATTTTTTTTGCTAGAGGTGCACGTGAACCCCGGGACCCCTCCCTATCTCCGCCCATGCTCATACTTTGTTTATGCGGGATACAGCTTTTTAACCAAGACAATGGCGACTCCAAAACTATTTTCAGAGGCTTATGTGTCTCAGTCAAGTTAACTCAATTGAAAAAAAGTCTTGCACTTCAGAAGGTATACATTGGAACATGGTTTATGGGGCTATTATTAGCAAGCCCATAAGTTGCAGAAAAGGTCCACCAGGTCCATGTGGAATTCCAGCAGCTTTTGAAGAGCCAAGTTGCCTTATCTGGAACGAAGCATTTTTCACGCTATCCCCCTTTACCAAAGAAAATGGTTCAAATAAATGTTTAGCTAAAACGGCGACATGTCAAACGGGTTGAAATTGGTTCAAAGTCATTAATTTTATAGATTCCAAATGTTATTGCAACTGTTTCAACAAAATCTTTATAAGTTTAGTGAGTCGTTAAAGAATGTTATAACATCATGGATTCTGTTTGTTCAAAAGGTACACATTATGTTAAATCGGTCCTAGAATATGATCAAACATATTTTGTGGTTGGATTAATGGGGTGTTTGGGATTGCTTATTTTGAAATTGTTTGTTTACTGTGAAATAAGGTTAATCCAAACGCCACCAACATAATGAATGTAGTTGGAAGCAACATCATTTAAAAGTTTATGGCAGCGACTCATTCGAGGCTTTTAAGAGCTTTAAAAATGTGGTAATGGTATTTCGCGAACAAAGATGAAAACTATGATGCGTAAGAAGAAAAACTCAAACCTGAGATGTATTTAGCTCGAATTCAACCTTGTCACAAGCTTAGGATGTATGTAGTTTTGCAAGCTCGTCATGACATCCAATAAGGTAGCTAACATTATTTATACAAAAAAAAAGGTATCAGTTTCGCTGCATAATACAAAAATAGGAAAATGGGAAAATGGTTATAAGTTGTCTTACTCATATGGAGTTGAAACCAGTCTGCCACATGCTGCTTTAAACTCCCATGGTGTAATTGGTCATTTCATGATCATGTCAGCATCCAGGATTACTATATATTATGCATCGGTTTCGACATGATTGAGCCAATGAAGCATTATGGCTTGTTTATATATGGGTGGATACCTGATAATTTCATGTATAAATATAAACAACACGTCTGAATCCGCTAAACAAAATATACAAGTTTCCAACAATAATACTTACCAATCGCCTGTTAATGGATGTCGACTCATAGATGGACATAATGTGTGGGAGCCAAATAAGGACCCTCATACTTTTTCATGTCTTCTTCTACAACTTAAAAGCCTCACAATATTTCCTAGCTGTCCACTGAGTTTAAAGTTGTGCATCATACCAATAGTTTGCCAATCAAAATACGGAGCTGTACTTTTAGCACCAAGCCTGTCTATTTTATCAACCCTCTTAAATTAAAAGCCTTTACTTGTGCATTGTATTCCATTTTCTATTTCTTCAATGCATGTTTGTTCATTTCCATTTCTTTTCTTCTTCTCCCTCCATTCTTCAGTACAATCATCCAAACACAATTGTATAACAAATAATGAACCTTCATATGCTTCCATTTTGCATCTATAACATCAAAAAGAGACCATAATCAAACAACTTTGAAAGCTTCGGTTTTAATAAACATACCACGAAACAAAAAATGTAAAATGTTGTACATTATTAAAATGCATGTACCTCTTGAAAATCGCGATCTAGGAACACTTTGCCTCACATTATTGGTTCTATCTGATGGATTACTCCAGCCTCAGTTATGAAATTAGCAAGAAACTTCACATTCTGCACACATACACAAAACTTAAGTCATGGATATATGTACTATCAAGTCCATATAAACTTACTTGACAATTGACTTAAAAGATAAAATACAAACAATATGATAAATAATAGTGCATCAGATATGAAACTTAACATATCAGATTTTACATTCAATTGTGATAGATTGGAGCGATTGCATAATAGGTTCATGTGTCTCAAGTTTTAATTCTACAATAGTTGTGAAGTTAATTACCCTGAAATCAGCTTTTTCTACAACTTCCTTTGTTGTTACTTCAAACTCTTATCTTTTAAATGGTTTACATATTCCTGGTTTTGTACGATCAAGATCTTGCATAATCCAGACCGCTTGCTAATGAAAATTCATCATCATTAATTGCCATATACATGCACTTCACGGGTGGCCCCATGTTATAAGATAATTTTCTGAAGATGAAATGATTAAGGAAAAAAAACCTCTATGATTTCTCGTATACCTATTACTTCTAAAGTCAAATTTCTGCACACTTCTGTCAACACTTCCTGCTATGATTTATGTTCTTCTTAAACAAAGAGACGTGACACTTTCCTTGAAGGTGTCAAAGATTTGCAAATCAATTATAACTTTCAACACATGCCAATATAAACTTCTGATGTTAATATATGGAAAGAAAAAGAAACCTGAATGGGCTCAATACTATGAGATATGGAGTCCCAGAGACATACAGAAGAGTCTGTTGACTTGCAAGTGATTGCAGATCAAGATGGTTACTTGTTGGTCTAAAACCAATTACAGCTTTAGCTAGGGTCTCAAGTCATCAAGATTAATCCTCTTTGCAGCAACTCGATCAGTCCTGGATTTCCAAGGTACTGCTCGCCCACATTAACAAACTGCCACTAAATTTGGCTGCTGTAACACATGGGTTCAGTCACATTTGACAAAGGAAGCAACAATTTTTGGGTTTAATTCAACTTTTTTTTGTAGCAATCCGCAATTACGCAAAAAAAGTACAAAATACGATATGCTTAACATCATAGAAACCGAAATTGTCCATTATATTTTCTTTCTGTACATGCTCATCTATGATTTTCAGAGAAGCTTTTATTATGACCTTTCATAGTTGTATCTATAATACTTATCATGTAACGACCGTACAGGCAATACGTATCTCCCTATACTAAAGACATTAAGAATAGATGTAGCATAATATATGTGAAGCCAAAATGCTCATTCAAGTAATTAAATCACTTTGTTTTGCTTAGCAGTTTTGCAATAGCGGGTATCTATGGTACTATAGTAAAACATAAAGACATAACAAATGAAGATCAAAATGTAAACAAATAAACATGTATTAAAAAAGATCCCAAACTCACCACTGCAAGGCTTTCTAGCAAACCCACACATTCCTCTTCTACAGCAATTTGCATCTCCAACGCCTCTTGCATCTTAACCTCAGCCGCGTCACATTCTTCTTCAACTTCTCACACCATAATCAAAAGATTCTTACCCAGTGAGATGCTGCCATATGGTTCAGCACAAACCTCAAGGTTACCAAGTTACTGTTACTAATGGTGGTCAACTTACTTTTGACATTTGCGGTTTCCATTCTCTGTTGTTGGCACGCATACTACTAGAACCTTTTTTTGGACCTTCATTAATTCCTACAACAGGAACAAATTTATAAGGATCAGTGTAGTGTTGTGTCAATGAATTTCCTGAAATCGCATGACGTGACGAATCCTTACCAACTGAGTCTTACAAACCATGGTTTACTTACTTTTGGCATTCGCGGTTGCGATTCTCTGTTGTTGCCACGCGTACCGCTAGAACCTTTTTGTGGACCTTCATTAGTACCTACAATAGGAACAAATTTATAAGAAACAGTGTAGCCTAAGCTGTCATTTATATCCTGTATATAGGAGTTCAGCTCGATAGGTAATCAAATAGTTTACATGCATTGGTTCGTAAGACGATCCCATCTGTCGCTAGCATAATTGTTAAAACCTTAAAGCATTGAAATGTAATAAACTCATCACTGAAATGTAATACTAATTTTATTAAGGCATAGGGCTGTGCATCGAACAGCTTCCAGTGATTTATAAAACCTTAAAGCATTGAGTGGAAATATGTGCATGAGTGCAGATATAAACCAATACGTGATAAGTACTTGCACTACACATAAATCAGTTGGTTGAAACATCAATGAGGCAAAACCAAACACTTGATTTAACATCTCCATGAATTATACATTGTACAATAATTTAAAAAGCAACGACAGTGCCAGACTTACAGTCTCTAAATGAGCTTGCATTGCTTTAAACTCAGTTGCCGTCGCCATTAATACTATCTGGCTACTCTTTTCCTGCTTCTTCATCAATTCAGATGCCTAAAAACACCAACACATTAACCCTTATTAACCCTTAATCTTTGAAATAAGCAGCTCATTTTTAGGATACCTAATTAGAAACTAAGCAATACCAACCGTTATTACATATAAAGAAGCCGATCCTTGGCTAAGTGGACACTGTTTGATCAGACATAAAGATTACTAAAACAATAAACACAATGCCAAACATATTTTGCAACATACGCTTACCAAACTGTATTGGGCATAAAGATTAAATTCCCAAACTATATTAGAAAGAAGGAAACCTTATGCTCCTTCATAGAACCTGCAGTTACAACCATTATTCTTCTGTCTAGCACGATCCTGCAAGTAATATATTGTGATATTTTCATGTGAATTGAATAGATAAACATGGTCCAAACCCTACGTACCTTTTCAATTATGTAAATAAAATATACCTCTTTTATTGACCAAAGTTGCACATCAAACCTGAACCTATTCATCATAAAAAGCATATACGAACAAAAAACTAAACAAAGAAGACGACCAACCTGGAAAAAGCTGAATTCTCTATTGAACCCAATATCTAGCAGCGAAACCAACATATGCATACACAATATATAAAAAATATAACACAGTTTCATGATTAGGGTTTTTACCTTTGGTGTATTAGTAGTAGTTGTCTTCTTGATTAATCTTTCAATAACCCTAATACATGAAGACAAAAAATATACGAACAAAAAACTAAACAAAGAAGACGACCAACCTGGAAAAAGCTGAATTCTCTATTGAACCCAATATCTAGCAGCGAAACCAACATATGCATACACAATATATAAAAAATATAACACAGTTTCATGATTAGGGTTTTTACCTTTGGTGTATTAGTAGTAGTTGTCTTTTTGATTAATCTTTCAATAACCCTAATACATGAAGACAAAAAAGTCGTTTAGATGAGCATCACAAATAAAGAAGAGAATTAGATGAGCATTAGAAAAAAAACGAGATGGGATTAGGTTAAAGTTTATAATTTTGTAACTATAATTAAGGAATGGATATGTGCTATATAAATTTTGTCAATAATTGGTTGTGTAGGTTTATAGATTTTGTTTTGCAAGATATAATCCAAAAAATGTGATTGTCTACTGGTTATCATGTTTGTTTGTGGTCTAACAGACCCAGGTTCGATTCTTGTGAAGCCCAAATTCGAATCCTGCACATTAAATTTTTAAACAACTAAAATACGGATTAAATTAAATACGAATTTTAATTAAAAAAAAATTATGAACAAAGTGTGCTTAGTTGGAATTATGAGGTGGCATTTAAGGCCGCTTACTGGGCATTATGTGGCATTGATAACGTCATACGCATTCTGTTATATATATATATAGGGTCCGATTCTAGGGAAAAGTGTAATTAGATAGAAAAGTGAGAAAAAAAGTTACAAGGTATAATTTGACAACAGTCCAAAGATAAGGGTAAAAATTGCAACTTTAAACCAAAACACGCCTAATGCGTGAATCCACCCCGTCCCCATCTCATTAACACCACAAACAAATTTCCGTTTTCTCTCTCTCTCTCTCTAATAACCCCAATTCCGATCTAAAAATAACCGCCATTCCAAAAAAAAAAAAAAAAAAAACGGCAAATTCCACAGTAAAATCAATCAAATCATATCATTAGCATCGTTTTTTGTTTCCGATCAACATAAAAATGACGAAAAAAAGATTTAGGAACCGTAAGTGCACTAATTTTATGTATTCCCTAATTTTATGTATTCCGATCAACAAACTGATCGTTTTTTTGCATTAATAGTCTAATTTGTTGCATTTTTTCAAATGCAGCTACTCGAATTAGTCCAAGAACGCGGAGGAAGAATGTAATAATAGAAGAAAATCAAGCCGAATGTAAGAATTTTAAAATATATATTTTTAATGCATCTGTGTTATTAGAGAGAGAAATTGAAGTCTAATGTGTGGTGCGTAATAGTATAATAAAATTTTAGCGTAATGTGTTATTAGTTATTGAAGCATCAATGTTATTAGAGAGAGAGAGAGAAATAATTTTAGTGTATATGTGTTATTAGAGTGAGAGAAATAATTTTAAGTGCATCTGTGTTAGTAGAATGTGATTTATAAAATTTCTTAGAATGAGATTTAATTTTAGTGCATCTGAGTTATTAGATAGAGAGAAATAATTTTAGTGCATCTGTGTTATTAGAATGAGATTTAATAGAAGAAATATTCATAGTATATGTTTTATAAGAAAATATTGCATTTGTTTCATGGATATGATAACAAATACAATAATAGTATCTGTTTTATTAAAAAAAAAAATTAACAGTAACATGACATTTATCTTCAATTTCAATTACAGCTACCGAAATGGATGTCGAACGCGAGGATAACAGAACTCCTGAAACAGAGAATTCGGAAAATAGTAAGTGAAAGGAGGACATTGGACAATTGATGAGGGTGTTACATTATATTATAATTTCTTTATTGTAAAAAAAAATGTGTGTATGAATTATTGCATTTGAAAAAAAATTATTACATACGCATACACTGATTTTCATATGTGTACATATAATATGTATATTATTGTTGAATGGTTCATATGTATATACATTTCTTATTGAATCAAATGGAAACATTTTTTTATTTTTATATGTTTATTTTATTTTTTGTATTTTATTTGGTTTAGGTGCATCTTAATAATTAATATTACAGCATCTGTTTGTTTGTATTGCAAATGTTTGTATTGCACCTGTTTGTATTGCAAACATATTCTTTTTTGGTTTTGGTGCATCTTTATAGACCGTGTTTGTATTGTAAATGTTTGTATTGCACCTGTTTGTATTGCAACATATGGTTGTATTTTATTTGGTTTAGGTGCATCTTAATAATTAATATTACAGCATCTGTTTGTTTGTATTGCAAATGTTTGTATTGCACCTGTTTGTATTGCATCCATATGAAATTGTATATTTAGGTGCACCTGTTTGTGTTTGTATTGCGGCATATGTTTATTTGTTTTTGGTGCATCCGTATGAAATTGTTTTTGGTGCATCTGTTTAGAATATTTTATAATGGAATTGTTTTTGGTGCATCTGTTTAGAATATTTTTGGTGCATCCATATGAAATTGTTTTTGGTGCATCAATGTTTGTTTTTGGTGAATCTGTTTAGAATATTTTATAATGGACCAGTGTGATAATGACTTCTGATATTTGTTAATTTGCAACCTGGTGCCAGTTATGTTATACTGATAATGACTTCTGGTCGATCTTTTTGTGTTTATTGTTGCAAATGACTGGATTATCAATCATGTTCGTACTTACTTTTTTTGCTATAGGGAAGTTATGAAATGTTAGTTATTCTGTTTTTGGGAATGCATGTTTGTATTATTGAAGGAGACTGTGATGCTTTCTAATGCTGATATGGAATTTTACGTGTGTTTAATTGATATATTTTTATTGTCCGAATCACATGTCACATGTTTCAATACTTTTTTCCTTGTTTTGTTCTGATTATTGCGATTTGTGATTGTTACTGATTATGTTGTTATGGAATTTTACGTGTGTTTAGTTGATATATTTTGTTCTGATTATAGCGATGGTTTTGGTGCATCAGTGAATATAGATAATATTATGGCATCAGTATGAAATTGTATGTATAGGTGCACCTGTTTGTGTTTGTATTGCGGCATATGTTTGTTTGTTTTTTGTGCATCCGTATGAAATTGTTTGTTTTGGTGCATCAATGTTTGTTTTTGGTGCATCTGTTTAGAATATTTTCTGGTGCATCAGTGGTTAGAATTGCAGCATCACTAACTATCACTGTGTTCTTATGTAGGCACGTACAACGTCAGCAGCGACTCAAATATGAGCCAGAGAAGAAAGAAACAAATCGCAACAAAAAAAAGGAAATTAGATAAGCAGACTGAAAACAAGAAAAAGAAGAAGAAAATAGACAAGGAAGCTATTGAAAAGGCAACAAAAATGATTTTTCCAAAAATCACATCTAGGTCTTCTCCGCGAGAGTTGGTGAAAATTTTAGAGAGGCTGACGGTTCCCCAAAAAAAGGATGTAGAAGAGATGGGTTTTGGGTCATTGCTCGACGATAAATTCAAGATAAATTTGACGCCGACAAAATTGGGCTATTGGGTGGTAAATAATTTTGACCCGGACACCTGCACAATCAAAATGGAAGGCGGACGAACAATTCAGATTACAGCAAAGATGATACATGAGATGCTAGGCATTCCAATGGGAGAGATGAAGGTGACAGAAGTACGATTTGCAACAACTGAGTACCCATTGATAGTTGATTGGAGGTACACGTATGAAGAACCGGAAGAAAGATTTTATTTGAAAGCGGTAGTAGAGAAATTGTTGTATTCACACCATGTTGGAAAGGAGTTCAAGTTGAATTTCCTGGTAGCGTTTATCTCAATTGTAGGGGAATGCACAAAAAATGGGTTGGTTAACCAAAGATTCTTGCAATGCATTGAGAAGGAGGATGACATAAGAAATATGGATTGGTGCACGTACCTGTTAGAAGTGATGAAGAAAACCAGGAGAGAATACAAGAGCACAACCGGATTTGGCGGGCCACTTATGTTGATGGTGGTAAGTACAAAAAAATGTTAGTATTCAGATTGTTTGAAATATGTTTCTTTATTCATTTATTTTTTATTTTTTTGCAGCTTTTGTATCTAAATTCAACGGTTTCGGATGAAGTTAAAGTAGATGAAGAATTCCCAGCTGTTAAAGCATGGGAAACACAAACATTGAAGAAGAGGGAAAAACAAGAGATTAAAATGGGTGGTTTTGGAAAGATGCCAATAAAAGAAGGTTTGGAATTTGTCGAGCCAAAGAAGAAAAGAAAGATTACAAAGAAGGCAATAAAAAACAAGGAGAATTCACCAGGTAATATATACAAAAAAATGCATAAAAAAGTATTAACGTATCCAAGTTATCATATATTCTAAATATTTTACTGATTTTTTAATAAAATTCATCAATAATTTTACAGCAAAGCAACTCGAGGAAGGACATGAAGAAATAATGCAACAGGTTTACACTCCAAGAGTTGATTTGCAAGATCTCATTTCTAAAATTGGGGAACCTTCATCGAGAAATGATGAGTGATGAAGCGAAAAGTGTACCGCTTTTAGGGGGTCATTTAAGCCCTAAATCGTATTTATTTGATCAAATATTGCCCTAAATCGTTCCTTTTGTCATTTTAGGTACTTTGGAGAAGAAATCTGGAAAAGGAAGCATTTTGGACGTTTTTGGAGCATAAAAGTGAAGAAAACGACAAAGTCTCAAAATTATGCTGGAAAGTACCTTTGACGGCGTCAGGGATTGCCCTTGACGGCGTCATGGCTTGGCAAAAAAGGTGGATATGAAAATTACTCATGATAAGCCAGAGAATTTTGCATGAAAAATCTGACGATGTCAAGCTTTAAGGAGATCAAGGCCATCACGGTTTAACTTAAAGAGGGGCGGCGTCAAGCCATATTCTGACAGCGTCAAGCTTTGATAAGCCAGAGCGGATTTTGGAGGTCTAAAGAGGGACGGCGTCAGGAAGGCCATCCGGGAACCCTAAAAGCGGCGAGGTGACGGCGTCAGGATCTACAACGTGACGCCGTCAGCCCTTAAACTCTATATATAGTTTTGCAATTTTTTGTCATTGGTGTGGAACTTATTGTGTGTAACTTTGGAGGAGAAACCCTAAGACAAATTTCTGCCATTTTTAAGGGTTTTCATACCCTTGGATCTCCCATGTTTAATTGAAGATAAGTGATTATTTAATCATTCAATATGTCTATGTGTTGTTTGATTATATCTTGTTCTTGTCTTTTAATTAACATGCTAGGCTAGATTTATCTTGTGTTTGCTTAGATCTAATGAAACCTAACTATTGATTGTTGGTTATTAGTGTGTTATTAGTTGTATTGGATGATTGTTCATCGATGTTAGGCTCAAGAAAACTGGCTAACTTCCTATTCGGTAACTTGCTTGAACGTCTTAAGAAACATGAACCAATGCGTACTAAGGTTTTTATGGTTGTATTTAATGCATGAGCGAATTCTAGTGATCCCATGTTAGGAGCTTCCTAGCCGGCTCGACATAGGAGTGAAGTAGGAGCTTATAGAGTTGGGGAAGTACGTACGCCACCCCACGATTGGTATTAAGGAATACACCCGTCATTCACGCGATTAATACACACTAATCAACCGGTAAAAGATAGTTAGGGAGTAAGGAAATCTAAGTAAACACATTTCTCTCCACATAAGTTTCACAACTCTTTTCATTTTCAGTTATTTTATTTTATTTGCATTCGTAGTAATTTGGGTTAGTTGACTAGCAACTAATTCCGCCCACTCCTTCAAACCCGAGATTTTACTTGCTTTCATAAAGAATATAAAAATACAAAAAGAATCTTCCCTCACCCTTAGACCTACTAAAGTAGTTTTTCATACCTAACGAACACTATTCCCTGTGGAGAACGATCAATCCCCCGTACTTAACATTACACTATACTACATCGGTCAGGTACACTGCCTGGTGGGGTTGTAAGCCTCTTGAGATCCCTCGAGAGGTAAAACCTGTTGTAAGGTTGCAAAACCACGCTTCAATGAGATAGAAAGCTTTAAAAAGAAAACAGCTGAGGTAATTTCATTTATATTTAAATAAAATTTACACTATATGATATGTATAATTATTGCGAAACAGAATCAGTAGAATAGGTGCATTGGTTGGAGCATTTTATTGTAGAATATAAGTGCTTATGTTATGTTTAATTGGTGCATCTATGATGTTTAATTGGTGCATCTGTGATGTTTAATTGATGTAATATTTGAAAGTTGTAGCGAATCCTGGGTATAACAGCATATGTTTGTTTAAGGTAAGACGCGGTTTTGTAGATGAATATTTGTTTCTGACGAATATTTGTAATCTGATGTGCATCAAAAGTTTGTAATCTGTTTTGTGTTAATTGGTGCATCTGTGATGTTTCATTGGTGCATCTGTTTTGTTTCATTGGTGCATCTTTTTTGTTTTAATCGGTGCATCTGTATTGTTTAATTGGTGCTTCTGATTTGATTAATAGCATATGTGTGTTTACAGGAGATGAAGATAGAGATACACAAAGCTTTATCACTAACCATTGGTATACAAGGGCTGGTAGACGACATGCTTGAAATGGCATCGATTTCCTACCCAGAAGACGATGACTTCAAAGCACTAATCGAAGCAAGAAATGAAAAACGGATGAAAGCTTTTAAACCAGGGAAAGCCGATGCTGCACTCGAAAACGAAAAAACATTAACAGAAGATGATGAACATATAAGCGGCGCACATATATCTCAAGATGAAAATAGCACGGATGAATTTTTAGAGATGGATTTAGTGAATGAAACACCAGAAGATGTGTTGGAAGGAAATGCAGAAGAAAAAGAAAAAGAGGAAATCATTGAAGGTTTAAACAGCAATCAAATGGCTGTTGATGAAGATAAAGAAGGTAGAGATGAAGGGGATGTTAAAGAGAAAGGTGAATCAGAAGCAAAAACTGAAAAATGAGTAGAGGTGAAAGAAAAAAGTGCATCAGAAGCAACAACTGGAAAACCAGTAGAGGTGAAAAGTGCATCTGAATCACATGTTGAAGGTATAAAGACTAAGATGGGTGCAAACGCAGGGGTTGTCAAAGAGAATGATGCATCAAGGGATGAAGGATCATCGATGAAGAATAGTAACAAAAGATCAGAAACAGTTGAAAAAAGGACCTTAAGCCAAATACTTAGAAACCTTCAGAATAAAGGAAAGTTGACAAGGTTTCCACCTATTCAATTTCCAGTTTTAAAAGAAAGAAGCTCAGAAGGTAAAGAAGGTGGATCAGTGGAATATTCACGACACAGGATGGATTTCACTCCACCAAGTTTCAACCTTTTATCGCAAAGTGACGAGTCGACCGACGAAAAGGAAAGTGAAGAAAGTCTAGAAAAGGTTATGAATATGCCAATAACTCAGGTAAAAGAGAAAAATGAAGCAACAAAAGATGATGCAGAGAAAAATGAGATGGTGGATAAGATGGTGGATGATGTAACAAAAGTTGATGCAGAGAATAAAAATGATGAAACAAAGGTTGATGCAAAGAAAAATGAGATGGTGGATAAGATGGTGGATGATGTAGTGGAAACAAGTGGTGCAATAAATAATGATGCACCAGATGAAGATGTATATGATGCAGCTAAAGGGAAACAACTAGCTTTAGTTGTTAAAACTGATAAAGCAAAAGGGAAACAAACAAAAACATCCGAAGAAGAAGCCATATTTAGTCCAGTCCCATTAAGGATGATTACACCAGAAGACGCAAGTAGGATGCAGAAAGAAACAAAACTCAGAGGGAAAAGATCAACTGTACCTACTGAAGTGTTTCTTTCTCCATATGTCAAAAGAAAAGTTAACATCAACAGCCACTTGCAAGCTTCTGATAAATTTATAATTGATAGCATATTCAGCGGGATGTTTCCTCCTATGTAAGTAAAGCTAGAACCACTAAATTTAAAATTATATATCTATATATATGTATATATTTTTTATTTTTTATTTTTTTATGCATCGTAACAATATTGTTAATGCATCTTTATTTTGAATTAATACAGGGATATAGTATTCAAAACATCCGACATGTCGATTCCAAGGGTCGTATTTGAAAGCATGTATCCAAACCTACAAGTTGCAAGCGCCACAATCGATGTGTGGAGCATAATCCAGAACAATGATGAGAGATTGAAGAATAAGATGGCATCACGATATATTTTCTGCAAAACTGGCATGCTGGTAAGAAAGATATATATATATATATATATATAATATATATATATAAAATATATATATATATATAATATGTATATAACATTACGCAAGAAAACCAAATCATATACTATTGCCTAAAAAAGTGCATCGGTATTACATATTAGTGCATCAGTGTTACATATTAGTGCATCAATGTTACATATTAGTGCATCAGTGTTAATATTCCCTAAAAAAGTGCCTAAAAAGTGTTTCGTGTTTTGAAGCTACCACGGAATCAAGAAGAGTTCAGGAGAAAAATGGAGGATGTGCTCAAATATTCAACAAAAAACAACTTGGACAATGTTGAATTGGTAATATATATTTTTTTATTATTTGTTGATAGTATATAAATTTAGAAATATTGTACAAGTAAATGATATATAGTGTATAACATAATGAATATGAAACAGGTATTCTTCCCCATAACAATGCCACAAAATCAATACAATCATTACTATCTGATTGTATACAACCTAAAAACATGCGAAGCTGATATCATCGACAACGTCCATGATGAAAGCCAAGACATTGTAAAGAGATACGGGGATGCTCCATTTGAGTTGGTAAGTTTTATAAGTGTTTTAAAATTAGGACATCGCATTTATAAAAAATTGCATATGTTTAAGCAAATTATGTCCTTGCTTTTGAAATTTTTGAGTTCAGTATAGTAGTTTAAGTTGATACTCATGCATGGGGTTGATTTCCTTAAGGTTCTGAGGAGCTTTGTCTCAAACCAGTGTTAAATCTGGATCAGTAGCCTATTCCATTCTAAGTTACGAACTTGCAGCCCTTTTATAGTCAATTTAAGTTCGGAACTTGGCATATGTTCAGTTTAACTGATATAAGGCTAAAAAAAGTGTTTGGGTAAAGCTTTACGTTGGTTAGATTGATGCATTTGTGTTGTTTAAATTGATGCATCTGTGTAGTTTAATTTGGGGTCAAAACACTTTCATTGTTCATATGCACTTAGGGATAGTTCAAACTAGCTTAATCTAATATGAATCAGTTGTTTATTTGAGGTTCTCAGTTTTTTTAAAGGTATTGATAGTGTTAAGCTTGATTCTCCAAAATTGAGGTTCTCATCTGATCCAATAAGCTAGTCTAGAATCATGTTGATTTTTGTGCTACATTTTGGTGCTTTTGAGTTCCTTTTAGATCACAAACTAAGATTTCAAGGGACGGTTTCAGAACAAAAGGAATTGGTCCAAGTTTTGGTCAAAAACTGACTGCATCAGTATGTACTGATGCATCAGCATAAGTATTGCCCAGATCAGTGATAGTGTTTGATTTTTAATTGCTTCATTATCAGTCCTTTTTAGCTGAAACTTGGTGAAAATGATATTTGGTTGTTCTTAGACTTGTTCCATATTTTTTTACATTTTTTTATTAGCTTATTGATAGATTTTCACAGCTGAGAATTTTTAGTTAACCCTTGTTTTTAGTTTAAGCTTATAAACTTATCTAATACAAAGTCATATGTTCAGATCAATTGATGCATCTGTGTTGTTTAATTGGTGCATCTGCTTTGTTCGATTGTTGCATCTCATTTGTATTTAAATGTATAACAGACAAAAGCACTAGCAACATACTTGGACTCGGTAAACCACCACAGCGCAGCAAAGATTGCTAAAGCAAAATTAAAGATAATGAAGCTGGAGCATGAAACAAAAAAAAAACCGATTTGGGTCTGCAATATTTTGATGCGACATATGGAGACTTTCTGTAGAAGAAAAAGGGAGTTCAACCCGGGATTTAAGAAAGAGTGTTTGGCGCAAAACGGGAAAATTACGAGCCTTCAAAAAAAGTACGTCGTGAAGATGTTAATGAATCTCATAAACGAAAAAATGGAGCAGGCAGATATGGAATCAAAGAAATCCAGAAGATTAAATGATGCTCAGAAGCTAAATTTCCAAAGTGTTGCATTTCCAAAGCTGCAAAAAAGGGTGTTGCAATACTTTGACGAGAATGAAAAGAAGCGTATGGTAAAATGGAACTTTCTGCTAAAAGACATCCGAGCAAACAATATGATGTAATAAGCTTACATTAGAACTAGATTTACTTAATTTCCAAACATTATGACGTGTATTGCGCAACCTGTTTGTCTCGCAAACCTGAAGTGTAAGTATCATGATGATTAGTTATCTTGTTGTTAATCATGCATAATCGATCAATGTTTTCAAATCTTATCTGCTTGGAAACTCGATATACTATATGCTTAGAAAATAAGTTGTAGATTATTTTTTAGTAATGGATAGATTTAGTTTGACCACAAAAGGTCAACATTGAACAAGCTTTGATTTATGCATAAATTTGTGTTTTGAGTATATACTTATGTGATAGAGCGAGTGTAAGAATCACTATGACCTTGTACATCATTAAGTTGTAATTGATTTTTGATCAGTATGTATGTAAGTTGTAACTGATTTCATAAATTGGTGCATCTGTTTTGATTAATTAGTGCATCTGTTTTGTATGTAAGTTGAAACATAAACTAATAATAAGTATAAGTCAAACTAATCTATCATAAATAAGCAATAAGCTCAAAATGCAAAAAATAATGCTAATAATAGGATAAAAAAAATATGCATCAAATTTATAATAATTGATGCATCTGTGTGTTTTTTTTACCAACACATCCAGTTTAACAACAGTTAATTACCCATAAACAAAATGAAATCATGAAAACATATATATGGTAACATAATAAAAAAAAATGGTGCATCAAAAAAATACAATCATATATAAAACTAAAAAAATGAAATTTCCATAAATCCAAATCAACTCCAAAATACAATTCAATAAAATCCATCAGACAAAACAAGTCTTACTCTTTGTTGTTCGTTTTTGCTGAAGTTCATTATTCAAACACAGGTCCTAAAGAAAATAAAATAAAATAAAGGAATAAAATGTATGTTTGAACAAGTATATAAAACCTGCATATCAGAAACATAATAAAGCATCACTCTTGGTAATCAACATCAACGGAAAGAGTAGAACGGGATGATCTTTTGCGGCAACCACTGATGCTAGCCTTGTACGGGCAGGTTCTAGAGTTGTGACCCTCAGCTTTTCCACATGTAAAGCAAGTTCTTCGCTTCTTTGATGCTTCAGCCTCTTTGTGTAATATTTCATCCATGTTCTTCCATCTTGAGTGGAACCAGTACCTTTGTTCTTCGATTTCCTAGGAACTTGAATCTCAATACTAGATGGTTCAGTGACACCAAGCATAGAACAAAAAATGACCGCCTTATTCTTGTTAATAGCAACAGGAACCTCACCTTGAGCTGAAGACAGTAAATCCATCAAATGTAAATGGTACATATCAAGTTTGTCTTTGAATGGCATCAACCTATCAACAGTATCTTCAACAATCTTACGAATTGCACGAACATCAGAACATGAACTTGTCTCAGCAGCATTTACAGTAGCATCAAAACAAATACTATCGGGAGTCTTCGACCACCTATCAAGAACATACTCATTTGGAAAATCTTGCACATTGTTCATCCTCAAAACGTAAAAAATATGACGACATAGAAGTCCAAAAAGCTCAAAACGCTTGCACGAACAAGTGATACTCATATCAGACGAAGAATATAACACTTGAATATAGAATAAAAGGTGCATCAATTTATAATCAATCAATGCATCTGAATATAGAAATGTATAAACATTATAGAAAAAATTAATGCATTTGATCATAGAATAAAAGGTGCATCAATTTATAATCATTTAATGCATCTGAATATAGAAATGTATAAGCAAAAGCAATTAAGTTTTGAGCAAAATGGTCAGATAAGCTATCTTAAGCTAAATATAAACTAGAAGAAGCTAAATCAAGTAAATTCTAATGTAAATGAACAAATAATATTAGGATAAGCTAACATGAAAATCAGATAAGCACTGAAAGAATAAGATAAAGGCTACTGTGTTGCGGGCCGAAGAATGGGCTACTGACCTACTTTGCAGACTATGAAAAGCTACTTATAAGCTAATAAAAAAATATAAAATATGTGGAATAAGTGTGCTAGCAACCAAAGATTATAGTTACCAAATTTCAGATCAAGAGGGCTTAAATTGAACTTATGAAAAATCAAAAACACAAACTGATATGAGGCGCAATACACTTATGCAGGCTGATATTGTTGTGTTATGTGATCAGATTTATGTTGCAAACTAGCCAAAACTCCTTAAATCCTGATGAAACTTGATCAAATCTAGCAAAGCAACTTAACTCACTATAATGAACATTAAATTTGTAAAACTATATCTAAAAACAACTTATATGAGTAATAAGCTAAATCGACTGTCTGCAATTTCTAGTCAAGCACAAAATTACTTAATTCTAGAAAACTCTTCAAAACAGCTTAAACTAACCTCAAAACAACTTATACAAAGTGATTCAAGCTATATTAAAGGCACTTAATGAGCACATGAACAGTACAATTATTTTTTACCCATTTTAAAGCCTATTCCAAACACTCATTTACTTGACTGTTTTTAATTTTTATACTAGAAATTAACAAATTAAGGACTATGAAACTCAGATCTTTTTTAGGTTTTTAAGTAAAAACATAAATAAGTAAATAACACCTAATAAATTAATGCATCCGAATATAGAATAAAAGGTGCATCAATTTATAATCAAACATACCTCATAAACTTCAAACGAATTCCTGTCCTTCCACTTTTTAACCTCAGTATCACGAATAAAATATTTTTCAAACAACCCAATATTCTCAATGTTGACGGATAAGCAATGTGTAATAGAAGAGAAAATCTCATCTTGAACATCAAAAAACACACTCAAAGTGTACAGCTCAGCAGTATCCCTCTCCAATTTCAATTCAGTACGGAATTCAGGAGTCTTATAACGAGTCTCATGGTCATTCTTCTACTGTAAATACCGCTGGGAATCCATAGCACTATCAAAGTGGCTAAGAAACTCAACTAACGTAAGGTGTGGAGTGGTAAATCTTCCAAAAAATTGGTTCTTAGATTCAGAACGTGAAGTCATATGCATTAGTCCAGACATGTCTTCATCTCGGAGAAAAGCTGGAATCCATCTAACCCTCATTTCATATATATCAAACAACCACTTATTCTCACTTAGGTCAAAATCAGCAATAATTCTGGCCCACTCCTCTTCAAATATACTAGGTGAGATCTGATCATTCCAAACTATCTCACAGAGTCTTCGCTTGAAATCAGTGTCTTTACAAATAGATGAACCAACCTGCAAACAAAAAAAGTGCATCAGTGTTGCATATTAGTGCATCAGTGTTACATACTAGTGCATCAGTGTCACATATTAGTGCATCAGTGTTACATATTAGTGCATCAGTGTTACATATTAGTGTATCATTGTTATAAAATTAAAATATATACATAACTAATCTAAACATACCTTAGTCGTGAGCTTCTTCATAATGTGCCACATACAAAAACGGTGACGAGCATTTGGGAAAACATCAGCAATCGCTTGCTTCATCGACGGGTCCTGGTCTGTAACAACAACCTGTGGATGAGTAATAAACGCCTTCTGGTACGAACGAAGCAACCAATTTTAGGAAGAGATAGTCTCATCAGAAAGAAGGCCAGCTCCAAATGTCACGGAATGGTTGTGGTTATCTATACCATTGAATGGTACAAAGACCATCTTGTACCTGCAAAAAAGTGAAACAGTATTAAAAAAGTGCATCAGTATTAAACAAAAAGGTGCATCAGTGTGAAAATAAAAAAGGTCAGGACAAAAAAACATTACTTGTTCGATCTAAACGTGGCATCAAAAGAAATAATATCTCCAAAACACTTATAGTTCAACTTCGCAGCATTGTCAGCCCAGAATAAACCACACAACGCATCACCTTCCCCTATGTAGTAATCCACAGAAAAACCTTCACAGTGCGTTTCCATGTTCTGCAACTTCTCAACAGCCATTTGTGCATCACGGTCCCCGATAAACAGATTCATATCACGTCTAAACTTTTTGCAATCAGCAACAGTCGCTCCAATATTCTCAAACCCTCCATAAATTTCTTTCATTAGCTTAAAAGCCCTAACTGGTCCAACGTTAGAATTTGATACTTGCATAAGGAAATTCTGTTTGGAATAACCTAAATCCCATGAGTTAATCAGAAACTGCATGTCCTTTTGCCAAACAAGAGGGTGATTATGCTCCTCAACAAACCAATAAACCTCATACCTATCTCCCTCAATCTTTCTAACCCTCATAGAAGCCAAACAATCAGTCTTACATGAAGTATTCTTTCTAAAAGCCTTCTTAACAACAGCATCGCTAACTTGACACGTATCAATACCTTTCCCTTTGTCAACGCACTTACCTTTCCCTTTGTCAACACACTTACTTTTCCCCTTCCTACGCTCGTCAACCTCATAATCCGACTTATGCTTATCATATTTTGAGTATCTCTTCTTACCACTTTTCCTACAACTGAAGTATTTGATACTTATATCACTAGAATCGTCCCTACACTCCGTCCCAAGCTTAATATCAAACCCAGCTAATTTCCCATAATGCATATAAAAGTTATAAGCTTGAGTTAACGAAGCAAACACAGTTCCTCTGCTAGGCTTCTGATCATCACCTACTTCAGGAATCCATTTCCTAGAAGTTTCTACGCTATCATCAGAACGACAAACCACATCACTAATACTAGAAACATCTATACTACCAACAGGATCACAAACAACACCACTGGAAGACGAACTACAACTAGAACTAGAAGTAACACTAAAAGTTGACATCAAACCTGTAAAATAAAAAAATATACATAAATACAATTATCATTCAAATCAGTGCATCAACATATATAACAAAATGATAGCATCAGATATAATAGCAAATGTAAAATGTATCAGCATCAGTATACATTTTTGTTTATCAACATCATAGCATCAGTATACATTTTTGTTATAAATGTAAAATGTATCAGCATCAGTATACATTTTTTGTTATAAATATCATGGTTTCAAATATAACAGTAAATGTAAAATATCATACCATCAGATATAATAGTATGCATCAGATATAAAATTAGTGCATCAGTATACATTTTTTTTTTTAATAAATAACAGAAAAACATTAAACATAATCATAACAAAAAAACATGTAATCGAACAAAATAGCGCATCAACATAGATAATATAATGAATTAAAATTATCACAACAAATCAGATAACATAATAAAATAAAAATATGCATAATGTAAAAACTATAATAAAAATAAAATAAAAATAATAAAATAAAAATATGCATAATGTAAACATCATCATCAAAGCTAAACAAAAAAAAATCTATAAAATTAGTGCATCACTTAAAAAATTAAATCTAAAAATCAAGTAACATACTATAAACATCACATTACAACCAAAAAAAAAATCATATAATCGATACACAATTGAGCATACAATGAAAATTTACCAATAAAAAATAATAAAAAAATCAACAAATGATTCATATAACCGCTAAATATCAAACATATAACTAACAAAAATTAAAAAATTATACTAAAAACAGTTAAAAACACTTACATTCAGGATTGAGCTGAGACATCAGATGAGGAACGATAGAATGGAGAGAAAAATCTGCGTTAATGCGTGCAAAATAATCGAATTGATATTTGGATTATATAGGGAGAGATCAGAGAATTTGGGGAAAGTTGTTGCAAATAATGAAGTTGTAATTCGACTTATATACGATTCAGTAAACTAATTATTAAAAAAGAACGATTTAAACCTTGTAAAATATAAAATGTTACAATAAGACCCTTGTAGTTGATGAAAAAAAGGAGGTGGGAAGGGAGGGGGTAATTTGCAATATTTTTCTACTTTTCCACCAAAGTGTATTTTTTCCAAGAACCAATATATATATATATATATATATATATATATATATATATATATAAATATATATATATATATATATATATAGAAATAAATCAAAAAAAATGAAAAAATGATTAAAAAAAAAGAGAAAAAAACATACGGACTACCATCCCGTTTTTTATTTTGGTTTAAGTCAAGAAAGTGTCAAGAAAAATACAAAAATAGTTAGTAGTTAGCAAGTCGAGTCGAGTCTTGGCTTAGCAACGCCTCATTGTACATGTAATTGACCAAGATAATTGACTTGTCACTAGTAAAATTCCTTTTATCCAACAAAACCGTGTTTTTCCATACCCTTACACCTAATGTTACAACCCTTGAAAAGCCCTCTTTGATAGTTTATCCTAGGTGCTTGCGCCAAAGTGGTGGAGGTTTGATCCGTTCCCAAGCCTATGGTAATCTTTGTGCTATGATAGGTAGAGAGTGTTTTATTTTCCCGTTTCCATATGTTATATAACTTTATACACCCGAGAGATGTGAGGATCCAAACACTTTATGTGAGGTGCTAGTATATAATTTCTGTGCTTATTGTTACTAACGTGGAACGATTATATGTTGTAATTACTTTTATATTAATGTTAAATGACCCCTAACTTGTATATTGATTAGGATAAAAGCATATTTGCTTGAGGACAAGCAAATCCCAAGTGTAGGGATATTTGATGAGGAATTATTTGGTACCTTTTTAAGGGGTCACTTAAGCCTGAAATCGTATTTGTATAATCAAATATTGCTCTAAATAGTTTCTTTTTGCATTTTAGGTACTTGGGACGAAAAATATGGAATTCAGCACAATTACGTCTTATTTGGACGAAAAAGTGAAGAAAATGACGAAGTCCCAAATTCTGTCAGACGGCGTCACACATTACAACGTGACGCCGTCACTTGCAAATGGAGATGGATTCTTGGCTCAGAATTAACAAGCGACGCCTCAGTCAAATCTGAAGACCTTATAACCAGACGGCATCGGTGTATTTGAAGACCAAGATTTCGTGCAAAATTAACAAGAGACGGCGTAGAGCTTTTACTAAGGGGCGGCATCAGAACATCACTTGACAGCATCAGAGATCCTGAGTGATGCCGTCACAAGGCAACTTGGAGAAGACGAAACCCTAATTGGAAGCTAGCTGACGGCGCCACACCTATAAAGTGACGCCGTCACAATTGTAAATCTATATATACTTTCGCATGTTTAATTCGTGTAACACTTTCGATAGGCAAACCCTAGACGATTTTTACTGCTTTTGTAAGGCTTTTACAACCTTTGAACTTCATGTTTCAATAGAGATAATTTATTCCTTTTATCATTCGATATGTCTATGTATTGTTTGATTACTTATTTATCTTTTCTTTACTTTAACATGCTAGCTTAAGTTTATAAGTGCTTGTTTAGATCTACTGAAACCTAGTTATTGATAATTGATTTGTCTTCTCTTGTTTAATTGATTGCCTAGTGTTAAGATAATAAAACTGGCTAAGTTCTTATATGTATTAGCTTGAACGTCTTATAAAACGTAATAATAGAGTGAACTATTGGTTTTCCTCGTTGTATTTATTGCGTGAATTGCGGCTTGTAGATCCTACAAAACTTAATAGAGTTTAAGGGTTTTAGGGGAGACTAATGTTCATAGAGTTGGGGACTTCGGCACCTCCCACGACCAATATTAAGGAATACAATGCTTCAATTAAAACAAGGACGTGACAATTTGACAAATCAGTAGGAGATAACTAGGGAGTAAAGATGTCTAAGTAAACACTGCTTTTCCTTTCATAAGAGTTACCACCAACTTATCTTTTCCGTTTATTTAGATTAATTTTAGTTTAATTGTTAGTCTTGGGTTAGTTGACTAGCAACTAATTCCGCCCACTCTTCCAAAACCCGAGATTTTACCTACTTTCATAAAATATAAAAATATAAAAAGAATCATCCCTCACCTCTAGACCTATCTCGACATACACTTCGACCTTTCCACAACTATTGCGAGACTATTCCCCTAGAGAACGATCAATCCCCTGGACTTACCTATACTACACTATAACAGTTAAGTACACTGCCTAGAGGATTGTAAAACTTACCTTGTGAGGTCTTGCAAATCTCGCATCATATGTCCTTCCTTACTGCTTATTGCAAGTTCTTATTAGGGTTTTTAGTATTTAAGACAATTAAGTGCTTAGACATTTTGTTCTTCTTGTGTTACTACTTATTTATAAGTGCTTCTTAGGGTTTTCAGGTTCATTAGGTTTCTTGATTGCTTATTTAAGTGCTTATGTCCTTCCTTAATGCTTATTGTTAATTTCTTATCAGGGTTTTCATTATTGAAGTATCATTTTAGAGGATTAATTTTGTTTGTGCTTATTTCAGTTCTTATTTCCTTGATTACTGCTTATTTTTAAGTGCTTAAGTATACTTTGTCGTATATGTTTATGATTATTATGTGCTTATGCTTTGTCTCCGGTAGTGGTTGTTGTTACGCCTTGTTTTAGTATACTTAAGGTTTAGTGCTTATTCTCAATTGCTAAGTAGCTTACTTCTTATTTATAAGTGCTTATAGGATTGCTAAGTAGCTTATTGCTTATTGTTGTTATGGGATTGCTAAGTAGCTTACTTAAGGGTTTTCCTTGCTTACTGTTTATTTTTCAGTGATTATTGTAGTGCTTATTTAAGGGTTTTTATTACTACTTATAGGGATTGCTTCCTTGCTTACTGTTGTGCTATAAATGGCGTTTGTCTTTTTTCTTATTAGTGTTAATGTTTTCAATCTTTAATTAATTCTATGTCCGAAACTAACATGTTCAACAATCTTCTTTTTATAAGACTATGATTCGAGAGTTATTGTGAGAAGTAAATTGCATTACTTCTTACTTATGAAAGATAGATTAGACCAGCTGCGTCGTACAATGTTTAACGCCACCTGTTTTGGACCCTGGCTGGATCTAATCTATATTGATAATGAGGAAGGGCTGGTGCATTATATGCTTCAGAAACAAGTTCGCCAATATGATGATAGCTATGATCTTCCACTCGTATACTGTGTGAATGGACATAGTTTTTCCTTTGGTCAACACAAATTCTGCCTGCTAACTGGGCTTAGATTTGGTATGCTCAGCTTTAGGAAATGGAGGAGTGGTGATATCACTTTCCGTGATCGTGTTTTTCTAGATAAGGTAGGGCAGTATGTGAAAAAAAATTGATCTTTTATCGGTTATTGAAGATGAAGATGTTTTTTTAAAACTGTCGGATGAAGATGCGGTACGGGTTTGTCTGTTGCTAACATTGGAGGTTATATTCATGGGTAAAGAGTTGGGATCTGTCATTGATGATATGTTGTTGAGGATGGTTGAGGATCTTGAGGAATGGAATGCATTTCCGTGGGGAGAGCTCGTTTGGAGGCAGCTGTATGATTCAATCAGAAATGTTGCTTCAAAGCATCGATCGGGTTACAGTAAAACATTGGGCAACACAAAATCCAAGGATCTTCTGACCTATTTCTTGTCTGGATTTGTTTTTTCTTTCAAGGTTAGTACTAATATAATTTGCTTACTGCTTATTTTTTGTGACTCTTTGCTTACTGCTTATTTAAATGCTTAATTATTATCTTTCTAGTCCTTGTAACTTATAATGGTTTTCTTTATTTTTTGTAGATATGGATTATTGAGACTTCAGATAAAAGTAATCATTCGTGGAACAAGGATGAAGGGGTGATCCCAAGAGCACTTGCATGGTCGAAACACACATCATTTAGAAAATCTGATTATTTCGACCAACTTTTTGCTAAGGTAAATATAATGTTTTTGTAATTGATTGGTGGATACAAAACTAATTTCTATATTTTTCCAAGGACTCGACACCAAACTACACTCTCTTCCCAACTAGAGTTGATGCTGAATCTCAATGGTATACATGTTCATTCGATTTTTTTAGGTGGTATACCCTAAGAAAGTGTCGGCTGCACGCACGCCTAAGAAGAAAATCAGTTGAGAGGATTGTTCAGTGGAGAGTAGTGGTAAAGAGGTGTATTTTGTTGCTCTTCAGACTATTGTTAAGGCTTTGGAAGCCCGCACATTTAAACTTGAGACTATAGTTCAGGTTAATGTTTTACCTTTTGCAATTGTTGTCCAAGTTATTTTCTTTTGAAAAACTTATCATGGTATACACTAATAGGCGAGTTTTGTTCCAAAATACTTTCATTTGCAGATTATTACTAGTAAAAGACACAAAGTGAAGAAAGATGCTTATGAAAAGGTAATTTATTCATTTTAATCATGTATTTGTAATTTAGTTATAATGTTACACTAATATGTGCTAAACAATTTGGTATGCAAGTTTACACTTGTAAAAGAGAACAGGGGGAGAAAGTGAACACGGAGACTTATGAAAAGGTAATTTATTCACTGAGAACAGTTTTATACTTGTAAATATGACTGTCTACTAATAGGTGGTAAATTCTTTTTGTATGCAGTTTTATACTTGTACACCAGAACAACAAGACAAAGTTATCACATCTGATGGTGAAAAGGTAATTTACTGATGTCGTGTAGGATTAAATCTAGCTTATATTCCAACTTATATAAAGCTTGTAGAGTCTGTGTATTCTGGATAAGAATTCAACTATTAGGCTGACACGTAATTTCATAAGTAGCTTTGGGTTGAGGCACGTTATCATGTATCTTGATAAGAATTCAACTATTCTTACACAAATATGAATTGTAAAGTTAGAACACATTGCCATGGATCTTTATTTAACTAGCCATACAACCTTTTTCTCAATCAGCACGGTGAATACACTATAGAGTCTCTAAGTTCTTATCAGATAATCATAATATCCAAAAGTATATCATGAGCGACAACCTTTCAATGCAATAGTGTGTTTTGGATAATTGCACATATTTTGTTATGTAAAATTTGTGTGTCTTAGTTTTTGACTTGCATGCTTATTATGGCGTCATTAGTTATATCCTTATTTTTTTGGCTAACTTTTTTCATATCTGATGTGTTTTTTATAGTCTATAATTTTTAACCAAGTTTTAAATTTATAATTGCCGAACTAACCTATAGACTAAAACACTAACGAGCAGTGTACCCGATCAATGTGTATAGTTTTTAGGTAAGCAAGGGTCGTTCACTAGGAGCGAAGCTAAAATGATCTAAAGGTATTTGTACTAATCTAAACTAACTAAACTATCCTAACCTAGAAAGCAATTTAAAGTTTAAGGGGGGTTTAGTCTGAAAGACTAGCACAAGTTTTGTTTTGTTTAATTAACCTAAATGCGAGAAAATAAATAACTAAACTAAATTAAAGTAAAGGTGAATTCAATGATAGAAGAACATGCTAGCCAAGTCTAATCCATCTTATAGTTATATATGTGCTAATGTCTACTTGTTTTACTTCATTTAAAAGTTAAGGCGAAGATCCAATTACTAAACCCTGTCACGATTTAATAACTTGCTATACGGAGCGGGAAATTGGCCAAGATCATAGTGACCTATCTAGCATCAATACTAACTTATTGCATAATCACCATCTAACCTAGTTTGGCATTACGCGCTACTAGTCCTAATAGTGGCATAAGGCACGGTTCCGATGTGTTCCATCTAAGCCTGTCTATATAGGATTCGGATTACTACACTTATTATTCAATTAAAGTAACCACAGTTTCAGATAGTTAAATTACACCAATTAAACCAATAAGATCATAATCTAGTTACATAGACTTCTACTAGTGATAAGCAATAAACAAGTTTTTAACGATAAGCACCCAATCCAATAACAAAACAAACACATAATCAAGAACACAAATAAACTAAATAGACTTCATAAACTTTGGCTAACACCTAAGGGTGTTAGCCCATAGTCTCAGTAACAATACACAATGTTTGAATCATAGCATAAAAGATAGAAATCATAATGAAAACTACACGCTAACCGAATGATTAAACAAAGTAAATTGGCTTGAGATGTTCTTCGTGGATGGAATGGATCTTCAATATAGTCTTCTGCTATTTTGGGACGTTTACAGACGCCTGGGAATGATCCCGAGGGTCCCCAATGATTCCCTAATTCGTTAATGAGTTTGATATTTATAGATTCTGAAATCTGGGTCGATACGGCGCATCTAGAGAGTTAGATGCGCCGCATCTATAAGTAAACGTAGCCTCCAAGTCTGAAACTGACCCGATATGGTGCATCTATAAATCTGATATGGAGCATCTCCCAATACGGCGCATCTAAAGACATGATGCGCCGCATCTCCTTCAAATACAGGTAGATCTCCTTTTTCTCTTTCCGTGGCCGCTTGAATCAACTAAAACGGTGTCCGGATGAAGATTTTATGGCCAAAATACGAAAGCATCTTCAAGTGTCGACTTGTAATCTTGACTTCTTCATTAAGCTTCTAATCTCCACTTGATTTCTTGGCAAGGATTGTGTATGGCCGATACGGCGCATCGGATTGGTCCGATGCGACGTATCTGGAGTAGAACAAGTTGGTTCTTCTTCGTTGACCAAAGTTTCATATGCAACGCATGATAAAATCAAATGCGGCGCATGCTTCAAAGTCAGGCAATGGTCTTTAATCTCTTCAATTCAGCAGACTTTTCCAATCTTGATCATTTTGCTCCATTTTATGTCCATAATAGCTAACTTTCACCAAATGCTTGTTTATAACTGAGAATTACAAAAGTAAGCAATTAAGTATCAATTCCCATATAAAATAATACAAAAACAAGCAATATACATAGGATACATGTTGCTAATAAAATGTACTTATTTGATGTCATCAAATATCCCCCCACTTGAACCTTACTTGTCCTTAAGTAAACCTTAGATTAAACTTATGAAAATGTATCCTAAATAGGATGTATTTTTATAATTAAGCACTTATTCGTTTTATCATAATTGCACAACCAAACACTTAACGAATTAGAAATAAAATAAAATATTTCGATAAAAGCAAATCTAATCGTTTAACTGTCCAGTCGTGACGAATATTCTATCATAAGCTTGGCAAGTATACGCATCTCCCCCACTAAAGCCAAGGAGTAACAAGTCTAAAGCGGTAAAAAGGGTTTGTTGGTTAAGGGTTGATCATCCTTTTTAATCTCTATCGATCTCATATTCCAGAAAAAGCGACAAAACTACAAATACATGATCGAATCCACGACCACGATACTTGCAATTGCTCAAATCCTTAACTCGAATAGGCTAAAGATAGGACCAAGTAATCTTTACCAATAATATTATATCAAAAAGGGCAACAAAATCATAAATACATAGCCGAATCCACGACTACGATACTTAAGATTGCTCAAATCCCTAATCTCAATAAATCAAAGGTTTGGATAAAGAATAATATAGGGTATGGATAATATTTGGGATACAAATTGGTGTAAAATGAAAAATAAACAAAACAGATAAATTAAAATCCTAAGTGTGGTTAATCACTATCCCAACCATCCCATGAATAAGACTCATATCATTGAATAACTCACGCTTTAACACTTGAAACACACGCTTTAGGTAGACACGAATTATACTCAACAAGATCTTAATCAAAGAATAACCTTAGTTGGCGTTCCCATAACGGCCAACTCCCATTCAATCCATAAATATAGTATATAACAACTAGTGGTGATATTGACCACTTAATACAAAACTTTACATAAGTTGGTTAAAACAAACATCCAACTTTTTCTTTCTTTTTCTTTTCTATTTTTTTTTGATTTTTTTTTTTTTTTTTTTTTTTTTTTTTTTTTTTTTTTTTTTTTTTTATAAAAAAACTACTAACATAAACATAGATGTGTAAAATTTCACCACATCACTATAACGATAACTCTGGATAATTTTTCCAAACTTTTCATGACTTCAGAAATAACAGTAATAGTGAAAGTAGTAAACACACGAAAAATAACAAGACTCAAATTATACAATATCTACTTTCACTCCAATTGCATTGTGCAATTTCCCGACCTTAACCATAGATAATGAATTACGCACGCGAACACAGTTAATTGTAAGGAAACACACTTTGCCTAAAGTAACTAACCACGGACTTTAATCTACAGGGTAGGCTAAGGTGTAAGGGCGTAACGAAACATTATAACAAAGGTGTAAGAAACGAAAGGAATGGCTCTGAGGTTTTTCTAGGGGTATCTTACTCTAAAAGTGAGAGTAAACAAAGGGTTTATACGGGGGTTAACTAACCAGTGTAGTTAGCTAATATCACATAACATATAAAGGCTATTTGGGTGTAATCCTAGAAATTTACCAATTTAGACAAGTCATTCCAATTATGTAAATAATACTTATTATGGTGGTCTCGAATAGTATACAAGCCAAGTTCTAAAGTTTACAAGTCACCAGCACACTCATAGATTTGTGAATTTTGATAAGTTCACAATTTTTGAAAATAAGGTTATGTGTGCAGCTATGCAACTTAGATTAAACAAAAACATGCTAAAAAAATTTTAAATTTTTATAATTAAGCATAGATTAAAGCATATTTTTGAAAAATTAAGGACAAGTAACGTTCTAATTCTCCATCCCCCCACTTAAGTTAAACAACGTCCTCGTTGTTTGTATTTAAAATTAAAAATAAGAGATAGAAAGAATTAGAACGGAGAACTCCCCTGAGATTTGCTCGGTATGATCTTCCAATGTAAACGTGCAAGCGTATATAATGCGGGAGTCCATCAACCTCTTCAATTGTCCAGACCTGTAAAAATATAGAGACCACAGAAAAAGAATCTCGAGAGCATCTCGTTAATCATTGGTTAGGAAAATAAAAATATGAAAAAATTACAGGTCAGAGTGTCGATGCGCCGTATACACGGAATATTGGATACGCCGCATCAACAACCTGTAGGAAATACTAAAATGCACGTCATGGGTTAATGCGACGCATCTACTAAAAGTGCATGCGTCGTATTTGACCAACTGATAGAAATACGAAAATAAAAATAAACTAAAAACAAAATAAAAGACAAGCATGGGTTGCCTCCCAAGAAGCGCTTGTTTTTGTTAGAGTCACGAGCCTGACTCCACCCTTATTTACTAGGCAATAGGGTGTTTTTCCCCCCACTTGCGGTCAAGTGTGGGTGATAGTAGCAATAAGCATCATAACGGTGTAAATTTGCTACTAGAGATGGATAGAATATGTAAAGATAATACCTTGGCAATATGTGTACTTCGTTCATTACCTTACCCGGTTTGGTTGTTAAATTGGATGACATGAACATTACATGTGAGAGAGTAGTATGTTGAGGATCAATGAATCTCCCTTCTTCTTTGTTTGTTCTATTGGTAATAAGGCATCCCTTGACTTCCATAAAAGATGAGAAAGGGTCTTTGGCGAGTAAAAGTTCGGGTTCCTCTATATCCTTCATAGGATTGAAATCATCCTCTTCAATCATGGTCGTGTCCATCAGCTCATCCTTGAATTCTTTTTCTATTTCAACCAAAAATGGGTTGATAACAGGTGCTTTATATTCATCATTAGTTGGTGTAGTAAATTTCACCTCATCATTCTTTCGTTTTGCAACCTGTTTAGGAAAACTAGCAAGATTATTAGTAACGGGATTAATAATATTAAATAAATTAGTACCACTTTTTGTTGTAAGTGACACCAATTCATCTTGTGAATCTCCATCTTCAACTAGTGGTCTTGTAATTTCATCCTTTTCCCGAATAGCCTCTCAAATAAGTCATCCCACATTTCTTCAAAATCCTTTGTGGGGTCATAATCTGGCTCATTTGTTCCACGCATGAATATTTCATTTTGTTGTAGCAATTGCGGTATGGCATCGTACACAATACAATCAAAACTTTCAATATTAGAATACTCATTATCTTCATCCGATGGAATATCATCATGGTGTTTTTGATATGATGTGAATATATTTTCCAACTCGGGTGAAAAATCACAAGTAATAGCACCATACACCATTGTTCCACATTCATCTTCATTTTCATCATAAGCACTTTCGGATGAATAAGCTTCTTTGTAAACAATTGCCGGATTTTCATTCAAATCAAACACTTGTGACTCTTCTTCATCTTGGGCAACTTCCGGAGAAATAACATCATCAATAACTATTGCCGGAAACCTAATTGCACCAAAATCGTATGATTCTTCTTCATCATCATCATTGGATAAAGTCCAAGTGTGTCTAAATGGCAATGTCTTTCTTTCTTTCCTTGACTCTTCCTGCTTTGATAATAAGTACTCTTCCATCGTGGGTTCTTTATCATTGATGAATTGTGCACCATATCTTGCTCTTTCCCAATCGTAAACCTTTTTATTGCTCAAGGATCTTTCATTGTTAAGCGTAAGATATTCTTCCATATTTATGTCCGGATTATCCATCATCATTATTACCTGAAAGATAAAGAACCAAGAACAGCAGTAACCGAAACAAAAACAATAAAAACTAAAACGAAAAATAAAAATAAAATAAAGAAAAATAAAGAAAAACGATAAAAAAAATTGGTCACAGAACGTCAATACGCCGTATACAATTGACCTATATACGCCGTATTGATATAAGACAGATACGCCGCATCCACAGACAAGGATACGCCGTATTGCCTTTCTGAGACAGAAACACAGAAACAAAAAAAACTAACTAAACTAAAATACCAATAAATCAAATTAAAACAATCACTCCCCGGCATCGGCGCCAAAAACTTGATGTGTTTTTTATAGTCTATAATTTTTAACCAAGTTTTAAATTTATAATTGCCGAACTAACCTATAGACTAAAACACTAACGAGCAGTGTACCCGATCAATGTGTATAGTTTTTAGGTAAGCAAGGGACGTTCACTAGGAGCGAAGCTAAAATGATCTAAAGGTATTTGTACTAATCTAAACTAACTAAACTATCCTAACCTAGAAAGCAATTTAAAGTTTAAGGGGGGTTTAGTCTGAAAGACTAGCACAAGTTTTGTTTTGTTTAATTAACCTAAATGCGAGAAAATAAATAACTAAACTAAATTAAAGTAAAGGTGAATTCAATGATAGAAGAACATGCTAGCCAAGTCTAATCCATCTTATAGTTATATATGTGCTAATGTCTACTTGTTTTACTTCATTCAAAAGTTAAGGCGAAGATCCAATTACTAAACCCTGTCACGATTTAATAACTTGCTATACGGAGCGGGAAATTGGCCAAGATCATAGTGACCTATCTAGCATCAATACTAACTTATTGCATAATCACCATCTAACCTAGTTTGGCATTACGCGCTACTAGTCCTAATAGTGGCATAAGGCACGGTTCCGATGTGTTCCATCTAAGCCTGTCTATATAGGATTCGGATTACTACACTTATTATTCAATTAAAGTAACCACAGTTTCAGATAGTTAAATTACACCAATTAAACCAATAAGATCATAATCTAGTTACATAGACTTCTACTAGTGATAAGCAATAAACGAGTTTTTAATGATAAGCACCCAATCCAATAACAAAGCAAACACGTAATCAAGAACACAAATAAACTAAATAGACTTCATAAACTTTGGCTAACACCTAATGGTGTTAGCCCATAGTCTCAGTAACAATACACAATGTTTGAATCATAGCATAAAAGATAGAAATCATAATGAAAACTACACGCTAACCGAATGATTAAACAAAGTAAATTGGCTTGAGATGTTCTTCGTGGATGGAATGGATCTTCAATATAGTCTTCTGCTGTTTTGGGACGTTTACAGACGCCTGGGAATGATCCCGAGGGTCCCCAATGATGCCCTAATTCGTTAATGAGTTCGATATTTTTAGATTCTGAAATCTGGGTCGATACGGCGCATCTAGAGAGTTAGATGCGCCGCATCTATAAGTAAACGTAGCCTCCAAGTCTGAAACTGACCCGATATGGCGCATCTATAAATCTGATATGGAGCATCTCCCAATACGGCGCATCTAAAGACATGATGCGCCGCATCTCCTTCAAATACAGGTAGATCTCCTTTTTCTCTTTCCGTGGCCGCTTGAATCAACTAAAACGGAGTCCGGATGACGATTTTATGGCCAAAATACGAAAGCATCTTCAAGTGTCGACTTGTAATCTTGACTTCTTCATTAAGCTTCTAATCTCCATTTGATTTCTTGGCAAGGATTGTGTATGGCCGATACGGCGCATCGGATTGGTCCGATGCGGCGTATCTGGAGTAGAACAAGTTGGTTCTTCTTCGTTGACCAAAGTTTCATATGCGACGCATGATAAAATCAGATGCGGCGCATGCTTCAAAGTCAGGCAATGGTCTTTAATCTCTTCAATTCAGCAGACTTTTCCAATCTTGATCATTTTGCTCCATTTTATGTCCATAATAGCTAACTTTCACCAAATGCTTGTTTATAACTGAGAATTACAAAAGTAAGCGATTAAGTATCAATTCCCATATAAAATAATACAAAAACAAGCAATATACATAGGATACATGATGCTAATAAAATGTACTTATTTGATGTCATCAATATCATTCACAGGACATTGATCTTGGTGATGAGTATTGCAGTGAAGTCAATGATTTTATTAATATGTTTGAGTCGCCATTTGTTGATCTTGAATCATCCCAGAAAGATGGATTGCACAACATCTCACAGGGAAATGTTGTAAAAGTTGAAAAGCAAGAGGATGTGTGTCAACCTATGGAAGAGCAAATGGAAAAGAGGTCGAGAAGAGCATTGATGTGGAAAATAGAAGCAAACTTATAGAGCAAATGAATTCATCTCACATGAAACTTGCTCTTGAGCGTTGCGGGATTAAGAAGAGGAGGATTGAAGAAGTTCTTAGGCCGCCATTTATGGAACTAAACAAAACTTCAAAAGTTCCTAGCGTAGATAAATTAAGAAATCAAAAGAACATCCTTGATCCTCTTATGGTTGAAAGGTTACGAGAAGTCAGACCTTGGGTAGAGGTACGATGTTTATGATGCTCTCTATTTATATAAGCATGTTAGATTGTTATTGTTTCATGGGTGTAGGAATAAATATTGCATGGCTCACGTCAAAACCTTTTTTTTTTAAATCCTGAATAATATTATTATGACGCACCTACTGTCATTTAAGGACCTTTTTGGTGCAATTTTCATGCAGATGTTAGATATGGGATATAAAGTTTTGTACGAATACTATGAAGTTTCATTATTTTGTAATCATTTTGTAATGGTCATTTATGTTTATTTTGTTTTCTGATTACAGATTCTTTATCGACCATATCAAAAACTCGACAGAATTTATCTTGGCTACGAAATTGATCAGTTTATGTGTAGGGATGTGTGGCGTAATTGTAAGTTTCCTTGGTGCGGTGAAATAACTGTGGATCGTTATTTCTGGGATTCTCTAATCGGCCTTGACCATAATCACAAAGGATGGTTGTGTGACGAGGTAAAGTAAATATATCTTTTATTTACTTTACTCAGTTTTATATAAAATGTGATTTTGATTGTCTCTACCTGCCAATTGATTTCAAGTAACTTTTATATGAGACAAACTGCATATTTTTTTAGCAGAATCCATCTTTTTCGCTTTATGATGCGAGGATTGCGTCCACGCAAAAGGTTTTACTTCTCAAGGGATCTTGAGAAGCTTGCAATCCTCCAGGCAGTGTACCTGATCGTTATAGTGTAGTATAGGTAGGTCCAGGGGGTTGATCGTTCTCTAGAGGAATAGTGTCGTTAAGTCAAGATGTATGACGAGATAGGTCTAGAGGTGACGGATAATTTTTTTGTATTTTTATATTTTTTAGAAAGCAATTAAAATCTCGGTTTTGAAGGAGTGGGCGGAATTAGTTATTAATCAACTAACCCAAAAACTAATTATAAAACTAAAATTAAACTAAAAACAAGAAAAAGTAAATTGGTGAACTTCTTATGATAGGAAAAGCGTGTTTACTTAGATTTAATTACTCCCTAGTTATCTCCTATTGATTCGTTGAATTGTCACGTCCTTGTTTTAGTTGAAGCGTCGTATTCCTTATTATTGGTCGTGGGGAGGTGCCGAAGTCCCCAACTCTATGAATATTAGTCTCCCCTAAATCCCTTAACATCCATTAAGTTTTCTAGGATCTACAAGCCGCAATTCACGCAATAAATACAACGAACAAAACCAATAGTGCACTCTACGGTTGCGTTTTCTTAACCTAACGCGATAACAATCAACTAAACAAGAGACAACAAATCAATATTCAATAACTAGGTTTCATTAGATCTAAGCAAACACAAACAAACTTAAGCTAGCATGATAGATAGAAGAAAAGATAAACAATTAATCAAACAACACATAGACATATTGAATGATTAAACGAATAACTTATCTTCAATAAAGCATAAGGTTCAAGGGTTGAAAAACCCTTACAAAGCTGCTGAAATTCGACTAGGGTTTATTCTCCAAAGATGTCACCCTTTTACAATGAAAACATTCGAAAATATATATAGGAATACAACTCTGACGGCGTCAGCTTATAGCTTCTGATGCCGTCAACTAACCTTGAATTAGGGTTTCATCTGTGTAAATCGTCGCTCTGACGGCATCAGCAAAGGATTTGAGGCCGTCACTTGTAAAATTCTTTTGGGCCGTCTCTTGTAACCTTAAAACGTGACGCCCTCCTCCATTTAACACCTGACGGCGTCAGGTTATAAAGTCTTCAAAATTCTCTGAGGCATCACTTGTTAGCTTAACACTAGAAATCCATCTCGAATTTTTAAGGGACGGCGTCACGTTGTAGCATGTGACGCCGTCAGACACTGTTGTCTGACAGGTTTTTCACGATTTCGTCGTTTTCTTCACTTTTTCGTCCAAATATGCTCCAAAAGTACCGATTTCCAGAATTCTCGTCCCAAGTACCTAAAATGCAAAAAGAAACGATTTGAGGCAATATTTGATCACATTTACTCGATTTTAGGCTTAAATGACCCCTTAAAAAGGTACCAAATAAATCCTTATCACTTTACACTTTAAGCACTATAGGCATTTTACTATAACATCCACGATCCACCAAATGCATTGAATACTTTCTCAAATGACATTACTACTTGTGTAGCAACATTCTTTCAAGGACAAGCTCGATTATCAAGGTAGGTCTATCTAACAATGTAGATGGGTTCCATTGCTTAATTTGAACACCGCCCCTAGTACCATTTGTATGTTTGATCTTGATCACAAGTTTTGGCTCTTTCAAGAACGGAAGTTGATTTTCGAGCCAAAACTTGTGATCAATATCAAGCACACAAATGGCATTAGGGATGGTGTTCAAATTAAGCAATGTAACCCATCTACATCGTTAGATATATCTGACCTGATAATTGAGACTTGGTGATTGCGATAATGATATAGTGTGTATTGTTCATGACAGGCCACACTTCTTCATTATCTCATTCAACACGAGTATATAAACACTAGTTTTTCGCTAAGTTTTACTGATTACAGACATAAACATAAGTAATCTAATCTTATCGTCTTCTTAGTGTCCCTAACTATGTTGATGTAAAGCTAAAAACATTGTTCGCTATGCAGAATAAAATTTGTCTTGTATAACACTTCTTTGATATCTATCGGCGGGTAGAGAAAATCAAAAGCACATTTTTTATAACTTACTGAATATTTTTGTTTTTTCTTTTTCTTTGTTTCTTGTTCTTACAGCACATTGATCTATGGATTAGTTACATGTGGCATACTAGACCAGAAGATATGGATTGGTCAATGGTTAGTTGCTTTTTTCTACCCTTTCACATTAAATGTACCATCTCACCAACTACCATCTCCCTATCTTACACATGCTGCCCTGTCACCGTGTTTCTTTGTTAATTACATTGTGCAATTTATCATGAGTAAAGAAAAGTGTATGTTCGAATTCAACCAAGGCATATCATCAATTAATAAGGTTAGTCATGTTTATATCTTGAGCACTTTCACTTGTAATGAAAGGTGGTGAAAGTGTGTTGAAAATCACCACCTCCCATTCAAACAGAAAGCCATTACACATAAGATATATTTACGGGCATATAACACACCTTTTGAGTTTTCAACAATTGAGTTTCAACCATTACAGATGCAGAATAAAATGTTTAGATAATTGATAGGATACTTGATAGGCCTAGCATACAAATCTAGGAACGATATGTGTTTCACCATTACACATGCAAAAGACAAATGTTTTGAGTTTTCACCATTACACAGCCACACAAATACAAATGTTTATGAGGTAAACCCTTTAGGAACTGGAATCTTGTATTTCCAGAAAAAATCGGCCAAATGCTCACGATATGCCAGAACAGCTTGAACCGGACTAGTGACCTTCAATGAAAGTTTATGAGCCAATCTGTATAAAAATATAATGACCCAAACACCACAATCCCCATACCTCCCACCTTGTATAGGGACATTAGGTGCATACCGAAAGGATACATAATAGGAATTGGGATCTATATTCTTCTTCTCCATCACCTCACTCTCAATAAGATAAATGGGTAGTTGAATTTCAAAATATTGCCACCAAACACGCTCTTCAACTTCCCGGCTCCCAAGGCTATCCTACAATGTCACAACACCAATGGAAATTGATAATTCGCTTAGGCACCAATGTATGTCAGGTTGATTAATGGGAAAGAAGACCTAAAATATTTTCATTTTGGCAATGTAACAGTTCCATGTGTAAATTGTGAAAACACAAAGTCCATCTAGGAACTTGAATTTATAGAGTACACCCATAGTAATATCTGAGAAGCTATAATAAGCTGATAATTAAAATACAAACCTTTTCGATGCCTTCACGAAACCACGGGATACCATTCGTTATTCCGTCAACAAACTATAGCGGCATTTCCATATTAAGGATCTGAGAGCAAAAAAAGGGCTAACCATGACCCAATCAGCATTGGCAGGTCTAAAATGCATCATAAAATCAACCCATAATCCAAGATGCTGGCATTTCAAAAAAGAAACAAAATAGAAATCAGCTATGATCCCCCACAGTTAACAAATATATTATAGGCTTGTAAGAATTACATACCGAATCACTTAACCAACTGGCACACTTGGCGTCCTTGCCCAATAATCCCAGCCAGAACTAGAGATTATCAGTCGTACCTCCGCTGACCCATGGGAAACAAAATAATTGCTGGTCCTCCTCTTTCTTAATCTTCTTCTGCGTATCCAAGAACAACTGTATTTCTGGGTGGATAAACGCTCTAAACTTTGTAGCATTATCATTACGTTTGAAATTCTAAATTGTCGCATGCAAAAAAATTTGGGCTAAAAACACATAACAAGCTAAATCTATGTAATTAACATTAAGAAGAAAAAAGGATGTCACTAAATACCTCTTTCCACGGTCTAAGTGAGATTTCTTTCCCATCAGGTCCACTGACCTTAGGAATAGCGGGTGTAACATGTCTCCTTAGATGCCTTCTTACAACTCTTAGAGTAGTCAACGTGTGCTGCACATACAAGGATTGGTAGACCTTGCTCACCTTCTTCTCCCGTTCAAAAGGAACCCATAGAGTAGTAACATTATTTTCGTCACAGTCAACCATCTGAACATCCACCAGATGAGCAGGACTGCTAATTATTACCTGAAAAAAAAAGAAGTTTACGTTGCGGGAATGTGCGTATTCGTTATACTTTGATTAGATTAACATGTTCAACGTGTATTTACCGGACTGAAAGCAGGCTCTAACTTTTGTGGCTCACTCATCAGGTCATTCACCGGCACATCTTGCTCATTGTCAAAAAGAAGCACATCCTGAAAAACAGTTAACTTTGCGTGAATTTGTGTATTGGTTAAATTTTGATTAGATTAACCTGTTCAACATATATTTACCGTATTGAAAGGAGACTCTGAGTTTTGTGGATCATTCATTACTTCCTTCACTGCCACATGTTTCTCATCGTTCATCACAGGCACATCCTAAAAAACAGTTAAAATTGTGTGAATGTGCATATTGGTTATAATTTGATTACATTCAATGTATATTTACCAGGTTAAAAGGAGACAACTTTGGTGCTCATTCGTCACTTCCTTCACAAATACATCCTTCTCGACGTCAAAAAGTTTCTCATCCTGATAAAATGGACGTGTAAACAGGCTAATTCTTCGGTATGTATTAACTCATAAAATAAACAAAATAACATGTATATATTACCTGACAACCAGTCGGCAGGTGAGCCAAAAAGGTTATCTATTACTTCTTGCACCTCTTGTGTAGATAGATCTTTAGTAGAAGTGAAAATGTTTTCTTGCACATTTCGATTGGCATTAATATTAACATCCATAACATCGATGCCAGTTGACTACAAATAAAAAAAATATACAAATACATGAAAGCAATCAACATACGTAAACCATATATTATATGATACCAATCCTATTGTAAAGAACACACCTTTGAATCGTGATCTACATCCATATTATCATCATTTTGAGATGATGTCTGAAAAAAATAGTTATGTTAAATAATTATACTATATACTACAAAGGTAGTCCCTAAGGACTAACTTTGCAAAATGTCGATAACTTTAGGGACTTTTTCCGTTAAAAAATCATACTATTTTTAGAAATACTTTACGAAAATAGTACTTGCAGTTATTGATCTTTTGCATATTTAGTCCTTAATGACAAAAATAATTTTTAGACAATCGTTTCATTCCGAGTTTAGATTAAACACGACATTCCCGCAGCAACGCGCGGGTACCCCCACTCGTTGGTTCACTAATTGCGGTGACTGAATACAGAAACAACTCAAACAGTTATAAAAAATACAGATATGTTAAATAATTGGTTCTATCATACATAACAGTTACAAAAACATACAAACAACTCAAACATACAAACAACTATCTAAACACAGACCATCTATCTAACAACCTTACATAAGATACAATTTAATATACAAAACAATCTGGATGAGTAAGCAGAAGTAGTGATTCGTTTAAGGAGCTCATGAAGAAAAACCCCGCATCTACTTCAACACGAAGATTAATAAGTTCTTGTGACCAAACTTGGAAGACTTCAAGTATGTGATCCATTTGAAAGGGCTTATCATCTTCAAAAACTGGGTCTTCGCTATTCGTAAATCCAAGTAATTTTAATAAATGAGGAGTCAAAATGTTAGAATAGTGTTTTAAAGGACTTTATTTTGTTAAAAAGATCCAACTTTAGCTCCCCGTATATAGAATGTGTGCCACTGATCGCCTATTATGTTCCCAAAAATAACAAAAGAGTCTCTTAGCTTTGAAATTGTAAAACCCTAAAATCTGAAACATGTAAAAAGACCAAAATGCCCTTACAATCTAAAACTTTGATTAATAAGCTTAGTAAGGTACCAAATGAATTCCAAACTTTGAGAGATGATCAAGGCATGAAGTAAAATAAATTTCCTTTACAACATTTGACAATTGTGAAGTCCCAAAATTATATTGTACACAATATATAGTTCGAAAAATACTTATAGTATATTAATAATATTATTTAACTTATAATAAATTCAAAATACCTTTAAATACTAAACAAATTATGGAAAGCATATCAAAATTGAATGGGTCCTATGTATAACCGAAATTTTGCCAGCCCTCTCTCCCCAATTCACGGCAAGTTACCTTTTTATTTGAACAAACCATTAAAACCTAATAAAACTATTGCCGACAAAAACAAAACACACACAAATTCACCACCACCACATACGATGTTCTGGAGAGCTACTGGTATTTTTCTGGGATAGATCTGCATCCAAGGAGGCCACAAAAAATGGGGTTCGATTTATGGGTCGCTGTTTTAGGCGTGGTACATTTCTTGACGTTTTTACTCCATTCGATAGGTATAATTCTGAGATCTCTAATCCACACGTTATAAAAATTATCTAGCATTTTTCTAGTGATCTATGGGTCAAATATAACCTGAGAAAAATAAGAAACTCGAATCATGCATGGTTTTTGAGCCGTTTTGAATTAAATGGTTTAAAACACGCCTATTTTCCAAAATATGTGATACGATTTTTCTGAGGGTAATATTTATTTTATTTGAACCTTATATGATTTGTTTGTTCTGGGAAAAATGTTGGAATAATTTATAAATGCCTAGATGAGTCGTTGTAATTATTGTGGTTAAAAATGTGCCTAAAATCAAATAAATACCATACGATTTTTTTGTGTTGGTTTTATAATTTTTCTGAGTTCTTTATACATCTATTAACATGGGAAAAATATTGGTTTGATTTTTAGAGGCTTATACGAATTATAGTGGAATTAATTATAAACTGGGTTTTTGAAAATCAAAGGAAGAAAAAGAAAATAAAAGTAATCGATCTGGTTTTTCTGATTAGGGTTTGAATCTGGAAGTTTAATGATGGTTTAAGGATGATATAATGATGACCTAATTATTGGGTAATGATTGATTAAATTAGGGCTTGTAATTTTCATTTAAAAAGTATATCCGATTTGAAATTAATTAAGAAGGGGGTGTTTTGTAATTTTCCAAACTTGTGGGTTATTTTTGTAAGTCATATTAGATCTGGGAGAATGTGAAAAATTATAATATGGGGTCCTTATGTGTAAATATTGCAAGAAAATGAATTTATGATAATTAAAGGGTATGTTTTGTAAATTATTAAAAGAGAGGGACTAAAAGTGTAATTTCTAGAAATTTGAAGTCAATCTGAGTAAATGATGATATTAAGGGTGTTTTGTGCAAATTTGAGTATTTATGGGCTTAATGTGTAATTAATATGGAATTATGATTTAAATTATAAGTTTTGTAAACTTAAGGGACTAAATGTGTAATTTCTGAAACTTGAGGGGCTGGATTCGTACAATAAGTAATTCTGAAGTTATATTCTGTATTTTGACAAAATATGAGGTTTGTTTGGTAATTATGGATAAGATAAGGTTTAAAGTGTAAAATTATGAATTAAGGGGTTTAAATGGAAATTTTGTAAACTAAGGGGTATAAAATGTAATTTGGCAAACTTGAAGTATTGAAGACGTACATTCTGAATAAATGAAGGATTAAAAAGAATGAATGTGATAATTACATATTTGACCTTTAACTTTGGAGGAATTACTTTTGAAACCCTAAAGTATGGAAACTTGCCAAATAAGGAAACCTGCCTAAAATAGAAAGTTATTAAAAAGTAAAGGAAAACCAAAATGGTAATCTGACTTAGAATCTTCTGTAATTCCGTCTTCTATTCCTCTAGGTGTGAAGAAGGAGAGATCCTGATCTGTTTGTGCTTCTATTTCTGTTTTTGCATTCCTAATAAGGTACAGATATTCTGCCCTTCTTTAGTAAGGTGCCTTCGTCTCATTTCTGATTTCTGATTCACTGCCATGTTCTTTGATTCTGTGAACCTTTCTGGTTTCTTTCATGATATTATGAACCTTTGACATGACCTTTCTGTTATGAACCTTTCTGATATTAAACATTTATGATATATGACCTTTCTGACATGGAACCTTTATGGTATGAACCTCTGATATGAACCTCTGATTATGAACTCTGATATTCTGAAATGGAAATTGACTTATGAAACTAAATTAAATACTGGATACATGATACTTGACCCTGACCCACAGTTTGATACTACGAGCCACTCACTAGGCATGAGGGTTTCATGTCCATGTCAGTCGATGCACCGATGGCATGACTCTAGGGCAGGAGAGTGATGACCTGTCCCGTCCCTTTTCTGTATTTTATTTGGTTTGTTGGGAGTTATGGCCACCAGGGGCGTATGGATGCATCCTAGATTTGTTTCTGTATTATGTTCATGTTATGATATGTTATGATATGCATGGTGACTGATGGTGTGTGCGATACACGTCTTTCACAACTCTGGGAGCTGATCACTCCATATTTCTGATTTCTGGGATTAGTGAGAGGAACATCTCTCTGCATGGCGGTATGATTATGATTTCATGTTCATGTTTCTGGGCTCGTAGAGGATTACTATTTTCCATGCACCTTATGGACTTATGACCTATACCTTTCATTACTGACACCCTATGGCATGATACTGGACTTATCTCTGTACTGGGCTTGGTATGTTTGGGCTTGATGGGATCTTTTGATTACTTCACCATTACTCATGATACTATCCATACTTTCTGATATCTCGGTATAATCTTCATATTTCTTCTCATCTATTATTATATCATGTACGATTCCTTCCATCTTCCCTATTTCATTATTATTGTTTGTTACCATTATATCTGTTCACTGAGCTCGTGTAGCTCAGCCGCGTTTCTTTTCCCGCGGCAGGTTTAGTTGGAAGCTGGGAGTTGGGTGAAAAGTGTTGACTTTAGAAGACTTCATTAGCTTTTGGAAGATGACTAGAAGAACCTTATATTAGACTTAGAAATTTTGTAATGTAAAGCTTGTAGTTCTGATTTCAGTTGTAAGCCTTGGATTTTCATTGTATTATTTATGTCAAATGTCCGTGTTTGTTCTGATAAGAATCCGTATATGTGACACCTTTGCCCTTGTCGGGTCGGGGTGTTACAGAAATATAGAAAGGTATAGGAAGCCGAACTAGTAGGTTGTCAGGTATATCTATGACAGAAAATTTGTGGTTAACCAAATCAAAAGACACAATCATATGACGTTTTTGAGAAGAAACACCATCAGCACCAAAAATCCTTTCAGAAGCCGCCCAATAAATAAAACTACATATAACCTCCTGACTTGACCGTTTAAGTCGGATTGATTGATGAGGCACATGTTCATTTTCTAAATTCTTCCAACGCTGCGAGCTCAATGTAAATACTAAAACATTCCACGGTCCGTGTCCACGAACCGGATATGAAATCCTTAGAATGGTAGGGTCAAAAGTGTCGGGATTAACACCAAAACCCACAACAACTTTATGAGATTCATATTGACTTAACCAATCAGGAAGTACTATAGCAACTTATTTTCTTATTGATGGGTTCCAAAGAACAACCATCTTAAAAGAATCAGAAAAACATATCAAACCGTGAGAGTTGCCAATTGGAATAAGATTCAAATATCTGACATCTGTATTACGAATTACTTAAGGAAAAGTTGGAAAAAAGCTACGTTGTTGGGAAAAATTTACAATATCATCTACAAAACATATAAATTTTGACTTAACAAAACCTTTCTTATATATTATAAGGAAATAACAAGGTTGAGTCAGGCGAACACCAAAAATGACAAGGAAGTTGGAGCTGTCAATGAAAGACTTCCATGTCTTTGAAACAGTTCTGAACTGAAGTAAAGCCTGGACAGGAAGTTTCTTAATGATTTCCATTTGAATTTCAAAAGGTATGTTGTCTGACATTTTTGAAAGAGAATGGAAGTTAGAACTTAAGTAAGTAATAAATGCTTTTACTTGGAATAAATAATGGGAAGGTGTAAATGACTTGACTTACAAGTAGTAGTGTACTTAAGTATTTATGACACTAGTCAGAGTGAGGTATTTAATGTTGGTGTATCGATGGCTGGACTAGGTGGTATATCATTGAACGACCCTGCTGGCGTAAACTTCTTGAAATAGTCTACACTCGATCTCCACCAAAGTTGATTTTCTCAACATCTGTATATTAATAAAAATATTATCCACTAACCCCATGATTTTAAAAACAAAAAAAATATATTTACAATTCGTGTAAAAGAGAATATTATCACCAGTCGGCATGAGGCGAACAATCTAATTATTACGAAAAAGAAGATCATAATCGGTCTTTTCAAACTTTGGTCCATCATCCCATGCAAGTGCTCTAGGGATCACACTGTCATCTTTAATCCACCAATTTGTAGCATTGGGGTAGGTTTCCAAAAGACAAATCTGAAAAAATTATTATTATTGTTAGCGTAAAAATTATTCTTATCGTTAGCGTAAACATGATAAGATACAATTCAGAAAAAATTATTATTCATGAAACAAGGATTATGCATTATACTAACCTTCAAAGCAAACGCAAATCCACACAACGTATATGTTGCGGTGTAATGAGCACCCTTGGTAGCAATTTCTGTCAAATGTCGGTGTCTAACCTTTGAAACCGCATTGTAAATCCTGTTGTGAAACTTAACCCAAATATACTCGCCCCATGGAAATGCATTCCATGCATAAAAGTCATCTACTAAAACCAGGATATCATTGGAGATTACGTTTCTTTCCTGTTTGCCCATGAAAATGTTCTCTAAAATTAGCAACAAGCAAAGGCGTACAACATCATTCGTAAGCTCAAAAAACTCATATGGATCATCAAGAATCTTTAAAAGCTGCTCAGCCTTTACTTATTTTCTCACGTTGCTTTTCTTTAAGAAAAGCTAAAATACGCTTACCAAAACCAGATTCACGATTATGACAATGCGCCAAAGAAACATCACCAAATCGAAACCCTAATATTAAGCACATATCCTACCGACCAAATTCTAAAGTGTGTTGCCCAATATCAAAATACATAGGAGTATTTATATCATGGTTTTGAACTTCACGTTGACATTGAAGTAAATAATGCAGCAAGTGATTGTCTTGCTCATATGTTTTTATGTTTAACCAATTGCCGAAAACAATGCTTTTAAACAGGGCAAGACGTTCCGGCTTGCAGCTCAACTTTTGCCTTATTTTTCTAGAAAGTGCAACTTTGTTCTTGTACTAACCTTGGCAGGATACACCTATACACACAGACCAACAAAACATACCCATATTAGCATATGTTCTAAACTGACGAGCAATACCAATAAATCTATACACAACGGTAGTACCTACAATAGTGGATCAAACTACCCCTAAAGTGCTTAAAATATATGTTGGACCTAAAATAACCACTTCAAAATAAGAAATGCCAACAGCAACAAGCACTTAATAATAACTACTCGCTCAACAATAATGGATCAAAATACTTCAAGTACTTTAGGCATCTTAACAAAGTATCCACCAGATGGATACTATGCTAAGATGGCTAAAGTACTTAAAGCAGATGGTGATCACTAAAAAAATAAGACAGATTACCATTAAACATAAGCAATACAAGTTTGTATCAAATTCATATTAGACATAGGCAGTAAAAATAAGCAGCTTACAAACATTGAAGGAAAATCAATCTCAATCTCAATAAGCAGTTGTTTCATTTAACACATACGTAAAATCAAACTGTTAAGTTGATTCAAACATAATCTCAATCTCAATAAGCAGTTACAAACATTGAAAGGGCAAAAGATATGTTTTCCTCCTAAAAGATAATATGTAGGTCGTGGTTTATACAAAGACTATCAAGTGTCTGTTTACGTAAATGCTTAATAAAGAATCCCAAACATACAATTTGATAAAAGTAGCAACAAGAATAAAACTATAACATATCAAAGCAACGGTAAGATGTGATTATGAAATTATCAAATCCAGCTTAACCTTATGAAATTAAGATGTAGAAATGGGAATGCAATTGCTTATGTAAGTTTCACTTAATATCAACAGAAATATGCACAAACAACAGGACCCAAGAGCAATCCCAAACATCCCATTAGCTGTCTTCACAAATGCAACAAAGTCTATTAAATATTCCTCCACAGTTGCCTTGTTGATGACATCAAATAGTCCTGGTATTTAAGTGTCAATTTCCCCCTAATATGCTCATTATTGTATCATTTTATGTGAATATATACTTTGATTTCATTATATTTCGTTTTCAGGTTACAAGTGAGCATAGGAGCAAAAGAGACGTGGATTTGGAAAAGCACTTACAAGATTCTACATTTTAGTATGCTTGAAGAAGTTACGGCGTAATTACACTCTCCACTTACACCGTAGCTATGGATTTATACATGAAGACCAAGTCAACGCTTATTGGAGATTACGACGTAACTACCACACGAGGTTACGCCGTAACTATTTGAATACTTAGAAGATTTTATGGCAAAGAAGGTTATGCCGTAACCAACACAAGAGGTTACGGCGTAATTGTTACACAGTACGGGACTCATGTGAATGAAGAAATTACGCCGTAAGCAACACATGAGGTTACGGCGCAGTTATTACACATAATAGGGTTCAAGATTTTACCGAGATTACGGCGCAGCTAAGTAAGAAGATTACGACATAGAAGAAAACCCTAGAATGATTACGACGTAGCTATACATGAAGGTTACGACGTAGTTGTCACCGCCAAAGTTTATGGCGTAACTAGTCCTTTAAGTTACGCCGTAACCGTTATTTATGGATAAGATCGTCCAAGGATTACACTAGCTACGGCGTAACCACAGTTCAAGGTTACGCTGTAGCCTCGACAGGCCTATAAATACCAGCCCTAAATTCTGCATTTGATAGATCTTCCACACCACAAAAAGTCAGAGAACGAAAGGAGGCTTTAGAGGGACGATTCACAACAGCATACGGAGCATTTCCAAGGGAGATATCACGACAAAACATCCATAAGTTTTAGCGATTCATTTTTATATTACATTTACGATTCCATGTCTTCCATTTACATGCAAAACATTGAATTCGTTGTACTTTTTAATATGATCGGCTGAGCACCTTTGGTGCTAGCCTAGTTATGATCCCTATATTGTGTTGATTATGTTTTCGTACTTTTATTATTGTTGATACAAAAGTTGGGCGTTCCTTGATTCCGTACCAATCAGATCTTAATGCTTGATACCTGCGCACTAAGAAAACAAAAAGACACCGTTAGGCTTATCGTGGGATTGTCTCCCACGATTATCCTCCGGCGTGAGAGTAAGTAATCGGTTTTTAGGGTTTAGTTGAAGAGTTAGGGTTTGTAAATCGTACCTTTAATGAGAGTCGAAAGACTCTTTATATACACACGAAACCCTAGTTGGTTTCGTGTTCCTCACTCCTCAGCGTATCCGCCTAAGTCGGTTTTGATACATATCCCATAAATAAGAGATATCCTATCAAGACCATAAATAACTTCGGGTTTGGGCCAACGTAAGCCCAAACCGTTATCGTAAGTAGCCCATTCGTGATGGACTGGAGTCCATTCGTGATGGACTTGAATATGGATCGGGTTCGTGACCCGAATGCGGACTATACGTCATCATGTCCCCCCAGTCTAGTGTGCGCAATGCGAAATTGCGGACGCTAGACTAACAATTGTAGCTAAAAATATTCCTCGATACGTAGCGGGGAAGTTTCAAGTATTTCCCGCCTAAAAAAGCAAATTAATCTAGTCCAAGTACATCCGTATCTCCTTCGAAAATTGTGAGGGTTGGGTGAAAAAGTGCTTTACCTTTTTGCGTCCCAGCCACACGATTGAGGCAAGTGGGGTACACGTGTCATCCATCCACCAATATGTGTAACCCTATATAAAGGTTAGCCGTCTTTTCACTGTGGCTACCACAGTAAAAATCATCATTTTCCACCATTGTTAAACCTTCGAACAGCGATCAAAAAATCAACAAAAGCTAAGGTAATAGCGCGTGCGCTTATAAGAGTTATTGAAGGTTAATCATGGTTCTTCAATTGTCTGATTTTAATTCCGATATATCTGAGGATGAACTTTGTCAGTTCACCTCAGATTATCACATCCCTCTCGCATTGCATCCGGTAGTTCCGGCAGCAAATGCGTCAATAGCGAATTTCCCGCAAGGGAAAGTAGGGGTATACACGCGTTTTTTCGAATTCGCTAACCAGCGTGCACCCATTTCCTTCTTTTTTTGTGATATTCTAAACCACTATCGTCTGCATATTTCCTAGCTACACTGTATAGGTGCGGCAAAAATAACCAATTTTGAAATAAATTGTCGCCTGTTGGTGATTGAACCCACAATTCATCTATTCCGCGCGTTTTACCACACGTCGTGGTCAAACGGGTGGGTATCTTTCTCCAAGCGCGCAGGGTCACTGCAGTGCTATACGGAGAAATTAGACGCACTGAGGGTTTGGAGGGAAAAGTTCTTTTGGGTTAATAATGCCTTTTTTCCATGGATTTTTGAGTTCTATACTCAAGAATCATTACCGAGAGACGAGCGCCCAGACCCCAGATTGTATAACGTAGCTGATGCGGATACGATAAATACCAATCGCATACCGATCAAAGCGTATCCAGAAGAGTTTTTGGTGCACATGGGAATCAGTCGCAATTACTTCGGTAGTCCGGAAGAAGTGCCAACATTTTTGGATTAAAATAGCCGGGGTGGGTGCTTGTCTCTTCCTTCCTCTTCACTTAGTAGTTGTAAGCGTTCTTCCCTTTGTAGCTTATCTAACTCCTTTTGTGTTTGTTTTTTGTTTGTTGCGCAAAGATGGACCTATTCAGTGTTGTTCGCTTGGAGAAGCCGAAACAGGTGATCGTAGGGGTGCGCCCTTTGAGAGATGGAGAGGATCCAGTTCTTCAGGCTACTGCAAGGCGCACGATGGTGATCGCGCAGGAGGAGACAGAGGAGTCAGAGGAGACAGAGGAGGTCCCCACAGGTGTCACTATGACTACTCCTCTGCGTAGCTTTCCCGCTCCTGGGTCGCAAATCCCTGTGGAGTTATTGCATATAGACTCGTCGGGGAGTGCTATGGATGAGTCTGAGGAGGAGGACCAAGGGTTAAAGCGCAAGAGATCATCTGGTGATGATGGCGCAGGGACATCAAGTAAGCACCCTGCTATTTCTGTCGGGCAATCATCTGAGGAGGATGCGTCGCTGTTCAAAGCTCCTTCCCCCCGGTAAGCAATGAAACTTCTATCTTTAGACTTTTATTCCGCGTTTAATATTATAGAGTAACTTTGTTATTTGCGTGCAGTGCTGAAACTGGTATTGATGATGATGCGCATGTTGGGAATTCGCCACCCAAGACTGGTTCTGCATATGCTGGTGAGTTTGTGCCTGAGAGTCCAGTGGATAAGGAAAAATCTTCTAAAGATGCGCCAACAGATCACCTTATAGAGGAGTTGGTGTTGGCTGTTGCGCACCAGGCTTCATTTGTTGCGCTGCTACAGGCTCAATATGGTGGTGAGGGTAGCCAGGTTGCGCAGAAGGACAAGGAGATTGACATTCTGAAGGCGCAGTTGGCTGATGCGCAGGCTGAAGTGAGGGCATCTACTATGTACGCCCAGAAAATTGCTGATGAGAAGATGTCGCTCCTGGCCGAACTGAATCAAGAGCGCACTGGAGCAAAAGAATACAAGGCCTCCTGCCTTTGGGCCTTGAAATATATGGAGCTAAACAAGGGGAGACTCTTCTCTAACTTGGATGAATTCCACAAAACTGTGGAGACTTTGCTGGAGAATCAGGAGAGCAAGCTGCGCAAGCTCAGCATCGAATATGATGAGGAGTTGTATCCTCATTTGGTGTCAACTATTGCTGAGCGCAGGTGGCTTATCAGCCATGGTTTGCGTCTTGCTGCCTTGACGACGCTGGAGTCTTAAGAGGTCAAGGACTCCTTTGGAGATGTGGTCCAATGTGCACTGGCACGCGGTAAGGCAGAAGCTGTAGAGGAGCTGTATGCGACCAAGGTTTTGACTATGTCTCCCTCCGAAGTACCTGGTTATAACGAGAACGCTTATGGTGAACTTGTTGCGGCTATGGAGAAGTTGAAACTTTTAGAGCTTCCTCATATTGCTCAGCTGGAGCGTGACCAGGATTATCCCATAGGCGTGATCATGCAGGGTTTAACCTTGGCTAGGCACTCATCCGAGGATGCTGAGGCGCAGCTTGACTACTTTCTGAAGCCGGATGTGTCGTAGCTACATGTGCCTATTTTCGCTCGCCCCCGTGACATCCTCAACCCTTTTGCCCTTGAGAAGTAAATTCCATTGAGGGAGTCCTTGGAAGCCCATGAGATGAGACTTGCCAGGAAGAAGGGCGTGAAGGGGAAAGCCATTCTTTGTGGTCTTGGTGCGGCTCACATCCCCAGATCTGATGGAGTGCCTGTTAGCGTGCCAACGGTAGCACCCAAGGATGTTGACCTGTTGCGTAGGCTTGAAGATGCTGGTATTGTGGCGCACCGAGCAGGTAGCTCAGGGCTCAAACGTACTCATAGTATGTAGGCTGTTTGGATGTAGTGATGTTTTGTGATATGTCCACTTTTTGTTGCACGTATGCATGTTGAATATGTACTTTATATGAACTTGTTATCCATAATAAAGTGTTGATTTGAAAAATACGATTGTACGCATATTGTATCAAATTTGATTGTGGTTATAACATTTGTACTTAGTTATTTTGTCTTTGCGTAAAAGATATCTAAGAATCAAACCGTTTGTATAAACACATTTACAAAAGATTACAAGAATCTATAATCACTTATATCATAATCGTGTATGAAATTCATGACTTAATTGTGTATAACATAAGCGTGTATGAAATTTATGACATAGTCGTAAATGAAACAAATGATCGTGTATAACATAATTGTGTATGAGATGCACAAGTTGTTGTGTATCCATCGTGGGATGCACAAGTGTATGGATTGCAGCGTGCTGCTAATACCATATTAAGGGGTTAATTGTCTTAACTCCTAATTTGTTAAATGCGCACAGTGTGCATTGATGTGTATCCGTCGTGGGGTACGCATCGAACTTACTCCAACGTCTTGAGAGTAAGGTGTTAAACAAGGATGCGTGATCCGATGTTGATGGGTTTGCAACCCTCTTACTCAACGAGTCATTTAGTAGGTTTACTCATCCTTTTACCATCGTGGGTTTTTAATTAGTGCATGAACGCCATGTAGGCAAAAGATAATGTAACAAACCATATTGAGACATAAATAATATGTAGACAATAAAGTAAAGTGTGTCGCGGAGTTAGCTAGAAACCGCAACATTTTATTAATACTTGCAAGTTTTTGTAAAAAGATAAAACATTTGTCTAAATGAAACAAAAATGTAAATACACGGATATTTATTGAGCACTTACTAAAGTGCGGAAGTGTCCGTGTGTTGGGTCATAACCTTTCCTAAAGATAGCATCTCTTGAGATTGCAAATATTCCATGTGCGTTGTAGCTCACGGCCATCCATGTCACGCAGCTTGTACGCGCCTTGTCCTAGTGCTTCAATGACCTCATAGGGTCCTTCCCACTTTGGTCCAAGTTTACCTGTGTCTTCTGCGTGGCTTGCATCATTAGCGCGATACACAAAGTCGCCTGGTCTGAATGAGGTGCTTCGAACCTTAGCATCGTAGTATCCCTTCATCTTTGACTTGGCTTTTCCTTCACTTATAGCTGCGCGTTCACGCCTTTCTTCCAATAGGTCCAAGTCTATACGCCTTTCGTCGTCATTGGTTGCGACATTAACTTCTAGGGTGCGAATAGTTGGCATCCCAATCTCAGCTGGTATGACAGCTTCTGTCCCATAGAAGAGAGAAAAGGGAGTGTCTCCATTGCTAACTTTGATTGTCGTTCGGTGCGCCCATAAGACATGCGACAATTCATCCACCCATCTTCCTTTGTGTTTGTCCAGGCGCGCTTTGATTCCTTCGCCTAGACTACGATTTGCGCGCTCAACTAAACCATTGGTTTGTGGGTGTTTAACTGACGCGAAGTGTTGTGTGATATTTAGTTCTGCGCACCAGTCTTTGAACGGGTTATCACGGAATTGTTTTCCGTTGTCCGAAACGATTTCCCCAGGTAATCCAAAGCGGCATACAATGTTTTCCCAAACGAATCGTTTTACTTGATTACCTGTGATTGTCGCAACTGCTTTTGCCTCAATCCACTTAGTGAAGTAGTCTATTGCTACAATAAGGAATTTCAGTCCCCCCGCTGCAACAGGAAAGGGACCCGCAATGTCGATACCCCACTTATAGAATGGCCATGGAGAAGTGATAGGCGTTAGCTCTTGTTGTGGTCTACGCGGGATGGGTCTATGAACTTGGCAGTCGTTGCATCTCTTTATCACATCGCGCGCATCACGATGCACAGTGGGCCAGTAGTATCCTGAGCGCAATGCTCGTGCTACGACGGACCGTGGTCCTGAATGCATACTGCATGAACCAACGTGGATCTCTCGGAGTACGTAATCTGCCAGAAGAGGTCCAACGCACCAAAGCCATGGTTGTAGGAATGAGCGCCGATATAGGATACCATCTCTAAGTTCGAACCTCTGCGTTGTGCGCCGTATCCGTCGAGCGTCCTTCTGCTCATCGGGCAATTTGCCCTTGCTTATAAATTCGATAATAGGGGTCATCCACGTAGGATTCTCTTCCTCTATTATCGTGGATATCTCCATCTCCGAGATGGATTTATTTTTTAGAATCTCCACCAATACTTGTCTTGACAGGTGCGCGAAGCTTGTAGATGCGATCTTGCTTAGTGCGTCCGTGATATGTGTCTAAATACACATATATTTTACCTTGTTTAAACCCACAAAAACAGCCAAAAACACTTTGAAAAGTCAAATAATACAGAAAATATCATTAAAATGTGTTTTTATGTGATTCAGATACAAAAAAGATTAAAATCAAGTGAAAATGAGCAAAGTTTGCATAAATGGCAAGTCTAGTCCCTGAACTTTCAAAGATTGTCAGAAATGGTCCCTGGATAAATTATTTTGAAGTAAAGTCAACAACAGTCCCCAGGAATCAAAGAATGACAATTTGTACCCTTGGAAATAGTTTTGGATTTTGGCATGAATGGTCCCTGAATTTTCAGTATTTACACAATTGGTCCCCAAGGTTTACCTAAAAACCAAATCTATCCTAAACTAAATCCCATTTTGTCCAAAACTATAAAAACCCGGATCCCACTAATTCCCTTAACCTAAAATAAACCCAGCCGACCCATAACATAAACCCAGCCCAATCCAAATAAAATAAAACCCGGCCCACTTCCCTTTGCTAAATATCCCAGGTCAAACAAAAGTTTGACCCGTCTTCTTCCCAACTCACCCGCCAAAACCACCATCACCCCTAGTTTTCTATGCCAAACCACCTGACACATCCACCATCACCTTCCCCCTCCTCCTATGAGTATCCTCCACAAGTTAACACCCCCATGTGCTCAGAAGAAGTTAAAATCCACTTGTCCTGTTTTCCCGCCAAAATGGATTGAACGAACAAGATTGAATGGAGACCATTTTAATGGTGGGATTAGCTCGGAATTCATCAGAGATTCTTTTTGGATTGCTATAAAAGGAAGAGAAGACCAAAGGAATTAGTTGTCAGTAGTTTAAGACCAAATTAGTGTAGAAAAGTAGATAAATGTTATTTCAGTTTCAATTAAGGTTTTCATTGTAATTCCAAGTTTGTTTCAAATCACTAGTCTTAAGTTACTTCTGTATTGTATAGATTTTCCAGGTTAATGAAGTTCCAAATTTTCAAACCAACTGTTAAATTCGAATTAAGTTGTGTGGTAATTAAATAGCTTATTATCTGTTAATACAAGCTTATACAAGCTTAACATACTGGTTGATTTAAGGTTTAAGTTGTGTGGTAATTAAATAGATAATAAGCTATTTAATTACCACATAACTTAATTCGAATTTAACAGTTGGTTTGAAAATTTGGAACTTCATTAACTTGGAAAATCCATACAATACAGAAGTAACTTAAGACTAGTGATTTGAAACAAACTTGGAATTACAATGAAAACCTTAATTGAAACTGAAATAACATTTATCTACTTTTCTACACTAATTTGGTCTTAAACTACTGACAACTAATTCCTTTGGTTTTCTCTTCCTTTTATAGCAATCCAAAAAGACTCTCTGATGAATTTCGAGCTAATCCCACCATTAAAATGGTCTCCATTCAATCTTGTTCGTTCAATCCATTTTGGCGGGAAAACAGGACAAGTGGATTTTAACTTATTCTGAGCACATGGGGGTGTTAACTTGTGGAGGATACTCATAGGAGGAGGGGGAAGGTGATGGTGGATGTGTCAGGTGGTTTGGCATAGAAAACTAGGGGTGATGGTGGTTTTGGCGGGTGAGTTGGGAAGAAGACGGGTCAAACTTTTGTTTGACCTGGGATATTTAGCAAAGGGAAGTGGGCCGGGTTTTATTTTATTTGGATTGGGCTGGGTTTATGTTATGGGTTGGCTGGGTTTATTTTAGGTTAAGGGAATTAGTGGGATCCGGGTTTTTATAGTTTTGGACAAAATGGGATTTAGTTTAGGATAGATTTGGTTTTTAGGTAAACCTTGGGGACCAATTGTGTAAATACTGAAAATTCAGGGACCATTCATGCCAAAATCCAAAACTATTTCCAAGGGTACAAATTGTCATTCTTTGATTCCTGGGGACTGTTGTTGACTTTACTTCAAAATAATTTATCCAGGGACCATTTCTGACAATCTTTGAAAGTTCAGGGACTAGACTTGCCATTTATGCAAACTTTGCTCATTTTCACTTGATTTTAATCTTTTTGTATCTGAATCACATAAAAACACATTTTAATGATATTTTCTGTCTTATTTGACTTTTCAAAGTGTTTTTGGCTGTTTTTGTGGGTTTAAACAAGGTAAAATATATGTGTATTTAGACACATATCAGTCCGCCTTTTTGTTTTCCCCTCTAGGAACTTGTTTAATGGTAAACCTGTCAAAACTTTTGAATAGTGACTTGGTCTTGTCGAGGTATTGAACCATGTTATCCTCTTTAGCCACATATTCGCCTAACACATGGTTGGCTACTAATCGGGAGTCCACATTTGCTTCTAGGTTACGCACACCCATTCAAGTTGCAATGCGTAATCCAACGATTAGGGCTTCATACTCTGCCTCATTATTTGTGGCTGTGAATTCAAAGCGCAGTGCGTAAGTGAATTCCATTCCTTCTGGATTGGTGAGGATAAGGCCTGCGCCCGACCCATCCACGCATGAAGATCCATCCGTGAACAGGACCCATGGCTCTTGTAGTTCTACCTCGCCTTGTGGGGGTGCAGCATCGGTGTCTGGTTTTTCGATGATGAAGTCTGCTAGTATTTTCCCCTTGACCGCAGTGCGTGGTCTATAAGAGATGTTATACTCGCCTAGCAGTACACTCCATTTTTGTAATCGCCCCGATGCGTCAGGTTTAGAGATAACTTGCTTGATTGGCTGATCTGTGATCACCGCTATTGGGTGCGCTTGAAAGTACCTGCGCAGTCTTTTGGCGGCGAATACTAATGCCAAGACCAATTTTTCCATTGGGCTATAGTTAATCTCTGTCTTCTTGAGCGCCTTGCTTACGAAATATACCGGTGTTTGTACAGAGTTCCTCTCTGTCAGTAGCACTGCGCTAACTGCTCCATGAGTCGCAGACAAGTAGACGATTAACTCCACCCCTGGTCGGGGTGCGACTAGCTTAGGAAGCGCTGCTATATGTTGCTTAAGCTGTGTGAAAGCTTCTTCCGCTTTCGTAGTCCAACGAAAGTCTCCCTTTTTTGTACACTTCTTGAGTGTTTTAAAGATAGGAAGTGACTTATCCGCTAATTTGGATAGGAATCTGTTCAAACCGGCTAGTTTCCCATTTAGAGACTGAACTTCTTTCAACGTGCGTGGTGAAGGGAGTTGGATGACAGCCTCTGTTTTTTCTGGGCATGGCTTAATGCCATCTGGTTCTATCAAGTATCCCAGGAACATGCCTTCTGTAGCGCCAAAGGTGCATTTCTTAGGATTTAACTTCATGTTGATCTTTCGTAGTGTTCTAAATGTTTCTTCAATTTCGCGCACCACTTCGTCTTCAGTATGGCTTTTTATGACAAGATCGTCCACATAGACCTCTAAGTTGCGGCCCACTTGCTTTTCAAATGCATTATCTACCAATCGCTGGTAGGTGGCTGTAACACCCCCAAAATTATAGCAGCGGAAGATAGATCACTGGGGTATTACTTCCTAGCACAAAGTACAAGTCATGGAAAACGACCCTTGAAAAGAGACGTTTTAAAAGTGTTTCACATTTGATACATTAAATTCTCAGAGTTTGCAAAGGTCCCAACAGTTTTCATAAAACACAATGTTTTCAAAAGATTTGCAAATGTTTTAAACATAACATAAATCTTTAAAATATAGACTCTTCAAATGTGAAAATATGTCGAGTTCTCAAAATATATCCGTGCGACTCCATCCAAGACCTTCATGCCTTTAAACCTGAGATAAAACATGCTAAAAAGGTCAACACAAAGGTTGAGTGAATCCATAGAGTTTTAGTAATAAGCAGTTGATCACAATATCATTTATAAAAGTGACTAAGCAACAAATGCAGAGTCTAGTAAGGTAATTATTGCACTAAGCTCATGACATCGACGCCTTAAGTAATAAGTATGTAAGTTTGCCCCAGTGGGTGCCTTGCCAAGCACCTAGAGACCTCAAATATAGTGCATATGGTTGCCCATGCAAGGGCAGCGGTCCAATATGGGGAGTTCAATCCCAAATAGATCTATTCACAATATTTGCGCTCACTCGCAAGTGATTAACGATTCATGATACGGGGACTTCATGGCAATAGTAGTACTTAGTGTCAATAATACATTCAGTTTAGAATACAGTTTTCAAGCAGTTGTGATCATAATAAAAGTAACTAGCATGTATCTCCCCCACAGAGTTTGTAAACAGTTAAACAAGTAAAAGGTGGGGCTATGAACTCACCAACGATGTAGTAGCAACGAAAACCGGAGAAGTGTGCACGTCGAGAAAACCGCAAGATCACAAGTGACCTAAATAAAATATAACACGACTTAGGTTCGGGGATTAAAGTATAATAATTATTATTTATGACTTAACTCAGTACTTGAACTCAAAATATCACATGGTCATTTATTTAAAAGTCTTATAGCAAGACATGGGTCGAAAGACGTTTAATAAAGTTTATATGGTTTAAAAATGCAATGCTGATGGAAATTTTATAAAATTGCCGCACCAATTGGGTCGCCATTTCTAAACTGTGAAGGCTAAAATTATGAACTTTATATGCTTAGAAAGGTATGACTCTGTACAATATGAAAATCAAGGCCTCACATTACTGAGAACTTCAGAACATGGGTAAAATTACAAATTTACCCCTGTGTCTCTAGATAGTTATACTCAGCATCCAAATGGGTTTAGGAAAAAGAGTGTATCTTCTTATCTACAGGTCTAATGGACACATGGCTTGTGGGAAAAGTTTTCTACAGGTCTTGGCTACAACTTTCATGTTTACACCAACCTAATGTTCTTTACAACATTTTAGAGTAAATAGCCTAGCAAATCTTAAAGAAAATCAATAAAAATTAATCAAAACCCCTTTAAATCAAAACAACTCTTGCATCTACTAACCAAATCAAACCTAACCACTTATCTAAATCTTATATTCTTATGAAATCTTGAATCAATCTTCCAAAATAACACATGCAAGAGTTTATTAGCTTAGATCTAGAAAAAACATCTAACAATCATAGAGATGAGATTAAAAAAAGATCCAAGGGACTTACCAAGATTGAGAAACCAACAAGAACACTTAATCTTTTATTGGAGATGAACAAGATCAAGTAAAAATTAAAGATCAAGGGTGTTGGGAGCTGATGTTGGTCATTCATAGGGAGAGGAGGAGCAAAAGTTGGGTGGTTAGCTAGATTTGCATGTATGGGGAAAAGGAATGGGATTTCTTGATATCTAAAAAGAAGTTAATGAGTGTGTAAGTAGATAAAGGGGAGGGGGCCGGTTTTTAGGGAGTTCCAAAGTGTATTTATTTTATTATTGAGTAACAATACATTATATACATGATTTGCACAAGTATCCTAAGTCACGGAGTGAGTTTGAAGGCCAACGGGGCTAAACCGGTAACGTTTTATGCATAGTTTGAGAAAATAAATGTCATGAAGATATTATTTTCATAAAAATGTTAAATTTAACTTAAAATGACCTAATTTGATGTTTCATAAATTTTCCGAGCCTTCCGGAGTGTTATAACGTCTTTAAAGTTCAAACCGCGAGCCGAAAACGCGTAAAACGTAAAATGTGCACACTTCGCGTAGAAATGGAAAATTACATTATTCCATATGAAAACAAGTATGTGGGGATACATAAATCATATTAATGGGTAGTCTAAGCATAGCCTGACTCAAATTACAAATTTCAGTGTACGTGTCACGACGTACGCGGGCAACTTTCCCGGCAAAAGCCAATTTACTTAAAATAGCATAATAAGCAAATAAAATTAGTAAAATAATGACTTGGAAATTTCTCGGTTGTTACATTACCCATCCGTTAAAAAGGAATCATGTCCTCATGATTCAGTTTATCTTATCGGCTGACGGTGTGTCAAAAAAGAAATGAGGGTATTCTTTTCGCTCCCATGTGTACTCGGGTCCATGTCGAGTATCCCAACGAATCTTGACAATGGGAATGCACTCTGCTTGAGTCGTTTGACTTCCTGGTTCATGATCACAACTGGTTCCTTATCAAAGTAAAGCTTGTCGTCAAGTTGAATCTCCTCTAGTGGAGTGACGAGGGTTTCATCCGATAGGCACTTCTTCGAGTTCGAATCGTAAAATGTGTTGTGCACGCTAGTGGGCTCTTTTGGGTGGTTCGAGTCGATAAGCTACCGGTCCAGCTTTTGCCAAATTCTTGAAGGGTTCAACGTACATCGAGTTCAGTTTTCATCATTTTCCGAAACTTAGCACGTGCTTTCGTGGCGAACTTTCACGTAACTCTCCTGACGATCTTGTACTGCTTGTAGCCCGTTGTCCTGGAGTGTTGTTCCTACGCCCTGATGCGTACTAACGATTAATGCGAATGGGATTTCTACGGGAGCGTACTATCAGTCGAAAGAAGTAGATGTCAATGCCTTGGGGTATAAGATAGTTACAACGAGTAAATAATAATACAAATGAAAGATCATGATGAATCACAAAAACAATAATAGAATTCTGTCGAGTGTAATGTTGTAGGTGCAAAGACTGCTTAAAAGAGATAGATTAGATATCTGTATGAACAAAGAAGCAAACTATTATCAATCGATTCAAATGTAAGGATCAATGAATCAGAACAATAATGAATGGATTAAGATGTCCATATCATTCATACTAGTATGAGCATAGAGTGCTCGAAAGAAAATTTGATGTTTATACGAATGGAGAAGCAAATGAAAAGGTGTGTAAAAGAGAGATCAATGACTCAAATTAATGCAAACTGAAGAACCATAAATCATAATAATAGTGAAGCGAAGAGATATAGAATATTAACACAAATAATCAATTAATCGAGACAACCAACGAATCAAACCAATAATAAAAGAGGTCAATACTGAAAGATAGAATTCCAAATGAGGTTCAATAATAAACGAGACAGACAATATTCATAACGAATGTCAAATGAGAATGAATGAGGAAAATCCATAACTGAGAAGGATAATAAACACACGATTGTTGAAAGTGCGCTATGTGAAATAGACAAGAATTAAGAAAGCAATAAGCGTAACGATACCTTAGATGAGAACAAATGAGATAGACAATAAATGTGAAGGCAAATAGTAAAGGAGAAAGACGATAAATGTCATGGAAGAGAACAAATGGTAAATGATGAAATCCATAAATATCACGAATGTTATATAAGAATAACTGGGAAAATCAATAATTTAGAAAGACAATGTGCATCTCGAATGCTAAATGAGGAGAAGAAATGAGAACGATCAATAAATAAGAAATACAAAAAGCAGCACGAATGCTAGCTGAGGGTAACAATTAATGAGAAACGCAATAAGTGACAAAGACAATAAGCATTGTGATTGCAATTGAGAATGAATGGGTATCAACAATAAATGAAAGAAGCATTACGTTGAAAACATGCATTTTAAATAGGAACAACATAAAATGAGAGAGGCATTGAGTATCACGAAAGTTGTTTGGGGTTAAATGAGAACAAATAATAAATGGTAAAGTCAATAAATATCACGAATGTTGATTAAGTGAGATCCGCACTTGGATCCTTGAGCTTTACTCTACTCCAACGACTGTAGGTTGGCCATTACAGCTCGTTTCTGCTGACGTGTAATATCTGTCATGATGTGGCATGTGTGTCACCAATGATGAGATGCTGTGTTGGATGGGCTCTCTTGTGATAGGCTTTCATCGAGCGAGAGGAGTAGGTGCAGTAATGGTTTTCCTTCTCTTCTTCCGAGGGGTTCTTCTTCGAGTTAATAATCTTCTGGTTTGAGTTCACACTCTATAGCCTTGTCCTCGAATGGCTTTGTCTCACTATTTGACGTTAGTATACAAGTTGGTGAAGTGGGTGTCAGAATGGTGGCCAAAAAGTTTTCAAATTTTGTCCTCGGAATCGAAAGATAGCATTAAGTTAAGGTAAAAATTGTCATCAAGCTTCGGTGTTACCTTCTTAGCGGCGTGATTCTTCAAAATGAAAGGAGTGAAAAAGAATGAGACATTAAAAGTCGTGTTCCAAAAGTAGGGCGTTCCAAGGCGTCACGTTAAATTCATGCTCTAATCAACCAGCGTATCTTTAGGCGATGGTTTACGAGGCAATGTAGGTGTTCAAGAAGTATGAGACCAATGTTCCAACTCGTCTTCGAAGACGGATAGTAAGAGTTTTGCGTAAAACGATGTTATGAAAGGTCATGAAAAAGTTTTAGCGAATCACGGTATTACTCACGATGTTTGAGAAATAAAAGAGACCATTAAAATGTAAGTATAGGTGCGTAATCGGAGAAAACAAGGTTTGAGCTCAAGCTCCGAAATAAGCTTAAGAGGTCAAAATCAGTCAAACATTTATATAATTAACCTTTATATAAATAATAGTGATGCTATAAATAAGCATAATGATCGAAAAGTACACCAAGCGTGTATATAAATAGCATGTAAATCGATAGAATAGCGGTGCTCCAGGAATGAGCATAAATATTCAAGTATTTATATAATTATCCTTTATATAAATAAGAGTGTGTATAAGCATACTTTATATATTACCATTAGTGATGACATATGAGTAACAACATAGGCAGTCTGGTGGTACACGCGCACGGATATCGGATACGGCAATGAGAGACTCTTTAGTGAAAAATAGTTATAGTTTGGGTTTTGAAAACGACCCAGTTCTCTATAACTGTAGCTCTGATGCCAATCTGAAACACCCCCAAAATTATAGCAGCGGAAGATAGATCACTGGGGTATTACTTCCTAGCACAAAGTACAAGTCATGGAAAACGACCCTTGAAAAGAGACGTTTTAAAAGTGTTTCACATTTGATACATTAAATTCTCAGAGTTTGCAAAGGTCCCAACAGTTTTCATAAAACACAATGTTTTCAAAAGATTTGCAAATGTTTTAAACATAACATAAATCTTTAAAATATAGACTCTTCAAATGTGAAAATATGTCGAGTCCTCAAAATATATCCGTGCGACTCCATCCAAGACCTTCATGCCTTTAAACCTGAGATAAAACATGCTAAAAAGGTCAACACAAAAGTTGAGTGAATCCATAGAGTTTTAGTAATAAGCAGTTGATCACAATATCATTTATAAAAGTGACTAAGCAACAAATGCAGAGTCTAGTAAGGTAATTATTGCACTAAACTCATGACATCGACGCCTTAAGTAATAAGTATGTAAGTTTGCCCCAGTGGGTGCCTTGCCAAGCACCTAGAGACCTCAAATATAGTGCATATGGTTGCCCATGCAAGGGCAGCGGTCCAATATGGGGAGTTCAATCCCTAATAGATCTATTCACAATATTCGCGCTCACTCGCAAGTGATTAACGATTCATGATACGGGGACTTCATGGCAATAGTAGTACTTAGTGTCAATAATACATTCAATTTAGAATACAGTTTTCAAGCAGTTGTGATCATAATAAAAGTAACTAGCATGTATCTCCCCCACAGAGTTTGTAAACAGTTAAACAAGTAAAAGGTGGGGCTATGAACTCACCAACGATGTAGTAGCAACGAAAACCGGAGAAGTGTGCACGTCGAGAAAACCGCAAGATCACAAGTGACCTAAATAAAATATAACACGACTTAGGCTCGGGGATTAAAGTATAATACTTATTATTTATGACTTAACTCAGTACTTGAACTCAAAATATCACATGGTCATTTATTTAAAAGTCTTATAGCAAGACATGGGTCGAAAGACGTTTAATAAAGTTTATATGGTTTAAAAATGCAATGCTGATGGAAATTTTATAAAATTGCCGCACCAATTGGGTCGCCATTTCTAAACTGTGAAGGCTAAAATTATGAACTTTATATGCTTAGAAAGATATGACTCTGTAAAATATGAAAATCAAGGCCTCATATTATTGAGAACTTCAGAACATGGGTAAAATTACAAATTTACCCCTGTGTCTCTAGATAGTTATACTCAGCATCCAAATGGGTTTAGTAAAAAGAGTGTATCTTCTTATCTACAGGGCTAATGGACACATGGCCTGTGGGAAAAGTTTTCTACAGGTCTTGGCTATAACTTTCATGTTTACACCAACCTAATGTTCTTTACAACATTTTAGAGTAAATAGCCTATCAAATCTGACATGCATTCCTAGACCAGTTTTAGTGTGGATTTTCTCCAAAAATCATCGGGATGAATTAAGAGGTAAGGTTTTCGGAGAAATGATCCTAAGACCTGAGGCTAACTCCTAATATTTTTATTTTTTCTTAAAACTTTCTGAGGACAAAATGGTGAAGTCGTTTTGTTGGATGAAATTTGGGACTGATTTGGGCCAATGACAATGATCTACTTTAAGCCTAATAAATGGGTTTTTGAACCAATGCATGCCTATATTCCATCATCACTACCATTTATTTGGTTAAAGACTCAAAAATTCCAGGAGTATCAAGATTATTTTGAAGATCATATTCAGTTTTTATAAGCAAATCTTAAAGAAAATCAATAAAAATTAATCAAAACCCCTTTAAATCAAAACAACTCTTGCATCTACTAACCAAATCAAACCTAACCACTTATCTAAATCTTATATTCTTATGAAATCTTGAATCAATCTTCCAAAATAACACATGCAAGAGTTTATTAGCTTAGATCTAGAAAAAACATCTAACAATCATAGAGATGAGATTAAAAAAAGATCCAAGGGACTTACCAAGATTGAGAAACCAACAAGAACACTTAATCTTTTATTGGAGATGAACAAGATCAAGTAAAAATTAAAGATCAAGGGTGTTGGGAGCTGATGTTGGTCGTTCATAGGGAGAGGAGGAGCAAAAGTTGGGTGGTTAGCTAGATTTGCATGTATGGGGAAAAGGAATGGGATTTCTTGATATCTAAAAAGAAGTTAATGAGTGTGTAAGTAGATAAAGGGGAGGGGGCCGGTTTTTAGGGAGTTCCAAAGTGTATTTCTTTTATTATTGAGTAACAATACATTATATACATGATTTGCACAAGTATCCTAAGTCACGGAGTGAGTTTGAAGGCCAACGGGGCTAAACCGGTAACGTTTTATGCATAGTTTGTGAAAATAAATGTCATGAAGATATTATTTTCATAAAAATGTTAAATTTAACTTAAAATGACCTAATTTGATGTTTCATAAATTTCCCGAGCCTTCCGGAGTGTTATAACGTCTTTAAAGTTCAAACCGCGAGCCGAAAACGCGTAAAACGTAAAATGTGCACACTTCGCGTAGAAATGGAAAATTACATTATTCCATATGAAAACAAGTATGTGGGGATACATAAATCATATTAATGGGTAGTCTAAGCATAGCCTGACTCAAATTACAAATTTCAGTGTACGTGTCACGACGTACGCGGGCAACTTTCCCGGCAAAAGCCAATTTACTTAAAATAGCATAATAAGCAAATAAAATTAGTAAAATAATGACTTGGAAATTTCTCGGTTGTTACAGTGGCGCCCGCATTCTTCAAGCCAAAAGGCATCTTTGTGTAACAATAGACACCTTGGCTTGTGTGGAAAGCTGTTTTTTCCTCGTCTTCCTTGGCCATTTGGATTTGGTGGTATCCTTTGTATGTGTCTAAGAAACATTTAAAGGGATATCCTCACAGAGATTCTACCTTCCAGTCTATCTCTGGCAGCGGATAGCAGTCCTGTGGACATGCTTTGTTGAGATCAGTGAAATCCACGCACATCCGCCAATTGCCATCACCTTTCTTGACCGTGACTGGATTGGAGAGCCAGTCATGGTAATAGACTTCTCGCATGATGCCTGCGTCCACAAGTTTGTGTACTTCCTCCAGAATGGCTTTTGCGCACTCTGGAGCCTAGCCGCGCTTTTTCTGCCGCACTGGGGAATATCCTTGTCGGATTTTCAGCTTGTGTTCTGCAATCGAGCGTGGCACACCAGTCATGTGCTTTGGTTCCCATGCGAAGATATCCAGATTCCTTTGCAAGAGCGCGCACACGGCCGCTCTGTCTTTGTCAGACAACGATCCTCCGATCGATACTTCTTGCTCCGGATAATCAGGATGAATTGCGACCTTCAGGTTTGGTACTTTGGTTGCGCTCTGTTATGGGGTGTGTGTCGTCTCATGTGTAATCGTGTTACACTCTCTTGGTGACGCAGCATTATTGTAGATGGTGACAATACCGCCTTCTACCGGGAATTTGAGCATTCCGTGCGCTGTGGACGGTATTGCGCACATTGCCGAAATTCCTGGTCTTCCAATAATGCCATTGTATGGCGAAGGAGATCTGATCACCATAAAATTCATCCATGCTGTCGTGGAGTGTTCCTTATTACCAACAACGACTAGTAGTCGTAGTTGCCCCGTAGGCCATATCTTTTCTCCCGTGAAGCCAGTCAACGGTGTCGTGGCCGGGCTTAACTGTCTTTGTATCTCAGGTCGCAGCCTTTTGAAAAAATGCTCATACATTATGTCTGCGGATGCCCCTCCATCAACATACATGCGGTGGATATCGTGACCCCCCGTATTTATCTCGATGGTAAGTGGTTCCGCCACTGCGTTGTCCGCAGCCAAGGTGGGAAAAGAAATTTCGCTTCCATGAGAAAAATTCTGGCTGACCTTTTGCCTAGTCTTTCGCTGCCATGATTGTATCATGTAGATAGTATCAGCCTTTTCCTTAGGTGCTTTTTTCTTGTTCTCGGTCTTTTGTTTGTTTTTCCCCTCCTTGATGTTCTTAACCAGATGATCCAATCTGCCTTCTTTTACTAACTTTTCAATTAGTTGACGTAATTGGACACACTCATTGGTGGTATGGCCCTTCTGTCCGTGATACTCGCAGTACCCGTTCCCTACGCGCTACCCTTCTGGGGCGCATTGGTGGGGGTCTCGGGAAGTTCGCACCTTCCATTGCGAATATCTCCCTTGGAGTCTTCGTTAGTGGGGTATACTTGTCGTTTCCCCGTCCGCCCCCTTGACTGCGATAGCTTTTGTTGCGATTGCTACTCTGGTCATTGGATTGTCTCCTTGGCTCTTCTTGTGACCTATAGTTTGAGTAGCCCTTCTTACTGTCCGCAGCGGCGGCTTCTCCTTGGATGAAGGACCTCGTACGCTTCATAAGTTCGTCAAAGGTTTGGGGAACCCTATCGTTTAACTTTTTTATCAGATCTGGGTTATTGATTCCGTTCATAAACCCTGAGATCTTTAGTATTTCTGGGCACGCCTTGACGTGTATGCATTCGTCCCTCCATGAAAGCGCTTGTGGATTCCCCTTGGCGCTGTTTTACCCTAGCGAGTTCGACAGGGTTTTTGGCGCACTTCTTCCTCTGAGTAAAGTTCAAACGAAACGCCTTCCGCAACTCTTCAAACCCACCGATGCTTCTGCGTGGAAGCTTACTGAACCAGTTGCGCGCATTCCCTACTAATGTAGAGTTAAACATGTGGCACCACACAGGTTGTGGCCAATTTTCGATAGTGGCTGCTGATTCAAAAATTTTTAGGTGATCATCAGGATCACCTGTCCCATCATATGTTTTGACATTAGCGGGCATGCGCCTTCTCTTATTTTTCAAAAAATCGCTGATGCGCCGAGTGAACGCATCAACTTTTTGGTGGCGCCAGGGACGAGACATGTCTTCATCTTCCTGGTCGCGGTATCTTCCCCTTGATTTCCAGTGTCCTGTTTCTTTGTCCTCGTTGTCCGAGGAGTCACTTGAGGATGAGCTTACTCTTTTGCGACGCTTGCGCCGACTATCATCGGAATCCGAGCTTGCTCCCCTGCGGCGCTTGCGCCGACTATCCTCGGAATCAGAGCTTGAAGGGCTTTCGCTTGGGGAGCACCGTCGCCCAAGCCTATCATGAACCCTGCGACTACCAAGCCTAGTGTGGACATTGGTGCGCCATTCCCCATCTTCATGCTCTTCCAGATACTGAAAGTCGGCTGCTTCGTCATCCACAACCTTCCTTCCAATCCTAGTAAACACTGGGTGTTTGCGGCTATCCTTCTCGCGTCTTTCCTTTCGGTAGCGCGGTGGGGATGCTTCATGCTCAGGGTCGAAGTTGAGCCTGGCGTGCAGACTTTGACTTGACCTCTTTTTCGCCTCCTCTCGCATGAGCGCAGCCAAGGTTTCGTAGTTTTGAGACACGAAATCGCTTGGCGCAAGTTCAGGGGTGACTCCTTCTATTGCGAGGGTGTCTGTTTCCAAAACAAGATCCTTGTTTCGGATAGGCGCATTTGGCGGCTCAGTGAAGTTTACTTCTGGCATGGTGAGAGGAGTGCGTTGTAGGTCTACCATGCTAGTACTTGTTGTAGTAGCATTGGTAGTCTTGGTGAGCGGTTCTACTGGAGTAAAGACCAGATTTGAGTATGATCCTAGGCTTTTGGGCGCACTGGTTGTTCCAGAGGCCTGCTTAGAGGTTGCATCAGTTTGCTGCTTCTTCCCCAGTAGGTCGTCATGCTTTTTCTTCGTCTGCGGAGTCCGCAGGTTTGAGTTTCCGTGCTTTGTCATTCTAGTTCTTAGCAAAGTTCTTAGTGTAGGGTCCCACGGATGGCGCCACTTGTTGATACAAAAGTTGGGCGTTCCTTGATTCCGTACCAATCAGATCTTAATGCTTGAGACCTGCGCACTAAGAAAACAAAAAGACACCGTTAGGCTTATCGTGGGATTGTCTCCCACGATTATCCTCCGGCGTGAGAGTAAGTAATCGGTTTTTAGGGTTTAGTTGAAGAGTTAGGGTTTGTAAATCGTACCTTTAATGAGAGTCGAGAGACTCTTTATATACACACGAAACCCTAGTTGGTTTCGTGTTCCTCACTCCTCAGCGTATCCGCCTAAGTCGGTTTTGATACATATCCCATAAATAAGAGATATCCTATCAAGACCATAAATAACTTCGGGTTTGGGCCAATGTAAGCCCAAACCGTTATCGTAAGTAGCCCATTCGTGATAGACTGGAGTCCATTCGTGATGGACTTGAGTATGGATCGGGTTCGTGACCCGAATGCGGACTATACGTCATCAATTATTGTTTAAAGTGTGTGCATGCTTAGTTATTAGATAGATCCTCTAGTTTCGGTAGTTTTGAAGGTCGGTTGTACGTATCACTCTAGGAGAATTGACCATAGGACCCTAGAGTAGTATGTTGCGAGGGTTGGTAAGAATTGACCATAGGACTACCAAATCCTTTGCGTGCGAATTGACCATAGGATCACCCTCCGGGTTGGATGAAATTAAGAAATTAGATGTGTGGTCTAAGATCCAAGAGGCCGGATCACACAAAGAATTAATCTAGCATATAGTGGCGCTTAATGACTCAAACTAGTTTACCTATAAGCCTTGACAGCCATAAGGATCCAGACGTTTGGTGTCCTGGACGGACTCTAGGGAGATAGGCTAGACGAATTGACCATAGGAGTCTAGCGAATTCTATACCCCACTTGAAGCAATAGGAAGTTTAATTAGAAAACATAGTCATAGCAATGTAGGATGAACAACTAGGCTAGTACACTTTCTCCCTATTGTTCACAACTTCATTTTAATTTAGTTATTTCATTTCTGTTTATTAGTTTAATTATTCAAACAAATCATAAACCCTTTTAAAACGTGACATAGACTTAAGTTAGAATCCAGAAACACATAGCTCTTGGGACGACCTCGGCTTTACCGATTACTACACTACACACGACCGGGTACACTGCCCGTGAGTGCATAAGGTAGACCATAGGTAGACGAGACTTAATATAAATTTGGTCAGAAATCTTGCATCAAGTTTTTGGCGTCGCTTCCGGGGAGCCATATTAGGATTTTTATTTAAGTTTTTAATTTTTGTTAAATTTTTGTTTTTGTTTTTCTCACATTTTGTTTAAGTTTCAGGAAATATGGCAGTTGTGGACATCGATGCGTTGACTCTCGAAGAGTACCTTGCTATGACTCGAGAAAAGCAAGGGTCGGGGCTTGTTAGGCCGGTTATTGAAGCCAATGTCCAATTTGAGATCAAGACTCAGTTTATGAGGGAGTTGCGTGAAAAAACGTTCTCTGGAACCAAGACTGAAGACGCCTATGAGCATGTTGAACATGTCTTGTACATCACAAGCCTCTTCAATATTCCAGGAGTTTCTCACGATGCTTTCATGCTCCGAGTGTTTCCGATGACACTCACTAGAGCAGCTAAGAGATGGATTGATAGGTTGCCCGCTGGAACCATCAAAACGTGGAATCTCCTAAAGAAGGCGTTTATTCAATGTTATTGCCCTTCTTCTAAGACAGCAAAACAATTAGAGGAGATCCACAACTTTAGACAGGAAGCTGACGAGACATTATACCAAGCTTGGGATAGGTATAATGATCTCCTATATAGATGCCCAACTCATGACTTGAACAAGCAGCAAATGGTCAACATATTCTATAAGGGTATTAACATTGCAACAAGGTAGATGATCGATTCCCAAGGGCCGATCCCTGGAATGACTCCTGTTCAAGCTCTTGAAGCTATTTAAGACATGGCCGACCAATCTCCGAAGTGGCATGATGGAGGCAGCAGCAGAAGCGTGGATGGAAGTTTGGATGGTATAACTATTATTACTAACAAACTTGAAAGTCTTGGCAGGGATATGAAAAAGTTGAAGGAAAATATGCATGCTATACAAGCAGGATGCGATACTTGCAGAGGAGCTCACCTTGCCAGAGACTGCCCTTTGGATGAAGAAGATACAAAAGTTGAAGAGGTCAAATACGGTGAGGCGAATAGACCTTTTCAGGGAAACAATGGTAATGGATACCGTGTAGGACCACAGGGGTACTACAATCGTGCACCTTACAGAGAAAGAAAGTCTAGCCTCGAGGAGACCATCAACAAATACTTAGAAGAGTCAACCAAGAAGCAAAAAGAACAAGACGAATGGTTGAGGAGCTTTCAAGAAAGCACAATCAAAAGCCTCATTAGTCATGATGAGTCTCTTAAGAACCTTGAGGCAATGATTGGAAAGCTTAGTGAAGATGTGCATAAAAGGCATGCGATCGGGAAACCTGAAGTGCAAGACAATAAATCCGTGGGAGTTTGCAAAGCAATTTTCGCTGATAATGAGGTAAACGACTCCAACGAGAACTTCCATAATTCTAACCAAATGTGTGGAGTTTCCTTTTTGCAGGAAAGCACTGTGTCAAATGAAACTAAGCCGAGACAATTACCATGTAAGGAGGATAGCTTGGAAAGCTTTACCCTTCCTTGCACTATTGGTACTTGAAACTTATCTGCATTAGCCCATCTTGGGTCAAGCGTAAATGTCATGCCACTTTCTCTATTTCTAAGCCTTAGACTAACTAGCCTAAGGAAAATAAGTTTGGTTGTTGAGATGGCAGATATGTCAAGAGCAACTCCGGTAGGGATTGTTGATAATGTGATAATCAAGGTTGATAGATTTTTGTTCCCTGCTGATTTTTTTGTTATTGATATGAGCAATGTTCCTAAGGAAGACCTAATCCTAGGAAGGCCTTTCCTTGCTACTTCACACACCCGGATTAAAGTCTTTAAAAAATAAATTTTGTTAGGAGTTTATAACGAAAGGGTTGTGTTTAAAATGGATGAATGTCATGAAAACAAGGAAGTAGCTAGTTCGTGCATGGCCGACATAGTGGTTGAGGAAACCCCACCGGAGATATTTGAAATCTCTGATGACCACTTAGTTTATAAGACTCCTTTGTGTTTAAGATATGAATAGGAGGTTAATTCCGATGAGAACGATGGATCTTTTTGGTATGATAGTGATGAAGAAGATCCAACATTTGAAACTGGGGATGATGAAGGAGGTCCGATAAGTGTAGCAGCAAGGCTTCATTGTTGTGAACCAAGGGCAATTATGAAAGAGGGGTCAAAACTAACTCTGCCAACATGTGACCCCTTAGTCAAACTATGCAATGGAGGGGGCCAAATTAGGTTGAGGTAGTTGAGGAAGGAAGCAAACGTTTGGTGGTGCTTTGAAGATGCAAGTGCTATTAAGGAAACATGGTTCCGTAACCACTTCATGGGCGCTAACTTAAACGAGAAGGTTGAATGGACGGTTCACTTTTGTAAACCGGCTATTATGACGTATAGAGGAACCACCCAAGCTTGGCCTACTTGTGATCCCCTTCTCAAGAAATGTAATGGAGAGAAATTCTCTGAAGAAAATATGCTAAAACGGTACGAATGGGCATGTTTTAATGAGCACAAGAGAGGACAAGTCAGTTACCATGGAATATCTTTTGAAAATTGGGTCAAAGTCAAGTTCGGAGAAGTTCAGTTGAGCAAGCAAATCGAAATTCAATATCGTGATGAATGGGTCAAGGCTAATTTCCTACAAGAAGATCGATATATATTAACACCTTTTATAGCTCCGACGGTTTGGGACCAGTCCTCTACCACTTGGGATAAGGGCAAGGTCGGACAAGCCCATTCACCAACGTAGTACCCATGGTTTTGAGTCTAACTTAAAGACTCGTAAAATAAACAAAAGTGCTCTTTCGGGAGACAACCCGAATTATCCTTTTTCCTTTTTCATTTTATTAGCTTAGTTTGGTTTGCTGTGTTTGTTTTAATAATTTGCAGGAATTGGAGCTAGGAGAATGGCAAAAGATCATTGAAGATAGGAACCGGTCTGGAATTCTCATTCTGTGTCGTAATTACGGCGTAACTCATGTCAATGGTTACGCCGTAGCCATTCTACCCGATATCTGGTGACTCTCATGTTTTACCAACTACGGCGTAACTAGTAATTGAAGTTACGCCGTAACCTTTCCTGTGTACCAAATTTTATTTTAATCTTATACACCATAACCTTGTATTAGTTATAAATGAACTTTTTGGGTGTGTTCCCTGTAAACCCTCACGAGACTTCACTCGTCCACTTGGGACACCAAGTGGTTTAAAAGGCTTGTTGCATACGCTAAATGCAACCGTGATTCCTACGAAAGTGAGTTAGATTTTTGTTCATTTTTATTTTTTCTTTTTATTTTAGAATTATGTTTGTGGTAGTGCCGTGATTTCAGGGAATTGAAGTTTGCTCATGGAGACTATACGAAGGCACGCTTCTTCAACGTGATCCTTCTTTAATTTTGGAGCAAATTTCAGGGAAGTTCTCGCTCTAATTCTCCTTTTACCTCATTGTTATTTAATGTTTAGTACAAAAGGGACTTTGTACATTTCAAGTGGAGGGACGGGAGTAGAATTGTTACTTGAACTTATTTGCCCTTATTTTTCTAGTTTATTTTGAAAAATTGTGCCATTTTTTAAATTTTGACATGTTTTTCCTAACCTAACTAGAATAGACCTTAGCCGAGCACATTTTAACCATTGATTTCCATGGTGAGATTTAGCCTTTCAGTTTCCCCTTATTTACCCCAAATGCACCAAATATTGAGTGTGCCGGTAGTATGTAAACTTTAGAACTTGGCCTTTACATCATTTCGAGACCATAGACGAGTAGTGTGTCGAGTTAGCTTGATACATTTGGAAGAAATAATTCGAGAAGGCAATATTTTAGGATTATCACCCAAATAGCCATATGTGTATATATTGTGTGCGTTTATCGATTAGTCACCTCGACTTGTCGACCCCCGTGTTAAACCCTTTTGTTGAACTCACCTTTAGTGCAAGATACCCCTAGATACACCCTTCCTAGCCATTCTTTTCATTTCATACCCTATTAATCATTGTTTCGATACACATATTCGCCTTAGCCTACCGTGTAGTCTTAACTCATGATTGGGAAGTCATTGTTTGCCCAAGTTTAAGGTCCAAGTAGAGAGATTCGGAAACCACGCCTACGTCGAAGACACAATTTTGAAGATCATTGAAGACCCCCCAAGTTCTCATATATAATTCATCTCAAGTGGGGGGATGATTTTATGTTGTATAGTTGTGATTTAAAAAAAATTAAAAATAAAATAAAATAAATAAATAAATCTTGAAAAAATATTGTGTTTCTGTATGTATATAGTTATTATTGGTAGTGCATCATTGTTAGCACTTGGTATGAGCTTATCAGATTTAGTATCGAGGAGGCCACTTCGATCACATGAGAAGATTTGAGTTGGTGGCGTATTTGCACTAACATGTTGATGAAGACCAAGTAGTGTGCCCATCATGACGTCCTCTAATGGCAAACTAGCTTGTTATGATCCGGTTTTTGCGTCTTGAAGCTTGGATTTTGAATGGACAGCGGATGGTGACAACTCGGTTGTAGGCTAAGACTATTTACTTCTTATTTTTCATTTTTCACCATTTATGTGCATCCCATGTCTTATCCTACCCTTTAGTTGTGAATCATTCTTAGGTGAGGGATTTGAGCAGTCATTGGTGTCTTGGCCAGCGTTCTGGTCATGTATTGATGGTCTTTGTTGCCTTCGCCGTAGTATGTTAGTAACAACACTACACCCGAGCCTTATAATTTGTTCACCCAATATTGCCTTCGAAGATTGTCTTGACCTTAGCTCTAGTGGTGGAGATATGTGTAACCACCAAGCCTATGATAGAATACATGCTATGACTGTGCGTTGAGTGATCACCCCGAAATTGACACTTAGATTAGAGAGAGTATGAGTATTTGTTTCCCATTTCGTGAAGTGTTCGGCTTTTAATATTCTAGCATAGGAATTTTTTTAATCTCATATTTCCCAAGTCATTTGGGGGATATCTTTTTAGAAATTATTCTAATAAGGTATACTTGAAGGCAAGTAGAGTTTAAGTGGGGGGATATTTGATGACATCAAATAGTCCTGATATTTAAGTGTCAATTTCCCCATAATATGATCATTATTGTATCATTTTATGTGAATATATACTTTGATTTCATTATATTTTGTTTTCAGGTTACAAGTGAGCATAGGAGCAAAAGAGATGCGGATTTGGAAAAGCACTTACAAGATTCTACATTTTATTATGCTTGAAGAAGTTACGGCGTAATTACACTCTCCACTTACGCCGTAGCTATGGATTTATACATGAAGACCAAGTCAACGCTTATTAAAGATTACGGCGTAACTACCACACGAGGTTACGCCGTAACTATTTGAAGACTTAGAAGATTTTATGGCAAAGAAGGTTACGCCGTAACCAACACAAAAGGTTACGGTGTAATTGTTACACAGTACGGGACTCATGTGAATGAAGAAATTACGCCGTAACCAACACATGAGGTTACGACGTAGTTATTACAAAGAATGGGGTTCAAGATTTTACCGAGATTACGGCGTAGCTAAGTAAGAAGATTACGACGTAGAAGAAAAACCTAGAATGATTACGGCGTAGCTATACATGAAGGTTACGACGTAGTTTTCGCCGCCAAAGATTACGGCGTAACTAGTCCTTTAAGTTATGCCGTAACCGTTATTTATGGATAAGATCGTCCAAGGATTACACTAGCTACGGCGTAACCACAGTTCAAGGTTACGCCGTAGTCTCGACGGGCCTATAAATATGTTGAATCTAACACACCTGCTAGATCTTTGAGCCTTAGTGGATCGGTAGGATGCCTATGTAATCACAAGCACACTACAAGAGAATCTCTGAATAAGAACAAATAAGAAGAAGAAGAATAACTAATAATGCTTTGATCCTCTATGGATCTTTTTTTGATAACTGAAAATGTTTTTCTTATTAAGTGTTGTAAAACATCAAGGCTGTATGTTTCTTATATAGACCAGAAACCCTAATACAGCAGCATTCTAGAAAACGTGTAAAGAGATAAACATCAATCTCTTCCTTAAATAAATCTAACAAACATACTAAACATACGGGATAACAACTAACAATACCCGCAGTAACAACTACTATCAGCAAAAACAAGATAGAACTATCAGCAGCAATGAGCTTCAGCAGGAACCACAACTATCGGCAGGAACCAACTTTCACTATCGGCAGCAACAAGAAATATCTTATTTCCAAAATTCCTAACAATCCTCCCCTAATCTTGAGGAAATAGCCTATTTCCGACAAGATTCCCTAAGTGTTCATTGATCTCTGAAAGTACTTTGAAGTTCATAGGGAGAGGATTAGACCAGCAGCAGCATCAGTAAGTAACCAACAGTAACACTTGAAACTTCCAGCAGCAACTTCAATAGTTCAGCAGCAATAGGAAATTATCCTCAAAAGAAGATCTAAGCTGGTCACCATGTCATTCTAGATCTTGACTGCTACTATGACAATATGTACATCAAATCACTTAAGTTTCAGACTATTCTCATCACATCCAGGTGTGTTAACTCCTGTGAGAGGTGAATCATTGAAAATTAATGGATTTGATGTCTCTTTACCAATATCCATCACTACTGGAGTAGCCAATGTTTAGGTGTGTAAGACCATGGTACATTGATAACCATCTGATTTTGAGTAAACCAACAACTGTAAACGGATTTGAGTTGTCTTTACCTGTAGCCGTTTGCTCAGGACTAGCCAATTCTTGGTTTCAACTGAACCTTGGTGAATTGAATACCAAATATGGATACCAAATGTCTTTACCACAAACCATACTTTTGTGGACTAGCCAATTCTTTGGATCCTATAAGAGTTACATCCATGGTGAATTGAGAACCATTTCAACTCTCAGGAATAAACCATGGGTGAGTTGAAGTACCCTATAGCTTTGAGCAAGCTATTACAGCTATCAACGGATTTGATTATTACACCAGAGCCGTACCCTCATGGTGAGTCAACTCTTTCTTGTCTGTGAGACATGGTGAATTGAATACCATTTGTTGTGTAGGTGTAAACACCAACACTGTACCTGCAAGGGTGTTACTCAAAATCAACTTATTAGCACACAAAATATACAAGAATTTTTTTTTTTTTTTTTTTTTTTTTTTTTTTTTTTTTTTTTTGAACTAAAAGAAACAAGAAACAAACAGAAAAAGAAAGAAAATAAGAAAATATATACTATATATATATATATATATATATATATATATATATATATATATATATATATATATATATATATATTTTAACTAAAGAGAATAAAAGAAATAATCATAAAGAAAAATAAAGTAAGAAAAACAAAATAAGAACATTTTATTTATTTATTTATTTTTTATAACAGCAGCAGAATTCGAGCAGCAGGAACAAAATTACCAGCAGAAATGGTGATCAGCAGGAACTGGAATACTATCAGCAGGAACCGAAGCATTATCAGCAGAAACAGTTCAAGCTCAGCAGCAATGAATGGAGCAGCAGAATCAAAATAATGCAGCAGCAGAATTAATCTTATCCAATGACCATAATTAATTCCCTTGACCAATCAAGTCACACGTACCCATAATCAAACAGTACGAGAATAAGTAATTGCCCCATGTCTGATGCTTTGCCCGACCCTACTGACTCAATAGCTGTGAATTATTAACAATTCATGCCTTAAAGAATCAACAGCAGACAACTAATGCTACTCACATGTTGTACGAGCCAATACCAGTAGCAATAATAACCCACTTGCCGAATAAAATAATCCACGCACCATTTTAGAAAAGTAATTTAGAGTTGACTGAGCATATTGAATACCACACAACCTCAAATTGTAATTCTCACAGACCGGAAGATGACAAAACGGATTAAACCATCCAGCTCCACTTATGAATTCCATCAATTAATAAAGATCAGTCAACACCAAACTAGTGATAACCTATGACCAATCACTGAACCCATAACCAAATATTGACGAATCCCCACATCAGTATACGACAAACCACCTACTTATCCTCACAATTGACTATACTGCTCTCTGATAATAAACCCATTTAAATCCCATACAGTATTAAATGTCAATCACCAATTATCCCATTAACTCTTCGACCAATCATGACAAACAAAAGCAAACAAACCCACGTGATGACAAACCATACGCGACAAACAATACAACACTTTATATTGTTGCATAATGAATTTAATAACCAATCAGTAGTAGCTTTGTCCCATAATATAATAATCATCAGCAGAAACCATTGACCACCGAATATTTGAATTAGCCCCACAAAGATCAGTAATAGACCAATTTAATATTCAACAGCAGCAACCACTCTCTTAATAATAGGAAGCAACAAATTCAACAGCTGCATTATTTTAGTTAGTGAACACAAAACAAACTAAAAAAAATGTTAGTTAGCACAAAATATACAACAATAAGCCTCCCCTTAGGCTTATGCCTCCCCTCAATACCAACCATTATGCCTCCAAGACCAACCTCCTGTGTACTAAATATCAGTTTCCCATCTTTGTCCCCCCATATACGTTGGGTCATAGTAAACAGGCCTATAATAATTTTGAAAATAAGAGCTTGTAGGTATGTTAAATGGTCGAGCAACATTCCTTTTCCAATCAGCAGAATTGGTTTGACCAGCTGGAACTGGCTTACCAGAAGGAACATGTGCGGGTCTAAAAGGCCTACCAGCAGGAACAAATGCTGGCCGTTTTGCATTACCAGTAGGAAATGCATTTTCTCTAGGGACAAATGGGGGAATATTCTCTACATTTCTCCATACTGATCTAGGTTTTCGTTGTTCAGCACACATACTCGATTTATTCTCATAAAAATCACAATCCTTAATTAAATGAGAATAACTTTTACAAACAAAACATGATTTCTTTTTAATCTTTTTGTTCTTTCCATGTCTTGTTTTATTACACACAAAAGTCTCACTACCAGTACTTGAAGGTGAACTAATTTTAACAGTATTAAGAGAACTTTTGTCAAAAGAGGCTGTTTGAGAAATGGATTCATCATCAGTCACTTTTGTGGGCTCATGGGACTTAGGTGTGGGTGACTCATCACTTGAATCACAAGAAACAAAGTCTTTAGACTCTGGTTCTGAGGACTTGACACTTGTGGAACAAGAGACAAAGTCATCAGGTTCAGGTAAGTCTTTGGACTTTTTGCCATAAACCATGTGTGATTCATCTGAGTCTAGGTCAAGGTCTGAGTGGATAGGGACATGCTTGAAAACACCTCTTATAGGTGGAGGAACTGCATTCATCCCTCCTTCCTTAACAAACTTAACAGGAATTTGATAATCAACTTCCTTAGGGGTAGGGTCAAATATTCTAGGGTTATATTCCCCAACATCATATCCCAACCCTATCTTACGCCACTTAGGATTATTAGTATAATTAACAAGATATGTGTCTGATTGTTGCCAAGAATTTATCCTAGCCACTTCACTATCCAGTTTAGCCTTTAAATCCTGATTTTCTAATTTGATCTTAGCAAATTGAGATTCAGAATATTTAAGTTCATTAGAGGTGTTTTCTAAATCTCTCTGTAAAACCCTTATTTTCTCTTCATAAGCAAGCTGATTTGCTTCATGCCAAGCCTTTTGTTTTTCCACAGTTTTAAGAGCCTTTTTATAAGCTTGAATTTCAACAAATAGTTTATTATATTCAGGCTCAATCTCATCAAACTCCCTTTTTAACTCAGTGTATTTAATTTCACTATCCTTTTTCAATTTAGTATATTTAATCTCACAATCAAAAGGACACTTATGTACCTGAGTTAGATGGCCCATCATACCAAAGTCTCCAGCCACTTGTGTACCATATCCAGCAATCATCCCATAGACCTGTGCAACTCCAGCATTAGTTACATTTGCCTCACCTTTTGTCTCATGTCCAGCAGCCATTTCCCTCACTTGAGTGGCACATCTTTCCTCATCTTTTCCTTCATCTAGTGACAAGTCTACCTTAGAACGAATAGGTAGCAAGTTTCTAATTTTCATAACAAATGTCTCAAAAGAATCATCTGATCCAAATGAAGTCATTGTATGAGGATTTAAGAGAATGGTTTGAAAAGTTTCTTCTATGACAGCAGCGAGCAGCAAAATTGCTCACAGACCTGAATCAATTCAACACTGACCAGAATAAATCCACCACTCACAAAATAAATCGCACCACCAATTAACTCAATAGCAGCAGCCTCAAAAATTCTTTATTACTATCACGATCGACAAAAACAGCGAATTAACCACACCAACAAATTAATTAAATGAGTCTCACAATTAAATATACACCAATCGACCAATTCAATAGCCGAAGAGGACAAAAACGTGAAACACCCAATCAGCAATTAATATCGAATTCTTTATATTCGACCAATCAATAATACCCTCACACCAGGCAATGACAGCCAATTAATTATCCTTAATTAATTCAGCCCACAACCAATTTATAATACCTCGCGCCCAATTCGATCAGTACGAGGATAAAAGAATACAATTAAAGGACACCAAACGACAACAGTATCCTTATTAATTGCACCGACTAATTTATTCAATATGAATCAATCCACGTGCAACAATCAAATCAATTTAATTTGATGAATATCAAACCAACCAGATCTGATCTTTCGAACTGCTCTTCTTCGACAGAGACCCTCACCAGGCTCTGATACCACTTGTTGAATCTAACACACCTGCTAGATCTTTGAGCCTTAGTGGATCGGTAGGATGCCTATGTAATCACAAGCACACTACAAGAGAATCTCTGAATAAGAACAAATAAGAAGAAGAAGAATAACTAATAATGCTTTGATCCTCTATGGATCTTTTTTTGATAACTGAAAATGTTTTTCTTATTAAGTGTTGTAAAACATCAAGGCTGTATGTTTCTTATATAGACCAAAAACCCTAATACAACAGCATTCTAGAAAACGTGTAAAGAGATAAACATCAATCTCTTCCTTAAATAAATCTAACAAACATACTAAACATACGGGATAACAACTAACAATACCCGCAGTAACAACTACTATCAGCAGAAACAAGATAGAACTATCAGCAGCAATGAGCTTCAGCAGGAACCACAACTATCGGCAGGAACCGACTTTCACTATCGGCAACAACAAGAAATATCTTATTTCCGAAATTCCTAACAAAATACCAGCCCTAATTTCTGCATTTGATAGATCTTCCATACCACAAAAAGTCAGAGAACGAAGGGAGGCTTTAGAGGGTTTCCACGGGAGAGATCACGACATAACATCTATAAGTTTTAGCGATTCATTTTTATATTACATTTACGATTCCATGTCTTCCATTTACATGCAAAACATTGAATCCGTTGTACTTTTTAATATGATTGGCTAAGCACCTTTGGTGCTAGCCTAGTTATGATTCCTATATTGTGTTGATTATGTTTTCGTACTTTTATTGTTGTTTCTAGTGTGTGCATGCTTAGTTATTCTATAGATCCTCTAGTTTCGGTAGTTTTGAAGGTCGGTTGTACGTATCACTCTAGGAGAATTGACCATAGGACCTTAGAGTAGTATGTTGCGAGGGTTGGTAAGAATTGACCATAGGACCACCACATCCCTTGCGTGCGAATTGACCATAGGATCACCCTCTGGGTTGGATGAACTTAAGAAATTAGATGTGTGGTCTAAGATCCGAGAGGCCGAATCACACAAATAATTAATCTAGCATGTAGTTGCTCTTAATGACTCAACCTAGTTTACCTATAAGCCTTGACAGCCATAAGGATCCAGACCTTTGGTGTCCTGGACGGACTTTAGGGAGATAGGCTAGATGAATTGACCATAGGAGTCTGGCGAATTCTATGCCCCACTTGAAGCAATAGGAAGTTTAATTAGAAAACATAGTCATAGCAATGTAGGATGAACAACTAGGCTAGTACACTTTCTCCCTATTGTTCACAACTTCATTTTAATTTCGTTATTTCATTTCTGTTTATTAGTTTAATTATTCAAACAAATCATAAACCCTTTTAAAACGTAACATAGACTTAAGTTAGAATCCAGAAACACATAGCTCTCGGGACGACCTCAGCTTACCGATTACTACACTACACACGACCGGGTACACTGCCCGTGAGTGCATAAGGTAGACCATAGGTAGACGAGACTTAATATAAATTTAAAACCTGGTCAGAAATCCTGCATCACTAGTACTAGTGTCACATTACTAGTCTAGATGAATTGGTAAACTATGTATGAGGCTGAACAGAAGTGTGTTTTGATGTATGATCCATAGTGTATGTTCTTTCTCAAGCTTCATTAAGAGTTGTTGGGCATGTAAATAAGCACTTAATGAACCTAATGAACCTTAAAAACAATAATAAGCACTTCTAAACAGTAATAAGCACTTCTAAAATAAGCAATGTAACATCAAAATCGTAATTATCCAATGTAAGCACCTCAAAAACCACAATGAAACTTAAAATAAGCAAACCCTAAAACCGTAATAAGCACTTCAAATGCACTTCTAAAATAAGTTGTACGGCACCTCAATAACCACAATGAAACATAAAATAAGCAAACCCTAAAACCGATTACTCTAAAAAACTTTAAAAAAAAAAGCAAAACCTCATAAACCAGAATAGCAACAGCAACATCTTGTCAAATAATCAAACCTAAGGTGAATAGTAATTAGGTTTGTTTATAAAATCAAACAAAGGATGAATAGAAGTGTGTGTTACTGTGCAAATCGCACTTTTTTTACTTATTTGTCTAGCAGCCATCACACTAAGACGACAAAGAACAATGGACGATCCGTCAAAGGATGTGTGTGTGTGTGTGTGTGTGTGTTTCGCGTGATCGGGTTTGTATTCTGCAACCAGCATTGGGGTTTCTCTTTTGTGTGATGTGTGTTTTTTGTTCTAAACCATGCACGTATCCCAACGCAAGTGTGTATGTTTTTTGAATCTGGGCAATCAAGAAAAAACAAAACAAAACAAAAAGAAAGTAAAAAAATATAGTACACGTACACTAAATCTTGCTATAAAATTTTGTATATTTCCAAATTTACCTTTTTACTTTTCCAAAGCTAAAAAGGTACACCGTCGGTTGAGCAGCCCCCAGTCGAGCGTTGAGTTTTACTTAAATGCAAAAAGAGGAATAGTAAAGTAGATTTGTTTTAGATTTGGTGGGTCCTATAGTGGGCCAAAGATGTATTAAAAAAAGTAGAAGGGAATGACACGTATCAAAAAATGAGTGAAGTCCTCTGTTGAGCATGACAAAAATAAAAAATGAGTGCAAGTGTGACCAAGTCATGAACCACCCATGTTTTATTTGTACTAAATTGGTAATTTTCAAAAAAAAAGAAAATGACATGTTAAATATATGTCCAAGTCAGCTGTCTACATACATTTTTTTTACCCAAACAGTATATCTAATGCCTACTTCAGCACACTACTCAAAAGAGACAAAATTAAACATTAAGGGTGTGTTTGGTAAAAGTAACAGCGAGCAGTAGCAGTGAGCTGTGAGCTCACAGCTTCTAAAAGAAGCATTGAAAAAATGAGCTTTCCTAAAAAAATAGCAAAGCTCACCACTCTTTTGCCAAACAAATAATAAAAATCAAAAAGCTCATTGCTTACCGCTCTTCCAAAAAGCTCCGCCTAATTTATAACTTTTTCGCAGATACGGGTAAATGATTCATTGGACTTGGTAAGACGTCAAAATGACAGGTTTAAGCCTATTTGGTCCCTGATTCTGGCTTTTGGAGCATTTTACTGTACATCATTTTACATTAAAATGTAAACATAAGATTTATAGCTATTTTGAGCACCGAAGTATATTACATACAACTGACTTAACTAACATTTAGATTTAAAAAAGATAAAAAACAGCCAAAATACATCAGCCTCATAACTTTAAGTATGTGGTTTTCAAGTCAACAATCTATAAATAGAAAATAAAAATGTAAAACTAAATAAAGCTTTTAACGAATGACAAACAGAAGACGGGAAACAAAAAACTAATTCCCAGAGTTGTTCGCCTTTTCTAGCTCGACTAGCATTGTAAGCAAAGCTTCACACATCTCACTAGCATCAGCCCCTGCTTGATTCTTATTCCATGACGAATAGACCATCCAAGCGTGATCAAGTTTTTGGTTAGGACGTACCACCACCGAGCCAGGGACCTCAGCATCACGACACGTCACCAACCCATCACTCTTCTCTCCATAACGAAGTTGTAGGTGTAGAGCCGACACAGCCAGTGCAGCGGAGACAGGAACCACCAGTGGCACCCTATGTTTCTCCGCGGGCCCCACCTCGTACTCAGACTCATCAGACGTGTTTCCCAAGAAGGAAAGCTTTGGAAGCTCCACGTGTGCTATGAGGGACATCATTGATATGACCCCAGGTCCCACATTTGCTTCGGAATGAAAGGATATGAGCGGAATCCCTTTTGGGAGCTTGTGTTGGCTGAGAAAGTGCTTTCTTTTTTCGTAAGTTAGATCCTCTAGAGACTTTATGTCACCCTACATCGAAAGAACAAATTAAATTAAAATTATAGTCAAAGATAGTACTCTCCAATCGAAATACTCGTATTACGTTTCAAAAAAAATTAAGCTAAAAATTCCTTTAGCGAAATACGTGTGCACAAATTAATATAGTAATCAGTTATTTTTTCCTCATCAAACGGTCATTGTTAAATTTGAATTTGACTTTTAAGCAATTGGACTCTAGAAAATCAAAAGGGACGTAAACCTTGATGGTCTTGCAGATTATGAGTTTCATGATCCTCCTAGTTTCTTTATCAGCAATCTGGCCTTCACGCATTATATCCGAGGCAATTGGGGTTCCACCATAAGGGCTCTGCACGAGCGCCAATCCTGCTACTTTTCCTTTCAACTCACTCCAATAAAGTGATAAAGCAGCAGCAGCATCGACCCCGCCCTTGCTGTGACCAAGTAACATCACACGTTTCCCCGACCCCCAATAGAGCTCTTCTATGTATTGCTTCAACACCAACGAATTGTACTCCACTGAGGCCTTGTACACAAAAACCGACAATCAACAAAACCATGATCTCTCATCGATAAGTCGAGGACATGATAAGCAAATGCGACTTTTTTAGTTTTGAAATCGGAAATAAGAAATATTGGTGGAAACTGAAAACAATATCATTCCTAAACATAAAGCATAGAGTTATTGAAAATGATACTTCACTTGAATTATTGAATCGAAAATCGGAAATGTTGATGAAACTGAAAATACGGTCAAAAGGTAAACACAAAGGCTAAGACTTTCTTGATTAATTAAGATATGATACCTCACTGTGAATTTTTGCTATATGGCAAGCTAAGCCCATCTTCGAAAAGAACCTCTTGGTGCTAACAAAGTATAAGGGACCATGGTTGCTGAATAATCCTGATAATTTCACAAACTATCTAAACTTAAAAAACTAACAGAGAAAAAAATAGATAAATAAATAAAAAATCTAGTAAAATAAGTAATAAGATTTCTTACCTGGAATTAGTAAATACACGTATGAGTCGGGTAGCTTGTGCTCTCCGTTCCTTAAGATCAAAAACAGAACACTGTTTTAATCACTGATAACTAAATTGGGGATTTATGCAAATGCTGGAAGTACCTTATTGCATTTAAAAGTTCTACAAATCTATCAGAACCGTCTTTGACTGGATCCATTGTTGGATCCCGTTGGATCCATCCAATGTCGGCTGACGAACCGTGGAAGGTAATCTGTACTCGAGATAGGGTGCTGACAATATCAAGAAATAAATGAAAAGTTATGGTGATGTGAATTTTTAAGAGTGTATTGGAACAAGAAAAAACAGTTATTTTACCTTTTCACACATATTTGTGCGTGCTTAACACATTGAGAAGAAATCTGATAAGGAGCCAGTGCTAAAAGCAAAGTGGATTTCACAAAATATCTTGCGAGGTCCAACCTGAAATTGTACACGAGAACTGCAAGATATCACGAATTTGAATGAAACAGCAGTACTAATCCAAATAACAAAGAGATGACTGAGAAATTTCATCACTATAATCAGATTGTTTATAAATCAAAAGCACAGCCTATAAAAATGTTAAAACCTCACCAAAATACATAATTTGAATATAAAAAGTTTAGAAGTGGTCCAACACCGTGCCTAATAGTCCTAAGAGAAGACGATGGCATTGGTTCTTTAACCTTTAGCAATATTTACCACAACTGGTGACATGCCGTCTCTCTAGGATTTTGACATAGTGGACCCTAGAGGTGGCAAAACGGGTGGGATGGGTAGACATGTCAATAAGGTATGCAAGTTGAAAGAAGTTGGATTGGCCTGTAACACATTTTTTCCTAATGTATGACCTTCTTTCCGAACAATTTAGTTTGCCAAATATGCTTACATAGAAATTATATTGTTTCAGTGATATATTAATCGTTTGAATAGATTATTTAGGAAGATTTGACTCTTCCATCTATTTACTTTTCGGCTTATATTTTTATAATTATCCGTTTGACCCGTTAGATATTAACATAACCCAAATTGACCCATTCATAAGTTAAAATAATGGCCACATTGCCCATTAGGTTCACATGAGCATGCCATCTTTCAGTTATATTCAACTCTTCAGCAACAATCAAACAATTCCACTTTCTTAGTTAAATCCAGAAAAGAAAACACAATGAGAAAAGCGATAATACCCTCTTATAATGAAGTGGATACCCCCATAAAAGAACTTCCTTTCTATGATTTCACATCTTGATAATAGAGATGAATGATCCTCAATACTTGAAGGCTCTTGGGTTCGTTCATCAAGAGCCGTACCAAGATTCTTCGATGTTGAGGCACATCTAGAAGAATCTAGATCTTGACAAGAAGAGAGGGCCACAAAGTCTTCCGAGAATCTACTAACATCTCTGTAGACAAGATCCTCTATGGTAACATAAAAGTTAGTACTTTATTAAAGTGTATGGAAGAGCAAAAAACAAAGCATTTCCATGGTACTTACCAAAAAATTGGATAAACCGGTTCCGTATGTAAGAAGTCAACGCCAAAAGTCTGGAGAAAATGTCATCGAACAATGCTTGTGGCATAAAAGGACTAATAATCCCCGTACCATTATTGTAACCCTGATGAACATACCTATATCAGAAATGATAGAATACTTCTTTGAACATACCATAAGAATTTAACAATCATATACTTTATTTTATATATTATGAACAAGAAAAAGGAAATGGTGGTTTCATTATAAAATTGAACTGTAAATCTAAAGTTATTTCAAGATATACACATCATTGTACTCACTAATGATTGGATAGGTGAAATTCCTCCACGGATAAGCAATTCTCCCATTATAACAGTCCTGAAAGTAAACACAAGATCAATGTGCTGAATCCCCGCTAAAAAAGTCTAATGATCAACTCATATATGGCCTAATATACTTGTTTGACAACTAGCCAATTTTCTAAAAAAACCTTTTAGAGAAATTCAAGTTAGAATTTCATGGAGACAAAAACCAATAGCATTAATAATTTGCAAAGTTGCAATAAAGCAAATATGTAAAAGTTGCCAGAAAATGAAATATTACAAACTCCATGGGACATCTAACTAGTAAAATATATGTAACTTCTATAGAGTACCCCAGAAACCATGCTAAACTTGGTGATACTTTTGCAGTATTCCGGTATTCCCATTTATCCAGTAATTCGCCGAGCAATACCAAATGCGGGGCCTAAGTTTACGAAATCTAGATTACATATATGTCCATAGGTAAAATCGGATATGTTACTACTGGAATAATTGTTGGACACTCAAATTGTTAGAGGGTGTTTGGGATTGCGTTTGCGAAATGATTATACCACCCTTCTGGTATGTAATCTATGATAAGCTACAGTCTCAAAGTTTCCAAATTACACTCAGGTTTACCACTATAATCTTGGAACAAAAACATTTCTATAATTCTATATGAACCACCATTGATAACATGATCAGAACAAGCATTTAGCAGCAATATATCACATAAATCAAACACATAATATTTATAAAAAAAAACTTACAAGATTTTTTAGAAATATATCCTAAGCCAGATGAAAGGAGACTTGAATATGCAGATTCACATTCACAATCATACCAACCTATATTTATTTATATATGAAAAAAGAATGAGTAGATTTAATGCAACCACATCAACCCCCATGAACTTTCCAATACCATTAAAACATAAAAAAGAAATCTATCTTTATTGTATTATATTATATAAACCATTATAATATTATGAATGTAATTTGATTCGAACCAAACTGATCCAAAAAGCTGATCTTTATCCAATGCCTGGCCCACCCTCAAATCACAACCAAAATTTATGAGGTTTCAATTCAAGAACTCTTGAAATTCTATAATTTTATATAGTACCCATTATAAGTTTTTTTTATAAAAAGATGATATAATTCAGTAGCATTGGAGAAAACCATATATAAATGGTCAAATCTTGTTAAATTTTTATTAAAAAAAAAAAAAAAAAAAAAGTTGAAACATTTAAAAACTAGAAATACCTTCCATTAAGAAACATTGCTTGAGAATGAACTCTTACTTTAATAAATCTGACAAAAGTGAAAACATATTTTGTTGGGGGTATAAAGGTAAAAGAATTTGGAACACGTGTAGGCATATGGATGAATGTTTTGATGTAATCAGCGAGATTGTTTTTTTTTTTTTTTCTTCCTTTTTTGGGAAGGGCACACGAATCAGTTAAAGTGGTCAAATATGAAAGTGGATGTTTTTTTTATTGATAAGTAAATATGAAAGTGGATGTAGTTGAGTAGTTAAGAAGTAGGACACGTGGCGAAATGGTGTTGGTTTCCATAGGTAGGTATTGACGTTTCAAAAGAGAAAATTAGGAAAAAGGTAAAAAAAATCGAAGGTCCATCATTTTTTAGACACTTTTAACACCTTTTTTTCTATTTTGGTCATATTTAACTGATCAACTGCTCGACTTCACTTAAATGATAACATGTGTCCTTTGCAAGTACAAATTATTGATATATCGTCTCATTATCTTAGTACTAAAATGTCCTAAATACCCTCAAGTACAAATTGTTGTGGCGGTGGTGGCTTTGTTGCAGTGGAAGAAGGTGGAGGTCGGTGATGGTTGTCGTTTCCGATGGCCTTGTTGGTTTTGTTGTTTTTGTAAAACTAATCAACAGATTGTTGGGTGTACTAGAAAAAGATCAAAGGGGCATGCGCATATGGGCGGTGGTGGTCTTGTTGGTTTTGTAAAAGTGAAGAAAAAGTAGGGACTTTCTAAAATAAATAAGAGTTTGTTTGTTTAGGAGCCATTTGATATGAGGGTTAGAGAGATGGTGCAGGTGTGATTCGTTTTAATTTTAGGAGCCATTTGATATGAGGGTTAGGGAGATGAGACAGTGGGTATAGCTCGAAACAAGAAACATATCGCATCTTAGAACTTTTTTTAACAAAGGTACAACTCATGATGCGTATAGTACAACCCATTCATGCATAACCTTTCTAACAGTTGGCATAGAAAATGTGTCGTTCTGTTTAATAAGACATTTGTATTTTTTATAGTATTTGTAGAAAACGTAGAGGGGGGAGAATATGTTCCCGTTTAAAAACCTAAAAACTTTTGTATCAAACACCCGATCAAGTGTGATTTAATATGAAAAGTATCAACACTAGTCTTACTAGAACTAGTGATAATATAAAGCAACAAGTAAGGCATGTCACAATAAAATAAACTAATCTTGCTCCCACTTTTTTTTTTTTGAACACGTGTAGGCATATGGATGAATGTTTTGATGTAATCAGCGAGATTGTCTTCTTTTTTTTTCTTCCTTTTTTGCAGTACTACTTATGGGTCCCCACCTTTTCGCCCGTCCCGCCCAATTCAAACCCTAATTCCAAATCCCCCAAACCAAACCTCAATTAAACTAAACCATTCCTTTATAATCACCGATCCTTACAATTCTCATCCCGATCTATCGATTGATACCCTTTTCAACGCTTGCCGTTACGTTAATCGATTCTTCAGGATGAGACATAGAAGACAGGCGACGAAAGAATGGCAGTAGGTTCCGATGAGAAAAAGAGATAAGGGGGTTCGTATCAATGATGATAGACAGAAGCCGGAGATCACAAAGTTTTACGTAGCTAACTTACCTGATAAGTGTTCGGTCGAAGATATCAAGACTGCTCTCAGGGATTATGGTTCCATTGATGGGGTATATGTGGCAAGAAAACTCAATAAGTATGGTCAGAGATTCGCATTTGTCAATTTTGTCAACGTCAATAACAAACAAGGTCTGGAAGCACGGATGAGGAACATAAAGATTGGAAATGAGAGATTGTTTATTACCATTGCAAAATTTGTTGATGGTAAGATTTTGGGCAGGGAGATGAAAGAGAATGTGGACCGTCCTAACAAAACTGAGGTTTATCAAAATATACGTGATGAGAAAGTGAGGTCGGGTGATTATGGCGGTGGAAATATTCCCGGTCTTAGTGGAAGGACGTTTCGGGATACACTGATTAATAAAGAACCGGAAGTTGATATTACGGTTGATCCTGACATCAGTGCCTTTTCCCAATGGTACAACAGAGCGGTTATTGGTCGTGTTAGTAATCTTCAGAGATTGAGTGATCTGCGTAGGTGGGTTTTGAAGAGGCTACCGACTGGTGTGGTGATTAAATATGTTGGGGGTCTGTCGGTTTTGCTAGTTTTTGGTGAGGAAGTGGAGGCGGAGTCGTTTCTTTCAGACGAGGTAGTATGGAAAGAGTCTTTTTCTAAGGTGGCATTATGGAAAGGTCAGGTTTTGGTTAACGAGAGGATTGCTTGGTTAAAGATTTTCGGAATGCAGATTTGTATTGCCGATAATGTAGTGTTCGATCAAATTGGTGCTACATTTGGTCAAGTTTTGCGACCGGCACAATTGAGTGAAGAGGATGGTGACTTATCATATGTGTGCATCGGTGTTCTTGTGGGTGAAGAGAATAGAATTAACAAAATGTTGTCTATTCGGTGGCGCGATAAAGTTTTCAGAGCAAGGATTGAAGAAGAGCAGAAAAACTGGATTCCCGATTGTTTAATTGATGATGATGAGGTTTCTGAAGTGTCGAGTTCGAATGATAGTCATAGGGATGAGGAGGATGATTTGTCGGGTAACCGGAATATGGTTGACGGTGATGATGCACATACACAGCCGGAAACGGAAGTAGGCCATAATCTTAATGAGGAAACTTCTGTTTTAAAGGAAGGAATTAATACTATTAATGGTGATACAATGGAGATTAGGAAACAAGTTGAGCATGATAACTTTTTCCAATTTGCATTCTCCAATCTTAAAGAAAAATCAAAGGAAAGGAATAGTCCTAGAAGATTTAAAAAAAAAAAGGTGGTTAGACAGAGGAGTTCCATCTCTCCTCAGCAAGTGGATCGGCCCAAAAAACGGCCCCGGAATAGCGACCCATTTGGTTTAAATGAGTTGTTGGGTTTGGTCGATAGTGGGCCTGAATTGTCTGATGGGTTTATTGCTGAAAATTGTAGCAGGCCTGTAGACTTTGTCACTACTGATCTGAATGACAAAGCACATTCAGAAAACTATGTTCAAAGCTGCTCGACTCAGAAGGAAAAGGAACACACGGGTGAGTCTGCTAGTCCCAGGCAGCAAGGGGATAACACTGAAGGAACATCAGGAGACCAGGTAGAGTTTGAAACAGCCCAGACGCTGGAGTTAGGAGAGAAGCTGGGTGCATATGATATTGGGGATTTCCGTGACCAAGTATCGTTTTCAATCAGACAAGAAGGCTTTCAAGTAGGTAAATCATGAACTTTTTGTCTTTGAATGTTCGTGGTTTGGGGGTTGTGGGTAAAGACTCATGGTTCAGGGAGATTAGAAAAAATCAAGAGGTGGGGTTTGTTATGTTTCAAGAAACTTTGTGTAGTGATGTTTCGGAAAAGGAGTTAGATCGTTATTGGGGTCGTGGAGAGTTTGATTTTGACTTTGTTAATCCGGTTGGCCGGTCGGGTGGTATTCTTAGTATGTGGGATAAAAAGGAATTTGAGGTTGCAGGTTCTGTCAAACATAGATCGTTTCTGTTGGTTATGGGTGTTTTGAAAGGCTTGGGGCTGGAATGTAATGTTTTAAACATATATGCTCCACAGCGTGATACAGAAAAAAGACAACTGTGGGCTGAAATTATGGAGGTTATTCACGCCAGAAGTGGGTTATGGGTGGTGGCAGGGGATTTTAACTCGGTCCGATCGGAGGAGGAACGGAGAAACTCTGCTTTTAATAGTAATGCTGCGAAAGATTTTAATTGCTTCATTGAGGATGCAGGGTTGCATGAATTGAGCTTGAAAGGAAGTAAGTTTACTTTTATGACAGGTGATAAAATGAGTCGAATAGATAGAATTTTTGTCTGTTGGGATTTCTTTAATAGGTGGCCAACGGCGGAGTATAGGACTCTTCAAAAAGGCCAGCCAGATCATAGACCGATTATTTTGAAGACAGTGTCATTTAATTTTGGCCCGAAACCTTTTAGGTTTTTCAATTCGTGGTTAGAGAGAAAAGATTTTGAGCCGTTGGTGAGGAAAACATGTGAAGAATTTAAAGGTGGGGGCAATCCTGATGTGATTCTTATGAACAAGTTTAAAGTGTTGAGGAAAGTTATTACTATGTGGAAGGATGAAGTTAGAAATAAAGAAGTGGAGGAAGAGAAGGTTTTAAAAGGAGAGCTTGAACAGTTATATAAGGTTTTGGAGGATAGAGATCTATCGGAGGAGGAGAGGTGGGTTTTGGAAGAATGTACGAATCGGGTTAGAGAAATTGATGATTATAAATATAGGGATTTGAAACAAAAGGCTCGATGTAGGTGGGCGATGTACGGTGACGATAATACTAAGTTTTTCCATGGGCTCATAAACAAGAGGAAAGCGAGTAATTCTATTTCGGGTTTATTGATTAATGGTAGATGGGAGTCGAATCCCCAGCAAGTTAAGAAAGCGGTGTTCCAATTTTTTAGAAGGAAGTTTGTGGAGAATTGTAGGTCAAGACCGAAGCTCCAATGTCACGGTTTGAAGAGATTGTCTGATGAAGAGGCGGCTACCATCAGTAGTCCGTTTACGGAGGGGGAAATCAAGGTGGCGGTTTTCGGATGCGGGGATGATAAAGCCCCGGGTCCTGATGGTTTTAATTTTAAGTTTATTAAACGATTTTGGAGTTGTTTTTCAGGTAACTTTATGGAGATCATGCAAAGATTCTATGATACCGGAAAGATAAGCCCGGGAGTGGGTTCTTCTTTTATAACTCTTGTGCCAAAGTCGGAGGCCCCTATTGATTTGACAGAGTATAGACCGATCAATCTAATTGGTGTAGTAAGTAAGGTTATCTCAAAGGTGCTTGCAAATCGATTGAAGAAGGTGATGGGAAATATAATAGAAGATACGCAAAGCGCTTTTATTGCAGGAAGATTCATTCTGGATGGGCCGTTAGTGATTAATGAGATAACGAATTGGGTAAGGCGTTCGGGGAAAAGTATCTTTATGATGCAGATTGATTTTGAAAAAGCCTACGACAACGTTCATTGGAACTTCTTGCTTGATATATTACGCCAGAAAGGTTTTCCAACTAGCTGGTGTAATTGGGTTCGTGGCATCTTGACTTCGGCGCGGTCATCAGTATTGGTTAACGGGTCGCCTACTTCTCAATTCAATTGCGAAAAGGGAATTAGGCAGGGGGACCCGGTGTCGCCTTTCTTGTTTCTGTTTGTAATGGAAGCTTTCACATGCTTATTTAGGAAAGCTAGTGAGGTTGGGGTGTTTGATGGTATCCAACTTCCAAATAATGGCCCGAAGATCAATCATCTTTTATATGCGGACGATGCGATGATTCTTGGCGAGTGGTCGAGGTTTAATTTCAACAATGTTAAAAGAATGTTGAGAATTTTTTATTTGTGCTCTGGTTTGCAAATCAACATCAATAAATCAACTTTATATGGTATTGGGGTTGAAAACGAAGAAGTCATAAGGAGCGCCGTGGTCATGGGTTGTAAAGCTGGGTCCTTGCCGTTTGTTTATCTTGGAATCAAGGTGGGAGCGAATATGAATCGTGTAAGGAATTGGGACCCGGTAGTGGAAGTTTTTAGAAAGCGGTTGTCGAAGTGGAAAGCTCACGTGTTGTCCATTGGTGGAAGAGTGACACTGATTAAGTCGGTTCTTCAAAGTCTTCCAAATTATTATTTTTCACTTTACAAAGCGCCAAAGAAAGTCATTATGATATTGGAAGGGATGATTAAAAAGTTTTTATGGGGTGGAACGAGTGACGTGACGAAAATGCATTGGGTGGCTTGGGACAAGGTGGCCACGCCTAAGAGTGACGGAGGTTTGGGTTTGAGTAAACTAGAGGACTGTAATAATGCTTTGGTTCTGAAATGGTTATGGCGGTTCAGAATAGGATATAAGTCACTCTGGAAGAAAGTTATTGAATCGGTTCACGCAAATGGTAGAAAGTGGGAGATTTATCCGATGCTTCAAAACAGTAGTGGGGGTGTTTGGCCTAATATTGTTAAACTTGGTTATAAAGCTAAGGTCGATGGTCAACATTTCGGATCTTTAATACGTAGTAAGGTTGGGAATGGAAAGACGACTCGTTTTTGGTTGGATCCATGGCTACATGATTCGGCATTGAAGGTGAAGTATCCGAATTTATTCCGCCTTGAAGAGGACAAGTTCTGTTGTGTGTCGGATCGGCTGCTGAGGGCTACAGACACTGTTGTGTTTCTGTGGCAGTGGAGGAGGCCGATAGACTCAGGTTCTGAGTCAATGGAATTGACGGACTTAACACTTAAACTTGCAGGTATATCAATATCGGACGATAGAGATGTTTGGCAGTGGCACGGATCGAAGGAAGAGTTCTCTGTTGCAGCTATCAAATCATGGCTGTCAAAAACCAATCCTGCTAGTTCGACTACAATCTTCAAGTGGTGTAAGTGTGCAGTTTCGGCAGGAATTTGGCAGACAATTTCGAGATGGTGTGGCATCACAAACATTTTTGCTTTCGAGATCAAAGATTTAATAGATATCGCAAACAATTGCGGGCGTCCTCCCAAGTATAAAGAGGTGATAAAAGGAATTATAATTATTACGTGTTGGCGAATATGAAAGGCTCGCAATGACTTAATTTTTAGAGGTATTCGGACAAAAGGAGTGGAGATCATAGCGGATGTGAAGGCTTGTGGATTTTTATGGTATAAACATAGGGGTAAAGATAGTGAGTGTGATTGGGATTCATGGTGTAAATTAACTTTGATGTAATTTGGTTTTGGTGGCGTCTCATTCCCCTCCTTGGAGACGAGTAGCGCCGTTTTTAATGAAGTTTACCTTTCAAAAAAAAAAAAAAATCAGCGAGATTGTCTTCTTTTTTTTTCTTCCTTTTTTGGGAAGGGCACACCAATCAGTTAAAGTGGTCAAATATGAAAGTGGATGTTTTTTTTATTGATAAGTAAATATGAAAGTGGATGTAGTTGAGTAGTTAAGAAGTAGGACACGTGGCGAAATGGTGTTGGTTTCCATAGGTAGGTATTGACGTTTCAAAAGAGAAAATTAGGAAAAAGGTAAAAAAAAATCGAAGGTCCATCATTTTTTAGACACTTTTTACAACTTTTTTTCTATTTTGGTCATATTTAACTGATCAATTGATCAACTGCTGGACTCCATTTAAATGATAACATGTATCCTTTGCAAGTACAAATTATTGATATATCGTCTCATTATCCTAGTACTAAAATGTTCTAAATACCCTCATCTTATTATTCTCCCTCTCTCTTTATTTATAACCACAACCACAAACACCTTCTATCTTTTCTTCACACCCATTAATCACAACCACAAAAATCTTATCTTTTCTTCCATCAGCTTCACTTTTCTTTCATCCAACCTTGAACCACCGCACCCACTTTCTTTCATCCTACCTTGGTATGTGGTCTTTTATATTATGCCATTTTTTATTTTTTTTTTTGATGATGATGCCATACGATTGCAACTCCAATTGAAGACGAGGCTTGAAAGTAAGTAACAAACAAAAAATTCAATCATAATTACAAAATAAACATAGATCTAAACTGATATCTAATCACATTCCTCAGTAGAAGAAGTTTGGGATGTTGTGGCGGTGGTGGCGTTGTTGCAGTGGAAGAGGGTGGAGGTCGGTGATGGTTGTCGTTTCCGATGGCCTTGTTGGTTTTGTTGTTTTTGTAAAACTAATCAACAGATTGTTGGGTGTACTAGAAAAAAGTGAAGAAAAAGATCGAAGGGGCATGCGCATATGGGCGGTGGTGGTCTTGTTGGTTTTGTAAAAGTGAAGAAAAAGTAAGGACTTTTTAAAATAAATAAGAGTTTGTTTGTTTAGGAGCCATTTGATATGAGGGTTAGAGAGATGGTGCAGGTGTGATTCGTTCTAATTTTAGGAGCCATTTGATATGAGGGTTAGGGAGATGAGACAGTGGGTATAGCTCGAAACAAGAAACATATCGCATCTTAGAACTTTTTTTAACAAAGGTACAACTCATGATGCGTATAGTACAACCCATTCATGCATAACCTTTCTAACAGTTGGCATAGAAAATTTGTTGCTCTGTTTAATAAGACATTTGTATTTTGTATAGTATTTGTAAAAAACGTAGAGGGGGGTGAATATGTTCCCGTTTAAAAACCTAAAAACTTTTGTATCAAACACCCGATCAAGTATGACTTAATATGAAAAGTATCAACACTAATCTTACTAGAACTAGTGATAATATAAAGCAACAAGTAAGGCATGTCACAATAAAATAAACTAATCTTGCTCCCACTTTTTTTTTTTTTGAGGAAAGAGAAAGTAAATAGAATAGTATCTTGTGTAAAAACTAATATAGCTAAAAATATTTCACATTAACAACTAAAGGGCATATATGTAATTTGACCAACTTATTTTTCTTTTCCTCTCAGTCAAGAACATGATTATGATTACTTTCCTTTTTCTTTTCACTATCTCAACAACATTACAACTAACATTTATTTTCCTTTTCTCTTTCTTTTCCTTTTCCTATTCTTTTCTATTTCTCTTCACTCATTTCTTTTTCTCTTTTCTTTCCTTTTCCTATTCTTTTCTATTTTTTTTTTTTTTTATAAAAAAATTAAGTAACCTTTTGCCTACTTTTATCACTAGCGAGCTTTAGTCACCAATTGTTACAAAGATGGTTTTATTGACTATTTGCTTCTATCAGTCAGCAAAACATTTAGTAAGTAAATGGCTTTTATTTTGTAGTGTTAATTGTAAACCTTTTGTACTTGTGTCTTAGGGTTTGTACCCTGTGCAGTTCGGCAACGTGTTCACCATCTCAAAATGGGTAAAAATTTGACCCATACTTTATTAAATCCAAGACACCCATTAAAGTCGTTCTCTTGGTCTAAACTCAAGCATTTGAAGTATGTTAAACATATACATTCATACCACCAGAACCATTTCTTAATCGAAAATGAACCTTTGACTATTCTTTATACCAATTGTTCGTGTAACAATAAATGAAATTCAATCTAGCCAAATAGATTTAATTATATGTCGTGTCAAGCTCTATAAGATTAGTGATCCTATATCCTGATTGTTTTTGGTGATCTCACGGTACTAATCAGAGGATACAACTTGCTTTCCAAATTACATAAGTTATAATCTACCCTCATTTCATTACGAATTGTAGCAATGTATGACACGAATACTATCTTGTGATTGCAAAAGATCTTCAATTAGTTTCTTTGATCGTGGTAATAAATACGGAAAGTTAAAAACTAAAAACCATGTTACAAAATCTAAGATGTATACACTGCTATTTTACGCAATCAGCAGGATACTGCATGCTACCCAAATGTTAGGGAGTAATCTTTTCATTCTATTGTACATCTCTTTTCCTGCTATATTTTGGGAGAGTAAGTTATCCACATAACAAAAAAAGAGCAAAATCTATATGGCACATTAATATTGAAATATCAAATTTCGGGATACAAGAGATATGATTCAAAAGCAAAAATCTGACGCATACACACACATATATGCCTATGTACAGAAGTTGGAAAAAGAATTGATTATCAATACACCTCTGTATAGTGTCTGCTAAGAAAGTTTTATGTCGTAGGCCTTATGCCAGAAGATGATCATGTACGGCCATTGAGTTTAAACAAAATATTACACATGAGGCTGAGACCGCACCTTCTACCAACCATCTAGCCATTCTGGCGTGTTGAGTTCATCCACGTCTTCAGTAGCCAAAACTACTGGTGCTGTGGTTTCACTTGGTCGAGTTTCAAGATATTGATCTATACGAGAGAGGATCTCCTGTGGAGCTGTACAGCTACCGTTTCTTATACTTTCCCAGTTGACACCATTAAACCAATTATGACTTTTCAAAGAGTCGACCCCTTTGCTTCCGAGTCTTTCGTTTTCATCTACTTCAAGTAACTTGAGGTTCAAAAAAAGAACAAACTTGTTAAAAAGAACCCAAAACGGCTTACCACAAAGAAATTTAAAGAACCCATGCTTGTTTATGACCAAAGAATCCAACTTTTGCTGCTCATTTCATGAGAGCAAGATACAGTTCGACTTTCAAGGTTAACATAGTTTTCAATCTTCAAATCTTAAAAGGACCCATATTAGTATATAATCAAGAATGGAACTTGCTGCTAACTCATGAGAAAAGAGACATTTGACTTTTGGGGTCAAAGTAGTTGTCAACATTTAACGGTTAAGATAAGAAAATGATTGTCAAACAATAAAGAACATGCATCAGTTTTGAAGTTGGAAAGCCATTTGATATTTTGATTGACCTGATAGTCAAGCTGTTTTCTTAAAAGACCAAGGGATTAGGTATACCTTCGTAATGAGGTCCACAACTTCAGGACTGAATGTTTCGGGAAGTGTGAATTGTCCTTTGGCAATCTTTGCAAAGGTATCAAGTTCATTTTCTCTCCATGAACCAAACGGCATTTCACTTTGTAACATGAAGTATATCAACACTCCCAACGCCCACCTGCAAGTGACGTCATATTCGTTTTCATCATTCGACATTTTTTACCTCTTGAAACCCTTTTATATGGTGGTATGGATGGAACACCACAATTTGCGAGAAGCAACATTTTTTTGAGAAAAATTTGGAAATTGTTACTCATATCCGAATAGAGTCACATTGATAACTTCTGATAAGAAATTAGAATAGAGTCACATATATAGACTAGTGTATGCATAGCAGAGACATTAAGAATTTACCAGTCAGCAGCAAAACTATGGCCTTTCCCTTGGACTATTTCTGGGGCTAAAGAATCGACCATCCCACATATCGTAAATGTCCTCTCGCTAGATAACTTCTTTCCAAATCTGAAATCCACCAGCTATAATACAACACAGAAACAACACAAAAAAAAGTGGTTGTTAATAATAGTCTCTGAGTATTGTTGGAAGTTTCAGTCTCAACCCATTAACTTTTAAATAGGTCGATTCAGGATTTCTTTTATCAATATAGGTCATACCGTCATACAGGCCAAAAATAAAGTAAAATTGAAACTAGCAAAGTAGGCTGAAAGTTGCGCAGAGAGTTGGAAAAACATAGGTCATACATTAACTTTTATCACTTTATTCAACAAATCAGATTATTGTTGGAAAAACATAATTTATGGACTCAAATTCAGCACATTAATTGTTCGAAAGATTATCTAATTTTTTTGGACAAATGCGGTCCGCGTCAACCCAACCCGCACAGGAATAACCCGTTTTGACCTGTTCGACCTGCCAAATACTCAACGTGTAAGAATTGTAAATAGTGGAGCAGGTCTATTGATCAGAAACACACCTGCACGTGCCCTAATTGGGAAAACATAAGAACTTCCGGTGACACACCTCTGTAGAGGATACCAACCTGAAACAAAAACAAAGCAGATCAAAAATTATAATTTTATTAAGGGTTAATACACAAATATGTTACTAAACTTTCCAAAAAAGTTCGCCTAAGTTACTAAACTTTCATTTTGTTCACTTAGGTTACTGAACTTACCAAAAAAGTTCGCCTAATTTATTAGTGTTGGTAGGAGTGACTTAATCGTATATTTTTTGATATGTTAAGTAACATAAATGTCATGTTTTTACAAGTTCAGTGTTGTTTATGAATATTTTTTATAAGTTCAGTGACCCCAAATGTCATGGTTTATAAGTTCAGTAACCTAAGTGAACAAAATGAAAGTTCAGTAACTTAGGCGAACTTTTATGGAAAGTTTAGTAACATATTTGTGTATTAACCCTTTTATTAATGAATGGGTGCGTAGGATTTTGCACTAATTATGTTGTGATGAATCTGACCTTATGTAATTCTTCCAGGGCTACTACTACAGAGGCAGCACAGAAACGAGCAGATGTCTCATCGAGTGGAGAGTGAAGTATTGAAGCAATAGGACAAGATATTATAGTGTTCAAAAGTATGCCGACATGACTTTGGTCAGCACATGTGCATAGCACTTGTGGGACACCTGGCGATGCGTTTACGTTTTTTATTAATGTCTTCTCCTTTAGAACCTGTTCTTCCTTCCCAAGTTTCTTGATCTTCTGTTTCGAAAATCTTTTTAAGCTAAACAAATGTTCTGAGTGATGGATACAAGACAGTAACAAGTGTATGTTAGCATTGTACCAAAATGGTCAATTAAATAGCTGTATTTTGAAGATATGTTTATATCATATGCTAAGATCCTATATTCCTATTTATTTCGGCCATTTCACATTCCTTTTACTTTGTGATATAGAGGTGGCATTTCAACCCATTTATCCAGAACAGGGTTGGTTTGGGTTATGTTGTGTTTCTAACGAGTTAAGTGGAAACATTTAGCTAAAAATTAAACTGGTAAGATAGGTCAAAAGTCATCTGAAGTATAGTCCTTTCATTAGATACAAGTTCAATTATATTGTAACACTATAAATTTCAATGTGAAAGGAAGCCCAACCCAACTGACCCATACAAAAAAAAGAACCCAACTTGACATGTTACCCTCCAGGCAATGTATGAAATGCCAAGAAATGAGAACGTACTACGGCTCCATCAGAAAAGAAGACTTAATCAAATCCACAAAGTAAAAAATGTAGGAAAAATGGAAAATAATATAAAACCATGACAAACTAGGCTTTTGAGATTACTTATTTGTGCAGTTATATTTTGAGATTCTGAGGTCAAATTAATACCTCTAAATTAAAATCAGAATTTGTTAAAAAAACCTCAACAACAAAAATTTTGAAGAATAGTGTTTGCTACAAAGTTAAATGCATTCCACGGTTAAGACCTCCTACTTCTAACCAAAAAACATATACCTTTCTGTCCCTCAAAACTCAACTTAGGATATTTCTTTATAAGGAAGGGTCAAAGATATTAGCTTGTCAGATATTTTACACCAAAGCCAAATATATGTGCTTAATAATCATTATGGGCAACTGCTATAATTTTACCTTGATTGAGATAAATAAGCTGTTATGGTTAGAAACTATACTTTTTATTACATCTCAAAGAAGACGCATCCTTTACTTACTAATCATGAAGTTTGTAGCAGAGATGATAAAAGTACAAACCTGAATCCTTTGGTTGTACAAGCCCAATCTCACAGCAGTCCGTGGAATATAAACATGTTTTCCATTCCTAAACACATACACGCACTAGTTTAGAGGTTTGCTTTCAAATGAACACAAACAATAAAGCACAGTGAAGCAGTTCGCTTACCAAATCAGAAAGCTGAACTTTTGAAAGCACAGATGGATCAATACTTTTGGTTGGTTCCCGCGGAAAATCACTAGAAGTTTCCCGTGACCTAAATAATGTTTAGATAAAAAAATCAGACAACGGTCTTGCCAAACAAAAAAAACATATCTCGAGTAATAGTCATAATTAGAAACTTAAACATAATTAAATAACAAAATAAAGTTGCTATATAAGACTAGATTTTAATGATTACAGTTGAAATCACTTTCAAAGCTTGCTTTGGCTTCAAGACTCTTTCAACCTATATATGCTTTATTAGTCAACATAATAAAGTTGTTGGATCTAGATTGTTACTCCACGAAAAAGAGGTCAGCTTATTATTACTAATTCATCAAAAAATGGAATTCCAAATTTTGTCACTGGATGGAGAAGTGTTGACACACAAGATATGTGAAGGCTTCGGGTATGGTCCAGAATGGTAAAGGTGTGTAATTTCTTATGAAGTTGATTATACGCAATTCTGACGGTTATTCACTAATCTCTATACATGTCTACCTAAAACAATTTTTTCATTTAACATTGATGTAATTCTCTGACCATAACATAGTGAATGGATAAAAATCAGCATAATGATTATAAAATTTATTAGAAAAACTATTTTAGCAGGTTGGAATGAGAACAAGAAAAAAGATCAAAAGTCCAATTACCCTAAAGTTAATGCAAATAGATTGTGTTATGTGGTTATAAACATGAAAATTTAGATAAGGAGCTAAATTTTGATCGTAAACCAGTCTAAGGCTCACAGATCCAAATGCGACTGTTTTCATATGTGATCCATTTATTTTCTGCTTTTGTTTCTATGATAAAATATTAAGTTAAAACATCTGTTTGATGCAAATAGTATTATATAACATACCTGTACTCATCTTGTAAAAACTTTGGCAAAGGACCAACAACTGATTCAAATTTTTCCTTTGTTAAAACAGCACACACCACATTCCCTAAAGCAACAACACGTAAAGAGTCGATGCATTCACCAAATAGTGTCCATTCTCCAAAATAGCTCCCTTCACTTTTCTGCATTGATAGCTCTGTGCCATTGTTCATACCATCATTACCATCATCTTTTTGAATGTCAGACATGAGGCTGGATGCATTTTGACTACTAATATACGAGTCAAAAGTAATCCTCACTTGTCCCTTCTGGACCATATATAGTCCAGAAAGATCATCACCCTACAAATAGACATATAGTAAGATGTAAGATTAGTTTGGAATGTCAACAAATGAATATACGTAGGGATAGCAAAAGGGATGGGCCGGTCAGACAGGTGGGTTGGGTTGACCCAAAGCTCTTTATGTCCAAAAATAATAGTATAATCATTAGTTTGCCAGATATGATTACAAAAAATATATATTACATACACAAAAAAAGTGTATTTTTGAAAGATATGAAATTGAAAGTTTTAACGTTATATGCACTATAAGTATTGTTTAGGTGATGTTTGACCTGTTTGACCTGTTTGACCCACTCGATCCAATACCTTTTTCACTAAGTTCTTTTAGAGTTCATGTTTAATCCTTTAGAGAGGAAATCAACCCATTTGAGAGTAGATACAGGAAATTGCCATTGGCTGGGTATATGTTTCAAATTGGAAATTTTACCTTATCAACTATCGTTTGTCCATCGGAGAAGGAAACTTCAGAAAGAGAATCGGCAATGAGACTCAATTGTAAGATTGTCAACCTTGAGAGAAGATCAACGGAGCGGAGCAACTTTAATGATTGCAAATTTGAAAATTCTGATGTAAGGATTCCTCTAAAATCCTCTCTTCTAAGGGCCCACAGAGTTCCATTTGTCACAGCACGAACAGAAGCTTGTAGGGGCTTATTGTACCTGTAAAGGAGCAAAAACAATACCCTAAATTTATAAAAGGAAAAACACATGTAACGTTAACATCTGGCATCTAGAGGTGACAAGATGGGTGAGTCAAGTGGGGTGGATAATCAGCCAAAACAGGTTCGGGTTCAAACACTTATTTCTTAGTATGGGTCGAAACATGTCAAGTTAGATTTGACCATTTAATAATTTTTTGTCCATTTTATTGTGCATAACTAATGTGTTAATTATGATTAGAAAAATAACTTATTTTTAAATACAAATTATTTTTTGTACATAACCACCACTAAATGGCCTAGTGCTAAAGTCCCTGGTTTCCTCAAAAGAGGTCAAGGATTCAAACCTGCTAGGTGTGTACATTTGGGGGTGGCCAGGGAAGGGTCGGAAACGGTCCCGGGATTAACCCGGTGAGGCCGCATACATCTGAGTCACTCCCCGGGTAACTGAACAAGGAAAACCTCATCCGTTGTAATGGGTTTGTATACAAAACGAAATCGAGTCAAATTGCCATCTCATATCCACACCCATTATGAGCATTCTTAAGTGTTAATGTCTAAGGTTCATGAAACTGCTTCTTGTAAATTAGTAAGGACTTGAAACTCAGAAAGTTACAAAATATGGCAATAACTGAAGCTGATTATGGCAACGAAGAATCTAAACTAAGCAACATACAAGGAGAGTACTTTTTAATAAAGCTACAACACAGTATAAGATGTCTCACATTAATGCCAGCTCACCAAAGGATGACAACTTATCGGCTGTATAACGTTGCAAGATCCTTGGAACCGCTCCATTTGTCTCTTCCTGTCAACAATTACCTTGTTAATAAACAGCCTATATGTATCTTAATATCAAAACATGTAAAAGGAAGCTGAAACTAACGTAAGTATAACAACTAGTTATGAATCTCGAGAAGGCATCATTACCTGTGTTGCAAAGACCTCAAATTCCCCACTTCCAACGACATAAAAACAATCACCCTCTCCACCCTGCAAAATATAACACCATTAACATTAGTTTTCCATTTGACAATTCAAACATAGGAAATACAGTGGTGAATATCAATTACCTGTTTCACTACTGTATCTCCTGCTTGCACTTCAACTCTTTGCATGCAGTCTAACAAAACATGACATTGTGAGTCTGTAAGTTTTCTGAAGAGAAAATGATCATGCAAAGCCCGTTCAATGTGTGCCTGTAAACAACAAAAATCAACTTATTATCCAGCAGCAATTTAATCGAAAACCGGCATAATATTTATGGCTAATGCAAAAGTTATCAATTGATGAATATTTACTTCTTCTTCCCAAGTTTTTCTATGGCCTGGAGAAGGAGGGACCCAAAATTGCCCGTTCTCTAAAGAGCTTTCGATTGCTCGGAGACGTGTCTTTGATATGTCAGTCCTTACTCTTTGGTTTTTAGCATTCCAACCTGTTGTTGTTGGAGACTCTGATCCAGACATTTCTACAACTTGAGGTATCGGCGGTCTTAAAGCAGTGCTTGAAATGGCTGCTTGACCAACTGTAGCCTGCTGTAAAAAATGAAATATATTAAATAAGAATATAAATTCAAGACAGTTGACAATAATGAGATAGCTTACTCCAGTCAATCCACTTATGTGCACCACAATCACAGTTATATCATCTGTTCGAGTCTCAAATTGCAACCAAAGCCGATAAGATTCAGCCACAATTGCAGCACAAGCATCACGTGGATCCGTAAAGCTTGCAACCTGTGGCAGGATATGCGACGTTAGGATGATGATTTTGAAAAGGATTGTAATGAATTTGAACATCGATTCTAGATCTAACTTATTTTGTGTTAGACCAATCACGCTATACCATTATACTAAAATTAACTAGGTTTATGAGTTTATCAAGGTTACTCGTATGACAGCCCCAGCTCACGACAACTATCCTAATAACATAGAAGAACTCTCAAGTAACACTTATTTCTCAGTCACATTACAATCCGTCGATCATAAATATTAAATAAAGCAAACTTCCAAAAATGGACAACGTTTAACATCTGCGCGATGAACGCATCTCACAAACCCTGCTGTAAAGTATGAGTCAGCCACACTTTTTGGCAAACTACCAAATTTGTATTTAGAAACTAGATGTTTATTAACCCCATACTCAAATTTAAATTTTTCCATTAATCCCATGGAAATCTATTTCACAATCCAGAAAATGTTCTGAGATAATTAATTTAAGTATTTTTCTGTATGTAAAAGATTGTTCCAGTTACATAGATGTAGTACAATATGCAATGTGAAGGTTCCACCTCATGTGGAATAGGCTTAAATAATAATATCTGGTCTACCTTTGTATGTTTATTCATTATGACATTTACATTTGCATATACACATGTTTGTATGGTATTGCACGCGAAATCAAATCGTCAAATACATCTTAGATGGTGATATCTCTAAACTGAGTGAACAAATCAGTTGTTCGTCAAAAACTGCGAGCTAAAGATAATTTGAACTTTATTGATACATTAGCATACAGGTATTGTAGAGCTTGATGAGAAATCTGATTCTAGTAATGGAAACTGTAAGAATATATGCATGAAGGTTCTAAATTAATTTACTGAAGGTAACTTTAAATTAAGATTTGGGGAAAGGAAAAGCTCCCGAACATAAATCTAAACACTGGGTATTATGATGGTATTCAAATAGGTTACGTATTTGATATCTATGTCATTCAGCCCATTAGTAAATAAACAAAACCAGGTCTTTAACATACAGTGGTGTAAGCTAAAATAAATATTACGGGTACTATAAAAGTAAACTAAGACTGTTGGTATATATAAAAGAACGGTATTAATTCTTTCAGGTACTTAATTGAACTCAACAAACCATCGAAGTCTATTTGGCATCCTGAATTCATGGAAAATAGATGATAGGTTCAGAGTTAGAAAATGCAATATATTAAGATCCTGCAGTGAATATTTCATGATGCTTATAGTTATATATCAAGTATCGTTGAAGATAAAATAGGATACCTTACCATGTCAACCACTGCTTGACTAGTAAGAAACTCAAAGACTCCATCACTAGCAACCACAAAGAACTGATGTTCTGGTGTAAGCTCCAACGCAACAATTTCTGGATTTGCCACAACACCAATCGTCTCAGCAATAGAATCACCAATACTCCTTGTAAAAGCAGTTCCGGGGTACATCCCATTCGGGACCCACAACCTAGGAGGATCACCATCATCACCTTCTTCTGTCCCCCAACACTGAACATCGGGATTCTTAAGCCCTTCAATCTGATCCAAAGTAAGTACTCTCGCTCCACAAAGTTTAACTCTTTCAAGCTCATCCTCTCTAAATGGAGTCTGATCTATAGACAAATCAACCGCCACAATATCCGCCCCCCTCCTCTCCGCTATAATAGCTCTCGAGTCACCAGAATTCGCAACATAAAGTGTCTTCCCACGAACCAACACAGTAATCGCTGTCGTCCCACTCATACTATCATCTACATTACTATCAGCGTGCAACTGCGAATTCGTAGTCAAAAAGGCCGAATGACACGCCTCAACTGGATCAACATGAAACTTACTATTCCTAAGCAAATTCTCACACAGCTTTTGCTTCACAAACTGCGAACATTGCGCCCCAAATTCCCCATGCCCATCAAACACCCCAAAGAAATGATCATTCACATTTGTCCCAAAGGGCGTATGAATACAAAAACTATCTTGATTCGCTTTATCAAGCGCATCCGGATAATACCCTCTTTGCGACAAATACGAATATTGCAGCCTATAATTCCCTGTAGGCACAACTACAATCCTAGACCCATCTGGCGGTAAAAACTGCGCCGAAACCCTTCTTAACCTGGTAATACCAACTTCATTATTCGTTTCGCCTAAATCATCTTCCTTAAAAGACGACTTAGGAGAAAAAACACTATACTCATCATCCCCACCCCTACCCACATTACCATTAGCCTCATTTTCCTTTATTTTACCATTTTTAGGAGCACAAATATCACCAATACAATTACAATCAATGGAATAAACACAACCCATTATTCCAAACAACAATCTAAACAAAACCCATGTCTCAAAACTGAATCTTGTCTCATTATAAGTACCTAACTAAAATCTTGAACTAGTAACAAAATATAAGTACTAATAAAGGGTTATAATAAAAACCCACAAGAATTAAAAGCTTAAAATGAATGATTGTACCTTGAAAATGAAAATTGGAGATAAAAAGTGGAATGAGTTTTTTGTTTTTGGGTTTGTGGATGTATGTATATGTGGAGAGACAAGGTTCTCAGCTTTTTGAGTTGATGATGAGTGTAGGAAAGTCACTTATTTTAGTTCACGCGCTTTTAGTTATTCTCACGCGCTGCCTTCTTACTCATTACACTAATCATCTTTCTTTCTTTAATTCATTGATAGCTTAACTAATCTATAAAATAATCAATTTAAGTACTATAAAGATCTTTTGTTATTGGATTTGGTTTAGTAGAGGCATTATTTTGTTTTTATAAAGAAAGATCTCATGCATTTTGGATAGGCAGATTGTATTTTTATCCGCATTTGTTATTCGTGATGTTAATTTTATTGTCAGATTTGTATATTTTTTAATGTCATTGTAATTAGTAATTAGGTTGCGGCAGAGCTGATTTAAATATGATATTCGTTCCGAATAACTTTTGGTATTAGGCGCGGTGTGGTGCAGCCATTTTATTATATCTTAATTTGCTGGTAATAATATTAGTTCATCTAGCAATTAAATAATGATGTGTTGAAAGAAAAAATGGAAGAAATGGGTGACATTAAGGATATGAATCAAAGAAAACTGATTTCTCAACCAATATCGACAAACAGTGATGCTCTTCTTTCTGGCATAACTTAGATTCCAGTGTTACACTTACATTATATATTAGAAACGTGATCCATTAAAAAGTGGATGATAATTAAAAAGTGTAAAAAGTGATATCCACCGTCCACATTCATCCATATTAATCAGACAACTAACATTAAAACATATCCCACAATCTCTCTTTTTACATCGATCAGTGGTAGTTTTGTAAAATTTGAGATTATATTTAATTTCCTCCTCAAATTTCAAATTGTCATAACTTTTAGACGATAAGCTTTTAAAAAAACGATTTCACCATAACTTCAAGAATTTAATTCTTTTTAAATTGATATACATTTGATATATAAATCACAACTTTCTTTTTAGATTTTAAGTGATGATTTTCTTGAAATCTTCGGCCATATATTTGTCTAACTTAAAGGTTAGTTTACGCAAAACTTAAAACACGAAAGTTGTAGATTTTTTGCCATTTTTTACCCACAAAATTGAATCACTCAATTCCGATATGATATGAGTGAGATATCGCATATTAAAAATGACATTTACACATATTTAGTACACACAAGGTGTTTGATAAAATGCTTAAAAGAAATTTTTATTGATGAACAACCCTAATAAATTTCTTTTCTTGATGAACGACCATTTTTATTGACGAACAACTATTTTTATTAATAATCAACGCCTATGATGAGCAAATAATGATGAACAACTTATTTTTTTATTAATGAACTCTTTTTATTCATAAACTACTATATTGATGATTGATAAACAAATATTTTTAGGGTTTTGGCCGTACAATAGCTACGTACTTTGCAAAGTATTCCGTTTTGGTATGTGTACTTTTTTTCGTTCCACTTTATGTAATGTACTTTCATCTTTTGTTCCATTTTGCACGCATGTTTACAGGCAACCAGGTAAACTTGTATAAAACCAGAAAAAAAGTCTACATGGCATATTTAATTTTTGAGTAAATTGCATGGATCGTCCTTTGGGTTTGTCCCATATTGCATCTACTGTCCCTGGTGGTTTCATATTTCATTGACAGTCCTTTTTTCACAAAATATTTTATAAACTATCTTTTTTTTTACTATTTTTTAAATTACGAAAATTTTTATAAACTTTTTTTTTTAATTATGAAAAATTTTATAAACTCTTAAATTACAAAAAAAATTATAAACTTTTTTAAAAATTACGAAAATTTTTATAAACTTTTAAATTACAAAGATTTTTATAGACTTTTTTTTGGTTTTTTTATTAAATTACGAAACTTTTTATAATTTTTTTTTTTTTTTTTTTTTTTGGTTTTCTTTTTTAAATTCCGGAAATTTTTGTAAACTTTTGTTTTACTTTTTTTTTTAAAAAAAATTATGAAAATATTTATAAACGTTTTTTACTTTAAACTATTTTATTAACTTTTAAAATAGGCGCTATTTTAAACTTTTGTTTTTTACTTTTAAATATTTTATAAAACTTTTAAACTATTTGAGTATTTAAACTATTTAAACTTTTTTTATAAAACTTTAAACTATTTGAGTGGATGTGTCACCCTAAAGATAATTGTCACTTTTGTCTTTTACTTTAAACTAATGGAAATGTATAAAAACGGACGAAAACGTATTAAAACGGATGAAAACGTATACAAACGGACGAAATATATAAAAACAGATAAAAACATAAGAAAACGTATTAAAACGGAAGAAACATATAAAAACGGGCGAAAGCCTATAAAAACGGATAAAAACGAAAGAAAACGTATAAAAACGGGTAAAAACATATGAAAACGTAAGAAAGACGTATAAAAACGGACGAAAACGTATAAAAACAAACGAAAACGGATAAAAACGTATGAAAACGTATAAAAACGGATAACAACGTAAGAAAACATATAAAACTTATAAAAACGGACGAAAACGTATAAAAAAGGAAGAAAACGTATTAGGGACGAAAGTTGCAACGTTTGACAAACCACAGGGACCATCCATGTAATTTAATTTATTTTTGTTAGTGGAAATCCGACGTGGCGTGCACACATGGCAGTAGTGATTATAGTTTCGGTAAAACAAGTTTAGCAGTGCAAAAATGTACAAAAGATGAAAGTAGACTACATTAAGTGGAACGAAAAATAGTACACGTATCAAAACGGAACACTTTGCAAAGTACGTAACTATTGTACGACCAAAACCCATATTTTTATTGATGAATAACACTATTCATTCATGAGCAACTTTTTTTTATTGATGAACAACGTTTTCTATTTATGAAGAAAACTTTTTTATTGATTAACGTCTATGATGAAAACTCTTTTTATTGATAAATAATATTTTGAGTAAATTACATGGATGGTCCCTGTGATTTGCCCAAAGTTTCACCCACAGTCCTTAAAAGTTTAAAGTTGCATGGACAGTCCCTATTTCTGAAGAAAAAAAATAATTGTGGAAAACTAAAAAGGGGGGTTGAATAGTTTTACCGGTTTTTCGTTAGTTATAAAAGTTTACTTGTGAAAAACTTTGATTCGATTATTTGTGAAATCAATCAACACCAATATGAACACTTATCTATACTATCAAGTCTAAACAATAAATATAAAGGGCAGAGATGGAAAGATCAAACCGAGACAACGATATTTATAGTAGTTCCGCAACAAAGCTCTTCTTCGCCCTACTCCACTCCCCGAGTACCCAACTCGAGAGATCTAAGCACTATGTCAACAAGCTCCCTTCAAGCGGAGAAAACCATACAACGTCGCTTATCAGAATTTCCGACACTAAGCTAAATGTCGAGTACTAATCTAGCTAGTACCAATCTCACTCACGATCCACACGATCCTTACTAATCACACGATCTACACGAACCACACACTCTACTTTAGATCCACTTGATCTAGACACTCTCTACCCAATCAACATAAGATCCACACGATCTCCACACGATCCACACACTCTACTTTAGATCCACTTGATCTAGACACTCTCTACACAATCAACACAAGATCCACACGATCTCTACACGATCATAATGATCCACACAAAATGACTAAACAAGACAATGACAACTTGATGTATGTCAAGATACAACAAGTAAAATACAAGTAATGCAAGTGTACTATACAATGACTCTAACACCTTGTATCTTCTTGATACTTTGTGTTCTTCTCTTGGACTAATAGAGGAATGAAGGTGATCTTTGGTTGGATGAGAGAATCACTCTTTAAACAAAAGAAAACTATCTAACTGATCAAGGAAATGTAAGTGTGAATGGAGGATTAAACTCAGAAAGTTTTGTGTGAGAAAGGATGCCCAAAAACTGTGAAGTGGGGTGGTATGTATAGGCAAGAGAAATCTAGCCGTTACAGTGGGATGGTACCACTAAATAGCCGACGGTACCACTAAATTTAGTGGTACTGTGGTACCGTCGCACACAAGGACGCTCCAATTTTTGTTTTTAGTGGTGAAAGTTTATTTGGGGAAGTTTGGAGCTGATTTGGGGGGGGGGAATAATTGTTGGGATTTTTAAACTTATTTTTCCAATTAAAACATTTCTTTATAATTCAAAAATAATTTGTAAAGTATATTTTTGAAAAAATGTTTTATCACATTAAAAATGTAAAGTTTGAAACACAAATTAACTTCTTTGATTATTTGTCAAGTTGTAAATTTATTTGTTCTTACCTAGAGTGATTTACATAGAAACGGGATATTTCGACTAAAAACTTGTTTACGTTAATTTTGACGTAAAGTGTTTTTACATTTTGTTATCATCAAAATGTAAGGATATCGAAAGATATAAATAATGTTTTTAGACATTATTTGTATCAACAATAATAATAAAACTAATGGTCATTTTTTTAACAAGTGTTAAGTTAGTTCCATTATAATTTTCAAGTTAGCCCTTTTAGTTAAAGACCGTTGTATCGTCTATCCTTTATAATAACGGCCGTTTATAATTTAAAGTTTTTCGACTTTAGGTAAGTTTTCTTACGTTTTTATCTGCTTTCGTCCATTTTTATACAGTTTCGTCCGTTTTTATACGTTTTCTCCCGTTTTTCTTACGTTTTCGTCCATTTTTATAAGTTTTCATACATTTTCGTCCGTTTTTCTTTCATTTGCGTCCGTTTTTTATACGTTTTCATACGTTTTTATCTATTTTTATATGTTTTTGCCCGTTTTCTTACATTTTTATACGTTTTGGTCCGTTTTTATAGATTTTCGTCCGTTTTTATACGTTTTCGTTCATTTTTATACATTTCCTCCGTTTTTATTATGTTTTCATACATTTTATCCGTTTTTATACGTTTTCAAACGTTTTAATCCAATTTTATACATTTTCGCCCATTTTCTTACATTTTTATACGTTTTCGTCCGTTTTCTTACATTTTTATCCATTTTTATACGTTTTCGCCCGTTCTCTTACATTTTTATACGTTTTGGTTCGTTTTTATACGTTTTCATCCGTTTTCATCCGGTTTTATACGTTGTTATACGTTTTCATCCATTTTTATACGTATTATACGTTTTCATACATTTTTATCTGTATTCATCTATTTTCATACGTTTTCCTTACGGTTTTTTTGCCCGTTTTCTTATATTTTCATACGTTTCCATTCGTATTTATACATTTTTCTTACATTTTCATACGTATCAAAACGGACGAAAACATATAAAAAAAATGGACAAAAACGTATAAAAGTATATAAAATGGACGAAAACATATAAAATTAGACCAACACGTATAAAAATGTATGAAAGCAGGCGAAAACGTATAAAAAATGTATGAAAACGTATAAAAATGGATAAAACGTATGAAAACGTGAGAAAAACGGAGGAAACGTATAAAACAGGCGAAAAGTATAAAAATGAACAAAAACGTAAAAAACCGGACGAACACGTATAAAAATGAACGAAAACGGATAAAAATGTAAAAAACATATGAAAAAAGATGAAAATGTATAAAAATCGACAAAAACATATGAAAACGTAAGAAAACGGGCAAAAGCGTATAAAAACGGATAAAAAAACGTATGAAAACGTAAGAAAACAGATAAAAACGGATGAAAACGTATAAAAACAGATGAAAACGGATAAAAACGTATAAAAATGGATGAAAACGTATAAAACCGATAAAACGTATGAAAACGTATAAAAACGTAAGAAAACGTATAAAAACGAATGAAAACGTATAAAAACAGACGAAGACGTATGAAAACGGACGAAAACGTATAAAAATGGACGAAAACGGATAAAAACATATGAAAACGTTAGAAAATGTACCTAAAGTCGAAAAACTTTAAATTATAAATAGCGGTTATTATAAAGAATAGACGATGCAACGGTCTTTAACCAAAAGGGCTAACGTGTAAATTATAATGGAACTCACTTAATACCAGTTAAAAAATGGACCATTACTGTTATTTTTTTCATAGATAGGGACTATCCATGCAACTTTAAACTTTTAGGGACTGTTGGTGAAACTTTAGACAAACCACAGGGACCATCCATGTAATTTACTATTATATTTTTTTTTTATTAATGAACAATTATTTTTTATTGATGAACAAGACTAATTGATGAACTGATGAACAAGTCTAACTAATGTATGAAAACTATAAGGGGGTTGAATAGTTTTCCCCTTTTTAGCGTTTGAAAATTATACTTTCAAAAGCTTTAGATATGAGTTTATGTGAGATCAATCACGAAAGATAAAGTGCAAGACAATAATAGAGAGTTAGAAAGATCAAACCACAACATGAAGATTTATAGTGGTTCAGTAACGAAGCTCCTCTTCGCCCTACTCCACTCCCCGAGTACCCAACTCGAGAGTTCACTTTACTATGTCAACAAGCTCCCTTCAGGCGGAGAAAACCGTACAACGTCGCTTACACCAAATTCCGACACTAAGCTAAATGTCGAGTTATAATCAACCTAGAACCAATCTCTCATACACACGTATTTTTAGGATTAAAATATTAACCCGATCACTCACGTATTTTCAGGAGTGAAATACTAACCCGATCTATCTACTAAACAAGTTTGGAGGTTATGAACTTGATGTACAACAATATACAACAAAGATATAACAAATGTTACGAATGTAACAACTACACTACAACACTTCGTATCTCGACGATAACTAGTGTTCTTCTTTTGCACTTGGATGGATGGATGTTTGGATCACTCTAAATGAACTTAAACAAGTTTTATGATCAAAGAAATGAGGATTTATACGACTAAAATGGGCTGAGAAACTGTGTGCTAAAGGTGGAAAATAATGTGTGAAATGAGCTACTATTTATAGGGAAAAAACCCTGACGTGCCCCAGACGGTTCCACGGTTTCCCTAATATATTAGGGAACCGTCCCATATTTAAGGTAACCATCCAGTGTGTCTGACACGGTCCTGTTTATGTCTTTTGTGATGGCTTGTAAAATTGGTTAAAGAATATTCTTTTGAGAGGGAAGACTTATATTTTGAAATTTATATTTATTAAAACATTTTTTATATACTCAAAAATAATTTGTCTAATTATTTTTGTAAAAACGTTTTGTCAGATTTTAAAAAATGTAAAGTGTATAACAAAATATTTCTTTGATTATTCATCAAGTTTAATGTTCATCTTTCATACCTTTACTGATTTTACATCGAAATAGAAATTTACGACTAATTTTACGTAAACTTTGACGTAGAATATTTTACATTTTGTTCTTATCAAAACATAGAGAAACCGATAAATATAAATAACGATTTTATACATTATTTGTATTAACAATCTCCCCCTTTTTGATGATGACAAAATATAAACTCATTGTATGTAAAAGTTTAGTTAACGAGTTTTTAGTTGATAAGTTTAACCATTTCTCCCTCTTTTTATCGAAGCAAAAAGAGTTTCTATGACGAGGAGATATAAAATCGATGATGCAAATGTTCCCCCTTGATGTATGCTCCCCTAGATGAAGGCACAAAGGAATCGAGTTATGGTGTCGTGCTACAAAAACGAGTTAGAGTACAAGTGCAATATTTCTAACTACTAGCAAGATCACAACCAAAAAGTGGCTAAAAATATGAGTTGAAAGAAAAAATATGAGCCAACCAACAACCACAAGACATATGCAAACTAAAATATAAAATCCCATACATTAAAATAAAAAGACATCATACTAAAAAGTATGAGTACAATGCAACATAAACTTAATCAAGAAGCACATAACTAACCGAATTGACTTGAAGAGCCCTAGGATTTTCTTCTTCAACAAAAGAGGTGGTTCTAACAATTACTGAAAGAGTGATATAAACATACTAATGTTTAGATGGACGAGCTTGAGTTTCGCGCGGAAGGTGGGGTGAGATGTTGTTCGATGTATGAATAAATAAACAAGAGCTCATCTCTTAGAGCTAGAATGAGGTTGCGATGGTGTAGACAACACAATCAATTGGCACCATTGACATCAACAAGATCAAGTTGGCTTCCATAAGCCATGGGAGGTGGTGATAGGGATGGTGGTGATGGTGGAGGAGTGAAATTAAAGTCCAAGGGACTAGTGGGAGAAAGTGAAATGGTAATGTCCATAGGTATGGGTTGATGGTTTTGTGTTGGTAGGGGTGTTGGATTAGCACCTCTAGGAGGAATGTCCATGAGATCTTCAATGTAAGGATTGATGGGTTGTGAAGAGTGAAAAGGTAATGAGTTAAGCCTTTCAGGTGATGGTGTTGATGATGATGATGATGAGACTCCCATAGTGGATGGTATTTTGATTGGTGCATTAGGAGGAATTGGTGAATGAGACATCCTAATACGTGGTGGTGTCTTGACATTGAATTCAATTATTCATCATAATCTTGATTTAGGTCAATGTATATGGGTTTTAGGATAGTTATTCGGGTGGTTCTCCTAAGAGTGGTGGAAGAAGAGTGTGATGAAGCCATTGTTGTAGGAGAAGGAAGGTTGAAGATGAGTGAAGGTGCAAGTAAATATGAGGATGAACAAGGCTTCTTATAGCCAAAAATTGTGTAGGCTATTATATGATTTTGAATTTGTGTTAGTGGTTTATCCTAAGGTTTAAGTGGAAGGTTATGAAAAGTTGTATAGTTGACAAGAAAGGGAATAAAGGAATAGTAGAAATCTGTCTTCATGCAGACAGTGGACGTTTCCATGATTTGTCTGATGGTTCCCTTAAATATTAGGGAAACGTTTAGAAATAAGGGAGCCGTCTGCTGACATAGACAAAGTTTTTCATCCCTTTTATTATCCAATTGTTCTTAGGGGAAAAGATGATGTTTAGGGTGTTGTTTTATTCAAATCCTAGTGCCTTAAATCACTAAAGAATAAAATCCTAGAAATACTAAATATGGATAAATACTAGGAAGAATAAGTTGCAAGTAAACTCATAATGATGAGAAACAAAATGCATGCATGCAAGGTGCTAGACAAAAAAAAATGCATGCAAAGGATAATCATAGGCATAAACCGAAGGATGATAAAATTGAAACGATCATCCAAAGCCAAATAAGTTACCGTAAGCATCCTAAATATTTAACGTATTACTAAAAGTTATCGTACTAATAATAATACTAATAGTCTAATAGGTAAAAATAAAAGTACCAAGTGCATAACCAACCAAGTTAATTAAGTTAAATTGTTAAGACCAAACATTCATTTTCCAACTTCTTCAATGTTTCTCCAATTGACTTGAGTGCACCCCCGTTGCTTGACATGTATTGATTATTTTCTATTCATCATTATTGCTTGACGATACATCATAGCAAGTGATGGTTATCATTACCATTTACCAAATTTGAGAATGATCCATGATTAGAAGTGGAAGTTGAAAAAGTGAATTAACTCAAATGCTACATGACTAGACCAAAGAATAAGTATTGAGGACCTCCAAGATGTAGATATAAGTTCAGGACATAGCGATAAAGGCGAGTCAACAACATGCGGTAAGGTATCAATTTGTCACTTCTACCCTCGACATTATCAACCCGTTTATCAAGGAAGTAAGCAAGATTATATGGTTGCTCGGTGATGAGACAATAAAGCATGTGAGCACAACATACTGAAATTTGATCATGGTTTTCCGCGAGACAAAAGACATTTTCTCAAATAATTTCTGCCCATCTTCACAATTCAGGTAGTACTTCATCGAGAAGAATTACATTTGGATCGAGTTAAAGATTATTGAAATTACGAAATTTAATTTGACCATTCTTTCACAAGGGATTCTATATGGACCGTACTCTTCTTAGTGATCCGCAAGGGATTCAAGAGACCAATACTCCATATATGCACATTGCCCATTGTTTGGAAGCTTAAGAATTTGAGCAAAATTTGAAGTGAATAATGATTTGTTGATCTTGAATCCTAAATTGGATGAAAAGATATCGGTCCTCGTCATATACGAGGCTGACTCGACTATACAATTCTAAGATGAAACGAGGACAAATGGGTTCATTGGTCATGTATAGATAATCAAAGTGAGTTGTGCTAAACATATTGTCAATGTGATCTTGAGCAACAAAGTGTGGATCAACCACATGATCCTCATGAATATAACGTCTTTCAACACGACGAAAAGAATGGGAGTGTAGTCACGAGTTCTTTGGTAATCGGATTGAATCACACGAGGCATATTAATACAATTGGTGGTTAATATGATGATATGCGTGTGCTTCTTCAAACATTTGACCACAAAAATTGAATTGGAATGATTATATTGGTGGGTTTTTGAGTTATGTTCACAAACGCAGTTTGTGCGGGAGTAGGAGTGTTTGAATCTGTTAAAAAATTAAAAGATGTATAATGAGAATTAGATGCACGGTTCCCAGATACATTTGGGACCCATCCCTTTAATCAAGGAATTGTCTGCTGTTCCAAGATGAATTTGACATTTGTTTTGATTTTGATAAAAAGTTCACATATGTTGTGACTTTTCTAGACTTTTGATTTCTGGAATTGAATCATGGATTTATACCTAATAAATCCTTTGGGATTCGCTAAACATTGGTCGAGTCCGTATTATTTTTGGATGAAATGAATATACCCGGTCTCAAGGAGTGTATATTCACACGGAATGACCTTTAATTGCGTTTCTCGAATTAAAGTTACTTTAATATTTACGAAGAAATATTTAATCTGTCAATTTAAGTTTGGTTGGATTTAAATCTAATCTAGAAATGTTTGGAACACACCTATCGAACACAGTAGATTCAATATGTCATCAATTTTATTGTGTGAATTATAAAATCGATTCATATCCTTAGGTCATCTTGGTAAAGGACTGATGTATTTCCATGTTCAATCGAGTGTGATTTAGCATGTAGATTTGGATAGATATCTCGGATCACAAACTTAAGTTGTGATTTGATACTTCCATTAATCTAGGTAAACACTTAGTCCAATTTCTTGTCCGACTCAAAACTGTCAGTTGGATCGAATTGTGATGTTAACCATATATTGAATAATGAATTAACATCATAATAAAAATCCATTTAAACCCTCACATTCACTCGTTAAAAGAAAGCAAATCAAATATTTATGAAATGTGTTCCATCATTCCTAGTCCTAAACAAAGATAGTTGAAGGGTTCGCGTTTGAGAGGTTTAGTTAGAATATCGGCGATGTTATCTTCCAACGGAACTTTTTCGATGGAGATATTTCCTTTTGTAACATTGTCGCGAAGGAAATGATGATGGATTCCAATGTGCTTCATCCGCAAGTGTTGTACGGGGTTTTTACTTAAGTCAATTGCGCCTTTTTTAATGCACATGATCAAAATGTCGTTGATCTTGATGTTGTAGTCGATTAGAGCTTGTTTCATCCATAGTGCTTGTTGACATGCCTTTCCAGCGCTTACGTATTCGGCTTCGGTTGTAGAGATAGCAAGTGTCATTTGTTTCTTAGAGAACCAAGATGTTAGGCAACATCCCATGAACGTACAAACGCCAATAGTGCTTTTTTGATCCACATAATCTCCCGCATGATCAGAGTCAGCATAGATAATAGTTTCTATACCGATCCCCTTGGGATACGATAATTCCAAATGTGTAGTGCCCTTAATGTATCAGAAGATATGCTTAACCGCTTCAAGATGAGAGGTTTTGGTATCCTCTTGGAAACAGGCATAAAGGCAGTCACTAAACATAATATCGGGCCTACTTGTCGTTAGGTATAATAAACTACCTATCATGTATTTATACTTAGTACTGTCTGTGGACTCACCCTCTTCAACTTTATTGAGTTTTGCTTCCGAGGACATGGGCGTTTTAGTTGGTTTAGACTCTTTTAAGCCAAATTTCGTAAGCATTTCTTTAATATATTTAGATTGATTAAAGAATATCTCATCTTCCATTTGTTTAATTTATAGACCAAGGGAGAAATTTAATTCGCCCATCATGCTCATTTCAAACTCGTCGTGCATGATTTTCGCAAAATCATTACTCAACTCTTGACAAGTTGAACCGAACATAATGTCGTCCACATATATTTAAACAATGATGAGATGCGAATTTCTTTTCTTCCTGAAAAATGTATTATCTGCTCATAGTATATTCATGTTTAAGCAAAAATGCTTTAAGTCTATCATACCAAGATTTTGGAGCTTGTTTAAGACCATATAGAGCTTTCTTGAGTTTATAGACATGATTTAGTTTTTCAAAATCAATGAATCCAGGAGATTGTGCCACGTATACCTCCTCATTGATAAATCCATTTAAGAATGCAATTTTCACGTCCATTTGATATAATTTAAAATCGTACGCACAAGCGTAAGCTAGAAGTATTCTAATAGATTTTAATCTAGCTACCGGAGCGAAGGTTTCACCGTAGTCTATTCCTTCTTGTTGGTTATATCCTTGTGCCACTAATCTAGCCTTATTTCTAGACACAACATCATTCTCATAAAGCTTATTCCTAAACACCCATTTGGTTCCTATGATTGTCACATACTTAGGTAGTGGCAGTAACTCCCAAACATCAGTTTCGGTGAACTGGTTTAATTCCTCTTGCATGGAAACTACCCAGCTTTTGTCTTTAAAAGCTTCACCGATATTCTTAGGTTCTATGATTGATATGAAACAGAAGAAATTACTTTTGTCTTGGGCTTGTAATCTAAGCGTTCTTTGATTTAGACTTCCGATAACATTGTCTAATGGGTGATTCTTAGATTCCTTAATGTTGACAAATTCGTCAACTTCTACTGTTTCATCCTCAATGTCATTTCCTAAATTTTTCTTGCCACTAACCTCAATGGCTTCTTCTTCAACTAAATCATCATGCACCAATGGTGATGTTTTAGAAGGGGGAGGAATTTCATCAAATGTCACATTTAAGGATTCTTCGAATTTCATCGTGTGTTTGTTGAGAATGATGTAGGCTTTGCTATTTTGGGAGTAACCTAGGAAAACACCTTCGTATGACTTTGGGTCAAACTTGGTGAGGTAGTATTTTGTGTTTATAATGAAACACTTGCTTCCAAACACTCTAAAATAACCTAGGTAGGTTTCCTACGTATTAAGATATCATATGGTGTTTTTCCTAAAATGGGTCTAATCAAGATTCTATTCAATATGTAAGTGGAGGTGTTTACGGCGTTGTACCAAAACTTTTGCAGTGTAGATTACTCATTCAACATGGTTCTACTCATTTCTTGTAGGGTGCGATTTTTCCTTTCAACTAACCCATTTGACCGTAGAGTGCGCTGAGCGGAGAAACTGTGAGTAATCACATTAGCGTCACAATAATCTCCAAATTTCACTTCCTTATCAAATTTCCGACCATGATCTGGCCTAATAGAAACTATTGGAAAACCTAGTTGATTTTAGACTTTCTTACTAGATATTTTGAATTGTTTGAAAGCTTCAGTTTTAGTCTTAATAAATCTTGTCCAAGTGTGCCTAAAATAGTCGTCTACTATCACTAAGGTATAAAGGTTTCTTCCTCTAACTTCGTACGGTAGATGGTCCGAAAGATCCATGTGTAAGAGTTCTAGACACCTAGTTGTTGAAACCATGTTCTTAGCTTGTAACTAGCATGGACTTGTCTTCCAATTTTACAAGCGTCACAAAAGTGTTGATAACTTAAGCTTAGGTAAATTTATAACTAATTCCTTAGATGGCAAAGAATGAATCAAGCACATATTAGCGTGACCTAATCTTCTATGCCATAATGTAAAGTTTTCATCCATGGTTGCTAGGCAAAGTTTGTTGATGACATCAAATAAGTACCAAATATACGCATCATTTATCCCGTTTATATTGCCTCTTTTATGTTATTTATATGAGAATTGATACTTAATTGTTCACTTTTGTTAATCTCAGTAAATATCGGAGCAATTGATGGAAGTTAAGGAAATGGACGTGATTTGGAGCTAAAACGAAGAAATCAAGCAAAGTACATTGTTCAGACATCCAATACACTGTATTCAACCTTATCAATATGGTGTATCTATTCAAACTTCAATAGATTATCCAAGTCGGGAAGGACATCAATATAGCGTATCCAAAGGAGCCAATACGCCGTATCCAAAAGCGGTCTGTGCTTATTATAGAATATTTTAATCGTGGAGCCCACGCTATTAGATCCCGATACGCCGTATTGGAGACATCCAATACGCCATATCAACCAAATTCCAGAGACTATAAATACAAAACCTAAATTATGAATTTGGTACCACTTTTTACCACCAAGCTCGACTTCAAGAGGATTTTAGGAGCCAACAAGGTCCTGCAAACTCAGTCATTTATTAGGAGAACTCTTTGTAACCTAATTAATTCACTTAATCATTCGGTTAGTGTATCGATTTCATTATGTTTCATACTGTATTCTATTTGATTATGTTTAAGCACTTTGTTACTCAGATTATAAGGGTGTTAGCCAAGTTTATGGAGATCATTTTTTTTATATGTTTTACGTCGTTTGTTAGTTTATCTCATTGGATATTATTTATGTTTATCGCCAATACTCGTTTACTTGCTTGATTGAGTTCTTATTTATTTTCTAGATCTTTTGGAATATTGATTAATTTCTGTAATTTAACTATCTGTAATTGTGATTACTTGAATTAATTAGTAAACTAAAATATCCATATCATAATAGTCGATTGTAGGGAAAACCATTTGAAACGGACCCTAGCTTAGGAAAACCACCTGGAATGGTCGCTTTGCAAATTCCAATATTAGGACTACTGAGCTTAATGCCTCTAGGTTAGATAATTACAAGATTAAAGCAAGTAAGTTTGTAAAACTCGTAGAAGTTTAGGTTGCCACTTGTGACACCTAGATAGATTATAAATAATAGCTAAAGGACTTTATGCGGGCTTTGTTAACTGTGACAACGTTTAACTCTTGCTAGCCTCGAGATTGCACTAGACTAGAAAAGACAAAAAACACAAAACTCAAACGGAGGAAAACCCCTCCGACATCAATTTCAAAGTGAATCACCAACGAGAATAAGTTAGTAGACATTGCACTTGTAAGACATATCACTAATATTTAGTTGGATGAACTTGGCTAGCACGTTCTTCCTATTATTGATTTAGACATTTCCTATTATTGTTTGCTTTGTGTTAATTAGCTTAATTGTTTATTTTGCTTTATTAGTCAACTAGTAATCCAAACTCGTGCCAGTCTCTAAGGCTGAACCCCCTATATTGCCTTAGTTTAGGTTAGAGTAAATTACACGGATGGTCCTTGTGGTTGGCGTTGACTTTCACGTATGGTCCTTTGACTTTTTTTTTTGCACTCATAGTCCCTAACTCAGAAACTACTAACACATATGGTCCCTTGACCAAACGTCCGTTTGGTCAAGGCGTTAAGTCTCTTAATAGTGAGGGTATTTTCGTCCGAACACTGTAGCAACTCTCACCACTGCTATATCTCTTTCCCCGCCCTAAATCCTCTCATTTCTTTCTCTCCTATATGTCTTTCCCCACCCTCCACCACCACAACAACCACCATCAACATCACCACCACCACCACCCACCACCACACACACCCATGATGGATTTTTGTTCTAGATACAACCGAACATCAAACATTAAGACCCTTTTGTCAACCAGCAAAATCCAAACACCCAACAAAACCCTCATTCGACAATCATTCATCTTCCATTTCTACACATCACAATCCAAACACCCAACAAAACCCTCATTACCCGAAGAACCCACTGCCAACCAGAAAACTATACTCCAAACACTAACATGTTACAACAACGACTGGAAAAGAGCATATGAGTTCTTCAATTATGTCGAAACCGAATACGGGTTCAAACAAACTACAGAAACGTATAATTACATGATTGACATACTGGGTAAGTTTTTCGAATATGATCTTATATGATCTTGCGCGCCAACTACTTGATAAAATGCCTGAGAGAGACCATGCTACATTTCGCGTTATATTTAAGTGGTATGCTTCGTTTTTGAACCTTGTTGATGCGTTGTGTAAGTATAAGCATGTGATTGAAGCTGAAGAGTTGTGTTTTGGTAAAGATAGGGATGAAAAGGTTGCGAGGGTTGGAATTGGTACGAAAGTTTATAATATGATTCTTCGGGGGTGGTTTAAGATGGGGTGGTGGTCTAAGTGTAGAGAGTTTTGGGATAAGATGGATGGAGATAGGATTACCAAAGATTTGTATTTGTATTGATTTATATGGATATTCAGTGTAAGAGCGGGAAGCCCCGGAAGGCGGTGAAATTGTATAAAGAGATGAAGAAGAAAGGGATAAATTAGATGTGGTGGCATACAACACTGTTATCCGTGCTATTGGTGTTTCTGAAGGTGTTGATGTGGCGGTATATCTTGGCCGTGAGATGCTTGAATTGGGTTATGAAAATTGTAAATTGAGATGCTTGAAGGTGTTGAAAGTGAGGGGATTTCCACCAACTGATAAAATAACGATTACCACATGTGGTGAATTGTTTGGTTATGAAAAATTGTAAATTGTGATGCTAGTATAAGATCTAACTGTCAATATGGTAAGTTTGAGTTAATTTGTATGTCTTCACTTGCTCTGGAATTTGGATAGTATATTGTGGAGGTATCTTGATGTAGACAATCTGGATAGTATGTTGTGGTCGAGATCATGGAGAAAGGTTTTTTGAGTCCGAAAGGGAGAGGGAGAGGTAATGTTGTTAAGGAGAAGCAAGATAACGGAGCTGATGTTCCAGCCAAGGGCAATTTGTGCATGTCGATGAGGCTATGACTAGCAAAGTTGCGACACATTCTGTGTCGAGCAAGTTGGAAACTAATATGGCGAATCCTTTGGTTAAAGAGGGTATCTTACCTGGTACAAATTCGACTCCAACCGGTGTGCTGCCATGGGCCGTGGCTACATAAAATAACACCATCTGCTCATAGTTGTTTGATGGTTTACTACCATTTGCTCTTATAAAAAGTGTTTTGCACACAGATGCATGTCTTCCAGTCAGTAAGCTGGCTATATGACATTCAATATTAATTGACATTTTTACCATATCGAAGTAACATCTGGTTAGTGAGATCCACTTTTAATAAATATGTTATATAGATCTAGAATAATTTAGCATGATTTTTTATTTTATTTATTTATTTATTTTTATTTTTTTAAATACTCATATGAAGTACGATTGCATGAAGTACGATTGCATAAAGAGTTGGATCAAAGGAGTTGCTACAGTGTTCGGACGAAAATACCCTCACTATTAAGAGACTTAACGCCTTGACCAAACGGACGTTTGGTCAAGGGACCATATGTGTTAGTAGTTTCTGAGTTAGGGACTGTGAGTGCAAAAAAAAAAGTCAAGGGACCATACGTGAAAGTCAACGCCAACCACAAGGACCATCCGTGTAATTTACTCTTTAGGTTATTTAGTTAATTTAATTAGTTAGAATACCTTTAGATTAGTATTTAAGTAATTCACTCTTTGTGAACGACTCATACTTACCAATCACTAGCTATAACTAATCGGGTACACTGCCCGTTAGTGTTACTCTATAGGTTAGTTTGGCAAAATATAAATATAAAACTTGGTTAAAATAAATAGACCTATTAGAACACATCAAGTTTTTTGGCGCCGTTGCCAGGGAGTGATTTTATCTTTTTACTAGTTTAATAGGTATTTTTTGTTTTTATATTATGTGTGTTTAGTTGTTTAATTTGTTTGTTTACTATTTCATTAAAAGTGCTGCTGTCTTACCTTCTGTTCATATTAATCAATACGGCGTATTCAATTTATTGAATACCGCGTATTCAGTTTATAAAATTTATACTATGTATCCAATTTAAAAATTCAATACGAGGCGTATTCAGTTTTACAAGCAAATACCGCATATTCAACTTTGAAAATCAATACAACGTATTCAGGTTACTAAATACAGCGTATCGACTCTCTGTAACAGCATAATTTTTAATTTTTCGTATTTTTTGTGTCTTGTTTTTTGTATTCTAATTTTTCTGAGCCTTTCCTTCTGATTTTTTTTATTACTTTCAGTAACTAAGGATGAAAGAAATCACAATTGAGGAGTACTTGGCTAAAGAGAAAAAGAAAGTTGTGATGCAAAACAATGAAGTTCTAAAAGGAAAGATTTGGTATTTGACGGAAGATGATGACGAGGGTGAGTCTTATGTGCTTGATTTCAGTGAATACCCAGCGATTGAGATCAATGATGCCCTTTCACAAACTGAAAGGAATAAGGAGCCTATGTATGCTACTGAAAAGTAAGAAATGTTTGATGCTACCTCATGCGATTTTCCATCCGAGTTGGAATTCTTATTTTTATCAGAATCACAAGGACTTTTGAAAGTAGAAATAATCCCTTCTAGTCTTATCCGTACTTCATTTGCTGAATCACTAATTGGAAATACTCCTATCTTCGTTTGTTCTCTAAGTCTATGAAATCCATAAGCGGTATATTCTGTTGACATATAGCATAAAAAAGGGCATAAACTTGCAACAATGAGGTAAGACTACCCAAAAACACTATCATCTACTGTATAATAGCAAAAAATTAGTAGCAAAATTTAGGATTTTGAAAGGTAAGATATTAATGAGAAAATGAAGGCGAAACCCCACTATAAATAACAGTCACTTAATTGTATATCGGACCTAAAAGCATGGCTTTTATGTTCCAGTTTTCGTCATCATATCGGATAACCAAGTGCAAATAAAGGTTCTGGAAAAGGATGATTGTTTTGTGCGTGAAAGTTGGTAAATGGACACTAAAAATCTCATCTTTTTTTCATTTTTTAAAGGTGAGACGCCAATATAAATAACGCCCGTTTAGCTGTAAATCAGAGGTAAAACCATAGGTTTTATGTTACAGATTTGCTTGCCAGATCGGATAACCCGATGCAAATACACGTTCTACAAAGAGGTGACTACGTTGTGCTTGAACCTTGGTAAATAGACAATAAAAATCTAGTATAACTTCTTTTTTATTTTTAAAAAAAAGGGGGAAAACCGTCAAAATAACATTGTTAGCGACCAAAACTATCTCGAAACATTAAACGATGTTGTTTTGTGGTAGGTGAGGGTATAAAAATACAGTTAAATGACGTCATTTTAGGAGGGGCCAAAAAGGCCGTCGTTTTTACCGGGCAAGCAACCAAAACTATTTACAAACATTAAACAACGCCGTTCTGTGAGTAGTTCAAAAAATTATAAGCATAAAATGATGATGCATTTGGTAAGGCTCATATTCGTAAAGATTCAGAAAAATCTAATGAATCTGTCATGGCTGCAAAGTCAATAACTTGCCTTGCCAAGATGCATATTATCTCATTTTCGCATAAAGCAAAAACAAACATTATAAGTCTATCATCACTGCCTATGTTATCACACTTAGTTGCAAACGACGTCGTTCCGCTTTTTTTTTTTTTTTTTTTTGCATTCTAGACAGTGCTACCATCTACCTCTGACATATAATAAAAGAAAACTTCAAATATTTAGTGTTCATTTACCAAGGTTAATGCACAAAACACTTTTCCATTATTACCATCATTACATGATAGTACCGAAACACCGTTTCCCAAAACCTAATAAACGTAAGTTACCTTGACCATATATAGACAATCTCTATTTCACCAGCCTGCTACGTTACTACGTTATACATTTGCCATTCAAAATGACAGTGCTTCGCTGATAAGGCTCAGATCTATAAACTTTCTTAAAAAGAGGGTCAATCTGCTATGGCTGCAAAGTTAATAAGTTGCCCTACCAAGATGCAGAAAATCTCAATTTTGCTGAGAGTCAAAAGAATAAGACATTTAAAATCATTCATCACAACATTTGACATTACTTCTTTATATAAAAGAGACAGTACCAAGGTTATTTTAAAAGTCGATATAGTTGATACTGTTTGTTAGAATTAGTAAATAAAGGCCAAGCCCATTAGTTAACCGAGCTTAGTCTCCAAGCTAAGCGGTGTTATTTGTATTCCCTGTAATATTAGTTTTCATTAGAAAATCAAGTTAATACAATGTAGTCTTTTGGTTCATTATCGCTCCCCCCCCAACTCTGTTTACATGGTATCAGAGCGAGGGTTTAGAACTAATTAGGGTTTCGAGTTTTAGTTTTGAAGAAGGTACCTTGAGATACCTAATCAGTTTTGAGAGCACCCGGTTAGAGTGCATTTTAGATCTCACCTCACATATAATCAAACTCAGTTTCGAATTGCAAAACCCACAAATCACGTCGTTGGGAAACTACCCACGCGCCGCCATCTGACGTGATGCCGCCTTTCCTCACGCGACGCCGCATGAGTTAGATCTAGTGGTTTTAGCTGGAGATATTTTACAGATCCCTTTTTTGTAATGATTTCGACTAGATGTGATCCCTGATTTGTGAGGGTTTGTGTTTCGATTATGTTAGGGTTCTATAATTTTTTTTGGTGACTGGTTATTGGTCATTAGTTATGAGGGTTCCGATTTTAATTATTGGTGATTGGTGATGATGGAGATGATTTTGGTTTTGGGTTTTGAATGTGGGGTATCTGATTTAGTTTTTTAGTTCGGATAAATTATCAGTGTTGAGTTTTGTGGGTGACCATTGGTTATTTATTATTTTGTTTTTGAAGCTTCGTGATTATGTTTTGTTTTAGGACTGAATTGATTATGAATCTAGCAAGTTTGATGATTTTGGGTTATGACTTGGTTGCTAGTCTGCTATTTTCGGTTATTGAAGTTCATATTCAATTTGAGTCTTGATTTAGATTTTTGGTTACTCAGAATTTTGGAAATCTTGGGTTAGCTGAGACTTGTCTTAACAGGTTGCTTCGTATTTTGATTAGAAACATGTAAGATCTATTGAGACCTGTTTTCTTCAGGCTACTTCATTTTTTGGGTATTTTTTAGTTAGCTGAGACCTGTCTACACAGGTTGCTTCGTCTTTTGGAAACTCTGGTTAGTTGAGACCTCCTAGTTGCTTCGGTCGTTCTAGATTTGTGTGTTAGTTGAGACCTTTGGTTGCTTCGTACTTTAGTTCGATCCCAAGTGAGATTGATTAGCTTTGTGCTTCGCTGAAGACTTTTGCTTATCGTTTTTCGGTTTTACATTTGTAACAAGCTGAGCATGATCAATATCTATGCTCCAGCTTGAGGGGGATGTTAGAATTAGTAAATAAGGGCCAAGCCCATTAGTTAACCGAGCTTAGTCTCCAAGCTAAGCGGTGTTATTTATATTCCCTAATATTAGTTTTCATTAGAAAATCAAGTTAATACAATGTAGTCTTTTGGTTAATTATCGCTTCCCCCCAACTCTGTTTACACTGTTAAAGGCCAATGGGAGCTAAAACCACGTAACCATTTTTCACATCTACTAACCCTGGTTCTGTGTGAGAGTGTGTTAGGCTCTTTGGCCTTTTGAGCTTTATACAACACTCACTGATTTCAGTGAGTCATCTCCTGAATAATAATCAGTGAGTCATGTTCTCTGATAACTCTTAGAGAGTATATCACTTCTGATAACCATTTGATAGTTATGAAGAGAAATATTCTCTGATCGTTATCAAAGATTTGATGCTCACTGACCTTCAGAAGGTGAATTAGGTTTTTTTATGTTTAAATACTTGTCAGAGACTGTTGGGTTGATTTATCAAACCTAACAATCTCCCCCTATTTAAATATACAAATAGAGTAACTGTCATTAGTAAGTGAGCATAACGACTTCTTCTTATATACTGATTTTACATCAGAAACTGAAAATATTACAATTTGCTTCTGCTGATGTTTACGATGAGGAAGAATAACTATTTTAGTTATTCTTTCTGAGTCCTCATTGTTGCTGAATATTCCACAGACCCCTTTTGATCTAATCTTTGTCGAAGATCGCAGGTCAATTGTGGTTCAACACTTTAATATCAGTAGTCTATCTTAAAAGACTGCAGGGTCAGTTACTCCACCTGTCAGTTTCTTTATTGAGCATGAAGATAGCTAATGTGTAATCGGCTGTAAGTGAACTGTATTGACTCATCTTACAACTGATAAACATCAAGGGAATTGAGATTTATGACAATGAAGTTTGTTCCCTTGTTGTTGGTGTCTTCAGTGATTTTATTTTTATGAATCAGGAAGTATTTCATTTAGTAATACTCCCTGATGGAACATTTATGCCCAACTGAAGACAGTACCATTCTTCCCCCGATGCTCCTTCCTCAATCGATATTTCAGATGCTTCATTAATCTTCTTCAATTCTTTCTTAACCCAAGACTGGACGCTATTAAGAGTAACCATTTGAATGTGTCTTGAGTTACCACTCTTTTCAGTTGGAGAGGTTTTATGCCCACATTTTTCACACTATCCTTTGATCAGAAATATCAGGATAAATTTATATATTCTGATGTTTCTGATCATCGGTACTGACGAAAATGTAGGACTGAGAAGAGGGTAGTTAAGAGAGTAAGAGAGAAGGATAATGAAACTCTGTTGGACCAGTTTAACTTGAGCAACTCATGAATTAATGAAATAAACACAAACACCTGCCGTTTGGACATGGAAAGTATAACGAGTTTATGATTCATGATAAGCGAAATTACAAGGTTACTCAAGAACCCACTTAGACACACTAAGGACTTGGTTGGCTTTTCAATGAGGATAGTTGCAGACAGCTATCCTCAATGAGAGACAAATTAAGAGACACTTAGAAGCAAGCTAGGCTTGGGTTCCAAGTGTTTTGAGAATTCTAACACTCTAACTAAGTTGTGGAACTCTCACTTCTTACTCTCATTGAATGCGCACATTCTGCTTTGGTTGCGACGGGTTTATATAGCGGTGAGATTACTGTTGCTTCACATGGGAATAGTGATCTTGCCAACTGTTCGTAGATAGGCACGTGCCTAGACATCTAGCCTTGATGTCCTTTTGGTTTACGGGAGTTGACAGCACCGGGTTCCCATGAGCTTCTTTTGTGTCTTGGGAAGGAACAAAGTTTATCTTCCCAAGAGTTTTCCCAATTAAACTCTATAGTCTTCACCTAACCTTCTTGGTCTTTGATCAGAGAGCTGAGAGATCATCAAGGTATTCCTGCTGTAAAACCCCAAAATTAATATAATCTGAAATGACAAAAAAAAGCCCTCGAATTAAAATTTTGAGAACCTATGAAAATCATATAAATAACATTCATGACAATGACATCCTAAGTTATGTAACGAATTAAGCTCTAAATAAGAACAAATCATTTTAAGTGAATCACAAGATAAAATCTCTACAACTAGCTAAGCTAGTCGATCCATAGGAAGAGTCCAACATAAAATTTTGGCCCAAAAGAATTAGAAGAGATAATCAAGCATTGATCCAAATTGATTTAGCCCATTAAGGAGATTTATTCTTGCCCTAAATAAACCAAATCAAATATTCGGTTCTTCTATTTTATCACAATACCGAAAATCTTTTTTTTTCAAAACCCTAACTTCCTCTCCAACAAAAGTTCGGCTTCCCTTCCTGTTCTTGCTGCTGTCGATCTACACACAACCAAAGGAAGGCTTGATATTGTTCTTGTTCTTGTTTCCTTCACATCACAAGGTAACCACTCATGTCCAATCTTGATCTATTTGAGTTTATGCAACGCGAATCCAAGAAGAAGGAGAAGGAGAGATTAGTTGGTGATCTTGTGTTCTTGATTCTTCGTATGGTCTTTGAGGGTATTGTATATCATTCTCTTCGTGTTTAATCTTGTTATATTCAGTCCACATTGATGTTCATGTCATGTATAGATCGCATAAAGTAATAGATGTGAACTACATAGAATAATGTTGGCCACATAAAATAACAACTAAAACCCTAAGATGAATTGAATTGTGCTTGAGAATCTGGAATTAAATGATTATGAACATGATATTAATATGGATAAATTGACCTAAACATGTTATGAACTCATCTATAATCGTTGTGTGTCAAGAAGAAAAGGTTAGAATGATAAAACCCTAAAAGAATAGATGAAATTGTGAAACTGCTACTGATCTGGAAATTCATCCGACTTTGATCGCCTGTAACTATTTGATAACGAGTTGTTTTTGGGAAACTTTTGGGTCTATAATGAATTAAAATTAAATATATTTCTGTAGAAATTAACCTTGTATTTTTTTGAGGTCGGGAAGGCACTTTTTCTGAATTTATGGGATCGGGTGTCAAAACTGTAATTGGGGTTACGAAAATTCACCTGTAGTTGTTGATTTTTATTTTGAAATATATAAAGAGTTATGACCTAAAATTCTAGAAGGTTCATATTTGGTATATATTTGAATTTATGGAATTTTTCCAGATTTTTCTAAATTTAATTGATGGGTCTTTGAACTGCTTACTTTTTGTATGTTAAAATTTTTCAGAAATCTGGACTATGTGAAATAAAGGATTTTTCAACTATAGTTATACTTAATAATAAATTCTAGAAAAATTTGGTTAAATTATTAAGACATCTGGGCACTTTTATGAATTTTTGGGAATTTTATCTCTGAGTTCTTATAAGGATTAAAAATCTGGGAAAACAGTACTAAATTGAGTGTAAAATCTGTGAGAAGTGTAAAAGTTGTTAAAGAGTGTTATGTGTTTATTTTATAAAACTAAAGGGTGTAAATGGTTATTTTGCTAAAACTAAAGGACTTAACTTGTAAAAACCTGTAACTTGAATATATTTACACTTTAGACCCTAATCTTATCATAATGACACTTTAATCCCTAAACTATTGATAATTACCTAATAAACCCTAAATTATGGAAACTACCTTATGGACCCTAAATTTACGTAAAAGACATTATGAACCTTAAACTATGAATATGATCATCTTTAATACTTTGAATTGGCATACGGGAAAGTTATAACTTAAAGTTACTAAATACGGAAACTTGCTATTTTTGGAAAGTTACCTAAAATGGAATGAGAACTAAAATGAAACCTTACGATCATATGAAGCTTATAAGTACATTATGATTATTTGTAGATCGGTTGAAGAAGGAGTGATCTCCTACTTGATTTTCTTTTCATTTCATTTGCTTGCGTATTCGTTAAGGTACAGATATTCTGCCCTTCTTGTAAGGAGCCTTCGTTTCTCTTGACTTCTGATTTTGATTCGTTTAGGATTCCCCAAGCCATTGCTATGTTCCCTTGTATTGTGAACCCTGACTTGAACCTTTGCTTTGAACTCTTGCCTTGATCATTTGTTCTGAATCCTGCCTTGAACCCTGCTATGTTTCTTTTGACACTTGACATGACCTGTTCACCACTTGGTAACCTGAATATTTAAGACCGTTGGATACTTGAAGGTTCATAGGATTTTTTTTAACTAGATGTAAGAACTTTTCTTAATTAAATATGAAAAGGTTTTGGAAACTACAATTAAAGACTTTCATTATGAAAACTGATTTAAAGACCACTTTATTTTAAAACCATTTTAAAAGGATTACTTTTTAATAAATCGACATGAACCTTCTGGTATTTGACTTTCCTGATATTGACTTCCTGATAGTAAACCCCTGCATTGATCTCCTGTCTTGAATCCTGATATGAAACTTGATATAAAACCTGACACTGGGTACCTGATACTTGACACCTGAGACTTGATACCTGACCTTGACCCACAGTTTGAGACTACGAGCCACCCACTAGGCATGAGGGTTTCATGTCCATGTCATTGATGCACCGGTGGCATGACTCTAGGGCAGGAGAGTGATGACCTGTCCCGTCCCTGACCTGTTACTGATTTACTTGTTACGTAGAGGAAGACCCTGTGGCCTACTGGGGCGTATGGATGCATCCTAGACATGACCTGATTTGTTTGTATTACTTGTTATATCTGGTGACTGATGAGTGTGTGCGATACACGTCTTTCACAATCCTGGGAGCCCGCGACTCCAACCCCTGGAGGTATCCCCTCACCCTGTACCTGGTATGCTGAGGTCACCCCTCCATACACCCTGATATGTGATTTGATATGATATGTACTGTTTCTGGGCTCGTGGTGAATTACTGTTTATGTTACCCTATGACTTGATACTAGACTTGACCTGATTCGACTTGGGCTGGTGGTGGGTTATGGTTTTCTTTACACTGAGCCATTGTAACCATTTCTTGATAACCTTTTCCATTGTCCTTTCTACTCTTGTTACACCTTGTGCCATTTCATTATTTCACCATTCCTTATTACTGCTTTGTATCGTTATATCTGTTCACCGAGCTTTCGTAGCTCAGCCGCGTTTCTTTTTCCCGCGGTAGGTTTTAGTTTGGAAGCTGGGTATGAGTGGAGAGTACCATGGATATAGAAGGCCCGACTAGCTATGGAAGAGTATTAGAAGAACTTATAGTTAGACTTAGAAACTTTTGTATTGTAACCTTGTAGTTTCATATTTCTTTTGTAACCATTGAATTCTATTGTATTATTAATGTCAAATGCTTGTATTTGTTCTGATATGGAACCATCGTTGTGACATCTTTACCCTTGTCGGGTTGGGGTGTTACAATTTATGGTATCAGAGACAGGTTGCGACTTGTAATACATTTACCCTTGACCTGTGAAGTTTGGACCATTAGGTTTCCACTGTAGGCGCTCATAAGATAACCTGTAAGAAATTGCCTTAGGATTTCCCTATAGGAACTTAAGTTCTGACCAGTGAGGAATGGATAGATTATAAGCCTTTTGTTTAAGTATCATTGCTTCCGCATCACTCTGATTCGTGCTTTGCTTTTGGTTAAAGCCTCTTGAGATCCCTCTTGGAAATTGAAAGCTTATGCCTTCCACCACCTATGTTTTGAAACCTAAATAAATCTTGGAAGCATTAAGAATTTCATAGAAATTGCCTGACACCATTTGATCCTTACCTTCAGATGTCGACTCTGACCTCTGATCCTTTTGTTAATCATCTTGATGCCTCTTCGGACATTCTAAGAATCACCATGGCGATGAAGTATTTGATATATTTTGTTATTCATCTCTTACTTTTGATAAGTATCTATGAATCTTCCGACACTATTTGATTTCGTTTTACCCATCTCTGTCCCTATGAGAAGTCTTGTGGTGTTTAACCACGAGTATAAGAATTGTTTCCCTCTTGACTATGACATTTGGTTTTGTTGACCCTGAGACTGTAGACGTACTAGGTGGATTAAGATAGGTTGTTTTACTCAACTCGAGATAAAGTATGATCATCATGAAGGCATAGTTATGTGGTGCTAGTATTATGACGCCTGATCAACGTGATAATACTTACACCATATACGTGCACTCATTGTGGCCATAGGATATCTTGGGGAGTACCTAAGAAGTTTAGAATTTGATCTCTGTTGGATTATCCATGATTAGTGAGATTTTAGGTTCATTCTACCTATGCGTATACTCTGCCTTTGTTCATTAGATATCTCGATGAGTTTGGACTCTAGTTTTGCATTCTGTTGACCTCAGTTATAAATCTTGAACTCTTTGTAGAGCTCTCCACTGTTGATACAGTCAATTTGATTTGAAATCTTGTTCGTATTCCATAAGAGCTTTCCGGAAGATTTACCTACCCTCCTTTTTGTTGCATGGTCTTTGAATCGGAATCAACCTAATTTGTCTTCTTCTGAGGAAGTTGAAACCCACCTTGTTTTGATTGAGTCATGAGAAACTTTTGGTCTGAAGATTTTTTTTTTTGGAAGAACCTTCCCTGGCGTGAGAATGTTTGTAACGATCTTTTGCGATTTGCTACGACTCCGTCTAACCTTGCAACTTCAATTTTCGAGGACGAAAATTCCTTTTTAAGAGGGGAAGAGTTGTAAAACCCCAAAATTAATATAATCTGAAATGACAAAAAAAAGCCCTCGAATTAAAATTTTGAGAACCTATGAAAATCATATAAATAACATTCATGACAATGACATCCTAAGTTATGTAACGAATTAAGCTCTAAATAAGAACAAATCATTTTAAGTGAATCACAAGATAAAATCTCTACAACTAGCTAAGCTAGTCGATCCATAGGAAGAGTCCAACATAAAATTTTGGCCCAAAAGAATTAGAAGAGATAATCAAGCATTGATCCAAATTGATTTAGCCCATTAAGGAGATTTATTCTTGCCCTAAATAAACCAAATAAAATATTTGGTTCTTCTATTTTATCACAATACCGAAAATCTTTTTTTTTCAAAACCCTAACTTCCTCTCCAACAAAAGTTCGGCTTCCCTTCCTGTTCTTGTTGCTGTCGATCTACACACAACCAAAGGAAGGCTTGATTTTGTTCTCATTATTGTTTCCTTCACATCACAAGGTAACCACTCATGTCCAATCTTGATCTATTCGAGTTTTTGCAAGCCCTAATCGACTTGTGTTATTGTCTTTTCTTTATTTCTGCTGTGCGAATCCAAGAAGAAGGAGAAGGAGAGATTAGTTGGTGATCTTGTGTTCTTGATTCTTCGTATGGTCTTTGAGGGTATTGTATATCATTCTCTTCGTGTTTAATCTTGTTATATTCAGTCCACATTGATGTTCATGTCATGTATAGATCGCATAAAGTAATAGATGTGAACTACATAGAATAATGTTGGCCATATAAAATAACAACTAAAACCCTAAGATGAATTGAATTGTGCTTGAGAATCTGGAATTAAATGATTATGAACATGATATTAATATGGATAAATTGACCTAAACATTTTATGAACTCATCTATAATCGTTGTGTGTCAAGAAGAAAAGGTTAGAATGATAAAACCCTAAAAGAATACATGAAATTGTGAAACTGCTACTGATCTGGAAATTCATCCGACTTTGATCGCCTGTAACTATTTGATAACGAGTTGTTTTTGGGAAAATTTTGGGTCTATAATGAAGTAAAATTAAATAGCTTTCTGTAAAAATTAACCTTGTATTTTTTTGAGGTCGGGAAGGCACTTTTTCTGAATTTATGGGATCGGGTGTCAAAACTGTAATTCGGGTTACGAAAATTCACCTGTAGTTTTTGATTTTTAATTTGAAATATATAAAGAGTTATGACCTAAAATTATAGCAGGTTAATATTTGTGAATTTCTGGAATTTTTCCAGATTTTTATAAATTTAATTGATGGGTCTTTGAACTGCTTACTTTTCGTATGTTAAAATTTTTCAGAAATCTGGACTATGTGAAATAAAGGATTTTTAAACTATAGTTATACTTAATAATAAATTCTGGAAAAATTTTGGTAAATTATTAAGACATCGGGGCACTTGTATGAATTTTTGGGAATTTTATCTCTGAGTTCTTATAAGGATTAAAAATTGGGGAAAACAGTACTAAATTGAGTGTAAAATCTGTGAGAAGTGTAAAAGTTGTTAAAGAGTGTTATGTGTTTATTTTATAAAACTAAAGGGTGTAAATGGTTATTTTGCTAAAACTAAAGGACTTAACTTGTAAAAACCTGTAACTTGAATATATTTACACTTTAGACCCTAATCTTATCATAATGACACTTTAATCCCTAAACTATTGATAATTACCTAATAAACCCTAAATTATGGAAACTACCTTATGGACCCTAAATTTACGTAAAAGACATTATGAACCTTAAACTATGAATATGATCATCTTTAATACTTTGAATTGGCATACGGGAAAGTTATAACTTAAAGTTACTAAATACGGAAACTTGCTATTTTTGGAAAGTTACCTAAAATGGAATGAGAACTAAAATGAAACCTTACGATCATATGAAGCTTATAAGTACATTATGATTATTTGTAGATCGGTTGAAGAAGGAGTGATCTCCTACTTGATTTGCTTTTCATTTCTTTTGCTTGCGTATTCGTTAAGGTACAGATATTCTGCCCTTCTTGTAAGGAGCCTTCGTTTCTCTTGACTTCTGATTTTGATTCGTTTAGGATTCCCCAAGCCATTGCTATGTTCCCTTGTATTGTGAACCCTGACTTGAACCTTTGCTTTGAACTCTTGCCTTGATCATTTGTTCTGAATCCTGCCTTGAACCCTGCTATGTTTCTTTTGACACTTGACATGACCTGTTCACCACTTGGTAACCTGAATATTTAAGACCGTTGGATACTTGAAGGTTCATAGGATTTTTTTTAACTAGATGTAAGAACTTTTCTTAATTAAATATGAAAAGGTTTTGGAAACTACAATTAAAGACTTTCATTATGAAAACTGATTTAAAGACCACTTTATTTTAAAACCATTTTAAAAGGATTACTTTTTAATAAATCGACATGAACCTTCTGGTATTTGACTTTCCTGATATTGACTTCCTGATAGTAAACCCCTGCATTGATCTCCTGTCTTGAATCCTGATATGAACCCTGATATGAAATCTGATATGAAACATGATATAAAACCTGACACTGGGTACCTGATACTTGACACCTGAGACTTGATACCTGACCTTGACCCACAGTTTGAGACTACGAGCCACCCACTAGGCATGAGGGTTTCATGTCCATGTCATTGATGCACCGGTGGCATGACTCTAGGGCAGGAGAGTGATGACCTGTCCCGTCCCTGACCTGTTACTGATTTACTTGTTACGTAGAGGAAGACCCTGTGGCCTACTGGGGCGTATGGATGCATCCTAGACATGACCTGATTTATTTGTATTACTTGTTATATCTGGTGACTGATGAGTGTGTGCGATACACGTCTTTCACAATCCTGGGAGCCCGCGACTCCAACCCCTGGAGGTATCCCCTCACACTGTACCTGGTATGCTGAGGTCACCCCTCTATACACCCTGATATGTGATTTGATATGATATGTACTGTTTCTGGGCTCGTGGTGAATTACTGTTTATGTTACCCTATGACTTGATACTAGACTTGACCTGATTCGACTTGGGCTGGTGGTGGGTTATGGTTTTCTTTACACTGAGCCATTGTAACCATTTCTTGATAACCTTTTCCATTGTCCTTTCTACTCTTGTTACACCTTGTGCCATTTCATTATTTCACCATTCCTTATTACTGCTTTGTATCGTTATATCTGTTCACTGAGCTTTCGTAGCTCAGCCGCGTTTCTTTTTCCCGCGACAGGTTTTAGTTTGGAAGCTGGGTATGAGTGGAGAGTACCATGGATATAGAAGGCCCGACTAGCTATGGAAGAGTATTAGAAGAACTTATAGTTAGACTTAGAAACTTTTGTATTGTAACCTTGTAGTTTCATATTTCCTTTGTAACCATTGAATTCTATTGTATTATTAATGTCAAATGCTTGTGTTTGTTCTGATATGAAACCATCGTTGTGACATCTTTACCCTTGTCGGGTTGGGGTGTTACACCTGCCCTTGATGATCCCCTGTTCCTGAGCTAGAGTTCTGTTGTTCATATTGACTGATGAGCACTTAGTAAGTTTGTAAGAACTCTTTGACAATATTTGAGGCATGAACTACTGCTGTTTATGTTCAGTGACTTTGTCTTCTTTAATCAGTTCATCCTAGATTCTTGATGTCTTTGATCTTGAGCCTTTTTCAGGGAGTCATGTTGATCAGTCATAATGTAACACCCCCAATTCGAAATATGGCAGCGGAACATAGTTTAGGGTATTACTTACGGGTAAGACAGTCACAATCATTGAAAAGGACCTCATAACGAGTCGTTTTAATAAAAACATATCATTCGAAATATAAATAAACATTGAAGTTCAAAAGATTCTCAAACATCATACGCAGCGGAATAAAAGACACAATTGAAAAAGGGTTTTTCGAATGATAAAAGATAGTAAAAAGTAGATAGATAGCCATCGATAGTCTTCTTGCCACTCCCAGTGCCAGTATAGTATACATCGATTACCTGAGATAAAACATGCTAAAAAGTCAACACAAATGTTGAGTGTAATCCATAGGTTTAATAAGTAAAGTAGTTAAACACAAGATTTTCAAGTCTGGAAGATATAAGTAACAAATACAGATATTAGGTAAGCGTCAAACAGTTACTAAGCTCATGACACGCAAAACGTTAACCGGCACCAATAACATTGGCGTAAGTCGACAGTAACCGCGAAATTTATAATATAACAATTTGCCCCCAAGTAGGTGCTTTGCCAGATACCTAGTAAATCTCGAATATAGTACATCACATGTTGCCGGCCTTCGTCAACATGGCGGGTGGTCATTCCTATAGGCCTATAAACTATACTCGCGCTCACTCGCAAGTGATTGGTTCATGATCGAGGGACTTGCTTTTGGCAAGGGCGGTACTTAGCATTATCATCTTAGTCAGGAAAAGCATACGTTTAAACAATTGTGTTCATAAAAAGTAAGTAGCATGTATCTCCCCTATGGGTTTATAAACAATTTAAAAGTAAAGTGGGGGTATGAATCACACCTTAGCAGCAGATGAAATAGGATATCACAATATGATCAGATGATATAGCATAGCAAGTGAACTTCAGCACAACCTAATAAGTAAATGGTATGTTTCAGAAATAATCCTCAAAGTGATTTATAAAGTATTACTCGTAGAATACTCGTTTTTGAAATGAAAAGGTTTAGTTTCAATGGCGTTGAAAGAAATAAACATTTATGACTTGTGTGGATAGAAAAGGAAAGATAAGATAATAATAGTCGGCGAAACATAAACAAACAAGTAAGAAAAGAATCAAGGAAAGAAGAAGAGAAAAGAATAAGAAAGGAAAGAATAATAAAGAACGAGAAGAAAAGATATCAATAGGTCGTTTCAGTGTTTTACCCATATGCCAAAATAGTTGGTAAAACGTTATGATTTAGGAAGAAAACGTATAAGTTTTCAAATGGTTTTATGATGTTTACAAGTTGTAAATGGTTTAATTATAAAGGTTTTTATAGAAATTTGGACATGACTCGTCCGTTTATAAAACATTTCCAAGTCGTCGCGACTTTTGAATAATACAAGTTTTATTGTCACATTTTACAAGTTATTTATATATTATTAGACATTATCATTCGCGTGTATATTAGTTGTCAAGTTTATCGACCATTTTCTATATGTTCGGGTCCTAATATATTAAGCTCTTTTGAGTCTAACATACTATTCCGTCTCAAGTACAAAATCGTCCATAAGTCCATCGGCTAATACCGTAAATCCAATAACGTCCAATCCAATAATCACATCCAAAGCATAGGTTGTTGCAATATCCATATCCAAATCCATATCATATCCCAAGTATACCCGAATAGTTTCCGAAACACCAATTGACAAACAAGATAAGATAATTTAGTAAGCGGAAATGAAAATGAAATAAATTGTCAAAACAATAAAAGAAAACAATAAATGGCCCAAGTGTATTGGGCTTCGGCCCAATAATCACTCACACAAACTCATGGACCCACTTTGGGCTTTCGGGCCCAAAGTTACCAATACTTGACATCAATTGGGCTTACTAGCCCATTCGGCCCAACGACACAATCCAAAACTAAAACCAACTCAAATGTTAACTCGAGGTTTTCTATCCTCGAGCGCAACACTGCCAAGACTCCCATGAGTCTCATCATTTACTCACTCTCGACATCAAGACCTTAAGAGGCCTCGGCTAACCTCAAAACCAACAAGTTGTGGCCCTCTTGGGTCACGACTTATGTTACTCGACAACCAAATCCAACACACATCTCGACAAACCAAACCAAACCTTAGCCGTGACTCCCTTGAGTCACGGTTCACGCTATTTGACAACAATAATATAACCTCTTCTTTGAACAATCAAAATTAACCATGGCCGTGACTCCCACGAGTCACGGCTCAACCCACTTCGACACAAATCCAAACCAAACCCACGGCTACAATCCAAACTCGACTAACATCAAACCTCACTATGCCGTGACTCCCTTGAGTCACGGCTCGACTCTACTCGAGCCATATAGCTCTCGGCCAAACACAAACCCAAACCAAATTCGATCCAAATCCTACTCGATCCATATAGTCACGGCAAGTCGAGAGATAAGAACGAAGATCCACATGTTTTAGTTTAAAAAACAATAAGGTTTTAGTTAGGTTTTATATCAAAAACGTTTTTATAAAGTTTTACCGATTAGGGTTTGATAAAATGGAAGAAAATAAGAAGGTGGGTGGCGCGTGAAGCTTACCAAGCGAGAGAGGGAGGTGAAAGGTGGTGGCGGCTCATGGCGGTGAGGTGATGCTGACGGCGGTGTGGCTTCAAACACGAACCAAACGAGCTCCTTGAGGCTTCAAGCGCTCCAGAAACAACATACGGGCTTCGATCTACGCGGTGGTGAGACTTTTGGTGGTGGCCGGAAGTTGGCCAAAAAAATGTGCAGCGCATGAAGAAAAATGAAACCCTAATGGGCTTTTATACTCCAAGGAGGGACCAAAGGTGACAAAATGAAAGTTTATGGGGCGCGGCGTAAAAGTCTGGGCGGAGGGGGTGTTGTGTATTTTGCAATACTTTTAAAATAATCACTGTGGGCCCTGTTTGACCTAGCAAAAATCCATTTTAAGACAAAATATTTTCGCCATTGCGTTCGGAATGATCTTTCTGATAAAATTGAGTATTCACACGCATAGTTTTCTCAGATTTAATTTATATCAATAAATCAAATAGTTTTGAGTATTCTAAGTTGTGCCGGCTCAATAAAGGGATAATGCTCACATTTATCAAGATATCATCTGTTTCTCAAGTTCAAATAAGTTCGGAAAAAATTTAAATGCTAAGGGGATGAAAAAGTAAATATTTGGCTAGGAAAAATAGGTTTGGAAAATTACCGGGTGTTACAGCACCTACATCATATTTGGAAATCCGTCCCGGATTTTAGTTAGTGTTACCAATCGTGGTTGAGAAAAGGTGAGGGTGCTTACGCTTGAACTCGTCTTCGCGTTCCCAGGTGAACTCGGGTCCTTTCTTGGAATTCCAACGGACTTTCATGATAGGAATACGACTCTGCTTCAGCTGTTTGACTTCGCAGTCCATAATTTCGACGGGTTCCTCAATAAAGTTCAATTGCTCATCAATCTGAATTTCATCGAGTGGAATCACGGATGACTCATCAGATAAGCACTTCTTCAGTTTTGACATGTGAAACGTAGGGTGTACTCTACTAAACTCAGGTGGTAGTTTAAGTCTGTAGGCTACTGGACCAACCCTGTTCAAAATCTTGACCGGTCCAATGTACCTCGAGTTCAGCTTTTCTCATTTACCAAACCGTATCACGCCTTTCCATGGCGAGGCTTTCAACCCTTATCTCCGACTTGAAACTCTAGTGGTTTACGCCTCACATCTGCGTAACTCTTCTATCGATCTCTTGCAGCTTGTAGTCGGTTCTTAATTTGTATGATCTTCTGGGTTGTCTCATGAACGATGTCCGGTCCAATGAGCTGAGCTTCTCCTACTTCAGCCCAACAAGTAGGTGATCGACACTTTTGACTATACAGTGCTTCAAACGGTTCAGCCTTAAGCAACAAAGACACACTTGTCTTTGTGTCTTAACACATGTCAATGTAAAGATGCATGTGTTCCCTATGACTAACAACAAAGACGTGCATTTCTTATAAATCTCATTCATCACCTCTCACTCTCTTCTTCTCCTCTCAATAGAAACGACCCAAAACAGATATCAATCACCAATTTCATCTAAGTTTACACTAAATTATTGATCATAGGTTAAAGATCTTGAAGCCCTAGTCTTGTTCTTGATTTATTACACTCAAACAACACATAAATCTCATGAAATTTTGTGTTCCTTTACACCCTTGTAAGAAACCACCTCCATTTTCATTTCACTTCTGTACATACTTGTTTTCTATGTATTTTATATATTCAATATGTTTATTATGCTTGGTTATACTTGGTACATATGCTAGATCACTAGAAAACCTAATAAGGACTAGACATGCAAAACTACTTTCTGACCAGGGGTAAAAACGGAATAAACTGATTTTATTAGTGGACTTTGGACCTTAACTAAAAATATACTGTTATCGATCAATGTCATATGGTCATTTTTTCGGGTATTTCATTGAATAACTCATTACGATGATTAAACTAAAAATATTTTCATGAAACATGTCAAATTTTGAGTAACAGATTTGCAACCTATAAAAGTCACTTATTTATTTATTTATTTATTTATTTATTTATTTTAATATAACCAACTATTTTTCAAAATATAAAAGTTGTAGCTAACATCTTAACTTAAACGTGTTCACAAAAATGGGGTTAATCGGGCTTGTAGAACTTTAGATATCACATTTTTCCCGGGACTGTTGTGATGTTGATAAAATCATATCTGGGTAGTCAAGGGTAAACTGGCAATTTCACTATGGTTAGGTAATTTTTGACTCAGTGGGACCCATAAATATAGTTAGTAAACTCAAATACCTTTCCGGGGATATAAAGAACATAATTTTTCAACTTATGGTTTGCGAATAATGAATTTTTAAAGATGGACATGTTTATAAAATTTCTAACAACTATATACTTAAAATGCGTAAAAAGTTATTAACTTATAAAAAAGGACCATTGGACTATTAGAAACTTGTCAAATATCACTACTTGACAATTTTTACATAAAAACCGAAGTGGTAGGACCCACTATCGGAAATAGACCCGTAAATCCTTTCATAGACTAAAGAAACTTAAGAACGACTAATTTGAACTCATGACACATATTTGGAACCCTTAAATTTGATTTTGAACCATTTAATATATTTTGAACTCTTTGACTTAATTTGAACTTTTGAAGTAATTTGAACCCTTTTGACTTAATTTGAACCATTGGACTTAATCGAACCCTTATAACTTGTCTTGACACTGATTTATATATTATTTTAGAATCTGAGACACGCGTATATGTCTAGGTTGCTCGTAGGACACTTGCGGTTTATTCATCACTACATTCACTTTGATTGTTCACTTGGCTTTTGGTGAGTTCATAGCCCCACTTTAACTCTTTAAATTGTTTATAAACCCATTGGGGGAGATACATGCTATTTTACAATTTGGACACAAGTACTTTGAACTGTATGCTTATCTGAATGTATTATTGCCTAAGTACCGTTATTGCCAAAAATAAGTCCCTAGCATCATGAACCATTAATCACTTCCATGTGAGCGCGAATATTATGAATAGGCCTATTGGGATTGATGAATCTCGTTTGTGTTGTGTCGATTCAACCAAACGCACTATATTTGAGTATTTAGGTATAATGGCAAATTACCTACTTCTAGGGCTTTATTATCATCTATATGATACCCCACGTTAACGCTTTGAGTTTCATGAGCTTAGTGCAATAATAACTGCTTTATCAATTGTCTCTTAAACTTGAAATCTTGTGGTCCATTATTTATTTATAAACCTATGAATTTCACTCAACCTTTGTGTTGACTTTTTAGCATGTTTTATCTCTGGTCCTTAAGGTATTTTGCAAGCACGAAGTCGCACGGAGAATATTTTGGTGGCTTGCATTTTGTTATCATTCGATAAACTTTTAAAAACTTTTATGTTCAAATATTATGTATTCTAAAACTATTTGGGACCTCTTGTAACTCTGATGTTTTATTATGATCGAACGATTAACTTTTAAAAATTTCTCATTTACAGTCGTTTCTATGATTATGACTGTTGTACTAATAAGTAGCACCCCAATGATATTACATTCCGCTGCGATATTTTGGGAGTGTTACAGATTGGTACCAGAGCCATGGTTATAGAGAACCAGGTCGCATTTTTTTTAGACCTAGACTATAACCACTCTTTATATTTTAAGTAGTTTACTTTGCATTGCCTTACACTCTCCGTGCGTTTACACTCTTCGAACGCTTATCCTATACACTATTACACTTGTCTATATAAATAATATTTATATACACACGTATTTACATAAATATTTATATATACGCGCAAGTATATAAATATTTATATACACACGTATTTATATAAAGGTTATTTATATATACACGTATATAAAGGACATTTATATATACTTGATTTACTTTCGATCACCATTTCTTCATATAAAAGATTATTTTTATAAACTTTTTTACTAATTTTGACCTCATATGCCAATCGTAGGGCATTATGTCAGTACCAGTTTCCCCAACTCACTTACTCGATCCCTTACCAGAGATTCCCGACCTTGCACCACCCGTTCCCGAACAAGGATTTAACCCTGATGATGCCTTCCATCCAGAGGACCACCAGGAAACTCCTAAACTAGACTATTATCATCAATAGCTTCTAATATCCTAGCCATGGGATGTGTGGCCATAATAATGACACTTGTGGTATTTTGTTGTATCACAAACCGTAACAAGTTATTTTAGGACATATGGCATGGTTATGCTATAATATGATATCGGTTTATGTAAGCCGAGATTTTTCATCTTATATTCATGTGTGTTGTGATTGTATCTACACATGCTATGATTATATATTATGGTTGTCGTGATTCACCCTTATTATGATTGACTCTTATCGCGACTTATTCCAATCTCATCATGGTTGAGTTAATCTTGTTGTATTGCATACGTATCCATCCAATGAATTCTCTATCTTTTGTTGCTGCCATGTTATTATAACTCTCGTTTATTTCATTCCCCATTTCTCCACTATCTTTTCAACCGCTTTACGAAAATACATTACTACCCTGTTCTAAATTAATTTACTTATAACATGTAAAATATTTGGGTGATACCCTATAGACTCCTACATCCTATAAAATGGTTTGCTAAGTACCATATAAATCTGTTTTGTTACCACCTAGTTCATAACTATTCTACAACAATTTTTAATTGTTGTCTTATAAACTGTATTGCCCGTTTGAAAACTATTTTAACCATCATTTTGTAAACACTTTACAGACAGTTTTGCTATTATCTTGTGAAACCATTACTATCACTTTATAAACCATCTCGCTAAAAATTTTATACACTGTTTGTCACTATCTCATCAATCATTTTGTCACTCTCCTACAAACTACTTTACCACCTAATAAACCGCTTTGTCATTATTTTCAACTATTTGTATTCATATTATAAACCAGTTGGTTACCTTGCTACTCCCTAATAGAATAATAAACCGTGTCGCTATGAACACACAAACTGTTTTCAAATATCCTACAAACCATTTTGTGGTCGTCCTACGAACTGTCCTACCACTATATAACTATATTATGTATGGTTTAATTTAACAGCAACTAAGATCAAGGAGCGAATAATAACTGCCGTTAGTCGTATCAGTCCAATGGTTGATAGTATGGCAATAAAAGCAAGATGTATTTCTCTATGGCATTCCCACAAGCTGAATGAAGAACACGATCCATATAGTTTGGATTGTGTCTTCCAAGATAAAGAGGTTATTTTACATTTATAATGAATAACATGTATTTTTTTTGGTCTTTTTAACAAAGTATATTTGGAAAGATTGTATAAACAGGGCGACCGAATTCAGGTTTACATAAAAAAAGAATTGATGTTTAAGTTTGAACCCCTTCTTCAAGTGGTCAGTGTTATATCATCTCTGATTTCGGTGTCGCAGAAATCAATGGAAGATTGCCGTTGCTTCCCAATAGGTGGAAAATTTCCTTTTACAAAGGAACAAAAGTGACTAGAACAGATCAAATTGATGATAACTTTGTTGGATTTATAAATGAACCATTCACACGTATCTTAGACAGCAACAATGAGTATCATGAACATGATTGTGTCGGTATGTATTTTATGTTTTCCTTCATTAGAAAACTTTTTGAGTTTAAGATTTTATTAACAGTGACATTTTGTATAAATTCATTGCAGACGTGATTGGAACAGTTGTTGCTTTTGGAAACATTGTAACTGTCAATAGCGCTGGCGGTCCTAATATTCGTAGGACAGTTGTTATAGAAGATGCTGAGTGAGTACATATATATACAGTTTTTAGGAATAAATATAAAACACATGATTTATGTAATAATATCTTAGAATGGCAATATATAGATCTTACAGAATTGATTGCACTTTCTGGGACAATTGGGCACAAATGTGGAATGCATATGATGAGAAACTTGAAGAAGTTGGCCATCTAGACATCCTTTTGATGTTAGCGAAAGTTAAATACTAGGATAGTAAGTTTAAAATATATTTATTGTAAATTGAATACATTAAATTATGTTATAGATAGTTGATATAGTTGTTGATGTAACTTCATTATTAAATACAGACAAGCCTGTAATACACAATGCTCTATTTGGATCAAAGATCTATATTAACAGAAGAATACCCCAGTTACTGTCTTTTCGAGAACAGTAATATTTTTAACACATGTATATTTGATTTTAAATGTACATGTAATTACATGTGAAATCCTAAATGTCTAAAATGTTCACATATTGCAGGTATGAGACACAAGATGGTTATGATGCGACTCAGTTCCGTATTGAAGCCTATTCTCAGGGTGCGCGTATTGTTACACCTGCTGAGTTTATGCATGGCTGCTTAAAGAAAATGGTTGGTATGATTCATACCATTGAACCAGTAATAAATCATTGATTTATGAAGATTTGAGACATGAAATTTCTGCATTCAACTTTGTATTAATAATGCATAAAAAATGATAATCAATTAATTTAACCAAAATGCAAAAAACACATTGTGTTGTTTATGCAACTGTGCACAGCATACAATACGAAAATGGATGGGCTTATACAGCTTGCAAGTCATGCAACAGTAGAGTTTCTGCAATTACTTCAGAAGGAAACAATTTTTCCATAAACAAGAAACAATTGTGGTACTGTAAGAAGCATGGAGAAACATACGCAGTTGCATCAAGGTATGAAACTCACACCTCTAATAAAAAATAAAAATCTAAATCCCCCGTACCGAATATAAAAATAGACAACTGAATATTATTTATGTTTCATGTGTAGGTTCAAAATTATTGTTCGTATAGTTGATGAAACTGGTACTGCACAGATTGTGCTTTTTGACAACAATGTGCATAAGATGACGAATTTGACCGCGTTTGAAATCATGCAACAACATGGCATGGATACTGATCAATATTTTCCAGATGAGCTTGATCAAATCATTAGAAAACAATATCTTTTTAAGATTCTGTATTCTGAGTTTAACCACAACAATAACAGCCACATATATCGAGGTGAAAAAGTTACTGAAGATGTTGATACAATCAACTTTTTTAAGAACGGCTTCCTAGAGGACGAGGTTTTTACACTGCATTATTGTATTATTTGTTAATCCATATATCCCAAGTTGTTACAAATTGAAGTTTTCGTTGTCAAATAAAACAGGAAGCCGAAGATTACTTACAAGATGACGAAGATGATTTTGAAGATGATGACAATGTTCCAGACGATGCTGACAATGAGTTATATGAAGATGAGGATGGCAATGCAAAATTATCTACAGATATGAATGAGGTATTATATGCGTATTTTAAAGACAATAACGCAATAACTTTATTTGAAAATATTTTTGTATTACTGCTTTTTTTTATTAAAAATTATAGGTTGTTGAAGATGGCTTTACAAACATACTATATGGTATCGATGAGGTAGTATAATATTTAATAGCTAAATTGTTAGGAATATAAATATTCAGATGAAGGCTCGGTCACCCCGAGTATCTATTTAGCATTTACATAGCTCGTAGGCTTATTTAGATTAGCTTAGCAATATTAGTATTAGTATTATTAGTTTAGTCGTATTTATATTTGTGGAGTGGGTCGGGGCTTTCCTCACTGTCAGCTCACTCTACAGCCCACTAGGGGCATAATATTAGTAAGTATAAATACCCCTTCCCACACTTGGGAAGGGTTGGAACTTCCCTACATTTCAAGCTAATATACTCATAGTTTTCTCTCTCTAGAAGTTCCCACTTTCTCTCTCTAGTTCTTGACTATTCGATCCATATTAAGGCCTCAAACAAGTGTTTCTTGCATTGTGAATACCCTACAATTGGTATCAAGAGCCATGGTTAGGTCCATGAGAGTTGGTATTCACGGATTTGTCTAGTTTTTAAGGCTTTTTAGTTCGAATTGATAAGTTACATAAAGTTCATTTTGTGCCTTGTTTAGTGATTAGAAGTTGTTATACCTTGTACTTTCTAGCTTAGGAATAGTATAAGAGTAGTATTTGGTGCTTGAATTCATAGATTTAAGATTTGTGTGGTGTTTTTGGGTGATTCGTGAGTGTTTATCCAAGTATTCTTGGCTGCGGTTTGTTGTGTGCTTTGGACAAGTTCTTGAACGTGGTTTGTGTCACTTCGAGGACGCGGTTTGTCTTATTACTAGTTTAGGCAAAAGGACAAAATGCATTGAAAGCGACGTGTTTGGCAGTTTGTGTCTACGCGGTTTGTCTCTAAGGCGCGTACGCGGTTTGTGTCTACGCGGTTTGTCTCTACAGCGTGTACTCGGTTTGTGTCTACGCGGTTTGTCTCTGAGGAGTGTATTCGGTTTGTGTCTACGCGGTTTGTCTCTGAGGCGTGCATGCGGTTTGTGTCTACGCGGTTTGTCTCTGCAGCATGTATGCGGTTTGTGTCTACACGGTTTGTCTCTGAGGCGTGTATGCGGTTTGTGTCTACGCGGTTTGTCTCTGCGGCGTGTATGCGGTTTGTCTAGGCGGTTTGTATCCAAAGTTGACTTTTTACGTCAAAACTTCAAACGGCCATAACTTTTGAACCGTAACTCCGTTTTCAGCGAAACACCTGTCAAAACGACCGTGAGACCGAGGAGAAGGACACGTTGAAGCCTGAAATCGCTCCAGAATGAAGTTATTGAGTTTCTAAGTTTTCAGACCAAAATTTTGCCATAATAACTTGCAACCACCATACCAATCAGATCAACAAGTCTACCAGACCTTCATCATAACACATATCAAGCATCATTCCACGGTTTATTCTTGATTTTGTAAAACCCCGTGAAAGAATCTATTTCTCGGTTTAAATCATAGAATTGTAAAATCCCGTGCACGTTAATATCATGTCAAATACTTCAGATTCTGCTATATCAGAGATACTCAAATTGTACAACATGATTGACAAACAAAAGATTCCCAAAGATGTTCGACAGATAAACGTGTTTGACTATGTTGGTGCCAATAGAGACTTTATGTGCTCGAATTCTCAAGAAAACAAGCTTCATCAGCCACAGACAAACGTTGTTGAGTCAGATACTGCTAGGAAGAACGTGCAACATGAGAAACACAACGAAGCGTCGGCTGAACCTAATGGGGTATCTTCTGTCATTAATAATGATAATGTGTTGCATGAACAAAAGATTCCCGTCAAAGTACAACAGACAAACGTTGTTGAGTCAGATATTGCTAATATGGGAAATAGCGATGTTATCCCATATGAACAATATGTGAATCACAACGAAGCGTCTGTTGTACCTAGTTGTGCATCTTCTGTTCTAAATGATGATTATGTGCTGCATGAGAACTCTATGTTTGTCCCTGATGATAACTTGATCACTAGACTAAACATTTATAAAGAACAAGTGGCTATGTATGAACAGCGTGCTAAGTTTGAGCTTAATGAACGTGAGCAGAAATTAGAAGGTCAAATGAGTACACTTATTAAAGAGTCTAGAGTAAGAGAAGAAACATTAAAATTAGAGTTGAGTTCTTTGAAAAGTCAGCTAGAACAGTCTGTCAAACAGAAACAGGAAGTACAAAAGTGTATAACTACACTTAAGCTAGAATTCAAAGAAAAAGAAACAACACTTTTAAATGATTTCTCTAGACTCAAGACGTTAAAAAATAAGCTTGAAGATAAGTTGTACACACAAGATCAAACCATACAAACTGCTCAAATGATTCATAAGCACAAAAAGTTGAGTGATAAGCATAGTAAAATCATGATAGGTGAACCCAAGTCAACCATCCTTAGGGACATGAAAGCAGCTCAACCTGCCCTATATGATGGTAATGTGATGCTTATGCCTATTCATGACCCGCCTGAGCATATCTACACTAAAGAGGAGGATGAGATAAGTGAGAGAACTAGGGAAAGAATGAATGAGAAAATGAAGGATCCCAAATGCATAGGCAAACGAATAATAGTCAAGCCCCATGATTATTATGAGGAGAATCGTTTGACTGTGTTTGCCCCTCAAAAGAAGTTAACACCTGAACAAATATTTTGGTCTCAAGATATTGAAAAACTTAAGGAAGAAAAACTTAAGGCCAACACCCCTCTCATTAGAAAAGTTGCGTCCATAACGGTGTATCCTCCCAATACACCTATGAATTTGGTGCCTTTGTCTCTTCCCACTGAAAGCAAAACCTTTATTAGCTTATATGTGCTTTGGCAACTGTTTGCTGATTTCGATAAAACATGTAAGAAGAGAATCACACCAACCGGCATTACTGAGGGGGAAAGGTGTTTTGAACATGCAAAAAGGTGTTACTTAACTGAGGTCATGCCATTCTTTAAACTACTCAAAGAACATTTTGAAGGGATGCAAACTGCCCTTAAAACCGAAATAAATGAAATGAAAGTAGTGTTTAAAGATATGGAAAATGAGGTAACTCAAAATGTGATAGAACTTAAGACTCGTGAGATTGAAAGAAAGAACATTCTCATCACAAATGAGAATTTGATTGCTAGATGTATTGCACAAGATGTATTTTATACTGCTACTGATTCTGCATTATCTGCTTTTCAATTTCATGAGTATTCTATTGCTTTGAATGTTACCCAGAATCGTGTTGTTGAGCTTGAGGGGGAGAATTTGAAATTGCTTGAAAAAATTCAAAATGATGACCATGATAACATGGTTAAAGGTTTTTCAAAACTAGAAGTTGATTATCTGAACTTGCAACTCAAACATCAACACTTAGAAGAAAAATGCAAAATATCAAATGTCAAGACATCCTCGGATGCTCCTGAGTTTGATACATATTTTGAATTAAGCAAACGTGATGAAAAAATTCAAGCTCACACAAACACGATTCGACTGTTGAGGGCCCAAGTTGCCCAATTGAAATCCAACAAATGTGAGGTGTATGGCACCAATAAACCTTCGTCTTCAGATTCTCAGAATTTTCAATATCAAAACACCATAAATAAGTTACATCATGAAAATGAGTGTTATCGAGAAGAAAATTCAAAGGTCAAACAACATTTCAAAGAGTTATATGATTCTATTAAAGTTACAAGAAACAATCACAATGATAAAATAACCTCTTTGTTAAATGAAATTGAGAATCTTAAGACTCAGGTGAAAGGAAAAATGCCATGTACCACTTGTAATTGTGTTGCATCAAAGGTCTCTGCTTGTAAAATGTACGATGTTGATGTGAGGCCTATTCCATTTCCCATGAGAAACAACAGACCTGTCCATCAAATGTACCTCTGTCACCTTAGGGATGGACTTGACACTCTTCGTGAGGTTGTGGAAGAGGACAGAATAGGAAAACCACTCGATAAGGCAGTAGGTTATGCCTGCGTCCTCACAAAAAGGATCCAGGAACAGTTAGAATATGCCATTGGCACGGGCCCTAAGTCTCACAACCAAAGAGATAGAATAGTTGCATCGTCATCCACAATTAAAAACAAGCATGTAACCTTTGAGGTATCCTTGGAAACTTCAGATCCCAACACATCAAAACATGTTCAGCAACTAGAAGTGAAAAAGACTAAGATTCCCATCAGTCCTTCTACAGGAGTTAATAGTGACACTAAAGCTAGCGAGTCAAAACCTAGGAGAAACATAAAGAATTCTAGGATTTCACCAGCTAAAAGTGTTCCTAAAAGGAAAGTAGAAGACCGCATGAGAAACAACAAGTCAGATTTGAACAAAAAGAATCATAATTCGAACCCTAATTCACTTTGCAAAACATGTAATGAATGTTTAATTTTGCGTAATCATGATAAATGTGTTGAGAAATTTCTGAAGTTGTCCAACAAAACCCCAGTTAAGAAAGTTTGGAGAGCTAGAGAAATTAAGCAAACTTGGAAAGCAACAGGAAATAGGTTTGCTAAAGTTGGTTTCCAATGGAAGCCCACTGGAAGGAAATTCACTTTAGGAGAACAGTGCCCTTTAACTAGGATAACCAAATCTAAAGTAGTGCCTGTACGTCAATGGAAGCCAACTGGAAGGAAATTTCCTCTAGGAGAACAGTGCCCTTTAATTAGGTCTACTTCAACTAGCATTCCAACTCCTACTGAGACTCGGGCAAATGATGCTTCTATTCCCACTAACCAACTGGACCCCAACTTAAATTGGGGATCCGGCACTCCAAACTCTCCATTTTTGTCTGTTTTCAAATGCAGGTCGTACGGATTATCCTTTGACATTTGGACTCAGGCTGCTCACAACATATGAGGGGAATCATGATGACGTCTGAATACCTCAGTTCAGGCCTCGGTCTTCATCACAATGGCGTCTTCTGACATCTCTTCAGGCCCCGTTCATCAAAGAAAAGAAAGGCGTATGCTTGAGTGCGCTTTATCTTCGGAAGAAGAGGAATCTTCTTATTTATGACCATTCTCATCAAGCTTCATGTTCTTCAAATGCTCATTCAGTCACCAAAGGGGATAAATGTACATTGGAGTATATTCTTATTCACCTGGTCTATCAAAAATGGCAGTTGGTCGTCATATGCAATTTTTGAGGGGGAGAAGGGTGAATAAACTACATGGTGATTGAGAGTTGAGAAATGGTCATACGAATATTCTTGTTTCTGACTACTCATATCTAAAGGCTTCATACTTGCTCCATGCGCATTTAGACATCAAGTGGATCTACTTTCACCAGATGCAATTTCGAATGCAATTTTTGAGGGGGAGAAGTGTGAACAGTGGATCAACCTCATATGCACTTGTTCAATCAAAAATGGCATCCTCATATGCAATTTTTGAGGGGGAGAAGTGTGAACAAGTGAGCGAACTAATAATCACTTGTTGGGCATCTAATTGTGACTACGGAATGGATCAGGTTTCACTTATTTGGGGGTTGAAGTTGACTTTCTCAAAGGCGTGGTCTTACTCTATCTTGAAGTCGGGGTTGGTTGGATGCATGACCTTCAATGATAACTTGCTCGTGCTTAAGATTTAAGTTGAAGACTTAGGTTATCTAGTTACCAGCAGTCGGGGTAACTATCACTTAAAGGAGTTACGATGTAGTGCTCAGTGTCACACGCCGTTGACGTTGTGGATAATCATAAGAGGTGTTAATGTCTCATACCTTGGTTGGGTATTGAGTACTTAGAGATTTGCGTGGAGCACTAATTCTCTACACCGTTCTTCCAACATTAGTGCAAGTTCAAGTCACGAGAATGGGGAATTCTACTTCAGTGTCAAGTTTGGTATATCGGGTTTGTTCCATCAGTCATCTCGTCAAAAAGCCTACTTGAGGGTTGGTAAAGATAGTCAGAGACAGTTTCGGTAGCAGTTGATTCTCACTTGATCCACTTGAGCCAAGTTTGTTCTTCTCACATGATCTCAAGAATATGTGCGTAAAATGTGTTGCTGATTCTGAGGTATCAAAACCAGCAAGGGGGAAGGAGACATACATCTGAATGCATAATGAGTACACATGATGAGCTTTATACTTCTTCTCAATTGAAGATTATTCCGGGAAGACAAATGTCATAACCGCAGAGAATATCAGTGTTCAAACTCGTTCCTTCTGGTGTATCATTCCAACTACGTGTGGGAAGAGAATGTCAGTTTCTGATGATAAAAGAGGTACACAATTGTATGATGGTTCCTATGGTTAGTCGGTATCCTACTGAAGGAAATGTGTACATCCGGTACTCAGTAGCTGTTATGGTACTGTCTTGGTGTTATCATGTCGACTACATACGGGATAAATTGCTTACACTCGGGACTTAGCTGAATTTGGTGTAACAATTCTCATCTGCAATTTCCTGAAAGGAGATAAGGGGATTTTCGGGTCTTAATTGATCTTGATGATGCTTTGTCGACTTCGTTAATGGAATTGAGTGTGTACTTCGGGTTTTTGGGCTTCATATATCGAGACTGGCTGCATCTCTTCAATTACTTGTAGGAAGTGGTCTCTGGATACTGTTGGTATGCGTTACTTCAGTCTTCAGCGGGAAGAAATGTGAGAAGAATTATTCAAATGTGAGATGATTCGTTGCTGATCTATTTGAGGATCCCCGAATGGAGAATCACGATGATTATTCTTAAAAAGGAGCAGCAATACTTGATGTGGTTTGCTACGGTTTCCGCTGTACACTTACCTTATGTAAGCTTGAAAGAGAGCTTAGAATCTGCTCAGTAAGAAGATTGTCGGTTTGGGGGGAAGCTATCAAAGCTGTACATTGGGAAGGCTCATGTTCCGTCGATTATTTTGGAGCCTTGAAAGCTTTGGTGGTGAAAGTTTAAGAGATGATTGACCACAGATTTCTACAACATACTGAACGTATCCTCATTTCGGTATTCATTTCATCATCGTCTTAAACTGAATAATATAGTTTGTACATATCTTAAAACATACTGTAAATAGAAAATTATAGAACCAGAAAATTGTATATAGAAAAATTTTAAAACCAAGAAAAACCATAAAAAAAAATAGAAAATACCAAAAATAGTTTCACCTAGGCATGTCTTCTGTTTATCGATAACATTTACGGACATAGAAATGTCATTCAATAATGGCACGGGTCTTTAAATGAAGCTCGAGCAGAAGTTATAATAGATTGTTAAAACATGTCTAAATGGCTTGCTATTACTTTAGATAGCAACCCGCGCTTCAAACTGGGGAAAGCACGTCGCCAAAAAGACGGCTGTTCCTCCAACTGGGTGATGTTCACCTGGGCATGGATTACTTTATATCCATGTTTCTTCGATCTGATGTACGTTTCAGTGCATCATTTCTTGAAAAGGAAGAGAAATCTTCTTTGCATACAAATAGTTTTCATTCTATGATTCTTCTGAAAATTATTTGTGAGACACTTGGTGATTATGTGTTGCTTGAAATTCTTTTATACTTGGATTGTGCATAAAATTTGTCACTCAATCAATGACTTCAAATATTTAACTAGAATACGGGTCATTGATTGAGGGGGAGAGTGAATTCAAATTTTATATCATCAAACGGGTTTCTTGATTAATTCATGACTCTTAGAAAAGGTTTTGCAGTTAATGGGGTATTAGTTGAAGAGGATATTGATTAAATATATCAAATGACCAAGTGTGTTAGTTGCTAGAAAGTTTAGGACATTATGTGCAATTTGCTTGTAGTATCCTAGCTTCATATAACTAGAAGGTTCATTTGTATCTCTTTGGAATCCTCATTTAATCCCCTAGATACATTAAAATGGTCATACGACTCCTGAATACGTCAGTTCAGGAGTCGTGCAAACCATGGTTCTCCAACACAACTTCTTCCTCCGTTTATCAAGGTGTTGAAGAACATGGTCATGGAATGCTAATCGACATAGTCTCACGGGTTGGTACAATCAGCAACAATGGGTTTCTAGTCAATGCTTCATGTACACTTCATTAGGCTGCATGTACACATCATGATGATGATTCCGATTAATCGTAACCATCATGGGGGAGAGAAATGTGTACACCAAGGACGCACAACAGGTTCACGTGATCGGGCTTAATCATTTATTCCGGTGTTGATAACCGCAGAGATGATCAGTAGTTCAACTTGTTACCTTGGTATTAACGTTTCACTGTTATGTCATAGGCTGATTAATCGTAACCATTAGGGGAGAGAGAATGTGTACATCAAGGACGCACAACATGTTCACGTGATCAGGGCTTAATATCCAAGGATGGATACATACTAAAGATGATCAGTGGTTCAACTTGTTACTTTGGTGTTATACTAAAGACTGAAGAAGGTCGAGTCGTCAGTCTACTCTTCATTCTCTGTTGGGTATTATCATCTCATGTGTATGCTGCGGGCTGATAGGTTATATGTAAGGTTACTGGAAGGCATTTGGTGAGATAAAGATGATTGGTATTCTGTTCCTCCACATTGGGCAATCTTGAAGAAGGTCGAGTCTACTGTCTTCTCTACATTCAAAAATGTTGAGCCCTTTTCTTACAACTTGATATTTAACTTAATCCCATGACAGTTCTTGTTTGATGAGTTGTGGAGTTAAGTTAGGTTCAAGTTGTTCTGTAGTTTAAGGTTAGGTCCAACTTGATTTTAACCTAATCTCATGACAGTTCTTGTTTGATGAGTTGTGAGGTTAAGCTGAAATCAAGTTGTTACTGGGCTTAAATTTGTGGTTTAGCTTAACCTCATGACAGTTCTTGTTTGATGAGTTGTGGGGTTAAGCTAGATTTCAGTTGAGGCTCAACTTAAACTATTAAAAAGATGCCTAAGGTTTTTGTTGGCGTTACTCAAAGACGGGAGTGTTAGAAGACTATAGACGGCGTGCATTTGGTTATCAAAAGACTTCTTCATATTATGGGCGTTCATCCAAAGTCTTCTTCCTATTATGGGTGTTCATCAGAAAGGTTGTCAGATTGGGGGAGAGCACTAATTAGGGGAGAGCTTGCATATATGTTCAAATCATCACATTTTATCAGATTTCATATTTAAATCACATTCTCTCCCCCGATCAAAAATTTCAAACCATTTGAGATTTGTGATCCCAATTGATTTAAATGATTTAGAAAATGTGGGAGAAAATGTGTCCGATTTAATGTTTTCTGATAATGGAACATACTATGCTCCCCCTTAAACTAAGAGGGAGATTCACTGCTTATTATGCACAATTAGACAATTATGACACAAATGATATTGACCTTTTTGCGCAGATGATGTAATCACCCGCTTTTCTGAGTTAGTAGTCAACATCAATTATCCATCCACTAACAAATCTTTCGCAAATGTCGTTGATCCCCACTTGGCGAGACCAAAATAGATGAATGGTGGTGGCGGTGGTGAAAGTGTTGTTGTTGTTGTTGTTGCCGACATTGTTGTTGTGGTGAATTTCGAGCCAATCAATAGCGTTTGATCGTCTGATCAAGTGGTTAGAACGGGAACTGGCACATACATTTTGGCCATGGAATCTGCATAAGAATATCAACACAGATATACATACATACAGATACACTATTCCTTAATAGCTACCCTTCAGCAGCTTGCCACATTATAATACCAAGTTCATCTTATAATCAAACCATAATCAGGAACTATGTCAAACCACTATCTAGCATAAAGAGCAAATAGCAATCATGAACATGGCAATTCACACGGATTTCAATATTCAATTCAGGATCTTAGGAACATGATTCTAACATAATAGCAATCAACCTAAGCGAATCCTGAGAACATATGCACAATATCAACAACAATTAAGCAGCAGAGACAAGCAACATTTGAGACTCATTCACTTAGATCATACAGATGTCAGTGGAGCATTCAAGAATATCAAACGCATTGGGTTTTATAACTTCTTTCAGATTTTGATTTTTAATGTATCTAGGGGATTAAATGAGGATTCCAAAGAGATTTTGATTTTGAACATATATGCAAGCTCTCCCGTATGTGTTAAACCATTTTATATATGAATGCACATATTGAGGGGGAGCAAAATGTTTTGGATGTGAAAGTAAGCTCTCCAGTAAGTGCCAAACTCTTGTGTATACCAATGCACTTATTGAGGGGGAGCAAAGGATTTGGCATGCATCTTATGTGAGCAAGGCTCAGACTTCACCAATGAATTGACGATAGCTAAAGTCAGTAGTCGAAAGGACATGTCCTGGACGGGTAATAATTTCAAGCCAGTTTATCTGGTGATGTAAGCGTGTCTCGCAAAGGACGTGTCTGAGTAGAATGTACCGATTTCGAGCGACTTTCCTTGAATGTGATCTTGACGGGTAATAATTTCAAGCTAGTTTACTAGTGATGTAAGCGTGTCTCGCGATGATCATGTTCTTGGAAAATCAATCAATTCAAAAAGTGCGAGCTCTACCTAACATGTGCAAATTTATAAAACAATCAACCGAGCACATGTTGAGGGGGAGCATTTGAAAAATGTAAAACTCTTAAGTGTTTGCAAAAATGTGTTTCAGAATCATGAACACTTTGAGAGATTTTTCAAAGATTTGGTTTGGCTATCGTGGATGAATACTAAAGACCGGCCATTTTAATTAATGCATGGAGTTATAAGGATGGTTAGGTTAGGCTCAAGTTCACACGATCCCACCAGAGCCGGAGGGATCTACCCAGGGATAATCCACTAGTTAGTGTAGAAGTCCTTAGGTATGATTAAAAAGGAGAAAAGTGGATAAGGGAAGAGTGCCGACTGAGATGGAGCTAACACTGGAATAAACCCAACAAGGTGTTAGTTATGAAGTCTCGGTAAGCACTGAAGGGGTTGAAGAATGAAAAAGAATTGTAAAGATAAAGGGTGAAAAGAAATAGCCCTCCTTACAACTTAGGCAGAAACCGGGTCAATACATATGCTGTCAGAATCACTTAGTTGATTGCTGGCATTGAAGACAAAGTATCATGGACCCAGTGATACGCTGCACAACCCTCCCTAGCCACTCAAGGTCCCTCAAAGGATTCTTGTTTCAATTGTCACGGAGTTCAATACATTTCTATCGTCTCTCTCACTCCGAGTTAGATGATATTGAAAAGGTGGCAGTTCTCTCCAGCCTCCGCTCACTAAATCAATCGCACTATCGAGTCTAGAGCCACGAGATGCATAATAAGATCTCATAAGGACACAAATTATTTCTACACTGGTTGTTCAACATTAAGGACTCTAGTTGTAAACTCATGAGTCCTACGCAGATCTTAGCAATCTGCCAGAACATTTATGAGAGAATTTACAAATGTAATTCTCAATGATTGAATGGAAATTCCTGCCAGGGTCAACATCAAACAGCCCTGAAAGCAGGTCACTTCGGTAATTCCCTGTGGATTACGCTTAGTGATCGCGGCGGTTTCAAACGGTCTACAGTCGTGGAGTGATCTCCAGCGACTCTCCTAATCGTTGATGTGCTACGGTTCGATCTTAAAAAGCCCTCTGTGGGTTTTCGATTAGGAACGGTCTTGGTAAGGATTAGAGAGAGTTTTCACACTATGCTGTTAACAATCTCGAAGTCCGAACCTGTAAGTACCGGTTGATTTGTTGCTAACTGTCGTATGCAGGAACTTCTGGCGGGTGTAGCAGTGGAATGCTGTAGCTGGTTGCTATTGTAGCTGGTTGCAGAAAAGATGCCAATCCTTTACCACATGTTCACACTACACCATCATTGTAATTCTACAAAGTCATGATCAACCAAAAGACCTTCAACACGGCTTCTGCTAACTCTGATGCTAAAGATCATGACACCAAATAGTGTGAGCATGTCGGCTTGAAGAATATCACATCACAAGGATACATACTGCTGAAAGATGACTTGGAAACAAATGTTGGATGATAAAGTCGAAGAATACTCAAAGATCATCCAAGACGATCAAACGGTCATCAAACGAACACTGCTGAATGCACAAAGTTTCAAGACAATGAAGAATCAAAGACTACGAGCTATGAAGACTACTTCAGAAGATAAAATGCTAGAATTCAAGTTATTATTTCCGGGGTGACCTCCCTTAGGGGGAGATTGTTAGGAATATAAATATTCAGATGAAGGCTCGGTCACCCCGAGTATCTATTTAGCATTTACATAGCTCGTAGGCTTATTTAGATTAGCTTAGCAATATTAGTATTAGTATTATTAGTTTAGTCGTATTTATATTTGTGGAGTGGGTCGGGGCTTTCCCCACTGTCAGCTCACTCTACAGCCCACTAGGGGCATAATATTAGTAAGTATAAATACCCCTTCCCACACTTGGGAAGGGTTGGAACTTCCCTACATTTCAAGCTACTATACACATAGTTTTCTCTCTCTAGAAGTTCCCACTTTCTCTCTCTAGTTCTTGACTATTCGATCCATATTAAGGCCTCAAACAAGTGTTTCTTGCATTGTGAATACCCTACATAAATTCATTCAACATGAAAACATGCATAAAAATGAAACTTAGTTTTCACCCTTTCTTGAAATCACCATAGGAAAATAATTTAAATCAAACCAGGTGTGGTACCTTGGATGCCACCACAACATTATCGACCGATATAAATGAGGTATTATTCACTATTGTAACACCCCCGAAATTGGGTTGCAGCAGAAGATGATGTCGCTGGGGTGCTACTCAATTGGTATTACAACACAAGTACAAAGAACGATTTTTCACCACAATCATTTAGAATAAAATTCATTGACAAAAGTATTAAATTTACATTATTAAATTTTTGTGCGAAAATAGGCCCGTAAAATAAGTAAAGCGGTCTCCATATTAATATCAGAGTGTCTTGGTCCTATAACCATGCCATGCCAAAAGCCGCCAAATGTGAGCTAACACTTTAAGAACCTGAAAATACATGCTAAAACGTGTCAACACGAGGTTGGTGAGTTCATAGGTTTTAGTAAACAAAAGGTAATATATATATATATATATATATATATATATATATATTATATATAATATATATATATATATATATATATATATATATATATATATATATATATGTATTTATGGACCACAAGATTTAAAGTTGGTTTGACCGGTACATTCGGTTGTGTGACCAGTTCATTCGGTCAGGTGACCAGTCCATTTGGTCATGTTACCAGTACATTCGGTTATGTGACCCGTCCATTCGGTCATGTATAAATAATCGTTCAAAGTGCTTGTGTCCATGAGTAAAAAGAATTAAGTATGTAACATGTGAATATATAACGCGTTCGAGTAAACAAAAATTCATAAGTAAAGCAAGTAATGGTTTGAGTAAACAAGTAGCATATTCAAGTAAAACAAATATTGCATTTAAATAAATACGAGCATGTATTCTCCCCCAAAAGTATTTCAAAACAAGTAAAATAGGGGCCATGAACTCACCTGGTACAACTGATACGATAACAAAAGGAAAGTGTACGGAATTGAGGCTCGGAAAACTACTCGCAACCTAATATGAATTATATGATTTAGGTCATGGAATGATGTCGTGCATGCAGGTTCATATACTATTATATCACTTGTACATGTTTATCGACCAAAAATATAGTTACGCCAATTGGTCCATTTATTAGGCAAAATAACCCTTTTTAGAAAACGTATCTTGTTAATCTCGTGATTTAAACTATAGTCGTCTTATTAATAAGCATTCTGAAAACTTTTAATGCGCCTAACAAGTGTATATAATGTTCTACCATTTTTGTTTACGTCATTTTAGTCAAAATACACTCTAAAGGGTCCAAAATCCACTTCCAATAATTCCAACAGCTTTTTCTAATAGCCAAAAATAAGCTGTCCAACGTATATGTCGTCGTAAACTTTCTTTAGGCCATAACTTTTTCGTCGTAGCTCCGTTTCTTAAGTTTTACCTATCCCCGCGAAGGTATTAAAGTATACTATCGGATTTCTAAGGCCTTGGCTAGTCTAGTTATCATTTAACATCAGTTTTCATCACTCAAAAATTCCTAACAGCTTCTATAATTTTCAGAAAATTTAGTTTTCGCCGCATAATTTAAAACTAGCGTATCTTCTTCGTTATAAACCCGTTTTAACTCATTCAAACGGCTACATTTTCGTTATAAAGTCTATTGTTTATATTTCTAGCCTAAACTTGTCACCAAGCTACTGAGGTTTCTGTAGGAGGTCGAATGGGACTGATTACTTGCCAAAAGTGTCAAACTATTTTCCTAGCCTTCTAGTTATTATAACCACTTAACAACAATTCCAAAACTAATCCTAGTTCATCCACCAATTTTCCAACATATCAATAATGATCTAACACTAAACTTAGCAATATTAAAGAATCCATTTTTTATGATTGTAAATGATCATCAAGGATGGTTATAATTACAAGTTCACTAGTTTATGTATATATGGTGTTTTTATCTTTACTCTCTTGTTGAAATTTATAACCAACTAGTTTATTCATGATGAAAATTTATTTAAGACATAGCCATTAGTTTAGAGATTATTGTGGTTATAAGGTTTTGGGTTAACATGTACGAAGTGATAAATAAGTATATGTAACTTGAACTAAATATCATGACATAAAGAGTGTGAAAATAGTTTTTATGCTTACTTGAAGAAGAGATGAAAATGGGATGTGAGCAAGAACAATAGAACCCCAATGGTTACTCCAAATCGATTTATAGTTAGTGCAAGGCTCTTGAATGATTGTTAAATACTTGAAATAATCGGAAATCGGATCTCCTTCTTCTATTAAAATTTGGCCGAACCACAAGAAGAGGAAGGGAGGTTACTAGGTGAAAATTTTGCAAAAGAAAATGAGCTTGGGCACATCTCTATTTATAGTGCAAAAAGGGGCGATTTGGTAATTTAATCAAAAGGGTATTTTGGTAATTTCATTATTTGGTCAATGGTCTTGGTCTTCCTTTGACCAAAATTTATGGAAAGGGGGGGGGGGGGGGACAAGGTGGCTAGTCAAGCCCCCATTATTTATGGCCTTGTTTTGAGGTCTTTTGTCTAGTAATTATGTGTTAGAAAAAAAATCTTGACTAACATTATTAGGGTAATAGGGGGGGGGGCACATATATAGATTGGGAAGTGAAATATTAATTTTTGTATAAAAATGTATTTCAAGTAGGTATTGGGTGTTATAAATAGGTATTGGTTAATAGTTTTTGCAGTTAACGTTAAATACATATATTTAAGTAATGTTTGTAAAAGAATTGAAAAATGTTTGAAAAATAATTTTTGGCACTTTTGAAATAATTTAAGGAGTATGGAAAAGCATGAAGAATAATTGTTAGGAGTGTCGGGTGCGTTGTTCATTTAAATCACGAAAAGCGTTTGTTTACGGTAACAATCGTAAATAAATAAAATGGGATTTGTTTTAGGGACTAAAATTTCGAACCGGAGTAGGAGCAAAGTGTTGGAATGTTGTGGACTAAATATAGTCTAAATTTATAGTGCTCAATAGGGTTGCTCCTAGTTTTATGTTTATTTAACCAAATAGTTATACGTAAAAAGTGTTCTTGTAAAATCTCAAAGTCGTAAATTGGAGTTTGAAAATAAATGTTGACGTGGAAAATTATGGGTTGCTACAACTACCTTAATAAATAGATGTTTACTCATATTCTTAAATCCATTTAACTCCGTTACATGTTTAAAATTAAAATTTTATATTATTACCCATGTTTTAATAAAACACATGAAGGAGATGTTGACAACGGTGTCCCTACCATGGTCGAACACCATGGATGTGATAAAAAAAGAAGCCGTGAAATGGTTGAGCAACCAAATTATGAAACAGGATATGAAGAGGAGGATACACATCAGAATAAAAAAATTGAATGCAAGTATCATTGAAAAGGATGTGTGATATGAAACAGAATGCATTTAATTTTATCCTTCCACGTTTAATTTACATTGAACAATTGTTATTCGTTTAGCAGTTATTTTATTACTGGATTTTTTATTTGTCTTTTTATATTACAAATTACATTATATGGTTTTTTTACTTGTATTTCATTTTCGCTTAATGAGGATTTTTAGTGTTTTTTAAGTGTAGTATATTAGACATGATTAGTTTGTTAGCTTTTAGAGTGGTTTCTAAGTTTACATGGTTAGTAGTAACTTTCAAGTTAGTACTGCTCCTTTAAACTTAGTACTGTTAAAGGTTTTTATCAACAATGAGGTACCAGCAGTACTAACTTTGACTTTTTAGAGAAATTGCCTTCATAAAATTTTACTTATCTCATCTTTTTAAGTGGCCATTCATTTATTTGAATTAGTTTTATTGAACTGCTTTTGTTAGACAATGAAAAAGGAATATGATATGTGGTGTTATTATGAAAATTCTTTTGGGTTTATAAGCTTGATGTAAATAAATACATGATGTCCCACAAAGATAGCTTTTAGAGTGCTTATTCAGTTGCTAAAAAACGTTAGTAGTACTAAGTTTAAAGGAACAATACTAACGTTAAAGTTAGTACTGCTGGAACCTCATTCTTCCTAAAACCCTTTAGCAGTACTAAGTTTATAGGAGCAGTACTAACTTGAAAGATAGTACTGCTGGTCTTGTTTGGCTTATTTCCGGCTTAGTTAAAAGGTTTTAGAACAAGTGCATTAATAAAAATTTGCTTATCTTTATTTGACTTACTTTTATTAAACTGCTTTTGTTAGACAATCAAACATGAATATGGTATGTGGTGTTATTATGAAATTCTATTGGGTTTATAAGCTTGATGTAAATAAATACATGATGTCCCACATAGATGAAACAGTAAAATTGAAGCTACTTTATAAAGCTATCTGTGCATAAGAGGTATGTGTTGGGTTTAGCTTAGTATAGAGTTCTATTATATCTTGGGCGGTTAGATGTTATTATACATCTAGCTACACAAGTTATAATGTAACTTTATATGAATGCTTAATTTTTATTAAAAAAATAATAATGCATGTTTTTCATGTTTTCCTATTTTTATTTACAACTTATATGTTAATGACTTATGTTATTCATGTTTCTCTCATAGACTTTATATTTACATGGATAAGTTTTTTTTTTTTAAATAACAATTTCCATAATTTAGTAGTTTTCTGTTTTGATTTTTTAAAAGATAAAGGTATCCAAAATCGTTTAAATTTACAAAAGATATATAAAACCTATTCAAACGATTAGAAGATATATGCAACAATTTGAAAAATTTAAAAATTGAAAACTCTTTAACTTCCACATTGTTACTTTAAGACCCTCACCAACGAATTCCATTCTTACTTCCAACACGAATTTAAACCTGATTTTTGTCTTGGTATACTATTTTACATTTTTACAACTTCTAGAAAATGTCTGCTAATTACAAACGTCGACTATCCGAAGAAGATGAAGAGTTTGTAGCTGCCGAATCATCAAAGTACGCTAAGTAATAATAATTTTTTAAATGTAATTATGATTCTAAACATCCATATTAGATTAACAAATTCAGTTGAATGACAGGAAAATGTGTGTTCAAGTAAATGACACAAAAGTAGGTATTGCAAGGAAAGGTATGTTAATGGTTATTTATAAGCTTTAAATTTTAAAATAAAAGCATGATTTACAGTTTTATTAATCAGTTTAATTAATATTTCATGTTTATAACCATTTAGATAATGACCAAGTGTATGAAAACAAATTTGTGGCAGATAAAATACAATGTTTTTATGATTGGTGGTGTTCTCAAAAGGAAATCAAAAAGAAAATAGCATGGAAGGAAAAAAAAAGATATAGATGAAAAAAATAGATTACGAAGAATTGCTGCTAAAAAACACATTAGAGAGGTCGCATCATTCAATAAATCTAAAAAAACTATTCAAGAGTTTAATACTGAAGAAACACAAGGAGATGATGATGATGATGATGCAGATTTAGAATGTTATTCTTATGATGAATTACATTTGGAATATTCATCATAGTTTATTGAATATAATGTATTAGTTTTTATATATGTATTTGGATTTTAAAATTTTAATAAAAATATTTTGTTTTGTATTACTGATTTATATGAATATCCAAAATACACAAATAGATAGAATACAAACACATAATTAAAAAAAATTCCTTATTGATCTCAATCAGATTTGTCATTGCAATATAGTTCAACATTTATCAATATAATCAAATTCAAAATTCCACATACATTTTTATAAAAAAAAAAAAAAATAAAATTTTGAGAAAATGCTTTGTCAGAATTTTGCTTTATGTATGATTCAAGGTTTGTGCTCAATCAGATCCAAAGTTAAACAAATATCAATAAAGGACTTTGCATGCATGGTCTAATAATGCAATATATATATAATATAATATATATATATAGTGTAACTTTATTTTCAGAACCCTGTTAAGTGCGAGAACTGCGAGAACCCATCTAAGACCGTTAGATTAGTTGATCAATGGTCAACATTGAATGTTCCATTTATGTAAATAATCAAAAGATCATGCTAGTTGATGTAAATAGTGTAAGGATAATTAAGGGATATCACAATTATTTATTTTTTTAAAACCGTCCAAAACTATCACATTTTAATAGGATCCGGAGAAGTTTTAAATTCATAAATCACTTCTTCTTTATTTCTCTGGCCTCCATCACCAAAAAACCCTAGCCGCTCCATCACCAAAATACCTACAGCCTTCCAATCGACACCCTCACCCTCTTTGATCCGTTAAATCGATACCACAAACCTTTGATGTGTCAAACTGACATCCCAACCTTCCGTTTTGTCCGATAGTGGCGGTTGCATCACCCGACCTGTAGAGGTGGTGTTGATCGCAGTGATGTAAAGCCTTTACAAATCCTTCTGCCTGATGGACCAAGCCTTTTACAGGTTTTATTGTGCGACTCTTTTACATCATGATTTGCTATTTTTTTAAAAATTCAATAAATAATTCTTTTCAGATCTGAGCAAGTGAAGGAACTTGAATGCTTCTAAACACATATGTTTTGCAATTTCATGGGGCTTCCTGCATTCTTTTCACGTAGAACAGGTAACAAAATGCGTTTTATTAACCAAGTCATCAATTGTTAGTAACACTTTGATGTAGCACCGATGGACTCGTATTTAATATTTTTAACTTATATTTTAACAAAAAATTGCAGGGATGGTGAGTTTGGCATTTGTGGCTGGGGCAGTGGGATTCATATATCTTTTGTTTCCCCTCACATTACCAAATTTGTATAATGATAGTACTGATGATTGCAAATGTTGGCATAGATATTGCGGCTGGACATAAAGACAATTAGGTATATCTTTCTAAATAATTCTTTTCAGATTTGCTATTAGGTTGGTAAATCCGTTTTTTGTTTTTACTCCATTCTTTAGATAACTTATATCTTGATCTTTTCTTTACAATAGTTTTTTAAATTGATTTTTATTTTTTAATTTGGATCTTGAAGTAAGCGGTTTGTTGTAACTATGAGTGTCAGTTATTTGGTTCCATCCAAAAAATCGACCGAACCAAAAGATATTGGATGAATTGGGTTTCGGTTATTCGGGTTTGGTTTGGATTGTTTCGATCTGGATGTAAATCATGGTAAGGTTCTATTTTTTTATTTTCTTTTCGGTTTGATTGTGAAGAGCATACTGATGGGTGATCTTCATGTTTGTGTTTTTATCTGGAAACATATATGTTATGGGTTTGTGTCATTAAATTCATGTCGTACTCTTGTTGTTGATACAGTCTTGTTATGGGTTTGTGTCATTGTGTGGATCTATTGTAAAATTTTTAATTTTTTATATTTTTTTTGTTTATCTTTTGTTTGACATTAGAAATCTGTGTTGCATTTGTAAAAATCTGTGTTGCATTTGTTTATCTTTTGTTTGACATTAGAAAACATACATGTTTTCTATGAACATTTATGTTTAGGCAGTATGTTTATTAAGGTGTATGGTAAAAAACATACATGTTTTCTATGAACATGCATGTTTATCTATTAGCTTTATTAAGGTGTATGGTAAAAACATACATGTTTTCTATGAACATGCATCTTTAGCCATTATGTTTATGAAGGTGTATGGTAAAAAAACATACATGTTTTCTATGAACATGCATGTGTTATCCTAGTTGTGATTAAATTTCGTTTTTTATTTGTTTGTGGTTTAATTGTTTTTGTGTATTATTCTTTCAGATTATTGAAGATGATGATCATTGAAGACCTAGAAGTTGATGAACATATTTATACATGAAGATAATTTGCAATTTATAAAAAGATGCGATTATTTCATGTGTGTTTTGTTGTATTTGTAATTAAATGAAATGTAACATATAAATTTATGAATCTTGTTTTTTATTTTATAAATGTTTATTTGATTCGTGTATCAAACTTTCAAAAATAATAATGGTTAGGCAAAAATATTAAGAGGTTGATAAAAAAAATGTAAACAATTACATACTAGAAACATATTAAAAAACATACATGCACCTCATCTTTTATAAGAAAAAACATATATGCACCTGTAATATCTGGAACCATGCTAGCCTAAAAAAAAAAATCCGAAAATTTTGGAATATTTAAAAATCCGGATTTATTCAAATAGAATATAAAAATTGAATTTTACTATAATACCCTTTTGAATTAATAATAATTTTTAATATTTAAAAAAATTTCATTGGTTTAGAAGAGTTCTCGCAGTTCCCGCACTTAAGAGGGTTCTGAAAATAAAGCCCCCCTATATATCTACATATTATATATAACAGGATGCGTATGACGTCATCAAATGCAGGATTGATGAATAAGCGCTGGATTGATGAGTAATCATGCTCTTATTTCACCTAAGAATGCCACCTAAGCAATGTTTGACCAAATAAAATTCGTATGTTGACTTTTAAATTCGGATTTAATTTTTAAAAAAATTGTCATTTGCAAGATTCGAACCTGTGATATTTAATAAACATACAAATGCTTTAACCACTAGACCAAGCCATTTTTTTTGTGATTTACAATACAGAAAAAGTAAGTCATGCTTAAAATTTGATATTGTTAAGCTATAATTAAGGAATAGATTATGCATATATTTTAGAGTATATACCGGATTATTAGAGTATATACCGGATTAAGAACTTGAGTATATACCGGATCAACATCAAAACCTCTTTGTTCTTTTATTCCGCAAAAAGGTGTGTACTAACTCACTCACTCACATATGATATTGATAGGATCTTCCCATCTTAGAAGCATACATGGTTTATTTAAAGGTCAATGTTTAAAGGTAATATTTTTATTAATTTTCTTTTGCTAATTGCATATGGTTTTAAAAATTTGTTATATCATATATATAGAGGCTTTGATTTAATGTAATCTTTTATAGAGATACCCTAATTTTTCTCAAAAACCTGTGATTTATGCCAGCCAGAAAGGTCAACATGGTGATTTCAATTGGTATGTGTATATAGTTTTTATATCCTGATGTATTACCTTCATAGAAACCTTAATTTCATTCATATCATCGAATTCCTTTTTTTTCTCTAATGCTCATCGACTGATTTTTTTAGGTGTTCATGTATTAGAGCCAATTAATTTTAATTTGCCAAGTTTGTGACTTGTTATTTTATAGAAAATAAATTGATCATTAATACTGCTAGCTCAAGAAAGTTAATACTGTTAGCTTTATCGGATATATTGTTAGTACTGCCAGCTTTGTCAGATATTGGACAAAGTGCATATTTGGTACTGGGGTATGTTTTTCTTTTTAATTTTTATAATCGTTTAAAACACGATTTATGGTTTTTCTCTTATTTGATTTTCCACGACTTCATCATCTTTATATAAATACAATGTATTATAATATATGATGTGTTTGGGATTGCGGATTTGCTTATATTTGAGTAAAAAAAAAACACTTAAAAATAAGCCTGTGCCCTGTAGGTACTTGCTGAATTTTAAAGAGATAAGCAGGAACTTGATGAGGTTTTGCAGCGGGAGGTAAGTACTAACCGTTCATTCATTGACTTTGAACATCGTATATGTATTCGCTTGATCAGTAATACTTATAAAGTCTTTTAGATTGCTAATACCAGTTAGTTTTCTGTATATAATACTTACTGTATGTTTATATGCAGACATTAGTTCTTTAAAATTTAAATATCATGTCAATTATGAACCGTATACAAAGTATTTGTTGGTTTAATTTTAGGTTTCTTTGTGCTTCTTAGGATTCGGGAATATTTGGCTCAGTTATATGTCAAAGACATTAATCCTGATGATAAGCAGGAACTTGATGAGGCTTTGCAGCGGGAAGTAAGTACTAACCGTTCATTCATTGACTTTGAACATCGTATACGTATTCGCTTGATCAGTAATACTTATAAAGTCTTTCAGATTGCTATTACCAGTTAGTTTTCTATATATAATTAAGAAGCTATGGACTTTGCTAAATGATAGAAAATGCATGTTACTATTTAGGTCAATACGAGTTGCTACTTGATCTTTATGCAGTTCCTTTTTTATGTCTCTTTCTAAACAAACTAGACTGTTTATACACATACTTGACATATATACTCACGTGATTTAATGATTCTAAAAAAGGCTGTCAGTAGACGCCCGTGGTTTCCGTGTTCTACGTCTGGCATTGGTACTGCATTAGATGTCCCGGAACAAAACATAGTGATTTAGTATGACAGGAAGAAACTGAGCGATGTGATTAAACAGCATACTTGTCAAGAGCACTTATATATATATATTTATATCTTGAACTATATGTGATGTCTTTGTGTATATTCTTATGCTACAAATTTTATTTAGGGAAAGACATTGAAAGAATGTATGGTGGTGAGCTTGGAATCACCATGACAAAAGATGAGGTATTCCAGGTTCTGGTGGTTTTGTCATTTTGGCTGGGTTGAAGTTGTTTAATGGTCAATTGGAATTCTTCAACATGGATGAGCTTGAAACTATGGCTACTGCAGAGCATTTTTAGGCAACAAATATTGAAATGGATCCTACTGGAAGGTAACTTTTAAATCATAATGGGTAGCTAAATGGTAGTTTGTGAAATGTTTGAGTAAAGGCGCTTGCCGTTCTAAAAAAATTATGTGTCCGGTGCTTTTAATATCATTAAGTTAGATTGACGAGCGTTTGTATATACGTGTTTTTATTCAATATGTATGAGGTGCTCATTGCAGATTTATTGTATCAGGATTCCCAGAAAATTGAATCGTTAGAATGGACCAATGAGAAACACAATTCATACTTGAAGTCAATAGAAGCATCGTTCATTGACAAGTTATATAACTCTTTGAATACACGAAGTTGTGAAACACAAAAAACCTCTTCATCTGATGCAATTTCAGCTTGGGAGATTCATACCAACGATTGCACACCTTCTGGCCAGGTTTAACATCTCATCCATTCTACACCGTCATTAATATCTCAATAAGAGTTCATATTATGTATTCTAATCGTTTGATGCATTTTATCTCTCGGTTTAAGATTCTTCAGGGTGGCCGTTGTTCAAAGAAAAGTTTTAATAGAGAAAATTTACGAGGAAAAGATGCAGATAGACCCCAATTATCTCGAGGCAATAGGCGGATCCAGCATTTCACAAATGAGAGCAGTTGCCTCCAGAAACGGTCATTTTCATCTGCAACTTTACTGCAATATCCTGTTCCTGAGTCTGTGTTGCATGAACAGACGGGTTGTAGTGATACAGGTACTTTGAAGATGCTTATACTTTCACCAATTGGCATGTTTTAATGTATCTATCCATTTATTTTCTTAATGCTGTATCTTATGCACTCTATCTTAGTATATGATGACTAAACTATTCTTCTGTCCTAAATTTTTTTTTTACAGAGGTGACGGATCAAAATTTTGTTGAAGACACACCACACAGAAGGAAAAGGACGAGAACTTCTAGAGTCCTTCACTCGAGCAATGATCAGGTAATTATCAGGTATCTTTCTTATGTCATTACTTGAAATAGATAATATCATATTACCGTTATGTAACTGTAGTTTGTTGGAACTTGAGCTTTTTCATCACTGCTTGAATCTTTGAATGACTAACATGCCCTTAGATACATGTTCTGTATGCAATGTTGTGATATCTTAGAAAGGATAAGAGTGATATACTAATTGCATAATACTAACTCTTTATTAACACTGGAGATGCATAGTCTAAGCCTTTAAATGTTGGTAAAAGGCAGTGAAACCACAATTGTTTTTCTTGGCCGACCAAAATAACTGTAACAACTACGTACTTTTGTACAAAGTCTCAACCCAATTCGTGTTTGGTATAGAAGGGAGGCCATTATACCCGACTTTGGTTTTTCAATTACAGAGACCAACAAAACAATAATTACCTTTTTGATCAATTCAGTTGACCTAGGTATTACTGCCCGACGTCAGTTTTTACTCAATGAAGAGAGGTAAAGTGTCAAAGCTCACGACCCTCAAGCAAAGACAGGCGAATGCTCTTTTCTAGTCAGCAAATGGCAGATTTTTCATTTTGGCTGGGTTGAAGTTGTTTAATAGTCAATTGGAATTCTTCAACATGGATGAGCTTGAAACTATGGCTACTGCAGAGCATTTTTAGGCAACAAATATTGAATGGGATCCTACTGGAAGGTAACTTTTAAATCATAATGGGTAGCTAATGCTCTACATACTCTTTGTTGAAATGAACAAATATTCACTTGGTAACTATGTTTATAGGTATATTGCAACTTCAGTTACTTCGGTGTATGAGATGGAAATTGGTTTCAACATATGGTCGTTCAATGGAAAGCTACTCTACCATATTATGAAGGACCATTTTTTAAGGTAATTTAAACTTTATCAATTGTTTCCTTTGTTGGGGATAGACGTGTTTCGCTGTGGGCGCAGTAGACAGGATGAGAAATAGGTTGAAACCTCACGCGTCGGGTCTGTTTGGAATTATTCACCTCACACTTTATCAATTTAAACTTTATCAATTGTTTCCTTTGTTGGGGATAGACATGTTTCGCTGTGGGCGCAGTAGACAGGATGAGAAATAGGTTGAAACCTCACGCGTCGGGTCTGTTTGGAATTATTCACCTCACACTTTTTAATTATATATACGTCTATGATAAGTAAAAAAGTTTAGGCCCACTATAGGAAGGCGCAAGTAAAATAGAATTTAGCTTCAAAGAAATCAGTTCAAAACTTAACCAACATGCAATACATAACATCACTTATGTTGTATTTTTTTATTTTCTGGAACACAGTTCGGGCCCGGCTCTGCGTCTGATGGTAACCGGCCGCCTACTACCAAAGGTCTGTCGATTCGGGTTTATCACAGTATCTGGTGATCAGTATTAAGTTGTTTACTTTTGGTTTATGATTCATGTTTCATAGATGAGTATAATGAACCTATATGTAGTTGCAGTTCAGTGTCGTTCTTCGGTCTTAAATATTTCTCAGCGAAGAAGACAATTGAATCAGTCTACGTGGGCCAAACAAGGTATACATGTTCAATTTTTTGATTATGCGGTTATCAGATAATGATTTCATTTGCACCTTTGGCTTTTCTTTTTCTATTGGAGGTACCCACCGTGTTTTCTTCGTCGCTGCACCGAAGAGTATACTGCCATTGGCTCCATAATTTTTAAATCCCTTTAATCTTAAGAAGCTACTTTCCCTAGATAGTCAAAATATTTACTCCAATTCTATGACCCCCCCAATTTAGGGAAAGTTCACGGGAGATGCATGATAAATCAGTTTTTAATGTAGATGATGAAGTTATACACTTACGCACATAGTCAAATTAAGAAACATTGAAGGTATCCCATTCCTAAAGAAGTTTTTCTTTTCAGTTCTGATATGGTCGTCAGCAGTTGTTCGTTTAGCAGCTTACTTTCCTCTTCTCCTCAATTCCACTACAAACATTGCATAAACATATGTTCTATTTTTTAAACTACGTTGCACCATGCACCCTATATCTTACTAAATTATATGTTCCATTGTTAAACGTCAGGTACTGTACATTGTCGAAATAAAGATCTGGAAAGGAAAGATGTGTCTTAGATTCATCTCAAGTGTAGTCCAGGAAACAAGGATATGTCATTTTAGAAGGAAAAATATAAACAAGTTGTAGGTTTTTCAAGCAGATATGGAGTTCAGCATGTTGGGAGTCGTCACTGAAAACTAGCGATTGCAAGTTGGCAGTCATCACTGACCGATTTTTGCACAGCGTATAATGATGAGTTTGGCATTGTTACCTTCATTTATATCCTTTTTTTTTTATCGTCGTGTCACATTTACTTGTTGTGGCATTCCTAGAAGATTTGAGAATGGGGTGAAATTTGAAACAGGAAAAGTTCTTATTTTGTGTTTTTACATCTATTTTATCCCTGTTCACATGCATCTTTGTGTGTTTCACTATTTTCTTTCTGAATTGTTGGAAAACCTTGCTTATTTGGTCATCTTTTGTCCAGGGTGCCAGAAGATGTAGAGGCAACAGGCGGCAAGTGCTACATTTTGAAATGGGTCTCAGGTTAGTAGTTATTTCATTGAGTTAAGCCTTCATTTTAATATTATTAAGTGTGGTCTCTAAGAGGATACTAATTTTTAACGCAATTAGTAACAAATGCTTCAAATGAGCTATAGTGTCATCATGATTTGGTGGTCAAGATAATAATTGAGATTTACGAGGTATGTAGATTTGTGTTTTGAAACAGATTATTATGATTCGAAGCTGCAATTATCAGTTTTGGGATAAGACCCGAACCAGGTTTCAAATAAAGAATCTAAGAACTGAACCCAAATACCAAAAATCTCAATGAAGTAGTATAAGAATTGTGTGGGAATGAGGAATTTCTTATTAAATCAAAATCGGTTATATGTGTATCACTGTTTTTTGAAATAAGTTGTTTTGAATAAGCACTTTCAAGTTGAAGACTTGAAGATTGTCATTATTAATGAAGTACAAGTCTTTTGATTCGAAACATTGACGTCCATATTTTGGTTCTAACTCTATGGTTATTTTCTGCAGGTGGTTTGTTTGGACAGGAGGGCAGAAAGCAATAGATATGCATTTGTATCATAGATTTTTCTATATTTCAGTTCCACAATTTTTGAACTTTGATTTTTTACAGAAAGGTAAAGATGAGATGTTTGGATGTGCCTGTTGATGCTGATTATTAGTGGTGTCAATTTGGTTGGTTGGGTAAGATTATACTGATTATTAGCTGAAAAATTGTGGTGATTCTCTGAAAAGAGACATTTTGCTGAGGCATTTAAATAACATTATTTTTATTTACATGTAGCAAAGCAATTCGTCTGTGGTGTTTTTACTCATGAAACATGGAATAAATGGTGCATGTTTTTGTTTGTTTTTTTAATATGTTTAATTCTCATATGTTTTTGTATGCGTCATTGCACGTTATCATTATAAGGGCAATGCACTATGTATGAAACTTCATTTTATGTAAAGAGCAATTGGATGACATTCCATATCGTGATTCAACTATCTCAAAACATTACACAATGTTATTTGCTTTATGCAAAGAGGACATATGAAGTACCAAACAAAACTACGAATACGTTATATTAATTCCTATTTAAATAAGACGTTAAATCAAAATTATTTCAATCAATCACAACTTTGCACACTATAAATCATTGTTGAACGGGTCAGTCGGGTTGGTAATAGTCAGTGCTGAATATTTTCATGGGATCACAATTGAGGTAATTATGGGAAATTCAAACGGCATTACATTATATACTTGCCCCTATTGTTGACATGTGCTATCAAGTAACCATTTAGAAAAGGAAACCTGTGACTATGAGCATACTATCGTTACACAATGGCTACAGGTTGCCCAGTCTGTAAACAAGTCCAACAATTGGCCGATGATCAGACTATTTTAGTAACAACCTACGAAGGGACTCGCAACCATTGTCTCCCACCAGGAACAGTGCTACTCTCAGAATCAATGTCGAGCTCAGATAGTTTCATGGTTGTAGCACACCATAGCTGTCGTAGCTTCAAAATATGCTCAGGTAAAATCTATATCTAGCATAAGTAGTTACGGGTTGAGCCCATGTTCCTAGACATAACATTTATTTCTGGCTTTCAGGGATATTATCAGCCAAATGCAAGGGAACTAAATAGAATTAACGGAACCACAAAAGCCCCCGTGATTACGCATCTGAAACATCGCTTGGAGTGGAAACAATACGAGCATTTAAGATGCAAGACAGATTCTACAAAGACTATCTTAAGTTGGTGGATGAAGATGCAAGTACTTTCATTTTCTGAAATGCAACCTTAGAATTGTTGATTTTGATAACAGAAGCATTTATGATCGTGACCCTGATCACATCATGCCTGCCTGTAGGGCGGGTTTTGAATTTTTAATCATACGTAATTGGCTCTATTTTATTGTATTTAATATAACAAACTTAAAACATGTTTTTAAGTTAACTAAAACCATCCAAATTAAAATCATGCCCGCCCGTCAAGGCTACTTAAAATGACTTCATAATAAGTAAACCCATGCAAATGAAAATTACAAATCATGCCCGCCCATTGGGCGGGCTTTGAAGTCTAGCATATATATATATATATATATATAATATATATATTCATATATATTATATATAATGCATTATGTTTATATATATATATCTATATAGTCTAGATATATATATATATATATATAAATTGTGTGATACTTTTCTAATATGTACTAGTAATGCAGTTATGGTTTTGTTGGTATTAGGTCATGACTGCCTTATGAGTCTAGCACTGCCTTATGACTGCCTTAATAGTCTCATTCATTGTACTACTTTTTTCCTCATCTAGCACTGCACATTGACTGCCTTTTGACTCTTGCACCAACCAACCCTTCACATATTATTTATATAAAGACATAAACAAAACATCATTTTCATCTTACATTTGTAACAAAACTTACAACCGAAAAAATGAGCAAAAACAAGAAACCAAGTATTGTCTTCAAATGCACACCCTCATTTCTCATATCTTTAATTTACAATTTTTTTTTTTTTTTTTTTGTATGTGTGTGTGTGTGCAGAAATCATAACCATAAACAATGATTCTTCTGAAGCATCCTAACCAATGCCATGGTCTAAGTATTTTCCATAGCAAGATGAAGATTCAACCAGTGATTCAGGATATGCTGAGCTGCAAATGTATCAACAAAAAAATGCTAGCATGATTCCTACCCCCAACCATACTGCAAAGCAAGCTTTTGCTGATAGGATTAAGGTGCTAGGCGTGGCAAATAAGGAAGCATGTGATGTACTTGGTATCAAGCCATTTGCTCCCAAAAATCGCACAGATGCAAGTGCCAGTCAAAAAAGGAAGGGAAAAAAATAGATGGTTTAGTATGTATGGTGTAGCATCATGGTTTATTATGTATGGCTTAAATATGGCTTAAATGCACTTAAATAACTCTGATGTAACCTGTTACAACTATTATGAATGCAATGCTTATGTATGGTTTAGTATCATGCGTATGTTTTAAATTAAAAAAAAAAATTTAAAAATATAGCTGATATGGACCATAAGAGTATTAATCAAAGGTTCTTTTCATAGATGCCAAACTGATGGCAAAGTTTGCATAGAAACCAAAATACTCATATGTTCTTACATAAAATATGTAAAGTATATGCCATATTACATAGTAACTACTTCAAACAAAATAGTTTCTCACATACTATTGACTAAATGTGCTTTCTAATCTATAACCCATGCATGAATGCAAATGCAATCACAACTAACTTTCCTTGCAAGCACATTTATCGAACTGACATAAGGTTTAAGTGTTCAATTCGTATACCATTCATACAAATCAACTTATTATCAATGCAGATAATTAAAAATAATATTTATTTTGGTATACAAAATAAAAATATGCTATATATCAATATATAAATTATATATAACATATCAATTTATGATTTAATTGTTGCTTCACAAAACATCAAGGCATAAAATTCGAAAAATATAAGGAATAAAAGTATAATATATCTGTTAATACAAATATCTTCCTAAAAACGTTATTTATATTTTACGATCTTTGCTAAATTTTATTAATGACAATTATAAACTTTATCTTTAGCAAAACATAAATATAAGTTAAAGTCTTTTACATTTATAGTAATAAGCTTTTAAAACTCATCATAACATGCTACATTCATCACTAGGATATACATATGACATACATATATACATTTACATGTTTACATTTTTATTCTAAAAATGGAAATATGTACATGACATCATTGCATACATCATTTGGATATCTTTAGGATATCTTGAAGATTTAGAGAATATAATGGAAAGATCTTCACGCAAAGAATTGGATTTGATAATATCTTGACAAGATTTGGAAAGATTTTGAAAGATATGCTGTCAGGTTCTGGCGAAACCAAAACCTATAAGGGACGGAACCCTTGATTTGGTTCCGCCCAATCCGTGGCCTGTTTTGGCATTTTTCCTATAAATAGCAGGCCACTCATTCTTGTTTACTCATCACTCATAAGCATAAACATTAGCATACATTCTTTCATTACTAACCCTTCATATTTCATTCTTAGTGATCTTTCTTTTGTAGCAAAGAGATCAAAGCATCACAAGCTTCAACAAATCGTTGCAAGACTTGTTAGAGTAGTTACTGTGTGATTTAGTTGTACTTCACACATCATTGTTTTACCAAACATTCAGTAGTGATCGGTTAGTATTTTAGTCCTTAAAATACGTAGAGTGTCGGGAGTAGTTGTGCCCTTGGAAAAGAACTCGGTATCTAGCTTTGTACCGGAAAAAGTGTAAGTGACGTTAGGTTGGTTCTACCTCAATCTAGAACTCGGTATTTTGCTTTGTACCGGAAAAAGTGTAAGCGACGTGTATAAAGGTTTTCTCCGCCGAGAAGGGAGCTTGTTTCTTAGTGAAGAAAAACTCTCGAGTTAGAGGCTCAAGGAGTGGAGTAGGGCAAGGAAGAGAGTCCTTGTAGACCGAACCACTATAAACATTCGTTTTGTGGTTTGATTGTTTCTTTCCTTACTTGCTTTATTTATATTGTTTGATTGTTTACATTAAATTGAAATCACGTCAAGTATCCAAAGCGAATTAATTTTAAAACGGTAAAAACTATTCAACCCCCCTTCTAGTTTTCCACAATTGGTTTCAGAGCTAAGTTACTCAAGATCTTTAAAATATATTGTATTTTAAAACTTGAAACGATCCATGGATTTTGAAAATTTCAAAGAAGGACAATCTATGCAAAGACCACCACTGTTTGAACCAAATAGTTTTATATATTGGAAAAACCGCTTTGAAACTTATGTGAAGTAAAAGGATATAGATCTATGGTACATTATTGTAGAAGGTGACCATAAACCCATAATTAAGGATATATCAAGCGGTCGGGATGAGGATGTTTGTCTTACTCATCATAGTGATGAGCAAAAGAAATTAATTGCCAAAAATAATGAAGCTAAAATGATGCTTTATAATGCTTTACCTAGGAAAGAATATGAAAGAGTATTTATGTGCAAAACCGCAAAAGATATTTGGCAATCCTTAATTATCACTCATCAAGGGAACTCACAAGTAAAGGATAACAAAATTGATCTTCTTGTTCAACAATATGAACAATTTGTTATTCCTGAAGATGAGACCATTGATAGTGAATTTGCTAGGTTTAATACTATTATTACTTCTCTTAAAGCACTTGACAATTCTTTTTCTAGTAAGAACATTGGCAGGAAATTTCTTAGAGCACTTCATCCGAAGTGGAGAGCAAAGGTGACGGCCATTGAATAATCCAAGGATCTTTCAAGCATGCCACTTGACGAGCTCATAGGAAATTTCAAAGTTCATGAGATGGTGATGGAAAAGGATTCAGAGATAGTCAAAGGCAAAAAGGAAAAGATCAAGTCCGTTGCCTTAAAAGCTAGGGTAGAGTCAAGTGATGATGAAGAGTCTAGTTCAGGTAGCGAAGACGAAGAGTATGCCATGGCCGTAAGAGATTTCAAGAAGTTCTTCAGAAGACGAGGAAAGTTTGTTAGACAACCTCGAGAAGAAAAGAAATCCTTCCGGAAAGACCGTGATGATAAGAAAGGAAAAGTAGATAGGAAGTGTTTTAGGTGTGGGGATACTAGTCATCTAATAGGAGAATGTCCGAAGCCACCCAAGAACAAGACTCAAAGAGCCTTTGTTAGTGGTGCTTGGAGTGACAGTGAAGCTGATGACAAAGAGCCCAAGAATGACGAAGTTGCTCTTATGTCTCACGACTCTAAAGAGGCACAATCTGACTCATCTTACTCCTTTATTGATGATGACATCTTAGAAATAGAATATAACAAACTGTGTGAAATAACCCTAAAAATCATAAACAAAAATATGTTCTTAAAAACCAAAAAGGAATTTTTAGAAAACGAAGTTTATTGGTTAAAAGAAAAAGCTTTACGATTAGAAAAGGGTAAAGCCATTAAAGAAACATGTGTTTCATGTCAAGAACTTAAACTAGAATTAGAAACACTTAAGAACACACAGGAAAAACTTATCAAACAAAACTCTAAATTTAAAAGGTTTGATAAAAATATCAGTTGTGTAGATGAGATAATGAAAGTTCAAAAGTTATCTCATGATAAAACTGGATTAGGCTTTATGAAACTAGGAGACTTAAGTAGCTTTAAGAAACAAACAGTGAAAGTACAAGAAACTGTTCCAACAAGTTCAGACACCCACGGATCCCACGGAACCAAAAATTTGGTTCTGCCAGTAGTGGAAATTGGTTCCGCGGGTACTATTGCTAAACAGAAGGATTGCACTTCTGCTCGTACTGAATTCGTTAAGGTCACAAGAAAACCTAGCGCTAGTACAACTGTTAACAAACAAAAACCAGCAGTTACTATAGGAATAGGACAAATTAAAAATGAGTTTAGAACTAAAATAGTTAAACATAGACCTAGGACTACTATTCCCAAACGCCCCTTTCCTAAGAGTAATTACAACTCACAGCATCATTATCAAAATAGTTGGAATCCAAACTTACCTAGAAGTTATCAAGGTCCCAACTACATGCCATGGAACCCATATCCACCATTTCCATACATGAATCAAGATAATGGAATGTTTAACCGAAATGGACCCATGAGATATTGGGGACCAAACGCTTGAGTTTTTCTTTAACTTAGGTATGCTTGAAAGTCGGGTTAGAACCGGATGAGTGGATAAAAGATAGCAGGTGTTCAAGGCCCATGACGAGAAACAAAAGCCTTTTCTCAACCTACCAAGTGTACGACGGAGGTAATGTTACGTTTGGTAGCAAGCTTAAAAGTAAAATCATCGAAAAAGGTACAATTTCTCGTGACTCTCTCTCTATTGATGATGTTGCTCATGTATATAACTTAGGTTTTAACTGGCTTTGTATTAGTAAACTATGCCATAAAAAGTATGACGTCCTTTTCAGTGAAAACGGAAGTAAGATACTTAAAAATGGTATAACCGTAGGAAAAGGTATTTTGAAGAATAACGTATACGTTATGAAATTCGACAAAACATCTAAAGACAAACTTTGTCTCACCTCCTTAGACGACAACTCAACTCTGTGGCATAGACGCTTAGGCTACGCCAATATGAGACTCTTCCAATCTCTATCATCTAAGGAACTAGTTAGGAACCTACCCAAGTTGAAATACGACCAACACTTTTGTGATGCTTGCAAAATTGGGAAACAAGTTCATAATAGCCATAAGGCTAAAAACACGGTGTTCACATCTAGGTGTTTAGAACTATTGCATATGGATTTGTTTGGTCCATCCGCTATACAAAGTTATGGAGGAAACTTCTACACTTTGAGAATAGTAAATGATTATTCTAGGTATACTTGGACTAAGTTTTTGAAAACTAAAAATGAAGCATTTGATAAATTTGAAATTCTAAGCAAGAAAATTCAAAATCAAATAGGAAATAGCATTGTGTCAATTAGAACCGACCACGGTCGTGAATTTGATAACGAAACTCAATTTAGAGCTTTTTGGGATGCTAATGGCATAACACATAATTTCTTGGCTCCTCGAACTCCTCAATCAAACGGTGTAGTAGAACGTGAAAATAGAACACTTCAAGAAATGAGTCGAACAATGCTAAATGAACAAAATATACCACAAAAGTTTTTGTGTAACGTCGTTGACACATCCACATACATCTTAAATAGAGTCCTAATAAGACCATTCTTGAATAAAACACCATATGAACTTTATAAAGGCAAAAAGCCTAATTTAGGATATTTTAGAGTTTTTGGAAGCAAGTGCTTCATTTTAAACACTAAGGATTATCTCACCAAGTTTGACCCAAAGTCTTATGAAGGTATATTCCTTGGATACTCGCAAAATAGTAAAGCCTACATAGTTTTGAACAAAGAGACCTCAAGAGTCAACGAATCGTTGAACGTAACATTCAACGAAAGTCCACCTCCCTCTAAGACATCACCTTTGGTAGATGATGACTTAGTTGAAAGTCAAATGGTTGAAAACCAAGAAAATCTAGATAATGATAAAGAAGATGAACCTTTAAATAAGGAAATAGTCAATATCAAAGAATCTAGAAGTCATCCATTAGATAACGTCATAGGAGAAATTAATGAAAGAACCTTAAGATCAAAAGTTCAAAATCAAGGTAATTTCTTTTGTTTCATTTCAACAATTGAGCCCAAAAATATAAATGCCAGAAGAACTTAACCAATTTGTTAGAAATGATGTTTGGACATTAGTCCCTCAACCTAAATGTCAAACCATAATTGGAACAAAATGGGTGTTTAGAAATAAAATGGATGAAAATGGCGTAGTGTCTAGAAACAAAGCTAGGCTAGTATCTCAAGGCTACAATCAACAAGAAGGTATAGACTACGACGAAACATTTGCACCGGTTGCTAGGCTCGAGTCAATTAGAATACTACTTGCATGTGCATGTGCACATGACTTTAAACTTTTTCAAATGGAGGTCAAAAGTGCATTTCTTAATGGTTTTATTAATGAGGAAGTGTATGTCGCACAACCTCCCGGCTTTGCCGATTTTGAAAAATCAAATCATGTCTACAAACTTAAAAAAGCTTTATACGGACTTATGCAAGCACCAAAAGCTTGGTATGATCGAATTAAGACTTTCCTAGTTGAACATAAGTATACCATGGGCCTAGTAGACAACACTCTTTTCACTAAGAAAAAGGGATCACATATAATCATAGTTCAAATATATGTGGATGACATCATATTCGGATCAACTTGTCAAGAGTTATGGGATAATTTCTCAAAAATCATGCATGACAAGTTTGAAATGAGTATGATGGGAGAACTAAACTTTTTCTTAGGACTCCAAATTAAACAATTAGAAGTTGGGATATTCTTCAACCAATCTAAGTACATCAAAGATATGCTTAAGAAATTTGGTCTTGAAGATTCCAAACCAATGAAAACACCCATGTCTTCCGAAACCAAACTCACTAAGGATGACGAAAGTGAATCTGTAGATAGCACTAAATATAGAGGAATGATTGGTAGTTTACTCTATCTCACGGCTAGTAGACCGTACATTATGTTTAGTGTTTGTTGATTCGATGGAATCAACACATATTTTTTATCAAGGATTTACAAAGGAAATATGTAAACCCGATTCGTTATCCCCAACGAAGGATTGAATGAAATTCGTGATTCGGTTCGTGATTGCGTGTGATGAATAGTGAAAATAAAGAGATTTTGGGTTTTTAAGCTAAAATATGTGAACATAAATTGAAAACAAATTAATAAATAGGAAAAACGATAATCTAAAGAAAGCATGATTAAAAACGTAAAGGAAAACTGAAAACGCGTTTATACTGGCAAAACCCGAGCCTAAACGTCAAAACGACGGAATTCTAATCCTGGAAATGTCAAAATAATTTTTCTAAGTTCTAATTAATAAAAGAAAATTTTGAAAAAAAGAATTATATTTTTCTGATTAATATTTAATTAAATACGAATTAAAAACTAAATTTAAAAGAAAAATGAATTAAAAATAATAATGGAAATTGAAAATTATGAAAAATTACAGGAAAGTACTTAATGATAATCTAATCATAGGAAAAATAAAATGGGGATAACTGCTTATGTGGATAAGCAGTTATTTAGCTAAAATGAGCAAATAAGCAAAACTAAAAAGAGAGGGGTTAAGGATTAAATTGTGCAAGTTATACCCAGAGAAAGACCCTAGGGCAGTTGGTGATTGTGTGTTGTGTTGGGGCTTGGGTAGGCTGAGGTCTCAGGTTCGAATCCTGCCTCAGCCTTTTTGCTAATCTATTTTTTTTTCTTTACAAACTTGATAAGCACATTAAGATAAGCATTTCTTATAACTATGACTTTTATTTATTGAAAAGCTACAAATAGCCCAGAAATAAGCCACAAGGGCTGATCAGTGGACTAAAAAATGGAAATAAGCTAAGGTTTTATTCTAATTGACTGATAAGCTATTAATAAGCTAAGAGGAAAATGAAATAAGTTGAGATAACTACAATAAGCTGAAATGAAACTAAATAAGCTACAAAAGCAAGCAATAAGCACAAAAATCACAAAATAAGCCAAGAGACCTACTGAGGTCTGCTGATATATGCAGTGAGCAGGGGAGAATGAGTACTTTTCAATCCATGAAAAAGTACTCCAAAGAAAATCTTGAAATTCTAGAAAAAATGGTAATAACTAGATAAGCTAGCCAACTAACTCTGTGCAAAATTTGAGCTTATAACAACTTAACATGAGTAAATTAAAAATCAAAAGGATGGGCTGCAAATTGGGAAAACCAAAAAATTAAGTCTGCTTATCTAATGTGGGCTGCTATTGGCTAAATTAGAACTAAGGGCATAAGGGATTTTGCCACTACTTAAAATAGACTATATGGACACAAAATATGGCAAAGATGAGGGCTTATAAGGCTATAGCTTATAGGATGCTTATAAGCTCAGTTCGTATCCTATAACTCACATCAACCACTAAAATTCTTACAAACCTTCAAATAAGCTTAACTCCTCCTACCAACAACTCAAATAAGTGAATTCAGACTAGATTAAAGTTTCAAAAAGAGCATATGAACAATGTTAACTCAGAATTGACCCATGAATAAGCTTATGCCAAACACCCCTTCAGTGGGCTGTTTTGGCTTTTTACTCTAGAATAGACCTTATTAAACTACATCTTGGAAAGGCAAATACTAATTAAGCTATATTAAGTCCTAAAAAGCAGAGTTTAACAGACAATAAGCATAAAATAAGCTATTTCTATTCTAAGCTATTTTTGGCATTTTTATGGTTTCTAAAGGCAATAATGAAAATGAGCATTGCACTAAGTATAAACTGACATTAGAGGAACCTAATAAGCTCAAATAAACAGAGAAAGGGCAAATAAGCAATAAAATAAGCTGATGAACAGTGATTAGGCTAAATTAAGCTAAATGATGGAAAACTTACAGGAACTCTTTGTATGATTGAATTAAGCTCAGATTAAGATCAAATAAGCTCAAATAAGCTATTTTGAGCTTATTTGAGCAATGCTGAATAAGTGCTTCTTGAAGTGCTTATTCAGCTTATTCCACCATAATTTGACATTAAAAGAAAAAGGAACAATGGGATTAAAATGATTCAGAATCTATTAATAACTTGAAAGGATTACAAGGGTTTAATTAATACAGTAAGTAACATTCATAAAACAGTAATAAGCTAATTTACACTACGAATTGGTCTAAAACAGGGACAACCCTCTCTTGGTGTCTTCATTCCCTTTAATAGCCATCCAAAAAGCTTCTATGACCACTCCTAATCAAATCCCACCATTGGTTTGGCTTGGATATCATCTCAGCCGTTGAATTGAGTTTTTGGCGAGAAAACTTAGCTAGTGGATTTCCATCTGGAATTGGCATCACGTGAAGCTGTACTAGCTATAGGAGGAGGGGGGGAAGGGTTGGAGTGTAGAAGGGATAAGAGGGGACATTTTTGTCTGGGGGGGACATGGTGGATTGTCAGGAAGGAGGGTGGTTTTGGTATTGGCGGGCAAGTGGTTTTGGGAAGGAAGGATTGAGTGGGTTTGACTTTTTTTGTTGACTGTTTTTTTAACTAAAAACGGGGATGGGTTTGATGGGTTTATGATTGGGCTTTATGTTTAGTAGGGCTGGGGTTGTAGGATTTAGGATAAGGGTTTGTTTTTGGGATTGGGTTTATTTGTTTAGGATTAGAATTTGTTATTGAAATAAAGTTTAAGGACCAATTTTTCCATTTCTGAAAATCCAGGGACCAAAATTGCCACTTTTGCAAAAATACTTCCAAGGGCCAATCTTGACATTTTGACATTCATGATGGTTGACTTTGACTTTTTGAGCATAAATGTGGTCCAAACTCGCAAATTCCTTTCCCGGCTTCGGCTTTTCATGATTTTCCAATCTTGTGCTCGGTTTTGTCCGTTTTTGCCCTGTTTTCAATCCTTTTGTACCTGAAAACAAAAACCAAGAATATTTGCAACAATAATTGATCTATTTGGGTGTTTTTGGTCATTTTTGTGTCTTATATGGGTATAAAATGATGAGTAAATAGGCACCCATCATTTGTCTATGTGCTCGCTTTCAAGAAGATCCTAAAATATCCCATCTTGAAGCCGTCAAACAAATATTTAGATACATTAAAGGCACTACACATTTAGGATTATGGTATCCCAAAGGAACAGGTGTCAAAACCATAGTGTATGCCAACTCAGACCATGCCGGTGACTATGTCGATAGAAAAAGTACAAGTGATATTTGTACTTTTGTTGGACATAGTCTCACCTCATAGTTTGCTAAGAAACAAACGGCCCTAGCAATATCAACAACTGAAGCCGAGTACATGTCAGCAGGAAAAGCTTGCCAACAAGCTCTCTGGATTAAACGAGCTCTCGTCGACTATGGAATTCAACTCAACGACGTTCCCATTCTTTGCGACAACAAAGGAGCTATCGACCTTAGCAAGAATACAGTTCAACACGCTAGAACCAAACATATAGAAATCCGTCAACACTTTCTTCGCAACAATGTTCAAAAAGGAAACATCTCAATCGAGAAAGTATCCTCAGAAGATAACATTGCCGATATTCTCACAAAACCTCTTAAGAGAGAACCCTTTAACCTTCTTAGACTTGGTTTAGGATTAATGGAACCAAATATGTAGTTAAAACCTTAGCTTAAACCTTAGTTTAACCAAACATGACAATAACAACCAACTGCCAAAATAGTTCCCACGGAACCAATCAATAACATGCATGGAACCCACTTTTTGGTTCCGCCAAATCCGTGGGTTCCTGAGATGGTTTTTAAATATATCAGACAAACACCGTCTTCTCACATTTCCCAAAAACATACAAGAAACATAAACTCGACCCATAGTACCTAATTCTCAGAATTTAGGTCATCCCATTCAACAAACTTGTGCTTTAATCCACACTATAAGTATCCTAACTATATTTACATTCCTGATCTGAGTCTAGGATCTCTATTTCTTGCACAAAATCAAAACTTGTGGTTTATGCATATTTTTTCAAAATCATGAAGCGTATTTGTTAAATTACATAACTAATCATGTTTTCCTTAGTTAGGAATTGCATGTCATAAGGCATTATCACAATTCACCAAAAACCCCATGTCAAATTCTTGCAAAAATCTTCTCACGATTAGGAAAAACAGTTTTTTCACATTGTTCATACAAATAAAAACGTTGTGTTTTAAATATCATTTGCATAATGTCTCTTGAATGCTAAAGGGAATACATAACTAATATGTATTTTCAGGTACATTCAATTGAGGCTACATTGAATTAGGAGCGTTTGGGTTATCTCTCGTTTTGTTACAAAATTTGCAAAACAAAATTTTCATGCATTAAAAGGAGTCGAGATAACTACACCTCCACATTGTCCCCATATAGGCACACACTAGAACTTTATATATGTATTCTCGTTAGTTTTAACTAAACTAAGTAATTTTCGTGTCTAGGATAACATCATGCCTCCCGCAACATGCTACGACCACAAAGACACCCTTAACTATCTACCTAAACACCATAAGACCAAGGTATTTCAACCGAGCAAGTTAAGATATTTAAGGCTTTAGAAAAGCGGTACGTTCACGAGGGTAGAACCATAGAACCCTCCTTTTTAAAAGGAACCAACATCCGACAACAATTAGCTACCATCAACTTTGATTGTCTTTTGGACATAGACGAACCTATTTGTCCTAGATTTGTGCTAGAATTCTATGCTAGTGTCGTTCTTAGTTCCAATGACTATGGACTCATCTCCATCAATTTCAAGGTCAACCAACACCAATTCAACATTCCCTTGAACCAATTCGGGGAAGTCTTAGGAATTTCGGGTGTAGGCACTTGTCTTTACACCGAAAAATGGTCATTGTCAAGCCTCGATTCCATTGTTGATCGTATGCCTCCATACGACACACCATTGACTCCCAAAGAGACTATCCGTGATCATCTCTTCCTCCCTTGGAACACACACACTAGGACCAACCGACAAGGTCATCAAGTAGATCGAGACCCATTTGACATGGAGCTAAACGAGCTTAGGCCCCAATTCAAGAAGTTGGAAGAAATTCTTCAGGAAAACATTTTATGCACCATAGGAAATAGGGATCATCTCAATGCTAGCCTTTGTTATATGATCTATTGTGTGTCAACCTATCAACCCTTCAACCTAGCTTATTATGTCGCCAAGAGAATGGCAGACATTCCGGTGTTAGGAACCACTACCATGCCATACGGGATGCTACTCACCCATCTCTATAGAGCATTTACACCCATTCCTCCTAACGCTAGAGGTTTCCTCCCAGACTACTCTCTCATTCCCCATACTTTTGTACCCCTAAGTGACAAGAGATTAGCTGTGTCAAAAGGAAAACGCGCTCATCCTCTAACCTCATCATCATCATCATCATCCGTAAGTGAGGATGATGGTCTGCCTAATTCTAGGATACCTCCTCCGGAATATTTAAGCCAACTTCCACCTATTGAGCACCAATCTGAGGAATTCAAACAAACAAGAGGAATGATGAAGAACATCGGGCGTTGGTTGATGAAGATAAACAAGAAGTTAGATAAGCAGTGAGAGAATTGGGAGTGTTTGGTACAAACAATTTGAAACAATGATGTGTTGAATTGTTGTATTTTTAGGATATTATCTTGTTGTTAAACATCTATGTTAACTAACTTGACTATGCAGGACGATAACACTTTAATGTTATCAATTTTCCGTGTTTAAGCCACTGTTTGGCTTAACTTCCATATATGGTAAGTTCAAAATCGTCCGTTTGATCTATATGTTAACATGTGTTAGAACCTATGTTTTTGTCATTAATCAATCACAACTAATTAATTACATATGTTTTAGGATAATTTACGGGATTTGAACGGGTTTAGGACCTTTAGAAATCCGCTCTGTAAATGTTTTTCGATTGGCGAATATGGCGGAACCAAATTTATAGTTCCGTCTGTTGAAATTTTTGGCTCCGCCTAAAATAAACTAACGGATTCCGCGGAACCAAAAATATGGGTCCGCCTTTTTATCATTTGGCTCCGCGGACCAACAGTAACTTTTTTAAATTTCCCGTCTAATCCCGCACTTTAGATCATTGATTCTAGTTCTTAGGATTACTTTACTGATACTTTATCACATTAGGATCATCTTAGCAACATTAGACCAATAGGAACAAAATTTCCCAACAAAATTTAAAAATTCAAATTTCCACTCAAGTTACCTTTCTGTAACAAGCAAGGAACCCTCAAATTGGTTCCTCGCAATCCGTGAATCAATCACATCACTAGATTTTCCACTCACCCTTTGCATTTACTGTATACCTTCATACTCTCACTCAATTCCATCTCCATGGATTGACTTAGATGATGTGACTAACTTATTTTCTTCTTCCAAATCATTAGGAACCAACATTTTTCTATGGATCAACGTCACATCCAAACAGAACCTTCCATAAACTTTACTGCCTATAAATTAGAAGCTTTAGGATGATCACAATTCACACCTTCACCATCATTTCTAATAGAAATTTCTGCATATATCACCATCACTTCTCTTCTCAACAATGCCTAAGTCAAACAACTCATCCACAAGCAGACCACACATAAGGACAGCTCGAATGAATGTCAGACCTTGTTGATTCGTGAATCTAATTTCTTCATCAGAAGAATCTTCACCCTTGAACATTTCATCACCTATAGCTAATGAAAACTTCCTCACATTATCAACTCCAACACTACCTCATATCATCATCAACACTCCACTACCCACCATAACTCCAGTGGCTACCACACCACCACCCCGCTCCATCTCAACCAACTAGATCACCATCACCTCAACATTTACCCAACCTTCAACCCATTGAGTTGTTTGAAACTCCACCAACATCACCTCACCCATATTTAGAAACTTTGGAAGACCTTCCACCTAGGTCCATAAATCCACCACCATTGCCTTTTGAGGCCCAAGAACCACTCCTCTTCCATCCCATCTATAGGGATATTCACGGTCCACTTTACCGTGATCAAGCACCACCACAACCGCAACCTCAACCTCTTTCACCAACATCCACCCTTAATGCCATTGATGAGGGAATGTGGATAAACCAACCGCAAACCCAAGGCGAGATCAATGAGGAACTAAACCGCCTCTACGCCTTCTCCAACATGGTGGATTCCCACCTAGATGAAGCTATCGATTTACAATCCACTCTACTAGCTTCCATCATGTCTCCCACCTACATTCCACCACCTCCACCATCAAACAAACAACCAATACCACCACTACCAACTAATGAACCAAACCTTCCTCCAAACTTCCCTATACATGGATGTTCCATGTGTGAGAGGACCGCCCACTTAACTCAATGAACCAACATTTTGGTTCACGAGTTACAAAATGAAATGCAGTTCATTTTGAACCACATCCTAGAGCGCTTTAATGCTCTATTACATCCTCCACAATAGACACTAGGAGTTTCTCTATTGTTTTTCTTTTATAGGACTTTTTAGGACTCCTATTTTCAGGTCATTTTCTTTTTTATTTTGTAACAACTTAATTTGTGACTTTGGTCACAAATAATTTTCAATTGAAGGATGTTGTGTTAATGCTTGTGTGTGATCACTTATTTTGCATTATTTTGGTTGGGTTGAATTACTAACATTTGCATTATTAGATGGTTGGTTTGAACTATTAGCTTGGTTTGAACAATTATACTTGACTTTTGTTGGTCAAACGGGTTGAACTACAATTCTTGGTTGAACCTTTTCTCATGCATCATATTACTTGGTTGGATAATCTACAATTAACCTTTGTTTTGTAGCATTTCTCATCCTTGCATCATATACATTGGTACCCTAGCAACGGGGAGTATTGATCAAGGGGGAGCTAATTATGCACTAACCTTTGTTTTGTAGATTTCTCATTTCATGCATCATAAACTTGGCACTCCAATTAGGGGGAGTATTGTCCAAGGGGGAGCTATTAAGCACTTAAAATCCATGCATCATACTTGGTACTCCAAATTAGGGGGAGTAATCACCAAGGGCCATTCATCGCGTTCCGCTATGCATTTCCTCTTTTTCTTTCGACAAAAAGGGGGAGATTAGATTAAACTCATACATCATACAATTCATACATGTTTTATGCCAAAATTGAATTCAAAACTTGAATAAAACTAGTTTAATCTATATTTTTAAAAGACTTGCACTTTATTTATTTCATTGCTTAAAAATAAACTTTATGTTTTGTCATCAACAAAATGAGGGACATTGTTAATACAAATATCATCCTAAAAACATTATTTATATTTTACGATCTTTGCTAAATTTTGTTAATGACAATTATAAACTTTATCTTTAGCAAAACATAAATATAAGCTAAATTCTTTTATATTTATAGTAATAAGCTTTTAAAACTCATCATAACATGCTGCATTCATCACTAGTATATACATATAACATACATATATACATTTACATGTTTACATTTTTATTCTAAAAATAGAAATATGTACATGACATCATTGCATACATCATTTGGATATCTTTAGGATATCTTGAAGATTTAGAGAATATCATGAAAAGATCTTCAAGCAAAGAATTGGATTTGGTAATATCTTGGCAAGGTTTGGAAAGATTTTGAAAGATATGCTGTCAGGTTCTGGCGGAACCAAAACCTATAAGGGACGGAACCCTTGATTTGGTTCCGCCCAATCCGTGGCCTGTTTTGGCATTTTGCCTATAAATAGCAGGCCACTCATTCTTGTTTACTCATCACTCATAAGCATAAACATTAGCAAACATTCTTTCATTACTAACCCATTCATATTTCATTCTTAGTGATCTTTCTTTTGTAGCAAAAAGATCAAAGCATCACAAGCTTCAACATACCATTGCAAGACTTGTTAGAGTAGTTACTGTGTGATTTAGTTGCACTTCACACATCATTGTTTTACCAAAAATTCAGTTGTGATCGGTTAGTATTTTAGTCCTTAAAATACGTAGAGTGTTGGGAGTGGTTGTGCCCTTGTAAAAGAACTCGGTATCTAGCTTTGTACCGGAAAAAGTGTAAGCGACGTTAGTTTGGTTCTACCTCAAACTAGAACTCGGTATTTAGCTTTGTACCGGAAAAAGTGTAAGCGACGTGTATAAAGGTTTTCTCCACCGAGAAGGGAGCTTGTTTCTTAGTGAAGAAAAACTCTCGAGTTAGAGGCTCGATGAGTGGAATAGGGCAAGGAAGAGTGTCCTTGTAGACCGAACCACTATAAACATCCGTGTTGTGGTTTGATTATTTCTTTCCTTACTTGCTTTATTTATATTGTTTTATTGTTTACATTAAGTTGAAATCACGTCAAGTATCCAAAGCGAATTAATTTTAAAACGGTAAAAACTATTCAAGCCCCCCCCCCCCCCTTCTAGTTTTCCACAATATCAATACCCAAATTATGCATAATTAATTTGTAATTGAAGATAAACATGTACATATAATATATATTTATATTTTATATTTAGTATCCAAACATATATGTTCCAAAAAAGTATTCGACAATGCAGTCTATAAATAAAGGTATATTGAATGTAAATCATTAAACTAAAACATAATATTCAGCGAATCAACAAACACGAACGATGTTGACACCGAAATCAACGAATGATAAGTTCAACAAAGATGTAACAGTAATCACTATATCAGACGATAAAGAGGTATGATATGTGTTTTAATTGAGACTAATTTGATCATAATTGTATTAATCTATGTACATGTTATATTAACTTGGTACTTTTCAATGTCAAAATGTAACAACTGAGAAATTTCAAGTCATTACTTTTACTAATTTTATTTACTTATTGTGGTATTTTAAGTAAATTGGCTTTTGCCGGGAATGTCGCCCGCGTACGTCGTGACACGTACATTGAAATTCGTAAATTGACTCAGGCTATGCCCAGTTTACCCGTTAATATGATTTATATTCCCCCACGTACTTGTTTTCATATGGAATAATGTAATTTTCCATTTCTACGCGAAGTGTGCACATTTTACGTTTTACGCGTTTTCAGCTCGCGGTTTAGGCTTTAAAGACGTTATAACACTCCGAAAGGCTCGGGAAATTTGTGAAACATCAATTTAGGTCATTTTAAGTTAAATGTGATATTTTTATGGAAATATTATCCTTGTGACATTTATTTTTACAAACTATGCATAAAAGTACTTGATTTAGCGATTTTCGCGTTTTTAGCTATTCATGAGCCATGTTTAGGATTTCTATCCGTTTTCTTGTCATTATTGGTTTAATATTCCACCATATGCTCCTAGTATTCAAAAAAAAATTATATATTTCACATTTTCTGTCTCGTTTCACGATTTTGTCAAATTTTGGTAACAACTCGCGTTTTGAGCCTGCGTTTTTGATTTTTAGTTTCGTTTTAACACTCCGGAAAACCCAAGGCTCCCATGAAATATTAAAATTATCCATTTTAACACTTCATACCAATTTCATAATGTTTTGATAACACTTTTCTAAAATTCACATTTTCAGTTCACCCGGTACTGCGTAATTCGCGTTTTTAAGACCGTACGCTTGATTTAAACCCCACAAACACACTAATGCTTCAAATATTAATACAATAAGAATAAAAGTCAGATTATTTCTTGCCTTGGGACCACAAAACCGTCCATGCCCTCCCCTCCCATGCTCATTATATCTTTTCTTCATTTCAAGAAATACTCATCACTTTATTTGCATGCAAACTTCTAACTCTCTCTCTAAGAAATCATCCAACTTCAAAAGTCCCTCTCCTTGCCCCTCTTGCTGCTGTACCATCAACACCAAAACCACCTTCATCATCATCTTTTCTTGCATCAAATCTTGTGCTAACTAGTTACCCTTTCATCCTTGTAAGTTTCTTTAATTTACTTCACCTCATTTCCTTTGTTTTCTTATATTTATTAGGGATTTTTAGAGGCTAAGCAAACATCTATTGCATGTGTCATTTTAGTTGATTAGAGTCAAGATCTTATGGGAAATAGGTGGTTTGATAATTGGTTAGTGTTGATAGGTAAAAGTTATGCAAGAGATTAATGGATCTTATTGAATTTTTGGCTAGTTATGGATGTTTATCTTGGATGTTTGTTACTAAAAACTGAAGTTAAAACTAAAGATAATCTTTCATCTCCTGGAAATAGTGATTTATGGGATGAATAAAAGAGTAGGAATCATTGGTCTTGAGCATGCATGTGTATTAGAGGTAATAAATTTACAAAAGTAACCATTTTGATTGGTCAATAGTCTGTTCCAGAATTGATGCTCCAAGATCCATCCACCATTTTGTCCTAAGAAGGTTTTATGAAAAACTAAAAATATTGGGAGATATCTACAAGTATTAAGATCATTTCCCTGAAAACCTTACCTCTTAATTCGTCCTGGAAATTTTTATAGAAAATCCACACTAAAACTAGTCCAGGAATGCATGTCAGATTTGATAGGCTATTTACTCTAAACTTTTGCAAAGAACATTAGGTTGGTGTAAACACGAAAGTTGTAGCCAAGACCTGTAGAAAACTTTTCCCATAGACCATGTGTCCATTAGACCTGTAGATAAGAAGATACACCCTTTTTTCTAAACCCATTTGGATGCTGAGTATAACTATTTAGAGACTTAGGGGTAAATTGGTAATTTAACCCATGTTCTGGGGTTCTCAGTTATGTAAGGCATTGATTTTCATATAGTACAGAGTCATACCTTTCTAAGCATATAAAGTTCATAATTTTAGCCTTCACGGTTTAGAAATGGCGACCCGAATAGTGCGGCAATTTTATAAAATTTCCATCAGCTTTACATTTTTAAACCATACAAGCTTTTATAAACGCCTTTCGACCCATGTCTTGCTATATGAATTTTAAATAAATGACCATATGATATTTTGAGTTCAAGTACTGAGTAAAGTCATAAAAATAAAGTATTATACCTAAATCCCCGAGCCTAAGTCGTGTTATATTTTATTTAGGTCACTTGTGATCTTGCGGTTTTCTCGACGTGCACACTTCTCCGATTTTCGTTGCTACTTCATTATTGGTGAGTTCATAGCCCCTATTTTACCTTAATTGTTTTACAAACTTCGTGGGGGAGATACATGCTATAAATAATTATGATCACAATGCTTTGAAAACTGTATGCTATCCTGACATTGTTATTGCCTAAGTTTCCCAAAGCCTGAAAGTCCCTTCTTTATCGTGAACCGTTAATCACTTGCGAGTGAACGCGAATGCCGTGAATAGATCTATTGGGAATGACTTTCCCCATTTTGGACCGCTGCCCTGCATGGGCAACCATATGCACTGTATTTGAGGTTGCTAGGTAATTAGGCTATTACCTCTTGTTGAAGGGCAAATTTATATTCCGCTAGAATATCTGACCAAGTTAATGTTCGGGGTCACGAGCTTAGTGCAATAATAACCTTACTAGACTTTGCATTTGTTGCTTAGTCGTTTTTATAAACTGGATTATATTGTGATCAACTGCTTATTACTAAAACTCTATGGATTCACTCAACCTTTGTGTTGACGTTTTAGCATGTTTTATCTCAGGTTTAAAGGCATGAAGGTCTTGGATGGAGTCGCACGGATATATTTTGAGGACTCGGCATATTTTCACATTTGAAGAGTCTATATTTTAAAGATTTATGTTATGTTTGAAACATTTGCAATCTTTTGAAAACATTGTGTTTTATGAAAACTGTTGGGACCTTTGCAAACTCTGAGAATTTAATGTATCAAATGTGAAACACTTTTAAAATGTCTCTTTTCAAGGGTCGTTTTCCATGACTTGTACTTTGTGCTAGGAAGTAATACCCCAGTGATCTATCTTCCGCTGCTATAATTTTGGGGGTGTTACAGATTGGCATCAGAGCTACAGTTATAGAGAACTGGGTCGTTTTCAAAACCTAAACTATAACTATTTTTCACTAAAGAGTCTCTCATTGCCGTATCCGATATCCGTGCGCGTATGCCACCAGACTGCCTATGTTGTTATACATATGTCATCACTAATGGTATTATATAAAGTATGCTTATATACACTCTTATTTATATAAAGGATAATTATATAAATACTCGAACATTTATGCTCATTCTTGGAGCACCGCTATTCTATCGACTTACATGCTATTTATATACACACTTGGTGTACTTTTCGATCACTATGCTTATTTATAGCATCACTATTATTTATATAAAGGTTAATTATATAAATGTTTGACTGATTTTGACCTCTTACTCTTATTTCGGAGCTTGAGCTCAAACCTTGTTTTCTCCGATTACGCATCTATACTTACATTTTAATGGTCTCTTATATTTTCTCAAACATCGTGAGTAATACCATAATTCGCTAAAACTTTTTCATGACCTTTCATAACATCGTCTTATGCAAACCCGTTGTAGTCTATCGATTTCCCTCGGCTATCTTACTATCCGCCTTCGAAGACGAGTTGGAACATTGGTCTCATACTTCTTGAACACCTACATCGCCTCGTAAACCATCGCCTAAAGATACGCTGGTTGATTAGAGCATGAATTTAACGTGACGCCTTGGAACGCCCTACTTTTGGAACACGACTTTTAATGTCTCATTCTTTTTCACTCCTTGCATTTTGAAGAATCGCGCCGCTAAGAAGGTAACACCGAAGCTTGATGACAATGTTTACCTTAACTTAATGCTATCTTTCAATTCCGAGGACATAATTTGGAAACTTTTCGACCACCATTCTGACACCCACTTCACCAACTTATATACTAACGTCTAATAGTGAGACAAAGCTATTCGAGGACGGGAATATGAAGTCTGAAACCAAACCAGAAGATCACCCACCCGAAGAAGAGGAGGAGAACCACTACTACACCTACTCCTCCCACTTGACCAGAGTCTATCACCAGAGATCCCATGTACCATAGCATCCCATCGTTGGTGACACACATTGTAACACCCCAACCCGACAAGGGTAGAAGTATCACATTAATGGCTTCATATCAGATCAAACATAGCATACAATCAAAAGTAATACAATGGTTCTCAAAGGTTACAAATGAAATCTTGCAATACAAAGGGTTACAAAGGAAAATAAAAGCCGTCTATAAAATCCATAAGTACATCTCTTCTAATAGCTTCTACTCAAAGTCTTCTAAGTCCAAAGTCTCTTCACTCTTACCCAGCTTCCAACTAAAACCTGCCGCGGGAAAAGAAACGCGGCTGAGCTACTAGAGCTCAGTGAACAGATATAACGTAACAAGCAGTAGTATAATGAATAAATAACATGGGTAAATGAGAATGGAAGTATGAATACATGGTAAGAATACATGGTATCATAAGGGAAGGAAAAAGGTGCATGGTAAAGAAAGGTCAGTAATCCACTACGAGCCCATAACATGAAATCATAAGCATAATCATAATCATAAACATGTAGAGGGGAGACCTCTTAGTATCCTGTAAATATGAGGGGTGTCCTCATCATGGGTATCTTGTAAATATGAGGGGTGTCCTCATCATGGGTATCTTGTAAATATGAGGGGTGTCCTCAATCATGGGTTGGAGTAGCTAGCTCCCAGAGTGTGAAAGACGTGTATCGCACACACCATCAGTCACCATGAATAACATAACATAACATGAACATGAACAAATCTAGGATGCATCCATACGCCCCCCGGTGGCCATAATCTGCCTCTACATAAACATGAATCATAAACATAAACGTGCAGGGACGGGACAGGTCATCACTCTCCTGCCCTAGAGTCATGCCATCGGTGCATCGACTGACATGGACATGAAACCCTCATGCCTAGTGAGTGGCTCGTAGTATCAAACTGAGGGTCAAGGTCAAGTATCGTGAATCATGTATTTAGTTTACTTGCATAGGTCAATGTCTTGTTTCATAAGTTCATAATCATAGGTTCATAATCATGGTTCATAATCATGGTTCATAAGCAAGGTTCATAAGCAAAGGTTCATAAGCAAAGGTTCATAAGCAAAGGTTCATGGTCAAGGGTTCATAATTAAAGGTTCATGAATGAAAGGTTCATAATCATAAAAGGTTCAATATCATGATGGTTCAAAAGATCGGAGTTCATGAATGAAGGGAACATAGCAATGGTATAGGGAACCCTAATACGAATCATAATCAGAGAATGAAGGCCTCTTATCAAAGAAGCAGAATATCTGTACCTTATTGCTTGACAAAGGAAATCACAAAATAAGATGATAATGAGCACAGGTCACTCCCTCTTCACACCTAGAGGAGTAAAGACATGATTACTAAAGATCCCATTTCCATATTAAGTAACTTTCTATTTTTAGCAGGTTTCCATTTTTAGAAAGTTTCCTTATTTAGCAGGTTACTATAATTAGTAAGATTAAGTATCATGATTTAGTTAAGTCATTAATTTAATATCATTATGGAATTAGGGTTGGTTTTAGCAAGTTATAAAAGTTTAGGGTTAAATATAACAAGTTTACATAGTTTAGGGTTTTAAATTGTAAATATATCAAATTAAGGTCTAGAATGAAAATATCATAAATTACTTATTTAAATACCCCATTTATTCAGAATTACCTCTTTAGCCCATTAAGTTCCATATTTTACACTTTAAACCCTTTATTTATAAAAGTTACAAAATAAACCTTAAAGTTACATAATTTACAATTTAACCCATATAATATTCTTAATTACACCACTAGCCCTTATATTAATTTAATTACAGAATATACCCTTAAATTTCATGTATGATACGGTTTAACCCATTAGTTTCATATATTTACAATTTTAGTCCCTATAATTATAAAAACATATATATTAATTCATAAATTCCCAATAATTACATATTAGCCCCCATAATTATCCAAACTTACACCGAACCATCTTAACATTATAATTTACTCAAAATGACCTCAAGTTTCCAGTATTTACATTTTTAGTCCCTTGATTTAATTAAATTGCAATTCGAATTACTAATTATATATAATTACCCATTTAACCTTTTAAATGCAAAAATTACATATAGACCCCTCATTTAACATTTTATACGAATTATACCTTGTTCAAATAACTTACAAAAATTATCCCTTGAGTTTTTAGAATTACAAAACACCCCTTAGATTTCATTATTCAAATCGATACACATATAATTAACAAAATCAAAACCCTAACTTCACCAATCATTTCATCATTATTACCACATCATTTAAACACATCAATTTTCCAGATTTAATCATAAAGTACCTAGGTCGAAATGTTTTTAGGGTTTTCCATAATTTTCCCTTTTATTTCTATTTAGCCGATTTAAAGAAATTTCCACAATAATACTTTTAGGTCTCCACAATTCAAAGTAACATTTTTCTAGTGTTATATGATGATCATAGATGCCATGAAAAATAATAACATGATTCAGAAAATTCGCATGCATGCCTTTTGATTTTATATTCGATTCTAGGGTTTATTTCACAATATTTTCCATACGATTTATCCATGATGCATGGGTTGTTTTTATCATTTTTCCCAGGTTGTATTCGACCTAAAGATCATAAGAAAAATGGCCAACGAATTTTAGAGGTGTCGCAGAATTAATTTATGAATTACCTTGATTACTAGCGCACGAAAGGAAAGTAACTCCCCAAAAATAGAGATCGACCAAACAAGGCTTCACCACTATTTTTCCTAGGTTGAACATGATATAAGGAGCATGAGAAAATTGAGAAACGAATTTTTAAAGGGTCGAATGATTTTATACAAATTGTTACCTTTCGTATGGATAAAATGGAAGAAATTCGACAAGGCTTGATCTAGGCTCCTACAATTCGAATGGCCAATTTTCCAAGCTTCTTTGCAATGTGTTGGACTCCAGAAAAATGCTCCTTGGCCTTAGAAAATTCGGAATGAATTTTAGAGAGGTTTGTGAATTTTCGGCTAGGGTTTTTAGTTTTAAAAAGGAGAGTAAATCACATATTGATATAGGGATGATTTGTGCCGAGTCAAAGGGGGGTAATGGGCCAAGAATTCGAAATTTTATCTTAGGGGATTAATTGCATTGATTAACTAATTTTAATGCCTTTAATTTTCCTTTAATTACCTTTTATTAAATCATAACTTTTGAAATTAAATTCTATTTGGCGCCCAAGGGCATTTTGGTAATTTTATGACTTGTATAAATGTTAAATGGAGTTGTTAAAAATATTTGGGATCATAACTTGTTCATTGTTAGAAGTTTGGAATTTATTTGGTGCTTTACCAATGTTTTATTTAGATTTTAAATTTCTAGGGGCAATTTGGTCATTTTACATGTTATAGAATTTCAGGTATTACAACTTCTTCCCCTCTAACAGAAAAAATTCGTCCTCGAAATTTGAAGTCGCCAAGTTAAACGAAGTCGTAGCAAGTCGCGAAAGATTGTCACGAACATTTTCACGCCCGGGGAGGTTCTTTCAAAAGGATCGCTTATAAGGAAATATGAACATGATTTTAGATCAAATTAACTGTATCAACAGTAGAGAGCTCTTCAGGAGTTCAAGATTCATAATTGAGGTAAACAGAATTCAAAACGATAGTTCAAACTTATCCAGATTTCTAACGAACGAAGGCAGCGTATATGAACAGGTAGGATGAACCTAAAGTCTCGCCAATCGCGGATATTCCAACGGAGATCAAGTTCTAAACTTATTAGGTACTTCCCAAGACATCCTATGGCCACAATGAGGGCACGTTATATGGTGTAAGTATTATCACGTTAATAATACCAGTACCACATAATTATGCCTTCATGATGATCATACTTTATCTCAAGTCGTAAACAAAGCCACCTATCTTAATCCACCTAGTACTTCTATAGTTTCAGAGGTCAACAAAATCGATGTCATAGTCAAGAGGGAAAACAACTACTTGCAAGAGTATCGGAATCCCAGATTGCCTATCAGATTAAGGTATGCCGTCCACAAGCGTCAGATCTTCTCCAATTCATCAAAGCCATCATTCGACGTACGAATAGACACGGAACTGAAATGCTTCTAAGGAGCTTAAATCATCAGAGGATCTTAAATTTGAGAATACTCGGAGGTGAAACAAAATTGTGAACTTGCGTCTGGTTCGTCAAGCCTCCTGCTGTTCTTCTTGGAGTAATGTGAATTTCTGGCACGATCTTCAAATCCTTCATCCTCCAGTCGGCCTCCACTCTCAATTCATCTTAGTACAACCAAGGTGAATAGGGAAGTTAGACTGCGTGTCTTCATCAGCTCCAGGTTCGCCATCTTGAGTAGATTTCTTCTTCCGCATCGCCAACACTTCCGCCTTGTCAGGGATACCTTCACTCTTCAGGGTAGCCGCCGTTGTTGTTAACATTTCGAGTGCTCAATCAACCAATCCCTTATCAGAATGGAATCGAAGTTGACCATCCAAGAAAGACGGATCAACCAGGCAAATTTTATCATTCAAAAGTGAGAGGGAAACATTCTTATATGCATGGTTAAACATCACAAGACTTTTCATAGGGATAGAGAGGGGTAAGACGGAATCAAATAGCGTCAGAAGATTCATAGGTGCTTATCAAAAGCAAGAGACAAACAACATAATGTATCGAGTACGTCATCGCCATGGAGATTCTCAGATTTGCCCGAAGAGGCATCAACATGATAAACAAAGGATCCGAGGTCAGAGTCGGAGTCTAGAGATAAGGATCAAATAGTGTCATGCAATTATTATACAGTTCTCAAAGACATAAATCTTGTAGGCATAAACTTTCAATCTCCAAGAGGGATTCAACAGGCTTAAACCAAAAGTAAGGCACGAATCAGAGTATTGCGGAAACAAAGATACTTAAACAAATGCCTTATAGTCTACCCATTCCTCACCGGTCAGAACTTAAGCTCCTATAGGGAAATCCTAGAGCAATTCTTACAGGTCATCTTATGAGCGCCTACAGTGGAAACTTAGTGGTCCAAACTTACACAGGTCAAGGGTAAATGTATTACGAAATCGCAGCCTGTCTCTCTGATACCATAATTTGTAACACCCCAACCCGACAAGGGTAGAAGTATCACATTAATGGCTTCATATCAGATCAACCATAGCATACAATCAAAAGTAATACAACGGTTCTCAAAGGTTACAAATGAAATCTTGCAATACAAAGGGTTAAAAAGGAAAATAAAAGCTGCCTATCAAATCCATAAGTACATCTCTTCTAATGGCTTCTACTCAAAGTCTTCTAAGTCCAAAGTCTCTTCACTCTTACCCAGCTTCCAACTAAAACCTGCCGCGGGAAAAGAAACGCGGCTGAGCTACTAGAGCTCAGTGAACAGATATAACGTAACAAGCAGTAGTATAATGAATAAATAACATGGGTAAATGAGAATGGAAGTATGAATACATGGTAAGAATACATGGTATCATAAGGGAAGGAAAAAGGTGCATGGTAAAGAAATGTCAGTAATCCACTACGAGCCCATAACATGAAATCATAATCATAATCATAGCCGTAAACATGTAGAGGGGAGACCTCTTAGTATCCTGTAAATATGAGGGGTGTCCTCATCATGGGTATCTTGTAAATATGAGGGGTGTCCTCATCATGGGTATCTTGTAAATATGAGGGGTGTCCTCAATCATGGGTTGGAGTAGCTAGCTCCCAGAGTGTGAAAGACGTGTATCGCACACACCATCAGTCACCATGAATAACATAACATAACATGAACATGAACAAATCTAGGATGCATCCATACGCCCCCGGTGGCCATAATCTGCCTCTACATAAACATGAATCATAAACATAAACGTGCAGGGACGGGACAGGTCATCACTCTCCTGCCCTAGAGTCATGCCATCGGTGCATCGACTGACATGGACATGAAACCCTCATGCCTAGTGAGTGGCTCGTAGTATCAAACTGAGGGTCAAGGTCAAGTATCGTGAATCATGTATTTAGTTTACTTGCATAGGTCAATGTCTTGTTTCATAAGTTCATAATCATAGGTTCATAATCATGGTTCATAATCATGGTTCATAAGCAAGGTTCATAAGCAAAGGTTCATAAGCAAAGGTTCATAAGCAAAGGTTCATGGTCAAGGGTTCATAATTAAAGGTTCATGAATGAAAGGTTCATAATCATAAAAGGTTCAATATCATGATGGTTCAAAAGATCGGAGTTCATGAATGAAGGGAACATAGCAATGGTATAGGAACCCTAATACGAATCATAATCAGAGAATGAAGGCCTCTTATCAAAGAAGCAGAATATCTGTACCTTATTGCTTGACAAAGGAAATCACACAATAAGATGATAATGAGCACAGGTCACTCCCTCTTCACACCTAGAGGAGTAAAGACATGATTACTAAAGATCCCATTTCCATATTAAGTAACTTTCTATTTTTAGCAGGTTTCCATTTTTAGAAAGTTTCCTTATTTAGCAGGTTACTATAATTAGTAAGATTAAGTATCATGATTTAGTTAAGTCATTAATTTAATATCATTATGGAATTAGGGTTGGTTTTAGCAAGTTATAAAAGTTTAGGGTTAAATATAACAAGTTTACATAGTTTAGGGTTTTAAATTGTAAATATATCAAATTAAGGTCTAGAATGAAAATATCATAAGTTACTTATTTAAATACCCCATTTATTCAGAATTACCTCTTTAGCCCATTAAGTTCCATATTTTACACTTTAAACCCTTTATTTATAAAAGTTACAAAATAAACCTTAAAGTTACATAATTTACAATTTAACCCATATAATATTCTTAATTACACCACTAGCCCTTATATTAATTTAATTACAGAATATACCCTTAAATTTCATGTATGATACCGTTTAACCCATTAGTTTCATATATTTACAATTTTAGTCCCTATAATTATAAAACATATATATTAATTCATAAATTCCCAATAATTACATATTAGCCCCCATAATTATCCAAACTTACACCGAACTATCTTAACATTATAATTTACTCAAAATGACCTCAAGTTTCCAGTATTTACATTTTTAGTCCCTTGATTTAATTAAATTGCAATTCGAATTACTAATTATATATAATTACCCATTTAACCTTTTAAATGCAAAAATTACATATAGACCCCTCATTTAACATTTTATACGAATTATACCTTGTTCAAATAACTTACAAAAATTATCCCTTGAGTTTTTAGAATTACAAAACACCCCTTAGATTTAATTATTCAAATCGATACACATATAATTAACAAAATCAAAACCCTAACTTCACCAATCATTTCATCATCATTACCACATCATTTAAACACATCAATTTTCCAGATTTAATCATAAAGTACCTAGGTCGAAATGTTTTTAGGGTTTTCCATAATTTTCCCTTTTATTTCTATTTAGCCGATTTAAAGAAATTTCCACAATAATACTTTTAGGTCTCCACAATTCAAAGTAACATTTTTATAGTGTTATATGATGATCATAGATGCCATGAAAAATAATAACATGATTCAGAAAATTCGCATGCATGCCTTTTGATTTTATATTCGATTCTAGGGTTTATTTCACAATATTTTCCATATGATTTATCCATGATGCATGGGTTGTTTTTATCATTTTTCCCAGGTTTTATTCGACCTAAAGATCATAAGAAAAATGGCCAACGAATTTTAGAGGTGTCGCAGAATTAATTTATGAATTACCTTGATTACTAGCGCACGAAAGGAAAGTAACTCCCCAAAAATAGAGATCGACCAAACAAGGCTTCACCACTATTTTTCCTAGGTTGAACATGATATAAGGAGCATGAGAAAATTGAGAAACGAATTTTTAAAGGGTCGAATGATTTTATACAAATTGTTACCTTTCGTATGGATAAAATGGAAGAAATTCGACAAGGCTTGATCTAGGCTCCTACAATTCGAATGGCCAATTTTCCAAGCTTCTTTGCAATGTGTTGGACTCCAGAAAAATGCTCCTTGGCCTTAGAAAATTTGGAATGAATTTTAGAGAGGTTTGTGAATTTTCGGCTAGGGTTTTTAGTTTTAAAAAGGAGAGTAAATCACATATTGATATAGGGATGATTTGTGCCGAGTCAAAAGGGGGGTAATGGGCCAAGAATTCGAAATTTTAGCTTAGGGGATTAATTGCATTGATTAACTAATTTTAATGCCTTTAATTTTCCTTTAATTACCTTTTATTAAATCATAACTTTTGAAATTAAATTCTATTTGGCGCCCAAGGGCATTTTGGTAATTTTATGACTTGTATAAATGTTAAATGGAGTTGTTAAAAATATTTGGGATCATAACTTGTTCATTGTTAGAAGTTTGGAATTTATTTGGTGCTTTACCAATGTTTTATTTAGATTTTAAATTTCCAGGGGCAATTTGGTCATTTTACATGTTATAGAATTTCAGGTATTACACACATGCCACATCATGAGAGATATTACACGTCAGCAGAAACGAGCTGTAATTGCCAGCCTACAGTCTCGTTGGAGCAGAGTAAAGCTTGAGGAGCCAAGTGCGGACCTTACTTAATCAACATTCGTGATATTTATTGTTTTTACCATTTACTATTTGTTCTCATTTAACCCCAAACAACTTTCGTGATACTCAATGCCTCTCTCATTTTATGTTGTTCCTATTTAAAATGCATGTTTTCAACGTAATGCTTCTCTCATTTATTGTTGATACCCATTCATTCTCAATTGCAATCACAATGCTTATGTCTTTGTCACTTATTGCGTTTCTCATTAATTGTTACCCTCAGCTAGCATTCGTGCTGCTTTTTGTATTTCTTATTTATTGATCGTTCTCATTTCTTCTCCTCATTTAGCATTCGAGATGCACATTGTCTTTCTAAATTATTGATTTTCCGAGTTATTCTTATATAACATTCGTGATATTTATGGATTTCATCATTTACCATTTGTTCTCTTCCATGACATTTATCGTCTTTCTCCTTTACTATTTCCGTTCACATTTATTGTCTATCTCATTTGTTCTCATCTAAGGTATCGTTACGCTTATTGCTTTCTTAATTCTTGTCTATTTCACTTACCGCACTTTCAACAATCGTGTGTTTATTATCCTTCTCAGTTATGGATTTTCCTCATTCATTCTCATTTGACATTCGTAATGAATATTGTCTGTCTCGTTTATTATTGAACCTCATTTGGAATTCTATCTTTCAGTATTGACCTCTTTTATTATTGGTTTGATTCGTTGGTTGTCTCGATTAATTGATTATTTGTGTTAATATTCTATATCTCTTCGCTTCACTATTATTGTGATTTATGGTTCTTCAGTTTGCATTAATTTGAGTCATTGATCTCTCTTTTACACACCTTTTCATTTGCTTCTCCGTTCGTATAAACATCAAATTTTCTTTCGAGCACTCTATGCTCATACTAGTATGAATGATATGGACATCTTAATCCATTCATTATTGTTCTGATTCATTAATCCTTACATTTGCATCAATTGATAATAGTTTGCTTCTTTGTTCATACAGATATCTAATCTATCTCTTTTAAGCAGTCTTTGCACCTACAACATTACACTCGACAAAATTCTATTACTATTTTTGTGATTCATCAAGATCTTTCATTTGTATTATTAATTACCCTTGTAACTATCATTCTCCCATGGCATTGACATCTACTTCTTTCGACTGATTGTACGCTCCCGTATAAATCCCATTCGCGTTAATCGTTAGTACGCATCAGGGCGTAGGAAAAACACTCCAGGACAACGGGCTACAAGCAGTACAAGATCGTCAGAAGAGTTACGTGAAAGTTCGCCACGAAAGCATGTGCTATGTTTCGGAAAACGATGAAAACTGAACTCGATGTACGTTGAACCCTACAAGAATTTGGCAAAACCTAGATCTGTAGCTTATCGACTCGAACCACCCGCAAGAGCCCACTATTTTACACAACACATTTCACGATTCGAACTCGAAGAAGTGTCATTCGGATGAAACCCTCGTCATTCCACTAGAAGAGAATCCTCGTCATTCCACTAGAAGAGATTCAGCTTGACGACAAGCTTTACTTTGATAAGGAACCAGTTGTGATCATGAACCAGGAAGTCAAACGACTCAAGCAGAGTGCATTCCCATTGTCAAGTTTCATTGGAATACTCGCCATGGACCCGAGTCCACATGGGAGCGAAAAGAGCAGATTACGACGAGAGTACCCTCATTTTCTTTCTCCGACACATCGTCAGCCGATAAGATAAACTGAATCACGAGGACGTGATTCCTTTTTAACGGATGGGTAATGTAACAACTGAGAAATTTCAAGTCATTACTTTTACTAATTTTATTTGCTTATTGTGGTATTTTAAGTAAATTGGCTTTTGCCGGGAATGTCGCCCGCGTACGTCGTGACACGTACATTGAAATTCGTAAATTGACTCAGGCTATGCCCAGTTTACCCGTTAATATGATTTATATTCCCCCACGTACTTGTTTTCATATGGAATAATGTAATTTTCCATTTCTACGCGAAGTGTGCACATTTTACGTTTTACGCGTTTTCAGCTCGCGGTTTAGGCTTTAAAGACGTTATAACACTCCGAAAGGCTCGAAAAATTTGTGAAACATCAATTTAGGTCATTTTAAGTTAAATGTGATACTTTTATGGAAATATTATCCTTGTGACATTTATTTTTACAAACTATGCATAAAAGTACTTGATTTAGCGATTTTCGCGTTTTTAGCTATTCATGAGCCATGTTTAGGATTTCTATCCATTTTCTTGTCATTATTGGTTTAATATTCCACCATATGCTCCTAGTATTCAAAAAAAAATTATATATTTCACATTTTCTGTCTCGTTTCACGATTTTGTCAAATTTTGGTAACAACTCGCGTTTTGAGCCTGCGTTTTTGATTTTTAGTTTCGTTTTAACACTCCGGAAAACCCAAGGCTCCCATGAAATATTAAAATTATCCATTTTAACACTTCATACCAATTTCATAATGTTTTGATAACACTTTTCTAAAATTCACATTTTCAGTTCACCCGGTACTGCGTAATTCGCGTTTTTAAGACCGTACGCTTGATTTAAACCCCACAAACACACTAATGCTTCAAATATTAATACAATAAGAATAAAAGTCAGATTATTTCTTGCCTTGGGACCACAAAACCGTCCATGCCCTCCCCTCCCATGCTCATTATATCTTTTCTTCATTTCAAGAAATACTCATCACTTTATTTGCATGCAAACTTCTAACTCTCTCTCTAAGAAATCATCCAACTTCAAAAGTCCCTCTCCTTGCCCCTCTTGCTGCTGTACCATCAACACCAAAACCACCTTCATCATCATCTTTTCTTGCATCAAATCTTGTGCTAACTAGTTACCCTTTCATCCTTGTAAGTTTCTTTAATTTACTTCACCTCATTTCCTTTGTTTTCTTATATTTATTAGGGATTTTTAGAGGCTAAGCAAACATCTATTGCATGTGTCATTTTAGTTGATTAGAGTCAAGATCTTATGGGAAATAGGTGGTTTGATAATTGGTTAGTGTTGATAGGTAAAAGTTATGCAAGAGATTAATGGATCTTATTGAATTTTTGGCTAGTTATGGATGTTTATCTTGGATGTTTGTTACTAAAAACTGAAGTTAAAACTAAAGATAATCTTTCATCTCCTAGAAATAGTGATTTATGGGATGAATAAAAGAGTAGGAATCATTGGTCTTGAGCATGCATGTGTATTAGAGGTAATAAATTTACAAAAGTAACCATTTTGATTGGTCAATAGTCTGTTCCAGAATTGATGCTCAAAGATCCATCCACCATTTTGTCCTAAAAAGGTTTTATGAAAAACTAAAAATATTGGGAGATAGCTACAAGTATTAAGATCATTTCCCTGAAAACCTTACCTCTTAATTCGTCCTGGAAATTTTTATAGAAAATCCACACTAAAACTGGTCCAGGAATGCATGTCAGATTTGATAGGCTATTTACTCTAAACTTTTGCAAAGAACATTAGGTTGGTGTAAACACGAAAGTTGTAGCCAAGACCTGTAGAAAACTTTTCCCATAGACCATGTGTCCATTAGGCCTGTAGATAAGAAGATACACCCTTTTTTCTAAACCCATTTGGATGCTGAGTATAACTATTTAGAGACTCAGGGGTAAATTGGTAATTTAACCCATGTTCTGGGGTTCTCAGTTATGTAAGGCATTGATTTTCATATAGTACAGAGTCATACCTTTCTAAGCATATAAAGTTCATAATTTTAGCCTTCACGGTTTAGAAATGGCGACCCGAATAGTACGGCAATTTTATAAAATTTCCATCAGCTTTACATTTTTAAACCATACAAGCTTTTATAAACGCCTTTCGACCCATGTCTTGCTATATGAATTTTAAATAAATGACCATATGATATTTTGAGTTCAAGTACTGAGTAAAGTCATAAAAATAAAGTATTATACCTAAATCCCCGAGCCTAAGTCGTGTTATATTTTATTTAGGTCACTTGTGATCTTGCGGTTTTCTCGACGTGCACACTTCTCCGATTTTCGTTGCTACTTCATTATTGGTGAGTTCATAGCCCCTATTTTACCTTAATTGTTTTACAAACTTCGTGGGGGAGATACATGCTATAAATAATTATGATCACAATGCTTTGAAAATTGTATGCTATCCTGACATTGTTATTGCCTAAGTTTCCCAAAGCCTGAAAGTCCCTTCTTTATCGTGAACCGTTAATCACTTGCGAGTGAACGCGAATGCCGTGAATAGATCTATTGGGAATGACTTTCCCCATTTTGGACCGCTGCCCTGCATGGGCAACCATATGCACTGTATTTGAGGTTGCTAGGTAATTAGGCTATTACCTCTTGTTGAAGGGCAAATTTATATTCCGCTAGAATATCTGACCAAGTTAATGTTCGGGGTCACGAGCTTAGTGCAATAATAACCTTACTAGACTTTGCATTTGTTGCTTAGTCGTTTTTATAAACTGGATTATATTGTGATCAACTGCTTATTACTAAAACTCTATGGATTCACTCAACCTTTGTGTTGACGTTTTAGCATGTTTTATCTCAGGTTTAAAGGCATGAAGGTCTTGGATGGAGTCGCACGGATATATTTTGAGGACTCGGCATATTTTCACATTTGAAGAGTCTATATTTTAAAGATTTATGTTATGTTTGAAACATTTGCAATCTTTTGAAAACATTGTGTTTTATGAAAACTGTTGGGACCTTTGCAAACTCTGAGAATTTAATGTATCAAATGTGAAACACTTTTAAAACGTCTCTTTTCAAGGGTCGTTTTCCATGACTTGTACTTTGTGCTAGGAAGTAATACCCCAGTGATCTATCTTCCGCTGCTATAATTTTGGGGGTGTTACACAAAAATATTCAGAATAGCGAAATTTCAAAAATTCATAGTCAACCTTTTTCTCCAGATGTGAAAAAAAATGACATACCAATTATTGTTTTATCGGATGATGACGAGGTAAAATTACCGATTCAGCATTGATTTAAACATGTCACCAAAGACATATATCTTACTTATTGTTTCACGTTAACAACCTCTTTCAAAATCACGCAAACGATGTAGGTTGTTCAAGAACAACAAACGTGTCAACACCAATGATTTTGTTATTATTGCATCAGACGATGAACAAGCACCAAAATTTGATACATTTTAAAAAAATACTAAGCACAATCAAGCAGGAGAAACAATTGTATGAATTTACATTCCAATATCATAAATTATCTTTGATTATGTATACATTATAACTTACACTATGTTTTTATATTATGAATTTGGAATTGAATAAGTCTGATGATGAAGAACACCTTGTGATAAAACGTTCTAAAACATCACATAAGTCAAAAAAACACGTTACATAGCAAATATATGCTTTTTGACGAAGATACAGATGATGAATTTGGTAACATCAAGAGCAACAGTGATGATGGCGTTTGGATAAACATCAATAATTAGGAAGAACCATTTTATGCTTTAGATGAATATAAGCCCAAATATAATATCCTTGATGAAGAAATCATTGAAGACTTCCCAACAGGTTGTTTGTTCTAAAATAATTCTATAAACATTTGTAGTTGTAAAGTGTTTTAAATGTCGGATCTTTATACTTACATATTTTATTTTTGGATTTACGCAGATGATTACAAATATAGTGTCTCTGATGAGGAATATGAAAGAGAGATTTTACGCAAGCATAACATGAGTGGCGATGACATGTGGGATGATATGGTTGATACTGATGGTAAAGTGCATGGTAAACATAGTGGAAAAAACTACATAGATGAAGAAGCTTAGGAAGTAGATTCCAATGCGTATAGTGTGAGATCGATACCTGATGACGATGATTTAGCCAGTTTTATTAATGACGGATCAACTGATTATGAAACCACTGATGATGAGAATAGTGATGATGAATTTTGATCAAGCATGCCAAGATTTTCCAAAAATTTTGTTTTTATTTGTGACAATTAGTATTTTATGATAAGTACTATTTTATTAAGAAGATTTGTTAGGATCTATATGATTTATAATTCATGATTTTTATCCAATTACTATGATATATTTTTAATGATTATTTTGGTGTTTTAATCTTGGTAATTATTTTTTTCCACCAAATATATCAATACAACATTTATGAGTATTTTAACGATAATTACAACTCAAAAATATGTAATATACACATACTAAGTTTTTTTAAAAGATATGTTAACATCTAAGTTACACACTAATAATAAAGATTATTAGATTTAACTAACAATTTGACCATTTATATCACTAATAGCGTATAAGATTTGAGAATTTAAGTTGCAACTTAAAGGGCAGTTATAGTGCTTATTCAGTTGTTAAAAAAAAGATAGCAGTACTAAGTTTAAAAGAGCAGTACTAATTTTCAAGTTACTATTGCTTATATAAACTTAGTACTGCTAAATATTTTTAACAACTAAAAAAGCACTCTAAAAGCTAACAAACTAATCACGTCTAATATACTACACCTACCCTAATATATGTTTAATTAACAATATGTTATTTCAATGCTTTCAAATAAAAAAACAATTAATACCTTTTAAACATATAAGTTTAATTCGGATGAAATTTACATAAAGTTGAGATTACTGCTGTTAGTACTGTTCAAGTTTAAAGGAGCAGTACTAACTTTCACTTTAGTACTGCTCATGCAAACTTAGAACTGCTAAAACTTTTTAGCAACTAAATAAGCACTCTGAAAGCTAACAAATACGTTATTTCAATGCATTCAAATAAAAAAAAATTTAATACATTTTAAACATATAAGTTTAAATCGGATGAAATTTACATAAAGTTGAGAATACTGCTGTTAGTACTATTCAAATTTAAAGGAACAGTACTAACTTTCACTTTAGTACTACTCATGTAAACTTAATACTGCTAATACTTTTTAGCAACTAAATAAGCACTCTGCAAGCTAACAAACTAATCAAGTCTAATATACTACTCCTAGCCTAATGTATGTTTAAACACCAATATGCTATTTGAATGCATTCAAATAAAAAAAAACAATTGATACCAGTAAAAAAACTAATCATTGATCAATTACTTCCATTAGATAGCATCACAGTATTTACAACAAAGTTCCATCACAAAGTTCATAAACTAAAGACATGATAACATCAAAACACAAAAGAAAACCATAAACATATCTTAAACATCTTCGTAGTCTTCATCATTCTCCATCTGGTCCACATGATATTCCTTCTCATCGATTCCTTCACGAGCCAACACCAGGAGTTGAGACATTGAATCACCTTTTCGACGGTCCCTCATTTGAGATTCAAACAGGCAATCATGTCCAGCTATAGCAACCTCATGAAAAGGGCCAAATGAATCAGCCTCATTCATAGTTTGCTACCGTTTTTAGATATTGGCCCTCAGATGGGTGCATTCATCCCCCATCAGGATGAGAAATCCCTCCTCTTCTGTTATGTCTTGAGAGAACAAAAACTTCAATGCATCGGCTAGATTGTCTCAGCTTATCCTCTTAAGTTTTTATTCATAATCAGTTATTTCCACTTCAAATTAACAAATTAAGTATTGCATTTAAATCATTTAAAGTGTTATAGTTAGCAACTTTCATTAAGTTTTAATGTTTTTTAGCTTAGTAGGCATACCTTGGTGTGCAATCTTGTAAATGTAGAGAATACTGTTGATGAGGCGAAAAGTGTACCGCTTTTAAGGGGTCATTTAAGCCCGAAATCATATTTATTTGATCAAATATTGCCCTAAATCGTTCCTTTTGTCATTTTAGGTACTTTTGAGGAGAAATCTGGAAAAGGAGGCATTTTGGACGTTTTTGGAGCATTAAAGTGAAGAAAACGGCAAAGTCTCAAGAATCGGCTAAAAGTTACTCTTGACGGCGTCACAATTAACATGGGACGGCGTCATGCCTTGGCAAGAAAAGTTGGATGTGAAATTTACTCATGACGGGCCAGTGAGTTTGCATGAGAATTCTGACGGCGTCACGCTTTAACTAAATCAAGGGCGTCACGGCTTAAATCATAAGGGGACGGCGTCACGTTCAGGATCCGACGGCGTCAAGCCTTGATAAGCCAGAATGGATTTTTGAAGAGCTAAAGAGGGACGGCGTCAAGATGGTCATCCGGGAACCCTAAAAGCGGCGAGGTGACGGCGTCACAATGAATAAGGTGACGCCGTCAGATGTCAAAGTCTATATATAGTTTTCTAATTTTTTGTCATTAGGGAGAGCTTAGTGTGTGGAATTTTGGGATAAAACCCTAAGACGATTTTAGCTACTTTTTCAGGGCTTTTTGCCTTGAGATCTTCCATGTTTCATTGAAAGATAAGTTATCAATTAATCATTCAATATGTCTATGTGTTGTTTGATTCTATCTTATGCTTGTCTTTTGTTTAACATGTTAGGCTAATTTTATCTTGTGTTTGCTTAGATCTAATGAAACCTAGCTATTGATTATTGGTTGTTAGTGTGTTGTTAGTTGTATTGGATGATTGTTTATCTATGTTAGGCTTAAGAAAACTGGCTAACTTCCTATTCGGTAACTTGCTTGAACGTCTTAAGAAACATGAACCAAACGCGTACTAAAGGTTTTTATGGTTGTATTTAATGCACAAGCGAATTCTAGTGATCCCATGTTAGGAGCTTCCTAGCCGGCTCGACATAGGAGTGAAGTAGGAGCTTGTAGAGTTTGGGGAAGTAAGTACGCCACCCCACGAATGGTATTAAGGAATACACCCGTCATCCACGCGACTAATACACACTAATTAACCGGTAAAAGATAGTTAGGGAGTAAGGAAATCTAAGTAAACACATTTCTCTACACATAAGTTTCTCACCACTTTTCATTTTTGTTATTTTATTTTATTTGCATTTGTAGTAATTTGGGTTAGTTGACTAGCAACTAATTCCGCCCACTCCTTCAAAACCCGAGATTTTACTTGCTTTTATAAAATATAAAAAACATAAAAAGAATCTTCCTCAACCCTTAGACCTAATTAGAGTAGCCTTTCACACCTAACGAACACTATTCCCTGTGGAGAACGATCAATCCCCCGTACTTACCACTACACTATACTACATCGGTCAGGTACACTGCCTGGTGGGGTTGTAAGCCTCTTGAGATCCCTCGAGAGGTAAAACCTGTTGTAAGGTTGCAAAACCCACGCATCAAGTTTTTGGCGCCGTTGCCGGGGAGTAGTTATTGCTTAGGTTGAAATTTATTTCTATTAGGTCTACTCATTAGATTCCTATCTAGTGAGATATTTTCTTTTTATTTTGTAGCTTTCTCGTAGTCTATCTTTTCTTTGTGATTTTGTTTGTAATTTGCTTCAAATGGACTTTTCACTTAGATTTCTAAGATTGCAAGATATGGTTGAGTGGCTAGAACACCAAGAAGTTCAAAATACCTCATTTAGAGACACTTATGAATCATATGAGCCTTCACCTAGGATAGATTCTTATGAACAACCTCCATGTTTAGGATCTTGTTTTAGTGAGGCTAATAGGAAAAGCGGCCTAGTTTGCCAAGGAATTGTGGATAGAGCCGTATCAATAAATCATAAGTTGGATGAAGCACTAGGTTTGTTATTATCACTACCTAAGAAAACAATTGACGAGGATATAGGTGATCTTGACACGTGGAATAATGAGGTAAACACCATAAGCCCACAAAATACTCAACCATCATTTGAGGCACCCACACCGCCCGTGACTTACCCGGAAGAAGTAGAAGAGACTTTAGGAATCCCGATGGAGGTAGAACCCTTGGACCAAGCACAACTAGAGGATATAGGTTTGCACACTTTTAGTGATGACCTTACTCATAGTTCTAGGGAATTTCCTAGTGTTGATGAATTGGAACCTCAACCTTTACAGAACTTTTCATCCTTAGATTTACATCTAGGAGAAAAAAGAGGAACCGACCCACCCATCAACCAATATTATCCGGGTAGTTTTAGGATGAAGGAAGCCATTCACTCACCCCCTTCACCTCACGTGGCATATTCACACCCTAAGGGTGTGTATCGCTACTTTCACCCGCACTTAATCCTAAGTGTAGGGAAAACCTCCCCTATTTTTGTTAAATAAGGGTAGAGTCAGGCTCGTGACTCGAACAAAAACAAGCGCTTATTGGGAGGCAACCCAAGCTTTATTTATTTATTTGCTTTTTGTGTTTATTTATTTGTTTGTTTGATTTTATTTGTTTCCGTATGTGTGTTTAATTTTTATTCTTATTGATTCATGTTCAAAACTAATTTGTGAAAATGCTTTATTTTGTTTTTTAACTTCGTCTTAACTACATATAAAGGTATTTTGCAAAAGGTAAGTGTAAGGGAAATCTAAATCAGTTTATTAGAACACAAATGAACATGAATCGTAATAATAATAAATTAACATACATATTAGTATTTGTTTGAGTCAAATGCTTGTATCGAGTCATAATGATGTTTTGCAGGATTTCCAGGAAGTAAGGTAAAGGTTTTTCCAGAAATTTTCCGGAAACTTAACATGAGAATTTTGTCAGGTCATTTCTGACGGCGTCAGGGTTTATAACCTGACGGCGTCAGATTTAATTTTCAGAAATTTTTGAAAGTTTTGTTTTTAAAAAAAGTTTTTATTAAATCTCCAACTTATAATCTCCAGGAATCTGCAAAATTATCATTCCACAAGCATTATATCCTTATATATAGATTTTTCCCGCCGATGTTATGCAGGTTTTCGTGTCTGTTTTCTCAGGTTTAACAGGTTATTTTGGACAAGGAAATGTTTTGAATCAAGCTTATGGCGATGCATTAGTCATGGAGCTTCAACATTACTTTGGAAGAAGATCTAACCGTGTTACTTCATTATCCACCGAGCGAATCAGGGGAGTATTTGATTTCATTCTTTTACTTTATGCTTTTACATCTTGTTATTTGAACATTGGGGACAATGTTCATCTTAAGTGTAAGGGGAGGGTAAAAGTATGATTTTAGAGAATGCTATTACGCTTGATTTTTGTTTGTTTGATGGTAGATGTGTAATAAAACTGAGATAAATACTTGTTAGGGCAATTTTAGTGCCAAATTTAAAAATTTTTACAACATATAGGAGTGAAACTTTGATCTTAATGAGCGTCTCACGGATAGGAGTTATATGACTAGCACAAAAACCGTACCACTAAAAAATTTTCCACCCCCAAATATGTGAGGTTCGCCCCTAGAATTGGTAGGAAAAGCATTTATGCTATGATGTGTGTGCCGGTAGCACTTAGATTCTAGAACTTGCGTTAGGACCATTCCGAGGCCACAAGTGAGACTACATTCGTGTAGTTAGATTTACTACATGATAAGAGGCATTAGGATTAACCCATGTTTTACACCTGTGTTTTTGTTATAATTACATTGGCTACATTGGTCAAGTAATTCTCCCACACCCTTTGCGTTGTACTCATTTTTAGTACACGATACCCCTAGTACACCCCTCAGAGCCTATCTTTTCGTTTCGACCTTTAAGCATTTTACTTAAAGGAAGAATTTGTTACACCCCACTTAAATGTACACCCAAATCGCCTTAGCCTACCTTGTATGCACTCATCTTTAGTGCATTATTGTTACAACATTTGTTTAAACCCAAGTTAATTATCTAGTTGATTACATGGTTGCTAAGTCGAGTCATATCCTTGTACATATTGTTTTGGGACGATTGGGACTCGTGGGTAAAGTACTAGTGTAATGGAGTAATGGGGAAGAACATCATTTATTACCCCCATATGTGCTAAATGTTTTAAAAGTACTCCAAGTTTTTCAATTATCTTAATTCGAGTCATTAGAATAGTTATTTGTAAAGTTATGTAAAAGTTCAAGTGTAAGGGGATGCAATGCTCCTATGATGTATTATTTTGGATGGTAGGGCAAGAGTGTATGCAAAAAAAAAAAAAAAAAAAAAAAAAAAAAAAAAAAAAAAAAAAAAAAAAAAATCAAGAAAAATACAAAAAAAATGAAAAAAAAAAAAAAAAGAAAAATAGAAAAAACATACGGACTACCATCCCGTTTCATTTTATGTTTATTTTATGTTTATGTTTTGTTATTTTCTTTCATTAGCTTAAGATCGAGTCTAGTCTTGGCTTAGCAACGTTGTATAGTACATGTGATTGATCAAGATCTTTAACTCGCCACCAGTAAAATATCCTTTATCCAACAAAACCGTGTTTTCCTTTTCCCTACACCTAACGTTATAACCCATTTAAAAGCCCTCTTTGATAGTTTATCTTATGTGCTTACGCCTAGTGGAGGAGGTTTTCGATCCTTTCCCAAGCCTATGGTAATCTATTTGCTATGACAGGTAGTGAGAGATATTTTCCGTTTTCATTTATGAGATTTATTTTGATGACACTTGAGAGATGTGAGTATCTAAACACTACTTGTGAGGTGCTAGTATGTAATCTCCGTGCTTATTATGATTGAAGTGGAACGAATATTTGTTGTAATTACTTTTATGTTTGCATTAAATGACCCCTAACTTGTATTTTGATTAGAATAAAAGCGCATTTGCTTGAGGACAAGCAAATCTCAAGTGTAAGGGTATTTGATGAGGCGAAAAGTGTACCGCTTTTAAGGGGTCATTTAAGCCCGAAATCATATTTATTTGATCAAATATTGCCCTAAATCGTTCCTTTTGTCATTTTAGGTACTTTTGAGGAGAAATCTGGAAAAGGAGGCATTTTGGACGTTTTTGGAGCATTAAAGTGAAGAAAACGGCAAAGTCTCAAGAATCGGCTAAAAGTTACTCTTGACGGCGTCACAATTAACATGGGACGGCGTCATGCCTTGGCAAGAAAAGTTGGATGTGAAATTTACTCATGACGGGCCAGTGAGTTTGCATGAGAATTCTGACGGCGTCACGCTTTAACTAAATCAAGGGCGTCACGGCTTAAATCATAAGGGGACGGCGTCACGTTCAGGATCCGACGGCGTCAAGCCTTGATAAGCCAGAATGGATTTTTGAAGAGCTAAAGAGGGACGGCGTCAAGATGGTCATCCGGGAACCCTAAAAGCGGCGAGGTGACGGCGTCACAATGAATAAGGTGACGCCGTCAGATGTCAAAGTCTATATATAGTTTTCTAATTTTTTGTCATTAGGGAGAGCTTAGTGTGTGGAATTTTGGGATAAAACCCTAAGACGATTTTAGCTACTTTTTCAGGGCTTTTTGCCTTGAGATCTTCCATGTTTCATTGAAAGATAAGTTATCAATTAATCATTCAATATGTCTATGTGTTGTTTGATTCTATCTTATGCTTGTCTTTTGTTTAACATGTTAGGCTAATTTTATCTTGTGTTTGCTTAGATCTAATGAAACCTAGCTATTGATTATTGGTTGTTAGTGTGTTGTTAGTTGTATTGGATGATTGTTTATCTATGTTAGGCTTAAGAAAACTGGCTAACTTCCTATTCGGTAACTTGCTTGAACGTCTTAAGAAACATGAACCAAACGCGTACTAAAGGTTTTTATGGTTGTATTTAATGCACAAGCGAATTCTAGTGATCCCATGTTAGGAGCTTCCTAGCCGGCTCGACATAGGAGTGAAGTAGGAGCTTGTAGAGTTTGGGGAAGTAAGTACGCCACCCCACGAATGGTATTAAGGAATACACCCGTCATCCACGCGACTAATACACACTAATTAACCGGTAAAAGATAGTTAGGGAGTAAGGAAATCTAAGTAAACACATTTCTCTACACATAAGTTTCTCACCACTTTTCATTTTTGTTATTTTATTTTATTTGCATTTGTAGTAATTTGGGTTAGTTGACTAGCAACTAATTCCGCCCACTCCTTCAAAACCCGAGATTTTACTTGCTTTTATAAAATATAAAAAACATAAAAAGAATCTTCCTCAACCCTTAGACCTAATTAGAGTAGCCTTTCACACCTAACGAACACTATTCCCTGTGGAGAACGATCAATCCCCCGTACTTACCACTACACTATACTACATCGGTCAGGTACACTGCCTGGTGGGGTTGTAAGCCTCTTGAGATCCCTCGAGAGGTAAAACCTGTTGTAAGGTTGCAAAACCCACGCATCAACTGTATTATTAAGTATGATATAAAACTGCTAAACAAAAGGCAGACATAAAAAGTATATAAATGGAAACTCGCCAACAGTCGAGATCGATCTCACTTGAAGCATAATGTCCTGAGGTAGGTGAAAATGAAAACTCGGGTGCCACAAAAATATTGACAAAGTATCAAAGATGGATGCACAAACCATGCGAATTTAGTAATAGTTGAGCTTGGTCTCCGTACATCCATCATTGATATTTCGTCTATTTTTTATATTTAATTTGTGCCCATAGTATGCAATCAGGTTGTTCAATATAAAAACCCCGTTGCCAGGAAAAAAAATATAAGCAAAGTCGTCTACAGCAGTGGATTAAGCCAGTAAATTTAAGATATCATAAGCATACATATACAAATATAGCAATTTCATATTCAAATATGGCATTAAAAAATTCAAGCATTACTTATCTTTTCTTTGTTCCAGCTATGTATCAACATGTCAAATGTACAGATGCAATAAGCATATAACCAATGCTATCCAAACACTTAAACCTTCAGATCGTATCATAGGACTACAAACCTGCTTAAGCGATTTCCAATAGTTATATTGGTCTAGCGCAAGTGTGTAGACCACATCTACTTCGAACAATCCTACACTATATCATAACAATCCAGCCCGGCTTAACCGACCTTCAAATGTTGTATTACATTATACACAGGTTGCAGGCTACACCTGCTACCAAATGTACACATAAATATAATACTTTTAACTACCCAGGCATGGACAACATAACCTAGGATCTGTACACTAATTGCTACAATCATTTCTAATTGCTATAATCAGTTTACTATACAATTTACCAAAATTGTCCATTTTCTGACTACATTACACAAAAAATTCTAGACATTTTAGCCAACCTATGGAGGATATTCAACTCCAATTAAACTGTCAATCTTTTAAGCATCACACATGCTGTAAAGGAAAGGGCAAGTTATTCCAAACATCATACTTAACCGTACCTAAATGAACTGATAGATAGATATGATAAACCCACGATCTCGACAGAATTGAAAGTAACAAAGTGCAAACCTACAACTACCATAATACTTCCATATATAGCATATACATATTTTACTCCTGTAGTTAACACATTGCCACTATCCAAATAATGTGAAATAAAAAAAAAACAAAACCGATAATGTGCTCACCTAAAGTCTAATCAGATAATCACATCCAACATTGATAATCCAATAATCCATAAAAACCACAAAACATCATAAAGTAACCAACTTTAAACGAATGAACACATTCTTAAACAAACACATTAAACTAATCAGGCTAAAATCCAAATCACTACACCTAAAGAGTAATCAGATAATCACATACAACACCGATAATCAGATAATCCCCACAAACCACAAAACATCATAAAGTAACCAACTTTAAACGCATTAACATATTCTGAAACACAACCATTAAACTAATGAGGCTAAAATCCAAAACCCAGTTACAAAATCAAACGAGCATACGAATAAAAAAATAATACCTTCATGACTTAAGCAACTACAAAATCCATATTGAGATTTGTTTAATTACATTTTTGTGGCTTGGAACTCAAACCCCTAAAATCGCTATAGCGATCTATTTCACCAAGATCCGTTTATGTATGTGCTTTGTGGATGAGTGTGTGAGATAAAAAGTCAAACACACAATAAAGTCTAAATATGTTACCATTTTCAATAATACATATTAAAAATAAATGTAAAATAATAATAATAATAATAATAATAATAATAATAATAATAATAATAATAATAATAATAATAATAATAATAATAATAATAATAATAATAAATAAAAAAGATCAAATAGAGTACTAGAAACTGATCATTGATCAGTTAAACTACTTATATACATTCATACATGTCAAAGTTCATTACAAACTAGCCATTAATATCATCATCTACGTGAAACCTACATAAACCCATACATATCAATCAAAAACCCATAAAAGACAACCAAAAGAACGTAATCAACTATGAGCTAATCAAACAGATCCATGATGCTAATATGATCCTCCTTCTCAGACAAACCAGCACGGACTTCAATCAAGATAGCCGTTAAGGCCTCCAACCTCCTTCGCTCCCTGATTTGAGCCTTCCTCAAGCACTCATAGGTATCCCAACCAGCTTCTTCATCATCGTGGTTAAGAGACCACACCTCCGCCATTCTCTCAGTGCATTTTTGAATCTTCCTTTCCAACTCATTGCAGCGCTCCCCAACCCACCTAATAAAAGCTTCATCTTCTGTGTGTTCTTGAACGAATAGAAACTTGAAGCATTCGTGAAGCTTTTGTGACCCAGAAACTGCTTTCAGTTCATCGATGAGAGGAGTATCGGCAGCCATTATTTGATTGTTAGGTTAGAGTGGATTTTTTTGGTTTATAGAAATTAATACAGATTATTAAATATGAAACAAGTACTAATGCAATGTATATAACTAAACAGGATTGGAACTGAACAGGTTTCATCATTACAAAAATTAACTCCATCTTAATTCACACACTTGGTTTAGTTTCTCATGTACAAATATCAAATACGTTTTTGTCAAAAAGTTTTTGAATAACACATAAAACACTTCCACTTATGATAAAAGATATAAACACATAATTTTTTTGCAATATAACATAACTAACCCTCAAAGTTTGCCAATTATGATACTCAATAGGCATGATTGCAACACTTAACTCTGGCGTTAATTCAGCCTTTGAACCTTCTCACATGCAGAAATATCAAATCAGTATTTAACAAAATGATTGGCATTGCAAGATAAACCCCTCATTTACCCATTTTCTATAAAAAAAAAAAAACCGTCTATGTAAACTAAATACTTCATCAAAATATAAGTTTACGTAAATGCATGCAACATATGTATTCGGAAATGTTATATAAAAAACCAAACAAAACTCCAATCCTTTCAAACCAATCCTTTTAGTCGGAATATACAAACAAACTCTACAACTAGACATTTAAGTAAAATCTATACTCTCTAATATATACATTAATGAATACCTAATTTAAGCATACAACACATAAAAGATTAATTACCATGTATTTTAAATGTATAAAATATGTATTATACACCAACTCATACTAAATAGTACATAAATAACAATACCATAACCCTATTTACGTAAATTACAAGACATGCCCGCCCATCGGGCGGGCTTAGAAACTGGTATATATATATATATATATATATATATATATATATATATATACTGGTATATATATATATATATATATATATATATATATATATATATATATTTATTTTAAGTGATGTAAGAAAAATGAAAAGATTGGCTCGGAGGGTGAACTAAGGGTATCTAGCGCAAAAGATGAGCGCAAACAAATGGGTCCATATGGGTGGTTAACTAACCGATGTAGCTAGCTAAATATCATTATATGCAAATGGAAGGCCATTTGGTTTTATTCCTAAGGTGCCTCTTTATCACACGAATACACTTATATCACACGAATGTGATCTTACTATGGTCAGGTAATGATTTACAAGTACAAGTTGTAGAATAAATAAAATTACCGGCACACTCATAGCAAAAGATTCAAGCATAAAAGATTTATGCTATATAAGAAATAGGCTCAAATCCTCACAATTTTAGTGGAAAGGGCTATAAAATATGCAAGCAAATGTTATCGATCCCAGAATGGATTGCAATATTAATCGGGACACATCTCGAATTTTTCAAAATTACAGATTCCACCAGTGGATTGATCCAGTTATTCTAATATATTATCCTAAAAGCGTGAAAATAACTAGATCACAAGGGCAAACAAAATTTTAAAAATTAGCTCAAAAATATGAAAATTTTAAAATCAATTTCATTTGTACTATTTACTTCCCCCTCCCGGCCCCCCCCCCCCCCAACACTTAAGTTATGCATTATACTCATTGTGAAAAATAAACTTCAAAGTATGTAAATAAATAGGGAAAATAAATGAGTAAATAAATAATCCAAGAGAAAGGAAACTTCCCGGGCCAAGAAAACGCGATCAATCTCCAAATGATAAGATGCTAAGCATGTGAGATCAATCAATTTCTCTTTCAACCAAACGTGTCCACTCCCAAGTATAATCTCACCAATAATCCAATCTCCAAGAGCTTATTAAATCTGCAAAAATAAACTAAACGACAAAAAATGTGTAAAATTCTGAACACACTTTCATAGGCATCACGGTTGCATTTAGCGTATGCAACAAGCCTTTTAAACCCCTCGGTGGCCTGAGTGAACGAGTGAAGTCTCGTGAGGGTTTCCAATGAACACACCCACAAAGTTCAAAACATTCTTATTATAACAAAACATGTACTTATTTATTAACAACGTACTAAAAATTTAAAAATGCAAAACACAAGTTAAGGTTAAATAAAAATGATGCTCAAACATCTAGTAATGATCCCAAAAGATATTTAAACTTATTCGACACAAACACACAAGAAAAAAATACGAAAAATAATATATATATATATATATATATATATATATATATATACCGATTGGTCCAGCCGATCGGTCAGGGGATCTAACCGATCGGTTGGGATGAACCAAAATGCGACCCACCCTTCCAGCCCAACCGGTTACGGGGAGTAACCGATCGGCTAAAGGCAATTTTTAGAATTTTTAGAATTTTTTAGAATTTTTTTTTTTTTTTTTTTTTTTTTTTTTTTTTTTTTTTGTAAATATTAAACACTAAAGAAAACGAAAAAAAAAAAAAAAAAAAAAAAAAAAAAAAAAAAAAAAAAAAAAAAAAAACCTTAAAAATTTTAATGAGAGGTCCAACCGATCGGCCGGACATCCAACCGATTCGGTTGGCACTCTCGCGACCAAAAAAAATATTTTTTTTAATTAATTTAAATGAAAACAAGTTTTACTTATAAACTTTTATTGATAAAATAAAACAAGAAGACAGAAGGTAACGAAAACGAAAGTAAACACAAGTAAATAAAACATGATAGGTCTCGATTTCACAAGTTACTAGGAGGATTTAGAGAGAAATAATTGTAGGTTAAACACAAGAATGATAAACTTTTAATTAGTCAATTAACCAACAACTCTTCCCTTACAATAGGAAGAGTATTTATAGTACATAGAGGTGAAATGGGCCAAGCCCTAAATGGAAATGAAAAGGATGGGGCGCAGCCCATTATTGTAAACAATGTAATCATTGGGGCGCAGCCCAATTAACAAATAAATAAAACATACAGCCCATGGGCCTTCTACACAGGCTGTAAACCAACACTAACATTAAGACCAAAGCAACCTAATATAAAACATGATCGATACTTCAATTATCTAAGACGTGTTCCCAACAATCTCCCCCTAAGTATTGATCATCAAGGTTGCTTGACGTCGTCTTTGCTTCTTTGGCTTCTGACGTCATCAGTATCTTTGTTCTGCTTTCTTGAATAAGTGATGTGGTATGGTAACGATCTGCCTAACTCCAACGTCTTCTCGTCTTTTCCACCATGTTCATATATCTTTGGACTTTCGTTCTTCAGCTGGTTCTCATTCAATCTTTGACTTGTGAAAGGTTGTAGTGTTTGAACTTATCTTCAGGATATGAACATGATGGAGTCTTGATGGTGGTGGAACTTCAGATCTTCATGATCCTCCGCAGGTACAGTACAAACCATCCGGCACTTACAGAGTTGGATTTCGAGATCATCAACAGCATAGTGTGAAGACTTTCTCTAATCCAAACCCAGGCCGTTCTGAATCGGATACCCCCGAAAGGGCTTACACGGACACACCTAAGTGCACCCACGATTCAGTGAGTCGCTGGAGATCACCCCACGACTGTAGACCATTTTGGAGCTAACACTAAGCGTAACCCTCAAGGGATTACCGAAGTGACCTGCTGTCAGGGTTGTTTGATGATACCCTGGCAGGATTTCCATTCTATCACTGAGAATCACAATTGTGAATTCTCTCAAGAATGTTCTCGGCAGATTGCTAAGATCTGCGTAGGACACTTCCTAATTTTACAATTGGCGCCTATTAATCTAGAACGACCAGTGTAATGCTAAGTGTTCCTATGAGATCTTTTGTTGTATCTCTTGGCTCTAGACTCGATTAGTGCTTATTTGTTTGGTCGTCGGAGGCATGGAGCAGAATGCCACCTTTTTAATATCAACACATCTTGGAGTGAGATGTTGATAGATTATGTAGGGATCTCCATGTGAAATGAAACAAGTGTCTTTTGAGAGACACCTGAGTAGCTAGAAGGTTTAGTGCAGTGAGTCACTGGGTCCATGACGTCTTAATCTTCAATACCGGAGTTACCGTAGTAACACCCAGTAGCATATGTATTGAACACGGTTTATGCCCTAAGGTTGAACAATTTTGAGGGCTATTTCTTTTCACCCTTTTCTTTACTTTTCTTTTTAATTCTTCAAGCCTTCTTTCTCCTTTCATTTCATTATTCCTTTTTTCTTAATACCTAGGACTTTCTAGTTCTAAACTATTAGGATTGTCCTTGGGTAGATCCCTCTGGTTCTGGCGGATCATAGGACGGTTATTCTTAACCTTAGTCACCTTGTTACACCATGACTAACCTATTATTGCCATAGACCAAAACCATTTGAAAATCTCTCAAAGTGTTTGTGAAAACATAGTGTGTTAACACTTTGAGAGTTTTGGTATTTTCAAAAATACTCCCCCTTAACATGTGCTCACAAGTGTTTAAAGTAAATTTGCACATGTCGGGTAGAGTTAGCACTTTTGAATTGATTGATTTTCAATGAACCTGATCGTTGCGAGACACGCTTACATCACTAGTTAGACTAGCTTGAAATTATTACCCGTCCAGATCAGATTCAAGGAAAATCGCTTGAAATCGGTACATTCTACTCAGACACGTCCTTTGCGAGACACGCTTACATCACCAGATAAACTGGCTTGAAATTATTACCCGTCCCGGACATGCCTTTTCGACTATTGACTTTAGCTATCGTCGATTCTGAGTCGAGCTCTTGTGAGATTACAACTTTTCATTTACCATATTTTAATCATCACTTATTCTCCCCCTCAAAAATAGCATACTCATGTTGTTTTTGGAAAACAGGTGATTAAAATATGCTCTTTTTGAGGTTTACGGGAAGAATTTCAAGAACTTTTGTTTCAGAACAAAGATTTAGTTTCAAATACTCCCCCTTAACGAGGGAATACTTGTCCTTATGAGCAGAATTTTTGAAAACTTAGAAAAAATTCTGGTTTAATTCTACTCATAAGTAAGAAGCTTTCGCTCCTTATGTCAGGATTGAGGCACTGAAGCGTACCTCAGGGTCCTTTCTTTACAAGAACGGGTTGTGCACTGTTATGTGTACACAAGCCATAGTCAAATCTAAATAAATAATGAATGTTCCAAATGAATGTAAACCAAGGATACCAGTAGTTTATGCAGGTCGTCGGAATGTAAGAATGTTCGGCATCTTTGGACGTCCACCCACATAACTCTCGAGTCGCCTCATCTGCTCACGAAACTTGAGCTTTCGATCGATGCGGTCGATGAACTTCCTTGCTTGTCTCACATCTCTTCTAGACCACCACATATGCCGCAACCATCCGACTTCCAAACCTTGTTGATGATTCTGCATAATCTCTTCAAGTTCACCTTTAACCCGAATCAATCTTTCGTCACCGAACTTAGGAATATCTTGAAACCCCATGAACCTCGTTCGCTTTTGATCCTGTACATATACCAACCCAAATGGTCTATCCCGGAAAGTATAAGGTGTCCATTCGCTGACCCCCGGTGGTTGGAAATCCGGCTTGACCAAGTTCAACTGCTTTTGGTAGCTTTCCACCCCAAGATGAACATCCTCAACTCGCTGTCTGATTACAATACTGCGGATGAAAATCAGAAGAGAATTGATGATGTCATACTGAAGACGAACCGGTAAATGCTCCAACTTGCCTTGAATCTTAAGAAGATACATATCTTTAATGTCATTCAGATTCAAGTACGGATAATCAGATTCCTTGAAGCTGTATTCCTTTCCATCCTATCTACGAACAGTGATCTTCGTCAGGAAGTTATACCCATAGTTGAATTTTGTTTCAGCACTGACGATGGAAAGTATCCGACTTTGGTGATACACAAGAGTTTTAGTCGGTTTTGCTAGCTTCCACTTGTAGAACCATTTACGCATATCAGGCCAGTGATAGATACCTAGAAGTGCATCGTCGTTGTATTCTTCTACTTCTTTGAGGAATAATTTGTCAATTTGTTCCTCAAATCCATCTATCACATAGGAAGCTGCCGGACACTTTGTCAGGGATGTAGCATAACGCTTTTCCGGATCGGTATTACCATAGAGTAGATACTCCAAATCTCGATTGAAGAAAAAATTCTTGGGTATCTGAAGGTTGTTAGGGGGTCCGATGAGAGGTAGTGGTTTCGAATAGTCACAAAGATTTAAAGAGTCATGAGGATCCCAAGTCACGTTCTCGGTCATTGCCCTTGCAACTTGTTCCAAATTATATTCGAACTCTAAATGGGAGGTTGTGACCGTCTTGAATTTAGTGTATCCAGCTTCTCGAACCTTGACAATGTCGGAAAGTTCTAATTGCTGAACCCGCATAACCTTCTTGAGACGCTTCTTGAAATCCACAACAGAGTCGGTAGTAGGAACATCAGCAGGAGAATCAGGGTTCGCATCTACCATCTGTTCAAACCATGTTTGCTTCTCTGCATCTGGGTTGACCTATTCCGGTGCAAGTAACAAAGCTGCATCCGGTGGTGGTGCTGTAACAAAGGTGAACCTGGGAGGAGCAATGTCAGTATTATGCTGCTCCAATGGGATATCATGATGTGGTTCAGGGTCATCGAAAGCACCCGAATCTTGTGGAACAAACCCCTCAGAGCCCGCGGAGTGAGGAGTGGTAGTAGGTTGAGCTCTAGAAGAACCCTCCTTTCTCTGTCTTTTCCCTTTTCCCTTGGCTTGGTCGTCCTTGTCCCGATCATCGCGACAACGTATGCTGGGTTTGTCTTGCTTGCATCCCTCTTTGTCTTTCTTTTTCTCGTCTCTCTTAATTGAATTGATCAGAGCACGACGAAGTTCCTTTTCAGCTGGATTATCGGCGACACCTTCAAGCAACTTTTCCTTGTAGTATGAAAGTGGTGTATCGGCCGGTAGAGTGTGTAGGGTTACTGGCGTGGTTTTAAGACGATGAGCTACAACACGATCTAGCTTCTTCTTCACATACTCCTTCATGAGACCGGGAATAACGTTAGTAAGTTCATCGGTGATCTGTTGAGGCAGCGTGTTACTAATGTAGTGATCACACGCTGTCTTAATGTTGTACCCTTTAAACTCATTAATGTCTCGTTGAAGTGCTTCTAACTGTTGTTGTTGGGTTGCAAGCTTTTCCTCTAACTCTTTTAGCTTGTCAGTATTTACGGGTAATGGTGCGGTAGGGGTGGTTTGATTAACTGGTGATGGTGTTCTTGTTTTAGAGGTTTCACCCTCTGGGTTGACAGGTGGGGTAGGTATACGTTCGTCACCCCTATTATCCGTTTCATCATCATTGGATTCATCATTCTCCGCATCAGACGCTTCACTACTGTCAGCATTATCTGTATCCTTAGCTTTCTCAGTCTGACTTTCATCTTCAACCATTTCATCATCTGATACATTCTCATCATCTTTTTCAGTCTCATTGTGCCCTTCATCTTCATCATTCTTATCCTTGTCACTTTCTATTTTCGAGTCTAAAGCATTTTCATTTCCGTGGTCAAAGTGAGACTCATCGTCAGACTCTGTATCCGAACTACCAACAGTCTGACTATGTGTAGACTCTGATTCCTCATCGGAATCCGATTCATCCCTTGGGTGTGAAGCTGATCCTTCATCCAGTTCCTTTCCTCTGTGTTTCTTCTTATCTGCTTTATACTTGGCAATACTCTCTTCCTTGGCCTTTCTTAACTGTTCTTCTTCCTCGTCTCTAGTAGATGGTGGTTCAATCTGCTCATATGATGTGTCAGTGATCTTAATGTTTTTACCCTTTCCTGCTCCCAAATTTTTATCACCTTTAGCCAGGGCGGATTTGAGCTTGATGATCGATTTTCGACGTTCCTCCCTTAGATCTATGGTTTCTTCTCCTTCTTGCTCTTCCGAAGATTCATCGCGAAGTGTCACTTTCTTCTTTGTTTCACGGGTAATCTTTTTTGTGTGTGAAGTGGAAGAGATAACAATTTTACCCCGTCCGCGACCTCTGCCTCTTGTCGCCTTAGACCTCTTAGGTGTAACACCAACCATGCCAGCTTTCTCAGCATCATCGTACCAGTCAAATGTTTTAGTTTCCTTGACAGTGTCAGACAATAGTTTGGGAGGAATCCTTGCCCCGCGTTTGGTTATGTTGGAAGCATGGATCCTAAGAGTTGAGAGAACGTGATCCATGCTTTCCATGTCGTACTCTTCACTTGGGCGGCTATCAATTTCAAGATGTTGCGCCATGAAGTAGGCGATGATTAACTTGGTGAAGCAAGGAAACAGAACTTTGTATTTTGGCTTCTTAGCAAACTGTTCGTACTGATATATCATGTCGGTCCAGATGTATTGAGCAAAGTCCACATGATGCAGGTTAATTACACCGTGAAAGAACTTGAGGTGTTCAAGTCTGGGGTGTTCTAAACCTGTTTCCTTCCCAGTGATGCAATGACTTAAGATTGTGAAGAGTGTCAACCATGGTTGTGAAATATACTTGCGGTCGACTTTAGAACTGGAGGTGAGGTCCTCAATGTCGTCATCATAGCCAATAGCGTTCAGGTTATCAACAATCTGCTGGAAAGTGGGATCTTTGCGAAAACTCCAGTGGGAGTGGTTTCTGGTTGAGGAAGATCCAGGATAGTCCTGAGAGTACCGACATCGAACCTGATTCGCTTGTCATTAACGGTAATTTCCATAGATTTCTTAATGTTGCTTACGAACATCTTGTGCCAGAACTGATGCATGTGGACCTCTGGTACACTTGCAATCTTGGTCAGGACAGGGCTGACGAAATGGCGCTTCAGTATTTCAACCATTATCTGACAAGACTTGTGGCATTTCAGGACATCGAAATCTGCTCTAGAGTTAGACTTGTTGATCTCGCGCTCATCGTCTTCTGGTATCATAACCAACCTTTCAATGGAAGCTTGAGACATGACTGTCCTGTAAGCACAAACACAAACAACCACACAGCAGAGGGTGTTGAATAATGTTAGTGTTAGTGATTTATGTCATTTTCTCAATACGGCCAAAATGATGTTTAAGGTAGAAAATATCAATCACATATACACATACATGACATAAACAGACAATGATCAGCACTGAGCAGCACATATCATCAAATAGCAGCAAACAGACTTAAGCACAGAAAGTATGCAAGATATAAGTTACTCGGAAATGTAACCATTTACTCGGAGAAAAGAACCTTGCTCGGAGGATTTTGTCAAAAATTGGAAATATCCGGTCTAAGTAGGAGACTACAAGTTTCCTTACTCGGAAACTTTCCAAAATCCTCCTAACTCGGAGTGTGGTTTACTCGGAAACATGGTTTACGTATTTACTCGGAAATGTTAAGATGAAACATTTACTCGGAAAGTCTGAGTAACATTAGTTACTCGGAGATAGTGAATAAACCTTACTCGGAAAGCTTAGTTAACACTTTACTCGGAGACAATTAAGCTCCTTGCTCGGAGATAAAGAAGCTTACTCGGAAAGGTTTATAAACAATTTCCAAGAACCAAAGTCACTCTCCTAACTCGGAGGAATTATGATTTGCTCGGCAAACAGACAGACTTTACTCGGAAACATGCAAGGAAGGCACATATACATACAAGACATGTTTATCAACAAGTAACTAATTACAAACATCTTAAACACAATCCAAAACACAAACAGATACCCAGAAACTCATAACAAACCATAAAACAAGCATTCCACAGCACATATATGGCCAATAATTAATCGACTTATAACATACGATCAATTCTTGTTATGAACTTCTTAGCGCATGCTCACAATACACAAACATACATATCCCACCAATAATCTCACAAAAATACGAACACATAAGTTCCCAGTCATGTAATCGACCTATTTAAGCCACATAATCTCAATACGCATCTAATGTTGTTAAACAATGCAATTAAACATTGAAAGATCACTCTAAAACGTATTGTTATGATCAGGGAAACAACCAATTAAACTGAATCATAACCAAGAAGAAATCCCCAAATGATGGCTAAGAACCCTAATTCGTGAACTAGCCAATTGAACCATAGAGATGTGAGGAGATTTCAACATAGTGATTACAATGCATAATTAATCATGATTAACACTTACAAATTTGTTTTCCGGAAAATCAAAATCGTGCGTATGAACAGATAGGATTTTGGCGGGAGTTGTGTTATGTGTGTGTGTTAACTGTGAGGTTTGGGAAAAAGTAAAAAAGAGATTAAGACATGGCTTATATAGGCTAAGATGTTTGCACGTGTGTCACTTTTAACCCTTTAACTTTTTACCCTAGTTGAAGGTGTAAAAAAAAACAATTAGCAAACTTGACACACTAAGCCCTTGTGTTATGAAGGGTGAACACATTTAACCTAAGTGATGAGAAAAACTTTTTAACCATTTTTTTTTAAAACTTTATACAGAAAATATTTACATAGTTGCCAGGATGTGTGACTCGTTTAATTTTGTTTGAGAAAGTTATCCAAATCTTCCGGAGTCAAACATCGCATACCAATCTGATGAACCAATCCAACAAATCTTGCATGAGGCAAGGCTTTGGTGAATAAGTCAGCCAGTTGGTATTCAGTACCCACAAAGTAAAGCTCAATGGTACCCTGTTCCACATGCTCTTTGATGAAGTGATATCGAAGAGCGATATGTTTGGACTTGGAATGCTGCACGGTGTTGCACGAAATAGGAATGGCACTCTTGGAGTCGCAATATAACGGAATCTTGTTGAACACGTATCCGTAATCCATTAGCTGTGACCGCATCCAAATGACCTGAGCACAGCATGCCGACATGGCTACGTATTCGGATTCTGTTTACGACAGTGATGTACAATCCTGTTTCTTCGACTGCCAAGATACGAGTTTGTCACCTAAAAATTGCACTCCCCCTGAAGTACTTTTCCTTGTATCTAAGCATCCTGCATGATCAGCGTCTGAAAAAGCAACTAGTTCAAAGCCAGAATCCTTCGGATACTAGATCCCCAAGTTAATGGTTCCCTTTATGTATCGAATGATTCGTTTAACCTCAGAGAGGTGTCGTTCAGTTGATCTAGACTGATAGCAGGAGCATAAATATGTGGCAAAGACTATGTCTGGTCTGCTGGCTGTTAGATACATGAGTGACCCAATTATACTACGGTATTTGGTAGGGTCAGTTGGTGTCCCATGTAAATCAGCATCCAGCTTGGGGGATAATGTAACAACCGAGAAATTTCCAAGTCATTATTTTACTAATTTTATTTGCTTATTATGCTATTTTAAGTAAATTGGCTTTTGCCGGGAAAGTTGCCCGCGTACGTCGTGACACGTACACTAAAATTCGTAAATTGACTCAGGCTATGCTCAGTTTATCCGTTAACATGATTTATATTCCCCCATGTACTTATTTTCATATGGAATAATTTAATTTTCCATTTCTACGCGAAGTGTGCACATTTTTCGTTTTACGCGTTTTCGGCTTGCGGTTTGAGCTTTAAAGACATTATAACACTCCAGAAGGCTCGGGAAAATTTATGAAACATCAAATTAGGTCATTTTAAGTTAAATTTAGTATTTTTATGAATTTAGTATCTTCTTGACATTTATACCCAAAAATTAGGTATAAAACGTTACCGGTTTAGCTCCATCGGCCCTTAAATCACTCCGAGGCTTACTATACTTGTTCTAAATACATAATTACACATAATAATAAAAATAAAAGAGTTAACCAAGCCCAAGGCAACCCCTAGGCCGGCCATCCCCTTTTAGTTGCTTACACTCTTCTTTTATTCCTTCATTTTCCAAGAATACTAATCATTTTCCCTTACATGCAACTCCTAATTCTCTCTCTTTAAACCATCCAACTCCAAACCTCCTTCTCCACCCCATTTCTGCCAAAAATCATCAGCCCAACACCACTATTGTTCAAGTTTTCAAGTCTCAAATCTTGTATCATTCGTTTGGTATTCGTCTTGGTAAGTTTTCTTAGCATTTTCAACCTCATTTCCCTCTTTTTCTATGATTTTTATATCATTTTACTTAGAGTTTTAAAGGATTAGAAAAATCACTCTTGCATGTGTGATTTGAAGGATATTTATTCAATATTTTATAATGATATAAGATTTAGATAGGTGGTTAGGTTTGATTTGGTTATTAGATACAAGATAGGAATTGATTTAAAAGGGGTTATGATGAAGTTATTATTGATTTTTCCATATGTTTTGTTTATAAAACTTATTAGATACACAAAATAAACTTGAGCTCCTGGACATTTTGACTTCTTTAACTAATAAAATGGTAGTGATGATGGAATATAGGCATGCATTGGTTCAAAAACCCATTAAAGAGACATAAAGCACCTTGCTTGTCATTGGTTGAACCTGTCCCAGATTTGATGCTTCAAGATCCGTTCACCATTTTGTACCCAGAAGGTTTTATAAAAAAATAAAAATATTGGGAGATAGCTACAAGTCTTAGGATCATTTCCCCGAAAACCTTACCTCTTAATTCGTCCTGTAGATTTTTAGAGAAAATCCACACTAAAACTGGTCCAAGAATGCATGTCATATTTGAAAGGCTAATTACTCTAAAATGTTGTAAAGAACATTAGGTTGGTGTAAACATGAAAGTTGTAGCTAAGACCTGTAGAAAACTTTTCCCACAAGCCATGTGTCCATTAGACCTGTAGATAAGAAGATACACTCTTTTTCCTAAACCCATTTGGATGCTGAGTATAACTATCTAGAGACACAGGGGTAAATTTGTAATTTTACCGATGTTCTGAAGTTCTCAGTAATGTGAGGCCTTGATTTTCATAGTGTACAGAGTCATACCTTTCTAAGCATATAAAGTTCATAATTTTAGCCTTCACGGTTTAGAAATGGCGACCCAATTGGTGCGGCAATTTTATAAAATTTCCATCAGCATTGCATTTTTAAACCATATAAACTTTATTAAACGTCTTTCGACCCATGTATTGCTATAAGACTTTTAAATAAATGACCATGTGATATTTTGAGTTCAAGTACTGAGTTAAATCACAAATAAAAGTATTATACCTTAATCCCCGAGCCTAAGTCGTGTTGTATTTTTATTTAGGTCACTTGTGAACTTTGCGGTTTTTCTCGACGTGCACACTTCTCTGATTTCCGTTGCTACTTCATTATTGGTGAGTTCATAGCCCCAAGTTTTACTTTAATTGTTTTACAAACACCGTGGGGGAGATACATGCTATAAATATTTATGATCACAATGCTTTGAAAATTGGATGCTATCATGTTATTATTATTGCCTAAGTTTCCATAGCCAAAAGTCCCTTTATCGTGAACCGTTAATCACTTGCGAGTGAGCGCGAATACAGTGAATAGATCTATTGGAACTAACAATCCCCACCTGGAAGTACGTGTCTATATGGCAGTCGTGTGTATTGTATTCGTCCAAAAATGATAGGTATGGCTATTACCTATGTATAAGGGCTGATTCGAAATTAGATACGTAGTGTCGGGGTCACGAGCTTAGGGCAATAATAACTGAATTAGACTCTGCATTTGTTGCTTAGTCGTTTTTATAAACTGAATTATATTGTGATCAACTGCTTATTACTAAAACTCTATGGATTCACTCAACCTTTGTGTTGACGTTTTAGCATGTTTTATCTCAGGTTTAAATGCATGAAGGTCTTGGATGGAGTCGCACGGATATATTTTGAGGACTCGGCATATTTTCACATTTGAAGTGTCTATATTTTAAAGATTTATATTATGTTTAAAACATCTGCAATCTTTTTAAAACATTGTGTTTTATTAAAACTGTTGGGACCTTTGCAAACTCTGAGAATTTAATGTATCAAATGTGAAACACTTTTAAAACGTCTCTTTTCAAGGGTCGTTTTCCATGACTTGTACTTTGTGCTAGGAAGTAATACCCCAGTGATCTATCTTCCGCTGCTATAATTTTGGAGGTGTTACAGATTGGCATCAGAGCTACAGTTATAGAGAACTGGGTCGTTTTCAAAACCCAAACTATAACTATTTTTCACTAAAGAGTCTCTCATTTCCGCATCCGATATCCGTGCGCGTGTACCACCAGACTGCCTATGTTGTTACTTATATGTCATCACTAATGGTATTATATAAAATATGATGATATACACTCTTATTTATATAAAGGATAATTATATAAATACTCGAACATTTATGCTCATTCTTGGAGCACCGATATTCTATCGACTTACATGCTATTTATATACACACTTGGTGTAATTTTCGATCACTATGCTTATTTATTAAGCATCACTATTTTTATATAAAGGTTAATTATATAAATGTTTGACTGATTTTGACCTCTTACGCTTATTTCGGAGCTTGAGCTCAAACCTTGTTTTCTCCGATTACGCATCTATACTTACATTTTAATGGTCTCTTCTATTTTCTCAAACATCGTGAGTAATACCGTAATTCGCTAAAACTTTTTCATGACCTTTCATAACAATCGTCTCATGCAAACCCGTTGCAGTCTATCGATTTCCCTCGGTTGTCTTACTATCCGCATTCGAAGACGAGTTGGAACATTGGTCCCATGCTTTTAGAACACTTGCGTCACCTCGTAAACCAACACCTAAAGACACGCCGGTTGATTAGAGCATGACTTTAACGTGCCGCCTTGGAACACCCTGCTTTCGGAACATGATTTTTAACGTCTCATTCTTTTTCACTTCTTGTGATTTGAAGAATCATGCCGCTAGGAAGGTAACACCGAAGCATGACAACAATGTTTACCTTAACTTAATACTATCTTTCGATTCCGAGGACACAATTTGGAAACTTGTCGACCACCATTCTGACACCCACTTCACCAACTTATATACTAACGTCTAATACTGAGACAGAGCCATTCGAGGAAAAGGCTATAGAGTGTGAACTCAAACCAGAAGATTACTTACTCGAAGAAGAACCCCTCGGAAGACGAGAAGGAAAACCATTACTGCACCTACTCCTCTCGCACGATCAAAGCCTATTACCAGAGAGCCCATTCAACACAGCATCCCATTGTTGGTGACACACATGCCACATCATGAGAGATATTTCACGTCAACAGAAACGAGATGTGATGGCCAACCTACAGTCTCGTTGGAGCAGAGTAAAGCTTGAGGAGCCAAGTGCGGATCTTACTTAATCAACATTCGTGATATTTATTGACTTTACAATTTATTATTTGTTCTTATTTAACCTCAAACAACTTTCGTGATACTCAATGCCTTTCTCAATTTATGTTGTTCTTATTTAACACTCATGTTTTCAACGTAATGCTTTTCTCATTTATTGTTGGTCCCCATTCATTCTCAGTTAGCATTCGCAATACTTATAGTCTTTGTCAGTTATTGTGTTTCTCATTAATTGTTTACCCTCAGCTAGCATTCGTGCTGCTTGCTGTATTTCCCATTCATTGTTCTTTCTCATTTCTTCTTCTCATTTAGCATCCGAGATGCACATTGTCTTTCTAAATTATTGAATTTCCCAGTTATTCTTATATAACAATCGTGATATTTATTGATTTCATCATTTACCGTTTGTTCTCTTTTATGACATTTATCGTTTTTCTCCTTTATTATTTGCCTTCACATTTATTGTCTATTTCATTTGTTCTCATTTAAAGTATCGTTACGCTTATTGCTTTCTTAATTCTTATTTATTTCACTTACCCTCTTTCAACAATCGTGTGTTTATTATCCTTCTCAGTTATGGATTTTCCTCATTCATTCTCATTTGACATTCGTAATGAATATTGTCTGTCTCGTTTATTATTGAACCTCATTTGGAATTCTATCTTTCAGTATTGACCTCTTTTATTATTGGTTTGATTCGTTAGTTGTCTCGATTAATTGATTATTTGAGTTAATATTCTATATCTCTTCGCTTCACTATTATTGTGATTTATGGTTCTTCAGTTTGCATTAATTTGAGTCATTGATCTCTCTTTTACACACCTTTTCATTTGCTTCTCCGTTCGTATAAACATCAAATTTTCTTTCGAGCACTCTATGCTCATACTAGTATGAATGATATGGACATCTTAATCCATTCATTATTGTTCTGATTCATTGATCCTTACATTTGCATCGATTGATAATAGTTTGCTTCTTTGTTCATACAGATATCTAATCTATCTCTTTTAAGCAGTCTTTGCACCTACAACATTACACTCGACAGAATTCTATTACTATTTTTGTGATTCATCAAGATCTTTCATTTGTATTATTAATTACCCTTGTAACTATCATTCTCCCATGGCGTTGCCATCTACTTCTTTCGACTGATTGTACGCTCCCGTAGAAATCCCTTTCGCGTTAATCGTTAGTACGCATCAGGGCGTAGGAACAACACTCCAGGACAACGGGCTACAAGCAGTACAAGATCGTCAGAAGAGTTACGTGAAAGTTCACCACGAAAGCACGTGCTATGTTTCGGAAAACGATGAAAACTGAACTCGATGTACGTTGAACCCCACAAGAATTTGGCAAAACCTGGACCGGTAGCTTATCGACTCGAACCACCCAAAAGAGCCCACTAGCGTGCATAACACATTTTACGATTCGAACTCGAAGAAGTGCCTATCGGATGAAACCCTCGTCACTCCACTAGAGGAGATTCAACTTGATGACAAGCTTTACTTGGATAAGGAACCAGTTGAGATCATGAACCAGGAAGTCAAACGACTCAAGCAGAGTGACTTCCCATTGTCAAATTTTGTTGGAATACTCGCCATGGACCCGTGTACACATGGGAGGAAAAAGAGCAGACTGCGACGAGAGTACCCTTATTTTCTTTTTCCGACACACCGTCAGCCGATAAGATAAACTGAATCACGAGGACGTGATTCCTTTTTAACGGATGGGTAATGTAACAACCGAGAAATTTCCAAGTCATTATTTTACTAATTTTATTTGCTTATTATGCTATTTTAAGTAAATTGGCTTTTGCCGGGAAAGTTGCCCGCGTACGTCGTGACACGTACACTAAAATTCGTAAATTGACTCAGGCTATGCTCAGTTTATCCGTTAACATGATTTATATTCCCCCATGTACTTATTTTCATATGGAATAATTTAATTTTCCATTTCTACGCGAAGTGTGCACATTTTTCGTTTTACGCGTTTTCGGCTTGCGGTTTGAGCTTTAAAGACATTATAACACTCCAGAAGGCTCGGGAAAATTTATGAAACATCAAATTAGGTCATTTTAAGTTAAATTTAGTATTTTTATGAATTTGGTATCTTCTTGACATTTATACCCAAAAATTAGGTATAAAACGTTACCGGTTTAGCTCCATCGGCCCTTAAATCACTCCGAGGCTTACTATACTTGTTCTAAATACATAATTACACATAATAATAAAAATAAAAGAGTTAACCAAGCCCAAGGCAACCCCTAGGCCGGCCATCCCCTTTTAGTTGCTTACACTCTTCTTTTATTCCTTCATTTTCCAAGAATACTAATCATTTTCCCTTACATGCAACTCCTAATTCTCTCTCTTTAAACCATCCAACTCCAAACCTCCTTCTCCACCCCATTTCTGCCGAAAATCATCAGCCCAACACCACTATTTTTCAAGTTTTCAAGTCTCAAATCTTGTATCATTCGTTTGGTATTCGTCTTGGTAAGTTTTCTTAGCATTTTCAACCTCATTTCCCTCTTTTTCTATGATTTTTATATCATTTTACTTAGAGTTTTAAAGGATTAGAAAAATCACTCTTGCATGTGTGATTTGAAGGATATTTATTCAATATTTTATAATGATATAAGATTTAGATAGGTGGTTAGGTTTGATTTGGTTATTAGATACAAGATAGGAATTGATTTAAAAGGGGTTATGATGAAGTTATTATTGATTTTTCCATATGTTTTGTTTATAAAACTTATTAGATACACAAAATAAACTTGAGCTCCTGGACATTTTGACTTCTTTAACTAATAAAATGGTAGTGATGATGGAATATAGGCATGCATTGGTTCAAAAACCCATTAAAGAGACATAAAGCACCTTGCTTGTCATTGGTTGAACCTGTCCCAGATTTGATGCTTCAAGATCCGTTCACCATTTTGTACCCAGAAGGTTTTATAAAAAAATAAAAATATTGGGAGATAGCTACAAGTCTTAGGATCATTTCCCCGAAAACCTTACCTCTTAATTCGTCCTGTAGATTTTTAGAGAAAATCCACACTAAAACTGGTCCAAGAATGCATGTCATATTTGAAAGGCTAATTACTCTAAAATGTTGTAAAGAACATTAGGTTGGTGTAAACATGAAAGTTGTAGCTAAGACCTGTAGAAAACTTTTCCCACAAGCCATGTGTCCATTAGACCTGTAGATAAGAAGATACACTCTTTTTCCTAAACCCATTTGGATGCTGAGTATAACTATCTAGAGACACAGGGGTAAATTTGTAATTTTACCCATGTTCTGAAGTTCTCAGTAATGTGAGGCCTTGATTTTCATAGTGTACAGAGTCATACCTTTCTAAGCATATAAAGTTCATAATTTTAGCCTTCACGGTTTAGAAATGGCGACCCAATTGGTGCGGCAATTTTATAAAATTTCCATCAGCATTGCATTTTTAAACCATATAAACTTTATTAAACGTCTTTCGACCCATGTCTTGCTATATGACTTTTAAATAAATGACCATGTGATATTTTGAGTTCAAGTACTGAGTTAAATCACAAATAAAAGTATTATACCTTAATCCCCGAGCCTAAGTCGTGTTGTATTTTTATTTAGGTCACTTGTGAACTTTGCGGTTTTTCTCGACGTGCACACTTCTCTGATTTCCGTTGCTACTTCATTATTGGTGAGTTCATAGCCCCAAGTTTTACTTTAATTGTTTTACAAACACCGTGGGGGAGATACATGCTATAAATATTTATGATCACAATGCTTTGAAAATTGGATGCTATCATGTTATTATTATTGCCTAAGTTTCCATAGCCAAAAGTCCCTTTATCGTGAACCGTTAATCACTTGCGAGTGAGCGCGAATACAGTGAATAGATCTATTGGAACTAACAATCCCCACCTGGAAGTACGTGTCTATATGGCAGTCGTGTGTATTGTATTCGTCCAAAAATGATAGGTATGGCTATTACCTATGTATAAGGGCTGATTCGAAATTAGATACGTAGTGTCGGGGTCACGAGCTTAGGGCAATAATAACTGAATTAGACTCTGCATTTGTTGCTTAGTCGTTTTTATAAACTGAATTATATTGTGATCAACTGCTTATTACTAAAACTCTATGGATTCACTCAACCTTTGTGTTGACGTTTTAGCATGTTTTATCTCAGGTTTAAATGCATGAAGGTCTTGGATGGAGTCGCACGGATATATTTTGAGGACTCGGCATATTTTCACATTTGAAGTGTCTATATTTTAAAGATTTATATTATGTTTAAAACATCTGCAATCTTTTTAAAACATTGTGTTTTATTAAAACTGTTGGGACCTTTGCAAACTCTGAGAATTTAATGTATCAAATGTGAAACACTTTTAAAACGTCTCTTTTCAAGGGTCATTTTCCATGACTTGTACTTTGTGCTAGGAAGTAATACCCCAGTGATCTATCTTCCGCTGCTATAATTTTGGGGGTGTTACAGATGATGAGGACATCGGTGTATTATAGGTATCACTACTTGACATGCCATGCTTTTTCAAAATTTCTTGTGCATATTTGGCCTGGTTTAGAAAAATACCACGGGGTGATTGATGAACTTGCAGTCCTAAGAAGAACTTTAGTTCACCCATCATGGACATCTCAAAGTTATGTTTCATTAATTTTGCGAAAGCATTTGAGTATTTCTTATGTTTAGAACCAAAAATGATATCGTCCACATAGATTTGAACAATTAAGATGTCCTCCCCGTGTTTTTGTATAAACAGCGTTGGATCAACAGAACCTTTAGTTAAATGATTAGCAATCAAGAATGCTGACAGTTTGTCGTACCATGCCCTCGGGGCTTGTTTAAGGCCATAGAGGGCTTTCTTGAGCCTGTAAACATGTTTCGGATGTTCTGGGTCGACAAAGCCGTCTGGTTGTGTGACGTACACTTCTTCCCGGAGCTGTCCATTCAGAAATGCCATCTTCACATCCATTTGATATACAATAATGTTCTTGTGAGCTGCATATGCCAGAAACATACGAACGGCTTCAATTCTTGCCACTGGTGCGAAAGATTCCTCGAAGTTGATTCCCTCTTCTTGGCTGTATCCTTTAGCTACCAGGCGAGATTTATTATGAATAACTGTCCCATCCGCATCCAACTTGTTCTTCCAGATCCATTTTAGGCCGACAACATAAACGCCATCGGGTCTTTCTACCAATTCCCACACTTCTAGACGCTTGAACGGATCGAGTTCTTCTTGCATTGACTTAATCCAATTGTCGTAAGTGAGAGCTTCCTTAATGTTTTTCGGTTCGGTTTGACAAATGGTGAGTGCATAGATGCAGTGTTCACCGTCCGTTTGGAGTTTCTTGCGTGTCATGACCGGATTATCTGGATTACCAATCACATTCACTAACGGATGATCCTTTGTCCACTTATGGCTAGAAGGGTAGTGTTGAAAGTTTTGGTGCATGTTTGACGGATCCAAATTGCTCGTTGATGACTCGGCAGTCTCTGGATTGGTGGGAGCCAGAGCAAATGGATTAAACAGTGCGTCTCCGTCAAAGTCTGGTGGTGTGGGTACTACAGAAGGTGAGGTTGGATCTTCAGCGGCAGTCTTGGTAGTAGAGGCTGATTGATCGACTGATGATAATGGTTCCGTAGGTGGTGCATCGTCAGTAACTATGGTAGATGTTACTGGTGTAACAGGTGCCTGTACTTGAACAGGTATTGCAGCGGAACTGATGGTATCGGTAGGAGCACGACTAATGAACGAATCATCAAACAGTGGAGCAAACAGATCTTCTAAGTCCTTACGGTTAAAGGACAGTGGTGCAGCTGAATGATCAGGAATGTTTAGACGGTTAGAATTGGGTCCTAAGCTGTTTTGCTCAGAAGCCTGATCTGTGAGTTCATCGAAATGAGCGTGTATTGTTTCTTGAATTTGTCGAGTTCGACGGTTTCAGATGCGAAATCCCTTAGAATTCTTACAGTAGCCAACAAAAATTCCAATGTCCGCTTTGGCTTTCAACTTACCAAGGTCATCACGATCATTATTTGGGTAACAGAGGGCCCCAAATACATGAAAGTAATTTATGTCTGGTTTTTGTTTGTAGACGAGTTCATACGGGGTTTTGTTGTGTCTTTTGGTGATCATACAACGGTTTTTGGTGTAGCATGCAGTGGAGACAGCTTCAGCCTAAAGGTAATCAGGTAGTTGAGCGTTAATCAACATCGTCCTTGCAGCTTCGACTAACGTTCTGTTACGTCTTTCGACCACTCCATTCTGTTCAGGGCTGCGAGGAATAGATGTTTGTTGTTCAATACCGACTTTCTCAAAGTACTCTCGGAGAGTGTGGTTCTTGAATTCGGTTTCGTTGTTTGTTCTGACTTTGCGAACTGTGTTGCGGAGCTGAACCTGAATTTTTGTGAGAAAGGTGATGATCATCGAAGGAGATTGATCTTTGCTGCGAAGAAAGTGGACCCAAGTCCATCGAGAGAAGTCATCTACGATTACCAGAATGTAACATTTACCGTTGATGGTTTGCACTCTCATTGGTCCACACAAATCCATATGAAGAAGTTGAAGTACATGATCTGTACTGTGCTCAGTTTTTGGAGGAAAACGAGCACGAGTGCTCTTGCCTTGTTCACATGCCGGACAAAGGTGATCTTTGGCATACCGAAATCTAGGAAGACCGTCGACTAACTTATGACGTGCAAGTTCCGTCATTGTTTTGAAATTCAAGTGAGACATACGCTTATGCCATAACCATGATTTTGTAGGTAGTGCCTTTGAGAGTAAGCATATTGGAGAAGAGGTGGTCATATCTGATAATGAAATGGTGTACAGATTCGTACCGCGTTTTCCTTTCATGAGATCATGTCCGTGTAGATCTCGAACAAAGCATGTTTTCTCCCTGAATGCGACTTCCAAGTCACCATCACAAAATTGGCCAACGGAGAAGAGGTTATGACCAAGGCCTTCGACGTAGTACACACGACTGATTTCGATGTTCCCGCTGACGTAATCCCCATAGCCCATAATAGCGGCAAACTGATCATTCCCGAATCTGACAGTTCCTATGAACTTTTCAACAAAGTTTACTAGAAGATTTAAGTTGCCTGTCATATGTCGGGAACACTCGCTATCAACAATCCATAGTACGATTTGTATCACCTGCATTACAAGAAAATAATGCAGATGGAGAGACAGTAACGGTAGAACCCGTTGGGTTAGTAGCACTAGAATTAAGCTTCTTGGGTAACCAATTAAAACTAGGTTTATTCTGAAGCCAACGTTGTCAATTCCAACTAGATTCCGCTTTTTTCCTAGTAAACGCACTAGGTGTTTGGATTTTTCTTTTAGGGCCTATGGTCTTGGACTTGTCTACGGGATTCTTATAAACTACTTTTGGCGGTTTCCCTAAGATTGACTTGGCAGTGGTAGGGGGCCTAGAGGGAATGCCAGTAGTACGTTTCTTCTTACGAGACAAAAGGGTTTTTGCAACAAAACGTTTATGATTACCAGATTATGTATAAACACCAGACAAAACACTCATACGACAAAACACACAATAAGCATCAATACGACCATTATTCAAAACATCCAAAGTATCAACATTCGTTATATCAGAATTAGAATTACATGTTTTAGAACTTGATTCTACTCTAGATATAACTTGCTTTTTATTCAAAGTCCTAGTGTGAACTTCTACTTCTTGGTCCTTAGGAGAGCTGCTCTTAGGTTTCCAAACACTATTCTTCACGGGAGCCTTGGATCTGCTAACCTTAGAGGTGCCTAGTCCTGTAGAAGTGGAAGTATTCACATTAGTGGTCTGGTTAGATGCTTTCTTAGGTATCTTGTCTACTTTATACATGCCTGGCTTAATCACATTCTTGTTTCCCATTTTCCCTTTTTCACGTACATTAACTTTCTCTCGCAATTCAATGATGATGTGTTTCTGTTGTTGAATTTTAGAATCCAATTCACGATTTAATCGAAGAAGGTTATTTCGGTTTTCACAAACTTCATCGATGTCCTTTTCATATTTTGAAATTACCTGTTTTAAAACAATATTTTCTTTCTCAGTCAGATTATCAGAAGCATGACTGTTTTGTAAAGACAACGATGTGTTTTGGTGTTGAAATTTTAACTCAAAGGCGAGGCTCTGAGTTTGACACCAATGCAACCTCTTGTTGAATTTGTGAACTTCTTTTGAAAAATCATTTTTCTTATCATCATTGAGTTGTTTGAGTCTCTCATTTTCATGTCTCAAATTATCTATCTCTAATCTCAACAACTTAATATCATCAGAATGAGCATCAACAATCATATCATTACAATCCACATAAATAGAATTCATAATCACAGAAACAACATCATAACATAGAACATTTTCCAAAAGTCGATCAACTTCTTTTTACAAAATTTTCTTTTGAAATTTTTGTTTCAAGATTTTATCTTCTTTTGCTTTGAAAATGCTCATCATTGATACAATATCCGATTGCAGTTCCTGTTCCCAATGGGTGGCACAAAGTCTCAGGTGGTGAACGTGTGGTAAAAATTGTTGTTGAAAAACCTCTCTCTTTTCCTTTTCAAGAGGAGAAAGAAAAGTAAAGACTGTTATTTCTGAGTTTCGTTCAATTGCATCTTCTAAAAATTTTATGTCCTCCAAAAAGGTTTGAAAATATCGGAGGACACGATGTGGTTTTGGCGTAGAAGAAATGACACCTGGATTTTGTGAAGATTTATTTATTTGTACCTCATTGGTTACAGGGACTACTTCAGGAAATGTATCTGGTTCAATAAACCATGATGGTTGTGATTTTTGTGGGACGAAGGTTTCACTAATATCAGGTACTTGAAAATAATCATATGGTTTATGATAAGGGTTTTGTCTCATTTTAGATAAAGTTTCCTCCGCCTGTTCAATTTCCTCCTCACTAGTATAAACAACAACACGCACAACAGAATCATCAAACAAATTATCAGCACTATATAACTTTGGATCTTCTTTGAGTGCTTTATGTAGAAAACTTGGTTTATCACTGCCAATAGCAAACCCATATCCTTTTGGATTTGGTTTTACCGTTAGCTTTTGAATGGTGGTTATTGATTTGCCAGTTTTGTACACAACGTTCTGAAATTCTTTAAGTTTGGATTCCAAGTCAAGAATTTCCTCAACATATGAATCAACTCGTTTCCTTGATTTTTCACGATGTTCAGAAAAATTATTTTGACAAGTGGACAGCTCTGTTTTTGTTTGATTAAGTTCAGAGTGAAAAATGCCAACTTGTTTTTGAAAGTCTAATTTTTCTTGTTCTTTGTGTAATATTATCTCATTCTTGGAAGCGGTCAATTCACGAACTTGATGTTCTAAATTGTGTACTTGCACATATGAATCTTGGAATGCAGACTCAAAGCTTTTCTCACGTTTTGCTTGGTTTTCATAGTTTGGAAGTTGTAGCTTGTAGCACTCATTATCCTTAGTTAACAATGCAACTTTTGCTTTTAGATTACTGTTTATTTCATTACACTTATCAATTTGGGATTTATGGGCATCTAACTGAGTCTTGGTGGTCAGCAGTAAGGTCATGAGCTCTGAGTCAGGCAAAAGACTTTCTTGTTCAAATTGGCCATTATCATCATCGGACAGAGGATCATCAAATGAAACAACGGGGTTAATTTGATCATCATCAAATGTAACAACGGCGTTTATTTGATCATTGACTTCAGAGGATAAGGATGAATCAATTTGTCCAAGATTGTCTTCGGCTGATGCAGATTCAAAGGGTGACACAATTTCATCAATTAGACATTTTGAATTTGGTACCTGAGACAAGCCATCGGTATCATAGACCGGGCCTGTTTCACCCATGTTCACTTCTGCATATTAGCCATCAGCATAACAGCTGCTTCCAGGTCCTCCATGTCATCATCTGAATAAGCATTCGCCATGAAGCTTTGCTCCTTTTCAGTGAGAGTGCTTCCACGTTCATCTTTGAGGGCCAGAAGAAGAGCTTCCTTGTGATATGCTGCTCCCCTAGTTCTTGGCTTGGGGCATGCATTGGCTACGTGACCTTTTCCCCCGCAGTTATAGCACTTAATCCCTGTGTTACCAATCCCAGAACTTCCGGTCTCAACAGCTTGTGCCCTGTTACTTCCAGTGGAATTGGACCTCTGTCCACCTGTATTACCCATGTAGCTACCCGATCCAGATCTCCCTGAAGCTCGGTTTTGTATCTCAACTCGGCCATCCTGAACAACTGCCTAATTTCTGGTGTTAGAAGAAGACCTCAGACGGTTGTTGGATTTGTTTGAGAATTTGCTGAAAGCTTTGGCAATCAAAACAAATCCTTCGTTCAATGATTTGAACGCGTCGTCGTCATCACTGTTAGCCTCAGTATTTTCATATGGAACCATTTGTTGTGATGACCCTCCGTATGGAACGAGTTGATTAGATGTAGTTTGTGAGGCTGGATTTGTCGGATGTTGTGGTTGGGGTAAACTTTGACTAGGTGGTGGTTGGACAAAACTCTGTGGTGGTTGTGGTATAAACTGTGACTGAGCCATCAATGCGAGTGAGTTTGGAATGGGTGCTGGTGAAAAACCTCTACGTGCTGCTCTATCCTTGTCAACTTCAGATTGGTGCTGTTTAAGGAAATCATACAGCAATCCATAAGACACGTCGTTTATCCTTTTAGCTTGACGGACGAACGTCACGTACTTCTGCCAATCTGGTCCGAGACATCCCAGAAACTTGGAGTTAACGGCAATCTTTGGTAGTATTATGTTGTGACGGTCCAAGTCGTTGACAATATTTGTAAACCTGTGGTAGTATGATTCCAACGATTCCCCTTGTTCAATCATAAAGTTGGTATACTCCATGTATAGTTTAGACTCCATGTCCTCTTGATTTAAGGTAGTGCCTTCCATAAGAAGATGTACATGTTTCCACATGTCCTTGGCTGTCTTTTGCGCATCAATGCTGCGAAAGATAGGATTTGGAATCCCATGAAGTATATAAGACATTGCCAGTTCATTAGATTCTTGCTGTTGGACCTGTTCAGTGGTGAGCTGAGCAAGAGGGATAGGGGTAGAGGTTGCCGCTCTTGGTGGAATGATAGTGTTATCACCTGGAACAGTGGTTGAAGGATATGGGTACGGTCCATCCAGGATGACCTTTTTCATGAACTTTCCATGGGGTTTTTTCTGCTCGATAAATCGAAGGAAACGACTCGACCATTGCACGTAGTTTCCTGGTGTAAGCATAGGTGGGGTGTCAAGAGATCCGGCCTCGTGTCGGGACTGTTGACTGCTAATAGCCTCGCACATTTTGTCAAACCAGTGAGGCTGTTTTTGAGGTAGTTGCTGGTAATTCTGCATCTGCTGTTGTGGAATTTGTTGAGGAACTGGTTGTTGGGGGAAAAACTGGTGTTGTTGTGTGAAAGCTTGTTGTTGTTGGTACTGTGGTTGAGGATATTGTTGTTGTTGTGGTTGTTGCTGTTGATACTGTTGTTGCTGATTTTGAAAGTAGTAGTTGTATGGTGGTTGAGACATCGTTGTAACCTGTGGATGTTGGATCGTTCCAAGGAAATAAGATTAGCGTTCGATTGTTCACAAAGTGTTTCCTAACTCGGAAATAATTTTAGGAAGTTGCTCGGTAATTGCCTTACTCGCAAAAAACAAAATAACTTAAGTAAGATAAAACTTTTCCTTACTAGGAAATCTAAGAAAAATGTTCCTTGCTCGAAAATTTATTAAAAAAAAATCTTACTCGGAGGATTTATAAAATTCTTTACTCGGAAGTTCCTTACTCGGAAGTTATATAAATTTCCTAACTCGGAGTTTTTCAAATTTTCAAAACCTGGAAGATTTACGACTTTCCTAACTCGGAAAAATTAAGTCTCACTAAGAAATAACGTTTCTTCCAAACTTGGAAATTACAAGGCAAACTAAAAAAAATTCTTTCCTAACTCGGAAAAATGTACTTGCTCGATAATTCAGTAACTCGATACTTCCTTGCTCGGAAAAAATTGAGTTAGAATTGTTGTTTACTCGGGACATTTTCCTAGCTCGGAAATATTATCACTGTTCGGGACTTGGTGGAAAATATTCCTAACCCTGAAAATTTCCTTTTATTTCCTAACTCGGAAAATGGCAAATAATGGGACTTAGTGTAATTTTTCCTAACTCGGAAGAAATTACACTTACTCGGGACTTAGGAAAATTTTCCTTACTCGAAAAATTTTCAACCTTTCCTAGCTCGGAAAATAACGAATTACTCGGGACTTATGAAAATTTTCCTTACTCGGAAAATTTACAACCTTTCCTAGCTCGGAAAATAAAAAATTACTCGGGACTTATGAAAAATTTTCCTTACTCGGAAAATTTACAATTCTCCTAACTCGGAGAAATACGTGAACAGTAACCGAACAAGAAAAAAATTCTTAGATCCTTGTTTGTCTCTGATACCATTTGATAGGTCTCGATTTCACAAGTTAGTAGGAGGATTTAGAGAGATAGACTTGTAGGTTAAACACAAGAATGATAAACTTTTAATTACTCAATTAACCAACAACTCTTCCCTTACAATAGGAAGAGTATTTATAGTACATAGAGGTGAAATGGGCCAAGCCCTAAATGGAAATGAAAAGGATGGGGCGCAGCCCAGTATTGTAAACAATGTAATCATTGGGGCGCAGCCCAATTAACAAATAAATAAAACATACAGCCCATGGGCCTTCTACACAGGCTGTAAACCAAAACTAACATAAACACCAAAGCAACCTAATATAAAACATGATCGATACTTCAATTATCTAAGACGTGTTCCCAACAAAACACATAAACACATAAACTATCAAGAACATAAAACGCCACTTAAAACAAAAATAAGCAAAAGCACGATCACAGAAAAATGACAAGCACATAGACACAAGCAAACAAAATTAGTTACGTAACACAAATCAAAACAAGACAATCTAAAACCATCTTATTTCAAATTAATACGAAACTAATCTAGACAAGAATAACACGAACAAAAAAAAAACACAGAGACGTGCAGGAGATCAAAGAACATATAAAACACAAAACTCGTGAAACAAGAAAAACAGAAACTAAAAAAATTTGGGACAGAGGTCAACCGAATCGGTTACGGGTGGTGACCGATCGATTGGAATGGTTTGGGTAGTCCAGCCGTTCGATTGGAGTGGCCAGCCGAGCGGTTGGTCATTTCTGGTCAGATTTGTTGGTTTTTTTTTTCGCAAACACTTTCGAGCACATTTAGGAAGCAAACTTTGTAATGAGCATTTTTGGAACACGTGAAACGAAATCCCAACATCAAAAACATGATTTTGATGCCAAGATCATTAAGCAAATATGAGAAAATGAGAGATCTTTAAAACAAAACGCAAGAGGGGCAATTAAGCAATATCATGATTAACAAGAAAGCAATCAAGAGCAATCAAACAAGAGTAAAGAGACAAGTATTTATGAGCAAGAGCAATATAGCATTCGAACAAATTAGCAAACAAGAAATCAGTCAATATATCAAGCGAATGGACAAACAAGCAAACAAACAAACACCTAAGAACAAAAAACAATTCCCCGGCTACGGCGCCAAAAACTTGATGTGCTTCCACTAAGCTTTAAATTTATAAACAAGAATTATCAGTTAACAAGGAAGACATTCGGGCAAGTATACCCTAGTCATGTGTAGTTAAGGGTTGGTTAGTCAAGGTCGTCCCAAGAGACTAGGTTGCATTCAAGTGTCGTTTGTTTGTTTAAGCAAGTAACAAGTTGATGGTTATGATTGTCACGGATCAAACCAACAAGAAAAGAAATATAAGAACAAGCACACAAAGAACATACATGCTTGGCAAAATGATCACTTAGATATTAGGATGTTTTGTTTCAAAAACATATTATCAAAGGTAATCCTTACGACCTATAGAACAAAGAATAATAGTTTAGTGTTTTATAAATCAAATATGAATAAGTCTCAATCAAAAGGTCATGTCATGAGCCTTATGCCTAAACCAACAACAACAAAGATTCCTTTCGAACTATAGACTTTGATGTTATTAATTTGTGAAGTTCCATTTACTTGAATGATGATTAGAAAAACATATTCAAAGATTGCCTTTCGACCTATAACCTAAATTAACCTTTACTTGTTTAGTTTATTAAGTTTCTTATACAATCGTCACAAAGTACAAGACCAAAACATTCGTCGACTAATGAATTGAAATAAATCACTATTGAGAATCCTTTCGACATATAGACTCAACAATGATTAATCAAAATAATAAACAAGACAAGTTCCAATTTAACCAAATATTATGTTGTCATCATAATCCAAACAAACACTACAAATATCCAAACATCCTTTTATCACAAGTAATCATATATTCAAACAAGTAAACAAAACTACTCCATGGTTATTTCAATCAGACACAAAATCTCAACAATCATATAAATTACAAACATCTTGAAGTATAAAAGTAACAAGGTTTACCCAAAGTATGAATTACAATAGGCAAAGGTGAAGGATTTATAGAAGCCCTTAAGCCTCCAATCAACTATACGCTTTCTACCAAACCGGAAAATTATACCCAACACCTTCTTCCATGTGTTTGAGCCTTCTTCTGAAAATGGCAGAGTTGTCTAGTCTTTTGGGAGAGATAAGTTGGTAAAAATTCATCCTTGAGGGTGTAGGTTAGAATTTCACAATGAAAACCAAGCCTAAGCACTCCTATATATAGTATAAATCAACCCTTAGTCTCTAAGTATGAAACTTGGGCACTAAGTGTCATAAAGTGCTAGGAAATGGAGTAAATGGAGGAAAGTGATTGGACATGGGGCTTAATTGCACTTAATAATGCATTAAAAATAACTTGGAGAGGTCAGTTTGGACCATCCAATTGGCTATGGAGCCATGTCGATTGGATGGATGATTTTAGCTGAAAAGTTGGCTCCATCTAAATCGAATGCGGGCACATACCGATTGTATGGAGCCTTTTGGCCAGAAATGATAAACACCAAAGTTTTAGATCTTTCTCTTGGCTTTTCGTGGCCACTTGAATCAATTAAATCAGAGTTGGTATTCTCAAGATATGGCCAAAACGGTGGATGTGTGTCGGGAACAACGAATCTTCCAATATTTCTTCGTTTGAGCTTCTTTTCTTCATTTCTTTTATCGTTTTCCTTTTTGTGCTTTATTCTTGAGTCTTTAGAGTGACAACTTCATGACTTTATCTTCTCGGATATATTTTAAGAGACTCTCATTTGTCGGGAATTCTTCGTACATGCATAAATCTTTGTTTATTGATCGTTTCTTTGTCTTTTTCTTCGTTTTCTTAATCGTGAGCTTCCATGAACCTAAAATAGAAAATATACTTCATTCAGTACAATAAGTTCATAAAATTAACCAAAATATATGCATAAAATCCATGATAACTCTCCTAAAAACATGTACAATTTGAGTGTTATCAAATTCCATCACACTTGAACTTTTCTTGCCCTCAAGCAAATCTAGAAAAAGAAAAATCGAAATTCATACCTAAATGACAAAACGAATAGAAAATTTCAAAAATTTTGAAAATTTTGGAAATATCGAAAAATATTTTTGATTTATTATTATTATTTTTTTTAAAATTTAAGCGCAAACTCCCTCACACTTAAAGGTTTGCTTGCCCTCAAGCAAATATTAAAAAAAATAGATCCCACATGGTGCATGAAAAATGATTATAAAAAAATATGATGCAAATCTACCAAGTACAAGTACAAGATAAGATTCATCGTTTTTAAGCGTTAGTGATAAAAAACCGAGATGTTTGACAATACCCATAGATTCTCTCGCTTGATAACATGGCTAAGCACCTCATGAAAAAGAAACGAAGTATAATTCACTCAACCACTCATTTATTTAGGTAGTGGAGTATATATAAGAGAAATCACACTCATTGCTCAGTCATGATCCGTTTATTACCAAAAGCTTGTACAAGAAACAAAACTCCACCGACGTAGCATAAGCACCAAGAGTAAACATCTAAAGAGGAATTTTATTGGGTTTTACCATTTGGCTTAAGGGTTTTACTAGGCTTATGTTCAGACATCTCATACAAAAACATAATAGATCGCTGGCGCGAATTCTTGATTTACTCAAACAACGGATGGTCACTAAAGTAATATATCTTAGATCGCTGGCGCGTTATTTGATTACTCAAAAACCGGATGGTCACTAGAATATTAATGCACTAGATATTTTCATGAAGCCATTACTATATCCGGATGCTCGAAAGCTAACAACGAATAAAGTAATTTGATAAGGGTAGGGATAAGGCATGGGAATATTTACGAAATTGGTTTTAAAAGAAAAATAAAGTCAAGTCTAAGTCCCATTGTTGCTAGTCACGAACAAGCCGCAAACCCGTAAATGATTATAGTCACAATCTTCTCTTCTTTAAATACCGATCACCAAATACATATATATCACGTCTTAACACATTGGCTAATCGATATCTCAAACATACATTCTATCTCCCCCCCCCCCCCCCACACACACACTTAAGTTACGCATTATACTCATTGTGAAAAATAAACTTCAAAGTATGTAAAATAGGGAAAATAAATGAGTAAATAAATAATCCAAGAGAAACGAAACTTCTCGGGCCAAGAAATCGCGATCGAACTCCAAATGATAAGATGCTAAGCATGTGAGATCAATCGATTTCTCTTTCAACCAAACATGTCCACTCCCAAATATAATGTCACCAATAATCCAATCTCCAAGAGCTTATTAAATCTGCAAAAATAAACTAAACTACAAAAAAGGCGTAAAATTCTAAAACTCACTTTCGTAGGCATCACGGTTGCATTTAGCGTATGCAACAAGCCTTTTAAACCCCTCGGTGGCCAGAATGGATGAGTGAAATCTCGTGAGGGTTTCTAGTGAACACACCCACAAAGTTAAAAACATTTTTATTTTAACAAAACATGTACTTATTTATTAACAACGTACTAAAAATTTAAAAATGCAAAACACAAGTTAAGGTTAAATAAAAATGATGCTCAAAAATCTAGGAATGATCCCAAAAGATATTTAAACTTATTCGACACAAACACACAAGAACAAAATACGAAAAATAATATATATATATATATATATATATATATATATATATATATATATATATATATATATATATAGGGAGACTTTCTTGCGAGAACCATCTTATCTGCGAGAACTGACAGAACCACTAAAAACATACATGCACGCCTTTTAAAATAAAATAAAAATACATGCAAATTATCAATAATCGTAAGTATCCACCTATGTTCTTCAATATCATCATGAACTCATCCTCTTTTTTCACAAAAACCTCACACACTGCCGCAATATTGTCATTGCACGCCTTATAAGAACATACATGCACACCTTCAAAGAAAAATATTGTATTTCCAATTTCTTATCAAATTCTTTAGAACAACCATGTTTTTTTTAAACATATATGTTGTTTTTAGAACATATGTGCAAAAATACAATTATTGAAGGCGTGCATGTATGTTTTTGGTGGTTCTGTCAGTTCTTGCAGATAAGATGGTTCTCGCAAGAAGGTCTCACTATATATATAATATATATATATATATAATATATATATATATATATATATATATATATATATATATATATATATATATATATATAATATATATATATATATAGGACCCGAACATATTAGGACCTAAACATACACAAAATGGTCGATAAACTTGACAACTAATATACACGCGAATGATAATGTCTAATAATACATAAATAACTTGTAAAATGTGACAATAAAACTTGTATTATTCAAAAGTCGCGACGACATAGAAATGTTTTATAAACGGGCGAGTCATGTCCAAATTTCTATAAAAACCTTTATAATTAAACCATTTACAACATGCAAATATCATAAAACAATTTGAAAACTTATACATTTTCTTCCTAAATCATAACGTTTTACCAACTATTTTGGGATATGGGTAAAACACCGAAACAGCCTATTGATATATTTTCTTCTCGTTCTTTATTATTCTTTCATTTCTTATTCTTATTGATAACGCTCAAATTGCACATATTTTTGGTAGCGTTATCATGGATTTTATGCATATATTTTGGTTACTTTTATGAACTTATGGTACTTAATGAAGTATATTTTCTATTTTAGGTTCATGGAAGCTCACGACTAAGAAAACGAAGAAAAAGACGAAGAAATGATCAATAAACAAAGATTTATGCATGTACGAAGAATTCCCGACAAATGAAAGTCTCTTGGAGTATATACGAGAAGATAAAGTCATGAAGTTGTCACTCCAAAGACTCAAGAATAAAGCACAAGAAGGAAAACGAGAAAAGAAATGAAGAAAAGAAGCTCAAACGAAGAAATATTGGAAGACTCGTTGTTCCCGACACACATCCACCGTTTTGGCCATATCTTGAGCATACCAACTCCGATTTAATTGATTCAAGCGGCCCCGGAAAGCCAAGAGAAAGATCTACAAATTTGGTGCTTATCATTTCTAGCCAAAAGGCTCCATCCGATCGGTATGTTCCCGCATCCGATTCGGATGGGGCCAACTTTTCAGCCAAAATCATCCATCTGATCGGCATGGCTCCGTAGCCAATCGGATGGACCAAACTGACCTCCCCAAGTTATTTTTAATGCATTATTAAGTGCCATTAACCCCATGTCCGATCACTTGCCTCCATTTACTCCATTTCCTGGCGCTTTATGACACTTAATGCCCAAGTTTCATATTTAGAGGCTAAGGGTTGATTTCTACTATATATAGGAGTACTTAGGCTTGGTTTTCATTGTGAAATTCTACCCTCCACCCTCAAGGACAAATTTCACTAACTTATCTCTCCCAAAATCAAATGGGGTAGTTGAGCAAAAAAATCGTACTCTACAAGAGATGAGTAGAACGATGTTGAATGTACAATCAATTCCGCAAAAGTTTTGGTGTAATGCGGTGGACACCTAAACTTACATACTTAATAGGATTCTAATTAGACCTATCTTAGGAAAAACACCATATGAAATCTTGAAAGGTAGAAAACCTACTCTAGATTACTTTAGAGTGTTTGGAAGCAAGTGCTTCATATTAAACACTAAAGACTACCTCACCAAGTTTGACCCAAAGTCTTACGAAGGTGTTTTCCTAGGTTACTCCCAAAATAGTAAAGGCTATGTTGTCCTAAACAAGGAAACAATGAAAGTCGAAGAGTCACTCAACGTGACATTCGATGAAAGTCCTCCACCAACTAAGACATCACCCTTGGTGGATGATGACTTAAATGAGGATGACGCCGTTGAGGTCAATGGCAAGAAAACCTTAGAAAATGACATTGATGATGAGATAGTTGAAGTTGATGAAGTTGTCAACATTAAGGAATCCAAGAACCATCCAATTGAAAATGTCATAGGAAACCTAAACCAAAGAACCCTTAGGTCACAAGTACAAAACAAAAGTAATTTCTTTTTTTTTGTATCAACCGTAGAACCTAAGAATGTCGGTGGAGCGATTAAGGATGAAAGTTGGGTAGTTGCCATTCAAGAGGAATTAAATCAATTCACCGCAAACCAAGTTTGGGATCTAGTACGTCCTCCTAAGAATCAAACCATCATAGGAACTAAGTGGGTGTTTAGAAATAAACTCGACAAAAATAGCGTCGTAACTAGGAATAAGGCAAGTTTGGTAGCACAAGGCTATAACCAACAAGAAGGAATAGATTACGATGAAACTTATGCACCCGTAGCTAGATTAGAGTCTATTAGGATACTCCTTGCCTATGCTTGCGCCTTAGACTTTAAATTATACCAAATGGACGTGAAAAGTGCATTCCTAAATGGTTATATCAACGAGGAGGTATACGTTGCACAACCTCGGGGATTCATTGATTTCGAAAAACCAAATCATGTTTATAAACTCAAGAAAGCACTCTATGGTCTCAAACAAGTTCCTAAAGCTTGGTACGATAGACTAAAAGCATTCTTGATTGAACATGAATATACCATGGGAATGGTTAACAACACACTTTTCACAAAGAAACGAAATTCACATCTCATCATTGTTCAAATATATATCGACAACATTATATTCGGCTCAACTTGTCCAGAACTGTGCGATGATTTTTCAAAGATCATGCGTGACGAGTTTGAGATGAGCATGATGGGTGAATTAAATTTCTTCCTTGGTTTACAAATAAAACAAATAGAAGATGGTATCTTCTTTAATCAATCTAAGTATATTAAGAAGATGCTTAAGAAATTTAGTTTAGAAGAGTCTAAGCCTATGAAAACTCCCATGTCCACGGAGACGAAACTCACGAAAGATGAAGAAGGTGAGTCCGTAGATAGCACTAAGTATAGAGGTATGATAGGAAGTTTATTATACCTCACGGCAAGTAGGCCCGATATCATGTTTAGTGTCTGCCTTTGTGCTCGCTTCCAAGAGGATCCCAAAACCTCTCACCTTGAAGCGGTTAAGTGTATCTTCTGATACATTAAAGGCACTATACACTTGGGGTTATTCTATCCTAAGGGGACCGGTGTAAAAACTATTGTCTATGCCGACTCTGATCATGCGAGAGATTATGTGGATCGAAAAAGTACGAGTGGCGTTTGTACCTTCATAGGTTGTTGTCTAACTTCTTGGTTCTCCTAGAAACAAACGACTCTTTCTATCTCCACGACCGAAGCCGAATATGTAAGCTCCGGAAAGGCATGTCAACAAGCACTATGGATGAAACAAACTCTTATTGACTATGACATCCATCTAGACGACGTCCCTATTATGTGTGATAACAAAGGTGCTATTGACTTGAGCAAAAACCCCGTTCAACACTCTCGTACTAAAAACATCGAAATTTGTCACCACTTCCTTCGCGATAACGTTCAGAAAGGAAACATTTCTATTGAGAAAGTTCCCTCTCAAGACAATATCGCTGACATCCTGACCAAACCTCTCAAACGAGAGTCCTTCAATTATCTTCGTCTAGGTATAGGAATGATGGAACATATTTCATAAATCTCATGACTATTTAAATATTTCACTGGAAATATTAAAGTCATCCCTCGTATCCCTCTTATGACTATTTGAATATTTCACTAGAAATATTGAAGTCATCTCGTGTGTCTCGTCTCATGGCTCTTTGAATATTTCACTGGAAATATTGAGTCACTCTTCACATCCCTTGTATGACTACTTGAATATTTCATTGGAAATATTAAAGTCATATCCTTTCGTCTAGTCTAAGCTCTCCTCATCAAAAGAATTTATTAGGTATAAATTCTTTCCTCGTGTCAAAAAAGTCTCACTAAAACAGCGAGACATATTCGTCAAAAATTAAAATAGGACGAAAACTCATCCCAGCAGATCATGGCACCACTAAAGTGGCACGACACCATTAAAATTAATGGTACCGTGGTACCATGTATTTGACAATGCCCGTTTTTCAGTCCTCTCTTCCCACATTACTCATCTTTAACCTTTCCCAACTTCTGCAATTACTGTCAAAACCAAACCTTACAACCCAAAATTCAATTACACCTCTTCAAGATCTAAGTCAAGGCATTGATTCTCAAGATTACCAACTACTTTCATCTTTTCAACATGACTTGTAAGTCATTTGACTCTACTTTCCTTTAATCTTGAGTCTAGGGTTTGTTCATACATGAAAATTGAATTGGGGTTTTTCAATTTTGATTGAGTCTCTATGAAATTAGGACTAGAATTTGAAAATGCATAACCTTCATGATTCCCTTAACAATAGGATTTGCATAAACCCACTTAAAGCACATATTTTAGTTCAAACCTTGTTTTCATTAGATTAAGTAGGTTTAAGAGGAATCATGTCTAGGAAACTTGCAATTAGGATTAGGAGTTATCAACACTCAAATTTTTCAAAACTTTTGGCGCCAAAACTTTGAACTCGCCCAAACATCCCAATTCAATCTTTTTCGAAAAATTTCACGAAATTAGGATCATGAAACATTTTTCGTGCATTGTTGATACAAACTAAAAACGTTTTGTCATGCATACATGGTCTCAAGAATATTGATCGAATTACATAACTAATATGTATTTATCGACATATTCATTTGAGCAAAAGTGAAGTTAGGAGAGTTTGGGTAATCTCATTATTTATAGTTTTAGAGTCGAGATTACCGCACCTCTACATAGTTTGCATATAGGCACACACTAGGCACGTGTCTTTAAAACGAAATATTCTCAATCTTAATCTTTGATAAATTTTTCATAGGTAACAAGAGATATCACATGTTTGATTACGATCATGAACTGACTATCGATTACATTCCCAAACCATCACTTGAACCAAACACCCCACTTTGTCACATACAAAGTTTCCGTCACCTAGAGTCTCGTTTCTTCCACGAAGGACGCATTGTCGAGTCTTCCTTTCTCAACCGTGATCATATCCAAACCATGTTTCAAGAAATCGGATTCGATGGCTTGTTTCGGATTAATGATCAAATCTGTCCTCGGTTTGTCTTTGAGTTCTATAGACAAGTCATTCGTGAAAATGTCTTTTGTCTTCGTCACAACCGTGAGCACCTTCCGGCGTGTTGTGCTCACATGTTGTATTGTCTAGTCACCGAACAACCCTACAACCTTGCTTACTTTGTAGCAAGAAGAATTGTCAGTGTCAGGGGTCGACTAAATAAGGCGATACCCTATGGCATGTTGTTGACTAGTCTATATCGGTTTGTCATGAACTCGTTCCCTCACCTCCAAAACAATCGATATCTACTTTTCAATCCCACCATGGCTCCTCTAAACCAAACCACCTATACCTCTCTATATTGGGAATGTACATCATCTCAAGGGGACCATAATGATAGTTCGGAATCGTGCTATGATGTTTCATCAAGTGATGATGAATGAGGGTGTGCTCAAGTCAATGGAAATACTTTTTATTAGGATTTTTCTAGGTCAATTATATTAGGGATTACTCTTCTCTATTATCTTGCATGCTTGACATTTACTCTATCACCTTGCATGATTTTCAATTACATGATTCTTGGATGATAACTTATTTTGTCCTTTGTATTTGCATGCTTATGGATTATCTTAGAAAATTGCATGATAATCTTTACTTGCTAGGAGTAGCTTAATATGAGTTATATTTGGCAAATAAATCTTTAGTGGTTTGAGGCACTAACATTTCCTGCAAATAGTCCCCTTAGAAAACTCCCTTTAGCTGCCCAGAACTAGGCAGCATAGGAAAATTCGTGACTCCCAGGTCACGGTACCGTTAAATAGGCCACGGTACCGTTAAATTTAATGGTACCTTGCGGTATTTAGTAGTACCGTGCCCTTGTTTGACAAATTTTCACTGTTTTTCCTAGATTCCTTCATCCCTAACCTCAAACCTGCAACATTTTGCAAACTCTCATACACCCTAAGATTTCCTCACTACACCATAGGACACTACCACCAACCTTAGCTCAAATCCCACAACTCTTGCCTATATAAGGCCTCAACCTTGCAAGTTTATCTTGCATCTCATCTTCAACCTCACATTCCTCATACACCATGTCTTCCACACAAGGATCAAAAACATACATCTCAAAGAAACCTAGAATAACCGTAAGACCACCATCTAAACCACTCTTTGTTGATCTTACAAAAGATGATGAAGTCACTACACCACTTTCCCAAGCCACTCCTCACTCACCATCTCCACCTAATGCACCCTCTAAAACATCCTCCACTAGAACAACATCTTCATCATCTCCTTCTTTCAACATCATGCCATCATCCATGGACTACACACTTTCACCCATCACTCCATTGGATTATGCCATGCCAACCTCATCACCAACAAACTCACCACCACCTCCTTCCCCAATCATGGGACAACCTATCCAACCCCATCCTTTTGATATACATAGTGCTAATTGCCTATGTTGCCTCCATAACCGTAACCTCATCTTCTCCTTGAGAGATGAGATACATTTCATGTTCTCTTATGTGGAGCATCTCTTGACACCACCACCACCTCCAATCATGTCACAATCTCCACCTCCTACTAGCCCACATAACTAAACATGATTCATGTTTAGTTTCCAACAATAAACCTTTAGGAACCCTTTTGGAAATGAAGATTGCCTCTTATCATTAAGGATTTATTTATGCTTCTAGTAGTTTGTTTTCATTTTTTTAGTTATAGTCATACTTATGTATGACATTTATTTTTATGAATGAATGGGCTTTTCATGTGGTTGTTTTATCTTTATGGTGATTGGCTACTTAGTCATTTTTTGTAGATGGATATTTGTCTTGCTTGCTGCATGTTAGTTATTTTATATTTGTCATCTAACTTTGTTTTGTAGCAAGAACCATTGCTCGATTCCTTGGTGTCCTCCAAACGAAGGGGAGTATACATCAAGGGGGAGCCTTAGCAACCTTTTTGCTTCGACAAAAAGGGGGGAAAATGGGATGTAAACTCATTAAAAACTTGTAAAAATTAATCTTTAACTTAAAATGAGTTTATGTTTTGTCATCATCAAAAAGGAGGAGATTGTTGATGCAAATAGTGTTCTAAAAACGTTATTTATATCTTTCGATAACTTCACGTTTTGAGGATGACAAAATGTTAAATCACTTTACGTTAAAATTAACGTAAACAAGTTTTTAGTCGAAAGATCCCATTTCTACGTAAATCACTCTAGGTATGAACAAACAAATTTACAACTTGACAAATGATCAAAGAAGTGAATTTGTGTTTAAGACTTCACATTTTTAATGTGACAAAACATTTTTTTCAAAAATATACTTTAAAATTTATTTTTGAATAATTAAGAAATGTTTTATTGGAAAAATAAGTTAAAATATCATAACAGCTATTTTCCCCCCCAAAATCAGCTCCAAACTTCCCCAAATAAACTTTCACCACTAAAGAAAAAAAGAGGAGCATTTTTGTCTAGCACGGTACCACTAAATTTAGTGGTACCGTGGGTGATTTAGTGGTACCGTGTCTTCATAACGGCCAAATTTCTTCAGCCTATAAATACCAGCCCTCTTCACAGTTTTTGGGTATCATTTTTCACACACAACTTTCTGAGTTCAAAACTCTTAACACTTCTTTTCTTCTTGATCATTTAGTTTAGTTTTCTTTTGTTTAAGAGTGATCCAATCATCCATCTTGGAGATCACCTTCATTCCTCTACTAGTGCAAGAGAAGAACACAAGGTATCATAGAAGATACAAAGTGTTGTAGTTTTAGTTAGTGCACTTGTAACACTTGTTACATACTTGTTGTATCCTTGCATACATAAAGTTTATTTTTCTTTTGAGAGTTTGTGAGAGAAGATCAATTGTGATCTTGTTGAGATCTTGAAGATCTCTTGTAGCTATTGGGCTTGTATGTTGATCAAGTGGATCAAAGGTAGATCGGGTAGATTTGAGTCAAGTGTGTTGATGTGTGAAGTTGTAAGGATCTAGTGATCATGGTAGATTGGTACTAGCTATATTGTAGTCTGTAGCGACTTGTAATCTGTGAATGGGATGTATAGTTAGTATCGATTAGTATTGTTTCGGAAATAGGATAAGCGACGTTGTACTGTTTTCTCCGCCTGAAGGGAGGTTTGTTGACATAGTGCTTGAAACTCTCGAGTGTGGTACTCGGGGAGTGGAGTAGGGCGAAGAAGAGCTTCGTGACCGAATCACTATCAATCCCTTTGTCCTGGCTTGATCTTTCCATCTCTTTTCTTTACATTCATTGTTTATATTAGATAGTATAGTGTAGTGTTCATATTGGTGTGGATTGATTACACATAAGATTCGAATCAAAGTTTTTCAAAGTAAAGTTTTTAAGAAGATTTAAAAACCGGTAAAACTATTCACCCCCCCCCTTCTAGTTTTCCACACTTATTTTGGTTTTAAGTGGCGTTTTATGTTCTTGATAGTTTATATGTTTATGTGTTTTACTTACTTATGTTTACTTTCGTTTTCGTTACCTTCTGTCTTCTTGTTTTATTTTATCAATAAAAGTTTATAAGTAAAACTTATTTTCATTTAAATTAATTAAAAAAATTATTTTTTTTGGTCAAAAGAGTGCCAACCGAATCGGTTGGATGTCCAACCGATCGGTTGGAACTCTCGGTATTTTTTTTTCATTTTATTTAGTGTTTAATATTTATTAAAAAAAATTCTAAAAATCGCCTTCAGATATATATATTTTACCGATTGGTCCAGCCGATCGTTGGACATCCAATCGATTCGGTTGGCACTCTGGTGACCAAAAAAGTATATTTTTTTTAATTAATTTAAATGAAAACAAGTTTTACTTATAAACTTTTATTGATAAAATAAAACAAGAAGACAGAAGGTAACGAAAACAAAAGTAAAAACAAGTAAGTAAAACACATAAACACATAAACTATCAAGAACATAAAACGCCACTTAAAACAAAAATAAGCAAAAGCATGATCACAGAAAATTGACAAGCACATAGACACAAGCAAACAAAAGTAATTACGTAACACAAATCAAAACAAGACAATCTAAAACCATCTTATTCCAAATTAATATGAAACTAATCTAGACAAGAATAATACGAACAAAAAAAACACATAGACATGCAGGAGATCACAAAACATATAAAACACAAAACTCACGAAACAATAAAAACGCAAACTAAAAAAAATTAGGACAGTTGTCTCCAACCGAATCGGTTACGGGTGGTGACCGATCGGTTGGAATGGTTTGGGTGGTCCAGCCGTTCGGTTGGAGTGGCCAGCCGAGCGGTTGGTCATTTCTGGTCAGATTTGGTGGCTTATTTTTTTGCAAACACTTTAGAGCACATTTAAGAAGCAAACTTTGTAATGAGCATTTTTGGAACACGTGAAACGAAATCCCAACATAAAAAACTTGATTTTGATGCCAAGATCATTAAGCAAATATGAGAAAATGAGTGATCTTTGAAACAAAACGCAAGAGGGGCAATTAAGCAATATCATGAATAACAATAAAGCAATCAAGAGCAGTCAAACAAGAGTAAAGAGACAAGTATTTATGAGCAAGAGCAATATAGCATTCAAACAAATTAGCAAACAAGCAATCAATCAATATATCAAGCGAACGGACAAACAAGCAAACAAACAAACACCTAAGAACAAAAACCAATTCCCCGGCAACGGTGCCAAAAACTTAATGTGCTTCCACCGAGCTTTAAATTTATAAACAAGAATTACCAGTTAACAAGGAACACATTCGGGCAAGTATACCCTAGTCATGTGTAGTTAGGGGTTGGTAAGTCAAGGTTGTCCCAAGAGACTTGGTTGCATTCAAGTGTCATTTGTTTGTTTAAGCAAGTAACAAGTTGATGGTTATGATTGTCACAGATCAAACCAACAAGAAAAGCAATATAAGAACAAGCACACAAAGAACATACATGCTTGGACAAATGATCACATGGATATTAGGATGTTTAGTTTAGAAAACATATTATCAAAGGTAATCCTTACGACCTGTAAAACCAAGAATAATAGTTTAGTGTTTTATAAATCAAATATGCGTAAGCCTCAATCAAAATGTCATGTCATGAGCCTTATGCCTAAACCAACAACAACAAAGATTCCTTTCGAACTATAGACTTTGATGTTATTAATTTGTTAAGTTCCATTTACTTGAAAGATGATTAGAAAAACATATTCAAAGATTGCCTTTCGACCTATAACCTAATTTAAACTTTTACTTGTTTAGTTTATTAAGTTTCTTATACAATCGTCACAAAGTACAAGACCAAAATGTTGTTCGACTAATGAATTGAAATAAACCACTATTGAGAATCCTTTCAAGATATACACTCAACAATGATTAATCAAACAATAAACAGGACAAGTTTCAATTTAACCAAATATTATGTTATCATCATAATCCAAACAAACACTACAAATATCCAAAAATCCCTTTATCACAAATTTTCATATATCCAAACAAGTAAACAAAACTACTCCATGGTTATTTCTATCAAACATAAGATCTCAACAATCATATCAATAACAAACATCTTGAAATATAAAAGTAACAAGATTTACCCAAAGTATGAATTACAATAGGCAAACGTGAAGGATTTATAGCAACCCTTAAGCCTCCAATCAACTATACGCTTTCTACTAAACCGGAAAATTATACCCAACACCTTCTTCCATGTGTTTGAGCCTTCTTCTGAAAATGGCAGAGTTGTCTAGTCTTTTGGGAGAGATAAGTTGGTGAAAATTCATCCTTGAGGGTGGAGGGTAGAATTTCATAATGAAAACCAAGCCTAAGCACTCCTATATATAGTATAAATCAACCCTTAGTCTCTAAGTATGAAACTGTTGAGAATTAAATATTCAAGAAGTTTAATATCGGGTTCTATTCAAAGAAATACTCTAAGTATGATTCTACTGCTAGAGCATTTGGTTCCTGCTGCTAGTGTTTGATTCTGCTGCTAGCGTTAAATGATTCTGCTGCTAGGCTTAACATTCTACTGCTGAAGGATTCTGCTGCTAGCGTTAACATTGCTGCTGCTAATGTATGTTCTGCTGCTGAGTGGATAAGTATGAAAAGATATTATGTGTATTTTAGTCAACAATATACGGTAGATAATATCTTACCCCATGTGATCAGTCATAATGTTATATTCACAGAACAAGTTGTAAACATAGATACAAGATGTATCTTAATGACTGACACTCTCAAAGCAAGTGTTCGACTAGACTTAACAATATTGTAAAAGATCTTTCTTGTGATATAAAAGAAAGATCTTAGACTAGAGATATATGTGTGTTCAATAGTGTGTTAAACATATAGTGAAAAATATATCTCTCAAGAACAAAGAACAAAAACAATATCACAAGATATAGAAACATAAGATTCAAGGTTGTAACCCTAGTGATAATTCAAGATCACTCGTATTATTATCATAATAATATTGAATCGTTTGGTGATAATCTTTCATTGTTCATTGTCATATAACAAACACAACTGTTCCATTTCCATAACACAAATAACCTTCTAAGTGTGATTAAGTAGATTCCGCATTCTTAATCATATTCACTCAATATATCATACAAACAAAGTACAAAAGGTTTAACCACCTTAACCGTGTGTCCAATCCTAACAAGTGGTATCAGAGAAAGGCTGATATTATTGATTTAGAAGAAGAAGCTTAAGAAATGGATGTTCAGGATACTGCTACAAATGTTGCTGCAAAGTTGCCCATGATCAAACAAAATGAGTTTGAGCTATGGAGGTTGAGAATTGAGCAATATTTTATGGTTCAAGATTATGCTCTCTGGGATATCATTACATATGGTGATTATTTTTCACTAGGCTATTCAGATGCTAACATTGACGGCAAAACAGTAAGACAAAGAAATATTGGACCAGTTTCAAATGAAGAAAGGATACAGAAGAGAAATGATCAAAAAGCAAGAAACTTGTTGCTTATGACTATTCCTGGTGAACAGATGCTATCCTTTAGCAAGTATCCAGATGCAAAAACTCTTTTTGAAGAGATTTGTGCATGGTTTGGTGGTAATGAAACTACCAAGAAAACACAAAAGACATTGCTGAAACAACAATTTGAAAATTTCAGTTCAATTAGCAATGAATCTCTTGATAAGTTGTTTTCTAGATTACACAAGCTTGTCAGTCAGCTAAGTGTATTGAGTGTTGAGATAGCAAAGGAAGATCTCAACATGAAGTTTTTGAGAAGTCTACCTGATGAGTTCCATACTCATGTGGTTGTCTGGATGAACAAGCCAGATATTGAAACCATGAAACTCAATGATTTGTTCAATAACTTCAAAATTGTTGAACAAAGTCTAAAGAAGTCTGGAATCTATAGTACTAGTTCTGGGAATGTGGCACTTTTGTCATCTCCTAGTATTAGTAAGTCAGAAGAGGTAGATGAAGTTGAAGGTGTTTCTATTGCTACATATGGTGGTCCTTCTACTAGTTCACAGAAGAATGTTGCTGGACTTGGAGATCCATCGTTCTATGTATTCATGTCTAGTCAAACTAGTGGTTCTCCTCTAATTCATGAAGATCTTGATCAGTTGGATGATAATGATTTGGAAGAGATGGACATCAAATGGCAGGTTGCTTTGCTTAGCATGAGGGCTAAGAAGTTCTGGCAGAGAACTGGTAAGCAGATTACCATTGATGGTAATGAAACTGCTGGGTTTGATAAGAAGAAAGTAGAGTGTTTCAACTGTCACAGGTTAGGACACTTTGCTAAAGAATGTAGAAACCCAAGGAAGCAGGATAATAGAAGCACATGGTATAGGCAAGAGAAGAAGAAGGAAGTCACAGTTGAAGAACCAAGGGCTATGCTAGCCATAGATGGGGTTAACTATGACTGGAGCTTCATGGCTGATGAAGAGGAAGCACCAACAAATGCTGCTCTTGTGGCCACTGAGACTGCTCTAATGGCCTTCTCTGATTCAGAGGTAAATTCCATAACCAAATGTTCTGAATCATGTTCTGCTCTTAAAGAAAATGAAGAACTTAAAAAAAAGGCTGATAATAGGCGAGAAGAACTAATTATTGCCTTAGCCAATTTAAGTAATCATAAAAGAGCTATAGGTGTACTTGAAAGACAAATTGCACATTTTCAAGGTAATGAATCTAAGTTTACTGGTGATTTAAATGCTCTAAAAAAAGGCATAGCATTTAGAGATGAATTACTTACTAGTCAAAGTAAACAATTATCTGAAGCCAATAATAAAACTGAAAATGTTAAGATAACTGTAGATGCTTTAGCTCATGCCTCAGAGGGAATGAATAAGATTTGGGAAGCTCAAGTAATCGATAAAGCTAAGTCTGGTTTAGGATACAAATCTGTTCCTCCACCATATAGAGGTGTTCCTTAACCTCCAGGTGTTGACCTAGCACACACAGGTTTTGCTGAGTTTCAAGAACCAATAATGAAATATGGTTCTAAGGCCACTAAGAGTCCTAAGTTAGAAAAAGTAAGTGAAAGTTTAGATAAAACTTTACTTTAGGAAAAGGTGTCCTTTGTTAAGAAAGGAGATGCTATAGTTGTTGAGGATAGTACAACTGATAGTGATGAAGAAGAACAGGTTATGTCTAAACCTGAAGTGGTTAAGAAAGTAGGAACAAGTGTTCCTAAGATAGTCAAACACAATACTGATAAGCCTAAATCAAACATTAAGCATGTTAGGCAACCAGTTAGATATTGTGAGCAATATAGAACCACCAACAAGCCCAGAGGTAACCAAAGGAATTGGAATAACCTCAAGTCTCATCAACTAGGTAATGACTTTACTTTTTATAACAAAGCTTGTTACACATGTGGTAGTTTTGACCATCTTGCAGCTTTCTGCAACCATTGGGTATCTGGGTATGAAAATAATAGAGTGAACCACAAAAGGCAAACACCTAAATCTCATTTTCACTCTAGTTCTAGTATTAATAGAACAAAACCCAGAACAGTCTCAAACAAGTCTCCTGCTGGTAGACAAATGGTTCCGGCAGCTAGACTAATTGTTCCTGTTGCTTGACCATTTATGACTGTTAACCCAAAATCAACAGCTAAGGGTGTAAAAACATTTCTCAAACATACACCAAAGACTGTTCTAAGGCCCATTCAAACAAAAGTAGTGGTTCAAAAACAAGTTTGAGCATGGGAATCTTTGCAGCAACATTTGTCTAAATAGATTCAACATCCATTTCTTCAGTTTCTTCTTCTAAATCAATAATATCAGCATGATGCTCTGATACCACTTGTTAGGATTGGACACACAGTTAAGGTGGTTAAACCTTACGTTCTTTGTGTGTATTGATATATTGAGTGAATATGATTAAGTATACGGAATCTACTTAATCACACTTAGAAGGTGATTTGTGTTGTGGAAATGGAATGGTTGTGTTAGTTCTATGACAATGAACAATGAAAGATTAACACCAAACGATTCAATATTATTAATGATAATAATACGAGTGATCTTGAAATATCACTAGGGTTACAACCTTGAATCTTATGTTCTTACAACTTGTGATATACTTGTGTTTGTTCTATGTCTTAACAGTTATGAGTTCTAATAATAACACTTAATATCGACACATAATATCGAGTCTAAGATCTTCTTTTATAGTCCAAGAAGATCTTTACATATTGCTTAAAGTCTAGCCGACTTACTTGTTAACTTATCTTGAGTGTGTCAGTACATAAGATACAACATGTATCTGTGTACACAACTTGATAACTAAGCACATGGGGTAAGATATTATCTACCGTATATTGTTGACCAAAATACAAATAATATCTTTTCAATCTTATCCACTTAGCAACAGAATGTTCATTAGCAGCAGCAATGAGATTATCGCTAGCAGCAGGAACAAGTATAATAACAGCAGGATCAACAGCAGCAGAATGCTAAGCCTAGCAGCAGAATCATTCATCGCTAGCAGCAGGATCAAATGTTCTAGCAGCAGGAACCAAATGCACTTGCAGCAGAATCACACTTAATGTTTTTCTTTGAATAGAATCCGATATTTAAACTTCTTGAATATTTAATTCCCAACAATCCTCCCCTAAACATGTGAATCCATTTCAATATGTTTCTGAATTAAATCATGGATTGTGAAGATCTTTCAAACACTTCTGTTCTTCAAGATTGAATATCTTCTCAGTAATTCATTTGCTTTGTTCTTTGACTTTAACAATATCAACACATTGCTCCAATCTTGGACTAAAAGATGGTACAATTTCCTTGGATGGAGGAATTATAAGAGGCAATGATGCTGTGTATCTTAGATGCTTGTTTCAACAAGTGAAATCATCTATCAGCATGCCTTTGCAAGTGATGAACAAACGTGGTAAACTGAAATTGAAACTTTTCTTCTTTTTGACCTAGATAGAACTTTCTCCTTTGGAATGTTTCATCCCTTCTGAATATATATAATCCTCCAGAATAAGCTCTATTCTTGTCATTTTCAACCTCCATGTCATCATCTTGTATGCTCTTGTCTTCTCCTTCCTTTTATTGGATTATCTTCCATTTCTGGGCTATTATTCCCTCCCTTGAGATTGTTACCTCCCCTGAGATACAAATAACTTTTGTTTCCTCCCCTTGTTTGGAAGATCTCACTATGTACCAAAATATATCTTTCCTTATCATCTGATCCATCATATAGAACTTGTTGTCTGACAATATTGTACATGAAGCCATCAATTCCTTAAGAGTTTAAGTTACTACCCTCATCACTTCTAGGTGTATTAACTCCTATGAGAGGTGAATCAGTGGACATTTGATTCATGGTCCATCAATGGATGGTTTTTGTGAATCCTTTGAAAATCCTTGTTTAAGAAATTATTTGACTTAGCAGTATGTTCATGATTTTAGAATTGAAAAATCATACTGCTTTCAACCATTTTGAAGGGATCAAGTGTATAACAGACACTTAATCAAAATTTCGGTTTAAAGCAACCTCTGGTTGTGTGAGAACCAATGTTTTTTAGTTATAAATAACTGCCTGTGTAAAGATAAACTCATTCAAAGAGTTTTCTTGACAGGGTTTCCAGCTCATAGTAGTTGTTACCTCTAACACAAGTGTTAGATTCACTTTTACTAGCTGTTCTTTCTATCAGATGTCCTTAGACTTGCACATTATACTTAAAAGTATAAAATGATAGAAAGTGAGTTGCATCAGTTACTATCTGATCAACTAAATCATCAATTCAATGTGAAATATCATAACTAGGTTTTAAGAAAGTAGTTTTAAGGAGTTTTAAATTCCCAAACTCAGTCCATCATTAACCTATTATGGCAGCAGCCAATATATCAGCATTGTGTTGCTTCCATTTCACTTGAAATTTCCTTTGTGTTCACATGTTCATACCTGAAATTGTTAGTCTAAAACCAAAAGAACAAAGTACAAAGTACTTGTCTTGCATTAGAATAATCATAAGACCAACTGTATGAATAACACATTTTAAAGTTGTACTAGCAGCACAAACTTTTTGTAATAGCAGTAGTATCATATAAAGTTAGCAGCACAAACAAAAATTTATTGACAAAAACACAAAGTTTAAAATCATTAAGGATTAAGCATTCCAATACTTGCTAACAAGTACTGAAACCTTCCAACATCAAAAGCTTTGGTTAGCAGATCTGCAAAATTGAATTCTTAAGCAATTTTAAGTACTTGAATTAGTCTTTTCTCATTGCAGTCTCTTATAAAGTGATGTCTAATTTCAATGTGTTTTGTTTTAGAATATTGCACTGGATTTTTAATAATACAAATTGTACTACTATTATCAATATAAATAACAGTGTTTAAGAAATTGTACCCATAATCAAGAAGTTGGTTTTGAAGCCATAGAACTTGACTAGAGCAACTTGCAGCAGCTATATATTCAGCTTCAGTTGTTGAATTTGCCACACTTGTTTGCTTCTTACACTGCCATGAGACAAGTCTACATCCAAGGAATTGACATCCTCCAGTTGTTAACTTTCTGTCCAAGCTAGCACCAGCATAATCACTATCCGAATATGCTACCAAGTCAAAAGGAGATTCCCTAGAATACCATATACCTAACCTTGGTTGACCTTTAAGATATCTAAAAATTCTCTTGACTGCGGTTAAATGAGAAACCTTTGGAGTTACTTGAAATCATGCACAAACACAAACAAGAAACATGATATCAGGTCTAGATGATGTAAGGTACATCAAAGAGCCTATCAAAGATCTGTAAGTGTGTACATCCACACTCTCTCCATCTTCATCTTTCAGAAGGTGCTTCTCAGAGTCCATTGGTGTGCTTGCTATTTTTGAATCAGCAAATTGAAATTTTCTAAGTATCTCTGCAACATATTTGTCTTGACTAATAAATATGCCTTCAGATGATTGCTTACCTTGCAAACCTAAAAAGAATGTAAGTTCCCCCATGGAACTCATCTGAAACTTATCTTTCATAAGCTTCTCAAATTCTAAACACATCTCCTTCCTAGTAGATCCAAAGATAATGTCTTCCACATACACCTGCACTAACAGAAGATCCTTCTTGTGTTGTTTGATGAAAAGTGTCTGATCAATCTTTCCTCTTTGAAATCCATTTTCTAATAAGTAGGAAGCTAGTGTTGCATACCAAGCTCTTGGTGCCTAATGAAGGCCATATAGAGCTTTCACTACTCTGTACACTTTGTCTGGATGGTAAGGGTCAATGAAGCCTGGAGGTTGTGTAACATACACCTCTTCTTCAATTGTTCCATATAAGAATGCACTCTTGACATCCATTTGGTAGACTGTGAAGCCTAAAAATGAAGCATAAGCTAAGAAAAGCCTAATTGCCTCAATCCTTGCTACAGGAGCATAAACCTCATCATAGTCTATCCCTTCTTCTTGTGTGTACCCTTGGGCTACTAATCTAGCCTTATTCTTAATCACTATTCCCCTTTCATCCCTTTTGTTCTTAAAAACCCATCTAGTGCCAATTACCTTTGCATTCCTAGGTAAATCAACTAGCACCCATACCTTCTAAATCTTGAACTGAAGAAGCTCTTCTTGCATAGCTTCTACCCAGCTTGAATCATCTAAGGCTTTAAGAATGTTCTTTGGTTCATCCTGTGAGAGAAAACATACAAACAAGAAAGAGTTTGAAAGCTCATGCTGTTTTGAAGCATAAAGGGCATCAAGAAGCCCTTGTTGGTCTAAAGTCATCAGTTGTTGTCTTGTCTTCACACCTGACTGTACATCTCCAATCACATTATCTAGGGAGTGGACTTTGTGAATTCTTGTTTGTGGAGTAGAAGGAACTTGATAATTTGATGGAAGATTGTTGAAATCCACCTCATTATCTGAGAATTTTGCTTCTTTTGTTTCTGAAGGGCCAGCAACAGAGTCATTTGACAGAACAGCAGAATCAGTAAGCTTAGCAGCAGAATCACCAGCAGAAACAGATACACTACCAGCAGCAACAGAAATGCTACCAGCAAAAACATTTTGTTGTTCCTGAGTTCCATCTTCTTTGCTTTCATCTTCAACACCTTCTTTAGCCTTGTCAGAAGAAGATTCATCAGTTGTTGAAGTTGATTTCACACCTGTACTTGACCATATTGGCATCCAAACATGATTTTGGTTTGTCTCCTTTTCTAACCTTGCCTCATCTGTTGCCTGTGAACCTGAAAATTCATTAGTTTCAACAACAACAGGCACATAATTCATTGAATTGGTTAGATACTCAAGATCAAATAGCCTTTTTGGTCCTTGACCTTCTACATTGGATTTATCTTCTAAAAACTCCACATGTAGGTTTTCTTCTACAATCTTAGTTCTTGTGTTGTATACTCTAAATGCTTTGCTATTAAGAGAATATCCAACAAAGAATCCTTCATCTGCTTTACCATCAAATTTTCCTAAATGGTCTAAGGTATTGAGAATTGTCACATGACATCCAAAAGGTCTAAGAAATCCTATTGCAGGAGTTCTTCCTCTAAAAACTTCATATGATGTCTTATTGTGAGGCTGCACAACTAAAACTCTATTTTAGACATAGCAAGCAGTGTTGACTGCCTTTGCCCAAAAAGAGATAGGAAGCTTAGAATCAGCTAACATTGTTCTAGCAGCTTCAATTAGTGTTCTATTCTTTCTTTCAGCTACTCAATTCTGTTGTGGAGTTCTAGCAACACTAAATTCTCTTCTAATACCTTTTTCTTTGCAGAAATCATCCATAACTCTATTCTTAAATTCTGTCCCATTATTACATCTAATGACTTTTACTTTCTTGCTTACTTGGTTTTCTATCTGTGTAATGAAATCCTTAAGGATGCTTGATGTCTCATCCTTAGTAGCTAAAAAGAAAACCCATGTAAATCTGCTATAGTCATCAGTAATAACTAGACAATATCTCTTATGCATTATGCTCATTACTGAAACAGGTCCAAATAAGTCCATATGAAGCATAAACAAAGATTGATTGATAGAGTTAAAAATCTTGGGCTTACAAGTGGCTTTGTGTTGTTTGCCTTTAAGACAAGCAATCCATGTTTGATCATTTTCAAATCTTTTGTGAGGTAAACCTCTTACCAAACCATTCTTACCAATTTTATTTATGGTTTTGAAGTTAATATGACCAAGCCTTCTATGCCATTTCATTGATTCATACAATGTGGCCTTTACAACAAGACAAGTTAAATTCTTTTTAGGAACAATATTCTTCATGTCTACACTGTACATGTTGCCCTTTCTAGGAATTCTAAGAAGTACTTGACTTTCATCAGGCATCTTAAAATCAGGAGAAAGTACAAGACATTCAGTCTCACAGAAAAGAACATTTTTCTTTTAGTCACACATTTGTGAGACACTAAAAAGATTATAATTTAGCTCTTTTACATAGAACACATCTTCAAAATCTAAATTTCCGGTTTTGATTGTACCTTTACCAGAAATTTTGCCACCAATACCTCCTTCAAAGGTAACATAGCCTCCATCTATTGATTGAAAATCTAAGAGATAAGACTTGTTGCCTGTCATGTGCCTTGAACATCCACTATCTGAGTATCCTTGATCCTCTTCCTGATCATTTGAATGTTCCTGTACATGAATAAGAGTGTTAGTTTCTTTTGGGGACCCAAGCCATTACTGACTTGGATCTGCCTCTTGCATCAATGTAATTCAATCTTTTAAGGACAGTTGATGCAACATTGGATTTTAGAATCCAACATGCTGAGGCCTTAACAGCATTTGCCCTGTTTCCCTTAGCAGCAGGAACTGATTGCTTAGCAGCAGGAACTGCTAACTTTTTAGTTCTACCCTTTGGTTTCCAAACTTGTTTTTGGACCACTGCTTTTGTTTGAATGGGCCTTAGAACAGTAGTTGGTGCATGTTTAAAAGTTGTTTTTGCACCCTTAGCTGTTGATTTTGGGTTAATAGTCATAAATGGTCGAGCAGCAGGAACAAATAGTCTAGCAGCAGGATCATTTGGTCTAGCGCAGATCTAAGGTTGAGCCAGACTTGTTTTTGACTACTCTGGGGTTTGTTCTCTTAGAACTAGAGTGAGAGTGAAACTTAGGAGTTTGCCTTTTGTAGTTTACTCTATTGTTTTCATACCCAAATACCCATTGGTTGCAGAAAGCTGCAAGATGGTCAAAACTACCACATGTGTAACAAGCTTTGTTATAAAAAGCAAAGTCATCACCTAATTGGTTAGACTTGAGGTTGTTCCAATTCCTTTGGTTACCTCTGGGCTTGTTGGTGGTTCTATATTGTTCACAATATCTAACTGGTTGCCTAACATGCTTAATGTTTGATTTAGGCCTATCAGTAGTGTGTTTGACTATCTTAGGAACACTTGTTCCTACTTTCTTAACCACTTCAGGTTTAGACATAACCTATTTTTCTTCATCACTATCAGTTGTGCAATCTTCAACAACTATAGCATCTAAGTTCTCAACAAAGGACACCTTGTCCTGATAAAGTAAAGTTTTATCTAAACTTTTACTTATATTTTCTACCTTAAGGCTCTTACTAGCCTTAGAACCATATTTCATGATTGGTTCTTGAAACTTAGGTAAACCTGAATTTCCTAGGTCAATCCCTGGGGGTTTAGGGATGCCTCTATAAGGAGGTGGGACACTCTTATATCCTACTCCTGACTTAGCTCTATTAATCACCTGACATTCTACTATGTTGTGCACACTTTTAGAAGCATGTTCTAGTGCCTCAGTAGTCAAGTGAATGTTTTCATTTTCCTTTTTGACCCTATTAAAAGCTTCTCTCAAAAGCTTGATTTCAGCATCTTTAAAGAATATGTCCTGTCTTAGGAGAGCTTTGTCATCAGAAAAAGCTAATTCATTTCCCTTATAGTGTGTGATTTGTTTCTCTACCTTTTCTAATCCACACTTATAGTTTATAAAGTTTTGAAAAGTCTTACTTAGCTCTATCTTTTGATCATCAAATTGTTTCATTAAAACCTGTAGAGCATTAAGAGCAGTGCAAGTATTAGAACAAGCTTTATGATTTTGTACCTCAGTAGCAGAAAAAGCCATAAGTGCCATCTGAGCAGGAGTTTCTTCTTCATCTGCCATGAAGCTCCAATCAAAACCTAAGCCATCAATAGCTACCATAGCTTTTGGCTCAATAACCTCCTTTGTTTTGGATTTGCTTCCAAAACCTCTATTCTTGCTGTCTTGCTGCCTTGGTCTTCTGCACTCTCTTGAGAAATGACCCATCATGTGGCAGTTATAGCACTCTATCTTTGACTTATCAAAACCAGCAGCATCAGTGTTGCTAATTATGAGCTTCTTCCCCGTCTTGTGATAGAACTTCTTGGCTCTCATGCTAAGAAGAGAAATTTGCCATTTCAGATCCATTTCCTCCAGATCATCTTCATGGATCTCTTGGAGGTCTTCATAGGAGAGCATGGACCCATTATTCTGACTTGTAAGAAAGGCACAACAAGTCTTTTCATCCAAAATACTTATGGTACTACTTGATGAAGTAGCAGCACCAACATCATCAACAACTTTCACCTCTTCACTTGATTTTGAGGTACTAGGAGTTGACACAAATGCATTGTTCCCAGTATTAGAACTAGTACCTCCATTCTTCTTCAAATCTTGCTCCACAATCTTAAAGTTGCTATACAAGTCCATCAGTTCCATGGTGTCTAGGTCTGGCTTGTTCTTCCAGACAACAACATGCATAGCCCACTCTTCTGGTAAGCTTCTCAGAAACTTTGAGTTCAAATCTTCTTGAGGCATTTCAATCCCAAGAATAGCAAGTTGCCTCACAATATTCTGAAGCCTATTAAACATGTGGTCAAGAGATTCATTGTATGTAGAGGAGAAGTTTTCAAACTGCTACTTGAGCAGTGTCTTGTGGGTTTTCTTAGTGGCTTCATTTCCACCATACCTGGCAATAATACCTTCAAATAATGACTTGGCATCTTTGAACTTGCTGAAGTTTAGAAGTTGATCATTGGGAATGGTCATCATCAGCATGCTTCTTGCCTTCAAATCATTTTTATTCTTTATTCTATCTTCTGCAGATGATGGCTTTGTCTGTAGAGTTGAAACCGCTTTGCCATCCACTGTTGATGTAGTGGTGGTAGGCTGGTAAGCGTTTCCATCTTCTATGATTTCCGAAAGTGCATAATCTTGCACTTGGAAATATTGCTCTATCCTCAGCCTCCACATCTCAAACTCATTCTGTTTGAGCATGGGAATCTTTGCAGCAACATTTGTCTGAATAGATTCAACATCCATTTCTTCAGTTTCTTCTTCTAAATCAATAGTATCAGCCTGATGCTCTGATACCACTTGTTAGGATTGGACACATGGTTAAGGTGGTTAAGCCTTACGTTCTTTGTGTGTATTGATATATTGAGTGAATATGATTAAGTATGCGGAATCTACTTAATCACACTTAGAAGGTGATTTGTGTTGTGGAAATGGAATGGTTGTGTTAGTTCTATGACAATGAACAATGAAAGATTAACACCAAACGATTCAATATTATTAATGATAATAATACGAGTGATCTTGAAATATCACTAGGGTTAAAACCTTGAATCTTATGTTCTTGCAACTTGTGATATACTTGTGTTTGTTCTATGTCTTAACAGTTATGAGTTCTAATAATAACACTTAATATCGACACATAATATCGAGTCTAAGATCTTCTTTTATAGTCCAAGAAGATCTTTACATATTGCTTAAAGTCTAGCCGACTTACTTGTTAACTTATCTTGAGTGTGTCAGTACATAAGATACAACATGTATCTGTGTACACAACTTGTTAACTAAGCACATGGGGTAAGATATTATCTACCGTAGATTGTTGACCAAAATACAAATAATATCCTTTCAATCTTATCCACTTAGCAGCAGAATGTTCATTAGTAGCAGCAATGAGATTATCGCTAGCAGCAGGAACAAGTATAATAACAGCAGGATCAACACCAGCAGAATGCTAAGCCTAACAGCAGAATCATTTATCGCTAGCAGCAGGATCAAATGTTCTAGCAGCAGGAACAAACATTAGCAGCAGGAACCAAATGCACTAGCAGCAGAATCACACTTAATGTTTTTCTTTGAATAGAATCCGGTATTTAAACTTCTTGAATATTTAATTCCCAACATGTTGGTGGCAAAATTTCCGGTAAAGGTACTATTAAAACTGGAAATTTAAATTTAGAAGATGTGTACTATGTAAAAGAGCTAAATTATAATCTTTTTAGTGTCTCACAAATGTGTGACAAAAAGAACAAAGTTCCTTTCTGTGAGACTGAATGTCTTGTACTTTCTCCTGATTTTAAGATGCCTGATGAAAGTCAAGTACTTCTTAAAATTCCTAGAAAGGGTAATATTGATTCGCGGGAATCAACACATATTTATTTCCAAGGAATACAATGGAAGTTGTATTCCTGGGTCGTTATCCCCAACGAAGGCGTGGATGGAATTCGTGATCTCGAATCGTGATTGCGTGCAGTGAATGGTGAATAAAAGTGGGATTTTGGTTTTCTATGCTAAGAATGATGAACATAAATTAAAAACGATTTAAAAGGCAAGAAAAACAATTTAAGAAAAACAAACGTGATTAAAAACGCGAATTAACGAAAACGGGAACTAAGAACGAACCTAAAAACGTCAAATTATTGAAATATAAACTCTACGGGTACAAAATTATTTTTCCTACATTCTAAATGACAAAATAAAATTTTTGGAAAAAGAAAAATATTTTTTTTGACTTTTTAATTATTTTCTATGAATTAAAAACTTAATTAAACTAATAAAATGATCTAAACTATTAAAAGACTTAGGAAAAATCTGAAAATTTTCTAGTAATTCTAAAATTTAATATTCTATCTAGGAAAAATAAAAGCAGAACTATCTAAGCCCTAATAAGCAGAATGGGACAAATAAGCAGTTTTCAAATAAGCTAAAAAATAAGCAAACTAATCCAGAAATTATCAAATGCTCAAATATTGATCAACGTACTACTAGAAGCTTAAAACAACTAACCATGACCAAATAAGCTCACTGAATAAGCCAAAAAGTAGCTGCACAGATTCAAAGTTAAAACAGAAAAACTTGGCTTATCAGCCTACTTCCAGCTGATCTAGAAGCTAGGGGAGAGCTTATCAGGGCAAACCAAAAGCAAGGGCTTAAAGCTTATCTAACAGACTATCTATAAACCCAAAATGCGCAAATGTTATCCTCAATTGCTTTTCCAAATCAGTGCTAGATCAGGTGGTATAAGAACATAAAAACTGATCAGGTCTGAGGCTAATCTGAGGGCCCTATTTGCAGACTAAATACAAGCTATCATATAATCTCTAAATTCAGAATTAAGTTAAAACAGATAATGACTAACCTAAAAGCTACTTATAAAACAAATATTAGAAATTTAATCCTACTCTAACTAGCTTAACACTGATAAAGAAAATTGCTGAAAATACAAAACTACAAAATTGCAGTCTGCTATACTACTTGTTGCTATCTAAAGTGAACATGAGATCAGAAGCCTAAATGAATAAAACTCTACTTAAAATGGACTAATAGGATCACATGAATGCCAAAGAAAAGGACTTATCTGGCCTGAGCTTATGCCAAGCTTATGAGATGACAGCTCAGCTATCTCTCTGCACTGTCCCACTCTAACCTGTCAAAAGCTCCAAAACAACCAATGTTCTACTAAAAACAGCTTTTACAAGCTGTAATAAGCTTAATCAAGACTGACCATTTGACCAATGAACAGTATAGATCCTTTTTAACCCATTTTGACCCAATTGCCAAACACTCCTTTTATTTGACTGAAATGAAATTAAAACTAGAAATGACTAGAATATCTTACGTTCCTGACTTATTATTGATTAAATAACTTAATTAAGCTGAGAAAAGCAAATTTCAAATTAAAATAAGCCTTAAATAAGCTAATGACTTAAATTGACTAATTTGACTGTTTTAAAGTACTTAGGTGAAAATGAGATATAAATACTAATAACTAGAAAAAGAAATCACATTAACCTCCAATTAAGTCATAAACACAGGAAAAAAAAGTGAAATAAGCACTAGATAAGCAGTTTGACCTGCGTTGACTATTTTTGACTTTTGAGATAAAAACTAAATTAAGCAATAATAAACCAACAATAAGCTGTCACATGCTTATATTAGCTTATTTTAGACTGGAAAAAAAGAAGCTTTTAAACTTGAAACAAAACTAAATTTGAAGTACAGGATTAACTGAAAAACTCAAAATTCCATTAACATAGAAATTGGAACAATGCTGGAACAAATTGGAACAAATAAGCATACATGAACGTGAATTACAAAGTTTTAACTGAGATTTAAACTAAAACAAATAAATAAACATTTTACACTACAAACGTGGTCTAAAAACAGTGACAAGCTTATTCTCTGTGTGAGGGGAGTCCCTTTTATATCATCCAAAAGCTTCCATGGGTCCCTCTGAACAAATCCCAGCCGTTTGATTGACTTAAGATCATCTCATTCGTTAATCTCAAAATTGGCGGGAAAATGAGATAGTGGGTTAGTGGGATACAGCGTGGATTGGTATCTCGTGAACAAGGTACTAGCTAGGAGGGGGGTGGAGTGTTTCAGTGAAAAAGGCATGGGTGGAGACAATGATGTCTGGTTTTGGGGGAATTGGAATGGTGGTTTTGGCGGGGTTTAATGGTTTTAGAAGAAGAGGATTGACCAGGTTGACCCTGGTATTAGTTAAAATGGGGTGTGGGTTTATTTGGGATTGGGCTGTAATTGGTGTGTTGGGCTTGGGTTTTATTAGGATAAAAAGGGATAGGATAAAAGGGAATTGGGTTGGTTTAGTTTAGTTGGGTTTTTAATTTAGGATAAAAGGGTTAGAAATGGAATTGTTTTGAGTTTAGGGACCATTGGTGTAAAATCTGCAATTTCAGGGACCATTTATGCACATTCTGAAAAATATCTCCAAGGACCAATCTTGACCCTTTTGATACTTCTGAGGGTTGACTTTGACAATTTGAGCATAATCCCGGTCCAAACTCGTAATTTCCTTTCCCGGCTTCAGCTTTTCACGCTTTTCCAATCTTGTGGTCCGTTTTGTCTGTTTTTGCCCTGTTTTCGATCCTTTTGTACCTGAAACACATAAAAACACAAACCAAGGATATCTAAAGTAATATTTGGTGTATTTGGCCGTTTTCAGTATTTTTATGGTCTAAAATGGGCATAAAATGATGAGTATTTACACACTCATCAATCCCCCACACTAAGCTATTGCTAGTCCCTAGCTATCCGATCATATGAAGTAATGAAAGGAATCAAGTATAGCCCGTTTCGACTTTTTATTTAATGCGAGAAATTTAAACATAATCAAAAATAAATAACATGCTTGATTTTCAAAAATGGTATCATGGAACGGGATTCACACAAAATGGATGTCTCCAGAGAATTGAAATCGTCAACCTCTTTTTTATACTCCCAACTAAGCTTGAACTTGATGTGCAAACGCTTTTATAAAATGCTAACACTACTTATACTAATAATCTATGTAAGCCGAAACTTAACTTTTCACTCCCATATTTATTTAAGTTAGGTGACTGTGCTTGATTTTCAAAATTTTGATCACAAAAATCGACGTTTTTATAAGGTTTTGACTAATACTAGTTGAAAGATAGATTTAAAATTCACAACAAGCAAGTTTCAAAACACATCAAAACTTATTGCATTTTGCAATATCATTCCATTTTTGCATTTTGCAATATCATTCCATTTTATTTTATTTTTTTCTTTTCATTTTTTTTCATCATTTTTTTTTTTTTTTTTTACTTGTGCAACATAAACTAACGGAGTTTCACGGGAACCAAGACCTTACACCTTCCCAAAATAAAGGATCCAAGGGCCGTTACAACGGAGAGTTCCAAGACCTTAACGCCTTTCAGAATTAAGGGTCCAAGGGCCGGTGTAAGAGGGTAGCCAAGACCTAAACGCCTTCCGGAAATAAGGATCCAAGGGCCGATCTTGAACCTTAGCTTTTTAGCACATACATTTATTATTTAACTTTTACATTACTATGACATATGCTAGTTCCGAAGTTTAAATAAATCTTTGAACTAGTATTTTTCAAAATCGTATGAAAAAATGATTTTGTGTGTTCAAATGTTTGAAAATAAGCACCAATTAAGTCAGATTAGGAGCTACTGGGAGGAAAAGCCATAGATTACTTATATAAGCTCTAAAGAGAACCAACTACTCTACGCTTAGCATTTTCATTTGCACAAATCGTAAAACCTTAGTCTAATCGTTAAGGAAGCAGTCAGATCAACACTCTGGCAGAGTCGGGATTCCCTTTGTTCTAACCTAATCAAGACTAAACACTACTTTTTTATTGCAATTTCTTATCTAAAAATGACAAAAAAAATTAAAATTTGGGTCAAAAACGGGGGTACTAGGGCACTAGAAGGTACATATGTGACAAAATTCGAGAGAATTCCCCCCCACACTTAGAATTGAATATTGCCCTCAAGATTCAAAGTACCGGCTATTATGCCGACACTTAGAACGTAAAAATGTAATACTAATAGCCAAGTGTGGAAACGAAATCTCCATTTTTCACAAAAAAGGTCGAAAAGATATCCCTAGATAAACGTTAGCAAAAGGATAGGATATTGGGCGGCTGGATTGAAAACAGGCGCGGCAATCATCACGATCCAAGGGAAACCTGCAAACAAAAGCAAAAAACACACAAACAAAGCACAGTAGAGGAATCCCCCCACACTTAATATCAGAAAATAGAAAGAAGTCAGAAACATGGGTTGTCACCCATGTTGTGCTAATGTTTTTGTTAACCGAGTCACTAGCTTGACTCGACCCCGAATTCATTTGTTCTTGGGGGAGCATGTGGAAAAGAAAATCTCCATCGTTCTTTCATTCAAGATGTTTGGATCAACATTGAATTTCTTGAAAGTTCCACTCCGATGAGATACATCCGGCTCAAAAGAATGATAAATTGAGATGCCGGGGTCAAAAACTTTGTCTTCACTCCCAAACGAGTGAATAAAAGGACAATCTACCGTATAGGAGAAGAAAGGTAGAAAAACTCGAACGACATATGTGACGTCAATGTAATGGCGATCCTCAAAGGGAAATGTCACATATGTCGGAGAAAGAAGAATATCGGGATTAAGAGTTGAGGTCATATCATTAAGTTTATGAATAATAGAGTCCTTGACCTCATCATTCTCTAACTCTTCATCAAAGAGAGGATTATTGCTAGCAAAGTACTCGTCATCAAATTCAAAAAGAGAATTTGAATAGACTTCAAGACTTTCATTTGAAACGTCCTCATCAGAAAATGATTCGTCATCACTAGAGGAAAAATCATTATTTGAATTGAAAAGAGGGTTAGAAAACGTCCCGAAAAAATCATCAGTAGTGTCAAGAGGATGATCACTACAAAAAGACCAATCAAATTCACTGTCCGATATATCCTCAGACTCACTTGGGATTGGGATAAGGTTCTCAGCACTAGACTTTATGAATTCGTCCGATTCCTTTTCAGGAATAGTGCTAAGATGCTCATCCCCCATAATAAGAGAGTCCTTGGAGTTCATATATGGTAAGAATGATGTGATTGCAATAGACTGTGGGAGTTGAGAAATAATTTCACTAAAAGGAATAGTACTCTCCTCGTCGTCCTCATCTTCGTCATCGAGCATGCACGCCTGATTAAACAAGAAACGGTTGTGTGCTGCTCATTCTACGGCGAGCAAATCTTCCATAGATTCACCATGACGCTCTTCTTGGGTATGCCTAGCAGCCAATTTATTAAGTTCATTCCTCACATCATCAAGTTTTTGGAATAAATCTTCGAAAGCTAAATCTTGAGGAGATGGCTGAGGCTGAGGTTGAGTCATTTGATACTGTGGAGGTTGGTCATGATAAGAATAATCATAATTGTTACAAGGACCATGCTCATAGACAAACGGGTTCCTCGTTTGACAATCGGAATTATAGTGCGGACCTCCACAGAATTCACAACATTAATACTGTTGTGGTGGTGTATAATATGAAGATGTGTCAATTCCGGACGATGTCTGATTGTTATAAGGGTTCTGCTCATAGACAAGCATGTTTCCCGTTCGACAATCAAATCCCGGATGAGGACAACCTCCACAAAATTCACACAAGCATGTCTCCATATGATGTTGTGGGGGTTGGTTGAAAAGGTCGGGTGTTTCATTGTAGGGATTTTGGTCATAGACAAACCCATTTCCCGAATTTACAATGCTACAACAGGGGCAATTTCCACCATTTAGAGGTCCCCCACACCATTCACAACCATAGTTGTAAGATGAAGACATAAAAAGAATTAAACGGATAGAGGGTGAGAAAAAGAATTAAACGGATAAGAGGGATACGAAGAATATTTATGGTTTTTTAGAAACATTTTGAAAAATATAAAGGGAAAATAAATTTTGAAATGAAAATTTTCTTGGGTTTTTTTTTTTTTTTTTTTTTTTTAATGAGAAAATATTTACGAAGATTCAAAACACGCAACGATAAACGAGAATTCAAAATTCGCGTCAGCCCTCCCCGGCTGCGGCGCCAAAAATTGATTCGCTGGAATCAACACATATTTATTTCCAAGGAATACAATGGAAGTTGTATTCCCGGGTCGTTATCCCCAACGAAGGCGTGAATGGAATTCGTGATCTCGAATCGTGATTGCATGCAGTGAATGGTGAATAAAAGTAGGATTTTGGTTTTCTATGCTAAGATTGATGAACATAAATTAAAAACGATTTAAAAGGCAAGAAAAACAATTTAAGAAAAACAAACGTGATTAAAAACGCGAATTAACGAAAACGGGAACTAAGAACGAACCTAAAAAGGTCAAATTATTGAAATATAAACTCGACGGGTACAAAATTATTTTTCCTACATTCTAAATGACAAAATAAAATTTTTGGAAAAAGAAAAATATTTTTTTTGACTTTTTAATTATTTTCTATGAATTAAAAACTTAATTAAACTAATAAAATGATTTAAAAAAATTAAAAGACTTAGGAAAAATCTGAAAATTTTCTAGTAATTCTAAAATTTAATATTCTATCTAGAAAAAATAAAAGCAGAACTATCTAAGCCCTAATAAGCAGAATGGGACAAATAAGCAGTTTTCAAATAAGCTAAAAAATAAGCAAACAAATCCAGAAATTATCAAATGCTCAAATATTGATCAACATACTACTAGAAGCTTAAAACAACTAACCATGACCAAATAAGCTCACTGAATAAGCCAAAAAGTAGCTGCACAGATTCAAAGTTAAAACAGAAAAACTTGGCTTATCAGCCTACTTCCAGCTGATCTAGAAGCTAGGGGAGAGCTTATCAGGGCAAACCAAAAGCAAGGGCTTAAAGCTTATCTAACAGACTATCTATAAACCCAAAATGCCCAAATGTTATCCTCAATTGCTTGTCCAAATCAGTGCTAGATCAGGTGGTATAAGAACATAAAAACTGATCAGGTCTGAGGCTAATCTGAGGGCCCTATTTGCAGACTAAATACAAGCTATCATATAATCTCTAAATTCTGAATTAAGTTAAAACAAATAATGACTAACCTAAAAGCTACTTATAAAACAAATATGAGAAATTTAATCCTACTCTAACTAGCTTAACACTGATAAAGAAAATTGCTGAAAATACAAAACTACAAAATTGCAGTCTGCTATACTACTTGTTGCTATCTAAAGTGAACATGAGATCAGAAGCCTAAATGAATAAAACTCTACTTAAAATGGACTAATAGGATCACATGAATGCCAAAGAAAAGGACTTATCTGGCCTGAGCTTATGCCAAGCTTATGAGATGACAGCTCAGCTATCTCTCTGCATTGTCCCACTCCAACCTGTCAAAAGCTCCAAAACAACCAATGTTCTACTAAAAACAGCTTTTACAAGCTGTAATAAGCTCAATCAAGACTGACCATTAGACCATGAACAGTATAGATCCTTTTTAACCCATTTTGACCCAATTGCCAAACACTCCTTTTATTTGACTGAAATGAAATTAAAACTAGAAATGACTAGAATATCTTATGTTCCTGACTTATTATTGATTAAATAACTTAATTAAGCTAAGAAAAGCAAATTTCAAATTAAAATAAGCCTTAAATAAGCTAATGACTTAAATTGACTAATTTGGCTGTTTTAAAGTACTTAGGTGAAAATGAGATATAAATACTAATAACTAGAAAAAGAAATCACATTAACCTCCAATTAAGTCATAAACACAGAAAAAAAAAGTGAAATAAGCACTAGATAAGCAGTTTGACCTGCGTTGACTATTTTTGACTTTTGAGATAAAAACTAAATTAAGCAATAATAAACCAACAATAAGCTGTCACATGCTTATATTAGCTTATTTTAGACTGGAAAAAAAGAAGCTTTTAAACTTGAAACAACACTAAATTTGAAGTACAGGATTAACTGAAAAACTCAAAATTCCATTAACATAGAAATTGGAACAATGCTGAAACAAATTGGAACAAATAAGCATACATGAACGTGAATTACAAAGTTTTAACTGAGATTTAAACTAAAACAAGTAAATAAACATTTTACACTACAAACGTGGTCTAAAAACAGTGACAAGCTTATTCTCTGTGTGAGGGGAGTCCCTTTTATATCATCCAAAAGCTTCCATGGGTCCCTCTGAACAAATCCCAGCCGTTTGATTGACTTAAGATCATCTCATTCGTTAATCTCAAAATTGGCGGGAAAATGAGATAGTGGGTTAGTGGGATACAGCGTGGATTGGTATCTCGTGAACAAGGTACTAGCTAGGAGGGGGGGTGGAGTGTTTCAGTGAAAAAGGCATGGGTGGAGACAATGATGTCTGGTTTTGGGGAATTGGAATGGTGGTTTTGGCGGGGTTTAATGGTTTTAGAAGAAGAGGATTGACCAGGTTGACCCTGGTATTAGTTAAAATGGGGTGTGGGTTTATTTGGGATTGGGCTGTAATTGGTGTGCTGGGCTTGGGTTTTATTAGGATAAAAAGGGATAGGATAAAAGGGAATTGGGTTGGTTTAGTTTAGCTGGGTTTTTAATTTAGGATAAAAGGGTTAGAAATGGAATTGTTTTGAGTTTAGGGACCATTGGTGTAAAATCTGAAATTTCAGGGACCATTTATGCACATTCTGAAAAATATCTCCAAGGACCAATCTTGACCCTTTTGATACTTCTGAGGGTTGACTTTGACAATTTGAGCATAATCCCGGTCCAAACTCGTAATTTCCTTTCCCGGCTTCAGCTTTTCACGCTTTTCCAATCTTGTGGTCCGTTTTGTCTATTTTTGCCCTGTTTTCGATCCTTTTGTACCTGAAACACATAGAAACACAAACCAAGGATATCTGCAGTAATATTTGGTGTATTTGGCCATTTTTAGTATTTTTATGGTCTAAAATGGGCATAAAATGATGAGTATTTACACACTCATCAAATATGTACAGTGTTGACATGAAGAACATAGTTCCTAAAAAGGATTTAACTTGTCTTGTTGCAAAGGCCACATTGGATGAATCAATGAAATGGAATAGAAGGCTTGGTCATATTAATTTTAAAACCATAAATCAGATTGTTAAGAATGGTTTGGTAAGAGGTTTACCTCACAAAAGATTTGAAAATGATCAAACATGCATTGCTTGTCTTAAAGGCAAACAACACAAAGCCACTTGTAAGCCCAAGATTTTTAACTCTATCAATCAATCATTGTTTATGCTTCATATGGACTTATTTGGACCTGTTTCAGTAAGTAGTATAATGCATAAGAGATATTGTCTTGTTATAATTGATGACTATACCAGATTTACATGGGTTTTCTTTCTATCTACTAAGGATGAGACTACAAGCATCCTTAAGACATTCATTACACAGATAGAAAACCAAGTAGACAAGAAAGTGAAAGTCATTAGATGTGATAATGGGACAGAGTTTAAGAATAGAGTTATGGATGATTTCTGCAAACAAAAAGGTATTAGGAGAGAATTTAGTGTTGCTAGAACTCCACAACAGAATGGTGTTGTTGAGAGAAAGAATAGAACACTAATTGAAGCTGCTAGAACTATGTTACCTGATTCTAAGCTACCTATAACTTTTTGGGCTGAAGCAGTCAACACTGCTTGCTATGTCCAAAATAGAGTTTTAGTTATACAGCCTCACAATAAGACATCATATGAACTTTTTAGAGGTAGAACCCTGCAATAGGATTTCTTAGACCTTTTGGATGTCATGTGACAATTCTCAATACCTTAGACCATTTAGGAAAATTCGATGGTAAAGTAGATGAAGGATTCTTTGTTGGATATTCTCTTAATAGCAAAGCATTTAGAGTATACAACACAAGAACTATGATTGTAGAGGAAAATCTACATGTGAAATTTTTGGAAGATAAATCCAATGTAGAAGGTCAAGGACCAAAATGGCTATTTGATCTTGAATCTCTAACCAAATCAATGAATTATGTGCCTGTTGTTGCAAAAACTAATGATTTTTCAGGTTCACAAGCAACAGATGAGGCAAGGTTATAAAAAGAGACAAACCAAGATCATGTTTGGATGCCAATATGGTCAAGTACAAGTGTGGAATCAACTTCAACAACTGATGAATCTTCTTCTAGCAAAGCTAAAGAAGGTGTTGAAGATGAAAGGAAAAAAGATGGAACTCAGGAACAACAAATTGTTTCTGCTGGTGATACTGCTGCTAGGCCAAATGATTCTGCTGCTGGCCCTTCAGAAATGAAAGAAGCAGAATTCTCAGACAGTGAGGAGGATTTCAACAATCTTCCATCAAATTATCAAGTTCCCTCTACTCCACAAACAAGAATTCACAAAGTCCACTCCCTGGATAATCTGATTGGAGATGTACAATCAGGTGTGAAGACAAGACAACAACTGATGTCTTCAGACCAACAAGGGCTTCTTGATGCCCTTTATGCTTCAAAACAGCATGAGTTTTCAAACTCTTGTTTGTTTGTATGTTTTCTCTCACAAACTGAACCAAAGAATATTCTGAAAGCCTTAGATGATTCAAGCTGGGTAGAAGCTATGTAAGAGGAACTTCTTCAGTTCAAGATTCAGAAAGTTTGGGTGCTAGTTGACTTACCTAAGGATGCAAAGGTAATTGGCACTAGATGGGTTTTCAAGAATAAAAGGGATGAAAAGGGCATAGTGATTAGGAATAAGGCTAGATTAGTAGCCCAAGGGTACACATAACAAGAAGGTATAGACTATGATGAAGTTTTTGCTCCAGTAGCATGACTTGAGGCAATTAGGCTTTTCTTAGCTTATGCTTCATTTTTAGGCTTCACAGTTTACCAAATGGATGTCAAGAGTGCATTTCTTTATGGCACAATTGAAGAAGAGGTGTATGTCTCACAACCTCCAGGGTTCATTGATCCTGACCATCCAGACAAACTGTACAGAGTTGTAAAAGCTCTTTATGGCCTTCATCAGGCACCTAGAGCTTGGTATGAAACACTTGCTTCCTATTTAAAAGCAAATGGATTTCAAAGAGGAAAGATTGATCAGACACTTTTCATCAAACAGCACAAGAAGGATCTTCTGTTAGTACAGGAGTATGTGGATGACATTATCTTTGAGTCTACAAGGAAGGAAATATGTTTGGAGTTTGAGAAGCTTATGCATGATAAGTTTTAGATGAGTTCCATGGGGGAACTTACATTCTTTTTGGGTTTGCAAGTTAAACAGTCATATGAAGGCATATTTATTAGTCAAGATAAATATGTTGCTGAGATACTAAGGAAGTTCAACTTTGCTGATTCAAAAATGGCAAGCACACCAATGGACTCTGAGAAGCCTCTTCCAAAAGACTTAGATGGAGAAAATGTGGATGTACACACTTACAGATCTATGATAGGATCTTTGATGTATCTTACATCATCAAGACCTGACATCATGTTCTCTGTTTGTGCTTGTGCAAGATTTCAAGTAACTCCAAAGGTTTCTCATTTAACAGCAGTCAAGAGAATTTTTAGATATCTCAAGGGTCAACCTAGGTTGGGTCTATGGTATTCAAGGGAATCACCTTTTGACTTGGTAGCATTTTCGGATAGTGATTATGCTGGTGCTAGCTTGGACAGAAAGTCAACAACTGGAGGATGTCAATTCCTTGGGTGTCTTATGGCTTCAAAACCAACTTCTTGACTATGGGTACAATTTCATGAACACTGTTATTCATATTGATAATAGTAGTACAATTTGTATTATTAAAAATCCAGTGCAACATTCTAAAACAAAACACATTGAAATTAGACATCACTTTATAAGAGACTGCAATGAGAAAAGATTAATTCAAGTTCTTAAAATTGCTTCAGAATTCAATTTTGCAGATCTGCTAACCAAAGCTTTTGATGTTGGAAGGTTTCAGTACTTGGTAGCAAGTATTGGAATGCTTAATCCTCAATGATTTTAAACTTTGTGTTTTTGTAAATAAATTTTTGATTGTGCTGCTAGTTTTAAAAGATACTGCTGCTATTACAAAAGTTTGTGCTGCTAGTAGAAATTTAAATTGTGTTATTCATACAGTTAGTCCTATGATTATTCTAATATGATGAGGCGAAAAGTGTACCGCTTTTAAGGGGTCATTTAAGCCCTAAATCGTATTTATTTGATCAAATATTGCCCTAAATCGTTCCTTTTGTCATTTTAGGTACTTTTGAGGAGAAATCTGGAAAAGGAGGCATTTTGGACGTTTTTGGAGCATTAAAGTGAAGAAAACGACAAAGTCTCAAAAATCGGCTAAAAGTTACTCTTGACGGCGTCAGAATTTACTCTGGACGGCGTCATGCTTTGGCAAGAAAAGTTGGACGTGAAATTTACTCATGATAAGCCAGTGAAAATAGCATGTGAATTCTGACGGCGTCACTCTTTAACTTGATCGAGGGCGTCACGGCTTAAATCATAAGGGGACGGCGTCACGTTCATGGTTCGACGGCGTCAAACCTTGATAAGCCAGAATGGATTTTTGAAGAGCTAAAGAGGGACGGCGTCAAGAAGGTCATCCGGGAACCCTAAAAGCGGCGAGGTGACGGCGTCACACTCCATAAGGTGACGTCGTCAGATACAAAAATCTATATATAGTTTTCTAATCTTTTGTCATTAGGAGAGCTTAGTGTGTGGAATTTTGGGATAAAACCCTAAGACGATTTTAGCTACTTTTTCAGGGCTTTTTGCCTTGAGATCTCCCATGTTTCATTGAAAGATAAGTTATCAATTAATCATTCAATATGTCTATGTGTTGTTTGATTCTATCTTATTCTTGTCTTTTGTTTAACATGTTAGGCTAATTTTATCTTGTGTTTGCTTAGATCTAATGAAACTTAGCTATTGATTATTGGTTGTTAGTGTGTTGTTAGTTGTATTGGATGATTGTTTTTCTATGTTAGGCTTAAGAAAACTGGCTAACTTCCTATTCGGTAACTTGCTTGAACGTCTTAAGAAACATGAACCAAATGCGTACTAAAGGTTTTTATGGTTGTATTTAATGCACAAGCGAATTCTAGTGATCCCATGTTAGGAGCTTCCTAGCAGGCTCGACATAGGAGTGAAGTAGGAGCTTGTAGAGTTGGGGAAGTAAGTACGCCACCCCACGAATGGTATTAAGGAATACACCCGTCATCCACGCGACTAATACACACTAATTAACCGGTAAAAGATAGTTAGGGAGTAAGGAAATCTAAGTAAACACATTTCTCTACACATAAGTTTCTCACCACATTTCATTTTTGTTATTTTATTTTATTTGCATTCGTAGTAATTTGGGTTAGTTGACTAGCAACTAATTCCGCCCACTCCTTCAAACCCGAGATTTTACTTGCTTTCATAAAATTATAAAAACATAAAAAAGAATCTTCCTCAACCCTTAGACCTAATTAGAGTAGCCTTTCATACCTAACGAACACTATTCCCTGTGGAGAACGATCAATCCCCCGTACTTACCACTACACTATACTACATCGGTCAGGTACACTGCCTGGTGGGGTTGTAAGCCTCTTGAGATCCCTCGAGAGGTAAAACCTGTTGTAAGGTTACAAAACCACGCAATCAAGTTTTTGGCGCCGCTGCCGGGGAATAGTTATTGTTTAGGTTGAATTTTTATTTCTATTAGGTCTACTCACTAGATTCCTTTCTAGTGAGATTTTTGTTTTATTTTTCTAGGTTTTCTTTGGTCTATCTATTTTCTTTGTGCTTTTGTTCGTAACAGATTTTCATTAACTATTCAGTTTGCCATTATGGAAAACGCGAATCCACCCCTTACACCTGGCGAAGTGGCTTTGTTGCATAGCCAACTTGAGAATGAGATTAGTGAGCTCAGGGAGCTCAGTAGAATGATTGATATAGAGCTTGATTATGCCTTGAACAACTTAGGGACCGCCATATACTCAGATAATTACTTAGAACGTAATAATCTTACGGTTGATAAGTTGATTGAGAAAATTGAGGAAGTGAAGGTAGATCCTAGGTTTGATGATTATTTCAATGAATACCCTACTAAGGAGGAGATTGCTTACTATAACAACCTAGTTGATAACCCTCGACCACCTTTTGTTAGAATTGACCCAAAGATTAAGAGAGGTGATCCCGGGAATGTGAAGATACCATGTATGATTGGGTACCAATACGTTGAGCATGCTTACATTAACTGTGAATCCCCAATCAACGTTATGTCCTCAGGCCTCTATAGCCAAATCATAAACACACCACTTGAGCCTAGGATGGACCCCAAGTGTCCAGGCGGAGTTTGTAACTTCGTTGGAAGAATTAAGGATATACATATCCTTGTTGGGAGCTTTACCTTTGTCACCAACTTCATGATTTTAGAAGATATGGCAAGTGTTGTTGACTGCCGCCTATCTCGCGTTGTGTTAGGTAAGCCATTTATCGAAGCATCCAATTTAAGGTATGACCGTTTGAAAGGCACGGTTCAGTTTTCTAATCACATAGATAGGATCACATATAGGATGCCTTATCGGGTTAACGAGTTTCGTTTTGTGCCTCGATTTGACATGGACAACATTGGTGCGATTGAGGACATCAATGAAGAGGATAAAGAAAAAGGCATGGACCATGTTTGGAATAGGAGAAGCCTTTATTATAAAGATTGCTTAAACCTTGGACCTAAATACAAAATTGATATGGAGGTTGTTAGGATGATTAGAGGGGCAATTGAGAAGCAAAACGGAAAAACGTAGACCCCGTGACTTTGAGTCTAGCTTCAAGACTCGTTAATAAAGAAAAGCGCTTCTTGGGAGGCAACCCAAGCTTTACTTTATTTATTTACTTTGTGTGTTTATTTGTTTGTTTGATTTTATTTGTTTCCGTATGTATGTTTAATTTTTATTCTTATTGATTCATGTTCAAAACTAAATTGTGAAAATGCTTTATTTTGTTTTTAACTTCGTCTTAACTACATATAAAGGTATTTTGCAAAAGTTAAGTGTAAGGGAAATCTAAATCGGTTTATTAGAACACAAATGAACATGAATCATAATAATATTAAATTAGCATACATATTAGTGTGTGTTTGAGTCAAATGCTTGTATCGAGTCATAATGATGTTTTGCAGGATTTCCAGGAAGTAAGGTAAAAGTTTTTTCAGAAATTTTCCGGAAACTTAAAATGAAAATTTTTGTCAGGTCATTTCTGACGGCGTCAGGGGTTATAACCTGACGGCGTCAGATTTAATTTCCAGAAATTTTTGAAAGTTTTGTTTTTAGAAAGTTTTTTTTATTAAAATCTCCAACTTATAATCTCCAGGAATCTGCAAAATTATCATTCCACAAGCATTATATCCTTATATATAGATTTTTTTTTCCCGCCGATGTTATGCAGGTTTTCGTGTTTGTTTTCTCAGGTTTAACAGGTTATTTTGGACAAGGAGATGTTTATGGAATCAAGCTTATGGCGATGCATTAGTCATGGAGTTTCAACATTCTCTTTGGAGGAAGATTTAACCGTGTAATTTCATTATCCACCGAGCGAATCAGGGGAGTATTTGATTTCATTCTTTTACTTTTTTGCTTTTACATCTTGTTATTTGAACATTGGGGACAATGTTCATCTTAAGTGTAAGGGGAGGGTAAAAGTACGATTTTAGAGAATACAATTACGCTTGATTTTTGTTTGTTTAATAATAGATGTGTAATAAAACTGAGAGAAATACTTGTTAAGGTAATTTTAGTGCCAAATTTAAAATTTTTTACAACATTTAGGAGTGAAACTTTAGTTCTAATAAGCGTCTCACGGATAGGAGTTATATGACTAGCACAAAAAACCGTACCACTAAAAAATTTTCCACCCCCAAATATGTGAGGTTCGCCCCTAGAATTGGTAGGAAAAGCATTTATGCTATGATGTGTGTACCGGTAGCACTTAGATTCTAGAACTTGCGTTAGGACCATTCCGAGGCCACAAGTGAGACTACATTCGTGTAGTTAGATTTACTACATGATAAGAGGCATTAGGATTAACCCATTGTTTTACACCTGTGTTTTTGTTATAATTACTTTGGCTACATTGGTCAAGTAATTCTCCCACACCCTTTGCGTTGTACTCATTTTTAGTACACGATACCCCTAGTACACCCCTCAGAGCCTATCTTTTCGTTTCGACCTTTAAGCATTTTACTTAAAGGAAGAATTTGTTACACCCCACTTAAATGTACACCCAAATCGCCTTAGCCTACCTTGTATGCACTCATTTTTAGTGCATTATTGTGACAACATTTGTTTAAACCCAAGTTAATTATCTAGTTGATTACATGGTTGCTAAGTCGAGTCATATCCTTGTACATATTGTTTTGGGACGATTGGGACTCATGGGTAAAGTACTAGTATAATGGAGTAATGGGGAAGGTCATCATTTATTACCCCCATATGTGCTAAATATTTTAAAAGTACTCCAAGTTTTTCGATTATCTTAATTCGAGTCATTAGATTAGTATTTGTAAAGTTATGTAAAAATTCAAGTGTAAGGGGAATGCAATGCCCCTATGATGTATTATTTTGGATGGTAGGGCAAAAGTGTATGCAAAAAAAAAAAAAAAAAAAAAAAAAAAAAAAAAAAAAAAAAAAAAAAAAAATCGAAAAAATCAAGAAAAATACAAAAAAATGAGAAAATGAAAAATAGAAAAAAACATTACGGACTACCATCCCGTTTTATTTTATGTTTGTTTTATATTTTTGTTATTTTGTTATTTTGTTTCTAGCTTAAGATCGAGTCTAGTCTGGGCTTAGCAACATTGTATAGTACATGTAATTGATCAAGATCTTTAACTCGCCACCAGTAAAATATCCTTTATCCAACAAAACCGTGTTTTCCTTTTCCCTACACCTAACGTTATAACCCATTTAAAATCCCTCTTTGATAGTTTATCTTAGGTGCTTACGCCTAGTGGAGGAGGTTTTCGATCCTTTCCCAAGCCTATGGTAATCTATTTGCTATGACAGGTAGTGAGAGATATTATCCGTTTTCATTTATGAGATTTATTTTGATGACACTTGAGAGATGTGAGTATCTAAACACTACTTGTGAGGTGCTAGTTTATAATCTCCGTGCTTATTATGATTGAAGTGGAACGATTATTTGTTGTAATTACTTTTATATTAGCATTAAATGACCCCTAACTTATATTTTGATTAGAATAAAAGCGCATTTGCTTGAGGACAAGCAAATCTCAAGTGTAAGGGTATTTGATGAGGCGAAAAGTGTACCGCTTTTAAGGGGTCATTTAAGCCCTAAATCGTATTTATTTGATCAAATATTGCCCTAAATCGTTCCTTTTGTCATTTTAGGTACTTTTGAGGAGAAATCTGGAAAAGGAGGCATTTTGGACGTTTTTGGAGCATTAAAGTGAAGAAAACGACAAAGTCTCAAAAATCGGCTAAAAGTTACTCTTGACGGCGTCAGAATTTACTCTGGACGGCGTCATGCTTTGGCAAGAAAAGTTGGACGTGAAATTTACTCATGATAAGCCAGTGAAAATAGCATGTGAATTCTGACGGCGTCACTCTTTAACTTGATCGAGGGCGTCACGGCTTAAATCATAAGGGGACGGCGTCACGTTCATGGTTCGACGGCGTCAAACCTTGATAAGCCAGAATGGATTTTTGAAGAGCTAAAGAGGGACGGCGTCAAGAAGGTCATCCGGGAACCCTAAAAGCGGCGAGGTGACGGCGTCACACTCCATAAGGTGACGCCGTCAGATACAAAAATCTATATATAGTTTTCTAATCTTTTGTCATTAGGAGAGCTTAGTGTGTGGAATTTTGGGATAAAACCCTAAGACGATTTTAGCTACTTTTTCAGGGCTTTTTGCCTTGAGATCTCCCATGTTTCATTGAAAGATAAGTTATCAATTAATCATTCAATATGTCTATGTGTTGTTTGATTCTATCTTATTCTTGTCTTTTGTTTAACATGTTAGGCTAATTTTATCTTGTGTTTGCTTAGATCTAATGAAACTTAGCTATTGATTATTGGTTGTTAGTGTGTTGTTAGTTGTATTGGATGATTGTTTTTCTATGTTAGGCTTAAGAAAACTGGCTAACTTCCTATTCGGTAACTTGCTTGAACGTCTTAAGAAACATGAACCAAATGCGTACTAAAGGTTTTTATGGTTGTATTTAATGCACAAGCGAATTCTAGTGATCCCATGTTAGGAGCTTCCTAGCCGGCTCGACATAGGAGTGAAGTAGGAGCTTGTAGAGTTGGGGAAGTAAGTACGCCACCCCACGAATGGTATTAAGGAATACACCCGTCATCCACGCGACTAATACACACTAATTAACCGGTAAAAGATAGTTAGGGAGTAAGGAAATCTAAGTAAACACATTTCTCTACACATAAGTTTCTCACCACATTTCATTTTTGTTATTTTATTTTATTTGCATTCGTAGTAATTTGGGTTAGTTGACTAGCAACTAATTCCGCCCACTCCTTCAAACCCGAGATTTTACTTGCTTTCATAAAATTATAAAAACATAAAAAAGAATCTTCCTCAACCCTTAGACCTAATTAGAGTAGCCTTTCATACCTAACGAACACTATTCCCTGTGGAGAACGATCAATCCCCCGTACTTACCACTACACTATACTACATCGGTCAGGTACACTGCCTGGTGGGGTTGTAAGCCTCTTGAGATCCCTCGAGAGGTAAAACCTGTTGTAAGGTTACAAAACCACGCAATCATAATACAAGACAAGTACTTTGTACATTGTTCTTTTGGTTTTAGACTAACAATTTCAGGTATGATCATGTGAACACAAAGGATGTTTCAAGCGAAATGGAAGCAGCAAAATGATAATATTAGTTGCTGACATAATAGGTTCATGATAGAAAAGGTTTAGGAATTTCAAACCTCCTTAAAACTTCTTTCTTGAAACTTGATTATGATGTTTCACATTGAATTGATGACTTAGTTAATCAGATAGTAACTGATGCAACTCACTTTCTATCATTTTATACTTTTAAGAATAATGAGCAAGTCTAAGGACATCTGATAGAAAGAACAGCTAGCAAAAGTGAATCTAACACTTGTGTTAGAGGCAACAATTACTATGAGCTGGAAACCCTGTCAAGAAAGCCTTTTGAATAGGTTTATCTTTACACAGGCAGTTATTTATAACTGAAAACATTGGTTCTCACACAACCAGAGGTTGCTTTAAACCGAAATCTTGATTAAGTGTCTGTTATACACTTAATCCCTTCAAAATGGTTGAAAGCAGTATGATTTTTCATAATAAAATCATATGCATACTGCTAAAAGTCAAAAAATTTCTTAAAAGGCTTTTTGAAATAAAAATGACTCAGGAAACCATCAACTGATGGATTATGAGTTATTGCCCCATGAATCACCTCTCATAGGAGTTAACACACCTAGAAGTGATGAGGGCAGCAAATTAAACTCTTAAGGAATTGATGGCTACATGTACAATATTGTCTGATAACAAGTTCTAAGTGATAGCTCAGATGATGGGGGGAGATACATTGTGAGAGATCTTCCAAACAGGGGAGGATAAAATGTTATTTGCATCTCAGGGGAGGAAACATCTCAGGGGAGGAAATAAATTTGGAAGATTAACCAGTGAAAGGGTGAAAAAGACAAGAGCATACAAGATGATGAGGAAGTGGAAAATGACAAGAATAGAGCTTATTCTGGAGTATTATATATATTCAGAAGGGATGAAGCATTCTAAAGGAGAAATTTCTATCTAGGTCAAACGAAGAAAGCTTTCAGTTTCAATTTCAGTTCACTACGCTTGTTCATCACTTGCAAAGGCATGCTGATAGATGATTTCACTTGTTGAAACAAGCATCCAAGATACACAGCATCATTGCCTCTTATAATTCCTCCATCCAAGGAAATTGCACCATGTTTTAGGTCAATGTTTGAAGACTGAATATGTGTATCGATATTGTTGAAGTCAAAGAACAAAGCAGATGAGTTACTGAGAAAGATATTCAATCTTGAAGAACAGAAGTGTTTGAAAGATCTTCACAATCCATAATTTAATTCAGAAACATGTTGAAATGGATTCACATGTTTAGGGGAGGATTGTTGGGAATTAAATATTCAAGAAGTTTAATATCGGGTTCTATTCAAAGAAATACTCTAAGTATGATTCTGCTGCTAGAGCATTTGGTTCCTGCTGCTAGTGTTTGATTCTGCTGCTAGCGTTAAATGATTCTGCTTCTAGGCTTAACATTCTACTGCTAGCGTTAACATTGCTGCTGCTAATGTATGTTCTGCTGCTGAGTGGATAAGTATGAAAAGATATTATGTGTATTTTAGTCAACAATATACGGTAGATAATATCTTACCCCATGTGATCAGTCATAATGTTATATTCACAGAACAAGTTGTAAACATAGATACAAGATGTATCTTAATGACTGACACTCTCAAAGCAAGTGTTCGACTAGACTTAACAATATTGTAAAAGATCTTTCTTGTGATATAAAAGAAAGATCTTAGACTCGAGATATATGTGTGTTCAATAGTGTGTTAAACATATAATGAAAAATATATCTCTCAAGAACAAAGAACAAAAACAATATCACAAGATATAGAAACATAAGATTCAAGGTTGTAACCCTAGTGATAATTCAAGATCACTCGTATTATTATCATAATAATATTGAATCGTTTGGTGATAATCTTTCATTGTTCATTGTCATATAACAAACACAACTGTTCCATTTCCATAAAACAAATAACCTTCTAAGTGTGATTAAGTAGATTCCGCATTCTTAATCATATTCACTCAATATATCATACACACAAAGTACAAAAGGTTTAACCACCTTAACCGTGTGTCCAATCCTAACAAGTGGTATCAGAGAAAGGCTGATATTATTGATTTAGAAGAAGAAGCTTAAGAAATGGATGTTCAGGATACTGCTACAAATGTTGCTGCAAAGTTGCCCATGATCAAACAAAATGAGTTTGAGCTATGGAGGTTGAGAATTGAGCAATATTTTATGGTTCAAGATTATGCTCTCTGGGATATCATTACATATGGTGATTCTTTTTCACTAGGCTATTCAGATGCTATAATTTATGGCAAAATAGTAAGACAAAGAAATACTGGACTAGTTTCAAATGAAGAAAGGATACAGAAGAGAAATGATCAAAAAGCAAGAAACTTGGGCACTAAGTGTCATAAAGTGCTAGGAAATGGAGTAAATGGAGGCAAGTGATCGGACATGGGGCTTAATTTCACTTAATAATGCATTAAAAATAACTTAGGGAGGTCAGTTTGGACCATCCAATCGGCTACGGAGCCATGTCGATCGAATGGATGATTTTAGCTAAAAAGTTGGCTCCATCCGAATCGAATGCGGGCATTTACCGATCAGATGGAGCCTTTTGGCCAGAAATGATAAACACCAAAGTTGTAGATCTTTCTCTTGGATTTTCGTGGCCGCTTGAATCAATTAAATCGGAGTTGGTATGCTCAAGATATGGCCAAAACGGTGGATGTGTGTCGAGAACAATGAGTCTTCCAATATTTCTTCGTTTGAACTTCTTTTCTTCATTTCTTTTTTCGTTTTCCTTCTTGTGCTTTATTCTTGAGTCTTTGGAGTGACAACTTCATGACTTTATCTTCTCGGATATACTCCAAGAGACTTTCATTTGTCGGGAATTCTTCGTACATGCATAAATCTTTGTTTATTGATCATTTCTTCGTCTTTTTCTTCGTTTTCTTAGTCGTGAGCTTCCATGAACCTAAAACAGAAAATATACTTCATTAAGTACCATAAGTTCATAAAAGTAACCAAAACATATGCATAAAATCAATGATAAGCTCCCAAAAACATGTGCAATTTGAGCGTTATCAATAAGAATAAGAAAGGAAAGAATAATAAAGAACGAGAAGAAAAGATATCAATAGGTCGTTTCTGTGTTTTACCCTTATCCAAAAATAGTTGGTAAAACGTTATGATTTAAGAAGAAAATGTTTAATTTTTCAAATGGTTTTATGATATTTACAAGTTGTAAATGGTTTAATTATAAATGTTTTTATAGAAATTTGGACATGACTCGTCCGTTTATAAAACATTTCCATGTCGTCGCGACTTTTGAATAATGCAAGTTTTATTGTCACATTTTACAAGTTATTTATATATTATTAGACATTATCATTCGCGTGTATATTAGTTGTCAAGTTTATCGACCATTTTGTGTATGTTCGGGTCCTAATATGTTAAGCTCTTTTGAGTCTAACATACTATTCCGTCTCAAGTACAAAATCGTCCATAAGTCCATCAGCTAATACCATAAATCCAATAACGTCCAATCCAATAATCACATCCAAAGCATAGGTTGTTACAATATCCACATCCAAATCCATATCATATCCCAAGTATACCCGAATAGTTTCCAAAACACCAATTGACAAACAAGATAAGATAAGTTAGTAAGCGGAAATGAAAATGAAATATTTTGTCAAAACAATAAAAGAAAACAATAAACGGCCCAAGTGTATTGGGCTTCGGCCCAATACTCACTCACACAAACTCATGGACTCAATTTGGGCTTTCAGGCCAAAAGTTACCAATACTTGACATCAATTGGGCTTACAAGCCCATTCGGCCCAACGACACAATCCAAAACTAAAACCAACTCAAATGTTAACTCGAGGTTTTCTAACCTCGAGCACGACACGGCCGAGACTCCCATGAGTCTCGTCATTTACTCACTCTCGACACCAAGCCCTTAAGAGGCCTCGACTAACCTCAAAACCAATAAGTCGTGGCCCTCTTGGGTCACAGCTTATGTTACTCGATAACCAAATCCAACACATGTCTCGATAAACCAAACCAAACCTTAGCCGTGACTCCCTTGAGTCACTGTTCATGCTATTCGACAACAATAATATCACCTCTTCTATGAACAATCAAAATTAACCATGGCCGTGACTCCCACGAGTCACGACTCAACCCACTTCGACACAAATCCAAACCAAACCACGGCTACAATCAAAACTCGACTAACATCAAACCTCACCATGCCGTGACTCCCTTGAATCACGGCTCAACTCTACTCGAGCCATATAGCTCTTGGCCAAACACAAACCCAAACCAAATCCAACCCGAGCTACAAAACAACCACAAATAAGCTTAAATCAAATGAACAAACACAAAAACATCAAGAAACAATCCGATTCAACTCAACTCGTGAGTTGACTCGGACGAGTCACATGACTCGGAGCGAGTCTCGGCGAGTCGAGAGAAAAGAACGAAGATCCACACGTTTTAGTTTGAAAAACAATAAGGTTTTAGTTAGGTTTTACATCAAAAACGTTTTTATAGAGTTTTACCGATTAGGGTTTGATAAAATGGAAAAACATAAGAAGGTGGGTGGTGCATGAAGCTCACCAACCGAGAGAGGGAGGTGAAAGGTGGTGGCGGCTCATGGCGGTGTGGTGATGGTGACGGCGGTGTGGCTTCAAACACGGACCAAACGAGCTCCTTGAGGCTTCAAACGCTCCGGAAATGACGTATGGGCTTCGATCTACGCGATGGTGAGACTTTCGGTGGTGGCCGAAAAAACATGTGGCGCCTGAAAAGTAAATTCCGGTGGGGTGTGTGTATTAATGAAGAAAAATGAAACCCTAGAGGGCTTTTATACTCCAAGGAGGGACCAAAGGTGACGAAATGAAAGTTTAGGGGGCGCGGCGTAAAAGTCTAGGCGGAGGGGGTGTTTTGTGTATTTTGAAATACTTGTAAAATAAAAACTGTAGGCCCCGTTTGACCTAGCGAACATCCGTTTTAAGACACGAGGTTTTCGCCATTGCGTTCGGAATGATTTTTCTGATAAAATTGAGTATTCACACGCATAGTTTTCTTGGATTCAATTTATATCAATAAATCAAATAATTTTGAGTATTCTAGGTTTTGCCGGCTCAATAAAGGGATAACGCTCACGTTTATCAAAATATCTTCTGTTTCTCAAGTTCAAATAAGTTCGGAAAAAGGTTTAAATGCTAAGGGGATGCAAAAGTATATATTTGGCTAGGAAAAATAGGTTTGAAAAATTACCGGGTGTTACACATAACTTCTTGATCAGTTAGATTTGAAGGTTGGTGAGGTGGTCATTGTCAATGAGAGAAAGGCTATCAGGGATAGAGAGACATTTTTCAGATCTCAGTGTCCCTGATATTTGCTCACGTACCTTACTCACTGAGACTGCATCAAATGAGTAAAGCGCATCTTCAGTTGGTCTTTGCCAACTCTTTGAAGAATGTTGTCTGAGCTACATCCTTTTATTAGGGAGAGACATTCTCACTGATCATCAGTGAGTTAAATGATCACTGATATTCTGTCAGTGAGTGTCGGGGCTATTTTATGTTCAAATCTTTGTCAGGGACATTTGGGTAGTTGCTGATCCAACAATCTCCCCCTATTTGAACATAAAGATGGCCAGGGTTTTATCAGAGATAAGTGAGCATAACGGCTTCTTCTTATCCTCTGATTTACAACAAGGTATCATGTACGACTATTGTTTTGATTCTATGTGTTACTACTTGTTGGATTGTGTCAATGATAAGTGAGCATAATGGCTTCTTCTTATTCACTGATTTACAAGTATGATCTAAAATAAACAATATGGATATATGCTCTTGTCTTCGATACCTGTTTTTGAAGATAAAGTTTAGGCTATTTTCTTCATCTTCAGTCACCATCTTTATTCTTGGTTCGATCTTCACTTAGTTTGATGATGACCTCCTGAACATTTATGTTCAGGGTCTCCTGAGCTATATTGCTGATGCGTTTTCGTTGTAGGTGATTATTTGTTTATCAAGTTTTAAATTTATATTTTTTCGACTTAACCAATAACGAACACTAACGGGCAGTGTACCCAATCAATGTAACCTAGTTGGTAAGTAAGGTGTCGATCACTAAGAGTGGATTTCTAATATACTAATTCTAAAGGTATTCTACTCTACTAAATTAATTTAACACTAACGCAAAGGGGGGTTCAGTCTGAGAGACTGGCACGAGTTTGGTTTTATATTAAACTAATTAAACAAAACAAACAATGGAAGTAAAAGAGACGCGGAATTGAAAAAGTACTTACAATGATACACTGACTTTGAAGAAGTTACGGCGTAGTTACACTCTCCACTTACGCCGTAGCTAAGGATTTATACACGAAGACCAAGTCAACACAAATCAAGGATTACGGCGTAATTACCACAGAGATTACACCATAATATTTTAGAGATTTAGACGTATTTCATGATCTAGAAGATTACGCCGTAACCAATCCAAGAGGTTACGGCATAAATATTACACAGAATGGGATTGAAGATATTACGGAGTAACATGGTAATTTAGTTACGCCGTAATTAATTATCGTGAAGGATACGACATAGCTTGGTAATTTAGTTACGCCATAATTAATAACTTAGGCGCAAAGGAGTTGAAGTCCAGGTGCTAAAAGCGGTCAAATGATATTAAGATTATGAGGACTTGTTATTAAAATAACAAGAATGATCAGGGACTGAAGGTGAAAATTCAAATGAAGTTTAAATATGTCACAAGGACCAAGTATAATTAAGTCAAGAACGATGAGGGGCTGAAACCGTACATATTTTATAAGTATTACACTTATAAATGGACAAGGGACATGTAATGAAACCATGCGCAATCTCAGGGGTCAAACACGGACAAGTCCATGGAAGTTTCATATTGAAGGGCAAATAAAACTACGAAGTAACTAAGGTTACGGCGTAACACTAGTGACGGCGTAACTAAAAACTTTAGTTACGACGTAATCTTTCGAGATCCGAATTTCTTTGCGCCGTCATAAGTTACGGCGTAATTAACCCTAGAGGTTACGCCGTAACCTTGTCGGGGCCTATAAATACAGCCCTAAAACTGCATTTTTGAGTATCTCTTTTCCCCCTCCCAGGGGTCGACTAAGGCACCACTCCAGTACGATTTTTAGCAGTTTCAAGCCATCTTTCAAGGGAGAATTCACTTCGATTCATCATTCTTATTAGTCATACATCAAGTAATTTGTATCGAACACTATGTTTAATTCAATCAATGTTATATTCATCATTTTTGGTATAATTTACTATATGTTTGGCAAAGCACCTTTGGTGCTAGCCTAGTTATGATTCCTATTATGTCTTGATTATGTTTTCATGCTTTTATTATTGCTTCTAGTGTGTGCATGCTTAGTTTTTCTATAGATCCTCTAGTTTCGGTAGTTTTCAAGGTCGGTTGTACGCATTGCATTAGGAGAATTGACCACAGGACACTAATGTAGTAGGTTGCAAGGTGTTGGTAAGAATTGCTCTATAGGACGACCAACATTCTTGTGTGCAAGTGGATCCAAGAGAGGTCCAACCCTCCGGTTGGATAAACTTAAGAAGTTAGATGTGTGGTCTAAGATCCGAGAGGCCGGGCCACACAAAGAATTAATCTAGCATGTAGTGGCACTTAATGACTCAAACTAGTCTACCACAACCTTCGCTTACTACAGAGAAATTAGTCTTTGGTTCCGGAGAGGATTCTAGGGAGATAGGCTAGGAGAATTGACCACAGGAGTCTAGTGATATTTATGCCCCACTTGAAGCAGTAGAAAGCTTAATTAGAGAACATAGTCATTGCATGGTAGGATGAACAACTAGGTTAGTACACTTTCGCCTTACTGTTTACAACTTCAATTTAATTTTGTTATTTCATTTCTGTTTATTTAGTTTAATTAATCATTCAACTCAAACCCATTTTAAAACGTGACCTAGACTTAAATTAGGATCCAAACGCATAGCTCTTGGGACGACCTCGACTTTACCGATTACTACACTACACACGACCGGGTATACTGCCCATGAGTGCATAAGGTATACCATAGGTAGACGAGACTATTATAAATATTAAAACCTGGTCAGAAATCCTGCATCAAGTTTTTTGCGCCGCGGCCGGGGAGCTAATTAGGATTTTAATTTAAGGTTTTTTTTTTTTTTTTTTTTTTTAATTTTTCTTTGCTTTTATAATTTTAGGTTTTTTATTTGCTTTTTTAGGAATTTTTGTTTTCTTTTTTCCTTTCTTTTCTGTTTTTGTTTGTTTTTGAAATTTCAGGATATGGGTAATTCGGATTTTGACATGTTCACTATGGAGGAATACATGGCTTACACGGCGTATCGGATTGGTATATGGCCTACACGGCGTATCGGATTGGTCCGATGCGGCGTATCAAGGTAACTTCGCGTGGGGTCCAAGATTATGATATTCCAGAATATTAGTTCACCGCCATAGTAATACGACGCATCATTGATCTTCATACAGCGCATCTTTGTCTTCAATATCTTGGAAATCTGGTGAAGTCTTGAGATTGATACAGCGTATGTTTTTTATGTCATACGGCGTATTCGGAGTAGAACAAGTTGGATTTTCTTCGTTGACCAAAGTTTCATATACGACACATGGTATAAATCCATGCGGCGTATGCTTCAAAGTCAGGCAATGGTCTTCATATTCGTCTAAGTCGTGTTATACGACGCATCTATCAAGAATGATACGGCGTATTTTTCATCAGTTCAGTAGACTTTTCCAACTTTATCCATTTTGCTCCAGTTTACGTCCAAAATAGCTTACTTTCACCAATTGCTTATTTATAACTAAGAATTACAAAAGTAAGCAATTAAGTATCAATTCTCATATAAAATAATCTAAAACAAGCAATATACATAGGATAAATGATGCTATAAATATGTTGTTAATTGATGTCATCAAATATCCCCCCACTTGAACTTTACTTGTCCCCAAGTAAACCTTAAATTAAACTTATGTAAATGTATCCTAAACATTGCCTAGGATTTTTGTAGTTAAGCATTTATTCGTTTCATCTCAATTGCACAACCAAACACCTTACGAAGTAGGAAAATGAAATCACTCAACTAATCTATGTGGTAACAATTTGGTAGTTCGCTCAATTGCTCGGTCGTGACGAATATTCTATCATAAGCTTGGCAAGGATACACATCTCCACCACTAAAGCTAAGGAGTAACGAGTCTAAATCGGTAAATAGGGTTAATAAGGCTTAAGGGTTAAACCGGGCTTTTGTTTAAACATCTCCTACACAAACTCAATAGATCGCTAGCGCGAGTCCTCTATTCCTCAAACAACGGATGGTCACTAGTGTGTATCCCGGTTCGCTGGCGTGTTATTTTCATAACGGATGGTGACCAAGACACACTCCAGATCACTGGCACGTCATTCTATTAGTAAAAAACTCAGATGGTCACTACTTTATTCATGCATTTGACATTCTCACTAAGCCATTACCTTATCTGGATGCTCGAAAGCTAAAAATGAATAAAGTAACTTAGTAAGGGTAAGGATAACATTTGGGAAATACATAAATTGATGTAAAATAAAATAAACAAACAAATAGATTAAGTCCTAACAAATGTGGTTAATTACTTCCCGACCTTCTCTTGAAAAAGACACAAATCATAGACTAACTCACGCTTTAACACGAATACTCACGCTTTATAAGGTAGACACGAATTAGATTCAATGATGTCTCAGTCAAAGAATAAACCTTATTTGGCGTTCCCATAACGGCCAACTCCCTTGCAATCCATAAATATAGTACAACAATTAGTGGCGATATCTCCACTAGTACAAAACTTTACATCATTGGTTTATAACACATACCAACGAATAATCGATTAGCTCAAAATATAGAATCGGTTAAGTTTAGACGAACCGACTATCTCACAATCTCTCACTTTTTCTTTTCTCTCTCTTTTTATTCTTTTTCTTTTTTTCCTTTTTTTTTTCTTTTTTTTTCTTTTTCATAACAAGTAAAAACACTAATGGTGAAAAATTTCACCACTTAACCATCATAATAAATCTGGATAATTTTTCCATACACTTCAAAACTTCAGATATAAAAATAATGGTGATAGTAGTAAACACACGAAAATCAAAAATAACTACTATCACATTCCCAATTGCGATGTGCAATTCCTTACCTAACCAAAGATAATAATTACGCACACGCACACATGAAACGCAGGGAATACACGCTTTTACCAAAAGAGACTAACCACGGACTTAAATCTACAGGGTAGGCTAAGGTGTAAAGGTGTAACGAAATATTTTAAATTGGTGTAAAAAACGAAAGGAATGGCTCTGAGGGTTTTTCTAGGGGTATCTTACTCTAAAAATGAGAGTAACAAAGGGTTTAACTTGGGGTTAACTAACCAGTGTAGTTAGTTAATATAACATAACATATAAAGGCTATTTGGGTGTAATCCTAGAAGTTTACCTAGTTAAACAAGTCACTCCAATTATATCAATAATACTCATTATGGGGGTCTCAAATATTATTCAAGCCAAGTTCTAAAGTTTACTAAAAGTCACCGGCACACTCATATTTTTGGGGAATTTGGGTAAAATATTGGAAACGGATAAGGCTTAATTGTTACACTATGGAAATAAGAGTTATGTGTGCGGGTTATGCAACTTTGATTTCACAAAAACATGCTAGAAAATTTTTAAATTTAAGTATATTAAGCACATATTACGCATATTTTTGAAAAATAAGGACAAGTAATGTTCTAATTCTCCATCCCCCCACTTAAGATAAACAACGTCCTCGTTGTGTAATTAAAAGTTAAAACAGGAAATAGAAAGAATTAGATCAGAAAACTCCCCTGAGATTTGCTCGGTATGATCCTCCATCGTAAGAATGCGAGCCTATGTAATGCGGGAGTCCATCAACATCTTCGATCATCCAGACCTGTAAAAATATCGAGGCCACAACCAAAAAAAAAAAATAAAAAATAAAAAAAAAAAAAACTCGAGAGCATCTCGTTAATCATTGGTTAGGAAAATAAATATACGAAAGATTACAGGTCAGAGTGTCGATAGGCCGTATCCATGGAATATTCGATACGCCGTATCGGTTACCTGTAGGAAATACTAAAGTGCACGTCAGGTGTTAATACGCTGTATCCACTAATAGCGAATACGCCGCATTGAGCAACTCACAAAAATACGAAAACAAAAATATAATAAAAACAAAATAAAGGATAAGCATGGGTTGCCTGTTAGACCCGTATCCCAGTTATGAATAGGCCCCACCCTAGATGGGAGTTGCTAAGGACCTTATGTGATTGGCCAGTCAACGAATGTTGCGTTGTGGTCAAACCTAATAGTCAAAATATGACTAAAGTGGTGATGTAAAATATGATGTATAACTAAAGGGACCTAAGTTGCTATTGTGGCAAGTATGTTATAGTAAGTATTGTGGCCAAAATAGAAAGAATGGGACTTGAGGGACCAATCTTGCCAATTAGGCAAACTTGCATCTTAACTAAATATATCCAGGAGATTCTAGTATTCTCCATATCATTTTTGGGTCTTTGAAGTCCGGTTCTTGGAGGAGAAAAAGAAGAGGGAAAAATGCAAGTCTTGATGATCAAGTGTAGAGATTAAGTCCAAGATCAAGAAGTTAAGCCTAGCAATAATCCTTGCAAGTAAGTAACCTTTAATTAGTGTTTAATTGGGCAATTCAAGAGTTAGACTTTATCTACCCAATTTGGGGGTAATGGGTAAATGGTGTTTTCAAGATGATTAATGGGTTTTAGTGATTATGAGATAAGTTATATGGGTTTAGTTAGTATTTTAAAAGGGTGTTCATCATACGATCAAAGTCTGATCATATGATGATCAAGTATGTTAAAGGGTGTGTTGTTGTTATAGTTGATGATTATATGTTATTAAGTGTTTATGAATGATGGTTGTGAATTAGGAAGATGATTGTGATGATTTGTTGATGGTGAGGATGTGATGATTGTGATGATAACGGTGGAATCATGACATGTAGCTTAGCTTTGGAAGCCAAGGTAAGTAACTTAGATTTCTATGTGTTTAATATGAATGTTCTCAAGTTATGTGTTGATGAATGAGTTGTTAGGATTAAGCCTTGGATTAGTAAGTTGGGATAATAGGAAGTATGTTAATGAGTGAGGATCAAGAGATAGGGCAAGAGGTTGAAAGGTCTAAGGTATGTTTATGTTTGTTGTGTTTAATGTTATGATGTAAATGGGATATGATTATGACGTTGTGATGTAAATTGTAATGAGATTGGTTTGGTTATGAGTCAATGACTAAGTATGTTGTTGATGCATATAATGTGAATGGAAGTATTGATCATGTACTAATCTAGTTACTTACTAAGCGTAAGCTTACCCTTTTAGTTGTTAATGTTCTTGTAGGTTTATGCGCGGCGGAAGGAAGGTTCATGGGTTATAGCATAAGGATTTGAAAGTGGATTAGGAAGATAATAAGTATTAGGAGCTATGTAGAATACCAAGCTCGAGATAAGGTTGCACCCCCGAGAGTCTTTCTTATGATTTGTATAATGTGTGTCAAGGTCGTCGTAAAGTTTGGATGGTCAACGGTGTGTCCAAGTGTGTTAAATGGTTTACAGTCAATGTTTAAAGGGGTGTTTGGTTTAAGTGTGTTTGTACCCATTTCGGGTTGTAATCGGGTCAAGTGTCGTTGGAACATGTTTGATATGTTAAGTTATTGATGTTGGTCAAGTTTGAGGTAACACGGAAGTCGTATGGGTGGTATGTAATGCAAATGGGTCAAAAACGGGTTATATGCATAACCCGTCTAATTTGTAAAGTACCATTTTGGGATGTCAAACGGTGAATGTTTTTGTATGAAAATGAGCCTATTGATATACTAAGTAAATCTGGAAAGTTTGGTGAAATAACGAGTTCGGGAGGTAGGGTTTTCAATCGCGAAACTTGAAAAATGATTTCGGGCGAACAGAAGGTCTGAACCGCTGCGGTTCAGACCCATTTTGGGCTCCAAACCGGCGGCTGGGAAATCCCAGCCGGCGGTTCAATAGTTTTTCAGATTTTGGTGATTTTCAAAAATTCAAATCTTTTAATCCGTAAGTCGTCACGGGTCGTGCCACCCATCGTTTTGAAGGTAATTGAGTCTACTTTCATTTAAAAATAATCTCAAGGTCTGGATGTTTATAGATTTTTGTCATTTGTCAAAAGAGTGACAGAATGTCCTTAAAAGTCAAGCATTTTCGATTAAAAAGTTTAAATTTTTGGTCTAAGCGGGCACGGGGTGTAATAACTTGGTATCAGAGCTTCGGTTTAAGTGAATTAGGTTCTCTTTAGGATTGCCTAGACTTAAACCACTCGTAGATGCGTTAAGCTTAAGTATAAGTAATGCGGGCAAATAATGGTGTAAGTTATAGGATGTGATTATCAAGCTATGAAACGGATTATGTGATTTCTATATGAGCTTAATAATGATAAATTATGAATGTGTTTTATGTGCTAGTGTGTATGTGATATATGTCCGTGAAAGACTTGATGTGTTTAAGTGATAGGATTACCGTGCACCTCGGGTGGTGTCGGTGATTGTTATGTGGATTAAGTGAATATGTGTTGTAGAAAGTTGTGTATAGAAAGGATACGTGGTATGCTTGTGGTAGAAAGGCGAAATTAGAATGTCGTTATAGTGAGGAGATATAGATGGAAATGAGATGTTATATGAGGATGAGTTCGTGACAAGGAATTAGGCGTTTAAGTAAAGCGAATTGTTAAAATGTGAAATTGCAAGATACTAAAGAGATGTATGAGTAATGAATGATAAATGAAGTAGCCTTGTATAAATTGATAAAGTAAAGTAATAGTTATCTCAATGATAATAGACAAATGGTATGACATAGACGTGTTCAAACGTTTTAAATCGTAATTTGATAATAGACTAAGGAAGTACAAGTGTTTAGTGATGTTTACCCTTAAGTATAAAGGAGATTAAGTGTGTGCTAATGTGTTCGCCATTTTTGTGAAAGGTGATTATGAATGTGTGTTATAATGTGAGGTAGGGATTAAGTTGAAAAAGGTAAACTACAAGGGAACTTGAATTTGATAAGCCACGACTAGAATTCTTGTCGTGACATGAAGAGTTAGAAACTGGATAGATGAACGAGTTTTAGATTACAACGTAAGACCAATATATGGTCTAGAAAATAATTCATGTTTAATGTTGGGATAAGTCATGTCAAGATTAAAGTAAGTCAATTGGGATTGAAATATACAACATTAAAAGAATGATCATGTGTCAAATAGAGTAAGAGGATAACGTGAAGTTGACAAGAAAATGATAAGTCAAATGTGACAAGCCAGATGAAATAAAATGTGTGTATCCATATGTACGAAAGTATGAAAAAGATGAACATCTCTAAGATGGTGTCAAGGTAACTAAAGGTGATAGGTGAATAATTAAAATGTGTAAAGCAAGGGAAAAGTAAACGGAAAGGTATTAGTCTAAGAAATGCTTGAGTAATGAACGATAAGAGAACACAGAATTAGTGAATTAGAGGCGATTGATTGGTGATGACACCTAGCGAATTGTTTACCGTGCACTTTCGTTAGTGCCGGTGATTATATTATGATTATACGAATATATGTTAAAGTAACAGTAATGGAATATGAGTAGGAATGATAAGTGGTATTAGAGATGGGCTAGCAAGTGAATTAAGCGATGACACGTTAAGTGTAGATCATAATGACATTAAGCATACTAAGGTATAGCATGAAAAGATAAGATGAAACTAGTGAATTAATGATTTAGTGTTTAAAGACTTGAAGATTAAAGAATGAGGTTAGGGAATGATGGCATGAAATGTGACCAACATATGGTTTCATTATATTTAGTGACTAAAGGCTAATGATAAAGTGGTACAGAGACGGGGTAACGGTAAGGTAAAGTACTTGAGGTTAAGTTTAAACGTGAAGTTATGATAAAGAGTGTCGGTATATAAGGGATGGAAACTAAACGAATAAGTTTGAATACTAAAAGTTAATTCCAATAAGTTAAGAAAGTAAATGAGAATGAGATGAGTAGGTAGGAGGATTGAGTATGTACATGAATGAGTAGTAAACATAACGACATTAGGGTGATAGGTAAGGAAAGCGAAAATGACTTGACGTATTGATTTATAAACGTCTAATAAAACAAAGGTTATAAAATGAGATTTAAGCAAAATGATATGTAAATGATGACCAAGAGCGGCATTGCTCTAAATGCATAGATAAGTAATGTGATGAGTTAAGTACGAAAGCCAAAATGTAATGAAATATTGTGTGGTAAATGTAACGAACTTATGAAATGGAATGTGTACGAAGAAAAGGTAACGCTAATGAAGGTGTTATATTAAATGATCCATGAAGGGTAGATATGTAAAAGGCGAGATGAAATAATATCGCTTAAATACATAAATAATTTAAGAAATGAGATAAGGTATGAGAATAAGAACGCGATGAGCTAAGAATGTAAGAGAGAATGAGAAGAGTATGTATGAGGTTAAAGTTTTTTTGTTTGGAAATTATTATATCACGGCTAATGTGCTCCATTAGCGGTGATTATTATGATGAAAGTGTGGAATAATAAAACGTGATAAGTTAAGCGAAAGAATGTAAGAGTGACTTAAAATGCACAAGAAGAATAAATGATGCTAATGAACGAATGAAGATTTACCTATGCAAGGTTTAAAAGTGGAAAGAGTCGAGTAGACTAAAGGGTAAAGTAAGAAGGTGAAAATGATTAATGTGGATTTAGAATGTAAGATGATAAACACATAGAAAATGTGTAATTATAATAAGCAGGCTCATATGCTCTATGCGCTTGCGTTCACTAAAATAAATGGATGAGATATTATGTGTATGATAAAATGTTAATGGCATGGATCCGATGTTAAAATGTGAAAGTGGTAAGTGATGAATGTTAAAGATCCTTCGGGATGAATGTTAATAATCCTTTGGGATGAATGTTAAAGGTGATATCCTTTGGGATGACCAAGTAAAGAAATGTTAAGGAATCCTTTGGGATGAATGTTAAAGATCCTTCGGGATGAAACGTGTTGCCTTCATCGGCAAATGGGGTTGCCTACATCCTTGGCAATAGAAATATCCCCAGAATGAATATGTTAATGATACGGATCCAAGTCTAAAAAGGAAATGGGAAGTATAAAAAGAAGGAAAGAATAAAAGTTAAATTTGGAAATAGGAATACTTGTGTTATGTTGGAAATATATAACCATGAGTTTATGTTTCTTGATTTACATCGATTGGGACGCCTTTCCATGTAAATGAGGAAGCATGAGTGAGTGGACTTATGTGTTGCCAACATGACACGAGTAGGGTTAGGAAAGTAGAAAGCGGAAGTTTAGAATTAGTTAGAAATTATATGATCTAAGATAGGAGGGTTAAAATTAGTGAATATCTTTTAGTGAGACTTATGAGAACCTTTGTGTTGCGTGTTAAGCAAAAGTTGAAGGAATTAAAGAATTGTAATGATGCTTAAAAAGGTTATAATACGTATTTGTGGCGTGGTGCGAAATGTGAGTAATGAAAATAATTAATGATAAATGTCATGTGGAATGTGACGGCAAATGTTACAGTATGATGTTATAAAGCTAATTCACGTGATAATTCTATAAGCCTTAGAAGGTAAACGAAAATGACATGAAGAAAGAAGTAGAAGAAATGAGGTAAATGTAGAAACGTAGGAGAAATGGATAAGTGGTGTTGATAAAATGTAAAAGTATTAGCCAAGTTATTTGTGCAAATTAAATAGCTAGATTTTCTCAAATACCATGTAGTCAAGGAATGAGAATATAGGATAAAGGAAGCAAGAATGGATGTAGCAGTAATAGAACGGATTAGAATGATGACTAGTTATAGTAAGTATGTCTCGTACTATGTAGTAATCTAAGCAAGAGTTGTATAGTATAGAAGTAAGCGGGAAGTAATGTGGATTAAGGTCATGTGATGTGTTATAGTATGCATAGAGTTGCAAGATCACTTAGATCGTTGCAACAAAATGAACTAAGGGTCGAAAGTGCTAGGAATGAGGTGTATTATGTGACTAAGTTTCGTTAGAAAAGAATGACAGATTTCGGGGACGAAATCTAAATAAGTGGGTAGAATTGTTAGACCCGTATCCCAGTGATGAATAGGGCCTACCCTAGATGGGAGTTGATAAGGACCTTATGTGATTGGCCAGTCAACGAATGTTGTGTTGTGGTCAAACCTAATAGTCAAAATATGACTAAAGTGGTTATGTAAAATATGATGTATAACTAAAGGGACCTAAGCTGCTATTGTGGCAAGTACGTTATAGTAAGTATTGTGGCCAAAATAGAAATAATGGGACTTGAGGGACCAATCTTTACAATTAGGCAAACTTGCATCTTAACTAAATATATCCAGGAGATTCTAGTATTCTCCATATCATTCTTGGGTCTTTGAAGTCCGGTTCTTGGAGGAGAAAAAGAAGAGGGAAAAATGCAAGTCTTGATGATCAAGTGTAGAGATTAAGTCCAAGATCAAGAAGTTAAGCCTAGCAATAATCCTTGCAAGTAAGTAACCTTTAATTAGTGTTTAATTGGGCAATTCAAGAGTTAGGGTTTATGTACCCAATTTGGAAGTAATGGGTAAATGGTGTTTTCAAGATGATTAATGGGTTTTAGTGATTATGAGATAAGTTATATGGGTTTAGTTAGTATTTTAAAAGGGTGTTCATCATATGATCAAAGTATGATCATATGATGATCAAGTATGTTAAAGGGTGTGTTGTTGTTATAGTTGATGATTATATGTTATTAAGTGTTTATGAATGATGGTTGTGAATTAGGAAGATGATGGTGATGATATGTTGATGGTGAGGATGTGATGATGGTGATGATAATGGTGGAATCATGACTTGTAGCTTTGCTTTGGAAGCCAAGGTAAGTAACTTAGATTTCTATGTGTTTAATATGAATGTTCTCATGTTATCTGTTGATGAATGAGTTGTTAGGATTAAGCCTTTGATTAGTAAGTTGGGATAATAAGAAGTGTGTTAATGAGTGAGGATCAAGAGATAGGGCAAGAGGTTGAAAAGTCTAAGGTATGTTCATGTTTGTTGAGTTTAATGTTATGATGTAAATGGGATATGATTATGATGTTATGATGTAAATGGTAATGAGATTGGTTTGGTTATAAGTCAATGACTAAGTATGTTGTTGATGCATATAATGTGAATGGAAGTATTGATCATGTACTAATCTAGTTACTTACTAAGCGTAAGCTTACCCTTTTAGTTGTTAATGTTCTTGTAAGTTTATGCGCGGCGGAAGGAAGGTTCATGGGTTATAGCATAAGGATTTGGAATTGGATTAGGAAGATAATAAGCATTAAGAGCTAGGTAGAATACCGAGCTCGAGATAAGGTTGCACCCCCGAGAGTCTTTCTTATGATTTGTATAATGTGTGTCAAGGTCGTCGTAAAGTTTGGATGGTCAACGGTGTGTCCAAGTGTGTTAAATGGTTTACGATCAATGTTTAAAGGGGTATTTGGTTTAAGTGTGTTTGTACCCATTTCGGGTTGTAATCGGGTCAAGTGTCATTGGAACATGTTTGATATGTTAAGTTATTGATGTTGGTCAAGTTTGAGGTAAAACGGAAGTCGTATGGGTGGTATGTAGTGCAAATGGGTTAAAAACGGGTTATATGCATAACCCGTCTAATTTGTAAAGTACCATTTTGGGATGTCAAACGGTGAATGTTTTTGTATGAAAATGAGCCTATTGATATACTAAGTAAATCTGAAAAGTTTGGTGAAATAACGAGTTTGGGAGGTCGGGTTTTCAATCGCGAAACTTGAAAAATGATTTCGGGCGGACAGAAGGTCTGAACCGCCGCGGTTCAGACTTGAACCGGCGGTTCAGACCCATGTTGGGCTCCAAACCGGCAGCTGGGAAATCCCAGCCGGCGGTTCAATAGTTTTTCAGATTTTGGCGATTTTCAAAAATTCATATCTTTTAATCCGTAAGTCGTCACGGGTCATGCCACCCGTCGTTTTGAAGGTAATTGAATCTACTTTCATTTAAAAATAGTCTCAGGGTCTGATTGTGTATAGATTTTTTTTAGTTGTCAAAAGAGTGACAGAATGTCCTTAAAAGTCAAGCGTTTTCGCGTAAAAAGTTTTAATTTTTGGTCTAAGCGGGCATGGGGTGTAACATTGCCTCCCACGAAGCACTTATTTTTATTTGAGTCACAAGCCTGACTCCACCCTTATTTACTAGGTAATAGGGTGTACATCCCCCAATTGGAATCAAGTGCGGGTGATAATAACAATAAACGCTATAAGAGTGTAAACTTGCTATAGTAAGAAGAAACGATAAGTTAAAATGGTACCTTTGTGGGTAGTGATCTCCACTCATTGCCTTTCCTGATTTGGTTGATGAATTTGATGTCTTGAACATTCCATGTGAGAGACCAATATGTTGAGGATGCATTAATTGCCCTTCATTTATCTTGTCGGTGGTTAGGCGTCCCTCAACTTCCAAACAAGATGAAAAAGAGTCTATGGCGAGTAATTGTTCGTGTTCCTCGACATCCTTAATAGGATTGAAATCTTCATCTTCTTCAACCATGGTAGTGTCCAATAGCTCTTCACCGAATTCATTTGCAAGTTCAACCAAGATCCGGTGGATAACAGATGCTTCATGTGTGTCATTATGGGGTGTGATGTTTATGATTGGTTGTAAGGTAATAGGTTCCACCACGTCATCATTTGGCTCTACAACCTGTTTAGAAACACTAGCAAGATCATTAGTAACTAAAATAAAAGGAGATTCAAGGGTGTTACCAATTTGTGTCGTAGATTCCACATGAGCTTGTGGTTTCGATGCTTTCACCCGTAGATTTTGAGCTTTCATCTTCTTTATTTTCTTCTTGTATGGTTTCTTTTTGCTTTCCACCTTCAATCGTCCAAGGGATGGGATGTGTATCCATCCATTCTTCAAGCATCTAGGGAAAGGGACGGGTGGTTTTACTTGATATGGTTCACTTACCTTAAATCGTCTAGGGAAAGGGACGGGTGGTGGATATAAGCTACAATAATATATTTCATACCTTTTCCAGTGATACTGTTCAACCACCAGTGTTGGCCTAGGGAAAGGGATGGGTTTATATGGTTTAACCACCGGTTCTGTCCTAGGGAAAGGGATGGGTGGGCAATGACTTTCTGAGTCCGTGAGATCTAAATTCCTATTTTCTTCCTGAGAATCCACAAGAAGGTTATCCGTTGTTTCCTTGTCATCATGCTTAACTCCGGAACTACTTATCCCATCATGTTGTGGTTGTACATCATCACATATAATAGCATCAAACTCATCACATCCTTCCACCACACTCTTTTCTTTCAGTGTGTCACTAAGTAGGTTGATAATGTTACGCCCTTGTTCCTCAATATGTTTCAACAAAGATATTTCATCTTCATTCCTTTGTTTATCACATTTAAGTGCTTCTTCCATTTCATTTTTAAATAGCTCTCCATCATTAACATATTTGGAAAAGGTTTCTTCAAATTTATATCCCTCTTTTTGTGGTGGTGGATTTGGTGAATAAGGTGAGTGAGGTCCATTGCATCCCTTGTAGCAATTATCGATGGCATATATCCTTTCATTCATCATTTTTATTTCCCTGGCAACGTTATTTATTTGAACAGTAATTGTAGCTAAATTTTCAGAATCATTGATGTGTCTCGCGACTACTAGTTTTAAATTTATAACACGAATTACCGGATAAAGCTAAGAACACACGGGCAAGTATGACCCTTTCGTATGTAGCTAGTTTTGGTTGGTAAGCCGAGGTCGTTCACTAGGATTTGGGTGTTTTCAATTGCGAAGAATCTATGTAACAATAAGCAATAAAAAGGTGCTAATTGGTTGTCACGTCCCAAAATATCATATAAGCAACAAGTAAAACACTAAAAATGATGATTATGTGAATTTAATAAGATTAAAAACAATACTTGTTTGGAGCTAGTATCTAATTCAATGGAGTGTATGGAGTACCGAGTAGATATCAAGCAATAGCAAACAAAATCAAAGTTCATACAATTCCAATTCAATGGGTGATATCATGAAATTGTATACACCATGGTTTAGACTAACACTTCCTTTCGGCCTTTTTAATGTAATTATAAACCAATTCATTATAAACCATTTGTTAGAAATATTAGTTTTCCCAATTTGTTCATAAGAACCCTTTCGACCTAAAAAAGTTCATTTAACATGTTTATTCATAGTTGTCAATTGGGAAATACCAAACATATATGCGCATTAACATTTGGAACAAATCATGACAAGAAGCTCTTTCGACCCTTAAATCCGGTTATGATTCATCAACAAGTTATTTAGACATGTTACTATTCAAACAAACTTATAAGCAAAACCATATATCTATATTGCAAAATACCAAACACTCCATATCAATATTCACATGATTCCAAACAAGTATAAATAAAACTAACCACTCATATCAATCAAAGACATAAACTCATAAACTTTAGCATTAGAAAACATAATTAAAAGGTCTTACAATGATTGAAATAAGATTACAAATGATGTAGTAATGATGCCTCAAGCATTGGTGATAACTTCTTGATGTTTTGACCTCCAAATGATGACTTCTTGGACCTCCAAAGTTTCCTGGGATTTAAAAGACGAATTTTGGTATTGAGAGGGAGTATTGGTGGTAGGAGAGGTGTTCTCTCAAGTTGGGATTAAGTTGTGTGTCTTCAAATGATTACAAGAGCTCTATTTATACTACTCTCAAGTCTAGGGGTCATCAATGCTCCAACTTGGCCAACAAGTAGCCTAGAATGGCCTAGAAACATATTGGAAGGACCTAGAATTGGTTTGTACACAAAAGTGATGAAGAACTAACAAGCTGACCATCCGATCGGTTGCGGGCCAATACCGATCAGATAGACCCTTTTTGCCAGACCAAAGTTGTAGATCATTCTTTTAGCTTTCCGTGGCCGCTTGAATCAACTAAATATGTTCTTATGCTCAAGTTATGGCCAAAATGGTGAAGGTGTGTCGGGAACAACGAGTCTTCCAATAATTCTTCATTTGAGCTTCTTTTCTTCATTTCTTTTCTCGTTTTCCCTCTTGTGCTTTATTCTTGAGTCTTTGGAGTGACAACTTCATGACTTTATCTTCTCGAATATATTCCACGAGACTCGGTTTTGTCGGGAATTCTTCGTACATGCATAAATCTTCGTTTATTGATCGTTTCTTCGTCTTTTTCTTGTTTTCTTTTTCGTGAGCTTCCATGAACCTAAAATAGAAATTATACTTCATTAAGTTCCAAAAGTTCATAAAAGTGATCAATATATATGCATAAAACCCACGATAACGCTCCTAAAAACATGTACAATTTGAGCGTTATCATATTTCCCCACACTTGGACTTTGCTTGCCCTCAAGCAAATCTAAGAAAAGAAAATTTGAAATTCATATCTAAATGACAAAACAAAAAGAAAATTTTAAAAATTTAGAAAACTTTAACGAGGCATCCATCCGATCGGTTTTCAACTTCATCCGATCGGATGGCCAATTCGTAAAAACATGCAACCTGCCAATCGAATCGGATGCTCGAACATCCGATCGGTTGGACAGATCATAATTTTTTTTTTATTAATAATAAAAGCGAAAATGAGAAAATGAGCGCAAACTCCCCCACACTTAAAGGTTTGCTTGCCCTCAAGCAAATATTAAGAAAAATAGATCACACATGGTGCATGAAAAAATGATTATAAAAATTATGATGCAAATCTACCAAGTACAAGTACAAGATACGATTCATCATTTTTAAGCTTTAGTGATGAAAAATCGAGATGTATGAAGATTTTCTTGCTTGTGTAACATTTCTAAACACCTCACGAAAAAGAAACGAAGTATAATTCACTCAATCACTCATTTATTTAGGTAGTGGAGTATATATAAGGGAAATCACACTCATTGCTCAGTCATGATCCGTTTATTACCATAGGCTTGTACAAGAAACAAAACTCCACCGACGTGGCGTAAGCGCCAAGTGTAAACATCTAAAGAGGTCCTTTATTCGGGTTTAAGGTTAAAGGTACCTGGCTAATGTGCAAATATTTCATACAAGAATATAATAGATCGCTAGCAACGAATTCTTGACTAGCTAAGCAACGGATGGTCACTAGATTGTACCTAGGTTCGCTGGCGCGTTACTTACATAACAGATGGTCGCCTAAATACGCACTAGATCGCTGGCGCATTTTTCAACTATTCAAAAACCGGATGGTCACTACAATATTAATGCACTACATATTTTCACAAAGCCATCACTATATCCGGATGGTCGTAAGCTAACAACGAATAAAGTAATTTGGTAAGGTTAGGGATATGTGATGCGTGGTTTTGCAACCTTACAACAGGTTTTACCTCTCGAGGGATCTCAAGAGGCTTACAACCCCACCAGGCAGTGTACCTGACCGATGTAGTATAGTGTAGTGGTAAGTACGGGGGATTGATCGTTCTCCACAGGGAATAGTGTTCGTTAGGTATGAAAAACTACTCTAATAGGTCTAAAGGTTGAGGAAGATTCTTTTTATGTTTTTATATTTTTATGAAAGCAAGTAAAATCTCGGGTTTGAAGGAGTGGGCGGAATTAGTTGCTAGTCAACTAACCCAAATAACTACAAATGCAAATAAAATAAATAACTGAAAATAAAAGGTTGGTGAGAACTTAAGTGTAGAGAAATGTGTTCACTTAGATTTCCTTACTCCCTAACTATCTTTTACCGGTTGATTAGTGTGTATTAGTTGCGTGGATGACGGGTGTATTCCTTAATACCAATCGTGGGGTGGCGTACGTACTTCCCCAACTCTACAAGCTCCTACTTCACTCCTATGTCGAGCCGGCTAGGAAGCTCCTAACATGGGATCACTAGAATTCGCTTGTGCATTAAATACAACCATAAAAACCTTTAGTACGCATTTGGTTCATGTTTCTTAAGACGTTCAAGCAAGTTACCGAATAGGAAGTTAGCCAGTTTTCTTAAGCCTAACATAGATAAACAATCATCCAAAACAACTAATAACACACTAATAACCAATAATCAATAGCTAGGTTTCATTAGATCTAAGCAAACACAAGATAAATCTAGCCTAACATGTTAAACAAAAGACAAGAACAAGATAGAATTAAACAACACATAGACATATTGAATGATTAATTGATAACTTATCTTTCAATGTAACATGGAAGATCTCAAGGCAAAAGCCTTGAAAAAGAAGCTAAATTCGTCTTAGGGTTTTCTCCCAAAAAATTCCACACTAAGCTCTCCACACTAATGAAAAAGAATTGCAAAACTATATATAGATTTTTACATCTGACGGCGTCACCTTATGGAGTGTGACGCCGTCACCTCGCCGCTTCTAGGGTTCCCGGATGGCCTTCTTGACGCCGTCCCTCTTTAGCTCTCCAAAATCCGTTCTGGCTTATCAAGGCTTGACGCCGTCAGCCCTTGAACGTGACGCCGTCCCTCTTTGAATTAAGCCGTGACGCCCTTGATCAGGTTAAAGCGTGACGCCGTCAGAATTCACATGCTATTTTCACTGGCTTATCATGAGTAAATTTCACATCCACCTTTTCTTGCCAAGCCATGACGCCGTCCAGAGTAAAATCTGACGCCGTCAAAGGTAACTTTTAGCCGATTTTTGAGACTTTGTCGTTTTCTTCACTTTTATGCTCCAAAAAACGTCCAAAATGCCTCCTTTTCCAGATTTCTCCTCAAAAGTACCTAAAATGACAAAAGGAACGATTTAGGGCGATATTTGATCAAATAAATACGATTTAGGGCTTAAATGACCCTTTAAAAGTGGTACACTTTTTGCTTCATCAAATACCCTTACACTTGAGATTTGCTTGTCCTCAAGCAAATGCGCTTTTATTCTAATCAAAATACAAGTTAGGGGTCATTTAATGCAAACATAAAAGTAATTACAACAAATAATCGTTCTACTTCAATCATAATAAGCACGGAGATTATAAACTAGCACCTCACAAGTAGTGTTTAGATACTCACATCTCTCAAGTGTCATCAAAATAAATCTCATAAATGAAAACGGATAATATCTCTCACTACCTGTCATAGCAAATAGATTACCATAGGCTTGGGAAAGGATCGAAAACCTCCTCCACTAGGCGTAAGCACCAAAGATAAACTATCAAAGAGGGCTTTTAAATGGGTTATAACGTTAGGTGTAGGGAAAAGGAAAACACGGTTTTGTTGGATAAAGGATATTTTACTGGTGGCGAGTTAAAGATCTTGATCAATTACATGTACTATACAATGTTGCTAAGCCAAGACTCGACTCAATATTAAGCTAGAAACAAAATAACAAAATAACAAAAACATAAAATGAAACGGGATGGTAGTCCATATGTTTTTTCTATTTTTCTTTTTCTCATTTTTTTGTATTTTTCTTGATTTTTTCGATTTTTTTTTTTTTTTTTTTTTCATACACTCTTGCCCTACCATCCAAAATAATACATCATAGGGGCATTGCATCCCCCTTACACTTGAACTTTTACATAACTTTACAAATAACTATTCTAATGACTCGAATTAAGATAATCGAAAAACTTGGAGTACTTTTTAAAATATTTAGCACATATGGGGGTAATAAATGATGTTCTTCCCCATTACTCCATTACACTAGTACTTTTACCCATGAGTCCCAATCGTCCCAAAACAATATGTACAAGGATATGACTCGACTTAGCAACCATGTAATCAACTAGATAATTAACTTGGGTTTAAACAAATGTTGTCACAATAATGCACTAAAATGAGTGCATACAAGGTAGGCTAAGGCGATTTGGGTGTACATTTTAGTGGGGTGTAAACAAATTCTTCCTTTAAGTAAAATGCTTAAAGGTCGAAACGAAAAGATAGGCTCTGAGGGGTGTACTAGGGGTATCGTGTACTAAAAATGAGTACAACGCAAAGGGTGTGGGAGAATTACTTGACCAATGTAGCCAAAGTAATTATAACAAAAACACAGGTGTAAAACAATGGGTTAATCCTAATGCCTCTTATCATGTAGTAAATCTAACTACACGAATGTAGTCTCACTTGTGGCCTTGGAATGGTCCTAACGCAAGTTCTAGAATCTAAGTGCTACCGGTACACACATCATAGCATAAATGCTTTTCCTACCAATTCTAGGGGCGAACCTCACATTTGGGGGTGGAAAATTTTTTAGTGGTACGGTTTTTGTGCTAGTCATATAACTCCTATCCGTGAGACGCTCATTAAGATCAAAGTTTCACTCCTATATGTTGTAAAAAATTTTAAATTTGGCACTAAAATTACCTTAACAAGTATTTCTCTTAGTTTTATTACACATCTACTAATAAACAAACAAAAATCAAGCGTAATAGCATTCTCTAAAATCGTACTTTTACCCTCCCCTTACACTTAAGATGAACATTGTCCCCAATGTTCAAATAACAAGATGTAAAAGTAGAAAGTAAAAGAATGAAATCAAATACTCCCCTGATTCGCTCGGTGGATAATGAAATAACACGGTTAAATCTTCTTCCAAAGTAATGTTGAAGCTCCATGACTAATGCATCGCCATAAGCTTGATCCAAAAACATTTCCTTGTCCAAAATAACCTGTTAAACCTGAGAAAACAAACACGAAAACCTGCATAACATCGGCGGGATAAAATCTATATATAAGGATATAATGCTTGTGGAATGATAACTTTGCAGATTCCTGGAGATTATAAGTTGGAGATTTTAATAAAAACTTTTTATGAAAACAAAACTTTCAAAAATTTCTGAAAATTAAATCTGACGCCGTCAGAAATGACCTGACAAAAATTTTCATTTTAAGTTTCCGGAAAATTTCTGGAAAAACCTTTACCTTACTTCCTGGAAATCCTGCAAAACATCATTATGACTCGATACAAGCATTTGACTCAAACAAATACTAATATGTATGTTAATTTATTATTATTACGATTCATGTTAATTTGTGTTCTAATAAACCGATTTAGATTTCCCTTACACTTAACTTTTGCAAAATACCTTTATATGTAGTTAAGACGAAGTTAAAAACAAAATAAAGCATTTTCACAAATTACTTTTGAACATGAATCAATAAGAATAAAAATTAAACACACATACGGAAACAAATAAAAACAAACAAACAAACAAATAAACACACAAAGAAAATAAATAAAATAAAGCTTGGGTTGCCTCCCAAGAAGCGCTTTTCTTTATTAACGAGTCTTGTAGCTAGACTCAAAGTCACGTACATTACGTCACTTCTTCATCAAAAGTTATATCTTCCTCATTGATCATCTCATTACCATTCTCTTGATAATGCTTGACTCGTTGTATATTTACAGTGAATTCTCTATCTTCGTCGTCAATCAACACAACGGCTCCGGTTTTAGAGAAGCTCCTTACGGTAAAGGGTCCATACCATCTAGATTTCAGTTTTCCAGGAAATAGTCTTAAGCGAGAATTATATAATAAGACCTTGTCTCCTTCTGAAAACTCCTTTGGTCTCTTAATCCGTTGGTCATGCCATCTTTTTGCCCTTTCTTTGTATGTAATGGAAGATTCATAAGCCTCTAATCTCAATTCATCGAGTTCTTGGAGCTGTAAGAATCTATTTGTTCCCGCGACCGTATAATCCAAATTACAAGCCTTAAGTGCCCAATATGCCTTGTGTTCCAGTTCTACTGGAAGGTGGCATGCCTTGCCATATACCATACGGAACGGGGTTGTCCCGATTGGCGTCTTATAAGCGGTTCGAAATGCCCACAAAGCTTCATCGAGCTTAAAAGACCAATCTTTTTCGGTTTTGATTAACCGTTTTCTCCAATATTCTTTTTATGGCTCTATTAGTGTTTTCGACTTGACCGTTGTTTGAGGATGGTAAGCGGTGGAGAATCGGTGAGAGACTCCATATCTTTTCATAACTTTCTCCATTTGCGAATTGCAAAAATGGGTTCCCCTGTCACTAATAAGAGCCTTCGGAATTCCGAACCTAGCGAACAATTTTTTTAAGAAATGAATTACTACCCTAGCATCGTTAGTCCTAAGGGCTTGTGCTTCCACCCATTTCGAAACATAATCGATGGCCACTAAGATGTATTCATTCCCACCTGAAGATGGGAAGGGTCCCATGAAATCAATTCCCCAAACATCGAAAACCTCACAAACTTGTATATAATTATGTGGGGCTTCATCCCTCCTAGAGATATTCCCAGCTCTTTGACATGCGTCACAGGTTTGTATCATTCCCTTCACATCACGAAATATTGTAGGCCAATAGAATCCTGCGTCGAAGACCTTTCGTGCAGTAGTGTTCATTCCGTGATGTCCTCCCGATGGACCGGCATGACACTCTTTCATAATTCTGACAGCCTCTCTTTCCGAAACACAACGCCTGATTACCTGATCCGGACATCTTCGGAATAAGAAGGGTTCATCCCAAAAGTAGTACTTTAATTGATTAAAGAACCTCTTTTTTTCATGCCTGCTCATATGCTCAGGAATGACTCTACTCGCCAGGTAGTTAGCATAATCCGCATACCAAGGTTCAGAATCATTTATTGACATGAGCTGCTCTTCAGGAAATGTTTCCCGAATCTCACTCTTGTCAGATTCAGCGAGGCTGGGGTTTTCGAGACGAGAGAGATGATCAGCCGCAAGATTCTCTGCTCCTTTCTTATCACGAATTTCAACATCGAACTCTTGCAATAGTAGGATCCAACGAAGTAACCGTGGTTTAGCATCCTGTTTAGCGAAAAGATATCGAATGGCTGAATGATCCGTAAAAACAACCGTTTTAGAAAGGACCAGATACTGGCAAAATTTATCAAAAGCGAATACCACGGCTAGTAATTCCTTTTCAGTGGTAGTGTAGTTTTCTTGAGCAGGATTCATGGTTTGCTAGCGTAGTATATTGGCTGAAAGTGTTTGTTAAGCCTTTGGCCTAATACTGCTCCAACAGCATAATCACTAGCATCGCACATGATTTCAAAGGGTAACTCCCAGTTAGGGGTAACCATAATTGGAGCTTGGGTAAGTTCCTGCTTCAATAGATCGAATGCGTCCTTGCACTCTTGAGAGAAGTCGAACGGGGCATCCTTCATGAGCAACTGAGTCATTGGTTTAGCTACCTTTGAGAAATCTTTAATGAATCTCCTATAGAAGCCAGCATGACCTAAAAAGCTACGGATTGCTTTGACAGTCGTCGGATAGGGAAGTTTGGATATAGCTTCAATTTTTGCCCGATCTACTTCAATTCCACTTCCTGAAATTTTGTGCCCTAGCACAATCCCCTCTTTTACCATAAAGTGGCACTTTTTCCCAGTTTAGAACCAAGTTGGTCTCCTCACAACGTTTGAGCATTTTCTCAAGGTTAGCAAGACATCGATCAAAAGAGTTTCCAAAGACTGAAAAATCATCCATGAAGACCTCCATGCTGTCTTCCATTAACTCATGGAAGATTGCCGTCATGCAGCGCTGGAAAGTGGCGGGGGCGTTACATAGTCCAAAGGGCATTCGCTTGTAGGCGAAGGTGCCATAAGGGCATGTAAACGTAGTCTTTTCTTGGTCCTCAGGAGCGATAGGGATTTGGAAATACCCTGAGAACCCATCTAGGAAGCAGTAGTACTCATGCCCTGCTAGCCTTTCCAACATTTGGTCGATAAATGGGAGAGGGAAATGATCCTTTCGGGTTGCATCATTTAACTTCCTATAATCAATGCATACACGCCATCCAGTCACCGTTCGTTGAGGCACTAACTCATCCTTATCGTTCTTCACCACCGTCATTCCTCCTCTTTTTTGGTACAACCTGTACAGGACTTACCCATGGACTGTCCGAAATCGGGTAAATTAGCCCTGCATCTAGGAGCTTAATGACTTCCTTCTTTACGACTTCCTTTATGTTGGGATTTACTCGCCTTTGAGGTTGCACGGTGGGTTTATAATCCTCCTCCATGAGGATTTTATGCGTGCAAAAGGTAGAGTCAATCCCCTTGATATCGGCTACACTCCATGCTATAACTCCTTTATATTTTTTTAAAACTCCTAAGAGTTTATCCTTTTGTTCACTTTTCAAAGAAGAGCTTACGATTACCGGAAGTTGATCTTTTCCTTGAAGGAAGGCATATTCAAGGTTGTTCGGGAGTTCCTTGAGTTCTAACGTGGGTGGCTCGATGATGGAAGGTTTAAGTTTGTTCTCGGGTTTACGAAGCTCAAGCTGTTCGATTTCTTGTCTGGGATAGAAGGAGACTGCATTCACATCCATAGTCTTCTCCTCCTCTAAGATGGGTAAGAAAGCTTCATCTCGCAACCAACCAGCTTCCACCTGTTCATCTACACAATTGTCAATCTCGTCGGATAGTTCATTGATTTCTCCGATGAAATATAACTGATTATCTGCCTCGAGAGAAAGATTCATTGTGTCTTTGATGTCGAAGGTTAAGCTATCGGCCCCCACTCGTAAGGTTAGTTTGCCGTCATGAACATCAATAACAGCACGAGCAGTTGCAAGGAATGGTCTTCCTAGAATGATGGGCACAAGATCGTCTTCTTCCATTTCTAGGATGACGAAGTCAACTGGAAATTTGAACTTCCCTACCTTAACCAGCACATTCTCGCATATTCCTAAGGGATATTTGACTGATCTATCGGCAAGTTGGATGCTCATACGGGTTGGTTTCAACCCAGAATACCCTAGCTTGAGGAACATGGAATGCGGCATAAGATTGATGCTTGCTCCTAAGTCGGCTAAAGCATTTTTGACTGAAAGAGATCCAATTGAACAGGGCAAGGTGAAACTACCTGGATCGTCCACCTTCTTTGGTAGCCCTCGTTGAGTCACCACAGAACATTCCTCTCCTAAGGTTACAAGACCCTCGAGCCCTTTTCTGTTGGTTAGCAACTTCTTGAAGTATGTACTATATTTGGGCATATGGTAACATGCATCAAGAAGGGGTATTGTGACGACCGAATTCCTCAAATATGACAAGAATCTTTTATTATCGTTTTCGACCTTTTGATTCTTGAGACGGGACGGGTATGGGACTTTAATGGGCTGTTTGGTTGGAGTAGGTGGAGAGGGAGTTACCGGAGGGGTTTGTTCGGGATTCTCATCGTTCACATTATCTTCCTCCTCATGAGGGGTGTTGGGCTCCATGACGTTAGATGGTTGAGCTGGGTAGGGTGGATCCTTAGTAGTTGTTCCAGCACGAGTGGTGATGGCGAGTAAGGGATCTCTTTGAGGTTCGCCAAGGCTGTCGAGAGTGGCGTTGAGCTCTGCGAAATTGGCCCTCACGTCGTTTTGTTGGCTAATGATAAGGTTGTCGAGACCATTTAGTTGCAGATTCTTTTCAAACGTGAAATGCCCGAGATCATCCTCAAAGGTGCTCCTGACCTTATAGTCAGGATATTCTCCTCCTCCCTCTTCTCTCACAAGATTTCCCCAAGGGGTGAAATCATTGTTTTGGTAGAAAGTTAAGAGCGAAGGATCATCTAAGATATCGTGGCTTGACAAGCATGCTTGTTCGGTGGTGGTATCATCCTCGCATTCCTCCACTTCATGCGGGCCACCACATTGATCACAGATCAAGTATGGGTTTGATAACCGCTTAGTTGTTTGCGACTTGTCTAGATAAGATACCTGATCATTCAATCTACTCACCCGGCTAGCAAAAGGAGGCTTTTTCATGATCTTGGAAACGCTCATGATCGAATCGGGTTCATCCCAGGTATCGTCTTGATCATTCGCGTATTCCTCAATTCTATTCCATCCTTCCTCAACGCTTAGTTTGGCTATTTTTCCTTTTGATGAATTAATAATGCCCAATTGGTCGTTTTTGGAGACACTGTCATAAAAGATTTGGACAAGAAGCCAGAGTTCAATGCCATGATGAGGGACTTGTCTAATTAGATCCTTGAATCTAACCCAAGATTTGTGAATAGGTTCTGCTGGTCCAACATGGAAGCGGAGGATTTCGTCTCTCAACGTTGAAGTTCTTCCTATGGGAAAGAATTTCTCATAGAATTTTGAGATAAGCTGTTCCCATGTGAAGATGGATTAAGAGGGAAGTTGGTTATACCAGTTTCCGGCTTTTTCATAAAGGGTGAAGGGAAAGAATCGAAGCCGGGAGGTATCTCTAGTAGCCCCATCCGTATGGAGGGTATCCACTATTTTCAGGAAGTCCTTGATGTGTTGGATCGGATCTTCAGTTTTCAATCCGTGGAATTTGCATACACTTTGGACAAGCCAGATATCGGTTGCACGCAAGACCCCATCCGTGCGCTCATTTGGAAAAACGATAGCATTGGAAAAACCACGAGGGGTGGGAGAAGAGTAGTCCTTGAGACATTTAGGGATTGGGATTTCGGGAACTTCCATTTCGTGATTGGGTTGAGGGCTAGGAGGTGTAGAATGATGATTGGATTCTTCCTCGGAGAGGGCATCATCAAAATTGATCGTGGATGGTTCAGCCACTTGGCGGAGTCGCCTTAATTTATGCATTTCCCTTTCGGGTTCAGCATAGGGTGTGGCAAGAGTCTTTATCGAGCTTCGGCTCCTAGTGATTCTAAGATTAGGGGGGTCATCATCCAAAATTAGGGAATATCCTCCTAAAGTGCGGGCTCTAGGAGGTGGTGGTTGTTGTGGTGGTGGGTTGTTGGGATTAAGGATATTACCATCTTCCATGATGTCGGATGGTATGGTTACGAACAAAGACACGAAGAAAATAGATAGACTAAAGAAAACCTAGAAAAATAAAACAAAAATCTCACTAGAAAGGAATCTAGTGAGTAGACCTATAAAATAAAAATTCAACCTAAACAATAACTATTCCCCGGCAGCGGCGCCAAAAACTTGATGCGTGGTTTTGCAACCTTACAACAGGTTTTACCTCTCGAGGGATCTCAAGAGGCTTACAACCCCACCAGGCAGTGTACCTGACCGATGTAGTATAGTGTAGTGGTAAGTACGGGGGATTGATCGTTCTCCACAGGGAATAGTGTTCGTTAGGTATGAAAAACTACTCTAATAGGTCTAAGGGTTGAGGAAGATTCTTTTATGTTTTTATATTTTTATGAAAGCAAGTAAAATCTCGGGTTTGAAGGAGTGGGCGGAATTAGTTGCTAGTCAACTAACCCAAATAACTACAAATGCAAATAAAATAAATAACTGAAAATAAAATGTTGGTGAGAACTTATGTGTAGAGAAATGTGTTCACTTAGATTTCCTTACTCCCTAACTATCTTTTACCGGTTGATTAGTGTGTATTAGTTGCGTGGATGACGGGTGTATTCCTTAATACCAATCGTGGGGTGGCGTACGTACTTCCCCAACTCTACAAGCTCCTACTTCACTCCTATGTCGAGCCGGCTAGGAAGCTCCTAACATGGGATCACTAGAATTCGCTTGTGCATTAAATACAACCATAAAAACCTTTAGTACGCATTTGGTTCATGTTTCTTAAGACGTTCAAGCAAGTTACCGAATAGGAAGTTAGCCAGTTTTCTTAAGCCTAACATAGATAAACAATCATCCAAAACAACTAATAACACACTAATAACCAATAATCAATAGCTAGGTTTCATTAGATCTAAGCAAACACAAGATAAATCTAGCCTAACATGTTAAACAAAAGACAAGAACAAGATAGAATCAAACAACACATAGACATATTGAATGATTAATTGATAACTTATCTTTCAATGTAACATGGAAGATCTCAAGGCAAAAGCCTTGAAAAAGAAGCTAAATTCGTCTTAGGGTTTTCTCCCAAAAATTCCACACTAAGCTCTCCACACTAATGACAAAGAATTGCAAAACTATATATAGATTTTTACATCTGACGGCGTCACCTTATGGAGTGTGACGCCGTCACCTCGCCGCTTCTAGGGTTCCCGGATGGCCTTCTTGACGCCGTCCCTCTTTAGCTCTCCAAAATCCGTTCTGGCTTATCAAGGCTTGACGCCGTCAGCCCTTGAACGTGACGCCGTCCCTCTTTGAATTAAGCCGTGACGCCCTTGATCAGGTTAAAGCGTGACGCCGTCAGAATTCACATGCTATTTTCACTGGCTTATCATGAGTAAATTTCACATCCACCTTTTCTTGCCAAGCCATGACGCCGTCCAGAGTAAAATCTGACGCCGTCAAAGGTAACTTTTAGCCGATTTTTGAGACTTTGTCGTTTTCTTCACTTTTATGCTCCAAAAACGTCCAAAATGCCTCCTTTTCCAGATTTCTCCTCAAAAGTACCTAAAATGACAAAAGGAACGATTTAGGGCGATATTTGATCAAATAAATACGATTTAGGGCTTAAATGACCCTTTAAAAGTGGTACACTTTTTGCTTCATCAAATACCCTTACACTTGAGATTTGCTTGTCCTCAAGCAAATGCGCTTTTATTCTAATCAAAATACAAGTTAGGGGTCATTTAATGCAAACATAAAAGTAATTACAACAAATAATCGTTCTACTTCAATCATAATAAGCACGGAGATTATAAACTAGCACCTCACAAGTAGTGTTTAGATACTCACATCTCTCAAGTGTCATCAAAATAAATCTCATAAATGAAAACGGATAATATCTCTCACTACCTGTCATAGCAAATAGATTACCATAGGCTTGGGAAAGGATCGAAAACCTCCTCCACTAGGCGTAAGCACCAAAGATAAACTATCAAAGAGGGCTTTTAAATGGGTTATAACGTTAGGTGTAGGGAAAAGGAAAACACGGTTTTGTTGGATAAAGGATATTTTACTGGTGGCGAGTTAAAGATCTTGATCAATTACATGTACTATACAATGTTGCTAAGCCAAGACTCGACTCAATCTTAAGCTAGAAACAAAATAACAAAATAACAAAAACATAAAAATAAACATAAAATGAAACGGGATGGTAGTCCATATGTTTTTTCTATTTTTCTTTTTCTCATTTTTTTGTATTTTTCTTGATTTTTTCGATTTTTTTTTTTTTTTTTTTTTCATACACTCTTGCCCTACCATCCAAAATAATACATCATAGGGGCATTGCATCCCCCTTACACTTGAACTTTTACATAACTTTACAAATAACTATTCTAATGACTCGAATTAAGATAATCGAAAAACTTGGAGTACTTTTTAAAATATTTAGCACATATGGGGGTAATAAATGATGTTCTTCCCCATTACTCCATTACACTAGTACTTTACCCATGAGTCCCAATCGTCCCAAAACAATATGTACAAGGATATGACTCGACTTAGCAACCATGTAATCAACTAGATAATTAACTTGGGTTTAAACAAATGTTGTCACAATAATGCACTAAAATGAGTGCATACAAGGTAGGCTAAGGCGATTTGGGTGTACATTTTAGTGGGGTGTAAACAAATTCTTCCTTTAAGTAAAATGCTTAAAGGTCGAAACGAAAAGATAGGCTCTGAGGGGTGTACTAGGGGTATCGTGTACTAAAAATGAGTACAACGCAAAGGGTGTGGGAGAATTACTTGACCAATGTAGCCAAAGTAATTATAACAAAAACACAGGTGTAAAACAATGGGTTAATCCTAATGCCTCTTATCATGTAGTAAATCTAACTACACGAATGTAGTCTCACTTGTGGCCTTGGAATGGTCCTAACGCAAGTTCTAGAATCTAAGTGCTACCGGTACACACATCATAGCATAAATGCTTTTCCTACCAATTCTAGGGGCGAACCTCACATTTGGGGGTGGAAAATTTTTTAGTGGTACGGTTTTTGTGCTAGTCATATAACTCCTATCCGTGAGACGCTCATTAAGATCAAAGTTTCACTCCTATATGTTGTAAAAAATTTTAAATTTGGCACTAAAATTACCTTAACAAGTATTTCTCTTAGTTTTATTACACATCTACTAATAAACAAACAAAAATCAAGCGTAATAGCATTCTCTAAAATCGTACTTTTACCCTCCCCTTACACTTAAGATGAACATTGTCCCCAATGTTCAAATAACAAGATGTAAAAGTAGAAAGTAAAAGAATGAAATCAAATACTCCCCTGATTCGCTCGGTGGATAATGAAGTAACACGGTTAAATCTTCTTCCAAAGTAATGTTGAAGCTCCATGACTAATGCATCGCCATAAGCTTGATCCAAAAACATTTCCTTGTCCAAAATAACCTGTTAAACCTGAGAAAACAAACACGAAAACCTGCATAACATCGGCGGGATAAAATCTATATATAAGGATATAATGCTTGTGGAATGATAACTTTGCAGATTCCTGGAGATTATAAGTTGGAGATTTTAATAAAAACTTTTTAAAAACAAAACTTTCAAAAATTTCTGAAAATTAAATCTGACGCCGTCAGAAATGACCTGACAAAAATTTTCATTTTAAGTTTCCGGAAAATTTCTGGAAAAACCTTTACCTTACTTCCTGGAAATCCTGCAAAACATCATTATGACTCGATACAAGCATTTGACTCAAACACACACTAATATGTATGTTAATTTATTATTATTACGATTCATGTTAATTTGTGTTCTAATAAACCGATTTAGATTTCCCTTACACTTAACTTTTGCAAAATACCTTTATATGTAGTTAAGACGAAGTTAAAAACAAAATAAAGCATTTTCACAAATTACTTTTGAACATGAATCAATAAGAATAAAAATTAAACACACATACGGAAACAAATAAAAACAAACAAACAAACAAATAAACACACAAAGAAAATAAATAAAATAAAGCTTGGGTTGCCTCCCAAGAAGCGCTTTTCTTTATTAACGAGTCTTGTAGCTAGACTCAAAGTCACGTACATTACGTCACTTCTTCATCAAAAGTTATATCTTCCTCATTGATCATCTCATTACCATTCTCTTGATAATGCTTGACTCGTTGTATATTTACAGTGAATTCTCTATCTTCGTCGTCAATCAACACAACGGCTCCGGTTTTAGAGAAGCTCCTTACGGTAAAGGGTCCATACCATCTAGATTTCAGTTTTCCAGGAAATAGTCTTAAGCGAGAATTATATAATAAGACCTTGTCTCCTTCTGAAAACTCCTTTGGTCTCTTAATCCGTTGGTCATGCCATCTTTTTGCCCTTTCTTTGTATGTAATGGAAGATTCATAAGCCTCTAATCTCAATTCATCGAGTTCTTGGAGCTGTAAGAATCTATTTGTTCCCGCGACCGTATAATCCAAATTACAAGCCTTAAGTGCCCAATATGCCTTGTGTTCCAGTTCTACTGGAAGGTGGCATGCCTTGCCATATACCATACGGAACGGGGTTGTCCCGATTGGCGTCTTATAAGCGGTTCGAAATGCCCACAAAGCTTCATCGAGCTTAAAAGACCAATCTTTTCGGTTTTGATTAACCGTTTTCTCCAATATTCTTTTTATGGCTCTATTAGTGTTTTCGACTTGACCGTTGGTTTGAGGATGGTAAGCGGTGGAGAATCGGTGAGAGACTCCATATCTTTTCATAACTTTCTCCATTTGCGAATTGCAAAAATGGGTTCCCCTGTCACTAATAAGAGCCTTCGGAATTCCGAACCTAGCGAACAATTTTTTTAAGAAATGAATTACTACCCTAGCATCGTTAGTCCTAAGGGCTTGTGCTTCCACCCATTTCGAAACATAATCGATGGCCACTAAGATGTATTCATTCCCACCTGAAGATGGGAAGGGTCCCATGAAATCAATTCCCCAAACATCGAAAACCTCACAAACTTGTATATAATTATGTGGGGCTTCATCCCTCCTAGAGATATTCCCAGCTCTTTGACATGCGTCACAGGTTTGTATCATTCCCTTCACATCACGAAATATTGTAGGCCAATAGAATCCTGCGTCGAAGACCTTTCGTGCAGTAGTGTTCATTCCGTGATGTCCTCCCGATGGACCGGCATGACACTCTTTCATAATTCTGACAGCCTCTCTTTCCGAAACACAACGCCTGATTACCTGATCCGGACATCTTCGGAATAAGAAGGGTTCATCCCAAAAGTAGTACTTTAATTGATTAAAGAACCTCTTTTTTTCATGCCTGCTCATATGCTCAGGAATGACTCTACTCGCCAGGTAGTTAGCATAATCCGCATACCAAGGTTCAGAATCATTTATTGACATGAGCTGCTCTTCAGGAAATGTTTCCCGAATCTCACTCTTGTCAGATTCAGCGAGGCTGGGGTTTTCGAGACGAGAGAGATGATCAGCCGCAAGATTCTCTGCTCCTTTCTTATCACGAATTTCAACATCGAACTCTTGCAATAGTAGGATCCAACGAAGTAACCGTGGTTTAGCATCCTGTTTAGCGAAAAGATATCGAATGGCTGAATGATCCGTAAAAACAACCGTTTTAGAAAGGACCAGATACTGGCAAAATTTATCAAAAGCGAATACCACGGCTAGTAATTCCTTTTCAGTGGTAGTGTAGTTTTCTTGAGCAGGATTCATGGTTTTGCTGGCGTAGTATATTGGCTGAAAGTGTTTGTTAAGCCTTTGGCCTAATACTGCTCCAACAGCATAATCACTAGCATCGCACATGATTTCAAAGGGTAACTCCCAGTTAGGGGTAACCATAATTGGAGCTTGGGTAAGTTCCTGCTTCAATAGATCGAATGCGTCCTTGCACTCTTGAGAGAAGTCGAACGGGGCATCCTTCATGAGCAACTGAGTCATTGGTTTAGCTACCTTTGAGAAATCTTTAATGAATCTCCTATAGAAGCCAGCATGACCTAAAAAGCTACGGATTGCTTTGACAGTCGTCGGATAGGGAAGTTTGGATATAGCTTCAATTTTTGCCCGATCTACTTCAATTCCACTTCCTGAAATTTTGTGCCCTAGCACAATCCCCTCTTTTACCATAAAGTGGCACTTTTCCCAGTTTAGAACCAAGTTGGTCTCCTCACAACGTTTGAGCATTTTCTCAAGGTTAGCAAGACATCGATCAAAAGAGTTTCCAAAGACTGAAAAATCATCCATGAAGACCTCCATGCTGTCTTCCATTAACTCATGGAAGATTGCCGTCATGCAGCGCTGGAAAGTGGCGGGGGCGTTACATAGTCCAAAGGGCATTCGCTTGTAGGCGAAGGTGCCATAAGGGCATGTAAACGTAGTCTTTTCTTGGTCCTCAGGAGCGATAGGGATTTGGAAATACCCTGAGAACCCATCTAGGAAGCAGTAGTACTCATGCCCTGCTAGCCTTTCCAACATTTGGTCGATAAATGGGAGAGGGAAATGATCCTTTCGGGTTGCATCATTTAACTTCCTATAATCAATGCATACACGCCATCCAGTCACCGTTCGTTGAGGCACTAACTCATCCTTATCGTTCTTCACCACCGTCATTCCTCCCTTTTTTGGTACAACCTGTACAGGACTTACCCATGGACTGTCCGAAATCGGGTAAATTAGCCCTGCATCTAGGAGCTTAATGACTTCCTTCTTTACGACTTCCTTTATGTTGGGATTTACTCGCCTTTGAGGTTGCACGGTGGGTTTATAATCCTCCTCCATGAGGATTTTATGCGTGCAAAAGGTAGAGTCAATCCCCTTGATATCGGCTACACTCCATGCTATAACTCCTTTATATTTTTTTAAAACTCCTAAGAGTTTATCCTTTTGTTCACTTTTCAAAGAAGAGCTTACGATTACCGGAAGTTGATCTTTTCCTTGAAGGAAGGCATATTCAAGGTTGTTCGGGAGTTCCTTGAGTTCTAACGTGGGTGGCTCGATGATGGAAGGTTTAAGTTTGTTCTCGGGTTTACGAAGCTCAAGCTGTTCGATTTCTTGTCTGGGATAGAAGGAGACTGCATTCACATCCATAGTCTTCTCCTCCTCTAAGATGGGTAAGAAAGCTTCATCTCGCAACCAACCAGCTTCCACCTGTTCATCTACACAATTGTCAATCTCGTCGGATAGTTCATTGATTTCTCCGATGAAATATAACTGATTATCTGCCTCGAGAGAAAGATTCATTGTGTCTTTGATGTCGAAGGTTAAGCTATCGGCCCCCACTCGTAAGGTTAGTTTGCCGTCATGAACATCAATAACAGCACGAGCAGTTGCAAGGAATGGTCTTCCTAGAATGATGGGCACAAGATCGTCTTCTTCCATTTCTAGGATGACGAAGTCAACTGGAAATTTGAACTTCCCTACCTTAACCAGCACATTCTCGCATATTCCTAAGGGATATTTGACTGATCTATCGGCAAGTTGGATGCTCATACGGGTTGGTTTCAACCCAGAATACCCTAGCTTGAGGAACATGGAATGCGGCATAAGATTGATGCTTGCTCCTAAGTCGGCTAAAGCATTTTTGACTGAAAGAGATCCAATTGAACAGGGCAAGGTGAAACTACCTGGATCGTCCACCTTCTTTGGTAGCCCTCGTTGAGTCACCACAGAACATTCCTCTCCTAAGGTTACAAGACCCTCGAGCCCTTTTCTGTTGGTTAGCAACTTCTTGAAGTATGTACTATATTTGGGCATATGGTAACATGCATCAAGAAGGGGTATTGTGACGACCGAATTCCTCAAATATGACAAGAATCTTTTATTATCGTTTTCGACCTTTTGATTCTTGAGACGGGACGGGTATGGGACTTTAATGGGCTGTTTGGTTGGAGTAGGTGGAGAGGGAGTTACCGGAGGGGTTTGTTCGGGATTCTCATCGTTCACATTATCTTCCTCCTCATGAGGGGTGTTGGGCTCCATGACGTTAGATGGTTGAGCTGGGTAGGGTGGATCCTTAGTAGTTGTTCCAGCACGAGTGGTGATGGCGAGTAAGGGATCTCTTTGAGGTTCGCCAAGGCTGTCGAGAGTGGCGTTGAGCTCTGCGAAATTGGCCCTCACGTCGTTTTGTTGGCTAATGATAAGGTTGTCGAGACCATTTAGTTGCAGATTCTTTTCAAACGTGAAATGCCCGAGATCATCCTCAAAGGTGCTCCTGACCTTATAGTCAGGATATTCTCCTCCTCCCTCTTCTCTCACAAGATTTCCCCAAGGGGTGAAATCATTGTTTTGGTAGAAAGTTAAGAGCGAAGGATCATCTAAGATATCGTGGCTTGACAAGCATGCTTGTTCGGTGGTGGTATCATCCTCGCATTCCTCCACTTCATGCGGGCCACCACATTGATCACAGATCAAGTATGGGTTTGATAACCGCTTAGTTGTTTGCGACTTGTCTAGATAAGATACCTGATCATTCAATCTACTCACCCGGCTAGCAAAAGGAGGCTTTTTCATGATCTTGGAAACGCTCATGATCGAATCGGGTTCATCCCAGGTATCGTCTTGATCATTCGCGTATTCCTCAATTCTATTCCATCCTTCCTCAACGCTTAGTTTGGCTATTTTTCCTTTTGATGAATTAATAATGCCCAATTGGTCGTTTTTGGAGACACTGTCATAAAAGATTTGGACAAGAAGCCAGAGTTCAATGCCATGATGAGGGACTTGTCTAATTAGATCCTTGAATCTAACCCAAGATTTGTGAATAGGTTCTGCTGGTCCAACATGGAAGCGGAGGATTTCGTCTCTCAACGTTGAAGTTCTTCCTATGGGAAAGAATTTCTCATAGAATTTTGAGATAAGCTGTTCCCATGTGAAGATGGATTAAGAGGGAAGTTGGTTATACCAGTTTCCGGCTTTTTCATAAAGGGTGAAGGGAAAGAATCGAAGCCGGGAGGTATCTCTAGTAGCCCCATCCGTATGGAGGGTATCCACTATTTTCAGGAAGTCCTTGATGTGTTGGATCGGATCTTCAGTTTTCAATCCGTGGAATTTGCATACACTTTGGACAAGCCAGATATCGGTTGCACGCAAGACCCCATCCGTGCGCTCATTTGGAAAAACGATAGCATTGGAAAAACCACGAGGGGTGGGAGAAGAGTAGTCCTTGAGACATTTAGGGATTGGGATTTCGGGAACTTCCATTTCGTGATTGGGTTGAGGGCTAGGAGGTGTAGAATGATGATTGGATTCTTCCTCGGAGAGGGCATCATCAAAATTGATCGTGGATGGTTCAGCCACTTGGCGGAGTCGCCTTAATTTATGCATTTCCCTTTCGGGTTCAGCATAGGGTGTGGCAAGAGTCTTTATCGAGCTTCGGCTCCTAGTGATTCTAAGATTAGGGGGGTCATCATCCAAAATTAGGGAATATCCTCCTAAAGTGCGGGCTCTAGGAGGTGGTGGTTGTTGTGGTGGTGGGTTGTTGGGATTAAGGATATTACCATCTTCCATGATGTCGGATGGTATGGTTACGAACAAAGACACGAAGAAAATAGATAGACTAAAGAAAACCTAGAAAAATAAAACAAAAATCTCACTAGAAAGGAATCTAGTGAGTAGACCTATAAAATAAAAATTCAACCTAAACAATAACTATTCCCCGGCAGCGGCGCCAAAAACTTGATGCGTGGTTTTGCAACCTTACAACAGGTTTTACCTCTTGAGGGATCTCAAGAGGCTTACAACCCCACCAGGCAGTGTACCTGACCGATGTAGTATAGTGTAGTGGTAAGTACGGGGGATTGATCGTTCTCCACAGGGAATAGTGTTCGTTAGGTATGAAAAACTACTCTAATAGGTCTAAAGGTTGAGGAAGATTCTTTTTATGTTTTTATATTTTTATGAAAGCAAGTAAAATCTCGGGTTTGAAGGAGTGGGCGGAATTAGTTGCTAGTCAACTAACCCAAATAACTACAAATGCAAATAAAATAAATAACTGAAAATAAAAGGTTGGTGAGAACTTAAGTGTAGAGAAATGTGTTCACTTAGATTTCCTTACTCCCTAACTATCTTTTACCGGTTGATTAGTGTGTATTAGTTGCGTGGATGACGGGTGTATTCCTTAATACCAATCGTGGGGTGGCGTACGTACTTCCCCAACTCTACAAGCTCCTACTTCACTCCTATGTCGAGCCGGCTAGGAAGCTCCTAACATGGGATCACTAGAATTCGCTTGTGCATTAAATACAACCATAAAAACCTTTAGTACGCATTTGGTTCATGTTTCTTAAGACGTTCAAGCAAGTTACCGAATAGGAAGTTAGCCAGTTTTCTTAAGCCTAACATAGATAAACAATCATCCAAAACAACTAATAACACACTAATAACCAATAATCAATAGCTAGGTTTCATTAGATCTAAGCAAACACAAGATAAATCTAGCCTAACATGTTAAACAAAAGACAAGAACAAGATAGAATCAAACAACACATAGACATATTGAATGATTAATTGATAACTTATCTTTCAATGTAACATGGAAGATCTCAAGGCAAAAGCCTTGAAAAAGAAGCTAAATTCGTCTTAGGGTTTTCTCCCAAAAAATTCCACACTAAGCTCTCCACACTAATGACAAAGAATTGCAAAACTATATATAGATTTTTACATCTGACGGCGTCACCTTATGGAGTGTGACGCCGTCACCTCGCCGCTTCTAGGGTTCCCGGATGGCCTTCTTGACGCCGTCCCTCTTTAGCTCTCCAAAATCCGTTCTGGCTTATCAAGGCTTGACGCCGTCAGCCCTTGAACGTGACGCCGTCCCTCTTTGAATTAAGCCGTGACGCCCTTGATCAGGTTAAAGCGTGACGCCGTCAGAATTCACATGCTATTTTCACTGGCTTATCATGAGTAAATTTCACATCCACCTTTTCTTGCCAAGCCATGACGCCGTCCAGAGTAAAATCTGACGCCGTCAAAGGTAACTTTTAGCCGATTTTTGAGACTTTGTCGTTTTCTTCACTTTTATGCTCCAAAAATGTCCAAAATGCCTCCTTTTCCAGATTTCTCCTCAAAAGTACCTAAAATGACAAAAGGAACGATTTAGGGCGATATTTGATCAAATAAATACGATTTAGGGCTTAAATGACCCTTTAAAAGCGGTACACTTTTCGCTTCATCAAATACCCTTACACTTGAGATTTGCTTGTCCTCAAGCAAATGCGCTTTTATTCTAATCAAAATACAAGTTAGGGGTCATTTAATGCAAACATAAAAGTAATTACAACAAATAATCGTTCTACTTCAATCATAATAAGCACGGAGATTATAAACTAGCACCTCACAAGTAGTGTTTAGATACTCACATCTCTCAAGTGTCATCAAAATAAATCTCATAAATGAAAACGGATAATATCACGTCTTAGCACATTGGTTAATCGATATCTCAAACATACTTCATCTTCCTTCATCTTCTTAATAATATAGCACATTGGCTATAATTGTCATCACATATATTTTTTTCTTTTTTTTTCTTTTTTTCTTTGATGACTTATTCATTCATTTTTATTTTTTTTTTTCTTTTCACATTTTTTTCCTTTTTTTTTTCAACCTTTCTTTCATACATCACATCTCCCCCCACACTTTGCATAAGCATGCACCACAAAAAATACAAAACACAAAAGACGTCTCCTTCATCTTTGTCGGAATGGCACACGCAACTGGCAAAGTGTGGCTAACTATCAATCATCAAAAATAATCCAACATCCAAGCAACTAGCAACCAACCATTTTAGACTTTGACAAAGGGTTAGGCTAAGGTTTAAAGTGTAAAATATTTTTGTATTTTTTTGGATGTAACAAAAGAAAGGAATGGCTCAAAGGGTGTAACTAAGGGTATCTAGCGCTAAAGATAAACGCTAACAAATGGGTCCATATGGGTGGTTAACTAGCCAGTGTAGCTAGCTAATGTATCATTAGATGTAAAATGGAAGGCCATTTGGTTTAATCCTAAGGGTGCTTCTTTATCACACGAATACACTTATATCACACGAATGCGATCTTACTACGGTCTGGTAATGATTTACAAGTACAAGTTCTAGAATAAATAAAATCACCGGCACATTCATAGCAAAAGATACAAGCATAAAAGATGTATGCTATATATGAAACAGGCTCAAATTCTCACAATTTAGTGGAAAGGGCTATAATATGTGCTAGCAAATGTTATCGATCCCAGAATGGATTGCAATATTAATCGGGACACATCTCAAATTTTTCAAAATTACAGATTTCACCAGTGGATTGATCCAGTTATTCTAATATATTATCCTAAAAGCGTAAAAACAATTAGATCACAAGGGCAAACAAGTATACAAAATTTTAAATTGGCCCCAAAAATTATAAATTTGAAAAGCAGTTTCGTTTTATCTATTTACTTCCCCCCACACTTAAGTTAAGCATTGTCCAAAATGTAATGAAAATTAACTTCAAAGCATGTAAAATTGGGAAAAATAAAATAAGCAATGTCTAAGAGAAATGAAACTTCCCGGGCCAAGAAATAGCGATCGAACTCCAAATGATAAATTGCTAAGCAAATGCTAGCATAAGCTTGTGAGAACAATCTATTTCTGATTCAAACATCTTCCTCCATCATCTGCTGCAATTATTCAAACAAAAACAAAACAAACAAATAAACAAAATGCACACAATAATATATTAGCATGTAACACCCCCACACTTAAGATTTTTCAAGTTTTGAAAAGAGTTTTTGCAAAAAGGGTGTACATGTTTATTTGAAAACATAAATAAGCAAACAAAAAAGTAAAAGCTCGGGTTGCCTCCCGAGAAGCGCTTAATTTATTACTAAGTCATTAGCTAGACTCTTCCCCGGATTAGGATTCTTTGACGATACGGTTCAAATGGGGAATTTCAGTTCTTAAACGTTGAGGGTATTGGATCCTTGGTATGTACTTCACAAGTGACGGGGATTCTTTTGATTTGACCATGTGATAATCCCTTGTTGTTATCTTGAACGCTTGATCGATTTTATTAAAAATAGGTGGCGAATCTTTTTGATTTTTTAGAGGGTCATCAGACTTTCCACTCCTAGTGAATATGTCATTCACATTTTCAATATGAGCTGGAGGAGGTGGGTCAGTCCTACCGTTTTGTTTTGAAGAAACTAGATTTTGTGGATTAGACCACTTGTCTAGCTTTCTTCCCAATTCTCCATTCCTGTTGGGTATCTTTGACACTCCATTCTCCTGCTTCTTAATCTCTTTTTCTTTCAAGACTTCATTTTCAACGTCTCCAGGTGTATTAAGTTCCTCATTACCAACATGATTTGACAATTCATCATGTGTAAACGTATTCTCTTTCACTAAGCGTTCCGTGGTTGGGATATGCACGGTGCCATCCTCAAGGAAAGGTGACACAGTTGGTGAATTAGACATGATTGGGCTCAGGTTACGCATAGTTGCAATAAGTTCAGTTTCATCTTCCTCAATCACTTCAACATCACCCTTATCGTTCTCATTCCGTATTGAGGGTGATTTGAATATTCCTCCGGTAATTTCGTATCTAGACTTGGTTTTTATGGCGTGAGGAAGGAATGTGGTACACTGGATTTCTTTCTCATGAAAATATTTCAACTTCCTCTCCAAGTCCTGGATAATCACTTGGTGGTTTCTTTTTCCCTGATCAATTTGATGTTCCAATTCAACCACCTGATCTTCATATCTTCATTCGCTTCCATCTGCCTAGCCATCATCTCGTTCTTCATGTCTTCCGGTGAGGTTTTGGAATATTGTGATGGATGTGGCATTTCATCTCGTGGTCGGAAGTGAAGATGGAAACGGTTTGGGTTGTGGTTTGGATAAGAGTACGAATTTTTAGGTTTTAGGTCGTGATATCCTTTGTGATATACTTGGGTGTAACTGGCTTCATGAGGTTCACACATCGGCGTGTCATCCTCCATGTAGTTTTGTGAAGCGTGGTGTCCTTCGTTGTCTCTACGATCATCTCGTATCTCCTTCAGCTCTTCCCTTATGTTCTTGAATTCATCGTCAATATGTCTGGAGAGAGCTTCCAATTTCTCCATCAATAAGGAATGATCGGCATTGATGTTGCTTCCACCGGCGAAAACAACGGTTTTTGGTTTGGGCACGATTAGAGAATTTTCTGAGAAATCGAGCTTGAGTTGGACCTTTTCCTCGAGGAGTTTGAATGCTTCGTTGGGAGTATTGTAGAGGAAGATTCCTCCAGCGTCAATAATTCCTTGAGTTGGATCGTCTAAACCATGACAGAATGTTTGAATTATCGCTCCTTTGGTTAGACCGTGTCCATAACAAGTACAAAGCATATTTTTCATTCGGAGCCAGGCATCAACGAGAGTTTCGTGATCGAGTTGGTGAAAGTTGTGAATTTCGTTCAGGAGACGTTTAAACTTAGCGGGAGAAAAGTATCGGCTAATAAAAGCTTTTCTCATCTCTTCCCACGTAGTAATTGTTCCTTCATTTAATTCGTTTAACCAAATCTTGGCTTCTCCGGACAGTGAGAAAGGAAAAGTCCTCAATTTAACCGCTTCCTCTTGATTTTCACCATATTGGAATAGGTTATTAATCTCAAGAAAATCGGTTATGTGTCGGTGAGGATCGGACCGGATTTTCCCATCAAATTTATTCTCGCGAATCATTTGTATGTGGGTACCCTTGATATGGAAATTGTTGGAAAGAGGGCGTTGAATAATAGCGGAACTAGGTGTTGGTGCAACGGTCCAAGTGCTTGACAACATGGGTTGGTCATCGGGATCAATGACGATTATGGTTGGGAAATCGGGTTGAGTTTCGACTTTCTCTTCGAATATGTCAATTACGACAAAAAGTTCCTCGATGAACGGTGGTTTCGGATATAGTTCGGGTTTTGTCCTCTTTTTGATTTTACGTTTAAGCTCGTTAAGTGGACTAACAACTTGTTTACCCCAAGAGTGTGAGTTTATCCAAACCCGGATCGATTCGCAAAATATCACAAAAAGTAAAAATAAAAACATAATGAAAACGAACATTAAGAAAAATCTTTTTGTATTTTTTTTTAAGATGACGTAAACAAAAAAATAAACTATCTACTTTTAGAAAAATGCGACTATTATTTATTATTACTAGTTACTACGAGAAAACTTTGAAAAATAAACTAGTTATGACTTTTTCTTCCCAAAAGTTCTCGGTAGCTCCATTGAACGCACAAAGAAGTGGAGAAGCGGGTCAGCGCGAAGCTTATTAAAAACCAGACTTCTTTAGGGAAGCAGAGCGACCCGCCTTATACCTCTCTTATAGTTTGTTCACTATGGGTGAGCCGATTTTTGTGGGAAAAAAAATAAAATAATTTATAAAATAATCTACCAAACAAACTAGGAATGGTTTTGGGTAAGGCTCGAATTAAGGTAAAACGGTAAAAAAAAGTAAAAAAAATTGTTGGTTTCTGATCAGAACGGTTCAACCGATCGGCTTAGGATTCCAGCCGATCGGTTGGAGGATTTTGTTGGGCGAAACGGTCTAGCCGATTCGGATACGGGCTCGTACCGATCGGTTAGATGAAATTTTGGGTTATCCGATCGGATAGCAGGTTGTACCGATCGGATGGTCACCTCGGTAAAAATGATTTGGGGACAACTGATCGGTTAGATGAGAAACCGATCGGATAGAAGGCTCGGATTTCTTTTTTTTTCGCAAGCAAAGGCGGCACAACTAGGGAATGATTAAAACATAGATTCAAAGCACACAAAAACACAAACAAATCCCCGGCAACGGCGCCAAAAACTTGATGTGTCTCGCGACTACTAGTTTTAAATTTATAACACGAATTACCGGATAAAGCTAAGAACACACGGGCAAGTATGACCCATTCGTATGTAGCTAGTTTTGGTTGGTAAGCCGAGGTCGTTCACTAGGATTTTGGTGTTTTCAATTGTGAAGAATCTATGTAACAATAAGCAATAAAAAGGTGGTAATTGGTTGTCACGTCCCAAAATACCATATAAGCAACAAGTAATACTAAAAATGATGATTATGTGAATTCAATAAGATTAAAAACAATACTTGTTTGGAACTATTATCTATTTCAATGGAGTGTATGGAGTATCGGGTAGATATCAAGCAATAGCAAACAAAATCAAAGTTCATACAATTCCAATTCAATGGGTGAAATCATGAAATTGCATACACCATGGTTTAGACTAACACTTTCTTTCGGCCTTTTTAATGTTATTATATACCAATTCATTATAAACCATTTGTTAAAAATATTAGTTTTCCCAATTTGTTCATAAGAACCCTTTCGACCTAAACAAGTCCATTTAACATGTTTATTCATAGTTGTCAATTATGAAATACCAAACATATATGCGCATTAACATTTGGAACAAATCATGACAAGAAGCTCTTTCGACCCTTTAATCCGGTTATGATTCATCAACAAGTTATTTAGACATGTTACTATTCAAATAAACTTATAAGCAAAACCATATATCTATATTGCAAAATACCAAACACTCCATATCAATATTCACATGATTCCAAACAAGTATAAATAAAACTAACCACTCATATCAATCAAAGACATAAACTCATAAACTTTAGCAATAGAAAACATAATTAAAAGGTCTTACAATGATTCAAATGATGTAGTAATAATGCCTCAAGCATTGGTGATGACTTCTTGATGTTTTGACCTCTAAATGATGACTTCTTGGACCTCCCAAAGTTTTTGGGATTTAAAAGATGAATTTTGGTATTGAGAGGGAGTATTAGTGGTAGGAGAGGTGTTCTCTCAAGTTGGGATTAAGTTGTGTGTCTTCAAATGATTACAAGAGCTCTATTTATACTACTCTCAAGCCTAGGGGTCATCAATACTCCAACTTGGCCAACAAGTAGCCTAGAATGGCCTAGAAACACATTGGAAGGACCTAGAATTGGTTTGTACACAAAAGTGATGAAGAAATAACGAGCTGACCATCCGATTGGTTGCGGGCCAATACCGATCAGATGGACCCTTTTGGCTAGACCAAAGTTGTAGATCTTTCTCTTAGCTTTCCGTGGCCGCTTGAATCAACTAAATCCGAGTTTGTATACTCAAGTTATGGCCAAAATGGTGAAGGTGTGTCGGGAACGAGTCTTCCAATAATTCTTCATTTGAGCTTCTTTTCTTCATTTCTTTTCTTGTTTTTCCTCTTGTGCTTTATTCTTGAGTCTTTGGAGTGATAACTTCATTACTTTATCTTCTCGAATATATTCCACGAGACTCGGTTTTGTCGGGAATTCTTCGTACATGCATAAATCTTCGTTTATTGATCGTTTCTTCGTCTTTTTCTTGGTTTTCTTTATCGTGAGCTTCCATGAACCTAAAATAGAAATTATGCTTCATTAAGTACCAAAAGTTCATAAAAGTGATCAATATATGTGCATAAAATCCACGATAACGCTCCTAAAAACATGTACAATTTGAATATTATCAATCATCATCACCTGTATGACTTTTGAATGCCCCATCATACCACTTTTCACAGTGGTCACCCCTTTCTTGTATAGCAGTTATGGCGTCTTTAGCACTCATTTTAGGAATTAGACCCTGAGAATCTAACATCTTCCTAGTAACCACATCCAAACCCTTATAGAAGGCAATCACAACCTGCGTGTCGGTTAAATAATGTCGTGGACATTTAAAAAGTAATTCTTTAAACCTGTCCCATGCCAAATAAAGCGTTTCATCTGGTCTTTGCTTAAAGTTTTTGATTTCTTCTACCTTCTTTGCAGTCTTTAAGGGTGGACAATACTTGTTCAAAAATTTAACCTTCAGATCGGCCCATGTAGTGATACTTCCGGCTGGAATAGTCTTAGCCCATCGATATGCTCGTCTGGTGAGTGAAATCGGGAATACTCGCAACATGAGATGGTTATTTCCCACATGAGGTATATGAAATAAATCAACGATCTCGAGCACTTTGTCAATATGCTCGTTAGCATCCTCATATTTTGCACCACTGAAAACATTATCGCGTAGCTCTTTTAGAAAGTGCCCTTTCAGTTCAAACCTGGTTTCTTTCTTGAATCTTGTGTAATCCGTATCATCACTATTGATGTACCACTTTTCTTCACCGTATCTTGCATATTGGATATATTCTTTTATTGTCAGTTCATCAATGTTTTTCTCGATCACCATGATTTCCTGAAAAACAAAACAACCAAGAAGAACAACAGTAGACCAAACAAAATAAAAATACTAAAACTAATTAACCCCTAAAAATAAAAAACTAAAAATATTTTTGGGTCACAGAAGGTCGATACGCCGTATACTACACAAGTTAATACGCCGTATCCAGCAGACAATGGATACGCCGTATTAGCTTCCTGCAACAGATTTTTCAGAATATATAAACACTAAAAATCACGCAGACTAAAATAAAATTGGCCACAGAACGTCAATACGCCGTATTCACAGACAAGAATACGCCATATTGAAACCAGACAAATGCGCCGTATTCACAGACAAGAATACGCCGTATTGCCTTTCTAAGACAAAAACACAGACAGTAAACAAACTAAAACAAGCAAACAAACCAAACATACAAAAATAAACTAAAAACAGAAAAATACCAATAAAACTAGCAAAAAGATAAATTCACTCCCCGGCAACGGCGCCAAAAACTTGATGCATTTTCGTTGTAGGTCATTATTTGTTTATCAAGTTTTAAATTTATATTTTACCGACTTAACCTATAACGAACACTAACGGGCAGTGTACCCGATCAATGTAGCCTAGTTGGTAAGTAGGGTGTCGATCACTAAGAGTGGATTTCTAATGTACTAATTCTAAAGGTATTCTACTCTACTAAATTAACTTAACACTAACGCAAAGGGGGGTTCAGTCTGAGAGACTGGCACGAGTTTGGTTTTATATTAAACTAATTAAACAAAACAAACAATGGAAGTATTAAGACACCAAAGATAAGAAGAACATATTAACCAAGTTTAGTCATATAAGATATGCATATTAAGTTTTGATAAGTCTAAGACCTGTAGCGATGGTGCTCACGACCAGGCGCAGTCTGTCCTACCTCTAGTTCTTCTAGAGTCTAGATTCCGTTTTAAGTCTTCTTGACTAACTAATCCTGTCACAATTAATCAGAACCCGCATAAAGCTGCTTAATGATTACTAGGTTTATATATTATTTATCCCTTTTACAGGCTTACACTAACTATGCAAACGCTGTTAATGAAGTAATTGTGCGAGCCTAAGGTCGAAAAGCCACGATAAACTCAATATGTAATCAAAACGAAGACTAAGCAACCTATCGAATTAGTAACAAATCAAAACATCAAATAATCATAAACTTGGCTAACACATAAGGGTGTTAGCCCATAATCTCTTCAGCAAAGTACATAAACATAATCAAAACACATAAAGTATGAAACATAGTAAATACGATACGCTAACCGAATGATTAAGTAATATAACAATGATTAGAGATGTTCTTCTAGGATGATTAGGTCTTCAATATGGATCTTCTACTGTTTGGAGAGGGTTTTGATCATCTGGGAATGACCCTTAGGGTCCTCAATGATACCCTAATTCGTTAATGAGTCTTCTATTTATAGTTTTTGAAATCGGGATCGATACGGTGTATCTAGAGGGTCCGATACGTTGTATCCATAAGTAAACGTAGCCTCCAAGTCTGAAACTGACCCGATATGGCGTATCAGAAGTTCTGATATGGAGTATCAACCAATACGGCGTATCTAGGTACTCAATACGCTGTATCTCCTTCAGGAACAGATAGATCTCATTTTTCTCTTTCCGTGGCCGCTTGAATCAACTAAAACGGAGTCCGGATGAAGATTTTACGGCCAAAATACGAAAGCATCTTCGAGTGTCGTCATGTAATATTGACTTCTTCATTGAGCTTCTAATCTTCACTTGATTTATCGGCAAGGATTGTATATGGCCTACACGGCGTATTGGATTGGTCCGATGCGGCGTATCAAGGTAACTTCGCGTGGGGTCCAAGATTATGATATTTCAGAATATTCGTTCACTGCCATAGTAATACGACGCATCGTTGATCTTCATACAGCGCATCTTTGTCTTCAATATCTTGGAAATCTGGTGAAGTCTTGAGATTGATACGGCGTATGTTGTTGATGTCATACGGCGTATCTGGAGTAGAACAAGTTGGGTTTTCTTGGTTGACCAAAGTTTCATATATGACGCATGGTATAAATCCATGCGGCGTATGCTTCAAAGTCAGGCAATGGTATTCATATTCGTCTAAGTCATGTTATACGGCGCATCTATCAAGAATGATATGGCATATTCTTCGTCAGTTCAGTAGACTTTTCCAACTTTATCCATTTTGCTCCAGTTTACGTCCAAAATAGCTGACTTTCACCAATTGCTTGTTTATAACTGAGAATTACAAAAGTAAGCGATTAAGTATCAATTCTCATATAAAATAATACAAAACAAGCAATATACATAGGATAAATGATGCTATAAATATGTTCTTATTTAATGTCATCAATTGCCCAGGGTCTCCTGAGTATTTCCTCAGGGTCTCCTGTCTTCAAGGTCTTGCTTAGGGGTTTCTTCGATTCAGTTCTTAGCAAAAACTTACTAATCATAGATATCCTAAGCTATTATCAGTTTTTAAGTGAGCAAAAATGGCTTCTTCTTACAAGCTGATTTACAACAAAGAAAAGTATACATATTTTACAATAAAAACAATTCTTTGTTGTCTTTGAACCATTTCTTCTTTTGTGTGCTCAGGGTCATGTTCCCTGATTCTTGTTCTTCTCAAGTCTTTATCACAATTATTTCGTGTGAACTCAAATCCTGATGATTTGTGCATCATGTTCACACATCTTCGGTTGTAACTATTGCAGATTCTCATAAATACCTTCTCCCCCTCAACAGCTGCAACTTCAGTGATGGATTTTGGGGTTTCTGCATTCATGGTTATGGTTCAGGCTAAGGAACTCAGTTCCTTCGTTGAATGTCTATCAGTTAGAGTAATAGACACTGAGACATTTCAAGGTGTTATTTTCATCCTGAAAGGTCCTCAGGGAGTGACTTACTGATGTTGTGAACAAGCAGTCAGTGAGTCGTGCTCTCTGGAATCCTAGATCCTTTTATTCATAGTTTACATGAAGGAAGAGATTTAGTTCACATTAATCTCTCCATGACTAGAATTTACAAGTCATCTAAACTTAATCAGTAGTAAGTGAGCAAAGGCTTCTTCTTACATATTGATTATTACATCAAAGAATTACAATACTTATCATATCTAATTCTATTGATGCTGATTAATTATGAGTACACTCTGAAGCTTGACTCTGTTCTCTTCAGTTCAGTAACCTTTTTAGTCTATAGTCCAGCGTCTTCGTAGTTCAGTGCTCTGTGAACCAGCAACCTCTCTGGCCAGAGACTTGTAGACCCAATAGGTATTAAGTGAGTGCCACCTGTTTTAGTCTTTCCAGTCCATGAACATCGAACAACCCTAATCAACCAGCTGATCTTACCTCAGTGGTTGATCTTGGTTGCTCAGATGGGGGATTGTTATGTTTAGTGGTTGGTCTGATAGACGGGTAGAGCAAAGTAGCTTTTCCGTCGCAGATCAGCCATGTTTTAACCCAGCCGGCAACCATATCCTTTGTGCTTCCGGGCAGGGCAGCGACAAGGATGAGAAATCAGGTATTTTCATCTTTTGTTGCTTGACTTCGTTAGGTGATGTTTCTTGAAGATCAGGGATTAGAGTAATCCCTGATGTAGGATTTGTATCTATCCCTAACGACGTATCCTCTTCCCTACTATGTTCCCCTTTAATAGCCTCTGATGATCTACCATTTTTCGCACCAAATATGGTTGTTACTGAGATTAACCATATTACATCCTAGGATGTTTCCACTGTCATAACTTGCATGGAACTAAGTTCCCTTTAAGTTCCCAACAGTACCTTAGGCACTGGTGGTGCTGAGGTGGAGTGGATGGAATGATGGTGGATAGGCAGTTTGAGCATTACCTAGCACCAGAAAGATTTAATTTCACTTTCTTGTTTGAGGAGATGCTCGAGGATGTTATGGAGGGGATGGTGGTTGAATGTTATTAGCCGTCATTTAAGAACGACTAAAAGTTATTGATTCATGATAAGCGAAATTACAAGGTCACTCAAGAATTAACGAAATAAACACAAACACATGCCGTTTGGACATGGAAAGTATAACGAGTTTATGATTCATGATAAGCGAAATTACAAGGTCACTCAAGAACCCACTTAGACACACTAATGGCTTGGTCGGATTTTCAATGAGGATAGTGGCAGACGGCTATCCCCGATGAGAGACAAATTAAGAGGCACTTAGAAGCAAGCTAGGATTGGGTTCTAAGTGTTTTGAGAATTCTAACACTCTAACTATGTTGTGGAACTCTCACTTCTTACTCTCGTTGAATGCGCACATTTTGATTTGGTTGCGATGGGTTTATATAGCAGTGAGATTACTGTTGCTTCACGTGGGAATAGTGATCTTGCCAACAGTTCATAGATAGGCACGTGCCTAGACATTTAGCCTTGAGGTCCTTTTGGTTTACCGGAGTTGACAGCACCGGGTTCCTATGAGCTTCTTTTGTGTCTTGGGAAGGAACAAAGTTTATCTTCCCAAGAGTTTTCCCGCTTAAACTCTATAGCCTTCACCTAACCTTCTTGGTCTTTGATTAGAGAACTAAGAGATCATCAAGGTATTCCTGCCCTTGATGATCCCCTATTCCTGAGCTAGAGTTCTGTTGTTCATACTGACTGGTGAGCACTTAGTAAGTTTGTAAGAACTTTTTGACAATATCTTAGGCATGAACTACTGCTGTTGATGCTCAGTGAGTTTGTCTTCTTTAATCAGTTCATCATTGATTCTTGATGTCTTTGATCTTGAGCCTTGTTCAGGGAGTCATGTTGATCAGTCATAACTTCTTGATCAGTTAGATTTGAAGGTTGGTGAGGTGGTCATTGTCAATGAGAGAAAGGCCATCAGGGATAGAGAGACATTTGTCAGATCTCAGTGTCCCTGATGTTTGCTCACGTACCTTACTCACTGAGACTGCATCAAATAAGTAAAGCGCATCTTCAGTTGGTCTTTGCCAACTCTTTAAAGAATGTTGTCTGAGCTACATCCCTTTATTAGGGAGAGACATTCTCACTGATCATCAGTGAGTTAGATGATCACTGATATTCTGTCAGTGAGTGTCGGGGCTATTTTATGTTCAAATCTTTGTTAGAGACATTTGGGTAGTTGCTGACCCAACAAACTCTCATTTGTACGAGAAGGTCTAGATAGAACTTGATCTTGTATAAATGAAGCTAATTTTTTGTTTAAGAGAGGTATTTATGGTGGGGTTCTTGTGAATGGTAGTGGATAAGTGTTATTAGCCGTCATTCAAGAACAGCTAACATTTATTAGCGGTCAATCAAGAACGGATCTGGATTAAGAAAAACCCACTCGCTCTAATACCAATTGTTGGGTCCCCGACCAGCCCGTTCATGCAAACCATGAATGATATGAACAAAAGTTTTAGCAAGTGAGGAAAACTAATGAACATCAAAATCTTAGACGTATGGTTTGCTTGAGAACGGCACAGACACGCTAATAACACCATTGTCATTTTCACCTATTATAAATCTTTATTAATGAATAAATCAACAAGATTTACCAAGGATAGCCTATGGAAAACTACCCCAGTTTTTTACTAATAAAACTCTCCACAATCAAACAATAAAAGACTGTTAGCTACTTTGTTGTTCCTAGGACAGGAGGATTCTAACCATAATACTTTGTATTATTTTCTTTTTAGGAATCTCTACTTAACTTAGTTACGACCTGAGTTTATATAGGAAGGGAAACAATGTTTGCATGTGGGTTGCATCGTAAGTTATCCACTAGCTTTAGGTATGCACGTGCCTAGTAAGCTAGTCTGAATTTTACTTTCGGCTCTTTTGATTTGACAACTTATAGTTCCAATGCCTGTTTCACGCATATCGACAAGTACTTGAACTTATCTTCTTGTGTAAGCTTCCCCCTTCTCGTTATGAGGTTTAGGTTGCAATCAAAGTTAAGTCTTCAGGATCACTGAGACATTTGTCAGTTCTCAGTGACTCTGGTGTTGTCTTTCAGCTCCTTGTAACTTCACTCCCTGACACTGCATCATTTTGTGAATTCATTTTCTTCAGTTGGTCTTCGACTTCCCTGAAGCCATTCAGGCTCTTAGGCCTTTTGTGCTTTATACAACACTCACTGATTTCAGTGAGTCATCTCCTGAATAATAATCAGTGAGTCATGTTCTCTGATAACTCTTAGAGAGTATATCACTTCTGATAACCATTTGATAGTTATGAAGTGACATATTCTCTGATCGTTATCAGAGAGTTGATGCTCACTGACCTTCAGAAGGTGAATTAGGCTATTTTATGTTTAAATACTTGTCAGAGACAGTTGGGTTGATTTATCAGACCCAACAAGCATATATTTAAGTTGGAAAACCCCTCTCTTTTGAACAGAAAGTGTTAAATTTATAATACAATTCAGCAAGCTTATGATACATCAAAGGTTGTTATGAAATTATTTTATAACTAACTCTACACTTAATAAGTTTTTGTGTTGTTTTTGTAAGTTTATTATGTGCTAGGTGCAGAGTGCAACTTGAGGAGAGAGGAGCTATATAATGTCTTTATCTGTGCTAGGGTTTTTCATTCATTCATTCATGATACAAGTTTCATCATCTCAAATTCTCTCTAGTGCTCTCAGATTGTTGGGTCTTTGTACTCTCAGTTTTTAGTATAGTTTTTGGTTAGTTTAGATCATCTTGATCTATAGGTTTCTGGGTTTTGTAAGTGTGAGTTGGCTTGTAGTGTTAGCATCCAGTTTTGGGGACTATCAGTTTTCTTTGTATCTTGTTTGGCTAAGCACATGTGTTAGGGACTAGTCTACTGTGTATATTTTTATAATAAAAGTTGATCACCAAAGGGGTGGTGGGTTGGGTGATTAGATACTTGTGTTGATTTGGTACCATTTTTGAATGTTTCAAGAAGTCTTATGTTTCAAGGGAGGATTCCTCTTTGTATCTTATTTATAATGCTTTACCTATGGGAATTATTCATCAAACCACATGTGCATATACTCAACAGCAGAATGGTATTGCTGAAAAGAAACATAGACATCTTTTGAATGTTGCTAGAAGTCTTATGTTTCAAGGGGGATTCCTCTTGTGTTTTGGTCTGAATGTGTGTTGACTACTTGTTACTTGATTAACAGGTTACCTTCCTCTGTTTTGAATGACAAATCTCCTTTTTCTCTTGTGTATGGTAGGGAACCTAGTCTAACCCATTTGAGGCATTTTGGTTGCTTGTGTTTTGCTGTTATTTTAAAAGGATCTGATAAGTTTTCTGAAAAAGCAGAGAAATGTGTTTTGATTGGTTTTGCCAGTGGAAAAAAAGCTTACAAACTTTTGAGTCTTGAAAATAGGTCTGTTTTGTATTCCAGAGATGTTAAGTTTTATGAAACAATTTTTCCTTTTAAAGTGATTCAAAAACAGTCTTTTGAGTCTATTGAGTCTACAAATGAGGTTTCAACTTTAAGTTTCTTTGATTTTGTAGATTCTGAGTCTAAAACTGCAACCAGAACTCCAACTCCCAATGATGATGACCAAAATAATTCTAAGTCCCAATCTAGCAACAGGTCATTTGATTTAGCTAGAGACTATAGTGTGCATCAACCAGGCTCAAATGATAACTTGAGTCGGTCTAGAATTGAACAGATATTTCCATCTATGACTGATGAAGTTTTTTATCATCCTAGCCATTATGAACAACACACTGCAACTCCTATAGGTGAACAACAAGATCTTTCTAATGGAAATGTTGCTTCTCAATTTGAGGTTCCTGAATTTCAAACTAGTTTTCAAAACCAAACTGAGGAAGGTAGTTAAAGAAAATCTCAAAGAGTATCTAGGTTGCCTTTAAAATTGAATGAATATGTGCTGGATGGTAAAGTTAAGTATGGTTTACATAGGTATGCTAATTGTTGGGTCCGTCAGTACCCAAGCGTCCTGAAAACATGATTTAAATACAAATTAGCCAAGGGTGAATCAACCGTGAACGCTCTCAAGTCACTGAGTGAACAGTCACTCAGTAAGTTACCTTCAGGATGCTTAGGATGAGTCTAAGAAGAAACATTCACCATTAAGTGAGGCGGAACTCCCTGAGTGTCACTTAAGCCAAAGAAGAAGGTAATGGGTTCAGTGAGTGATGACAAGAACTGACTGAACCACAGTCTCCTCAACAACTATAATGAGTGAAGACTAAAGACTGAAGACCTAGACTGAAGAATCTAAAGTCTGAAAGAAAGGCGGGATTAGGTGGGAAGAGTTTGAAAAGATAAGGAGAAGTCTTATCGCAGCCAAACTCAAACTTTCCATAAACGGCTTAAAGATGAGAAGTGTTATCACTGACATTCGGAAAGCAGTTTTAACCCATTCCCAAAATGGATTCTTGGAGCTGACAAAATACTGTTGTATTTTGTACAGACTAGCTAGGTTATTCTTTTTGTACTTTTAGTCACGGGTGCTCTTTTATACTTGTGTATAAATAGGATCATAAGGGAGAAAAGTGGATTAAGTTTTGTGCATTAAAAGCTTAAACTTTCACAAAACCACTTTTCCCCTCCAAAGAGCAACCTAGTCCCTGAGATAGCTCAGTGGTTCTTTTATAGTTGCCACTCAAGAATAACTTGAGTTTAGAGAGGAGAACATACCATACCTTGTCCATTCAATCCCAAGTGTTATTTCCGCTAACACTTGTGTATAGATTCTTTTGATTAATTTCTAATAAGAATTTAAACGTTGAAAAACTTGTGTTTTTATATTTACGTTTTACTTATTTGTTATAATTAATCAATACATTATCTCAGTCATAGAACACAATTAGATTAACTTTGTAGTTATTTCTACTTGTGTAACGGGAACAACAAGTGGTATCAGAGCCTCTGGTTTGTAAAATCTTTTTCAAAAACTAAAGAGTGCTCAAGTTTTTTAAAACCAAGATCCTACTATGGCTGATATTGATGTACCCCTGCTCGTCGACAAAAAGGGAGGAAGCTATTCCGCTGTCGCCCCCAGACTTGAAGCTGGAAAATATAGCAAGTGGAAAAAGTGAATGCTTTGCTACTTGATTGGTAAGGAACCGTACTACATCACTTGTATCAATGAAGGTCCTTATGTCCCCAGGACTGCTGAAGGGTTACCTAAACCTGAAACTCAGTAGACCATTGATGAAAGAAGGGTGGTCAATCAAGACCAACGCCTGAAAAGCATTATTATATCTTGTCTTCTTAACGATATAATGGTATCAGTCATTAACTGTACAACAGCCAAACAAACTTGGCTTGACTTGGTTCATAGCTTTGAAGGTCCCTCAGATAACAAGGAAAACAGGATCACGGACCTGAAACTTGAGTATAACACTTTCAGGGCAAAGGACTCTGAAAGTCTCTCTCAGACATATACCATATACAAGACCCTGATAAATGAATTATCAAATGATGGTGTAGTTTTGTCTAAGCATGAGATCAATGTTGGCTTTGTCAATAGTCTCCCTGAGAAGTGGCTAAACTTCTCTCAGGGTCTCAGGAATGCTAATCACATTCAGACCCTTGAGCTCCCTGAGATCTATGGGAAGTTTGTCTATGAAGACAACTTTATCTCTAGGAGATACCCAGACTCAAAGAAATCTCTTGAGACCAAAAAGGCCCTGACTTCCTCACCCATATCAACTGCCTTTTATTATAATGGTGTTGTGCAGGATTTTCAAGAGGATTTTGATGATGAGGTTGATGAAAGAACTAGTGAGGAGTACCTAAATGATTTACACTTGGAATTCCAAGAAAGGGCACTCCTTGCTAATTCAAAACATTTTATCAAAAGAAATCAGTCAAACTTTTCAAAAGCTAAAGCAAATGAAACCACTGAATGTTTCAAATGTGGTAAAAAGGGTCATTTTGCTAAAGACTGTTATTCAAAAACCATCTTAGAACCCTTTTATAAATTTTCTGGAAACAGTTCTTCTTCAGAAACAAGCAAGTTTCAACCTAAAATGCTTCAGTCTGCCCAACATTTTCAAAACAATAATGTTCAAAAGGGTCAAAAAGATTTTGAGGCAAAATATAGAAAAGCTAAGGCAAAACTTGCTCTCCTTGAGGCCAATCCCTCAATGTCTCAGGCTGCTCAACCTTCCAAACCTGTTCAAGCAAAGAACATGGTTCTTGTAGCTGAAGCCTATGACTAGGATGAAGAAGAGGTCTCATCAGATGATGAAGAAGTTAGCGTGATTGCACTGATGGCACTTTCAGATGGTGATCAGCTAGCTTTTGGAAAAAGCCATGCAAGGAATGGAGAATGGGTCAACATAACCATGAAAAAGGTAAATATTTTACTTTCAATGGATGATGATTCTAATTGGCAGTCTTATATGAATTACATTAGTGTAGATCTTAAGTTTGTAGAAGAACAAAGGCTTAATTTACTTTCAAAATATAACAATCTTGTGTTAGAATTAAATAAGTGTAGAGATGAATTGCTTGTATTAAAACAGGCCAAGTTAGAAGTTGTTACACTACAAATTCAAAACACTGAGATTTTGAAACAAAATCAAGCTCTTCAAAATGAACTTAAGAAAGAAAAGGCTGTCATTGAAGGCTGGACTAAAAAGAACCCCAAAGTCTATGAAACTGTGAGTCTAATTCCTAGTGAAAACAAGAAAGTTATAAGAGAAGACCAACTCACTGAAACCCCCAGTGAGAGTCACAATGAAAAGGCTTTTATTCCAGCTGGCATAACTTTTGAGCAGGAAATGAAACCCAAGTCAAATGACTGGATTGTCAGAGACAACCCAGTCAGTAAGTTACCAAACTTTGAGACTGGGAAAATCTTGCTTCCTGAAATTCAGGCTTTGAAAGATATGCTTGGACTCACTGACAAACCCAGTAGTACTGAGTCAGTAAATGAGTCTGAATCAGAATCACTTGCACCACTCCCACCTCTGAAAGTCCTTCAGGGAGCTGCACCAAGCTCAGACCTCACACCATTAGTCTACTCTCAGCATTCTCCAAAGGAGAAGCCAGGAATGGGAAAAACCATCCTGAAAAGGCAAATACCTGAAGTGTCAGTTCCTACTGATGACTCATCAACTTCAGTCCCTTCTGAAGTGAAAACAGAAAGCCCTGATTCAAAATTTAATCAGTTGGCTGAGCTTGTAAAGAAGCTAAGTGAGAAGATTAAATCTTCTGAGAAGCCTTCTCAATCTAAGATAAAGGAACCCAAATCAGCTTCCTCAAGCACCACCAAAACAAAACCCTCAAAACCTCTGCAAAGGTGTGAGCTGTGTCACTATACTAATCATTCTACTGATGATTGTTTTAGAATCCTTTACTGTATGATATGCAAAAAGGAAGATCACAGGACCTCTGATCACCAATCATTCACAGCCACATCAAAGATTGCAAACTTTAAAGCACAGGCTTTTGAGTATCCCTCTGATTCTAAGCAGAAACAGAAACAAAAGGCCAAGCCTTTTTCACCTTGCCCACATTGTGGCTTCAATGACCACCTTTCTGAAGATTGTCTAATGAACAACAGTTGTAACATATGTAGAGATCCCACTCATGACACCTCCACATGAGAAGGTCATTCAGACCAGAAGATGTATGACCAAGCCATTCTCTTAGTCTACTGAGTCCACATCTGCAATCAAATGCAAAATTTGTGGTAGCTCAATCCATTCAACCACTTACCATGCATCAATTGTTACTTTTAATAAGGCCATTCAAGCCAAGCCCTCCAAGAAGAGGGGTCCTAGAAAGAACTAACTCAGTTTACCATTTGTGCAGAGACATGTCAGGGAGCCAGTTTGGCATCTTGATAGTGGATGTTCAAGGAGCATGACTGGTGTGAAAGAATATCTGCACAAATATGAAGAGGAACCTGGACCCAAGGTGGTATTTGCTGATAATTCATCATGTCTCACTGAAGGTTATGGTTCAGTAATCTGCAGTGGAATAGTCTTTACTAGGATAGCTTATGTCAATGGTCTTAAGTACAATTTAATCAGTGTCAGTCAATTATGTGATGCTAAATACATAGTTCAGTTTGATGATAAGCGAGGGACCATCTTCAATGCAAACAAGGAAGTAGTCCTTATTGCACCAAGAAGACAAGATATTTATGTGTTAGACATCTCCACTCTAACACAGAATGGAACTTGTCTCTTTGCTAAAGCCACTGAAACTCTCAACTGGCTTTGGCATAAGAGACTCTCCCATCTGAACTTCAAAAACATAAACTATCTTGCCAAACAAAACAAGGTCCTTGGCTTACCATCTCTTGTGTTTTCAAAGGATAAACCCTGCTCTGCCTATGAAAAAGGTAAACATCATAAAGCATCCTTTAAAACCAAGCAAAACTTTTCCATCAAGAACTGCCTTCATCTTCTCCATATGGATCTCTTTGGGCCAATCAGTCCTAGATCCATTAACCATAAGAAGTATACTCTGGTCATTGTGGATGAATACTCAAGATACACTTGGGTTTACTTCCTGACCAAAAAGAGTCAGGCAGCTGGAACAATCATGTCCTTTGTCAGGAACATTGAGAATCAGAATGACATAAAAGTCAAACAAATCAGGACTGACAATGGGACTGAGTTCAGAAATCATGAACTCGAATGTTTCTGTGATGAGAAAGGTATTTCCCAAAACTCTTCCTCTCCCTACACACCTGAACAAAATGGTGTTGCTAAAAGGAAAAATAGAACACTCATTGAAGCTTCCAGAACAATGCTAAATGGATCAGTCCTATCCAAACATTTTTGGATTGAAGCAGTCAAAACTGCCTGTTACACACAAAACAGATCCATCATTGTTGGGAATTAAACCAACAGTTAGTACAGCCAGGTCAAAGTTACAACTGCTGAAGATTAACACTAACAGTACTAAGTCAGTTAGTACTGCTAGTACAGATGGTTAGTACTGATTATAAGCTGAAGACAGAAGATGAAAGACGTGTTAAGATATATATATATATATATATATATAATAGATTTGTGTATATCTTATTAAGTTAGAATTATACGGATGTTAGTTTACTTGTAAAGGACTTCTTGGGTTATAAAAGAAGATCCTAGGTTAGGGTTTCAATAGCGAATCAGTTGTGAAAGTTATACGAAAGCTTCAAGGTTGTAAAACGCTAGTGATAATCAAAGATCACTCGTAGTAATATTGAATCTATTTGTTTGGTCAAACATTGTGTTCATACTTTCACTGTTACATTCATACAATCACATACATCACCATACACATAATCTTCTAAGTGCTTTGTAGTAAATTCCGCGTGCTACTTAGCATATACTCAAAGTATATTCAACATAAGGAGTGTGTTTAGATCCGGTCAAGTGGTATCAGAGACAGGTTCTGATACTTTGAATTAGAAGATCCAGAAGTACTTATTCTCTTTCAACCAAGAAGATGGACATGGAAACACCTCAAACCTCAATCCTTGCCAAACTCCCAATGCTAAAACAAAACGAATATGATCTCTGGAGGCTCAGAATTGAGCAATACTTCATGGTGCAAGATTATGCACTATGGGATATCATTATCAATGGTGATTCTTTCAAACCAACAACTTCTGAAGAAACACTTGCTGATGGTTCCAAGACCACAAAGCTCAACACTGAACCAGTCACAAATGATAAGAGGATCAAGAAGAAGAATGATGTCAAAGCCAAGAGTTTGCTACTCATGGCAATCCCCAATGATCAGGTGTTGAACTTCAGTCATTATGAGACTGCAAAGACACTTTTTGCAGCTATTGTTGAGAGATTTGGTGGTAATGAAGCCACTAAGAAGGCACAAAGAACACTAATGAAGCAGAGCTATGAGAATTTTAGTGCCATAAGCACTGAAACTCTTGATCAAATCTTTAACAGGCTATAGAGAATTGTGAGTTAGCTTGCTGGTTTGAAGATTGTGATTCCACAAGAAGACCTAAACTTAAAGTTTCTTAATAGTTTGTCTACTAAATGGCACCCATGTTGTGGTTTGGAGCAACAAGCCTGAATTGGAGAAGATGACACTCAATGAATTGTACAACAATCTTAAGATTGTTGAACAAAAGGTGAAAAGGGGAGGAAGCACCAGTTCTATGTCTAGAAGTATGGCATTTTTGTCATCCCCCAATAATAGCAGTACTAAGGATGATCTAGATGTTTGTACTGCTAGCCCTAAAGTTAGTACTGCTGGTGTAAAAACTAGTACTGCTAGCTTGAGTGATGAGACTATCTATGCCTTTGTATCTGAGCAATCCAGTGGGTCTCAAATATACAATGAAGACCTGCTTCAAATTGATGATGATGACTTGGATGCAATGGACTTAAAGTGGCAAATGGCTTTGTTAAGTATTAGGGAAAAGAAGTACTTTCAAAGGACTGGAAAGAAGCTTACTCTCAATGGAGGAGATGTTGCCGGCTATGACAAATCCAAGGTGGAGTGTTATAATTGTCACAAGATGGGACACTTTTCCAGAGAATGTAGAAGCCCCAAACAACAAGACAACAAGGCTAAAGGGTATAGAAGTCAGCAGGGTAATAGGAGAACAGTGAATGTGGAAGAAACTTCTTCCAAGGCAATGGTAGTTGTTGATGGAGCTGGCTTTGATTGGAACTTCATGGAAGAAGAGGAGGAACCAGCCAACTTGGGATTGATGGCCTTCTCTGACTCAGAGGTACATGAAGTTAAAAAGTGTTCTAATACTTGTCAAGCTTTGAAAGATTATGAGTCTCTTAAGATACAGTATGATAATCTTAAGACAGATTTTAATGAAGTAAACTTTAGTCTTTCTAATCATAAAAGAGGAATAGCTGTTTTAGAAGAACAACTTGTTTTTTATAGAAAGAATGAATCAAACTTTAATGATGATATAGCTGTTCTAAAAAGAGATTTGCAACTGAGAGATGATAAGATGAGTGGGCTTATATATGAACTAGAAAAGCTTAAGAAAGAAAAAGAAAACATACAGTTAAGTGTTGACACTCTTGAACATACATCAAAAGGAGTTCAGAAAATAATAGAGAGTCAAGTACTTAATAAAGCTAAATCTGGTTTAGGATATAAGTCTGTTGCACCCCCCAATAGAGGAATGTTTGTACCTCCAGGAATTGACTTAGCTCATACTGTTTTAGAAGAGTTTAAGGACATTGAATTTCCTGGATATGGTCCTAAAACAAAAGAGAGTTCTACTAAATTTGTTAAGGCTGAGGATTCTTTTGTAAGTGCAAGTGATACATCACTTTTTGAGGATAAGGTGTCCTCTGGTAGGGACTCAGATGCACCAACCATAGAGGATTGGACATCTGAAGATGAGGATGATCAGGTTAAGGTTAAACCTGATGTCGTTGAGTCAGAAGTAAAACATGTTCCTAAAGTGGTCAAAAATGAAAACATAAAACCAGTTAGGAATAATGTTAGATATGCTGAGATGTATAGGTCTACACATAGATCTTCAGTTCCTAGGAGCAATCAAAGGAACTGGAATAACTTAAAATCTCAACAACTTGGTAATGAGTTTGTTATGCAGAATAAAGTATGCTTTGTATGTGGTAATTTTGATCATTTGGCTGCATATTGTGACTCAAACCCATGGAAAAAGAAGGTTTTTGGGAATTCAAGGGTGTATGGGAATACCAATGCTAGGGTAAATCAAAACAGTCCTACTAGATTGACTAACCCTAATGTAAATCATAAGATGACACCCAGAGCAATCATGTTGAAGTCTGGCATCAAATCAGTTCTACTGCTAGGCAAAACAAGTGGTTTAATAACATACAAACTGTTTCAAGTGCAAAACCATTTTCAAATCATGCACAAATAGTTAACAGGCCCTTTTACAAGAAAACATCTTTGAATAATCAAAAATGGGTGCCTAAAGTTAAACCAGCAGTTCCAACTGCTAGGCCAGCAGTTTCTACTGCTAGGCCAGCAGTTCCTACTGCTAGGTACATGAATGTTAAGGGTCAATGGGGCAATGCTGTGAAGGCCTCAGCACGTTGGGTATGGAAACCTACCAAACCCAATGGTGCATCAATGACTTTCAATAGATATAATTATATTGATGCACAAGGCAGATCCAAGTCAGTGATGGCTTGGGTCCCCAAAAGGAACTAAATCCTTTATTTTGTGTGCAGGAACATCCTACAAATGATGGAGAAGATAGAGGATACTCAGATAGTGGATGTTCAAGACACATGACTAGTAACATGTCATACCTTTCAGAATTTACACCTCTAGATGGAGGACCTGTTATCTTTGGTAGTGGTGTTGGAGGTAAGATTACTGGTAAAGGTATTATTAAAACTGGTATTCTTGACTTTGAAAATGTGTATTTTGTACCAGAGCTTAAGTACAACCTTTTTAGTGTGTCACAAATTTGTGATAAACAGAACAAGGTGTTATTCACTGATACAGATTGTCTTATTCTTTCTCCTGACTTTAAGCTACCTGATGAAAGTCAACTATTGCTTAAAATCCCCAGAAAGGGTAACACATACAGTGTTGAGATGAATAAACTTGTTCCCAAAAAAGGTCTTACTTGCCTTGTTGCAAAAGCCACATTGGATGAGTCAATGTTGTGGCATAGAAGGCTTGCTCATGTCAATTTCAAAACCATTAATGTTGGGAATTAAATATTCTGAAGATTAAGTATCGGGAAATTCTCTTAAGTGATTAAGTCTGGTTGCTACCTGGTTAAGTCTGCTGGTTAAGTCTGGTCTTTGAATATTAAGTCTGGTGGTTCAGTCTAGTGATTAATTCTGGAGAGTACCAAAATTAAGTCTGCTCTTCGAATGTTAAGTCTGCTTGTTGGATGGATAAGTATTGAAAAGATATTTGTGTACTAAAGTCAAGTATATACGGTAGATAATATCTTTGGACAAAGTGTTCAGTAACAAGTTGTGTACATAGATACATGTTGTATCTATGTTACTGACACACATAAGATAAGCTAGCATGTGTTCGACAAGACTTAACAATATTGTAAAGATCTTTCTTAGACTATAAAAGAAAGATCTTAGACTAGATATATGCGTGACTAATTAAGTGCATGAATTAGATCATAACTGTTAAGAGAATAGAACAAACACAACAATATAATAAGTCATAGAAACATAAGATTCAAGGTTTTGTAACCCTAGTGATAGTGAAGATCACTCGTATTATCTTGAATAATATTGAATCGTTTGGTTTTAACATTGCATGTTCATTGTTCATTACTAAAGCATTACTTTCCATTTCCAAAAACCAAATAACCTTCTAAGTGTGGTTAAGTAGATTCCGCATACTTAATCATATTAACTCAATATATCATATACACAAAGTTACAAAGGTTTAACCACCTTATAGTGTATCGAAGTATCCCCTCAATTAATAAGATTGCTAAATATGGTTTGGTAAGAAGTTTACCTAATAAAAATTTTCAGAATGACCAAACATGTGTTTCTTGCCTTAAGGGTAAGCAACACAGAGCCTCTTGTAAGCCCAAGGTTCATAACTCAAATAATCAAGCTTTATACATGCTTCATATGGACTTGTTTGGTCCTACTTCTGTTAATAGCTTGAATCATAAAAGATATTGTTTGGTTATTACTGATGATTATTCCAGGTTTACTTGGGTTTTCTTTTTGAGAACTAAGGATGAAACTAGTGAGATCCTTAAGTCATTCATAATTGAGGTAGAAAACCTAGCTAATAAGAAGGTAAAAATAATCAGATGTGATAATGGGACAGAGTTTAAGAACAGGGTTATGGATGAGTTTTGCAAAGAAAAGGGTATTAAAAGGGAATTTAGTGTAGCTAGAACCCCACAGCAAAATGGAGTAGCTGAAAGAAAGAATAAGACACTAATAGAGGCTGCTAGAACAATGTTGGCTGACTCTAAGTTACCCAAGAGAATCACATCTCACAGCTGTGAAAAGGATCCTCAGGTACCTGAAAGGTACTCCAAGCCTTGGATTGTACTATCTAAAGTACTCAGACTTTGATCTCAAAGGATACTCAGACTCTGACTATGCTGGATGCAACATGGATAAAAAATGCACCTCAGGCTCCTACCAATTCCTTGGTGGAAAATTAGTCTGTTGGAGTGCTAAGAAGCAACAATCAGTTGCCATGTCCTCAGCAGAAGCTGAATATGTTGCAACAACCATTTGTTGTGCAAATGTACTATGGATGAAAAGTCAACTCAGTGACTTTGGCATCCATTATAAGATGGTTCCCATCTTTTGTGATAACACAAGTGCAATTGCTATCTCAAACAACCCTGTTCTTCTTCAGAGAACCAAACACATTGATATTAGATATCACTTCATCAGGGACCATGTCATGAATGGTGACATTGAATTACACACTGAATATCAGCTAGCTGATATATTCACCAAACCATTGGATGAACCAACTTTCACAAGACCGAAAGCTGAATTGGGAATGTTGGATATTGAGAATCAGTCCACTGATTGAATCCATCCAACCAAGTGTAAATTCTGAAAACCTTAGGTGCCTGACTCAATGTGCCCCTCAGTGAATAAGATCACTAAACAATTCTGTTGATATAAATAACGCCTAAAAACATTATTAATACTTCTTGATATCTCTATGTTTTGATAATCACAAAATGTAAACTCATTAAACATAAACTTATTAAATAAACAAGTATTTAGTTGTAAATATTCATTTCTACAACTTAATCACTCAAGGTATGAATAAACAAATGCCTAATGCATTATATGATCAAAGGAACATTTTCTTAATCACTAGATTTTTTATAAAATGTCACAAACATTTTATATCTTTTACAAAATCATTTTTGGAAATTAAAGAAAAATGTTTAATCTATTATAAATTTATGAATTCAAATTTTCAACCAAAAACGTTCCAGAAAAACCTTCCCCACAAAAAGACAAAGTTGAGCAACATTCAGATTGGGCGGCCCCCTTAATTTACTAGGCGGCCCCCTTAATTATTAAGGGGACCGGCCCTTATTTAAGGGGACCGCCCCGCTCCTCCAGCTGTCAATTTTTGCCTATAAATACTGGACTAATCCTGGACTTTTTCCTCACCTTTTGCACCTCAAACCTTCTGTTCTAAATCTCTCCTTATCTTTCTAAATCCTTTGATCATATATTCTTAAGCATTGGTTTCTAAGTGATCCAAGCTTCTACCATCCAAGTGCAAAAGAAGAATACTCCTTCAACAACTAGAGAAGAAGTATTACAACTTAGTATCATCTTGCTACCTAAGTTGTTTGTGTAATCATTCATTCATTTGTGTATATTTGTTAGATAGGTGTGAACATAATTGTTTAGGATAGATTAGTGTGGTAGTGGTGAAGTTGTGAAGAAGTTAAGGTGTGTAAGTAGTGAAGGTGTAAGGAAGTAGAAGAGTATATAAGTAGTGCTAGGTTGTGAAGTAGTTGTGAAGCCGTCGTGTAGAAGTTGTGAAGCCGTTGTGAAGAAGTTGTGAAGCCGTCGCGAAGAAGTTGTGAATAAGTCGTGAAGAAGTCGTGTAGAAGTTGTGAGATTGGTTCTAGCTACGATTAGGACCCAACATCTAGCTTTGTGTCATTAAACCGGTGTAAGCGAAAGTTGTGTAAGGTTTTCTCCGCCATAAGGGAGCTTGTTGACATAGTGAAGAAAACTCTCGAGTTAGGTGCTCGAGGAGTGGAGTAGGGCAAGGAAGGTATCCTTGTAGCCGAACCACTATAAATCCTTTGTCTCGCGGTTCGATCTTTCCATCTCTATCTTTCATTTCATTTCATTACTTTACTTGCATTGTTTATTTAGATTTACTTATATTTGTTCATATTGTTCAAGATTTGAATTCACATAAATTCGAATCTAAGTTTTTAAAAGTAAACAAAGTTTTAATAATAAAATTAAAAAGACGCAAAACTATTCAACCCCCCCTTCTAGTTTTCCACAAATTCCCTGAACCCCTCATACCGAATGAAAAGTCATTCAGGGGCCTCATGATGACATTCAATGCTATACTTAATGTTCTAGGTATTTAGTTAGTAAATGTCCAAGGTTGGTAAATGAATACCTATTTAATATAGGAATATATGTTCTTATACCAACTGGCATCCACATCATGGGCCCCCACTTCATCACCACAAATCTCACTTGGCATTTAATGCCTCCTCTCACACATAATATCCTTGGATATTATATGTGGTGATGTCACTCTGCAAATAACACTTTTTGCAGACGGCACAACTGTTCACCTCGACTGTTGCGCAAAACCCGGGAAAGTGGAGTTGTGGCATTTAAAGCGGACTCCAAACGTTTTATACAAAACGGTTTTCAAATTGTGAGAAAAACCCGCTTAGTGCCCAAAACCACCTCACCTCCTCCACTTCCCTATAAATACCCCCAAACAAAATAACACACACATTTTTTTTTTAAATATTAATCAAACCTTTGCTTCTCTTTCAAAAACTATTGTGTGTGTGTTCTTCATCTTTAGACCCAGACCATTTTTCTTGCAAAACCAAGACTTTTTAAATGGCTACTTCTAAAGCTATAACCTGCGCCCCAAATGTGGAATTCACAACAGAGGGCGTGGATATGACCAAAAACAATGTCGTAGGGAATTTTGCCTACCCCGAAAAATTTTGGGCGTATAAGAATGTAGTAAAATACCTACAAAACTGCTTTCTTTCTACGGCATTAACCAAAACACCCCCAGTCATATACCATGACTATCTAAGGGAGTTCTGGTGTACAGTAGTGGCCACCAGCCCTGAGGACACCAAGGACTCCATAATCACGTTCTCAATGATGAATGGGAGAAGGACCCTCTCCTTGAATTACCAAACCTTTATCAAGGCCACAGGTCTTGATTTCGCTGAGAACTTCGACCCTCAGCCCACTGAAGCAGAAGTAAAGGCCGAATTGCTTTTACTAGGGCCACATGATGACAAGCATCCTGAAGTGGCCCCAAGAACCTTATTGGCCAAAGCCCCAATAATCAAAACCTGGTTTCCTGCTGTCTGGAGGATCCTGATGACCTTTTTCATTCAGGTCCTTGGTGGCAAAAAGTCCTCCAAAGAGCAATTGAACACATCACAACAAATGATTGTGTTCGGCCTCCTGGAGGGTAGAAAAATAGATGTTGGAGAGATAATCTTCAAAGACCTCGTAGCCAAGCTATCAGGGAAGTCTAGGCAACGACATATGTCCTACCCTAGATTCATTTCCTGTGTGCTTCAGGACTTGTTAGGCTCCGAGTATGTTAGACAAAATGTCCAGGGATCTAACCCTGATGTCTTACATAAGACAAACTACACGAGAGACCTCACTGAGGTTACACCAGTTCCCTTGACCACATACATGTTGATGGTCATTCAGGGACAAGATGTTATATCTCATGTGCCTTCTCCTTCCAAGAAAGAGAAGAAGAAAAAGAAGGCAGGGTCGAGGAAGGTGGTTCAACCCAAACCACTCGCCACTGAGACCTCTGCCTCAAAGCCTAAAGAAAGGAAACCAATGGCTAAGACCACTGAGACACCCCAAGTTGAGACCCCATTGGCCAAACAACAAACTCCAACAGAGGGCTATGAGAAATCACCCTCAGGGTCCTCGGGCAAACCCGCTCCTCATGGCTCTACTGACATATACAATTCAGTGAAGTCAGGAACCTTCCAACTCTCACATCCCCATGAAGGCATTCGTCAATCACCACCTTTGCCTAAGGGAGTACAGGGTCCTATACCCTCAGTAGAGCAGCACCACTCTGCTGAGAAGGGGACCCAGACCCTTTCACATCCCGTTTACGGCTCTGGGAAATCACACTCAGAGTCTCAGGGAGTACTGGCCTCTATATCTTCATCAGGGCAACACAACCTTGGTGGAAAGGGAGGCCTCAACATACAACTTCCCGTTTACGGTCCTGGGCAATCACACTCCGGGTCTCAGGGAGAAACGGTCCCTATATCCTCGTCAGGGCAGTACAACCCTGGTGAGAAGGGGGACCTCAACAAATCATTGCCTAGTGATAGTACTGGAGAACACCCACCAGTCCTTGAAGGCACTCAAGGGGACAAAGACTCAGGGGGCATACGACCACCCGCTGATACGGAACCTAAAACCCCCCATGGCGAATCCAGTCTCTCAGGAACTGACCCTGTGAACCAGGCAGAGAAAACCCACTCTGTTCACCTGGAGGGGTCAGAACCTAGACACAACAAAGGCAAGACCTCTTTTGAGGGGGAGCCGGATTCCCAATAGGTTCCTACTCTAGCAGATCTCGAAAGACTGCTAAATGATGAGTCAGAGGAGGAAATGGTTGATTTTGGAGAAGACGATATTTTTTGTGCTGAGGAAGACATAAAGACTGAAACTTACAACTTTCCTCAGCACACTGAACAACCACCATCATCTCCTCCTCCTGAGGATCAACAACCCCACAACCCAACACCATCATCATCATCATCATCATCATCATCAGGCGACTCCACAGACTCTGCTCCTGCTACTCCTCCATATTTGCAGAAGTATGACAATGTTCTTCCTCTCACAGAAAGGCAGCTGGTAAAGTTCCTTAGGAAAGCCAACATTGCCCTGTTCCGAGAAATCACTAAAGAACAATGGGATCAACATACTGAAGCAGCAGTCTCCTATGCTAACTTCAGGACTGCTGTTGAAGAATCTCAGGGTAAGTTACATCAGGTCGCCAGACTCACTGACAAACAACTCGGTGACCTGAGGGCATCTCTTGATAGTCTGGGTTCTGCACAAGACATGCAGTTCTCCAACATATTGAAGACTCTTGATTCTATTCAGGAAGAATTCAGAGATGATCCAACCCTGATCACAAAGTTGACTGAGTTCATGGATACTTAGAAGACCACCTCCACCAACATTGCTGAGCTACTCAAGCTTCTCCAAGAGGTGGATCTTAAACCACTAAGGTCTCAGCAAGATGCCATTCAACAGTCAGTAGCTGATACCCAGGAGTGCCTGACCAAAATATCATCAGCCTTTGATCAGCTATCCACCAAACATAATGAGTTGATCACTCACTACACCAACAAGGTCACTGAACTCGCAGAAACTCAAAGTACCATGGTGGACGACATCTCCGTACTGAAGAATGAGACCATTGATGTGAAGAACATGGTCTCCACAATCCTGAAAATTCATCAGACTTCTCATGTTCCACCCACTCCTTAGTCAACAGATGCTTACCCTAAAGCTCCAGCATCGGTTGAGGGGGAGAAACTTGATGAACCTATTCCTGAACCTGCATCTTCTACACTTGTTGTTGCTACAATCCCTGTCCAACCTAAAGCAATAGCAACAGAAGTCCCTGAATCCGCCTCCAGTCAACCCCCTCCCACTGACAAAGGGAAGGGAATCATGGTGACTGAAGATTCTCCTCCTCAATTACAATTGGTAAAGGCATCAACAGAAAGGCGTCCTGACCCAGATAAGCCTTTTGAAGTCACCTTAGATAATGGGAGGAAATTCTTTGGAACTCCGCAGGAAGTGGCCGCAGTCCTGGATGAATAGGATAGACTCAGGGCTGAGAAACTCAGTAGGCCTGAAATCGTTAAAGTGGCCAAAGAGGTAATTAAGGAAACTGACCAGGACATCAAGGGGGAAGAATTCCTCAAGCTTTAGGCTGACGGCATCAAGGAACACAATCAGCAGGTCAAGCTAAAAGAAGAAAAGAAGAGGAAAACTTATGAGAAGTATATGTGGCACATGACAAAGACAAAGGGTGAAGGCACCATAACTGATATGACCATTCACATGACCAAGCCCATAAGCATAACGGTTCACAGAGGGCCAAGGAAGTCTGGGAAAAACAAACCCTTCAAGTTCTCAGACTATGGGCTTAAGGAATGGGACATGACGGGGCCCATCCTGAGGAATAAGCAAGGCAGAATAGTTCCTGATCTTCTGGCTACCCTGAACAGCAAATATGAGGAACTAGAAAAGGTAGCCAAGAGCCTGGGAATAGATCATGAGAAGGCACTTGCTTCTCATGGACTTGCAATTCCTGAACCTACTCAGAAGACTGGGAAGAAGAGGAAAGTTGTGGGACAGGAGCCTGAACAATTCATAGCAGCTCTTCATTGCAACAGGATTCCTCCTCAAGGAGGCAAGTTTGTTCCCAACCTAGTCATCAAGCAGCCTGAGTATGGTATTTTCTTATTGATGAGTTTAGCCAACAGGCCTTTCAACGAGTCAGTGATATAAACCTTGTGGAAACGACAACTCTTCTGGCATACAAGCTAATGGCACTTCACGTGAAGAACCCTGAAAATGAAGAGTTTGTCAAGCTGATGGATAAAATGATGAATGAGAGACCTGACAAAGAAGTGTTAGTGTCTAAGAAGGCTAAGTTGGAACTCATAGGAATCTTGGAAGGCTGAGTACAAGGTCCCTGAGTATTATGTTTAGATGTTATGACAAATGTAATGATATTAATAAAATGATGGCCCATGTTTTGTTATATCAGTGTCCTTTAATAGCTTTCTTGTATATTCAGTGTGAGAAGAAGCCCATTTGCTCACTCACAACTGATCAAAATACTTAGGCATAATTTATATCCAAATAGGGGGAGATTGTTGGGTCCGTCAGTAACCAAGCGTCCTGAAAATAGGATTTGAATACAAATTAGCCAAGTGTTAATCAACCGTGAACGCTCTCAAGTCACTGAGTGAACAGTCACTCAGTGAGTTACCTTCAGGATGCTTAGGACGAGTCTAAGAAGAAAGATTCACCATTCAGTGAGGCGGAACTCCCTGAGTGTCACTTAAGCCAAAGAAGAAGGTAATGGGTTCAGTGAGTGATGACAAGAACTCACTGAACCCCAGTCTCCTCAACAACTATAATGATTGAAGACTAAAGACTGAAGACCTAGACTGAAGAATCTGAAGTCTGAAAGAAAGGCAGGATTAGGCGGGAAGAGTTTGAAAAGATAAGGAGAAGTCTTATCGCAGCCAAAGTCAAACTTTCCATAAACGGCTTAAAGATGAGAAGTGTTATCACTGACATTCGGAAAGCAGTTTTAACCCATTCCCAAAATGGATTCTTGGAACTGACAAAATACTGTTGTATTTTGTACAGACTAGCTAGGTTATTCTTTTTGTACTTTTAGTCACGGGTGCTCTTTTATACTTGTGTATAAATAGGATCATAAGGGAGAAAAGTGGATTAAGTTTTGTGCATTAAAAGCTTAGACTTTCACAAAACCACTTTTCTCCTCCAAAGAGCAACCTAGTCCCTGAGATAGCTCAGTGGTTCTTTTATAGTTGCCACTCAAGAATAACTTGAGTTTAGAGAGGAGAACATACCATACCTTGTCTATTCAATCCCAAGTGTTATTTCCGCTAACACTTGGGTATAGATTCTTTTGATTAATTTCTAATAAGAATTTAAACATTGAAAAACTTGTGTTTTTATATTTACGTTTTACTTATTTGTTATAATTAATCAATACATTATCTCAGTCATAGAACACAATTAGATTAACTTTGTAGTTATTTCTACTTGTGTAACGAGAACAACACTAATCATTCTGTGTTCACTATTGAAAATTGCTATTTTGTTTCTAATTTGAATAAGTCTTCTGAACCTACCTCATATGAGGAGGCTTTAAAATACATTAATTGGATCAATGCCATGAATGATGAAATGCATGCTTTATATGAGAATGATACTTGGGTGGAAACTGAACTTCCTTTTGATAGAATTCCTATTGGTTGTAAATGGGTTTTTTAAATTAAATACAAGTCAACTAGTGAAATTTATACGTATAAGGCTAGGTTAGTGGCCAAAGGTTACAGTTAAAAGGAGGGTGTTGATTATGAAGAGACCTTTAGACCTGTTGTGAAAATGGAACTGTTAGGTGTCTAATTAGTCTTGTTGTTCAAAAAGACTAGAAAATTTTGTAAATGGACATTAACAATGCTTTTCTTTATGGGGATTTAAAAGAGGAAGTTTACATGTTACCTACTCCAGGGTTTTTTAAAGATGGTGATAAAAAGGTTTGCAAGTTAAAAAAGTCTTTGTATGGTCTAAAATAGGCTCCCAGGTAGTGGAACCAAAAACTGACTGAAGCCTTGGTTGAGGCTGGGTTTGAACAATCTAAGAATGATCACTCTTTGTTTGTCAAAAAAAAGGAAATACTGTTTTATTTCTTCTTGTATATGTTGATGATCTGGTTATTACAGGAAACAGTGTTTCTGAAACTAAAAATTTCAAAACTTTTTTGAAAAACAAGTTTAAAACTAAAGATCTGGGTAAGTTGAAGTATTTTCTTGGGATTGAAGTTTTAAAGACTAAAACTGGTTTATGTTTGAATCAAAGGAAATATTGTCTTGAGTTGTTACATGAGTATGACTTACTTGCATGTAGGCCTGTTATGACACCTTTGCCTGAGAATATTGTTCTGGCTCATAAAGAGTCAGATGACGATAAGTTTTTGAGAAATATTACAAGCTATCAAAAGCTTGTAGGGAAGTTGATTTATTTGACTATGACCAGGCCTAATATTGCATATGTTGTCATTGCCTGAGTCAGCATATGCATTCTCCTTTACAGTCTCACTTTGATATTGGGATGAGAGTGCTTAGGTACTTAAAGTTAGCACCTGGAAGCGGTATTGGTTTTAGTAAGAATCAAAGTGATTTCAAAATAAAAGACTTCTCTGATTCTGACTGGGCTAAGTGTCCAGTTACAAGAAGATCAGTGTCTAGTTATTGTGTGTTTGTGAATGCTAACTTGGTTTCTTGGAAAACTAAGAAGCATAATATATTGTCCAAATCTTCAGCTGAAGATGAATATAGGACAATGGCATCTGCTACTTGTGAGATCATGTGGGTGCTTAAAATTTTGAAAGACTTGGATGTGTCTGATATGTTATTACTTGTTGATTTGCATGTGACAATAGGTCTACAATTCAAATTGCAGCTAATCCTGTCATGCATGAAAAAACTAAGCATTTTGATATTGATGTTCATTTGGTAAGAGAGAAGGTTGCTTCAGGTTTGATTAGAACTGTGAATGTTGGTTCTAAGGATCAAACTGCAGATGTTTTGACCAAAGATCTTGGGTCTGTTCAGCATTCTGTAATGGTTAAAAAACTAGGAATGGTGAACTTGTTTGGTGCATAAGCTTGAGGGGGTGTTAAATTTATAATACACTTCAGCAAGCTTATGATACTTCAGGGGTTGTTATGAAATTATTTTATAACTAACTCTACACTTAATAAGTTTTGGTTTTGTTTTTGTAAGTTTATTATGTGCAGGGTGCAGAGTGCAACTTGAGGACAGAGGAGCTATATAAAGTCTTTATCAGTGCTAGGGTTTCTCATTCATGATACAAGTTTCATCATCTCAAATTCTCTCTAGTGATCTCGGATTGTTGGGTCTTTGTACTCTCAGTTTTTAGTATAGTTTTTGGTTAGTTTAGATCATCTTGATCTATAGGTTTCTGGGTTTTGTAAGTGTGAGTTGGTTTGTAGTGATAGCATCCAGTTTTGGGGACTATCAGTTTTCTTTGTATCTTGTTTGACTAGTACATATGTTAGGGACTAATAATAAAAGTTGATCACCAAAGGGGTAGTTGGTTGGGTGACTGGATATTTGTGTTGATTTTGTACCATTTTTACAAGTCAAAGGTTCGATCTTCACTCTCTGCAAAAAGTTCGGAGGTCCTCTGGAAGCAGCCTCTCTACCTTCGGGTAGGGGTAAGGCCGTCTACATCTCACCTTCTCCATACCTCGTAAATACGTTGATTTAATATTTTGTGTCAGTTCTTTTATGTTTGTTTGTGTATGCAACCGTCATGGCAATGTGATAACATCAAATAGTTCTGATATTTTAGTGTCAATTTTCCCCTAATATGCTCATCATTTGTATCATTTTACTTGAATATATACTCTTATTCGTTAATATTTCGTTTTCAGGTTACTAATGAGCATAGGAACAAAGAGACGCGGATTTGGAAGGTTATTAAAGCAAATACACAAGAGTATGCTGGCCAGACAAGAGTTACGGCGTAATTCCATACTCTGCTTACGCCGTAACTAGGATTAACACTAGAAGACCAAAGTCAACGCAGTTCAAGGTTACGGCGTAACTCCACAACATAAGTTACGCCGTATATATTTCCAGAATTAGAAGAATTTCATGGTCAAGATACTTACGCCGTAACCATTTGCAAGCTTACAGCGTAAAAGTGGTGATTTATTTAACGAGAGTTCTACGATCGTAACCTATCTTTAGGTTACGCCGTAAAGTTATTACTGTGGATAAGATTGTTTGAGATACGAAGGTTACGGCGTAACCAATCATATGGGTTACGCCATAACTAAAACGAGGCTATAAATACAAGCCCTAATTCTGCATTTTTACATATCTTCTCAACACACAAAAACCAGAGGACGTTTAGGGCTTCAAGGATGACGATATTCAGCAGCATACAGGTCATTTTCAAGGGAGAATTCACGCCATTCACTACATAAGTTTTAGTATTTCGTATTATATTCTTGTATTTGATTCGATGTCTTTCATTATGATATTAAACATTGAATTTTCTGCATTATTTAATATGATTGGCTAAACACCTTTGGTGTTAACCTAGTTATGAAATTGTTATTGCTATGAGTTAGTTTTCTCGTTTTCATATCGCTTTATGTGTATGCTTTCTTTGCTTATTTGCGGACACCCTTGTTTTAGTAGTATTAATGTTTGGTAGTATCTAGAAAATTAGGAGAATTGACCATCGGACCCTAGTGAAATAGGTTGCGAATAGTAACCACTATCTTGCGTGCGAATTGACCATAGGATCACCTACCAAACAGAGATGCTTAAGAAGTTAGGGGGAACCTAAGTTCCGAGAGGCCGAGTTTTATAGAATAAGTCTAGATTGTAGCGGTACTTAATGACTCTTTCATAGGTTAAACCCATGAACTCTTGTAATCATATGGTTACGTAATAGGAATCTATGAAAACTAGGCTAGACAAATTTACCCGAGAAGTCTAGTGACTTTAACCCCCATGTGGAGCGATAGAAAACATTAATTAGAAAACTTAATCATGGCATAACAAGATTAGTATTTTGGCTAACACATTTCTCCCTACTGATTATCTCTTACACTTTTATTTGCTTTTGTGTTATTTTTATTTCTTTAGTTTAAACATAAAATCTATTCAAAACCCCCTTTCAAATCAATGACATTAGAACTTAAATTAGATCCACACGCATAGCTCTTAGAACGACCTCGGGTTTACCGATTACTACACTACACATGACCAGCTACACTGCCCGTTAGTGCATTAGGTAGACCTTAAGTAGACAAAACTCTCTAAATAGTAGGGGTTTTTGCATATATATCTTTCCGAAAATGCAAAAACCTTATCATAAATACTGCATCACAATAAAACATATATCAACACTCTAAGGTCATCTACTATATTATCGAATGTCGAATAAACGCGAACAAATTATGCGCACTAAAATGTTTGTGTTCGCCCATTTGTGCAATTAAACTTGAGATGAACGAACATGACAATAATTCGTGTACATTCGTTCTTTTACGTACATTTAGAAAGACATCAACGCCACCGTAACATTTGCTATTATTCTTAAATACCACAAAAAATTCTTGAAAACAATGATTTAAGATCATTTGAGGATCAAATTTTTTTTAGATACCTAAGGACTAATCTCCACCTTTCATATTTATTTGATCTAATGGATGAGATTAATCCCAACAATTTAAAAAATCCACTATCATCATTTTTTTCAAATATTAATATCTTTCAAACCGTTAATCGTTAAACAAAAAAAAATATACCATTACAACGAGCATTTAATTATCTTTCTATAGATAGACACTTCGATATACTTTCGACAAAATTGTTTTTTTCGTGTTTTTCACCTTCTTTTTCTTTTTCTTTTTTTTATTTTTTTTTTTCGTTACTGAAATTTACATGAATATATCATATGTGATTTAACACTAATATCACATGTGATTTTTTATGGAAATTTCAATAATGAAAAAAAAAAAAAAAAAAAAAAAAAAAAAAAAAAAAAAAAAAAGTGGAAAAACATGATTTTTTTTTTTTTTTTTTTTCGAAAGTATATCAAAATGTCTGTCTATAAAAAGATAATTAAATGCTCGTCGCGATGGCGTAATTATTTTCGCTTAACGATTAACAGTTTAAGAGATATCTAAATTATTAAAAATATGTGAAATATTAAAATATTTTTAATCTAAACTATTGATTTCATTTTAAATGAATGGTAGAGATGAGTCCATTGGTATGTAATATAAGTTTAGTATGTAAAATAACTATACTTGAAAACAATAGATCCCTCCTCGAATAATAGAGAAAATCCGGAGATTAGACAAGTCGCTCAACTTTTATACCTTTTCTAGAAGAAAAAAAATGCTCTTCCCAAATTATACCGACCGACTTGCTAATTTTTTTACTTTTAATAAAAATTGGCCAAGTGTCATGTGCCTTTTCTGCATGTGTAAGCTATAAATATGTCGTAAGTTAAGAGTTTTTTTTTTTTACTTTAAGCTACTTTTTATTTTGTTATTTTCGAGGAAAAAGTCAATCATCAAATATTAATTTTTTATTTTTTATGTACCCCAATAATTTTCCGGTCCTTAACAGCTTTCTGTCCAAATCTGGTAACCAGTATAATTTTCCGGTCACTTTTTCCGTCATGTTTCCGTTAACAGTTTTATTTCACGGTTAAAATCATGAAAGTAGTACTTTTTATGTTACATCACCCAAACGAAAACTAATCCTAAAACCCATCTCCTACCTCACGAACACAACAAACCCAGGTCCTAATATCATCAATCCTAAACCCTTCTCAGTTTCAAACTAAAAGAAAAAATTTCAAGATCTCATATTTGTTCTTGAGGAATACGGATCTTTAAAGATGACATGTATTGAAAGAAAAGTTATCATAGATCGATTTTAGAAGAATTAACTTCTTTTGAGTATCTGAAACTATTAAAGAAACAACCAAAACAAATTGGTTTCAATCATTTCTTTTTGTTCGATTAAAAAACACAACAACAAGAACAATACCTACCCGAAACCCTATTTTAAAGGATTTTGAAACCACTGCTGCGATTGGAGTTGGAAACTGAAACATGGGATTTAGATTGCTTATGCTTTGATAGGTTTCAGTGTTAATGATCGGCTATGAAGTGTTGGTGATTCGAGTGGCTATAAGATTCATAGGGACAAATATTTGTTTGTAAAGAGAGGTGTGATTTGTATGAGATCTATTTTTGGGTGGCTGCTAGTTTTTTTTTTTTTTTTTTAAGTGTGATTGCGTTTTTGTGTGAGTAGTAATTGATTAGGGTTATTAAAATTAAGTATAAGGGGGCAAAAAGATTAAAAAAAATATTATATGAAGTTTGACTTTTGTACTCGAAAATAACAAAATAAAATGTCGCTCAAAGTACAAATAGTCACTTAACGTAGGTTACTCAAAAAGTACATGTCTTTATAGCTTACACATGCAGAATAAAAAAGACATGACGCGAACTTTTTTGTGACACTTCGTGACTTTTTATCAAAAATAAAAGAATCGCAAGTCGCTCGGTCTAGTTTGAGAAGAGCATTTTTTTTTATCTAAAAAAAATATAAAAGTTGAGCGACTGAATATTCTATTAGTTGCATGGGCTCAAGTATCTACCATTTACCAATACCAAAATCTCAATATAATAAGCTACTTCAAACTTTAAAAAATCATACGAAGTACAAAAACTAAATCATTACTAAACTTTCAAATCTGAAAAGTACAACAAAAATAATATTTAATAAAGCCACAAAAATAGTACGTACTACTTAAGAAACTTTCACCCACAGTTTTTAATGTAAATGATCGACACTTGATAGTGTAAAATTTTGAATCAAGGCTCAGTAAAAGTAATGCTCTTCTAAGTCACAAGTAAGTTAATGACTTTGAACAACTGTTTTTTGTGTTTTATTACTATTTCGTAACAAAGATACGAAAAGATAAAAATAAGAATAAAAATAGCTTCTTGTATATCGATGTTTCACCAAGGAGCATCATTTTTGCCTAATAAAGAGGAATTCATATTTAGAAAACCTAAAAAGCAGTACCATTGATCTCAAAAGGCTAAAGTACCTGCTAAAAACTTGAATAAAAGACAATCTAAGATTATATGTATGGAATATAACCTTTTCAAACTATTTGAGAGTTTGTTTGATCTTCACTGAGCAACTCCTGGGTCTTGACCGCCCGGTTAAGCCAGTTTCTGACCATAATTCTCGGACGAAAAAGTCATTAACGGTTTTAGAATGTACCAACAAACCCTGTGGTACAAGCAATATGACAGGGCTTGATTCTCGGATGTAACCATCATCAACGGATGCAGAATGTATAAAAAACACCGTTGTACGATCATTATGAACTTAGCCGGCCAAACCACGTACAGTTTGGTTCACTGGTTTTAGGCCAGTTCAATAGGTCTTTCCCCATTAACTTAATGGTTAGCATGAATAACTAGTCAGACATCCTTTAGACCAGACTAATCTAGCCATGTGTTTTTTTTTGGAACGGCATTTTATTAAACTAGCAAGGAGCTAGATCAAACGGAAATAAGGTAAGGGTTCTTAAGCCAATCGTCCCATTTAGGCGACGCTTTACATCTATACTTACACCAATTAAAAGACAAAGAAATTAAATTATCAAAAATTAACGCCTTCTTAAGAATCTTGTTATCGAACAAGAGCTTGTTTCTGAAATTCCAAATTAACCACCATAAGCCATAGAAGACACCTTCCATCATACCTTTCAACTTGTTTGGGAGCCGAATTGACACCAACCACGTACGCCATTCCTCATAAGAACTCACATTCTCGAAGTCGACATTCCACCAAGAAGTTACCTTACGCATGAGTTGTTTCGCCATATCGCATTGGAAAAACAAATGCCTCGTTGTTTCCACACCTTCATTGCACACCGGACACATTATAGAATCCATGTCCATACCTCGACGTGAGAGATTAAATCTCGAAGGCAACGCGTCAGTTTTTATCTTCCAAGCCGTGATGTTCACCTTATTTGGAACGGATTTAACCCACCTGGTATAACTACCTACCTCCTGAAAGCGCTTACCATCGATTAACTTGCGGATAGAGGAGACCGTGAACTCCCCGTCACTCTCAAGCGACCAGTGATATCTATCTTCCTTAGGCATCAAATGAGTTTCCTGCATAATATCCAGTAAAGAAATAAGTTGAGCTTCTTCAGCTCCGCCTCTAATATTCCTTCTGAAAGAATCGTGAAGACTTGGACCCATGATTTTCATTCGGACAGTCGCATTTTTAATCGTCTCAAGCGCATATAACCGCGGGAACATATCTTTCATTCTACCTCCTGAATACCATTTATCTTCCCAAAACAACATAGTATCGCCATTCCCCAGCTTTACGTGGATCAAATCCTCCACATTTATACCCTTATCTTTCAATCGTTTGACCTCCTTAACAATCGTCGTCCAACAAGTTTGAACCCCCATTATCGTATCCCCAACAAGCTTACCATCGTCACCATGGATAGCTTTGATAACTCTCGTCCATAACGAGGCCTTTTGAGAATAAAAACGCCAAATCCATTTTAACATGAGGCCTCTATTAAGCGCATATAGACCGTGTATTAGCACTTTCAGACTTCCTATACCCAGCCTGGCCGTATTAATACTTCTGGAACTCGGCTAAACCGGCAAACTAAATTGGCAAACAAATTCGATTTGAGCAGATGGAATGGTTCTCAGTTTCATAAGCACTGATAAGCGCACCAAATCCTATTGATCGAAACTAGAAGAGGCCTAGGCCTTTTAGGAATGTGCAATCAGTTGAAAACTAGAATGATCAATACTAGAATCAAACAAACTTTATAAGGAAATATGAGAGAAATAAGTGGTCAAGCTAGAGCCTCTTCCATAAACTTTTAAAGTAGTGAAGTCTACAATGATTTAATTCATACAGCTCTTGTACGAAATTTATTGCGAAACGGCTGCGTAACTCACACCACTAGGAGACTAATAAGCACTTCATTTCAAAATTTTGGTAAGCATTCTGTCTTAGAATAAACATGTGTAAACTTTTACTTGATTATTCTAAGTTCTCTGCGCTAAGCTTAGTTTAAAGACTTCTAAACTTCAATCCTTAAATTAGTCGGCATATAAATTGAAAATATACCCACATCAATACCAATTTAGATCAGCATACACAGGGACCCAAACAAAGAATTAGTCAAAAAGGAACTCCAATCTAACAGGTTTCACTGCCTTCAACATTTTGCCGCCCATCGCATGCACAACAGATATTTCCAACATTGATCCTTGATTCACATACACACAAGACAGACAAAAACAAAAAAACAAAGCACCTAAAAGAGAAGGCTATGCAAAGACATCTCGAGCAAGCAAAATTTGAGAATCGTTTTATCGAGCTAGAAGTAAAGCACCTAGTACGTTTCACCTAGTCTGAAGACCCAACCAACAAAACTCATACGGGAAGCTATATATTTATCAAATTCCTGACAATAAAATGCACAAAAAACCAAACTCTATAGCATCTCTCATGATCAGGCCACAAATTCTGTGCGCCCTTTCTAACCGTCAAAACCTAGCAACCGCGTTTCAACAGAAGATTCTGCATATCAAAAAGCATAAACATGTTACTTGAGAAACCAGTTACAGAAACCAGTTATATATGCACTAAGATAGCTGCTACAACAAAACCATTTTTTTTTTTGTAAAAGATAACAGACAATACTTATTTCATGACAAATTACTCTATAGACATAAAAAAACGAAACCAAAGATGTGCATGAAGTCAATTATGAGGGGTCCATTCTTAATTCAGTTTCCTCTATATATATCACCTGTATTTATTGACTTGACCCACAAATGAAACCGACTAAACGTCGACTTCACTCCATAAATCAGGCATACAAGTAGATAGGAAACTAAGTCTACACTGATATAAAGAACAAAAAGATAAAGGAGAAGGGCAGTTACTTGAATCAGATTGGCCATGACAAGAGCAGTACCATCCAAACGAATTAGTGAGCTTCACTGAGAAGAATCGCACTATTAGTAGGAGAATAGAATGTACCAACAATTGGGTGGAGGGATGATATGAAGGTGTAAAGAAAGACATTCCGATGGAAGAACACAACCATAAATCAAATCAATGAAGTTTGGAACTATGTGCACAGGAAGAAAATGTATGAACAACAGGAAAAAAAAGAGAAAAAAAACAAAAAAAACACTTCACGGATATTTATGTTACACGAGAAACTAGATCCAATTTGGTTTGGATGTACTTGTTACATTTATGCACCGGCAAAGGAACGACGCTGTGCTCTGTATTCAATGACCTTCGGCTTTATATATAGCATTTGAATCAGGAACCATATTAATTTACATTCATAGCATGCTTGCTCCTTCATAAAGCCACAAACGCTTGTCAAGAAAGCTGCTGAATAGACGGGTATGCAAAATGACAATACACACTTTTGTTTAACAGCGAATTCTATGAAAAACAAGCTGGTGCCGCATTCATTTCCAGCATGTTAGAGCTTGATGCATCACCATGACCATAAGTTATCTGAAAACACACAGATGGAGAGTTATATAGCCAATAAAAGCAGGCAAAAATTAGCTATTGCAATGTTGACCCATTTGCATATAAATGGGTTGATATAAAGTGTGTTTACCTCAAAGAGGTCAAAACAAAATAAATATAAGCTAAAGGGGAACAGCTCCAATGGGTTCGCCCAAACCCCCTATGTCAATGCATACAACCTCCAAAATGGTTTTTATTCAAAGAATTCGATAGTATTGTGATAATATCACCTTGAAATCATAATTAACACATCAGTGTTCTTTAGACGTGAAGAAAAAAAGTTTTACAGGTCAGCTCTGATCAGGACCACTTTGACCGATACTTATAAATGGCTTGGTTTGACCTGATACCCTACCAACCCATCTTGCCACCTCCAGCGAAAATGCAGAGCGCGCGTCATGTGGTGGATGAAATAAGAATGAGTTGTAAGACTTACCCATAAATTACTTGGCGGAAGAAATGCGACGCAAGGAGGAAATCCAACTGCTAGAAGGAGCTGGATTGTCTGCACTATTAGGGTTGGTGGAGTCTGTTGGCGGAGCAGGTTTTGTGGAGTATCTTTTTGGGGCTGCAGCTTGAGCAGAGGAAGATGGTGGCATCTGTGAATGGCTTAAAGTCTGCAATATCAGCATAATGCATTCAGTCCCCATATACAACAATCAAAAGCTAATATCGCGACATAAAGAGATAAGTTCACTAGTTATGGAATTAAAGAATTTTAAATTCAGTGACAAAAGAAACAGTATCTTTAAAAATTTCTTTTGTCCAGAAAAAGGAGTCCAAATACTTGACATATTAAGATATTGCAATGTTTCTAAACTATACTCTTCAATCTTATAAAACAAGTGAATAGTCATCTTGTTAATTTGTATTAATCAAGTGCAAAAACGCCACAAGTCACTCAGACTTATTTTTTATCTAACTGGGCCCCTATTTTTGAACGGAAGGGAGATATACAAGAAAATCGAAATATACAGTTAGAAAGCAATAAGAACCAGATGACTCACATTTCTCTCAGGAGGATTATCAGAAGTCATTCTGTTCATAGGCGATTTTAGTTGCATTCGGACCCCAGAACTGGCAGCAGTGTTTGACCTCATACGGTCTGTCAAGTCAGCTGAATAAGTAGCATTGTTACTTCCTGTTACTGAAAGTTTAACACAAGTTAGTTGTTCTGTTTTATGACCTTCTGTATGTAAAAACAATCTGAAACCATCTGATCTGATATATTTCAGATACTAACTGATAACATGAGCGTATCTTCAAAGTTCAGAAATCTCTAACCTTGATGTTTTTCCATATCCTTTCGAATGGCTCCACTGCTACTTTCTCCATGAACTGGCTGCAAAGCATTGATATTGTGTTTATTAAAACAAATGAAAACGATTGTACACATTGCAAAGCACTGCAAAAACAATGTAACACATGAAGAAAAGAGCCAAAATTGCAGAGACTAACCAATGCATGTGGCTGAGGTTTATTCTTCTGTGATTGCTGATACTTTAGGATAGTCCAATCAAAGATGTAATCAAATTCAAATCCTGGTGACACATATAATATGTTCTTTATTTAACTCTGTTGGATTTCTAGAGCGAACGTACAATTGCAACAAAAATACAAAATACATGAAACAATAATAAGAGTATTGGTATTCAGTTCAGCATTAGATAAGACACTGCGCAATCTTGCAATGCATTATGACTCGATTTCACATCAAATACCTTCACGAGTGAACAATTCTCGAAATAGGCGTTTTAAGAATCCATAATCAGGCCGTTGATCAAATGTCAATGAGTGGCAGTAATGGAAATACGATGCAAATTCCACAGGATGAGACTTGCATAGAACCTTCAAGAATTAAAGTTGTATGTTACTATACAAAGAGATGCATGAAATCTAAACTCAACTAGTAAAATACATCATATGTATGCACCTCAATAGGAGTTGATAATTTCTTCTCACATATTTTGTCATACTTCTGCTTTTTTGTCGCAGCTTTTAGACCCTGCCATGGAAGGCTAGAAAAAAAAAACTTTATGTCAATATACTTAATGCACGAGTACCGCAGAAGAGCACAAATACAATAAGAAGGACCAAACAAGCAAGCATCCACAATACTGAGTTAAAGGAACTAAATTATTAATAGAAAGAGCATGTCACAGCAAAACATATACCTTCCTCTCAAAAAATATAGAAGTACATATCCAAGAGACTCTAAATCGTCCCGTCGGCTTTGCTCTGCAAAAGAGACCAGAAAAATGAATTTAAGAATTTCAGATCCGATATATCAGGGGGCCATCTATTTGCTCCAAGTTAAGTGAAAGCTATCCTTACCGATTCCAAGATGAGTATTGCAGCTTGCATAACGCGCTGTTCCAGTTAAATTTTTGTTCTCCCTGCACAAATTAGTGGCGCGATTTATAAAACTCATTGTATATGTGATGCATTACAGATACAAGAAAGAAGGTAAAGATACGTTGAGCTTCATGAGGTTTATCTATGTTGACATGAAAGGCATACCTGTAAGGAATATGTCGATGGGTTGTTGCATCACGATATCTTTTAGCAAGGCCAAAATCGATAATATATACCTGATGAATACAGGAAAATTCAAACACATTAAACACACTTGAAAAGTATATCCGGTTATGACATTATGGCAGAATGAGGTCCATATTGTTACCTGATTTGCTTTTCGACCAAGACCCATGAGAAAATTATCAGGCTTTATATCACGATGCAAAAACCCTTTAGAATGAACGTACTCGATTCTCGTTATCTGCATAAAAACACTAGCTCCTTAATCTTCTGTTATAAAAAAACGCTTTGCAAGAGCAACACAACATCTATGTAGTAGACGCATAGTTACCATTTGATCAGCCAACATTAACACCGTTTTCAATTGAAACTTTCTCCCGCAATAGACAAACAAGTCTTCAAGACTCGGTCCCAATAAATCAAGTACTAAAATATTCTCCTCCCCGTCTACACCCGACCACTTTATCGCTGGTATACCACCTACATTCAAAAACAAACATTAATACAATGCATCGCCCAAAACAAATACAAGTAGCCCAAAGCATACTCACTTCCTCCCTGCAGAATATTGTATAACTTGGCTTCATACAAAAGCTGCGGATGTTTCGTCTTAGTATTCTCCTGCAGAGTCCAATCACAGCCAAAACGCCACATTTACAAAACCATCTTTTACTTAATCCAATTCAACTAATGAACTAAAGCACACACATTTTTTATTGCATAAACGATCTTTTATAAAAATCACTTCGAACCCGAAAACCGCAACCCAATGGAAACAATTCGACATCAATAACTCAACATACTATCAACTCATTTCAGCTAAATTTCACTTAAATCAAACTAATAAAAACTTATAAAAATAAGTACTTACGATCTTGACGGCAACGATTTCGAAAGTATCAACATGAGTAGCTGCACAACAATAACAATAAAAAACATAAACTTCAAATAATATATACATAAAGATTCATTATTATAAGAAACTAATAAATAAAAAAGTTTATAAAAAAAAAAAAAGGACCTAAATGAATTTCACCAAAGGATCCACTACCGATCTTACGGCCAAGTTTATATTTTCCACCAACGATCCTATCCATTCAATTCTTTTCTATTCTTTTTATTAGATCAATTAATAACAAACAAACAACTGATTGTTGTTGTTTTTTAAGAAGAAGACTGTAGCAGGTCAAAAATCAAAGGAGATAAAGATGAAGAAGAAGAAGAAGAAGAAAGAATTATTGGAGAGATAGGAATGATTTTTGTGTTTTTTTTATTTTTTAATATTTGTTTATTATTTTTGTTATCCAAATTCAAGAAAGAAATTAGTAGTAGGTGGCACCGTGGCAGTGTATGGTTGTTGGGCTTATGACCGGGGGTGTGTTAAGTGTGTTGGACTCTTTTTGGGTTAAAATATAAAATACAAAATGAAAGTATATATACCCTTTTTTTTTTTTTATATATATATATATATATATGAAACTATATTGGAAACCACTAAACGGACAACGATTTTTCTTTTCTTTTTTTTCTTTTTTTTTTTTTTTTAAGAACGGCAAATTTTAAAACTCACACTACATATCTCACATGTTTTTAACGAGACTTGAACCCAAAATCTATCTCCAGGTTGATAGAATATTCAAAGAGTCATATTGAGAGTTCTTTATAGACTAAAGAAAGTATCGCCATTTTCTAGGGCAGAACTTAGCAAGTGACGTCCCTGAACCAAGGAAAAAATGATAGAGTTAGTGAGCGATAACAATATCTCACTGCCTCCTCTTGATCTCCTCAACTACAAAGACATCCTGAACTTAGATACTTAGAAAAAAGTATTCAAGTCCATGAAACAAATGAGCGTGAACTTTGTTAAATTGATAAATGAAAACTACTTATCAAAGAAAGTTAACAAAGTAGAAGAGTTGATATAAAAAGGGTAAAGAATTGTCAACATTGTACCCTAAAGCAAGGTCGGGCGTGTTCCAAGAATAAAAGCATTTAATGCAGTAAGGTACCAGTGGACTTTCCTAGTTAGATGATTGACACATCACTTTAACCCACAGGTATCTACTTCGAGTTTGCCTATATAAATGAAGGTTGTAAAAGAGTAAATACTTACCTCGTACAATTAATGTGTTAGTATTTATGAGAGCATTTACTCCTCCTAGAACTAAGTCTCCGAACATCTTCAGAGGTTAGCATAGATCTTACTTAGACACATAACTTTGTTTTGTGTTTAAGAAATTAAAAGTAAGGAAAGCACCAAACTTTTTCATTCAATTTTGATTGTTATTTCGCAAACAATCATAGTAAATTCTTTGGTTCATTCAAATATTAATTTAAACGTTAAAAACTTTGTTGTGTTTACTTTGTTTAAACTATTTTACTTTGTATTGCTTTAAACCTTTAAACAAACATCATATTAACATGAGGAGTGGTTTAACTTAGTTTTTAAGTATAATCACTCTAATAGGGAACAACAAAAAGAAGATAATGCGTCCTATTCGAATTTTCACTACATGGAACAAGAGCAATCGCCTTAAGAACCTGAGAAATACATGCTAAAAGTGTCAACACAAAGGTTGGTGAGTTCATAGGTTTATAAAAATAATGATGCCAAGTAAAAGTAATGTGGATCAAAAGAGTTTTAGTGACAGCTGCTTCACTCACAGTATCAGGAAGAGTATTAGTGGTTATTGCTTCACGCACAGTACCATGAAAAGTATTAAAGACCATTGTATCAACGCAATGGGTTGAAAAGATTTTGTAGACTATTGTGATGAAGCGAAAAGTGTACCGCTTTTAGGGGGTCATTTAAGCCCTAAATCGTATTTATTTGATCAAATATTGCCCTAAATCGTTCCTTTTGTCATTTTAGGTACTTTGGAGAAGAAATCTGGAAAAGGAAGCATTTTGGACGTTTTTGGAGCATAAAAGTGAAGAAAACGACAAAGTCTCAAAATCGGCTGGAAAAGTACCTGTGACGGCGTCAAGCACCATTGTGACGCCGTCAACTCTTGACGCGCCAGAGAGGATTTTGGATGATTAAAAGGGGACGGCGTCAAGAAGGCCATCAAGAAACCCTAACCGCGGCGAGGTGACGACGTCAGCTCTATAACGTGACGCCGTCAGATCTGATTTTCTATATATATTCTCATAATTTTTAGTCATTAGTGTGCAACTTTGTGAGGAGAAACCCTAAGACGATTTTTCTGCTACTTTTAAGGGTTTTTATACCCTTGGATCTCCCATGTTCAATTGAAGATAAGTAATCAATTAATCATTCAATATGTCTATGTGTTGTTTGATTATATCTTGTTCTTGTCTTTTATTTAACATGTTAGGCTAGATTTATCTTGTGTTTGCTTAGATCTAATGAAACCTAACTATTGATTATTGGTTGTTGGTGTGTTATTAATTGTATTGGATGATTGTTTATCGATGTTAGGCTTAAGAAAACTGGCTAACCTCCTATACGGTAATTTGTTTGAACGTCTTAAGAAACATGAACCAATGCGTACTAAGGTTTTTATGGTTGTATTTAATGCATGAGCGAATTCTAGTGATCCCATGTTAGGAGCTTCTTAGCCGGCTCGACATAGGAGTGAAGTAGGAGCTTATAGAGTTGGGGAAGTACGTACGCCACCCCACGATTGGTATTAAGGAATACACCCGTCATTCCACGCAATTAATACACACTAATCAACCAGTAAAAGATAGTTAGGGAGTAAGGAAATCTAAGTAAACACATTTCTCTCCATATAAGTTCCACAACCTTTTTATTTTCAGTTATTTTATTTTATTTGCAATTGTAGTTATTTGGGTTAGTTGACTAGCAACTAATTCCGCCCACTCCTTCAAACCCGAGATTTTACTTGCTTTTATAAAAATATAAAAAATATAAAAAGAATCTTCCCTCACCCTTAGACCTATTAGAGTAGTTTTTCAATCCTAACGACACTATTCCCCTAGAGAACGATCAATCCCCCGGTACTTGCCACTACACTATACTACATCGGTCAGGTACACTGCCTGGTGGGGATTGCAAGCCTCTTGAGATCCCTCGAGAGGTAAAACCTGTTGTAAGGTCGCAAAACCACGCATCAAGTTTTTGGCGCCGCTGTCGGGGAATAGTTATTGTTTAGGTTGAATTTTTATTTTATTAGGTCTACTCACTTGATTCCTATCGAGTGAGATATTTATTTTCTTTTTATTAGATTTCTTTAGTCTATCTTTTTCTTTGTGCCCTTTGTTTGTAAAACCATTTTCATTTGTCACCATGGCGGATGAAATTCCATTTAGATCATTAACAATAGAGGAACAATTACTTTACACGGATAGATTTGCTTCCTGTTGTTCCAATGAATTTTTAAGTGATCTTAGATATATACAAGAGGAGATGGGTGTAAAGTTTGATAGGTTTGATGAATTATGTGCATGTGCGGCTTCTATTAAACAATCATTGTTAGGATCAACTCCTTTTAGTGAAACCCTTTGGAAAAAATTTGAGGAAAGCTTCCTAACCATGAACCATAAGTTGAATGAATTGATGGGTTTATATACATCACAACTTGAGGAAACAAATGAGGAGGATTTATCCGACTATAGGTACCATGAGCAAGAAGACCTAGTTTTTAAGAACATGGACCTTGAATTAGACCAAGATTGTGAGATGGTTAGTGTTGAACTATCTAGTTGCATGAGTGGGATAGATTTCACCAAAACATATGACACACATGAGGAATCCTTTAGGCAATTGGAACATAGTAATCAAGTTGAATATTACTATGAATCGGACTTAGAATTTCAAATGGCTAGAGAAGGATTTGAGATACTTAGGAATGTGTTTGGGTTAGATCCTACCAAAACACATGATGAACATATAGGTGATTTAGATACTATGGAGAATGAGGTTAGAAATGCAAGACCACTAAATACCCCACAAGTCCTACCATCATTTGAGGCACACACACCACCCATGACTTACCCGGAAGAAGTAGAAGAGACTATAGGAACCCCAATAGAGGTAGAGCCCTTGGACCAAATAAAACTAGAAGAAATAGGTTTGAATACTTGTAGTCATAACCTTTCTTTTAGTTCTATGGAAGTTCCTAGTTTTGATGAACCGGAGCCTAAACCAAAACCGTTACCTAATCTTCCATCCTTAGATGTGAACTTAGGAATTGAATTAGGTCCTGACCCACCCATTAAACCATATAGTCCGGGTAGTTTTATGTTGAAGGTAGTAGACTCTAAGCCTTGTAGAGAGGAAGCTAATATAGGAGTGAACCATGACCTTACATACTTACATCACCCATTCATGATTGATCACAAGAAACATTATGGGTTTAAACCGGGTTTATTGGGTCAAGATGGATTCCCAATTAGGAGTCTCTCGAAGTTGTTAGAAAATGATCCCTTTTTAGGAGAACACTTTAACTCACCCATTGACCAAAGTGAACTAGGTAAGGTTATGATGAAAGGAGCACACCCCTTTGAGCATATAATTCATCCACCAATCTTTCCTCACGTGGCATACTCCTACCGAGCTGGTGTGTATCGCTACTATCACCCGCACTTAACCCTAAGTGTAGGGAAAACCTCCCCTATTTCCGTTAAATAAGGGTAGAGTCAGGCTCGTGACTCGAACAAAAACAAGCGCTTCTTGGGAGGCAACCCAAGCTTTATTTGCTTTGTGTGTTTATTTATTTGTTTGTTTAGTTTTATTTGCTTCCGTATGTATGTTTAATTTTTATTATTATTGATTCATGTTCGAAACTAAATTGTGAAAATGCTTTATCTTATTTTTAACTTCGTATTAACTACATATAAAGGTATTTTGCAAAAGATAAGTGTAAGGGAAATCCAAATCGGTTTATTAGAACAAATGAACATGAATCATAACAATATTAAATTAACATACATATTAGTAATTGTTTGAGTCAAATGCTTGTATCGAGTCATAATGATATTTTGCAGGATTTCCAGGAAATAAGGATTGAGTTTTTCCAGAAATTTTCCGGAAACTTAACATGAAAAATCTGTCAGATCACTTCTGACGGCGTCAGACCGGCGTCAGGAACAGTTTTCTGGAATTTTTTTTTGAAAGTTTTGTTTTTCTTCCGGAATCATAAAATGCTTTATTAAATCTCTAACTTATAAACTCCAGGAATTTGCAAAATAATCATTCCACAAGCATTATATCCTTATACAGATTTTTCCCGCCGATGTTATGCAGGTTTTCGTGTTTGTTTTCTCAGGTTTAACAGGTTATTTTGGACAAGGAGATGTATGTGGAATCTAGCTTTTGGCACTGCTTTAATCTTGAAGCTTCAACATTACCTTGGAAGAAGATCTAACCATGTTACCTCTTTATCCACCGAGCGAATCAAGGGAGTATTTGATTTCATTCTTTTACCTTATTTACTTTTACATCTTGTTATTTGAACATTGGGGACAATGTTCATCTTAAGTGTAAGGGGGGGGGGGTAAAGTACGATACCTTAGAGAATGCTATTACGCTTGATTTTTCGTTTGTTTAATGGTAGATGTGTAATAAAACTGAGAGAAATACCTGTTAAGGCAATTTTAGTGCCAAATTTAAAATTTTTTACAACATATAGGAGTGAAACTTTGGTCTTAATGATCGTCTCACGGATAGGAGTTATATGACTAGCACAAAACCGTACCACTAAAAAATTTTCCACCCCCAAATATGTGAGGTTCGCCCCTAGAATTGGTAGAAAAAGCATTTATGCTATGATGTGTGTACCGGTAGCACTTAGATTCTAGAACTTGCGTTAGGACCATTCCGAGGCCACAAGTGAGACTACATTCGTGTAGTTAGATTTACTACATGATAAAGGCATTAGGATTAACCCATGTTTTACACCTTGTTTTTGTTATAATTACATTGGCTACATTGGTCAAGTAATTCTCCACACACCTTTGCGTTGTACTCATTTTTAGTACACGATACCTAGTACACCCCTCAGAGCCTATCTTTTCGTTTCTAACTTAAGCATTTTACTTAAGTAAGATTTGTTTACACCCCACTTAAATGTACACCCAATCCTTAGCCTACTTGTATGCACTCATTTTTAGGCATTATTGTACAACATTTGTTTAAACCCAAGTTAATTATCTAATTGATTACATGTTGCTAAGTCGAGTCATATCCTTGTACATATTGTTTTGGGACGATTGGGCCATGGGTAAAGTACTAGTGTAATGGAGTAATGGGGAAGAACAACATTATTACCCCATATGTGCTAAATATTTTAAAAGTGACTCAGTGTTTCGATTATCTTAATTTGAGTCATTAGATAGTTAATTGTAAGTTATGTAAAAGTTCAGTGTAAGGGGGATACAACCCCCCTACGATGTATTATTTTGGAGGTAGGCAAGAGTGTATGCAAAAAAAAAAAAAAAAAAAAAAAAAAAAAAAAAAAAAAAAAAAAAGTAGAAAAAACATACGATACCACCCGTTTCATTTATGTTTATTTTATCTTTTTGTTATTTTTTTCATTAGCTTAAGTCGCGTCTAGTCTTGCGCTTAGCAAGCCATATTGTACATGTAATTAATCAAGATCTTTAACTCGCACCAGTAAAATATCCTTTATCCACAAAACCGTGTTTATCATATCTACACCTAACGTTATAACCGTTTAAAAGCCTCTTTGATAGTTTATCTTAGGTGCTTACGCCTATGGAGGAGGTTTTTGATCCTTTCCAAGCCTTGGTAATCTATTTGCTATGACAAGGTAGTGAGAGATATTATTCATTTCATTTATGAGATTACTTTTATGACACCTGAGAGATGTGAGATCTAAACACTACTTGTGAGGTGCTAGTCTGTAATCTCGTGCTTATTATGATTAAAGTGGAACGATATTTGTTGTAATTACTTTTATATTAGCGTTAAATGACCCCTAACTATGTATTTGATTAGAATAAAAGCGCATTTGCTTGAGGACAAGCAAATTCAAGTGTAAGGGATTTGATGAAGCGAAAAGTGTACGCTTTTAGGGGGTCATTTAAGCCTAAATGTAATTTATTGATCAATATTGCCCTAAATCGTTCCTTTTGTCATTTTAGGTACTTAGGAGAAGAAATCTGGAAAAGGATAGCATTTTGGACATTTTTGAGCATAAAAGTGAAGAAAGAACAAAGTCTAAATCGGCTGAAAAATACCTGTGACGGCGTCAAGACCATTGTGTACGCCGTCAACCCTTGACGCGCCAGAGAGATTTTGGTGATTAAAAGGGACGGCGTCAAAGGCCATCAAGAAACCCTAACCGCGGCGAGTGACGGCGTCAGCTCATAACGTGACGCGTCAGATCTGATTTTCTATATATATTCTCATAATTTTTAATCATTATGTGCAAACTTTGTGAGGAAGAAACCCTAAGACGATTTTTCTGTACTTTTAAGGGTTTTATACCCTTGGATCTCCCATGTTCAATTGAAGATAAGTAATCAATTAATCATTCAATATGTCTATGTGTTGTTTGATTATATCTTGTTCTTGTCTTTTATTTAACATGCTAGGCTAGATTTATCTAGTGTTTGCTTAGATCTAATGAAACCTAACTATTGATTATTGGTTGTTGGTGTGTTATTAATTGTATTGGATGATGTTTATCGATGTTAGGTTAGAAAACTGGCTAACCTCCTATACGGTTAACTTGCTTGAACGTCTTAAGAAACATGACCAATGCGTACTAAGGTTTTTATGGATTGTATTTAATGCATGACGAATTCAGTGATCCCATGTTAGGAGCTTCTTATCCGGCTCGACATAGGAGTGAAGTAGGAGCTTATAGAGTTGGGGAAGTACGTACGCCACCCCACGATTGGTATTAAGGAATACACCCGTCATCCACGCAATAATACACACAATCAACGGTAAAAGATTAGTTAGGGAGTAAGGAAATCTAAGTAAACCATTTCTCTCCATATAAGTTCCACAACCTTTTTATTTTCAGTTATTTATTTTATTTGCAATTGTAGTTATTGGGTTAGTGACTACAACTAATTCCACCCAACTCTTCAAACCGAGATTTTACTGCTTTTAAAAAATCTAAAAAATACAAAAAGATCTTCCCTCACCTTAAACTATTAGAGTAGTTTTCAATCCAACGACACTATTCCTAGAGAACGATCAATCCCGGTAGCTTGCCATACACTTACTACATCGGTCAGGTACACTGCCTGGTGGGGTTGCAAGCCTTTTGAGATCTCGAGAGGTAAACCTGTTGTAAGGTCGCAAACCACGCTCATATGCATCGCAACAATGTCTTAAAAGTAATGATTTACTGAGTAAATTGGTATTGTGAACCACAAGATTTGGTGTATGAAATATAAAAAATAAATGTCACATGATAGTAATACTTTGCTAAGTCATGACCGATTCGTGTTTGTATGTGATTTGCAAATTTAAATGATTTCCTGTAGGTGTTAGAAAACCAATGTTCTCAAATGAATGGTTCGTTGACCAGTGGAGCAACCCAACCCGAAGGGGTGTACTAATGAATGCATTCGTTTGACCAGTTGGAGCAACCCAACCCGAACGGGGGTGTCAACCCAATAGATCTATTCACAGCATTCGCGCTTACAAGTAACTAACGGTTCATGATATGTGGGGACCTTAATGGCTATGTGGTAACTTAGGCAATAAGTAAATTTTGTGTACTTTTGTTCATAAGAAAAGAGAGTATTGTATACAAGTAATCAATCGTAAGTTTAAGAAATGCGAGTAATTTATTTAAGTATATAAACGAAAGTTAAAACGAGTAATGTATTTAGCAAACAAGCATGTAATGTGTTTGAGTGACAATTAATTTTTGTAAACGACCATGTATTCTCACCCATGTGTTTCAAATTAATGTAAACTTGTAGAAAAGCGGGGCTATGAAACTCACCTTGAGTAAAGTAGTGACTTGGTAATGAAAAAGTCAAGGTATGGAAGGTAACGACTCTGAAAGGTAACCTAGTTAAGTACGGGTTTGACTTAGTACAAAGTTATATGAAAGGTAAGTGTGTAAATGAGTTTTCATAACATTGTATCACCACGACACGTTGTGCTTGTGTTTATAAGTTAAAAGAAATATTTTGTCTTTTTGTCGATTTCCGTCCTTTTTTCGGGTTTCCGTCTTTTAGTCGGGTTTTTGTCTTTAATAACTATTTACCACTTATAAAAGTTTAATCTCGCTCACTTGGCGTTTTTATAGGAAAATACACATTTTTACTTCAAAAGTACAACCATTTATCAAAATAGTCTAAGTATCATATTTCTATCAAAAATTCGGCATGACCCGTTTATAAATCCTTCACCATTTTTAACTATCTCGACTCTAATGATTTTAAAAACTACTTAAAGTTTATGAAAATATAGTTTCACTATTAGTGCAGTCTTTGTTATGAAAATATAGTTTGAGCCGCAATTTTCAAAATAACATAACTTTCTCGTCTTAAGTCCGTTTTTAGTGATTCAAGCGACCACATTTAGGTTATAGTGTCTATTTTCTATTTCTCTAGCCTATTGTTGAAAATCTTAAGCTCATTTTTTCAGTTTTTCTGTTTTGGGACAGCAAGGTCCAAAAATGTTCATTTCGACATTTAAGCTATGTGTTTAACCGCAATCACAACTCCAATCTAGTCCTAAACCTCTCCCACCAATCATTATCACTTCCTCAACCCAAATCAACTTCAACTAACCTAGTTTTCCTTATCCACCAATTTATAATGTAAACTTAACTATAAATCAACAATTTAAACCACAAATCTTACGCAAGCTAACTTGGTACATGTAATTAAACACAAAATGACAAGCACAACATGTTGATTATAGTATGTGTGTCGTGTATATATACATATATACACTTAGGGTTTTTCAAATTTTACTTGCAATTTAACAAAATCAACTTGTATTTTTAGAAACTACATAGATTAAACATCATGAAAGTACAATTTTTTTAATAAAAAGACGAATTACAAGTCTTGGTGAGAAAATGGAGATTTAGTGTAAGTATGACCCAAATCTTGATTAAAAACCCAAGAGTGATAACCCAAATGACCAAATTTAAGCTTCTAGTACCCAAATCTTTCAAGAATCAACAAAGTTGTGGGATGTGTGTGTGTTTGGTGTGTAGGTCGATGGCACAAAGGGAGAAAGAGGAGAGATTTTTGTGACTTGATTTGTGATGTGCAAATGTGCTCATTTAACTTAGTTTAAATAGGAATTAGAATGCATGTGTTACCAAATCACTTCCAACTAGTATCAAGTATGTTTATCTAAGTTGGGCAAGATTTTGAAATGGTGGAGGAAACCCCAAGGTGGCGTCGGTTTAGGTGATGTAAAGGGGGGGATAACCCCTTTGTTTTGTTAGTTGAAAATATGCGTCTTGTACTTGTTTTTGGATCATTTGGAACATGCTTTTGAGAAATACTAAGGGTGGCCTGTTTTACTTTGGGAGTAGTGGTGTGAGTTATGATTAATTACTTGGTAAGTTGGTGCAAAAACCGTGCGCGCGTGAGCTAAAATGCAATTTATGTACGTTTATTGTGAGACTTGTAAAATATAATGTCATGACACATAAAATAACTCTAATAGAGCCGGAATGTGTTAATTTAATGTAGACCATGCCCGGTCTAGTGCCGTTACGCGTTAAAATTCGTTTTCACGTTACGTGAGTTTACCTCTCGGTTTTAGGTTTAAGTAACCACGTAAATGTTAAAAGTGAATGTTTTGAGTTTTTAGTCAAATATTGACTTAGAAAATTGACAGTTTACAAAAATGTCATTTTCCGGTTTACGCAGTTTAAGTTTACAGTTACGCGTTCTTAAAATAAATAAATAAATAATAATAATGACCTGAAAAGTGCGAGTTGCTACAACAACAAAAAGTATTACTAGTCTCTTATCTCTTACCCAGTGAGATGCGGTCAGACCTTAACGTACGATTTTATAAAAAGTACTGAAATTTAATATATGTTTTTTTAGAGAAAATAAAATAAAATTTAAAACACACCCTTAAACTATCTAACAATTTTCAGAAACTACCCTAAACTTTATCACTTTACATTTATACATAATACTAGATCCAAGGCCCGCCCCGATGGGGCGGCTAGCTTTAAGAAATTCATTGTACAATAAAACTAATAATAATATAAGTATGAACGTGTAGGAACATAAATGAAAAAAAATTACTTAGTGTTAAAATAAATAATTAAAGTTATTTTGTTTTACATAGATATGCTTTATTTTAGTAATCATGTACGATATTTTCGCTTCTACTATTTCGAATAACCAGGAGTATTTGCATAAAATGGCCACCAAAGACAAAGCCTTTACTACGAAACACATTATCATAAAGAGGAGGAATAACTATGTAGCATATTCATTGCATTTTCCAAGGTTCATAGATGGAACCTTTTAACATATATGTATAACACATATAACAAAAAAACAAATACTTAAAATTGGAAAACCAAAATGATAAACAACATTTATACATTTGGTGATCATGTTGTTTATATTATTATTTTTATTTTTTTAATTTAAACTTATAAAAAGATAAAATAAAATTTGATTTTAGCTTTTTGAATAAACGTGAAAATTTGACGAAAATATCGACAATATACAACAACTTTACTAAGAAACACCTTATCATAAATAGGATGAATAAGTATTATTATTTTTATTTTTTTAACTTTGTACTCGGTAGCACATATCCTCACAATACATGCTAACAAAAATAAAAAACTTACAAAACATACATTAAATGCTTGTAATGAGTTTCTGCTATTAATTTTGCTTCTCGAGGTGTTTAGTAGTCTACGAACTACTCATTGTCACCATATATTCACCTACCTTCATGTATCTTCCAAACTAACTCTCTCCATTTTAAAGCAAATTTTCTTCAAAAAAAATTTCTTCCAAATAATGGCTTCTAGGTTTCCAATATATGATATGTTAGCAAAGGAAGCTCCTTCTCGCCGTTTTCATGATGTTCTTGTTGTTCTTTTTGAACGGGAGAGAAAGGCAAACATGAATGATGAGCAAGCATATGAAAATATTAAGGAGGAGATTGAAAGTCGTGTTAAGCATAGGTATGATGTTATCAATGAACTGGAAAAGTTTGGTAACCCATTGGTGCTTGAGGAACCGTTGGAACGTCTAAGGTTGGCACAGCAAGAGGATTTGGAGGAAGTTGGGTTGTTGAATGTGAGGCGCCAGGTAAGTGGTCGTCGTGCTAATGAGAAGTTTAAGATGATCAAAAAATAATTGAAAGTTGATTTAAGTTTGAAGGTCGGTTTGGTGTGTGGAAGTAGATGTCTTTTGTAAGTTTATGTTTTTAAGTATGCTAACATAATTATGGGTAAGTGGTGGAACTGTGTATGATGGATTATGTAAATAGTTTATGTTCCTAGTCATGATGTTTAAGGTTTAAGTAGTTCTTGTTTGTGGTGATAATGTTTCTGTAAGTGCTACTTTGATGTTCTAAAGGTAGCAGTTTTGCCAATGACTCATTAAGGTGTTGGATGTTTAAACAAAAAATAGTTGTAATATGGTTATAATATTAATCGGATGTCTATTAGTATGCACTTGTTTATGTTATGTTTATGGTTGGAATGAATGTTAGTAGTTGTTGTTGTTAAGTATTGCAGGAAAAAGGATCACAAATTCAAGCAAATGCTTTGTGATAGCTTTACAGTATTAATAGTGTGAATGTTGCTTTGAATTTCAGACTTGTACTCATCTTATGAGTGTTTTGAATATCACAGTTGTTTTGAGTATCAAGATTGTTTAGAAATACCAGTTTATCCAAAGTCAACTAAATATCAATGAATTATCAACTCAAGTATAAACCATCTAAGTCCAAGGCCAAGCAACAAATGAATAAATTTTGTAGAATGAACATTTATAATAAACTCTAAAGATGTATTACTTTAGTTAAAGTCAAAGTAGCTTAGTCAAAGTAGGAGTAGTATAAATAATCTGTACTCTTTCTTTGTAAATTTATATTAGTTCATCATAAAATATATGTTTATTATGAAAAGAAACAATATTATTCATTAAGAAAGTTACATAAACATAAAAAGATAAATAAAAGATACACCTAAAAAATAAACTTAGGAGTTTTTTCTTGATCAAATGCTAAATGAAGTTTGTCGTAATCTATTGTTTCCATTGGCTCTTCGTCGGAGACATTTTCTTCTTCAGCAACCTCCATTTTTTTGTAACGTCTTCGGGCTGCCTCAAGATTATTCATTTTAAAATTTGTCTTTGGTTTCTTGTTCAGCCTTTCAAACTTGTCCCATTTCTTCTTTCTCAACTTTGATAATATTTCAAAGTATCGAACAGCAGGATGCTTTTTGGCACTAACTGCCTCATCTTGTACATCATCATGTACTCCTTCTACCAAAAAATAACAAAATTTAAATATTAGTAATAGACGTATTCGAGCATTACAAAATATTATAATGTAAGTCGTCATTGTTTTTCCCATTGTGTGTCATGATAACCATGTATAAAATAGTTGAATGTAACCTGTTGATGCAACAGATTCTTTAATAGAGATTTCAGATGGTGAGTCTTGTTTCTTCCTGTTAAAAGAACATATTGGTTTAGGCGTTGCAAAAATAATTATACCAAGTACAACAATATGAATTAAAGATTGTTAAACTTACTTGGTATAGTGTGGGAGTGCGAGTTATAACATTTAATGTATACTGGCAGGTAATACCGGCAAAATTTCAAGAAGCTCATCCTATGCACCTGTACACAAAGGCCATACTGAAACACAAGGAAATTGAATTGCCTTTCAACGTAAAGATGGACCGTCACTATGAGAATCCTAGAAAGACGAGTCATGTGATAATGAGAGGTGAATGGGCATGGTTGGGTCAACAATGCCATTTTGAGTATGGCTCGATGCTAAGGTTCAAGTTGATATATGTTGTTACTGACTTGGAGGGTGCAAGACCAAAACTTTATCCAGTGTTTCATGTGTGTTAAGAGTACTTTGACAGTATGTGCTGTGCAGCAATTTATCTAGATGCTTTTGTTGGAACAAAATAACTGTTTGGAACCTGGTTTATGTTAGGGTAACATATGTTTATCTGCTAATTTCGTTTTGCTTTATTAGAATTATGCTAAGACAATTATGAAGTAAAATATGTTTTACATATTAAGTTATAATATGTGATGCATGGTTGATCGTTTTAAACTATTCTCAATACTTATCAAAATATTCTTACTGTTGGTATAATTTAGTTTCAGTATGTAGAATCTTAAGTGTTGTTCTAGTATTGTAAATACACATTATTTATCATAAAAATGTAATTAACATTGAATAAGATTAAATTTAGATAATAAATCACATGATAAAGTCAAACTAAAATACTTTGACGATCGGATACGTGTAAGCTATTTAAATAAAGACTGATAATTTTATTATGATGATTGAAAACATGTGGAAAGAAATACTTATTATTCAGATTATTCACGAAATGTGAATAATCTATGAAACTTTATTTTTTGTTGTCGATATCAGAACCTTTGTCGCTACTTACATCCTCGACATGTTCATCATCAATGAAACTGTCAAACTCCTCAGTAGCTTCATCGCCTGAAACTTCATCATCAATAGAGTCTTCCAAATTAATTTGATCACCAGTTTCATCATTCATGTTAACTTCATAATCAATAGAATCTGCCAAATTAATTTGATCACCAGTTTCATCATTAATGTTTTCCTCAATGTCTTGGAAATTGTCTGTTGCCTCATCGTCAATTAAATTCACAAAACCTTGTGTCAAATTTATGCCTTCATCATCTTCATCATCAGTTGGTTCATCAATAAGACGGCAAGTTAATTTTTTTGAAGAGCAAGTTGACTTTGGGCTCTTTGAACGCTTAAAACGAATTGGCATGTCATCTTCAGAATCCTAATTTATATTATTGATCAAAAACATAAATGAGTTAGTAATAAGTAAATATATATTAACGATTTGTTATGTGGATTAGGAAAGTGAAAAATAAATATAATTGATTTGGTTTGCTTATACCAAAGTTTCCTTATTTTTTTGTTTGCTCCTGACATTCCTTGTTATTTGATAACAAATACTCATTCTCATCATCAGAAGAAAGAATGTTAATAACACTGCTCTTCATTTTACCATAGTCTTTGGTTTGTCTTGCACGTTTTTTGGTTATTTGAAATTCCTGCATGTTATTTAAATCAGTTAGAAGAAATAACATATCTCATAAAAGTAGTATAATATGTGACACATACCAAATCATCATCAGACACAATAATGACATTGTGATTAGTGTTTCTGCTTTGTGGTTGTTCTGGACGTTCTTCAACCTTCAAAACCTAATAACGCAGAAAATGCTTGTAATACATCATGTAACCAATTGAGTATTAGGAAATAATAAAAAAAAAAAAAAAAAAAAAAAAAAAAAAAAAAAGGTATACATAAACAAAGCATTTTGACCTTAGGTGATTTAGGATGATCCATTGGTATTGTTAAATGGCTTTGTGAAATTGATGAAATGTTGACGGTATTTATAGAGACCATTATTAATCTATTTTAGGATATGATAGCATATTTAAAATATTTAAAAAGTGGATTAGCACATATCATTCAAAAATTGAATGTTTGTTATTTTTATTTTAGTAGTAGATTATATAAATATTAAGATAAAAATCGTTTTTTAAAAAGATATGATTCGTAATATAAAATAATTGTAGTATAATTTTAAAATTTTATACATATTCGCAAAAAAAAATATATATATATATAGATTATAAATAAAGAAAGTATACATGTTCGATTTATTTTTTAAATAACTTGCAAAAATAAGTTTTTGAAATTGATTATCATGTTGATGATATCATAAATAATCTATAGTTATATATTTTAAGGTATAATATGATATTTAAGACATTTAATAACTTGATTGGAACATACAGTTAAAATGTTGATTGTTTGTTATACTTATTTTAAGTTGTGTAATTTAAGTTAATAATTATTTCCAAAATAGGCAGAGAACGATATTAACACATTAGATGAACACATCAACATTTTGTGAAATGCAAAGATTTTAAATTGGACATATGATAACAATTGGCCTTCAATTGATCATATTGCAATTAATCAAGTAACAAAACATCCCTTTATAATATGATAATGATAATCATGGCTTGGTAAAATGGCAAAAGCCAAATTATTAATGAGAAATACAAAATCAGCACACATGTACTAAAATTATTATTCGTCGTCACTAACGTTGTGATCAACCATAGTGTTATCCGTTATCCTGCATCCTGCAGCACGTAGTCGTTTGATAACTTCATCAGCATGTTTGACTCTATTCATCATGCTTTTCCAATCGGCATCACCAACATGCTTCTTCTTAATCTTATGCCAAATACCATTGTAGCACACATACCTGTCTGTTAAAGTTATGAGTAAACAAAATTTACATTGTAACATGAATGATGTAACAAAATAATATATGATAATTTTGTCTTATATATCATTTACATATAAAATACCTTCAGAATTGTGTCCAGTTTCCACATTCTTATTGTTCTTGTCGTTACCATGGTCTTGATTCTGTGTAGCAATTTCTTTTGGTGGATCTTGAAAGCGAAAATTTCCCAAATTGTTCGTGTTAGTTTCCGAGTTCAAAGAAGTTGAAGAGTGAGTTTTCAAAATCTTTCTTGGAGGAGAAGACATTTTTGAAAAAAAGAAGTTCTTACTTTTTATTTGTTTTGATGTGTGTTTAATGATATATATAATGGGGTGATCAACTCTATTTTAGGAGTTGATATGGGTTATAATTTAAATTGATATCACTATCAATAAAGATATGATTTTTTAAAATTTAAAAACATGTTATGTTTGTTATCTTGTTAAAAATGGTTTGATATGAGAAGATTGATGAATAAAAGTTGGAACTAATACATGTTGAATGAAACATATAATTATCATGTTAGTGTTTGTTAAGTGTGATTGTCGTATTCATTTCAAAAAAACTTAACATAACATACTTTGTTAAGTGTATTCAAATTGAGTCAGTTTGTAAGATCTAAAAAAATTATATATTATGATAGAACCTTCAGAATTTGGTTGCTATTTGAATGATTGGTTGTGAAAAATTGCAGTGGATTTAATAATGAGATACTTATTTCATAGTATTAACAAAATGGTAATACAATGTGACCATGTAATAATAAAAAATAAAAAATAAAAATTCATGTAGTATACCAATAAGACATAACACATAGGATTATTATCAACTTCAAATTTTATTAAACATTATCATGAAACTGCAATGTTTGTGATACAATCACAAAACAAAACAAAGTGACTGAGAATCAAAGAAAACAGAACAAAAAAGTGAAACAGTAGTCCTTAAAGAAGCATAAACTAAAGGAAATAACACAAAATCAATAGATCACACATATGTTGATATGTTTATTAGAATGATCATCAGTCATCCTTGTCATTGAGGACTTCCACATAATCGTCATTCTTCAATTTCTTGCCACCTTTATCTTCCTGCATCCCAGGATCCAACTCGATTGCATCACGCTTTGATTTTCCAGAACCGCTACCTGAACCACCATCCTTATGAACTACCTTTGTAAATTCTGGAGTGGCCTCAATGTTGAAAGGAATGTTCTCAATATCATTGAACTTGGATGTGGCTACAGCAGGGGTGACTGGTGTCTGAATTTCTCCTTCATTACCCTGTGTTAGAACAATGTCAGATTCAGTTATACATAATTAAGGTTTAAAATACGACCAAAATATATTATATAGTAATGGTATTTAAAAAGAACCTCATCGATGAATCCATGCTTGAAGATCTTGATCATATTCTCGTCATCTGAGATCATCTTCACTTGGTAAACATGGTTGTTGTTGTTTATATTATACGATGAGTATAAAAAGCGAAACAACAGTTTTTTCCCAACAATGGGAACTAATTCATCAGGAAACACGTCATCAGCGTGATCTCCATACTTCTCCTTCAGCTTAGAACATGGGATATCAACCAATTTGGTGATAATATCTTCGTAAAGTAAAAAAGATGCTAAGCCAATGTCATCAATGACACGTACAATTACTTTGTACCTAAATATCAACATAGAATTATAATACCTTAAGTAGGTAATTGAAATAGTAAGATGTATGTGTAATCGAGTAATTCAGTCAAATATAAATAAAAAAGTTACCTTGGACGAACATTTGTAATTTCTTTGTGCTGTTTGCAGAACCACACCTTAGTTTTGGATTTCCTTTTTGATAATGATGATTCACCATCTTCATCTTGCTCTTTCGCAACACAGCCACATTTTTTACAGGCAAGATATCACCATCCATGTTCTCGATGTACTTTGTGCATCTTTGCGTACACAATGCATTCAAATTGCTGTATAATAACTTGTTTAAATAAGTAAAAGAATATTTGGCAATCATAATAAAGTAGTATGATAATGATAAAAATATAACTCACATATTCAGATTCACGAATAAAGCCAACCATTTTCCTTACAGCATTTTGGAAAAACTCATCAGCGCTAATTTCCTTTTTGGTCGGCGAAAAAATATTCAATGTAATATTTTTCTCGACATATCCATCCATCTCTTGGTACCTATACAACAGAGTATATTAATACATGAGTAACGCTTATGAAAGGTAGTGAATCGAATGTATATTATACAACGCAAGTTCAAAAAAACAATACATAAGGTGATAGTATTATGTGACTATTACTTTAGAAAGTTAAGTACTTACATCTTTCTGAAAGTATTAATCTCAGGAATGTTATCATTTAAATAAAGCTTCGTTGCAAATGCCGCGTTGCTAACAGAAGGCTTACCTGCAGTAGTTTAATAGCACCATTATTGAATTAAAATAAAGACAGCTAAAATAAAATCAAACAGAATTTATATATAAGATGGTACCATTAAAGTACTTCACTTTTCCAATCTGAAGAATCATAACAACATTTTTCATTGAATTCAATTGCTGGGCCAAAGTGTTGAATCGATCAACCCAACCATCAAAGAAACAGCAATCCAGTGTTATCCCACTGTATTTTTTTTTATCAGGTTAAGTAAGTATAAGTTGATAAATAAATATAAATATAAATGAAAAGTAAATTTGCTTACTCAACATCTTCCAAAGTGACTACCCTTCTTAATTTTTGACGACCATAACCTTCATAGGGGATTGGTTCAGATATAGATATTATGGTCCCAATCACATCTGCAAGTTAATATTTATATGTATGTCAAAAGGGAAAAAAATGAAGGTAAACATATGACTATATAGAATGATTGAAAAAAACAGTTATAACAAAAGTATAAAGACATACAAATAGAATCGCATCTGCAAGTTAATATATATATGTATGTAAAAAAGACAAAAAATGAAGGTAAATATATGACAATGTAAACTGATGGAAAAAACAGTTATAACGAAAGTATAAAAACATATAAATAGAAATATGACAAGCTTTGAAATAAATAAGTATTACCAACAATATCAGTCTCACTGAAATGTCTTCTTGTAAAGTTCTGAAAGGGTTCAAATCTAAAACCACGTGTATTATGGTCAAAGGGTGCCACTCTTGTCACGGAGGTATTCTTATAGAATCCTATTTTGTAACGGTGACTGAGCAGAGGAAACTTTCCTCCGTTTTCACCCACACCAAAGCTTCCAACTTTGTAGCAAGACCCTTCATCCAAAATAGCTTCAAACTTGTTCATATCTGCTTTCTTAATAGAAGCCTGAATACGGTTACCCTGAAATACGACTAAAATTAGATGTTTAACAGACAGGTTAAATTTTAATAAAGAGGGTATGCTAATAACCTGTTCATCTTGGAATAATACTTCTAAACTCCAAATTTCATTCGGCCTACTGAAAGGATGAGACTTCCATACACGTACTACCCTCACCAAAATTTTAGCATCATCTAGCATAGGGTCAATGTCACTCAAAGCAGTGATAGCTTGATCAGCCATTTTTGCCTACAGATGATAAAATATTAATAAAGGTTTGGAATTCAAAATCATATAATCAGTATTGATAAGAAAAATAAGAAATAAAGGAATGCATCTGAATTACCTCTACTTTTATTGTTTAAGAAGAAATGAGAAGAGATGAATGAGAATTTGATTAGGGTACAACCGAATATATAATGGTATGAATTAAGTTAAATGCAGAACATATCTGCATTGCAGTAAGGAAAGTATTCAAAATTTAAAATTTTGGGCAAAAAACCAGGATGTTAGTTAATATAATACATTTTATTTTATTGACATTTAAAAGGTTTAAATGATATGATAATGTTTGTTAACATTTCCTCAATTATGAATTGAATTTTCAAACTTTCCTAAAAAACTGTAAAGAATATTAAATGTCTTGTTTAATTTTTTTTTTTTTTTTTTTTTTTTTTTTTTGAAATAACATCAATTATAACCATAAAATGTTATGAAAACAAAGATCAATAAGAATTTCAAATAAACAGGAAAAATAAAATTAACATAAGTGTATGTTGGACAAATAAAGATCTAATAACAAAAATATTAAAATGACTGTGAATGAAATAAATATCATTTTTAGATGCAACTAAAAATGCAGACTGAATAATAATCCAAGAACAAATAATATTGTTTTAAGAACAACTTAACCTAAATACAAACATGTATAGAGTCGGAAATTAGTGATAACTGATTGACATTAAAGACAAATAAAGATCTAATAACATGAATACTAAAATAACTGTGAAGGAAATAAAGATCAAATAAAGATTAAACTAAAAATGATGACTGAATAATAATCCGATAACAAATAAGATTGTTTTTAGAACAACTTATCCTAAATACAAACATGTATAGAGTCGGAAATTAGTGATGACTGACTGACATTAAGGTTTAAAAATATAAAGAACTGGAAAATTACAAATAACATGAAGGATTAAATCCATTTTATGAATACGTGAGCAACTCTGTAAATCTAAGTGGTTCATAAAAACCTTCTTTCACAAATTTACTAATCAAAGTTTCGTTGAGGTATTTTATCAAACATATTATGTGCATATAAAGAATTATATAGTTAATCCAATAATCAATCACGCCATATAAATATCATAGCTGAGAAAGTAAAAAAAGATGATACCTTGTATAGAATACTTGAAGAATCAACACATCAATACCTAAAGCATATAATTAACTGATTAATCAATCGCAAAACAAAAAATCGAAATAGAACATGCGTGACAATAAAATCAAGGATAAAATCCATTGTATGAATACTTGAATTAAATCGTTTGACATAACAATCTAAAACTTTAAAATCCATGGATGTGAATCGAGTTAAACCATAACCGGTTATAAACCGATTGATTGATGCCAGGATATCAAATAGAACGATGCAGAAAGATATGGAAATTGATAAATATTGAAGATCCATGGATCTAATTTAATCGGTGAATGTTTGTGTGAGAGAGTTTGAGAGGATGTAATTGTGTGTGTGTGTTTTTTTTTGGAGATGAAAATGACTGAATGTGTTGTTTCTCAAGAGTTCCGCCCAAAACATGCTTGGCAAGATCGACGGCTGTGGATTTTTGGCTATTTTACACGTGTCATTTGATTAGAATTTTTGAGGGAGATTTTGTAGGACAACACTCCTTTATATAGGAGGGAGATATATACATTTAACAAAATAATTTTAAGACACACCTCAAAACTATGTAACAAGTTATGAAAACTATCCTAACATTTTACCTTTTACAATTCTTTTTATACATCAAATTTTATTTATCAAATATCTAATAAATATTTAGTAGTTTTCTTATGAAAAATATATCATGAAAAGGTCTTCAAATTTCGCATAAAATAAGTCAAATATTGCAATGTTTTTATTACTTACGTACAAGTTTATAAAAAACAATGATTAAAATTTTATAATCAATATCTTAATTTTCTGGTAATCCATCAATTAGCAATTTTGATATGCCAATAAAAAGGCATTTATTTCGAATAGAATGAACCAAATATTGCAAACTATATAGACATATGTAATATTTTTAGTGCAAAGAAAGTAAAGTAATTAAACGATTTTGAGTCATTAAACAATAAACCGCCGCAAGGCCACGGGCATTTTATTTCTCGTTATTCACAAATGGTACAATTTGTTGGATTTAGTAAATGTTTGATGCCTTAATTTGATAATTGGATATTTGTTGTTTGATACTTTGATACACTTTCCATTCCCCGAGTATCCAACTCGAGAGTTCTAAGCACTATGTCAACAAGCTCCCTTCAGGCGGAGAAAACCGTATAACGTCGCTTATCACAATTTCCGACACTAAGCTAAATGTCGAGTACTAATCTTGCTAGTACCAATGTCACTCACGATCCACATGATCCTTACTAATCACACGATCCACACACTCTACTTTAGATCCACTTGATCTAGACACTCTGTACACAATCAACACTAGATCCACACGATCTCTACACAATCACAATGATCCACACAAGATAACTAAACAACACAATGACAACTTGATGTATGACAAGATACAACAAGTAAACTACAAGTAATGCAAGTGCACTACACAATGACTCTAACACCTTGTATCTTCTTAATACTTTGTGTTCTTCTCTTGGACTAATAGAGGAATGAAGGAACAAAAGAAAACTATCTAAATGATCAAGGAAATGTAAGTGTGAATAGGGATTAAACTCAGAAAGTTTTGTGTGAAAAAGGATGCCCAAAAACTGTGAAGTGGACAGGTATTTATAGGCAAATAAAATTTGTCCGTTACAGGGGGACGGCACCACTAAATACCCGACGGTACCACTAAATTCTCCGTCTCCATTTTTTCTAGAAATGCTAACCAAGTGACACACTGGGGCCATGGGTCATGAAAGAGGTTGGCCCCTATCCTCCTTAACTATGTATGGCCAATGAACTCCTCGCTTTAGTCCGTTCGTTTTTTTCCTTCTTTGGGCTCGGGTCGATAGTCTCTGTGGTAGTAATGTCTCGGAGCCCGGCTACCGACCCGAGGCCAGACAAAAATGCTCCTGTTTTTGTTTTTAGCGGTGAAAGTTTATTTGGAGAAGTTAGGAGCTGATTTTGGGAGAAATAGCTGTTATAAATTTTAAACTTATTTTTCCAATTAAAATATTTCTTTATAATTCAAAAATAATTTCTAAAGTATATTTTTGAAAAAATGTTTTGTCACATTAAAAATGTGAAGTTTAAAACCCACATTCACTTCTTTGATCATTTGTCAAGTTGTAAATTTGTTTGTTCTTACCTAGAGTGATTTACGCAGAAACGGGATATTTCGACTACAAACTTGTTTACGTTAATTTTGACGTAAAGAGTTTTTACATTTCGTTATCATCAAAATGTAAGGATATCGAAAGATAGAAATAACGTTTTTAGATATTATTTGTATCAACAATCTCCCCCTTTTTGATGATGACAAAACATAAACTCATTTTAAATGAAAGATTAATTTTAGCAAGTTTTTAGTATGAGTTTATATCCCATTTCTCCCCTTTTTTGTCGAAGCAAAAAGATCGCAAGGGCTCCCCCTTGATGTATACTCCCCCTCGTTTGGAGGACACCAAGGAATCGAGCAATGGTACTTGCTATAAAACAAGGTTAGATGACAAATATAAAATATCTAACATGTAGCAACCAAGACAAATATCCAACCATAAAATAAAAGGGCTAAGTAGCTAAGACATGATAATATAAGCCAACCATAAAATAAGCCCATGCATTCATATAGGATCACACATAAGGTGTGAGTACAACATAAAGACAAGAACATAAAAACTACATGAAGCACAAATTTATCTTTAGTGACTTGAGAGGCCCTAAGATTTGCTTCTAGTCCAAAAGGGATTCCTAATCATTTATTCTTGAAAACTAAACATCAATATGTTTAGTTGAATGGGCTATTGGTTGGTGGAGATGGTGACATGATTGGAGGTTGTGTAGGTGTTAAGAGATGTTCAACAAGAGAACATGAAGTGAAGTTCATCTCTCAAAGAGAAGATGAGGTTGCAGTTATGAAGACAACATAGGCAATTTGCACTATGTATATCAACCGGGTGAAGTTGAATAGGTTGGCCCATGATTGGAGATGGAGGTGGTGGTGAGTATGGTGATGATGGAGTTGGCATAGCATAATCCAAAGGAGTAATAGGTGATAGGGTGAATGACATATCCATAGAGGATAGACGAGTGCCAAAGGATAAGGAGGAAGATGAGGTAGTTCCATTGGAAGAAGTCTTTGATGGAGCATTTGGTGGTGTGGGAGAGCAAGGAGTGCTTTGGGAAGGTGGTGTGCTAACTTGCTCATCATCATTTTCATTGGTTAAATCAATGAACATGGCGGCTTGTGGTTGTGGTGGTTTAAATGTTGGTCTAACGGTGATCCTAGGTTTCTTGGAGATGTGAGTTGGTGAAGCTTGAGTGGAAGAAATGGTGAATGTGTAAGGGAAGGTTGAAGATGAGATACAAGAGATGCTTGCAATGGTGAGACTTTAAATATGCAAGAGTTGTGGGATTTGAATTAAAGTTGGTGGAAGTGTCATATGGTGTAGTGAGGGAATCTTAGGGTGCATGAGAGTTTGCAAAATATTGCAGGTTTAAGGTTAGGGATGCAGGGATCTAGAGGAAACAGTGAAAATTCGTCAAACAAGGGCACGGTACCACTAAATACCACACGGTGCCGTTAAATTTAATGGTACCGTGACCTATTTAATGGTACTGTGACCTGGGAGTCACGAATTTTCCTATGATGTCTAGTTCTGGGCAGCTAAAAGGAGTTTTCTAGGGGGACTATTTGCAGGAAATGTTAGTGCCTCAACCCACTAAAGATTAATTTGCCAAATATATCCCATGTTTAGCTACTTCTAGCAATTAAAGATTATCATGCAAATATCTAAAATAAGCTATAAGCATGCAACCAAAAGGACAAAATAAGCTATCATCCAAGAAACACATAATATAAAATCATGCAAGGTGATAGAGAAATAGTCAAGCATGCAAGATAGTCAAAGGAGAATAAGAGTTAGATAAGATATCCATAGTTAAATCCTAATATGAGTTAGAATCACTAATCCCTCCCTAACTACTCATGACGTGGCTTCTTAAGAATGATTTGAACTTGCTCCCGTTTCATCACACTCTCGACTTGAGCTTGCACCTCTTCCTCATGATTCGGATCATCAAAGGGTGCATAATTGGTGGAAGATTCGGAAATGAGGATGGATGAGATATACGACTCATTAAGGGGGTTTATGACGGGGTTGAAGAGTGAGTATTGAGAACCACGAAGGTATGGATGTAAGTTCATGAAGTGGTGATAAAGGCGAGTCAGGAACACCCCATAGGGTATCAATTTATTTTTGTTACCCTTGAGTTGTACAATTCGCTTAGCGAAGAAGTAGGCAAGATTGTACGGTTGTTGAGTATGAAGACAGTAAGTCATATGAGCACAACACGCCAGAAGTTGCTCACGATTTCCTTTTAGACTGAGAATGTTTTCTCATAGGATAACTGCCCAAGAGATCAGTTCATAACGAACCTCTTCCAAACAAATTTTCGTTGGATCTGGGTAAGGAAAGTACTTATGAGTATGGATGAGTTTGGTAAGTTCAGTTGGAGAGGGTATGTAGGAACAATACGGACTATTCTCTTCTCAATAGTTGAAAAGAGACTCAAGACACCAATCTTCTGTATAGGCACATTGCCCATGATTGGGAATTTGAAGAATTTGAGCAAATTGCTCAAGAGTTAAGACAAACTTGAAGTTTCAGATCCAAAACCAAAGTGACAAAGATTGATCCTCGTTACGTACGAGTTCAATTTGTCAGAATAATTCTAACACAAAACGAGGACAAATGTGCTCATTGATGTGAAGCAAGCAATCGAATCCTATAGCACGAAATATGGTGTTGATATCCCTATGAAAAATTAAAGAGGGGTCAACAATTCGACCTTCATGAAAACGACGAGTTTCAAGGTTAACATAGGCACGAATGTGACTTCCGGGTGTGGTTGGTTCACGAGAAATATCTGGAGTGTAGGAGTCGGTTAGAAGATGATCAAAATCATACTCGTGAGACATTTAGTTACCTATGAAAAATTTATTAAAAATTAATATTGAGAATAATTATTTTAAAGATATGTGCCTAGTGTGTGTCTATATGCAAACAATGTAGAGGTGCGATAATTTCGACTCCAAAGTAAACATAATGAGATTACCCAAACGCTCCTAACTTTACTTTTGCTCAAACGAATATGTCAAAAAATACATATAAATTATGTGATTCGATCAATATACGTGAGATCATGTATGCATGGGAAAATGTTTTTAGTTTGCATCAACAGTGCACGAAAAATGTTTCATGATCCTAGTTTCGTGAAAATTTTCGAAAGTAGTGAAATTGGGGTGTTTGGCGACTTTCAATGTTTTGGCGACAAGAGTTAAAAATCTTGAGTGTTAATGACTCCTAATCCAATTTCAAGTATCCTAAACATGATTCCTCTTAAAAATATTTATTCTAATTCGAATTATAGAAGCAAAATTCGGACCAAAACGTATGATATAGGTGGGTTTATGCAAATCCTATGTTGAGGAAATCATGATGGTTATACATTGTCTAATCCTAGTCCTAATTGCATAAAAACTTAATTAAAACTGAAAAGCCCCAATTCGAATTTGTGTGTATGAACAAACCCTAGACTCAAAATTAAAGAAAATTAGAGTTAAATGACTTACAATTGATGTTGTGAAAGTAGTAGTGGTTGATAATCTTGAAAATTGATGCATCGAATTTGATTTTGAAAGAGTGTAATTGAATTTGGGTTGTGAGGTTTGGTTTTGACAGAAATGGCAGGAGTTTAGAAAGTTTGAAAGTGAATAGTGAGTGAAGGAGAACTGAAATACGGGCTGATCAGATCCACGGTACCATGGTACCCCTAAATTTAGTGGTGCCGTGGCCACTTTAATGGTGCCGTGGCCTATTGGGACGAAATGTTGTCCTGTTTTGATTTTTGACGAGTAAATCTCGCTGATTTAGTGAGACTTTATGACACGAGGAGAGAATTTATACCTCATAAATTCTCTTTACGAGATGAACGAGATTAGACAAGAATAGATGACTTTAATATTTCCAAGCAAATATGTATGTAGTCATTAGAGGGATGCGAGTGATGACTTTAATATTTCCAATGAAATATTTAGATAGTCATAAGACAAGATTTACGGGATGTGTTCCATCGTTCCTAGAACTAGACGTAGATAGTTGAAGGATTCTCGTTTGAGAGATTTGGTTAAGATGTCGACGATATTGTCTTGAGAGGGAACTTTCTCAATAGAAATGTTTCCTTTTTGGACGTTATCGCGAAGGAAATGGTGACGAATTTTGATGTGTTTAGTACGAGAGTGTTGAACGGGGTTTTTGCTCAAGTCAATAGCACCTTTGTTGTCACACATAATCGGGATGTCGTCGAGATGAATGTCAGTAGTCAATTAGAGCTTGTTTCATCCATAGTGCTTGTTGACATGCCTTTTCGGCGCTTACGTATTCGGCTTCGGTCGTGGAGATAGCAAGAGCCATTTGTTTCTTGGAGAACCAAGAAGTTAGACAACAACCCATGAAGGTACAAACGCCACTCGTACTCTTTCGATCCACATAATCTCCCGCATGATCAGAGTCGGCATAGACAATAGTTTCTACACCGGTCCTCCTGTGATAATACAATCCCAAGTGTATAGTGCCTTTAATGTATCGGAAGATACGCTTAACCACTTCAAGATGAGAGGTTTTGGGATCCTCTTGGAAGCGAGCACAAAGGCAGACACTAAACATGATATCGGGCCTACTTGCCGTTAGGTATAATAAACTACCTATCATACCCCTATACTTAGTGCTATCCACAGACTCACCTTCTTCATCTTTCGTGAGTTTCATTTCCGTGGACATGGGAGTTTTCATGGGCTTAGACTCTTCTAAACTAAATTTCTTAAGCATCTCTTTAATATACTTAAATTGATTAAAGAAGATGCCATCTTACATTTGTTTTATTTGTAGACCAAGGAAGAAATTTAATTCGCCCATCATACTCATCTCAAACTTTTCACACATGATCTTTGAAAAATCATCGCACAGTTCTGGACAAGTTGAGTCGAATATAATGTCGTCGACATATATTTGAACAATGATGAGATGTGAATTTCGTTTCTTCGTGAAAAGTGTGTTATCAACCATTCCCATGGTATATTCATGTTTAAGCAAGAATGCCTTTAGTCTATCATACCAAGCTTTGGAAGCTTGTTTGAGACCATAGAGTGCTTTCTTGAGTTTATAAACATAATTCGGTTTTTCGAAATCAACGAATCCCGGAGGTTGTGGAAAGTATACCTCCTCGTTGATATACCCATTTACGGATGCACTTTTCACGTCCATTATATTAATGCTCACTAAGTTAGATCCTAAGTAATCTTGTCACACCCCGTCAAAGGCGGAAACACGGGATGTAACTGAGAAAGGCACATTGCATAACATCATAGATTCATACCTTACAATTATTTCAGTAATAGTTTACAAAACATTCTTCGACCAAATTTAAAAGAGAAGCATGTCTCATTTGAAATCTTGACATCTTGACAAACATAGTAATAGGTATCAAATAGTCTGGCTCCGATAAATGTGCCTTCAAATACTTTAGAAATGATCCACTTGAAAATGGTACTAGAAAACATCAACATAATGTTGGTGAGCTCGTAGGTTTAGATGTTAAACCACGAAGCTGTGAATAATAGCATAGGACAATAGTGAGCAAGATATAAAAATATGAGCACATAGTAAAGGTCACAATCTATCACAGACCGCAAAACACGCATATTTGATCCACACATAGTCTAGGTGCCACTTCCCAAATCCATATTGGGTGCCATTTCCAAAATGATATACTGGGTGCCATTTCCCAAAATGATATACTGGGCGCCATTTCTCAAAATTATACCCACAATGCATCGCAAAACAGTTGAGCACGTTCAAGCTAAGTCACACAATCTGAATTCACACAGTAAGGCACATATTGAAATCAAAACACACATATTGTCCAAAAACCACGAAAACAGTAAATCACAGCATAGAAACATTTGTAAAGCATTTAGTACCATTTCCACCCCAAAGTAAAACACGTTAAAAATGGAGCTACGAGAACTCACCTTAGCAAAAGCAAATTCCGATTGATAACTTGGCAAACGGTAAGTTAAGCCCGCTAACTCTATTCGCGACCTAAATAATATATATGTCTTAGGTTCGAAAATAAGGCCATGCACACAAGTTCATACTTTACTTTATCACTTGTACATGTTGTTGTAATACTTGTCATCAAAATATAGTTGCGTCAATTTGATCATTTATTTAGAAATTACCACTTTAGAAAACGTAACTTGTAAATCTTGCGACCGAATTTTAGTCGTCATGTTAATGGCTATTTCAAAAGTCTCTAACGCGCCTAATAAGTATATATATTGTTCTACCATTTCCGTTTACGTCATTTTAGCCAAAATGTACTCCAAAGGTCCAAAATCCAACTCAAAAATTCTTTTGGGTAAAAGGGTTTAAACCCTGGTAAATATATTACGCCAAAAACAATGAAGTACAATTGACATGGGTGAATCCCATGCCCTCAGCCCGTTACATAGGCACTTATATGAATAAACATAACAGTCCCACAGGACACTAACCAATAACCACTATATAAGAGTGACACACCACTCTTATAACTAAAAATGAACAAAAACTACAACGACTATAAGAATACAAATTTAAAAACTCGTTAAACCACATGATTCTTCAAGCGTCGTCCTAGATGTCCATAACTTACAACGATGCAGCCTTATCCATGGTAGTACACGAAAAGCACCAATCCACATCAAAAAACTACAACGAACTCCCAATAGGGTATTGATCCCTAACTTACCAAACAAATCTTAATCCATAGCAACTGTTATTATTTGTTCTCAAAACAATAATAACCTAAATGGGAGTGAAATATGAGCTAGATGGATCAAGAAAAATAATAGGGTTGCAAACCCTAACTTACAGAAATAACCTCCATTATTGCCGTCCAAGATGGAGCAAACATGAAGGACCAGCAGGTGTATAAACACCTTGACTTCCAGCAAACATCCTCAAAACCTGCTACTCGATGATAAACAGGTTACACCAACGGCAACCATCAGCAATAGAGGTCCATGTAGCAGGTCTAGGATTTAGCAGAAACAATAATAGGGTGTAAACAACGCTCATCATCCATTCGTAAACCAGAACCAGGTCTGATGTAACAATCAGAGGCAAAACGTGGTAAAACCCTAACTTCCAATGAGAAAAGATCCATGTCTGCTACTACTAAAACCATGTATGAAGAACACCAGCAGTAGGGTAATAGCAATCATGAAACATCCAATAGGGTTATAATTTAAAACCCTAACTTGTGCGTGAACATCCAAGATCAATTAAAGAAAACGATAATAAGGTTTTTAAAAAACCTTAACTTCCAAGATCATCGAATACCAGATCAATATATATGAACAATAATAAAGCCATCACCAGATCTGATAAAGCATTCAATAATAACCAATAAGTTGGGGTTTTTGAACGAGAACCCAAACAAAACTCGACTTACATCTCTCGCAAATCCCACGAACAGTAAACAGACATCAGGCGTGAACATCAAAACCCTAATAGGGTTAACTTGCAGAAAGAATGTATCAAATCCAAAAGATTCGATAAAACCAAATAAGTGCAGCAAAACCCATCAGTAACCTCAAGTCTTGCATGGGAAACATATGACACCACGTGAATAAGAGCATGCAAGAATTAATAACCACCGACCCACTAAGATGAATGAACCAATAGTAAGCGGAAGGTAGTTAATGAGGAATCACAACAATCGCAAAACAAAAAAACGAATCAAAGAATACCGACCCACGATCGAATAGAACCAGTAATAAGCAGCCGACCCATGTGATGGGGATTAGATTATTAAAGATTTAAGAATCGTAGGCATGAGTTTATGAAAAAAAGGGATTCGTTTTTTTTTTTTTTTTTCGCTTTTTCGCCATGGAGAGAACTTTTTAGGGATTTTCTTGGTATTAGGCCGTCAACGTATATTAGGCCGTCAACGTATATGTTGACGTAAACCTTCTTTTGGCCATAACTTTTGCGTTGTAGCTTCGTTTCTTAAGTTTGACCTATCCCCGCGAAGGTATTTAAGTATACTCTAGGCTTTTCAAGGTCTCGGCTAGTCTAGATACCATTTATCATCAGTTTTTGTTGGGAATTAAATGTTCTGAAGATTAGTATTGGGAATTACATATTCACAAGATCAGTTCTGCTCAAAGAAATACACTAAGTATCATTTTGATGCTAGTGTAAACCATTCTACTGCTAGTGTTAGAGATTCTGGTGCCGCAAGAATTCTACTGCTAGAGCATTAAGATTCTACTGCTGAAGAGATAACTGTACACGTATTCTACTGCTAATCAGATATATATACAAAGACATTTGTGTATAAAAGTCAAAGATATACGGTAGATAATATCTCTTATCATGTGCTCAGTCAACAAGTTGTAAACACAGATACATGTTGTATCTTAATGACTGACACACTCAAGCATGTGTTCGATTAGACTTGACAATATTGTAAAGATCTCTCTTGGACTATAAATGAGAGATCTTAGGCTAGATATTGTGTGACTTAGATTTGTGAAAATAATAGAACTTGAATATCTGTTAAGAGAAAAGAACAAACACAACAATATCACAAGTCATAGAAATTAAGATTCAAGGTTTTGTAACCCTAGTGATAGTGAAGATCACTCGTATTATTTTGAATAATATTGAATCGTTTGGTGATAAACTTTCTGTGCTCATTGTTCAATAACAAACATAACTGTTCCATTTCCATAACCAAAATAAACCTTTTAAGTGTGATTAAGTAGATTCCGCATACTTAATCATATTAACTCAAGATATCATATACACACGTTATAAAAGGTCTAACACCCTTCAAGTGTATCGAATCCTCTCAAATGGTATCAAAGCAAGGCTGATATCTTTGATTTAGAAGAAGAAGAAGAAATGGAGGTGGAGAATACTCAGGCTACGAATATTGCTGCAAAGTTGCCCATGATCAAACTAAATGAGTTTGAGTTGTAGAGGTTAAGGATTGAGCAATACTTTATGGTTCAAGATTATGCTCTTTGGGATATTATTCTGTATGGTGATTCTTTTTCACTAGGTTATTCAGATGTCATTCTTGAAGGCAAAACAATTCGGAAAAGAAATACTGGACCAACTTCCAATGAAGAAAGGATACAGAAGAGGAATGATCAAAAAGCAATGAATTTGTTGCTTATGACCATTCCAGGTGAACATATGCTATCTTTTAAAAAGTATCCTGATGCAAAAACTCTTTTTGAAGAGATTTATGCATGGTTTGGTGGTAATGAAACTACCAAGAAAACACAGAAGACATTTCTGAAACAACAATTTGAAAACTTCAGTTCAAATAGCAATGAATCTCTTGATAAGCTGTTCTCAAGATTGCACAAGCTTGTCAGTCAGTTAGCTGTGTTGGGTATTGAGATGGCCAAGGAAGATCTCAACATGAAGTTCTTAAGAAGCCTATCTGATGACTTCCATACTCATGTGGTTGTCTGGATGAATAAACCAGACATTGAAACCATGAAACTCAATGATTTGTACAACAATTTTAAAATTGTTGAACAAAGTCTAAAGAAGTCTGGAAATTATAGTACTAGTTCTGGGAATGTGGCACTCTTGTCATCTCCTAGTATTAGTAAGTCAGAAGAGGTAGATGAAGATGCAGGTATTTCTACTGCTAACTATGGTGGTCCTACTACTAGTTCACAAAAGAATGCTGCTGGACTAGGAGATCCATCATTCTATGTATTCATGTCTAGTCAAACTAGTGGTTCTCCTCTAACTCATGAAGACCTTGATCAGGTGGATGATGATGATTTAGAAGAGATGGATATCAAGTGGCAGGTTGCTTTACTTAGCATGAGGGCTAAGAAGTTCTGGCAGAGAACTGGTAAGCAGATTACCGTTAATGGTAATGAAACTGCTGGGTTTGATAAGAAGAAAGTAGAGTGTTTAAACTGTCACAGGTTAGGACACTTTGCTAGAGAATGTAGAAACCCAAGAAAGCAGGATAATAGGAACACATGGCATAAGCAAGAGAAGAAGAAGGAAGTCACAGTGGAAGAGCCAAGGGCTATGCTAGCCATTGATGGTGTTAGCTATGATTGGAGCTTCATGGCTGATGAGGAGGAAACACCAAAAGAGGCTACAATGGTGGTCACTGAGACTGCACTGATGGCATTTTCTGATTCAGATGTAAATTCTATAATCAACTGTACTGAATCATGCTCTGCTCTTAATGCTTATGAAAATCTTAAAAAGAAGTCTGATGATCAACTAGAAGAGTTATATAATGCATTAGCTAACTTAGCTAATCATAAAAAAGGTATAGCTGTTCTTGAAAAACAAATCTTGCATTTTCAAGGAAATGAATCTAGGTTTAGTGATGACATGGCTGCTCTAAAAAGGAACATAGAGTTCAAAGATGAGTGTATTACTGTTGATGACATCAAATAACGACATATTATTAGCATCATTATCCTGTTTATATTGCTCATTTTATACTATTATGTGTGAGATTTGGTACTTAATCATTTACTTTTGTAAATCTCAGTAATATCGGAAGCAATTGGAGAAAGTTATGGAAAAAGATGTGTTTTGGAGCAAAAACGAAGATATTGAAGAATGCCTACTGATCAGACACTCAATACGGCGTATCAACTCTAATTAGATACGCCGTATCCATATACTTAGAAGAGTTCAAGACCTTGCCTGACTTTGATGCATACGGCGTATCCATCTTTGGGAATACGCCGTATATGAAACTTGGTCGATTTGAAGAATACGGCGTATCGGATTCTATGAATACGCCGTATAGAAGCCCTAGATATTTGAAGACCAAGACGGGATTACATCGAATGCGGCGCATCCTATCCTTGAGATACGTCGTATATGAGCCTTAACCGATAAATCAAGTGAAGAATCGAAGCCAAATGAAGAAATAATGTTTACGTAACAACTTTAGAAGATGCTTCACTGTTTTGGTCATAAAATCTTCATCCGGACTCCGTTTTAGTTGATTCAAGCGGCCACGCGAAGAGAAAAAGAAAATCTATTTGATTCTGAAGGAGATGCGGCGCATAGGATTTCTAGATGCGCCGTATCGGGGTCGTAACAGCAGACTGCATATTTTTGGTAAACTTGGAGGCTACTCTTCCTTACCCCTATAAATACCACAGCCCTATGGATTATTTTATTATCACCAGAAGGACCATTATCAGTGGGGAACAGCCCCAAATCATCCCCAACACCTTCTCCATCCACCATTGAAGATCGACGAAGAACATCTCCATACTTATTTTTGTGTATCATTCGGTTAGCATAATAAATTTGTCTATGGATTTCTTATGTTTAATTTTTATGTATACTTTATCTTTTGCTGAGATTATGGGCTAACACCCTTAGGTGTTAGCCATGTTTATGAAGTTTTATTAGTTTTTATGATTTTGTCGATGTGTTTGCTTTGTTATTGGATTGGGTGCTTGTCGATAAAAACTCGTTTATTGCTTATAACTAGTAGAAGTCTATGTAACTAGGTTATGATCCTTATAACTTTAATTGATGTGACTTAACTACCTGTAATTGTGGTTGCTTAGGTTGAGTTATATGCGTGTTAACCCGAATCTCTATTAGGAATCATTGTTTGGCATAAACGGAACGTGTCTACAACCTAATAGGACTAGTAGCGTGTAATACCGAACTAGGTTAGATGGTTTAAAGCAATAAGTTAGTATTGATGCTAGACGAGTCACTATGATCATGTCCTCTTTCCCACCATGATGGTAGGTTATTTAATCGTGACAGGATTAATAATCGGATTGGCGACAAAACAATTGAATGAATTAAAACAAGTAGACATAAGCATGTATAACTATAAAATGGATTAGACGTGGCTAACCCGTTCTTCCTAACTATCTTCATCTATCTTTAATTTGCTTTTAATTAGTTTAATATTTATTTTCTCGTATTTAGTTTAATTAAACACACAAAATCGTGATAGCCTCTCAGGCTAAAACCCGAAAAATATTTACTTGCTTTCTAGGTTAGTTAGTTTAGTAATTAGAATACCTTTAGATCATCTTAGCTTCGCTCCTAGTGAACGACCCTTGCTTACCTAGAAACTATCTACATTGATCGGGTACACTGCTCGTGAGTGTTTAGAGTCTATAGGTTAGTTCGGCAATAAATAAATTTAAAACTTGGTTGATTTTTATAGACCTAAAAAAATACATCAAGTTTTTGACGCCGCTGCCGGAGAGTGATTGTTTTAATTTGATTTATTGGTATTTTAGTTTAGTTAGTTTTATTTGTTTATGTGTGTTTTGTTTCTGTGTTTCTGTCTCAGAAAGGCAATATGGCGGTATCCTTGTCTGTGGATGCGGCATATCTGTCTTATATCAATACGGCGTATACAGGTCAATTGTATACGGCGTATTGACGTTCTGTGACCATTTTTTTTTTTTTTTGTTTTTTTTTTTTTTTTTTTTTTTCGTTTTTTTTTTTTTTTTTATTTTCGTTTATTTAATTTTTATTTTTCGTTTTAGTTTTTATTGTTTTTGTTTCGGTTACTGCTGTTCTTGGTTGTTTATCTTTCAGGTAATAATGATGATGGATAATTCGGACATAACTATGGAAAAATATCTTAGGCTTAACAATGAAAGATCCTTGAGCAATAAAAAAGTTTACGATTGGGAAAGAGCAAGATATGGTGCACAAGTCAACAATGATAAAGAACCCACGATGGAAGAGTACTTATTATCAAAGCAGGAAGAGTCAGGGAAAGAAAGAAAGACATTGCCATTTAGACACACTTGGACTTTATCCAATGATGATGATGAAGAAGAATCATACGATTTTGGTGCAATTAGGTTTCCGGCAATAGTTATTGATGATGTTATTTCTCCGGAAGTTGCCCAAGATGAAGAAGAGTCACAAGTGTTTGATTTGAATGAAAATCCGGCAATTGTTTACAAAGAAGCTTATTCATCCGAAAGTGCTTATGTTGAAAATGAAGATGAATGTGGAACAATGGTGTATGGTGCTATTACTTGTGATTTTTCACCCGAGTTGGAAAATATATTCTCATCATATCAAAAACACCATGATGATATTCCATCGGATGAAGATAATGAGTATTCTAATATTGAAAGTTTTGATTGTATTGTGTACGATGCCATACCGCAATTGCCACAACAAAATGAAATATTCATGCGTGGAACAGATGAGCCAGATTATGACCCCACAAAGGATTTTGAAGAAATGTGGGATGACTTATTTGAGGCGGCTATTCGGGATAAAGATGAAATTGCAAGACCACTAGTTGAAGATGGAGACTCACAGGATGAATTGGAGTCACTTACAACAAAAAGTGGTACTAATTTATTTAATATTATTAATCCCGTTACTAATAATCTTGCTAGTTTTCCTAAACAGGTTGCAAAACGAAAGAATGATGAGGTGGAATTTACTACACCAACTAATGATGAATATAAAGCACCTGTTATCAACCCATTTTTGGTGGAGCTCGAGAAAGAATTCAAGGATGAGCTGATGGACACTACCATGATTAAAGAGGATGATTTCAATCCTATGAAGGATATAGAGGAACCCGAACTTTTACTTGCCAAAGACCCTTTCTCATCTTTTATGGAAGTCAAGGGATGCCTTACTACCAATAGAACAAACGAAGAAGAAGGGAGATTCATTGATCCTCAACATACTACTCTCTCACATGTAATGTTCATGTCATCCAATTTAACAACCAAACCGGGTAAGGTAATGAACGAAGTACACATATTGCCAAGGTATTATCTTTACATATTCTATCCATCTCTAGTAGCAAATTTACACTGTTATGGTGCTTATCGCTACTATCACCCACACTTGACCGCAAGTGGGGGGAAAAACACCCTATTGCCTAGTAAATAAGGGTGGAGTCAGGCTCGTGACTCTAACAAAAACAAGCGCTTCTTGGGAGGCAACCCATGCTTGTCTTTTATTTTGTTTTTAGTTTATTTTTATTTTCGTATTTCTGTCAGTTGGTCAATACGGCGCATGCACATTTAGTGGATGCGGCGTATTAGTTACAGGAAGTTGATGCGGCTTATCCAATATTCCATGGATACGGCGCATCGACACTCTGACCTGTAATTTTTTCGTATTTTTATTTTCCTAACCAATGATTAACGAGATGCTCTCGAGATTCTTTTTCTGTGGTCTCTATATTTTTACAGGTCTGGACAATTGAAAGGTTGATGGACTCCCGCATTATATACGCTCGCACGTTTACATTGGAAGATCATACCGAGCAAATCTTAGGGGAGTTCTCCGTTCTAATTCTTTCTATCTCTTGTTTTTAATTTTAAATACAAACAACGAGGACGTTGTTTAACTTAAGTGGGGGGATGGAGAATTAGAACGTTACTTGTCCTAAATTTTCAAAGATATGCTTTAATCTATGCTTAATTATCAAAATTTAATTTTTTTTAGCATGTTTTTGTTTAATCTAAGTTGCATAGCTGCACACATTATTTTATTTTCAAAAATTGTGAACTTATCAAAATTCACAAATCTATGAGTGTGCCGGTGACTTGTAAACTTTAGAACTTGGCTTGTATACTATTCGAGACCACCATAATAAGTATTATCTATATAATTGGAATGACTTGTCTAACTTGGTAAATTTCTAGGATTACACCCAAAAAGCCTATAAATGTTATGTGTTATTAACTAACTACACTGGTTAGTTAACCCCCGTATAAACCCTTTGTTTACTCTCATTTTTAGAGTAAGATACCCCTAGAAAAACCCTCAGAGCCATTCCTTTCGTTTCTTACACCAATGTTTAAAATGTTTCGTTACACCCTTACACCTTAGCCTACCCTGTAGATTAAAGTCCGTGGTTAGTTACTTTAGGCAAAGTGTGTTTCCTTACAATTAACTGTGTTCGCGTGCGTAATTCATTATCTATGGTTAGGTCGGGAAATTGCACAATGCAATTGGAGTGAAAGTAGATATTGTATATTTTGAGTCTTGATTTTCGTGTGTTTACTACTTTCACTATTACCGTTATTTCTGAAGTCATGAAAAGTATGGAAAAATTATCCAGAGTTATCGTTATAGTGATGTGGTGAAATTTTACACATCTATGTTTATGTTAGTAGTTTGAATAAAAAAAAAAAAATCAAAAAAATGAGAAAAGAAAAAGAAAGAAGAAGTTGGAAGTTTGTTTATACCAACATTGTAAAGTTATGTAAAGTTATCATTATTGTTGTTGTACTATATTTATGGATTGCAAGGGAGTTGGCCGTTATGGGAACGCCAACTAAGGTTTATTTTGTGATGATGATTAAGATTTAATTGAGTCTAATTCGTGTCTACCCAAAGCGTGAGTTTCAAGTGTCAAAGCGTGAGTTAGTCAATGATATGAGTCTTATTTATGGGATGGTTGGGAAAGTGATTAACCACACTTAGGATTTTAATTTATCTGTTTTGTTTGTTTTTCATTTTACACCAATTTGTATCCCAAATATTATCCATACCCTATATTATTCTTTATCCAAACCTTTGATTTATTGAGATTAGGGATTTGAGCAATCTTAAGTATCGTAGTCGTGGATTCGGCTATGTATTTATGATTTTGTCGCCCTTTTTGATATAATATTATTGGTGAAGATTACTTGGTCCTATCTTTAGCCCATTCGAGTTAAGGATTTGAGCAATTGCAAGTATCGTGTTCGTGGATTCGATCATGTATTTGTGATTTTGTCGCCTTTTCTGGAATGTGAGATCGATAGAGACTAAGAAGAATGATTAACCCTTAACGATCAAACCCTTTTTACCGCTTTAGACTTGTCATTCCTTGGCTTTAGTGGGGGAGATGCGTATACTTGCCAAGCTTATGATAGAATATTCGTCACGACTGGACAGTTAAACGATTAGATTTTCTTTTATCGAAATATTTTATTTTACTTCTAATTCGTTAAGTGTTTGGTTGTGCAATTATGGAAAAAAAAAAAACCGAATACATGCTTAAATATAAAAAATAATCCTAATATCTTTTAGGATACATTTTCATAAGTTTTAATCTAATGTTTACTTGAGGACAAGTAAAGTTCAAGTGGGGGGATATTTGATGACATCAAATAACGACATATTATTAGCATCATTATCCCGTTTATATTGCTCATTTTATACTATTATGTGTGAGATTTGGTACTTAATCATTTACTTTTGTAAATCTCAGTAATATCGGAAGCAATTGGAGAAAGTTATGGAAAAAGATGTGTTTTGGAGCAAAAACGAAGATATTGAAGAATGCCTACTGATCACACTCAATACGGCGTATGAACTCTAATTAGATACGCCGTATCCATATACTTAGAAGAGTTCAAGACCTTGCCTGACTTTGATGCATACGGCGTATCCATCTTTGGGAATACGCCGTATATGAAACTTGGTCGATTTGAAGAATACGGCGTATCGGATTCTATGAATACGCCGTATAGAAGCCCTAGATATTTGAAGACCAAGACGGGATTACATCGAATGCGGCGCATCCTATCCTTGAGATACGTCGTATATGAGCCTTAACGATAAATCAAGTGAAGAATCGAAGCTAAATGAAGAAATAATGTTTACGTAACAACTTTAGAAGATGCTTCACTGTTTTGGTCATAAAATCTTCATCCGGACTCCGTTTTAGTTGATTCAAGCGGCCACGCGAAGAGAAAAAGAAAATCTATCTGATTCTGAAGGAGATGCGGCGCATAGGATTTACTAGATGCGCCATATCGGGGTCGTAACAGCAGATTGCATATTTTTGGTAAACTTGGAGGCTACTCTTCCTTACCCCTATAAATACCACAGCCCTATGGACGATTTTATTATCACCAGAAGGACCATTATCAGTGGGGAACAGCCCCAAATCGTCCCCAACACCTTCTCCATCCACCATTGAAGATCGACGAAGAACATCTCCATACTTATCTTTGTGTATCATTCGGTTAGCATAATAAATTTGTCTATGGACTTTCTTATGTTTAATTTTTATGTATACTTTATCTTTTGCTGAGATTATGGGCTAACACCCTTAGGTGTTAGCCATGTTTATGAAGTTTTATTAGTTTTTATGATTTTGTCGATGTGTTTGCTTTGTTATTGGATTGGGTGCTTGTCGATAAAAACTCGTTTATTGCTTATAACTAGTAGAAGTCTATGTAACTAGGTTATGATCCTTATAACTTTAATTGATGTGACTTAACTACCTGTAATTGTGGTTGCTTAGGTTGAGTTATATGCGTGTTAACCCGAATCTCTATTAGGAATCATTGTTTGGCATAAACGGAACGTGTCTACAACCTAATAGGACTAGTAGCGTGTAATACCGAACTAGGTTAGATGGTTTAAAGCAATAAGTTAGTATTGATGCTAGACGAGTCACTATGATCATGTCCTCTTTCCCACCACGATGGTAGGTTATTTAATCGTGACAGGATTAATAATCGGATTGGCGACAAAACAATTGAATGAATTAAAACAAGTAGACATAAGCATGTATAACTATAAAATGGATTAGACGTGGCTAACCCGTTCTTCCTATCTATCTTCATCTATCTTTAATTTGCTTTTAATTAGTTTAATATTTATTTTCTCGTATTTAGTTTAATTAAACACACAAAATCGAGATAACCTCTCAGGCTAAAACCCGAAAAATATTTACTTGCTTTCTAGGTTAGTTAGTTTAGTAATTAGAATACCTTTAGATCATCTTAGCTTCGCTCCTAGTGAACGACCCTTGCTTACCTAGAAACTATCTACATTGATCGGGTACACTGCTCGTGAGTGTTTAGAGTCTATAGGTTAGTTCGGCAATAAATAAATTTAAAACTTGGTTGATTTTTATAGACCTAAAAAAACACATCAACTGTGCTGAATGAATCTCTAGCAGAGCACAAAAAGAAATGTGAAAATGTTAAGATCACAGTAGACACTCTAGATAATGCCTCAGTAAGAATCAATAGACTTTGGGAAGCTCAAATTATTAATAAAGCTAAGTTTGGTATAGGTTATAAATCTGTTCCTCCACCATATAGAGGTGTTCCTTCACCTCTAGGTATTGACCTAGCACACACAGGTTTTGCTGAGTTTCAAGAACAAAAAATGGAATATGGTTCTATGTCTACTGAGAACACTAAGGTAGAAGAAGTAAGTGAGAGTTTAAGTAAAACTTCACTTCCTGAGGACAAGGTGTCCTCTGTTAGGAAATCAGATGCTATAGTCGTTGAGGACTGTACTACTGATAGTGATGAAAAAGATCAGGTTATGTCTACACCTGAAGTTGTTAAGAAAGCAGGAACAAGTGTTCCTAAAGTGGTCAAAATAGATGCTGTTAGGCCTAAATCAAACATTAAACATGTTAGGAAATCAGTTAAATATTGTGAACAATATAGAACCACCAACAAGCCCAGAGGTAACCATAGAAATTGGAATAACCTCAAGTCTCACCAATTAGGTGATGACTTTGCCTTTTATAACAAAGCTTGTTTCACATGTGGTAGTTTTGATCACCTTGCAGCTTTCTGTAACAAATGGGTATCTAGGTATACAAACAATAGAGTGAACTTAAAAAGGCATACTTCTCAAATTCACTTTCACTCTAATTCTAAGAGAACAAAACCCAGATCAGTTTCAAAAGCAGTTCCTACTGCTAGACCATTCATGACTGTTAACCCAAGACCAATAGTTAAAAATGCAAAATCAACTCACAAAAATGCATCAAAGACTGTTCAAAGGCCCATTAAAACAATAGCAGTGGTCCAAAAACAAGTTTGGAAACAAAAGGGTACAACTGCAAAGCTAGCAGTTTCTACTGCTAAGCATGTAGTTCATACTACTGCTAGGGAAAAGAGGGCAAATACTATTAAGGCAGCATGTTGGGTTCTTAAATCCAATGTTGCATCAACTGTTCTCAAAAGATTACATTTCATTGATGCAAGAGGCAGATCCAAGTCTGTAATGGCTTGGGTCCCCAAAGAAAACTAATACTCCCTATTTTTGTGCAGGAACATTCAACTGATAAACAAGAGGATCAAGGATACTCAGATAGTGGATGTTCAAGGCACATGACAGGCAACAAGTCTTACCTTTCAGATTTTCAATCAATAGATGGAGGCTATGTTAGCTTTGGAGGAGGTGTTGGTGGCAAAATTTCCGGTAAAGGTACTATTAAAACTGGAAATTTAGATTTTGAAGATGTGTACTATGTACAAGAGCTTAAGTATAATCTTTTTAGTGTCTCACAAATGTGTGACAAAAAGAACAAAGTTCTTTTTACTGAGACTGAATGTTTTGTACTTTCTTCTGATTTTAAGATGCCTGATGAAAGTCAAGTACTTCTTAAAATTCCAAGAAAAGCCAATATGTACAGTGTTGATATGAAGAACATTGTTCCTAAAGAGGCTCTTATTTGTCTTGTTGCAAAGGCCTCATTCGATGAATCAATGAAATGGCATAGGAGGCTTGGTCACATTAACTTCAAAACCATAAATAAGATTGTTAAGAATGGTTTGGTAAGAGGTTTACCTCAAAAACGATTTGAAAATGACCAAACATGCATTGCTTGTCTTAAAGGCAAACAACACAAAGATACTTGTAAGCCCAAATTTTTTAACTCTATCGATCAACAATTGCTTATGCTTCATATGGATTTATTTGGACCTACTTCTGTTAGTAGCCTAAAGCATAAAAGATATTGTCTAGTTGTTATTGATGACTATAGTAGATTTACATGGGTTTTCTTTTTAGGTTCTAAGGATGAGACTTTTAGCATTCTTAAAACATTCATTACAGAGATAGAAAACCTAGTAAGCAAAAGAGTAAAAGTCATTAGATGTGATAATGGGACAGAGTTTAAAAATAGAGTTATGGATGAATTTTGCAAGGAAAAAGGTATTAGGAGAGAATTTAGTGTAGCTAGAACTCCTTAGCAAAATGGAGTTGCTGAAAGGAAAAATAGGGCACTCATAGAAGCTGCTAGAACCATGTTAGCTGATTCTAAATTGCCTATAACTTTTTGGGCTGAAGCAATCAACACTGCTTGCTATGTCCAAAACAGAGTTTTAGTAGTAAAGTCTAACAATAAAACATCATATGAGCTTTTTAGAGGTAGAACTCCTGCAATAGGATTTCTTAGACCTTTTGGATGTCATGTGACAATTCTGAATACCTTAGACCATCTTGGAAAGTTTGATGGTAAAGCAGATGAAGGATTCTTAGTTGGATATTCTCTCAATAGTAAAGCATTTAGAGTATACAACTTAAGAACTAAGAAAGTAGAGGAAAACCTGCATGTGGAATTTTTAGAGGATAAATCCAATGTAGCAGGTGAAGTACCTAATTGGCTATTTGATCTTGAGTCACTAACCCATTCTATGAATTATGTGCCTGTTGTTGCAGAAACTAATGAATTTTCAGGTTCACAAACAACAAATGAGGCAGGGTTAGACAAGCAGACAAATCAAGATCATGTATGGATGCCAATAAGTACCAGTGTGTCTTCAACTTCAAAAATTGATGAACCTTCTTCTGATGAAGCTAAAGAAGGGATTGAAGATGAAAACAAGGAATATGGAACAAAAGAACAAGAGAATGTTTCTATTGATGATAGTACTGCTGAGACAGAGCATTCTACTGCTAGGCCAAAATTTTCTACTGGTAAGCCAAATGATTCTACTGCTGGCCCATCAGAACCAAATAAAGCAGATTTCTCAGATAAAGAGGTGGATTTGAGCAATATCTCACCTAACTATCAAGTTCCTTCTACACCACACACCAGGATTCACAAAGTCCACTCCCTAGAAAATGTGATTGAAGATGTACAATCAGGTGTGAAGACAAGACAACAACTTATGTCTTCAGACCAACAAGGGCTTCTTGATGCCCTTTATGCTTCAAAGCAGCATGAGTTTTCAAACTCTTGCTTGTTTGTATGTTTTCTCTCTCAAGCAGAATCAAAGAATATTCTTAAAGCCCTAGATGATTCAAGCTGGGTAGAAGCTATGCAAGAGGAGCTTCTTCAGTTCAAGATTCAGAAGGTATGGGTGCTAGTTGACTTACCTAAAAATGAAAAGGTAATTGGCACTAGATGGGTTTTCAAGAATAAAAGGGATGAAAGGGGCATAGTGATTAGGAATAAGGCTAGATTAGTAGCCCAAGGGTACACACAAGAAGAAGGTATAGACTATGATGAGGTTTTTGCTCCAGTAGCAAGACTTGAGGCAATTAGGCTTTTCTTAGCTTATGCTTCATTTATAGGCTTCACAGTTTATCAAATGGATATCAAGAGTGCTTTTCTATATGGTACTATTGAAGAAGAGGTGTATGTCTCACAACCTCCTGGTTTCATTGATCCTGACAATCCAGACAAGGTGTACAAGGTTGTAAAAGCTCTTTATGGCCTTCATCAGGCACCGAGAGCATGGTATGAAACACTAGCTTCCTACTTAATTGAAAATGGATTTCAAAGAGGGAAGATTGATCAGACATTATTCATCAAGAAGCACAAGAGTGATCTTTTGCTAGTTCAGGTGTATGTGGATGATATCATCTTTGGATCTACAAGAAAGGAGATGTGTTTGGAGTTTGAGAAGCTTATGCATCATAAGCTTCAGATGAGTTCCATGGGGGAACTTACATTCTTTTTGGGTCTGCAAGTTAAGCAATCTTGTGAAGGCATATTTATTAGTCAAGATAAATATGTTGCAGAGATTCTTAGAAAATTTCAATTTACTTATTCAAAAGTGGCAAGCACACCAATGGACTCTGAGAAGCCACTTCTTAAAGATTTAGATGGAGACAATGTAGATGTACACACTTACAGATCTATGATAGGCTCTTTGATGTATCTCACATCATCAAGACCTGACATCATGTTCTTTGTTTGTGCTTGTGCAAGATTTCAAGTAATTCCAAAGGTTTCTCATTTAACAGCAGTCAAGAGGATTTTTAGATATCTCAAGGGTCAACCTAGGTTGGGTCTATGGTATTCAAGGGAATCACCTTTTGACTTGGTAGCATTTTCGGATAGTGATTATGCTGGTGCTAGCTTGGACAGAAAGTCAACAACTGGAGGATGTCAATTCCTTGGGTGTAGAATTATCTCATGGCAGTGTAAGAAGCAAACAATTGTGGCTACTTCAACAACTGAAGCTGAATATGTAGCTGCTGCAAGTTGCTGTGGTCAAGTCCTATGGCTTCAAAACCAACTTCTTGACTATGGGTACAAATTCATGAACACTGTCATACATATTGATAATAGTACAATTTGCATAATTAAAAATCCAGTGCAACATTCTAAAACAAAACACATTGAAATAAGACATCATTTTATTAGAGATTGCAATGAGAAAAAGTTGATTCAAGTTCTTAAAATTGATTCTGATCAAAACTTTTCAGATCTTCTTACAAAAGCTTTTGATGTTGGAAGGTTTCAGTACTTGGTAGCAAGTATTGGAATGCTTAATCCTCAATGATTTTAAACTCTGTGTTATTTTTGTTTGTACTGCTTACTTTGTAAATTGGTACTGTTATTGAAAAGTTTGTACTGCTAGTACAAATTTTGTTTGTGCAGTTCATACTGTTAGTCATATAAGGTTTATACTGCTATAAGAAATATGCTTTGCATTTTGTTTCTTGGTTTTGGACTAACATTTTCAGGTATGAACATTGAGCACAAAAGAAGTTTCAAGTGAAATGGAAGCAACAGAATGATTATCTTAGTTGCTGATATAATAGGTTTATGATGGACTGAGTTTGGGAATTCATTAACAAAGGTTAACACCTAAGTTAATAAAATCTTTAAAACTTATTTCTTGAAACATGATTATAATATTTCACATTGAATTGATGGTTCAGTTGATCAGATAGTAACTGATTCAACTCACTTTCTATCATTTTATACTTTAATTAGTATAATGAGCAAGTCTAAGGACATATGATAGAAAGAACAGCTAGTAAAAGTGAATCTAACACTTGTGTTAGAGGTAACAATTGCTATGAGCTGGAAACCCTGTCAAGAAAGCCTTTTGAATAGGTTTATCTTTACACATGCAGTTATTTATAACTGAAAAACATTGGTTCTCACACAACCAGAGGTTATTTTAAACCAAAATCTTGATTAAGTGTCTGTTACACTCTTAATCCCTTCAAAATGGTTGAAAGCAGTATGATTTTTCTATAATAAAATCATAAACATACTGCTAAGTCAAAAGTTTTTCTTAAAAAGGATTTTCAAAGTGGCTCAGAAAACCATCAAATGATGGAATACGAGTGAATGTCCCATGATTCACCTCTCATAGGAGTTAACACACCTGGAAGTGATAAGGGCAGCATTGAAATTTGAGGAATTGATGGCTACATGTACAACATTGTCTGAAAATAAGTTCACATTGGTAGATCAGATAATGATGGGATGATGGTGAGAAATCTTCCAAATAGGGGAGGATATGTTATTTGCATCTCAAGGGAGGAAATAAAGCCCAAGGAAGGAAGATTAACCAAATGTAAGGGAGGAAAAGACAAGAGCATACAAGATGATGACATGGAGGTTGAAAATGACAAGAAAAGATATGATTCTGGAGTATTATATATATTCAGAAGGGATGAAGCATTTCAAATGGAGAAAGTTCTATCTAGGAGCTTTTAGTTTTAATTTCAGTTCACTACGTTTGTTCATCACTTGCAAAGGCATGCTGATAGATGATTTCACTTATTGAAACAAGCATCCAAGATACACAGCACCATTGCCTCTGATAATTCCTCCATCCAAGGAAATTGCACCATCTTTTAGGCTTTGTTTGAAGCTTAAAGATTGGTACTAATATTGTTGAAGGCAAAAGAAAATGGCAGATGAGTTACTGAGAAAGATATTTAGTCTTACAGAACAAATGGAAGCTCAGATCAAGGGTCTGACTAAGAAGTGTTTGAAAGATCTTCACAATCCTCATTTAATTCAGAAAACATGTTGATTAGGGGAAACTACTTGTTTAGGGGAGGATTGTTGGGAATTAAATGTTCTGAAGATTAGTATTGGGAATTACATGTTCACAAGATCAGTTCTGCTAAAAGAAATACACTAAGTATCATTCTGCTGCTAGTGTAAACCATTCTACTGCTAGTGTTAGAGATTCTGCTGCCGCAAGAATTCTACTGCTAGAGTATCAAGATTCTACTGCTGAAGAGATAACTGTACACGTATTCTACTGCTGATCAGATATATATGCAAAGACATTTGTGTATATAAGTCAAAGATATACGGTAGATAATATCTCTTATCATGTGCTCAGTCAACAAGTTGTAAACACAGATACATGTTGTATCTTAATGACTGACACACTCAAGCATGTGTTCGATTAGACTTGACAATATTGTAAAGATCTCTCTTGGACTATAAATGAGAGATCTTAGGCTAGATATTGTGTGACTTAGATTTGTGAAAATAATAGAACTTGAATATCTGTTAAGAGAAAAGAACAAACACAACAATATCACAAGTCATAGAAACATTAAGATTCAAAGTTTTATAACCCTAGTGATAGTGAAGATCACTCGTATTATTTTGAATAATATTGAATCGTTTGGTGATAAACTTTATGTGCTCATTGTTCAATAACAAACATAACTGTTCCATTTCCATAACCAAAATAAACCTTCTAAGTGTGATTAAGTAGATTCCGCATACTTAATCATATTAACTCAAGATATCATATACACACGTTATAAAAGGTCTAACACCCTTCAAGTGTATCGAATCCTCTCAGTTTTTATCTTTCAAAATTCTGGACAGATTCATTTATTTTATGAAAATAATGTTTTCGTCGTAAAAATTGAAACTAGCGTATCTTTTTTGTTACAAGCCCGTTTTAATTCATTCAAGCGGCTACGTTTTCGTTATTGAGTCTATTTTCTATATTTCTAGTCTAAAATGGTTACCAAGTTACTGAGTTTGCTGTATTTGTCAAAACAGGACAGAATCTCTTTTAAGAATGCCAAACTATTTTTACAAATCTTCTAGTCATTTTAACCACTTAACCACAACTTCAATTCTAGTCCTAGTTCCTCCATCAACTTCTCAACATAATAATAATGATCTAACCATAAACTCAACAATATTCTAAGGTCCATGTAAATATTCCTCAAAAATATTTAAATATACAAGTTTACTAACATTCATGTTTATAAGGTTTATTTCCACTTTCTTGTGAAGAGTTTTACTAACTTATTTTCTTGAAATCAAAACTTGTTCAAACATAATCTTTTGTTAAAGGATCATTGTAAATGTAAAACTTTATCAACATGTACCAAGTGATAACTAAGTATATCTACTTGACTAGCAATATGACATAAGGAGAAACATGAAATTTTTGTGAGATAACTTACAAAATTAATTAGTGACATGTGAGTGTAAGACACTTGTTTAACCCCAAGATTAATGTTCCAAACCCTTTTTAGAATACCCTAAGAATGCTTGAACTTAGCCACAATCATGATCTCTCCTTCTTGCTCCTCCTAGTGTGTCGATTTGTAGTGTGTATATGAGAGGAAATTTCATTTTTCTTGCCTTGAACTAGTTAGGGCAAAAAAATGAGGAAGATTGGGTCTATTTATATTAAAAGAGTTTCAAGGGTTTGGTAGTAAAGTCAAGATCATGATGGACTAGCCATTAATGAGTATGGTCGAATGGTATGGGGGGAGGGGGGGGGAAGACAAAGTTGAGGTCAAGCCATGCTTTGAAATTTTAGTCTTCCATATTTCAAGGGTTTAATGTCTTACAATTAATGGTAGTAGACTTTTTTGTCCTAAAAATTATTATGGAACAAAAGGGGCGGCATACTTGCAATGTTAGAAGTGATAGATTTAATTTTTGGTACAAAAGTGTATATATTGTATGTATTGGGTATTGGAAATAGGTATTGGTCGTCGGTTTGGTGATTAACGAAAGTTATACGTAATTAAACGTAGGATATAAAGAAATTATTTTACGTGTAGGGAAATATTTTTGGAACTTTTGTAATAATTTAGGAAGTATAAAAATACATTAGAAATAATCGTTGGGAGAATTGGGTATATCGGGTGTTAAATTTTTAATTTACGAATAGTGTTTGTTGAATTGACAACCGTAAGCAATTTAAGAAAAGGAAATTATTTTAGAGTTTAAAATTGTGAACCGGAGTAGGAGAAAGGTACTGGAGCATTGTGGACTAAATATAGCCTAAGGCTTTAGTGACAAAATATTTATTTTAAAACGAAATGCGGTAACTTAAAATGTTCCTGAAATTTACCAGTTGTCACAAATAAGTTTGGAAAAATCATCGTCTGCCGCAACTGGTTTCGAGTTTTGTAAATAAGTATTGCCCTAAAAATGCCGGTTGCTACAAATCTACATGCTTAATATATCTAATAGTAAGGAAGTTTTGAGAAAACGTACCTTATCCTGTGATGTTGCCTTTTAACTAGTAAACGTAACGTTACCTTCTTTGTATGCTTAGTATGATGAGACTAGACTATGATCTTCCATCATGCGATTAGTGAACCCATTATTCTTAACTCATTCGTCGGACTCCAAGTCGATTCTCAAGCATTTCTATTTAGCAAGACAAAAACTCAAACATTTGGTCCCCAATATCTCATGGGTCCAAAGGTGTTAGTATTAAACATCCCATGCATTTGTTGCATTTGGTTAGGATGTTGGAACGGAGGACAAATTTCCCATGGCAAGTAACTTCGTTGTTGAAGGTTATTCCAAGTTACTGGATAGTTACTTGGATAACTTTGTCTTCTAAAGTTACTTCTCGGTTGAGGAGTTCTTGACCTAGGTTTAGGAACATTTATTTTTCTAGGTGGAGGAGTCTTTGATCTAGTATTGGGTTTTACAAAGCCAAGCCCGGGGGTTGACAAAGGTTTGTAAAAACTTTTGACCTCCTTTTTACTAGCAACAGGTATTTTAACATTGTTAACTACTATGTGACTTGGTTTAGGACTTAAGTTATTTTTCAGACTCGACTCAGTTCTGTCTTCAGCACCAGACGGTACCACGATACCACTAATTTTAGTGGTGGCGTCTGTACCTTTAATGGTACCGTCCTCTGTTTCGACAGAACTTGTGGGTTTAACAAATTTTACTTTTCGAAGCTTCATTTGGATTAAAACCTAGACCCACACCGACATGCTCACTATATCTAATATTATCTAATATGTCATCAAGTGTTTTTGTTCCTTTTTCGAACTTAATGATCCTTAACGCATTTTTTCTAAGTTCTACGCTTTCTAATCTAAGATTATGGCATGATTCGCATCCAACATCACATTCTTTCCTTTTCTCAAGTCTTTTGACTTGGTCTTTTAGTTCTAAAATTTCCGTTTCGAGTTTATGCAAAGTTGCTTTTAGTGTTTTGTTTCTAGTTATGATTTTAGAACTTACTTCACATAATTTATTATATTCATCATATAATATATTATCATCTATTGACGAATTATCATCACTATAGTAAGAAGAGTCGGAATGTACCTCATTTGAAGCTTAAGCCATAAGACATGTTTCGTCATTTGGCTTCTCCTGATCTTCCTCACCGCTATCACTCCAAGAACCTCCTACGAACGCTCATTGGTTTTTGGTTCTCGGTGGTTTAGGACATTCTCCGATGAGATGGTTTGGATCTCCGCATCTAAAGCATTTTCTATCACTCTTTTCTTTCTTGTCATTCCGGTTCTTTTGGAACGACTTCTTTTCATCACGAGGTTGTCTTACAAACTACCTCTTCTTCTAAAGAACTTCTTAAAGTCTCTAACCGCTAATGCATACTCTTCGTCTTCACTATCGGAATCCGAACTTTCCTCATCACTAGACTCCTTCTTGGCTTTTAATGCTAGAGATCTAACTTTTTCACTTTTGCCTTTGACTATGTCGGAGTCTTTCTTGATTATCATTTCATGGACTTTCAAGTTTTATATTAGTTCTTCAAGTGATAATGTCGCCAAGTTCTTTGACTCTTCAATGGCGGTGACCTTTGCTCTCCATTTGGGATGTAGAGCCCTAAGAAACTTCCTAACTTAGTTCTTGCTAGAGTAACCTTCATCAAGAGCTTTAAGACTAGTGATAATAGTATTAAATCTAGCAAAAGCATTATCTATAGTTTCATCTTCTAGAATGGAAAATTGTTCATATTGTTGCACAAAGAAGATCAATCTTGTTTTCTTTGACTTGATTATTACCTTGATGGGTGACTAACAAAGTTTTCCAAATATCTTTTGCCGTATTACACATAAAAATTATTTTAAATTCCTTTTTCGGCAAAGCATTGTAAATCATCATTTTAGCCTCACTATTTTTGGCTAGTTTTCTTTTAAGATTATTATTTTGTTGATCATAAGGAATAATTTCATCCTTTTTAGTTTCTGGATTCTTTTCAACAGGTTTAAAGTCACCCTCGGTAATAACATGCCAAAGATCAATGTCTTTTGATTTCACATACATTTTGAATCTTGTTTTCCAGTAGATAAAACAATCAGTTTCAAAAAGTGGTGGTCTTTGTATAAATTTCCCTTCTTGATATTTGTTTAAATCCATTGATCGATTCAAGTTTTAAAATACAATTTATTTTAAAATCTTGCCTGACGTGGCTTTGGTACCAATTGTGAAAAACTAGAGGGGGGGGGGGGGGGGTTTGAATAGTTTTAACGGTTTTTCGTTAGTTATAAAAGTTTACTTGTGAAAAACTTTGATTCGATTATTTGTGAAATCAACCACCACCAATATGAACGCTTATCTATACTATCAAGTCTAAACAATAAATATAAAGAGTAGAGATGGAAAGATCAAACCGAGACAATGATATTTATAGTGGTTCGGCAACGAAGCTCTTCTTCGCCCTACTCCACTCCCCGAGTATCCAACTCGAGAGTTCTAAGCACTATGTCAACAAGCTCCCTTCAGGCAGAGAAAACCGTACAACGTCGCTTATCACAATTTCTGACACTAAGCTAAATGTCAAGTACTAATCTAGCTAGTACCAATCTCACTCACGATCCACACGATCCACACACTCTACTTTAGATCCACTTGATCTAGACACTCTCTACACAATCAACACTAGATCCACACGATCTCTACACGATCACAATTATCCACACAAGATAACTAAACAACACAATGAGAACTTGATGTATGACAATATACAACAAGTAAACTACAAGTAATGCAAGTGTACTACACAATAACTCTAACACCTTGTATCTTCTTGATACTTTGTGTTCTTCTCTTGGACTAATAGAGGAATGAAGGTGATCTTTGGTTGGATGAAAGAATCACTCTTAAACAAAAGAAAACTATCTAAATGATCAAGGAAATGTAAATGTGAATAGGGGATTAAACTCAGAAAGTTTTATGTGAAAAAGGATGCCCAGAAACTGTGAAGTGGATTGTTATTTATAGGCAAAGAAAATTTGTCTGTTACAGGGGGACGACACCACTAAATACCCGACGGTACCACTAAATTTAGTGGTACCATGCCAGACAAAAACGCTCCTTTTTTGTTTTTAGTGGTGAATGTTTATTTGAGGAAGTTAGGAGCTGATTTGGGGGGAAAAATAGCTGAACTTATTTTTCCAATTGAAATATTTCTTTATAATTCAAAAATAATTTGTAAAGTATATTTTTGAAAAAATGTTTTGTCACATTAAAAATGTGAAGTTTGAAACACAAATTCACTTCTTTGATCATTTGTCAAGTTGTAAATTTGTTTGTTCTTACCTAGAGTGATTTACGTATAAACGAGATATTTCGACTAAAGACTTGTTTACGTTAATTTTGACGTAAAGTGTTTTTTCATTTTGTTAACGTAAGGATATCAAAAGATAGAAATAACATTTTTAGACATTATTTGTATCAACAATAACCTCTAAGACAATATTATTAGACTTATGATACTATTTGGTAGACTTAATATATGTTATCATACAAAATTTTCTTGTAACACTTTTCGTTATATAATATATGATAATTTAAGCCTAATCTTGGTGCTTATTTACGTGTTGTTATTCGTATGTTGAATTGGTCTTTTGAGGTTGATAAATGGTCATTATGACTTTTCTAAGTCAAACCGTACAAAACGGTCACATTTGGCAGTACTTGGTCATTTTCAATTTGATATTGAGTTTTTTGCCAAAATGGTGTAATGGACAAACTTATTTACCAAATTGGTATGGTTTCAAAAATATTTACCATTTTAGTATAAAACCTAATCAAACATTATATTTATTAGAGTAAATTGCAAAAATCGTCCCTAAAGTTTGGCTAAATTGCAAGTTTCGTCCCTGAAGTTAGGAAATGGTCTTTGAGTCCGTTTTTCTTACGTTTTTTCTGTTTTTGTCCGTCTGTATCCGTTTTTCTTACGTTTTTGTCCATTTTTCTTACGTTTTTTACGTTTTCGTCCGTTTTCTTAAGTTTTTTTTTCGTTTTCTCCATTCTTATCCGTTTTTGTCCGTTTTTCTTACGTTTTCGTCCGTTTTTCTTACGTTTTTTCCGTTTTCGTCCGTTTTTCTTTCCTTTTTTACGTTTTCGTCCATTTTTCTTACGTTTTTGTCCCTTTTTGTCCGTTTTTCTTACGTTTTTGTCTGTTTTTCTTACGTTTTTACCTTTTCATCTGTTATTCTTACGTTATTTCCGTTTTCATACGTTTTTCTTACGTTTTTTCCGTTTTTGTTCGTTTTTCTTACAATTCTATCCGTTTTTTTATGTTTTCGCCCGTTTTCTTGCGCTTTCATCCGTTTTTATCGTTTTCGGACATCTTTCTTACGTTTTTGTCTGTTTTACCCGTTTTTGTTCATTTTCATTACGTTTTTGTACGTTCTCTTACCTTTTTTTCCGTTTTCTTTTTTTTGTCTGAATTTTTTTATTTTGTCCGAATTTTTTATTTAGTCCGAAATTTTTGTCTGAATTTTTTATTTAGTCTGACTTTTTTGTCCGATTTTTTTTGTCTGATTTTTTTGACCAAATTTTTTAAAAAAATTAATTAAAAAAAATCAAAATTTTTGTCCAATTTTTTCTTCCTTTTTTGACCAAAATTTTTACGTTTTTTTAAAAAAACGGAAGAAAGACGTTATTTTTTTTTTTAATTTGGACAAAAAAGAAAGAAAAAATTGGACAAAAAATTTTGATTTTTTTTAATTTTTTTTTTTTTAAAATTTGGTCAAAAAAATCAGACAAAAAAAATCGGACAAAAAAGTCAGACTAAATAAAAAATTCAGACAAAAATTTCGGACTAAATAAAAAATTCGGACAAAATAAAAAAATTCAGACAAAAAATAGAAAACGGAAAAAAAAGGTAAGAGAACGTACAAAAACGTAATGAAAATGAACAAAAACGGGTAAAACAGACAAAAACGTAAGAAAGACGTCAGAAAACGATAAAAACGGATGAAAGCGCAAGAAAACGGGCGAAAACATAAAAAAACGGATAAACTTGTAAGAAAAACGAACAAAAACGAAAAAAACGTAAGAAAAACGTATGAAAACGGAAAAAACGTAAGAATAACAGATGAAAAGGTAAAAAACGTAAGAAAAACAGACAAAAACGTAAGAAAAACGGACAAAAACGTAAGAAAAACGGACGAAAACGTAAAAAACGGAAGAAAAACGGACAAAAATGAAAAAAATGTAAGAAAAACGGACGAAAACGTAAGAAAAACGGACAAAAACGGATAAGAATGGAAAAAAACTTAAGAAAACGTGAAAAACGGACGAAAACGTAAAAAACGTAAGAAAAACGGACAAAAACGTAAGAAAAACGGATACAGATGGACAAAAACAGAAAAAACGTAAGAAAAACGGACGAAAACGTAAAAAACGGAAGAAAAACGGACTCAAAGACCATTTCCTAACTTCAGGGACGAAACTTGCAATTTGGCCAAACTTTAAGGACGATTTTTGCAATTTACTTTAATAAATATAATGTTTAATTAGGTTTTATACTAAAATGGTAAATATTTTTGAAACCATACCAATTTGGTAAATAAGTTTGTCCATTACACCATTTTGGCAAAAAACTCATTTTCAATTTGATATTGGTCATTTTTGCGTATTTCATTATTTTTATAAGTTCAACCGTACAAATGGTCACATTTTGGTAATATTTGAATATTGTAAGGGTGGAGGGAGCGGAGCTCGGGTTGAGCTGCGGGCTGATCGGGTTGAATGGGAACACCGCCGCCGCCTATGCGGGTTGGCCAAACGGGCTGGGTTTGCGAGTTATTTAATCGCTGCGAGATGCAAAGAAGAAACGGTCATATGACCGTTGAGGGGTGAAAATGAAATATAAAAAAGAAACGTTGGAGGAGCGTAGAAAAGAAAAAAAAAACATTTGGTCCCTTTTTTGAGTATAAATAGAGGAACAAACTACACAATTTTAATCACAACACACATATCTCATTTTCACAACTTTTTTATCAAAAAATATCATCATCATCATCATCATATTCTTCCTTTTCGTCCGAGTTATCAATGCCACCCATCTTACCGAACTTATCCACGGGTAGTACGATACCTTTTTTGTGCTCCGTGGTTGAGTCGCTCGAAGAAGACACGGCAAGCACGAAAGAAACTCGAACCTATATCGAGCGGTTTATAAATTGTACTTTTAATTTCAGTTATTAATAAAATGTTTGTTTTTTTATATAATTGTTTAGTATTGAAATGGTTAATATTGCAAATTTATAAATTTGGAGGACAAATTATGAATATTTAAAAAAAGATTTGAGAGGGTTGAGAGTGATGGGCGCCAGTAAAAAAGGTTGGATTAAAGGTTGGAGAGTTGAAATGAGGTGGAGAAATTTGATTGGTTAAATTTTGAGAGGGTTAGAGAGTATGACTCCCTCCGGCCTAAGTCAAACTATAAAAAATGGGCACAATTCGTAACATTTTACGTCACCTGCGAATGACAACAAAATCCAACCAAATATAAGATAAACCATAATTCATTACTTCATAAAGATAACCAAATGACCATTACACCTTTTTTTTTTTTTTTTTTTTTTTTTTTTTTTTTTTTTTTTTTTATAATAATAATAATAATCAAAATACACATCAAAACACTAGCTTTAAACAACTACTGGTAAACACTAGCTTTAAACAACTACACTTTCTATTCTCACCAACTAAAAATCTTGGTGATTCCTCTAATATGTTATTTGTCCTAAAGCTCGTTCACACATTTGTGGACCTACAAACTACAAACTGGCAGAAATGAGTGAAGTTGTTTAATGCTGCTTTTCTTGTTGATTAATGCTGTCAGCAACATGAGCAATTACTCCAGCTCCAGCTTTATGGAACCATTCATCTTTCACCTGCAGATTCCATAAATGAAAAAAGAAACCTGGTTCAGAGATTGTGTATTTGCAAAGATCAATTTAAATATGGAAAAAAAGCAACATAAATCCGCACATGAATGTTGTTATGAGCAAAGAACGGCCAAAACGAAGCGTGGAAACTGACGTCGACTTTTTTCCATCCCAACTGTTGTAACCCACGAATCATTTCCTCTATAACAAAAGGAGGTTTATTATGTTACTGTCTTACTGGACAAGTTAAAAAGATGGCAAGAGAATCTTTACTGCGAGTCATGGTCGAATCACCATTACCTTCCATGATTTCATGATATTCAAGGGTATTTTGGGTTGTAGGCACATTTTGGGCTGCTTCTTTTGCTCTTGCTGCTTCGGGAGGAAAATTTGCACCTCTGGATACTACTGGTGGGCAATATTCCACATCTCCAACATGTTTGTAACCATCCAAAGATTTGAAAGGGGGCTGCCAATTTTAAAGTATCAATGCATCAGAATTATACTCATTACAGCTATTTTGCAATGATAACAAGTAGGAAAATTAGAACTTTCATTTCATTATTCAGCAACAAAAAGATACTACAGTATACAAACTAGATAGATTAGATCAGGTTAGCGTGATTAGGGGTGGCAATTTCTGACCAGACACGAAACCCGACCTGAAGCCGACACGAAAAGTAACAGGTTCGGGTTGAGTCTAAATATATTTCGGGTCGGGTTTGGGTCGACCCATCTAACCTGTTTATTAAACAGGTCAGGTTCGGGTTGTGAATAAATTAAGTGGGTGAACCTCACAACCCGTTTAAGATTTTTTTCTTAAATAAAAAATTATTTATATTTTATTATATGGGTTAAATGGGTTAAACGGGTCAACCCACAAACCCATTTAACCCGTCTAACCTATTTAACTCGTGTACTGTGACAACTTTTGTATAAAAAACAGGTTAAATGGGTCAACCCAAAACCCGTTTAACCTTTTCAGCCCGTGTAACCTATTTAACCCACCAACCCAAGTATATATACGGGTTAAATAGGTCAGATTCGGGTTATGTGTAAACAGGTTAGGGTTGACATAGCTGACCCGATGATTTAAATGGGTCAAGTTCGGGTTGGGGTTTTCTGACCCGCCAACCTGACAACCCGAACCCGCCAACCCCTAAGCGTGATTAGGTCAGGAGGTGAAAATTAGCCATCTAAGTTAAGTCTCTAGGACCTTTAGTCGTAAACCTATCTGTGTAATTTGTCAAAGTTGAGAACCAAAAACTATTATCTGGTATAATCCTCTTGAACCATTCATGATTCATATTATTTTCATAAAATCATATATATAATAATAACCATCCAATTTTTTGAATAAAAAGGATTCATTTTAACCTATTTTATAAGCTAAAATTACACTATGGAAATTTGCAGCTCCTCAAGTTGTTTCATTTTAACCTATTTTTATTTATTTTACCCATTAAAAATAGAACATAAACCAAATCAATCCTTCATACGAAAATGGGTAAAAATTTCGGATTTAATAAATTAGTATTGAAAGATACTTGTCCTGTTGTCCATATGTGTAGCTTATATACATGAACAGATGAGGAATTAAATAGCAGCTGACAAGAATTCTAGTACCTTAACAAGCTCATACTCCCTTCTGATTGAGGATGTGCGCCAACCAACCATATCTAGAATTTGCAAAGTAGCAACAGAACTTGATATATCATTGTATCCATACCCAAACACCCTTTTAACAAATATCTAATAATCCACTAAAAATTGTAATCATCAAAGGATCTACACCTAATAACATAATCATTTTCATTTTAGAAACATATATTTGACCAAGTCAAATTCACAATTCAACAAAATTTAGCCAAAGTCAACTTGCACAAATATATTAAACAAAAGGGGTTGCAATCAAATTAACCAAATCAGACATGATTTAATTATTTCAAAGATAACATAAATTCATAACCTTAAATTTAAAAATAACAAAATAGAGAGATGTACCTGAGACATGACATGGTTAAAAGAAATGTGTTAAAACTGAGATTTTGAGAAAAAGATTAAATGAGGATTGATGGGAGGAATAACAAAGGGATCTGAAAACAAAATCAAACGGAAATGAGGATTTATGGGAGGTATAACAAAGCGAATATGCGAAATAACGATGATGCCCTTAACTAAAAACAAAATCAAATGGAAAGTAACGGTGTTGACCAACCGAAAACGGGTCAAGGGACGCAATTGGCCTCAAAAATTTGAAAAAGGGACGCACGGCGACTAAAATCCCAAGTTTGGGGCCCCTGAAATGTTTTTGGGAAAGTTTAGGGAACAACGGTGTATTTTTGTCTTAAATTAATTATCACCGCCAATTAATATCATAGCATGCATACTCCCTCCGTCCCACTAAAAGTGTCATACTTTGAATATTCAAAGTCTTTGTTTTTCAACTTTGACCGTAAATATTTTTGTTTGTGTTATATAATACTTGATGAAAGTTATATGAATTGATTTAGTTTTAGATGTGTTTTCATTGGGTATACTTTTCATCAAGTATTATATAACACAAACAAAAATATTTACGGTCAAAGTTGAAAAACAAAGACTTTGAATATTCAAAGTAGGACACTTTTACTGGGACGGAGGGAGTAGCATGCATAAACATTAGGCATTTTTCTAGCTAGCAACTTTAGTTCCCTCCAACGTTTACTAAGGCTTTTCACAGTGGGACGGAACAAATCGAGCATGAGGATCGGTCGATCGATATTCAATATCGATCGCCCCAATGTGGGCAAACTCACTAAATCGATCGCCGGTCAAGAGGAGCAAACATCGTTCGGATTTTCGACCGATTTTGAATCAACACATTCCAAACCAAATTTACCTTTTTTTCAAAAATGTATCCGTTTGTTGCATAAAAAAAAAAAAAACTTTTTTTCCAAAATATTTACCACTTTTCATCCAATAAATACCCACATCAAACCCACTTACTAGTTTTTAAATAAGTGTTCGCGTGTTTAATTTTTAGTTGTTTAAGTTTTTTTATTTAGTTGTAATGGTTTTTATTTCGTATCGTATCGTTTATGTAATATTTACGTTTTATTAATAAAATTTGTGTTTGTGTTAAAAAATGTTTTTTTTTAAAAAGAAAAAAAAAGAAAAAAGAAAAGATGATGCAATATGGGTTGCCACTGTGATGAGAGAGATGAATATGGGTTGAAGAGAGAGAAAGCTGAGGTGGCAGCCGGAAAGATGATGCAATATGGGTTGCCACTGTGAGTTCCCTCCAAGCCTAAGACTATGTTTATCAGTGGTACCCTGCAACCGATTGGAGAGGTATAAAACAAAAATATATTAATATTATAATGAAAGTACAGAAAAGAAAGAAAGAGAAACAGCCGATCAGAGCAATCGGTGTGGAGATCGTTTTGGCTCGCCGTGCTGAGCTGGACACCTCGCCACAACTTGCCGTGACACCGCCCTGCTTCGCCATGGCTCGTCGTGAGGCACATCCTCATCTGCACGGCGAGGCTTTCTTCTGACAATTAAAGGTTGATTTGGTCCCACATTTAATTCAAACGGTAATATTATGAAATGAATTTAGTGTATCGTAAACAAAAGGGTTGGATTCTAATTTGTGGCTGAGTTTAACAAGAAAGGATTTTGATTATTTGATTTGTGGTTTGGTATTGAGATTTGGTGGGATAAGGTTGAGAGAAAAATATAAGAGAAGTGTGTGGCTGAGAAAATAAAGTGATGATATATTTGTTTAAGTTTAAGGTTAAGGTATGATAAAAGGGAATAAGGATACACATAAAAAGCCCAAATATTATTTTGTTTCTGTGGGTCAAGTCTGATGTTGAAATAAAAAGATAGGCCTGGAGTGTAACCTCAATTTATCAATAATAACTAACTAAAATAACTTGTATTAAGTAAACTTACGATACATTAAATTAATTTCGAGTATGGAAATGTTAAAACATCAAAATGGTCTTTAGTTTATTTTATTTTTATAAAATGAATTTAGTTGATTTGGATATTTGAATAAAAAAATAAAAATAGATAGTGGTGCCCCAAATGAGTAAGTTGTGGTATGTTATGGGAAAGGGGTTGTAAAGGGAGGTATGTCATGGTGACGTGGCACCTAGGACCCGAACGAGAAGTTTTTTGCTCTCAGTTCGTTTTGTGACTTGCATATTTTTGATCCAACCTTGCCACATGTCACGTTAGGAATGGCTATCCATATTTGCCATCTGTGTTTTACTTTTAAGTTCCTCTTTCATCTTGGGCAAAATCTGATTGTTTACTCCTTAGCCTATTTCTCCTTAAGTTTGGATTTGATGTTGAGAGAAGCGAGTAGTTCCTCGTTTTGTTTTATGTTTTCGATTCGCTTACGTTCGTATTCTGTTAGTTTCTCGCCCGTCATTTCTTCTAGTTCTTATTTAGTGGGTTTTTCTTTCCTGTTTTTGTGAAAGAGAGATTAGAGATGAGGGTATTATGGGCGGCGGGAAAGGAGAAAAGGCGGGAAAAGTTATGTGGGGTGGGTTGCAACTGATGGGTCAAGTCCTTGGTTTTTATTAGGTGGTTTTAGCGGCAATTTCTATTGGGTCCTTTGTTTCTTTGCTTTTTGTAAAACTATAATATCAAATGTTGCCTGTGCGTGCTACTAACAAGTACTAACTCCTTGGGGTGTCTGTAGGGTCGGGTCAACCCGACCCGAACCCGAACCCGATCGGGTCGGGTCTAATCGGGTCGGGTCTAATCGGGTCAAAAAATTTAATCGGGTTGTTTTGACCCGACCCGATAACCCGATAGCGTTATCGGGTCGGGTTTCGGGTTAAATAAAAATTGTTATCGGGTCAACCCGATAAGACCCGACAATCCTTTGCTTTTTTAATTATTAGTACTTTTTAGGCCTGGTTTGTAGCATTTTTTAAGAAATATCAGATATGTTACTATCATTACAAATCATTCTTTAGTTTCTTATTTTTTCTGTTACAAGAAAAAAAAAGTGTCATGGCATGCAAATGCATACCCCAAACACCATATAGATCCACCCTGCCACACCAATAAGAGGGATAAAATACTATGATCAAGGCTGTATCACATGTCAATTTTGATAAAGAGGCGGTTCTTCCTCTTCTGGTACCTCAACTGATATTGTGGGAAATCACAATCAACTAGTTAACTGTAATAAAACTTGTTTGAGAGTGTTGGGATGTTTAAGCTCCTTAAAATTGCAACAATTAGCTAGATATCTTTTTGCTGTATTTCAACTTCTGATTGATGCCTTATTCTAAATGTTTAAAGCATATAAATCACACAAGATTCCACTCAAACACATACGACATGACTGAATTTTATCAAATATAAATCACAGTACACTCAAACACCATATAGTTAAACCCATGCCTGATCTGTATCTCCTCCACTTAATCGGGTCACCCGATAACCCGAATCACCCGACCCGACATAACCCGACCCGACTACCACCCGAACCCGATAACCCGAATCCTTATCGGGTCGGGTGTCGGGTGAGTTTTTAAAAAATCCAAACCCGACTCAACCCGACCCGACTAACCCGATAACCCGACCCGATAACACTATAATATCAAATGTTGCCCCTACGTGCTACTAACAAGTACTAACTCCTTATGTTTACTTGAAATTCATACACTTTATTCTAATGACAATCTTATTGGTAAGTATAAAAGAAATAATATTATATGTTATGATGGGTTGTTGATAAATGGTAAAAAAGTTAAGATTGGTTGTATGTATTGGTTGTATAGGTGAAGGACTAAGAGAATAATATTTTAATGAAAGATTGAGGTGTGATAAATTGTTGATAAAGATAGTCTAAAAGAATAGAAAACAAACAATATAATGCATGCATGATGTATACACCAACTATAAGAATTGTAAAATAACAAATAAGAACATAAATATCAAATTAAGATTTTATATAAAAATGCCAATAGAATAATTCTATGGCTCTGCTTGACAAGGAGAAAAATAATACATCAAAATGAATATAACAAGGAAAAAAAAATGTAAGAATATGAATATTAATAACATTTCAAGCGTGGGCTGGGAAACGAATAGGATGTATAAGTGTATCATGTGTTGTTTAGTATTGTGGCTTGGAGCATTCGGGAGCCATCTGCCAATGGAAACGCTCGTAATCTGTGCAGTAGTCGTAGATCATGTAGTTATCTCTAACCCATTTGAGTTTACCCTGTTGGTCCCAGTCTAGTTGCTCGTAGACGGGGGAGGTCCACCAGTTAGCATAGTTCGGATAGGCACATTGGAATATGCTATCAGGTCCATTCCACTTGCATGCTCTAGCATTAAATTTACGCAAACCAGCTCTGAAAGGTGCACAACTCCAGTCGATTTTGACTAGACCGCCTCTTGTTGCCCAGTTATCAGCATTCCACAAACTTGAGTATACTTGCATTCCTTGTTCATCTGGGAAGCCAATTCCTTCACTTTTGTAATTTCTGTACACTCTGATTGGTATACTATCAACATACCACCTGCATTATTTGTTATTCTCAAATCATATTAGTGTAGCTCATAATAATATATAAACTATGCATATATTGCAAATATCTGGTTGACTTACACAACTGCGTTGGGATTCCAGTGGATGGTGTAATTGTGGAAATCGGCAGTTGGGTCGAACCATAACTTAAATTGTTGCTCCCTATTTCCTTTGCCTTGGGTGAAGATGTTTGTGTGCATTGTGTAAGGTTCTCCTGTCGAGTTTCCTAAGAACTCAAAGTCGATCTCATTATGATAGTCACCGGTTGAGGAAAGCTGCATTGGTTCCAAATTAAAGATTTAGCCATTCATTTTCGATCAGCCTTTTTTTGAAAGACATCATTTTCGATCAGCATATGTACATCATATCCCATATGTCTTCTTTGTATTGCACTTACATAGTATGCTGTGACGGTTCCTGCAGAATTCCCTGGAACCAACTTGATTAGCAGTTCAATGCTTCCGAAAAGGTATGACTTGTGTGATTGAACACCAGATCCTATAATCATAGTTAATAGAATGAACTCATGTTTGACTTTTACGATTCAAATACATTTGAATTTGAAAAAATTTAAATTTAAAAGCAAACATGGTGAATGCGGGCATGTTATGTACCTGCAGATTGATCAAGCACCAGATGAAGATCATCCCCGTTGCCAAAGATGTAAGAATGCTTTTCACCCCAGTTGAAATATGTGTCAGTGTAAAAGTTCCCGTGAACAAGGCATGATTGGAATGCAATTGCTGACACAAACACAGCTGCGACCAAAGCTCGGAAGCTTGTCATCTCAGCTGATCAAACGGGCACGTTATTCTTCTTAACTTCTTTGCTTTTTTCTGTATGTAGTTTGTAAATGGGATGCTCTTGTGTTTGCTTCTTGACACCTTATATAGCCTTTGTCTACCATATTCCCCTACTTGCCATGTTGACAGCATGCATCCTCCATTATTTGTTTTCTTTATCAAAATATTTTTATGTATCGTCAACTTATATTGCATTTTGACATTCTTTACTATAGTTAAGTCTTTATCACATATTTGACAATGAATCTTTAACGATCTTACATGAAGAAAAATGTTTTGAGATGTGTCCCTAGCTACTAAGTCCATTTAGATATCGGCGAGTGTGGTTGAAAATAGAATTTTTACAAGCACTGTTAGTCCGCGGTAAGTTTGTACAAATGAATCACCTTCAGAGACTATGGACCAATAAAAAATGGTTTATTGTCCAGCTGTGAGTTATAACTTGAAGACATACATAAGATGAAAGAAAAGAAAATTAAAATATTGTCTTTGTTGGTGGTTAATGCTAGACGTGCTACCCTCAAAGGTGCTATTGTGTCTATTGATTCAAAGGATCTACAAATAAAACCAGGGTATTATGAGTTTAAAAAAAAGCCCTATAAATCAATTAAAATATATTCTTTTTTCAAATTAAAGATGTATGCCTTTTTCTGTTTTTCCTATAATAATGTATGCCTTATTATATGTTAACACTATAGAAGATGTTTTTTCACTCTCTATTTTGCTATATAGCACGTTTTTTTCTGGTAAAATAAACTTGGACAGAGCCCAACGATATTGTAATGACCAAAATAACAAATAAAGACATATGCTATGTTCTATTTTATTGTTCATACTTCATACAATTGTGGACAAGAATACACGCACTACTATCCGCATTCACCTTGAGACATTCATCAATAACGAACACCGCTTAATGCATTAGTCATAATATTTGTCGGTACGAAGTAGTCCCAACTTTCATGATTCACTGGTCTCAACAAATTGTTAGACCAAACACAATAAACAATCAATCCAGACATTCTATAAAGCTTGCTAAACAATCTATAAAGCTTGCTGCTAACTCCCAAATCACAATCATATCGTTCTTGACAATCATCTTGATATTTAACATGTCATGGGTCAACCATCAATTTGTAGCTACGTATAGCACCTCATCCTTTGGATTAGTATCTCATTGATACTTCATTTCAGGTCGCTAAAAACGATGTGGTTATGAATTCACTCAGGTCGCTATACGATTTCAAGTCATGATTCTGCATGAACATATTATACAGCCAAAGTATTTTAGAGTTTATCACATAACATTATGTAAATTCAAAACATTTGTTTTCTATTCAACAAATTTTTCATTCTAAAAAAATAATCTTATACGTAGAAAAGACTTGTACAACGTAACTGTATGATTATAATAAGCTAAAATCGAGGGTTTTGCAAACGGAGATAAGAAAGATTATATTGATAGCATGAGACGATGGGTGACAGTTTGGTGGTGGCCTGAGATGGGTTTCACCGAGGTGGAAGATGCTACTTGAAGGTGTTGTCGGTTTCAGAGAGAAGACTTAACGAGTGTTACTGAAAATCGTTAGAGAGAAGGGCTAATGGTGGATAACGTTTGGCGGTTAAAGACCAACAACGCATTTTTTCCGGTCAAAGGACGAAAGGTTGCGATCAACGCAAACTAAGACGAACGGTGTAATTTATTCTTAAAATTATTTTAGTATCCAACCATCAGCGGGTCCAAAAGTCTAAAAACATCATCTTCGTCATTTCATTCATTCATATATGTCGTTCATTGCTCCAATCTTCCATATATGGATCTTAATCATATCTTGAAACAGAAATATAAAAATATTATCTGATAATGCTGATTGCTATGAGAAAACCTACACGACTCAAAAGTTTGATATAAAATGGGTGATTACTGATTATGCTCCACGTTCTAAGACAAATGACTTGGTTAACAATAATCTGAGATTATTCTGTTATTAGTTTTGGTTCAAGTAGATGTGCCAACGCCCTCACGTAGCTAGACGTGATTTTTTTGTAAACTGATTAATATTGAACACTGGTACAAAAAGCTCCAAAAATGTATGACGATATGCATATAGTCACACACATTTTTTTTTGTGTGTGTCACCAAAGGTCGCGCCACCGTAGGTGGCATATGGTGACATTGTTTAGTTTGTGGCAGTTTTCATTGAAAAAGAGTGATCAAAACCCGAATATGTGTGACAAATTAGGCACAAGTTTTGTTGGATTAATCAGTATCAGTGACCGTAAACACTTTATAGTCACACAAATATTTTTTGAGAGTAACTATTGTTCGTCCTTTGAGCACATAAATATATAATATATGTGACATTTGAAATGATTTATTCAAGTAAATGTGTATTTTGTGTGACTATTTCCTGTCCGTGTCCACACCGTGTCCACATGAATCTATAACATATATATTAGGCTAAGCATGCTGCATGGAAATGCCACCTCAATGCCACCTAATTGCCACCTCAATGCCACTTGGCATTTTCCACCTTGCACGAAATTATTTAAAAAAATTAGACCATGCTTAGATTCGAACCTTGGACATCAGAGCCACAGCCAATACTCCAACCACTGGAGCAACTATATTTTTGTGATTGATATTGGAAAACAAATATGTCATGCTTTAATAATCTACTCCCTAATTATAGGCAATTCAAAACAAATGGCTTATCAAGAGCATTTAATTTGATAGTAAAGGTGGAAAGTTTCTTAGCTAAAAAAACGCAATTCAAATTCGAGATCCTACATTATCTCAGAATGAAACGTCTGATTGAAATTAACCCTCCTCAATCATTCACACAAAACACACAAAACCCTAAATATTCCAAATCCCTCATTTCATCCATTGAAACCTAAACCTTAAATCAAGTCTTCCATTTAGGGTTTTGATTACCAAGTCATTGTTTTCAATTCGCTAAAATTAAGGTCTTTAGGAGATTGACTATGACTAAATGAAGGTAATAACCTACTTTTCTGTTTGTTATATAATGTGTTTTTTAGTCATGTTTCTTCGAGTAATCATGTTTCTTTGTTTATGACTGCAGATAGGAAACCTATAGTGTTTGGAGAAGCGCTCACCAGTTGTTATATAATCAAAGGTAATAATTTCAATTTTGATTATGAGTTACAGATGATCTATCGTGTGCTTTTGAAAGCAGTGTTTGAATTGGAGATTCGAATCAACAATGCGGCCTATTATCTGGTATAACTAAAAATCAGCCATTTATTCTCAATCAATAACTCCAAATCAACCACTACCATTTTAAAACAATTTTCTTCCCAATCAACCGATTTCAATTCTTAAAACCAACGCATCAATTCCCCATTCAATTTCAACAAATTAATCCAATTAAGGTTTGCATCGATCATGTATGGTCTTCGTCCTTGGTTTCGTGATGACGAATTCTGATTAAACACCGCAACAAGATGAGGATAATTAGGGTTTAAATTCAAATTATAATTAATGGTAATGATTTTAGGGATTTTGATATTTCAGTTTTAGTTATGAATTACTGATGATTTTATTGTGTGATTGTGAAATTAGGTGTTTGCATTGACGATTGGATTTGATTGTGCGATTAATTATCTGGTATAGTATGGATCCCCATTTTTAATTTTGCAATATTATGGTAATATCGATTTTTTTTTTTTTTTTTTTTTTTTTTTTTTTTTTTTTTTTTTTTAATTTTATTCTATATCGGTTTGATTGCAGTCTTTCATATATCTTTTGGTTTCTATTTGTATATCGTTTTTATTAGACTTTTTATCTTGGTTTTATGTCTATATTCGGTGGTTGAACTTTTTATCTTGGTTTTATGTCTGTATTCGGTGGTTGAGCTTTTTATTAGACTTTTTATCTTGGTTTTATGTTCATTTGATAATGATACAAACCAATATCTTCATAACCTTATTAAGTTGTCGATGCTTAAATTAATGCGTTGTGTCTGTTGTTCCATACGTATTCCAGATGAAGTGATAGAAGCTCACTCAAGGTATTTCATAACTTATTTAGTTTGTTGAAAGGCTTTGTATTATATTTCGTCAAATTCAATCTTAGCACGATATCATCTATATTGGAACTTGACTATAAGTATATAGCACAAATGAACAATAAGATGAGAGTGTCGTTGTAAGATTTTATGCATACACTATATGCATTTTACGTTTGTTAAGAAACATTGTGTAGTGAGAATCCATGAAGCCAACATGTGCACCATTAAATCATCAGAAGAATTGCATTACCATCAAGAAGAGGTTTTATCTAGATGTTGGTGGTAGTGACGATACCCCTTTTACGTAAGAACATATTCTTTTACAATCAAGAAAAGCCACCTTCGATTACTTATCCTGATTTAGCTCTAAACCGTAATCAACTCTATATCTTCTAATGCTTACATGTTTCTTGCTTTTTATATGATGCTAAACCCTTAAAATTTACGCAGACTAGCCACGCAGTTTCAATATCTGATGTGGATAAGGCAACAATAATGTACATAGGTTATATCACTTTCTGATTAACTATAACAGAACACATGTTCTCATTTTAATTATCTAAAACTTTCTGAAATAACCATTTTTTAATATTCATTTTTTATTTTCAAGTTGCTTTTATTGTTGCTCAATCTTCAGATACTTTTAGGGGATTGCTAAATATATACCGACCACTGTTACCACTAAATTTAACAATATACATAATAGGTAAGTTCTTTGCTATAAAATATTCATGATTCTGATGGGCTTCATAACTTATTTGTATATTTTATGCTGTTACAGGAACAAGGCCATCACGACTGTGATGAAGAGATCAAACTTATTACGCAAACCAAGCCATTAAATTAAGGGCAACTATGACACCAAAGCCATGGTTGTTTGTCGGTTTGGGTAATCCCGGGGATAAGTTTAAAGGAACAAGACACAATGTATCTTCCTAAGTTAACCTGTTACAACTCACAACTAAGATTTATTTCCTTTGTATCTTATCCATTAAATTGCATTTATGATATCAGGTCGGCTTTAACATGATTGATACTTTTGCGGAGTCGGAAGGGATTGCTATGGATATAGTGTTTTGTAAAGCCATTTTCGGAAAAGGCATGTCAGCTTCTCTCAGTTTGTAATATATTTTACATTCACAAGTTATTATATTATAGCAGATTTAATATTTGGATTGGCATAACAGGTATTGTCGATGGTGTTCCTGTTTTACTAGCAAAGCCTCAAACATATATGAATTTAAGTGGTGAATCAGTAAGTTCATATATTGTTGCTCTTGACGTGAGGAGGTATAAAGTTATATTTTATTCATTATACATAAACGATCATCGAACAAGTATGAAGTGCTCTGTTATCATTGTATATAACAAGCCTACTGATATGTAAGATTGTCATGATGCAAGTGAGCGAGTAGCAGTGAGACGTGCCCTTGACCTTCCGGTGTTTTTTTGGTGATGATGGTAGTGGAGAGGTGAAGTTACTTACATGTGATGTTAAGTAAATTATTAACCTTATCATATATTGAACTGATTAGTCTGTTCACTAGAACTTACAGGTATTAACAAGTCATGTTTCATAGACACTTATATGCTTCGCTCCCTCTAACCTTGAAACTAGATTCATCATATGCACGTATTTATGTTTTCTAAAATATGGACTATTTTGCTGATAGGTTGTAGCAATAAATGGAAAAGCATTGAGGCACAGTCAAATGCAGCTCTCCAGTCCAGTGAGAATACGTCCAAAACCAGCTCAGACTCAACAGGAGAAAGCACATAGTCTGATGCTGTTACCAAGAAACTTGAAGAAGAATTCCAGAAGCGTGATACCCTTATTGAGGTATGTTACTTTTGTGGTTTTGAGAACACAAAAGCACATTACTGAATATCATGAAAGTTCTTACTGATCTGTGATTAAACACATTTCCAGAGGTTGCATGAAGAAATGTGAAGCATTTTGAGCGATTGACAGAAAATGCATCTTCAATTGGAAGCCATCGGGTTTTTTCTTTGAAGACTTGGTTTATTAGTTAAATTCCCCATGGGGCCCACAAATACACATGAACAAATATCCCATTAATTCCTGTCGAGTTAATTTTAATGACAAGATACGGCATGTAACACTCCCAAATTACCGCAACGAAACAGTAGAGTCAAGGGAGTATTACTTCATAATATAGATCAAGGTATAGAAAACGACCTCTAAATGAGACTTTTTGAAATATTATCATTCGAATTATTAAAATCAGAGTTAAACAAGTGATTCAAAGTATAACGTTACATAGAAGTTTTCAAAGTATATCGAATGATAAAGATAAGATATGAGTCTTCAAGTATGCAAATGACTCTAGAATCCATGCATCCACTATCGCCTTATAACCTGAGATAAACATGCTAAAAAGTGTCAACCAACGGTTGGTGAGTTCATAGAGTTTAGTTTAACTGTAAAGCATTTGAATAAAGATTTCACCGCAAAGGCATTGTAAATCCACTCAGTCCCAAGCCCCGCCCATACAAGATTTGCAACCTGTGTGTTTACAACCCACTACCAACATATTATAAATATCATGAGGCATCCAAATAAATAGACTGCCAACATTGCCATGTCGGGTTGATGACTGCACCCAATTTAAGGGTCTACCGACATTGCCATGTCAGGTTGATGACTACACCCAATTTAATGGTCTACCGACATTGCCATGTCAGGATGGAGGTCTGAATCGAGTCTAATTACAGTTATCAATAGAAATCAAGAGAACGTAGAGTACCATAAAAGTATAAATGTCTGAGTAATTGAATCACAAAGCAAATCATGTAATTGATAAATGAGTAAAGTATTTCTAAGCATGTATCTCCCCCAAGTAGTTTAAAATGTCTAAAAGAGTAAAAGTGGGGCTATGACACATCTTAGCTGTAAAAAGTCAAGGTAATGTTAAGTCAAAAGTATCACAGAAACGACTTCAACACACGACCTGAATAAATAGGGAAGTCTAAGAATTTGGCTTATATGAATAGTGGGTGTGAAAGTGAGAAAACGGATGATAATTTGATCGGTGACGTGAGTTTGATATGCTTAAAATGCTTAAAGTTCAAAAATAATATTATATATAATATTATCTTGTTTTTATGCCATTTAAATCCAATAATATCGTTTCCTTGAAAATGGTGAAATGAAACGTTAAGTTAAATCGTTTAATATTCGTTATATATAAATATAACGTAACGTGATAAATATATCGACGAACGTAAAAATGTATGTGATCGAGTTGGAAAGTGTAAAATATGAAATGGTAATGAAAATAAGTTAAAGTTTCTGTTGGTACTTGATCTTTTACAGATTTTACATTTTCTACCCTAACGGCGTTAGCGTTGCACCGTTAGTCCTCGGTTATACTTTTAGTCCAAAAAGGGTTAAACTTGACATTCTAATCCTCCAATTTACTGTTTTTATCATTTTATACCCTTAGTTTACTGGTTTAACTGTTTTGCCCATAGTTTAGTGAAGTTGGCAGTTTTAGTCCCTAAGGTTGAATTGCGTTGCAAATTTAGTCCAAAAATCACAAAAAGAGTGGGAAAAGATTTCTGAAAGTTTATACATTTTTATAAAGCTTATTTAAGTCTAGTGAAAGTTATATGGTCCTTGATTTAGTGTAAGTAACTTAAATGGTTTTATAAGTCCTCGTCGTTTTACAAAAGTTACTATTCCAAAGGTAAAATAAACTTAGGAAAGTTTATTTTGAATGAAGATTGTTATTTTATGAAGTTCATTATGTTTAGTGAGTAATTAGTTTTGAAAATCACATGGTTCTTAATTATTTGTCTAGTGAAAACTAAGTTTATTTGAGCCGAAAACTGTTTTACAATTTGAGACAGTAAACTGCCTTCATTTGGCATTTTCAGGCTGATTTTACACGTGATGGACGTAAAACATCATTCCGGACAACTTTCGTGTTTTAACTTTTTGATGAATCGGACCAGAAGTGCCTCTAAAATTTACATCAGTTCGTTCACAGTAGGTTTTTGACAGTTTCAGATTTTTGGTTTCCTTAACTTCTTTCGATCATAACTTTTGACTCGTGTACTTGTTTCGGGTGATTCAAATTGCTAAGTTTTCCTTATAAAACCCTATATAACAATATGTAATTTTCCAAGGTCATGTGTATTCTATTTTGGTCGTTTTTCATAGCATGAGTCACTAGTTTATTTAGTTATATTTTATACGTTTGAACATATATTAAATATTGTGATCGTTAAGCATAAAAATGAATATGTAAGAGTTGCGTGAGTGTGTAAACATGGTTTCCTAGCCTTCCATAAAGGAGGAAAAAATGTTTTTGCCTAGAAAGGAATATACAAGACGTACAAATAAATAGAAACATATGCACGTTCGATATGAAATAAACATGATGCATGGAACATTATAAAATGTTAAGAAAGTATTGAAATGAGTTTGTAAAGAACTTACAACACCTAAGAAAGTGGAGTTTACGTGTAACAAAATAGAACTTTGATAGGACTCGAATAACCCGTTATGCTATAACCAATGCTTCGAAATGGAACTTGTTACTTGTGAATTGGCTTGAATGAAAATGTAAATGGTTTCTTGGTCCTTATGGAGCTCGACAGAAATAAATTGGTGAGGGAATTGTGGAAAACTAGATGGGGGTTGAATAGTTTTACCGTTTAAAATTAATTCGCTTTGTTACTTATCGTGATTTCAAGGTTAAGTAAACAATCAAGCTCACAAACAAGTAATGTAAGTAAATAAGTAAAGAGAGGAAAGATCAAACCACACAACAAGAATGTTTATAGTGGTTCGGCTACAAGGACTCTTATCCTTGCCCTACTCCGCTCCTCGAGCCTCTAACTCGAGAGTTATTCTTCACTAAGTCAACAAACTCCCTTCTTGGCAGAGAAAACCTTAATACACGTTGCTTACACCTTTTTCCAGTACAAAGCTAAATACCGGGTTCTTGTTTAAGGAAGAACCAACCTGACGTCGCCTAAATGATTACTGACACTAAGCTAGATGTCGAGTTCTTTACAAGGGTACAACCACTCCCGTTTGGTTCTTTACAAGGGTACAACCACTCCCGACACTCTATGTGTTTTGAGGACTAAAACACTAACCGATTTCTACTAAATAAAAGATGCAACTATGATGTGTGAACTGATGCAAGATCACGCAGACTCTATACTACAGGATAAAAACAGTATGTTGATCCTTATATGTTGAGATCTTCTTTGCTACAAAAGGAAAGATCTATGAAATGTTAGTATGCTAAGGGTTAGTAATATGCAAATGAAAGAATATCTAATTTAGGCTATGTAAGTGATGAAATGGCCAAATGATCAGCTTGCTATTTATAGGCAAAGCTGATCAATAGGCGGCGGATCTGGCGGATCCCCAAAATTGGATCCGTCCGTGTACCACTTTGGATCCGCCGTGTCAGGCCAGCTAAGAGATCTTCAAATCTTTCCAAATCTTGCCATATCTTTCCATATCTTCAAATGTCAACTCTTTGGCTTGAAGATCTAAATAAAATATCACAAAATCTTACTAAGATTGTGTACATGATGCATGCCATGATATCATCCTAATATTTAACTAATAAAGTTTTCATTTTAAGAAATAAACATGTAAACTTGTATATGTCATTTCTAGAAAACTTTGTGATGTGAAAATGTGTTTGTAAAATGCTTATCACTATAAATGTAAAAGACTTAATCTTATTTATGCTTTGCTTAAAGATAAACTTTGTAATTGTCATTAACAAAACTAAGCAAAGATCATAAAATATAAATAACGTTTTTAGGACAATATTTGTATTAACAATCTCCCCCTTTTTGTTGATGACAAAACGTAAAGTGTATTTTTAAGTAGAGAGCTTAAATAGAGGATGAGTCTTTTAAAAATATAGATTAAGTAAGTTTGTGCAAGTTTTAAAATTTATTTTAAGCTAAAATGTATGTACTGTGATGTTTCACAGTTGATGCAAACTTAATCCTATCTCCCCCTTTTTGTCGAAACAAAAAGAAGATATGCGTAGCGGAATGCGATTTTGAGAACTTTAAAGCTCCCCCTTGATTTATACTCCCCCTAAGTGGAGTAACAAGCTTAAGATGTATGAACCTACAAAAGAAATTATTAGAATATGCTATGCTCCTTTTTTATGTATACTCCCCATTGCTAGAGTACCAACGTATACATTTCAAGAGTATGATATGATGTATGATCCTACAAAATAAATTGTTAGAATATGCTATGCTCCTCTTTGATGTTTACTTCCCATTACTAGAGTACCGACGTATACATTTCAAGAGTATGATATGATGAATGATCCTACAAAACAAATGGTTAGACTATGATATGCTCCCTCTGGATGTATACTCCTCATTGCTAGAGTACCAACGTATATATTTTAAGGGTGAAAAATGCAATATGATGAGTTAGTATATGATAAACTCCCCCTCGATCTATACTCCCCATTGCTAGGGTACCAACGTATAGGATTCAAGGTTGAGAAAAGCTACAAAATAAATGTTAGTAATGAAATACTTCAATCAAGAAGCAATATGCATATGCAATAGTCAACCAAGAAAGGTCAACCCATTTGACTTCTAAAGAGTCAAAATGAAGTGTCTGATCAAATTTTAGTACCTAGTGAACATTTGATCAATGCAATATGTGAAGGTAAGACAACCATACTATGATGTTAGTATCCTAAAATGAGATAATATGCTTGATATTGATCACTTACAAGCATAAACATATAATATCCATTCATTGAAAATTTGTTTATGACATAAGTCACTAAACATGATGTTACAAGAAGAAATTAAATCCTACAAAGAAAATACTAGGATGAATCCTAAGAACACCTATTGAGAAGGATTGGTTGGGTTTGATGAAGATGTGATGGAAGCAAGCCAAATGGATTCTAAGTTCTTAGTATCATGTGGGTTTGAATCAAGTTCCTCATTGCCTTGAATGTTTGGTTGATTGAGCCACATTGACTCATCAATGTTTTGGAGTGTGGTAAGTAAATCATGGGGTTGCAAGTTGGGTGGTTGTGAAGATGATGTGGGTATTGGTGAGGAAGCTAATGGTGGTGATGGTGATCTTGGTTGAGATGGAGTTGGTGATGGTGTATTGCTTATTGGAGTTATGGTGGGTGATGGTGACTTTGATGTAGGTGATGGTGTGGTACTTAGTGGAATTATGATAGGTGAAGGTGATCTTGATGGTTGAGTTGAAACGGGTGATGATATGTTAAACATAGGAGTGATGATGGGTGTTGAAGTAGTAGTGGATATGGTAGGAAAGTTCGCATTAGAGATTGGATTTACAATCCAGTATGGTCTAACACTAATTCTGGCAGTCCTTCTGTGTGGTCTGGACATGTGTGAGTTGTTGGTTTTGTGCATTGTGAAGTTGTACAGGTATGATTATAAGAATGTGAGTTGAAATCATCCTAAGGCTTCTAATTTATACTACTCTAAAGTGCATGGAAATTGGTGTTTGGATTGATGTTTGAAGAGGTGTTGGTTTCCAAAGAACTTGGAACAAGATAAAGTGGTTTGTCCTATTTGTGAAGGTCAATCCATAGAAATGGAGTTGATATGAAGAAATGCAGAGGATGACTCAAAAGAATGAAATGTGATTGATTCACGGATTCCAAGGAACCTAGCTAAGGAATCCTGATGTGTTAGAAAAGGGTAACCTAGGCAAAAATTTGAATATTCAAATTTTGGTGGGAAAGTTGATTCTATTGTTTTCTAATTGTTCTAATGGTTCCTAATCATCCTAATGATTAGTAGAATGTGGGAAAGTTTTGAAAATATTTCTGTTGGTACCCACGGATCCAATCGACAACAAAGGCGGAGCCAAAGTTTGGGAGCCGTGTAATCCGTGGGTTCTGGACCGGCGGAACCGAGTGATACACTAGGCGGATCCAAATTCTGGGATCCGCCAGATCCGCCAAATGGATTTTCAGTTTCTTAACAGAATGAAAGTCAAATTTCGCGTTTCTTGGTCAAAACCCGAAAAATCTTCTAAAACCTATGTAATAGCTAATATGTGACACAAATATGCTAAACATATAGATTCTAACACACGTATACACATAGATTAATCCGATTATAACATCTTACCATAAAAAGGAGTTAAGCCAAACGAGGTCTTAATTTCGGAAAATTGATAACAATATGTGTTATCGACCTGCAACTACAAGTTAGTTCACGTAGGAGATAAGTGCAAACATAATATCTTAAGAACCACACAAGATCAATATCTAATTTTCTAAATAAGTCAAAAAAATCTAAAACCAAACACTCCTTTGATGTCACTTGTTGTTCAACATCTTGATTATTTTCTTCTGACCCTTCTGAAGTTTCATGATCCATCGACCTAGATTCTTTATCATTCCCTTTGTTTGTCGAAGCTCCTCAGATTCATTGTTAATGGAAGAAAGTTGATTCAAGTATTCGGGTGGAGGAATCTTAGAGTTTGGCAAACCGTCTTCATCACTAGCCGATGATGATGAAGATGAGGATGGAGAATGAGCACATTTTCCTCTTGCTACGGCTACTCTAAAATCACTAAGAGGAACAAAGGTGTGTGGGATTTCGGTGTAAAGAGGAAGGAAACCACTCTCATTTCGAGGAATAGGTATAGAAGCTCTAAACAGACGGGTAAGAAGCATCCCGTATGGCATGGCGGTTGAGCCTAAGACAGGTATATCGACCATTCTTTTGGCGATATAGTAGGCTAAGTTGAATTGTTGGTGGGTAGATACACAGTAGAGCATGTAGCATAAGCTTGCATTCATGTGATCCCTATTACCAACAGTGCTAATGACATTGGCTCTAAGAATCTCCTATAGTTTCTTAAATTCGGGTTTGAGTTCATGAAGTTCCATGGAAAATGGATCTCGATTTATTTGTTTACCTCGGATTTTCTTAGTTAGGTTGGTTCTAGGATTGAAAAGATAGTCACGAATGATTTCTTTGGAAGTGAGAGGTGTATCGTATGGATGTGAACGACCAAGGTTGCATTCTAGAATGGAAAAAGGCCATTTGTCTGAATAAAAACAAGTTCCTTGATTTGGAATACCTAAAACTTCTCCGAATTGATTTAAAGGAAAGCTGAATTGACTTTGGTTTACTTTGAAATGGATGCTTAAAGCTCCAAAGTCGTCATATCTAAGTTTTACAGAGGCATAAAATTCAAGAATAAACCTAGGAATGATAGGTTCATCTATGTCGAGGAGACAATCAAGTTGGATGGATGCTAATTGTTCACGGATATTGGTTTCTTCTAAAAATGATGAGTCTACGGTTCTACCTTCGTGAACATACCGTTTTTCTAAGGTTTTGAAGACATTAACTTGAGGTTTGGTGAGACCTTTGGTTTTGTGGTGTTGAGGTAGGTATTTTTTGGTGTGTTTGTGATCGTAATTGGTTGCGGGAGGCATAGTTATCCTAGATACGAAAAATATATAGTTTAGTTGAAATTATCAAGCATACGTATATATATGTCTAGTGTGTGCCTACATGGGGACAATGTGGAGGTGCGGTTATCTCGACTCCTTTTGATGCATGAAAATTATGTTTATGCAAGTTTTATGATAAAACGAGAGATAACTCAAACGCTCCTACTTCAATGTAGCTACGATTGAATGTACCCGAAAATACATATTAATTATGTATTCCCTTTAACATTCAAGAGACATTATGCAAGTTGTTAGGAAATTAAGCTTAAGCAGTTAAGACTGTTGGAGGTAACAGTTAGGACTGTTGAAGATGGAAGTTAAGACTGCTGAAGAGTGTTGAAGACATGAGCAGTTAAGACTGCTGAGTGAAGAAGTTAGTATGGTTTATGATTTGTGTAAGTAGATAAATATGAAAAATATATTGTGTATATCGTATAGAATTAGATTGATAGTTATCTTGTAAAGGAATCCTTAGTCTATAAAAGGATTGCCTAGGTTAAGGTTTTGATATAACACACAACACAATACGTAATATAAAGATTCAAGGTTGTAAACACTAGTGATAGGAGATCACTCGTATTATTATTCTAATAATATTGAATCGTTCAAGGTTATTATTCTGTGTTCTTTGTTTTATTCAAATCATACAAAACACATAAGGTCTTCTAAGTGCTAGCTAGTAAATTCCGCGTGCTAGACTAAGCATAATTCTTAGTATCACATCTAACACAAGGAGTGTCTGTAGATCCGGTCAAGTGGTATCAGAGACAGGTTTGCTAATACATAGATTTAGAAGATTCGAGAAGAACAAAGATGGACATGGAAACAACACCATCCACAACCAACATTGCTGCTAAGCTTCCTATGCTTAAACCTAATGAGTTCGACATGTGGAGACTTCGTATTGAGCAGTTTTTCCAAGTGCAAGACTATGCACTGTGGGAGATCATTGAAGATGGAAACTCTTTTACACCTGTAACAACAACAACTGTTGTTGATGGAGAATCTAAGAGTACAGTGTAGACAAAGCCAACCACTAATGAAGAGAAGGCAAGATACAAGAATGATGTTAAGGCTAGAAGTTTGCTTCTGATGACTATTCCCAATGATCAGCTGCTGAATTTTAGTAAGTTCAAGTGTGCTAAATCTCTTTTTGAAGCTATTGTTGCAAGATATGGTGGGAATGAAGCCACCAAGAAAACCCAGAAGACCCTTCTCAAGCATCAGTTTGAGAACTTTACTGCAACAAGCAATGAGTCGTTGGATCATATGTTCAATAGGCTTCAAAAATTGGTGAGTCAATTGGCTGTTCTAGGAATTGAGATGCCTCAGGAAGATCTCAACTCTAAATTTATGAGGAGTCTACCAGCTGAATGGGCTATGCATGTTGTAGTATGAAAAAACAAGCCTGATATAGATTCCATGAGCTTAATGGATCTATATAGCAACTTCAAGATAGTTGAACATGAGATTAAGAAATCTGCTGGATCAAGCTCAAGCTCAGGCAATTTGGCCTTTGTATCAACTCCCAGTTCCTCAAGTCCAGATGAAGAAGTGCAAGTTGGTGGAGCAGTTGGTACTGCTAGTGCAAATCTTGGTACTGCTAGCACCTCAAGCAGTACTAGTGGACTTTTGAATGATGATACTTATTGTGCTTTCTTGACTACTCAGCACAATGGAAGTATGTTGACTCATTCAGATCTTCAAGAGATTGATGAAGATGATATTGAAGAGATGGATATTAAGTGGCAGCTCTCTCTTCTCAGTTTGAGAGCTAGAAGATTCTTGAAGAAGACTGGCAAGAAGATTGTCATAAACAGTAATGATGTTGCAGGGTATGACAAGTCCAAGATTGAGTGCTTCAACTGCCACAAGAAAGGTCATTACTCAAGGGAGTGCAGATTGCCAAGTCAACAAGATGGAAAGAGTAGAGCATATGGAAACAAGTCAAGAGTTGTGGAGGTTACTGATTCAAGCTCGAAAGCCATGGTTGCCATTGATGGCTTAGGATTTGACTGGAGCTATATTGCAGAGGAGGAAGCTGAAGCATCTACAGAGGTTGCTCTCATGGCATTTTCTGATTATGAGGTACAAGTTTCAAAATGTTCTAAATCTTGTGAAGCTTTAAAAGATCTAGAAGCACTTAAAACAAGATATGATAATCAGAGAAAAGAATTAGTTGAAACTGCTTTTAGCTTAGCAAATCATAAGAGAGCTTTAGCTGTGTTAGAAGAAAAAATTGTTCATTATCAAAACAATGAGTCTAAGTTTTCTGATGATATGATTATTGTTAAGAGAGACTTAATGTTTAGAGAGAATGAAATTACTGTTTTAAAACATGAGCTAGAACAGGTTAAGAAAGCTAAGGAGAACATTCAGATGAGTGTAGACACACTAGAATACACATCAAAAGGTGTTCAAAAGATAATTGAGAGTCAGATCCAAAATAAAGCTAAGTCAGGCCTAGGATATAAGTCAGTTCCACCTCCCTATAGAGGAATTCCATCACCCAAAGGTGTAGACTTAGAACATACAGGACTCCCTGAATTTCAATTACCTATGCTTAATTATGGTCCTCAACCTAAGAAGGATGTAGTCGATAAACCTGTGTTTGAAAGTGCAAGTGATAAATCACTATCTGAGGACAAGGTGTCTTCTGATAGGTCCTCACCTAAGGACTCAGATGCTCCAACAATTGAGGAATGGACTTCTGATGATGAGGATGATCAGGCTGTGGTTAAGTCTGTTAGTGCTAAAGTGGAGGAACCAAAAGTTCCAAAGATGGTTAAACCTGAGACTGTTAGGCCTAGATCAAATGCCAAACCTTTTAGACCAACAGTTAGGTATGCAGAGATGTATAGGACCACAAACAAGCCAAGAGGTAACCAGAGGAATTGGAATGAACTCAAATCTCACTAATTAGGAAAGGATTTTGTATGCTATAGGAAAGCTTGTTACTCTTGTGGTAGCTTTGACCATCTTGCAGCTTTTTGCGATAAGTATGTTAGAGGGTATTCAAACAAAAGCATGTGTCTAGAAAGACCTAAAACTCTTCCTAGGAATGACAAGATGATACCCAGATCAGTTCTTTTGAGGTCTGGACCTAAAGCAGTCCAAACTGCTAGACTAGCAGTTCAGACTGTCAGACCTATGAGACCAATTCACCCAAGGCCACCAGTTCAAAATCCAATAACTGTTTTTAAACCATCATACAAAACTGGTAAAAGAACTTTTTATGAGAAAGCAGTGGTGAAAAACCAAGTTTGGAAACCTAAGGTAACAACTGCCAAGCCAGCAGTTCCAACTGCTAGCAGGGTAATTGGTACTGGTGTGAATAAAAACACTGCTAAGGGAAACATGGGTAATGGAGTGAATGCTTCAGCATGTTGGGTATAGAGACCAGTTCAACCCAATGGTGCTAAGACTGTTTTGAAAAGAATGAATTATGTTGATGCTAGAGGAAAGCCTAAGTCTGTTTTTGGCTTGGGTTCCACAAGGAAATTAATTTTTCTTGTTATATGCATTGTTAGTCATATGCTTGTATTTTGTTTCTTTGTTTTTGGACAAACAATTGCAGGATTGGAGAGAAAACACCAAGAGATTATGAATGCTTGATGTTTTGGACTAAATGGTGTTCTGGAGATTAGTATGTGATCCTTGCATACAACAAATGGTAATTGGTTCACCATGTCTTATCCACATAAGAACCAACTAGTCCAGAGCAAACGGTTTCTGGTAAAGACTAATCAAATCCGTTGATGGTTGACAATTTACCAAAAATTGTATGGTTATCAGCTCACCATATCTAAATGTGAAGAGTTGGCTAGTCCAAAGCAAACGGCTATTGGTAAAGACATATCAAATTCGTTGATAGCTGATAGTTTGCTAAAAACTATGTTTGAGCCATGGTATTTTAAAATTTTATTTCAAAAAGTTGGTACGACTCAACAAAATTTTTTCAACAGTTGGGACGGTTAGTACAAAATATTGGTACGGTTCAACTAGCCGTTATGACTGACGTGTCAGTAATTAATTTTGGGGTAAAAACTAGCCGTTGGCGGTTTGTTGCGATTTTTACTGGATGAATTACGGATTTCGAGGGATCCTTTTATAGATATTTTAACTTATATTCTATTATATTCTTATACTAAAATAAATAGTTACCATATTCTTTAAGTCGGTCAACTTGAAACCTTACAACTCTCTCCATAAACTCTCAATATTGCTTTCATCTTCTATCTTTTCACTCAAAATTATTACTATTCACGGCTGTTAACTAATATTTACTGCAAAGAATGGATGTTTTGAAATTTGTTAAACGTCACAACCAGGTTGCCTTTTTAGAGAAAACAGAGCAAGGAGATGGGCCGAAATTTTATGAGGTTGTGGACTTTCTCAACCACTCTCACATAAGGTATGCTCTAACTGTTTCTCCTACTCTTTATGTTTCGCACATCACACAGTTCTGGCAGAATTCTTCTATCTTGACAAGTGATGATGGAAACTTAGAAATTCATACTGAAGTAGATGGCATTAAATTTGTTGTTACCGAGTCTATACTTAGGAGACATCTTAAATTAAATGACTCAGATGGTATCCACACTATGCTAAATACTGAAATTTGGGAAGAACTTACAAAAATGGGGTATAATACATCTAAACATAAATTGACTTTTCAAAAAGCATGTTTTTCACCCCAATGGAGATTTTTGATACATACTCTTCTATGTTGTTTAAGTAATAAAAAGACTGCTTGGGAACAGTTCAGTAGCAATATTGCTATTGCTCTCATTTGCTTGTCTACAAACAGAGTTTTTAACTTTTCAAAATATATTTTTGAGGGTATGGCATCAAATGTTGACAGTAAAACAAAGTTTTTAATGTATCCCTGGTTTGTTCAAACAATTTTGAATAAAAAGAAAAACCTGCTTACAAAACCAACTGAAATTTTTGCTACGCCTAGTCTACAATCAAAGGTTTTTCAAAATATGGCTATGGCTAGTAGACTTTTTGAAGGGGAACCAGTTCCATTGTTTCCTCAAATGATTCAAACTGAGTTGGGTGAAGGTTCAACAGTTCCAATTGATCCCCATCACACATCCACTCAAGTATTTGAAACAACCCAACAACCACCTATCACTTATAGGAGAAGGTCTAAACCTAGTTTAACTAGGGTTGTGACTAGATCCTTTCCCAAAGATTCACCTCTCATAGCAGGTAATACAGCTAGAAGTGATGAGGGTAGTTCTTCACAAACTGAATTGACGGCTTTATGTACCAAGTTAGTAGCCAAGGTTGACACTTTGGAGAAGGAGCTAAAGCAAACCAAGGAGGAATTCAAAGCTCACAAGGAGAATTTTGCCAAAGTCTATACCAAGTTAACAAAAAGGGTGAAGAAACTTGAAGAATAGTTGAAGAAGAAAAGGGCAAGAGTGATAATGGATGATGATTCTGATGATGATGATTCAGATGGTTCAGACGGGGATGATGAAAATTCTTCCAAACAGGGGAGGAAATTTGGTAAAGGTAAGGATAGACCAGCATCTCAGGGGAGGTATGAAGAAGGTTCTGAACAAGATGAAGGTTTTGATATTGGTTCAGGTTCTGGTCATGTTCATGTAGAAACAGCTGAGACACATCAAGCAGTTCCAAATGAAGAAGCAGTTCAAACTGATGAGACAGAGCAAGAAGCAGTTCAAACTGCTGAGAAAGAATATCAAGCAGTTCAAACTGAAGAAACTTCTGCTGAACTAGTTTATGAAAGGAGAAGAGCAGATAAAGGGAAGAAGCCTATGACACCTGAAGAAGTGGCTGCTGCTCAAGAACTTGAAAGGCTTAAAAGGTTGAAACCAAAAACTCAAGAATAGATAGATCATGATGCAGAAGTTGCAAGGCAAATGTTAGAAGAAGATTTGGCTGGTGAGGAAGCTAAACAAGCTCAGATTGCTCGTGATGAAGAATTTGCAAGGAAAATGGCTGCTGATGATATAAGGAATATATCTGAATTCATGGAAAGAACAAGATCAAATGAAGTAAATCAAGAAGAGTTCAATGAACAGTTACAATATTTTCTGGATTCTGATGTGATTGTAAGAGCACAAGCTTCAATGATTCTTAAAGATAAAGAGTTGAATGAAGAAGAGAAGACAGAGGAGCTTAAAGAATTCATACTCAAGAAGAATGGAGTTGCAACGTGGGAAGATCTGATTCATAGAATAAGAGAAAGACAGAAGTCAGGGTACAAGACGAAGTTACCAACAAAGAAGGAACTTGTTGAGGATATGAAGCATTATTTGAAGAACTCAGCAAATTACTCAATGAATGATTTCAAGGGAAAGTCTTATGCTATAATTGAAAAAGAATTATATGAAACTTATGCTATTTTGAATTCTCCAAGAAGAAGTGTCAAAACAGGTAAGAAGAGGGAAGCAGAATCTATGGAATCAGAAGTTGCTAAGAAACAAAAGTCTGAAGAAGAAGGATTAACTAATGAGAAGATCAGAAGCATGATGGTGACTATTTCCAGAGTCTTCTTATATTAAACCTTTGCAGGTAAAACATCCAATCATTGACTTGGAAGTGTTTACTGATGGAAAAATGAAGGGATGGAAGATTATCAGACTTGGAGATATTTCTGAAAGATATAAGTTGTTTGAAGATTTACTCAAAGACTTTGACAGAGAAGATCTAAATCAACTTTGGAGCTTAGTGAAAGAGAAATTCAGAGATATTGATCCTGTTGAAGATAAAGATAAAGAACTATGGGTTCAATTGAAGAGAATTTATGAACCAGATGGTGGAGAATTGATATGGAGATTTCAAGCACAAGTCAAGGACATCTCTTGGAAGTTATTTGGAATGTGTGGAGTACATAGGGTGTCTACCAAGGATGGAATAGAGATATATATGCTGGTTGAAAAGGATTATCCACTCAGACCAGGTGTTTTGACAATGATGGCATGTGTTAGACTGGAAGCTAATGAAGAGTCTGAAATGGCTGATATGCTAGTGGCAAAGATATTCAACCTTGCACAAGAAGTAAAAGCTAGATCTAAGAGATTTGCTTGATGGGTGTTTGAAAGAATTTTCAGCATTAAGAAGAAGAAGCTTAATTTGAAGAAACTTAGTGATTTGGATAGAAATCATAAGTTTAGGGGAGGATTGTTAGGAAATTAAGCATAAGCAGTTAAGACTGTTGGAGGTAACAGTTAGGACTGTTGAAGATGGAAGTTAAGACTGCTGAAGAGTGTTGAAGACATGAGCAGTTAAGATTGCTGAGTGAAGAAGTTAGTACGGTTTATGATTTGTGTAAGTAGATAAATATGGAAAATATATTGTGTATATCGTATAGAATTAGATTGATAGTTATCTTGTAAAGGAATCCTTAGTCTATAAAAGGATTGCCTAGGTTAAGGTTTTGATATAACACACAACACAATACGTAATATAAAGATTCAAGGTTGTAAACCCTAGTGATAGGAGATCACTCGTATTATTATTCTAATAATATTGAATCGTTGAAGGTTATTATTCTGTGTTCTTTGTTTTATTCAAATCATACAAAACATATAAGGTCTTCTAAGTGCTAGCTAGTAAATTCCGCGTGCTAGACTAAGCATAATTCTTAGTATCACATCAAACACAAGGAGTGTGTGTAGATCCGGTCACAAGTGATGCTCAAAACATAACGTTTTTGTATTTGTATGAACAATGATTGAACATTGTTTTTCCTAATAGTGAGAAGATTTTAGCAAAAATTTCTCATGGGGTTTTTACTGAAAAATGACAATGTACTATAAGATGCAATTCCTAACTATGATATCTAATTCCTAATTACAAAGAAAATGATTTGTTATGCTGTTTTAGCATGCCTCATGATTTTACAAGAAAAATGAATAAACCCAAAGTTTTGATTTTGTGCAATAAATAGGAATCCTAGACTCAGATTAGAGATTAGATAGGATTAGGATACTTATAGTGACGAATTAAGCACAAATTGGTTGTTGAGAATGACCTAATTTTTGAGTTTGGTGAGTTATGGGTTGAGTTCAGTGAGATGTGTGTTTTGGGGAATATGGTGTACAATAAAGGATGTTTGTTTTAATAAGTTAAAAACTGTCTCAGTAACCCACGGATCCGGCGGATCCCAAACAAGGGTTCCGCCCTTGTTGTCGTTTGGATCCGCATGATCAGAACTCAGGTTGGGTTTTTGCCGAGTTTGGTTAATCTAAGGTTTGAGCTAACGTTTATTCTACTCACTAGGTTCCATTAATCCTAAACTAATTCTAAGATAGTTGAAAGATTTTCTCTTGAGAGTCTTTGTGAGGGTATCGACAATGTTGTCCTCTGAGGAAACTTCTCAATTAAGATGTTTCCCTTCTGAACATTGTCACGAAGGAAGTGATGACATAACTCTATGTGTTTGGTTCTAGCGTGTTTGACTGGGTTTTTGCTAAGATTGATAGCTCCTTTGTTGTCACAAAGAGTGGGAATATCGTTGAGTACAATTCCATAGTCGTTGAGATCCTGCTTCATCCATACTCCTCGTTGACACACTTTGAAGTTGTGAAGGCTGTTTGTTTTTTAGTGAATCATGAAGTGTAACAGTGTCTTACACTGCATGTACATAATTACCAAGATGGTCTAAATTTGTATACACTACGGTTTCTACACTTGTCCCTTTGGGATACCATAATCCTAAATGTGTAGTGCCTTTAATGTACCTAAATATCCGTCTAACGGCTTCAAGATGGGATGTTTTAGGATCTTCTTGAAAGCGTGCACATAGACAAACACTAAACATAATGTCCGGTCTACTAGCCGTTAGGTAGAGTAAACTACCAATCATCCCTCTATATTTAGTGCTATCTATGGATTTACTTTCGTCATCCTTGGTGAGTTTGGAATACGTTGGTGTTTTTCATGGGTTTAGAATCTTCAAGACCAAATTTCTTAAGCATATCCTTGATATACTTAGATTGGTTGAGGAATATCCCATCTTCTAATTAGGATACCTAAGAAAAAGTTTAGTTTCCTCATCATATTCATTTCAAACTTGTCATGCATGATTTGTGAGAAATCAGTGCATAGCTCTTGACAAGTTGAACCGAACATAATGTCATTCACATATATCTGGACTATGATAACATGTGATCCCTTTTTCTTGGTGTAGAGAGTATTGTTTACTAAGAAAGTCTTAAGTCAATTAACCAATCTTTTGGTGCTTGCTTAAGTTCATATAATTCTTGAGTAAACATGGTTTGGTTTTTCAAAATTAGCAAAGCCGGGAACAGAACCTAAGGCATTTCTAGGAATGGGTTTGGGGGCTTTATAGAGACGGGTCAAAAGCATCCCGTAGGGTCCTAACGAGTTCCTTAGATGATAAGGATAGAATTAACCTCATAATGACATGACCTAAGCGTTGATGCCATAGATTTGAGATATCGTCCAAAGAAGTGAGACAACGTTTATCTTTGGGTGTTTTATCTAATTTGATAACACAAACGTTATTCAAAACACCTTTTCCTAAGGTTATGCCATTCTTAAGTATATTACTTCCATTTTCACAAAAAGGACGTTATACTTTTTGCGGCATAATTGACTAATCCTAAGCAAGTTAAATCCTAAGACATCTACATGAGCAACATCATCAATAGTGAGAGAGTCATGAGAAATTGTACCTTTTTCGATGATTTAACTATCAAGCTTGCTACCGAATGTGATAATACCTTCGTCGTACACTTGGTAGATTGAGAAAAAGGCTTTTGTTTCTCATCATGTATCTTGAACACTTACTATCTTTAATGCACTTATCTGATTCTAACTTGACTTTTGAGCATACCTTAGTTCCAGAAAAGCTCAAACGTTTGGTTCCCAATATCTTATGGGTTCATTTGGGTTAGACACAACATTACCATGGTTCACTAATATCTAGCATATAATCGAAGGGAATTGCCACACATTGTTTCCTAAGCATGGTTCCTTCAACTACAGTTGTTTTGATTCTACACTTACTTTGATCTTTTTCTAAAGAGACTGATGGTTTTTGTTTGTTAATAGTTGTACTAGTGCTAGGTTTTCTAGTGACATTAACGAGATTTGTACGATCTAATTTACTACCCTTCTGTTTATCTTCTGTTCCTGCGGATCCTTTGGATACAACTAGCGGAACCAAAATTTTGGATCCGCCAGATCCGTGGTTATCAGAAGTAGTTGGAACAGTTTCCTTTTCTTTTATCGTTTGTTACAGAAAATCACTTAAGTTTCCATTTCTCATAAAATCTAGTTTGAAACTACCATGAGGTATTCTTTGCATTATATCATCAGTACAACTTAAGTGTTTATCAAACATTTTGAATTTGGAGTTTTGTCTGACAAGACTCTCCTGTGTGGATTTTAATGTATCTATTTCAAGTTTTAGTTTTTGACATAAAACACATGTTTTTCTAATACCTCTACCTCTTTCTAACCTTATAGCTTTCTCTTTTAACTGATGAATTTCGTTTTCTAAAAATTCCTTTTTGGTTTTTAAGAACTTATTTTTACTTATGATTTTTAGGGTAATTTCACACAGTTTGTTATATTTTATTTCTAAAGATTCATCATCTATAGAGGAGTATGATGAGTCAGAATGTACCTCTTCTGTGTCGTGAGCCATTAGAGCAACTTCGTCATTCTTAGGCTCGTCGTCATCTCCTTTGCTATCACTCCAAGCTCCACTGACAAAGGCTCTTTGAGACTTGTTCTTTGGAGGCTTTGGACATTCTCCTATAAAGTGACTAGAATCCCCACATCTAAAACACTTTCTATCTACCTTTCCTTTCCTATCATCATGGTCTTTTCGGAAGGATTTCTTTTATTTATGAGGAGGTCTACCGAACTTTCCTCGTCTTCCAAAGAATTTCTTGAAATCTCTTACGGCCATGGCATACTCTTCATCTTTACTACTAGCACTAGATTCTGCATCACTACTTGATTCTACCTTAGCTTTTAAGGCAATGAACTTCTCCATTTTGCCTTTGACTATTTCTGAATCTTTTTCCATAACCATCTCATGAACTTTGAGATTTCCTATGAGCTCGTCCAGTGTCATCTTTGAAAGATCCTTAGATTCTTCAATGGCTGTCACCTTTGCTCTCCACTTCGGGTGGAGTGCTCTTAGAAATTTCCTGACAAAATTCTTACTAGAAAAAGATTCATCAAGTGCTTTAAGTGATGTAATAATAGTATTAAAGCTAGCAAATGCACTATCAATGGTCTCATTTTCAGAGATAACAAATTGTTCATATTGTTGAACAAGAAGATCAATTTTGTTATCTTTGACTTGTGAGTTCCCTTGATGAGTGATAATAAGTGATTGCCAAATATCTTTAGCCGTTTTACACATAAAAACTCTTTCATATTATTTCTTAGGTAAAGAGTTGTAAAGCATCATTTTGGCTTCATTATTTTTGGCAATCAACTTCTTTTGTTCATCACTATGACAAATAAAAGAAGTACCTATATCTCGACCACCTGAAATATCACTACTTATGGGTTTATAATCACCCTCTACAATAATATACCATAGATCTATGTCCTTTGACTTCACATATGTCTCAAAGCGATTTTTCCAATATATGAAACAATTTGATTCAAATAGTGGTGGTCTTTGCATAGATTGCCCTTCTTTAAAGTTTTCAAAATCCTTTGATCGTTTCAAGTTTTTAATATACAATATATTTTGAAAATCTTGAGTAACACCGCTCTAGTACCAATTGTGGAAAACTAGAAGGGGGGGTTGAATAGTTTTACCATTTAAAATTAATTCGCTTTGTTACTTATCGTGATTTCAAAGTTAAGGGAACAATCAAGCTCACAAACAAGTAATGTAAGTAAATAAGTAAAGAGAGGAAAGATCAAACCAGACAACAAGGATGTTTATAGTGGTTCGGCTACAAGGACTCTTATCCTTGCCCTACTCCACTCCTCGAGCCTCTAACTCGAGAGTTATTCTTCACTAAGAAACGAACTCCCTTTTCGGCGGAGAAAACCTTAATACACGTTGCTTACACTTTTTTTCGGTACAAAGCTAAATACTGGGTTCTTGTTTAAGGAAGAACCAACCTGACGTCGCCTAAATGATTACCGAAACTAAGCTAGATGTCGAGTTCTTTACAAGGGCACAACCACTCCCATTTGGTTCTTTACAAGGGTACAACCACTCTCGACACTCTATGTGTTTTGAGGACTAAAACACTAACCGGTTTCTACTGAATAAAAGATGCAACTATGATGTGTGTACTGATGCAAGATCACACAGACTCTATACTACAGGATGACAACAGTATGTTGATCCTTATATGTTGAGATCTTCTTTGCTACAAAAGGAAAGATCTATGAAATGTTAGTATGCTAAGGGTTAGTAATATGCAAATGAAAGGATATCTAATTTAGGCTATGTAAGTGATGAAATGGCCAAATGATCAGCTTGCTATTTATAGGCAAAGCTGATCAACAGGCTGCGGATCCGGCGGATCCCCAAAATTGGATCCGTCCGTGTACCACTTTGGATCCGCCGTGTCAAGCCAGCTAAGAGATCTTCAAATCTTTCCAAATCTTGCCATATCTTTTCATATCTTCAAATGTCAACTCTTTGGCTTGAAGATCTAAACAAAATATCACAAAATCTTACTAAGATTGTGTACATGATGCATGCCATGATGTCATCCTAATATTTAACTAATAAAGTTTCCATTTTAAGAAATAAACATGTAAACTTGTATATGTCATTTCTAGAAAACTTTGTGATGTGAAAATGTGTTTTTAAAATGCTTATCACTATAAATGTAAAAGACTTAATCTTATTTATGCTTTGCTTAAAGATAAACTTTGTAATTGTCATTAACAAAACTAAGCAAAGATCGTAAAATATAAATAACGTTTTTAGGACGATATTTGTATTAACAGGAATGAATGATAGTGTGAAAGGGAAATAGATAGAAAGTGACTTAGGTGCATGTATAAGTGTATGAATCATTATATACTACTTTTCAGAGAACAAATTGGTGATTCTTTGTGATTGTACTCGGCTGTGAATTCAAGGGACAAAGAGAATATGAATTGCAAGAAAGTCAAGAATGTGTAAGGATACATGTGGATGTGTAAGTGAATTATTTGTGTGTGTAGATTTCTATTAACATGTGTATGTCGACATAGGGTATATTACACAAGTTGGAATTTGGTTTAAGTTATCATTCGACTGATATTGAGAGTGAGGGACAAAGGGAATATTAAAAGGGTCTTGAAAGTCTCATGGTGTAAGAATTTAAGTGAGGAGTGTAAGTAAATATTTGTATGTGTCGACTTGAGCACCAAAATACATGTCGACATTCATTTAGTTGAATCAATGGAATTTTTCCTCATAGATCTTGTCATAGATTTGTGTAAGTTAGTTGGACTTTAAGGAGATTTTACAAGATATATATTAGAAGTATTTTGTGTATATGTTTTGATTTGGTTAGAAAACATATGTCGACATTTTGTAAAATGGTCCAAAATAAATATGTAACGTGCGATATTGAGTGAAAATGCGATAATTATACTTGGGAACTCGTATACGATCATATAAAAATAATTGAGCTAGGTGGAGATGAGTTTTAATCCGATTTGGTTAAATGGTGTGAAAATGGAATGATTTTGATCGCGTTTGATGGTGAATATAATGAGTGAGTTTATTTTGTCGTGGTCCGCGTGTGAGCTCGTTCCGATATTTGGTGAATTACGCATTAACGTGTTTGTGTTATTATAAAATAATAAACAAAAGTTCAAATTTGCTCGTAAAAATGGTTAAGTGAATAGTAACGATGTGTTTATACTAGATTAACGCTGACTAATGACTAGGGAGTTCTACGGGTTGCTATAGTACCTTCCCCTTATCTTGAATCTCGTCCTGAGATTCAGTCTGTGTTATCTGTTAAAAGATGTTAAAGAATAGTCGATGTGTGAAGTTTAAAGAAATTAAGTAAAAACTTAGGCATCTAGGGTAGAATACTACTTAACTAGGGAAAACGTACCCATTATTTGTTAGCTGCCTTCAAGGGACCCAAATAGTAAGCTCTACCACGAGGTAGACTAAGGTGGACTCCAGGGTTTGGGTTATTTCCTTCAATTGCTAAAGCTAGATTTCCTTGTCTTTGTCCTGGTGCTTTGTCTAATCTAGGACACGCATTCCTGAGATGATCCGGACTGTTACATTCATAGCATGCCCTTTGGTTATTCCTTATGTTGCCGGTATTCCTTGATGCTCTACACTGATCTGTAAAATGGCTGAATCGATTGCAGTTGGTACATTCACGGCAAGGCGCAGACGCCGGGTGATGATAAGCACATTTAGCACACTTAGGATGTGGACCTGCATATGCTCTTTGACCGGACACAGTGGCCATAAATGTTCTTGTTTTCTTGTTGTCGATCATGGGGACTATCTGTTTGTCTGACTCATTCGTTCCCTTCCTTTTGTCGCCGTTCCTTAGGACTCCATTCCTAACCATCTCATCTGTTAGAGTTCCAGCTCTTAGTATTGCGCTCTGAATCGTAGATGGCTCAGTTGCTTTCACAGTCCCACGAATTTCAGGGACAAGACCGTAGATGTACCTCTCAATCCTCTTCAATTTAGGGGTAACCAGATGAGGAACTAGCTTCGCTAGCTCATGAAATCGATCTGTGTAGGCTGCATGACCAGCCCCTATCATAGCGTGATTCCAGAGTTCACCTTTCAGCTTCTGCATCTCATTATCCAGACAGTATTCCTCTTTTAGTAGTGCCTTAAAGTCATCCCATGTCATTCCCACAGATGCTTCTCTGCCTCTAGCTTGAATCTGCGTGTTCCACCATGTTAACGCCTTTCCTGACAGTGAGCATGTAGAATACTTCACCTTCTGATGCTCCCCACAGCTACTGATGTCGATCACTGACTCCATCTTTTCAATCCAGCGGGTATATTCCAATGCACCTCCTTTGCCGTCAAACTCCATTGGCTTGCATGCCGTAAATTCCTTATACGTGCATCCAGTTGCGCGGTTGTTAGTATCATTCCCAACTACTCCATTGGTGTCGTCATTTTGGCTTCCGTGGTTTCCTGAGTTGTTAATATGATTGCCAACTTGGGTGATGATAGTAGGAAGTAAGTTTTGGAGCTGTTGAGCGATGACGGCGGTAAAATCAGGATTTCCACCGTCGTTGTTGTCGTTGTTACTAATGCCGCGGCCACCTCCTCGACCTCCACGTTCACTAGCCCTTCCACGGTTAGCGTTACGAGCTGATCTCCTTGTTGCCATTGCCTCTCTGCAATGAAGGACATTTAGTGAACGTCAGAGATGAGGTAAAAGTCGTTTGAGTTATCGATTTATACTTAATGTTCTTACAAAACCCCGTTACTAGCTGTTATCCTAAAGGGGTCAATGCCGATTAACGTACGCATGATTACATATGTCCACGTGAGTCGTGCCGCACTTATAAATATGTTGGCCACCATAATTATAATTGTCTCCTTTCACACGTATACATATCACCAAGCACACATACCTCGACATTACTTAAATGGTGAAAGAGTAGGGTGATTATCTCTCAAAATCCTCGAGTGAACTCATCAAATTTCTGCGGCTAAGTGATAACCTTTATTTAACTTAATCTCATGTATCATCAAACAAGAACTGTCACAAGACCAAGTTAAATAGCCAGTTATCACTGAGCTCCACATTTTTGATGTCTCGACTAAATTCTGAGTTTTTCCCCGTCAGTACCAATACTCTAACATCCAACAGCGTGGATAATAACGGAAAAAGTTCTACGTATGCAAGGCGATAGTGATGAGAGTCTTAGTGTATATAGTAGTTATAGTCTAGGCACCTAAATGCAACCTAGTTCTCTATAACCAAGGCTCTGATACCAATCTGTAACACCCCCAAATTATCGCAGCGAAACAGTAGAGTCAAGGGGGTATTACTTCATAATATAGATCAAGGTATAGAAAACGACCTCTAAATGAGACGTTTTGAAATATTATCATTCGAATTATTAAAATCAGAGTTAAACAAGTGATTCAAAGTATAATGTTACATAGAAGTTTTCAAAGTATATCGAATGATAAAGATAAGATATGAGTCTTCAAGTATGCAAATGACTCTAGAATCCATGCATCCACTATCGCCTTATAACCTGAGATAAACATGCTAAAAAATGTCAACCAACGGTTGGTGAGTTCATAGAGTTTAGTTTAACTGTAAAGCATTTGAATAAAGATTTCACCGCAAAGGCATTGTAAATCCACTCAGTCCCAAGCCCCACCCATACAAGACTTGCAACCTGTGTGTTTACAATCCACTGCCAACATATTATGAATATCATGAGGCATCCAAATAAATAGACTTCCAACATTGCCATGTCGGGTTGATGACTGCACCCAATTTAAGGGTCTACCGACATTGCCATGTCAGGTTGATGACTGCAACCAATTTAATGGTCTACCGACATTGCCATGTCAGGATGGAGGTCTGAATCGAGTCTAATTACAATTATCAATAGAAATCAAGATAACGTAGAGTACCATAAAAGTATAAATGTCTGGGTAATTGAATCACAAAGCAAATCATGTAATTGATAAATGAGTAAAGTATTTCTAAGCATGTATCTCCCCCAAGTAGTTTAAAATGTCTAAAAGAGTGAAAGTGGGGCTATGACTCACCTTAGCTGTAAAAAGTCAAGGTAATGTTAAGTCAAAAGTATCACAGAAACGGCTTCAACACACGACCTGAATAAATAGGGAAGTCTGAGAATTTGGCTTATATGAATAGGGGGTGTGAAAGTGAGAAAACGGATGATAATTTGATCGGTGACGTGAGTTTGATATGCTTAAAATTCAAAAATAATATTATATATAATATTATCTTGTTTTTATGCCATTTAAATCCAATAATATTGTTTCCTTGAAAATGGTGAAACGAAACGTTAAGTTAAATCGTTTAATATTCGTTATATATAAATATAACGTAACGTGATAAATATATCGACGAACGTAAAAATGTACGTGATCGAGTTGGAAAGTGTAAAATATGAAATGGTAATGAAAATGAGTTAAAGTTTCTGTTGGTACTTGATCTTTTACAGATTTTACATTTTCTACCCTAACGGCGTTAGCGTTGCACCGTTAATCCTCGGTTATACTTTTAGTCCAAAAAGGGTCAAACTTGACATTCTAATCCTCCAATTTACTGTTTTTATCATTTTCTACCCTTAGTTAACTGGTTTTACAGTTTTGTCCATAGTTTGGTAAAGTTGGTAGTTTTAGTCCCTAAGGTTGAATTGCGTTGCAAATTTAGTCCAAAAATCACAAAAAAAGTGGTTTTATAAGTCTAGTGAAAGTTATATGGTTCTTGATTTAGTGTAAGTAACTTAAATGGTTTTATAAGTCCTCGTCGTTTTGCAAAAGTTACTATTCTGAAAGTAAAATAAAACTAGGAAAGTTTATTTGGAATGAAGATTGTTATTTTATGAAGTTCATTATGTTAAGTGAGTAATTAGTTTTGAAAATCACATGGTTCTTAATTACTTGTCTAGTGAAAACTAAGTTTATTTGAGCCGAAAACTGTTTTACAATTTGAGACAGTAAACTGCCTTCATTTGGCATTTTCAGGCCGAGTTTCCAAGCGGTGGACTTAAAACATCATTCCAGACAACTTTCGTGTTTTAACTTTTTGATGAATCGGACCAGAAATGCCTCTAAAATTTACATCAGTTCGTTCACAGTAGGTTTTTGACAGTTTCAGATTTTTGGTTTCCTTAACTTCTTTCGATCATAACTTTTGACTCGTGTACTCGTTTCGGGTGATTCAAATTGCTAAGTTTTCCTTATAAAACCCTCTATAACAATATGTAATTTCCCAAGGTCATGGGTATTCTATTTTAGTCGTTTTTCATAGCATGAGTCACTAGTTTATTTGGTTATATTTTATACGTTTGAACATATATTAAATATTGTGATCGTTAAGCATAAAAATGAATATGTAAGAGTTGCGTGAGTGTGTAAACATGGTTTCCTAGCCTTCCATAAAGGAGGCAAAAATGTTTTTGCCTAGAAAGGAATATACGAGACGTAAAAATAAATAGAAACATATACACGTTCGATATGAAATAAACATGATGCATGGAACATTATAAAATGTTAAGAAAGTATTGAAATGAGTTTGTAAAGAACTTACAACACCTAAGAAGGTGGATTTTACGTGTAACGAAATAAAACTTTGATAGAACTCGAATAACCCGTTATGCTATAACCAATGCTTCGAAATGGAACTTGTTACTTGTGAATTGGCTTGAATGAAAATGTAAATGGTTTCTTGGTCCTTGTGGAGCTCGACAGAAATAAATTGGAGAGGGAATGAATGATAGTGTGAAAGGGAAATAGATAGAAAGTGACTTAGGTTCATGTATAAGTATATGAATCGTTATATACTACTTTTCAAAGAACAAATTGGTGATTCTTTGTGATTGTACTCGGCTGTGAATTCAAGGGACAAAGAGAATATGAATTGCAAGAAAGTCAAGAATGTGTAAGGATACATGTGGATGTGTAAGTGAATTATTTGTGTGTGTAGAATTCTATTAACATTTGTATGTCGACATAGGGTATATTACACAAGTTGGAATTTGGTTTAAGTTATCATTCGACTGATATTGAGAGTGAGGGACAAAGGGAATATTAAAAGGGTCTTGAAAGTCTCATGGTGTAAGAATTTAAGTGAGGAGTGTAAGTAAATATTTGTGTGTGTCGACTTGAGCACCAAAATACATGTCGACATTCATTTAGTAGAATCAAGGGAATTTTTCCTCATAGATCTTGTCATAGATTTGTGTAAGTTAGTTGGACTTTAAGGAGATTTTACAAGATATATATTAGAAGTATTTTGTGTATATGTTTTGATTTGGTTAGAAAACATATGTCGACATTTTGTAAAATGGTCCAAAATAAATATGTAACGTGCGATATTGAGTGAAAATGCGATAATTATACTTGGGAACTCGTATACGATCATATAAAAATAATTGAGCTAGGTGGAGATGAGTTTTAATCCGATTTGGTTAAATGGTGTGAAAATGGAATGATCTTGATCGCGTTTGATGGTGAATATAATGAGTGAGTTTATTTTGTCGTGGTCCGCGTGTGAGCTCGTTCCGATATTTGGTGAATCACGCATTAACGTGTTTGTGTTATTATAAAATAATAAACAAAAGTTCAAATTTGCTCGTAAAAATGGTTAAGTGAATAGTAACAATGTGTTAATACTAGATTAACGCTGACTAATGACTAGGAAATTCTACGGGTTGCTACACGGCATAAATTTATTGATTATTTTTGGCTTTGACATTGGTTTTATTTTTCAGAGTGTACAAACCTTATTTAACAATTACTGCGGAAGAACTTTATGTACAATCAGCATGGTTTTTGGCTCCTTGACGTAATTCTTCCAGGTATGGATTTAATTGCTGTTACAGTATTTGGTTTTAGAAGATATTAGTTGCACGCTTTATAGCAATTTATTATTAAGCCAACATAAGAATATTGGTTGCTGTAGGAGTTGGTTTCGTTAGCTCTCGCTTAGTGGATATATTGGTGCAAAATGAACAAAAAAATGTGTAGGAAATCTGTTCAAATGAAAAACAAATGAGTATAAAATCCATTCAAATTTAACGAAGGGCCTATGTTCTGGAATACATATGATAAGTTTTAGTGATTATTTTTGATAATGCCCAAATGAATGCACCTCAATATGCTTCTATTTTGAAAAAGTTACTCGAAGTATGATGCTATTTTCAGCTTCAACTAACGACACAGTTGCTATCTCTAATATTTAGTTGCCTAAAATGGACTACATCAGAAGAAAGTTGTTATCTATTAAAAAAAGACGATAAAGTGTCGTAAAACATAATTTAGCATACTGTTTGAGTGATTATAATTACTTATCAAAGTCCCTATTTTTTTGTTAATGTTACATTTGTTCTATGTAGGTTGTTCAAGACCTAAGGTTAGCATTTAGGAGAACATGTTTGAAGCATCATATTCCAAAACCTCAGAGTGGTTCATTAAGCAATATGGTCCCAATATCAGTCCCGCAATATTACTACCTCATTTTATTTCACTTCTATATCTGTGGCTACTAACTTCTTTTTATTGGTTTAACATCGTTGGAGCTCATGGAGTTCTTGTCTAGATCTTGGAGTGTTTCGGCTGCTGATATTTAAAAGCTTTTGCACCACAATGACCAATGCCATTAGTCCTCGAGAAAGAGAATATCAACCTGGTTCCTAAATCATTGGTCACACCACAACCTGCGAGTACTCCATTATTTCTATAATTCAAAATCAATATACCGGCGCTCACCTTTTGGTTTTTATTGGTTTCATCACAGGGACGTTATCATGACAAGTTTACGGAAGAAAGATATTGTCCGCGCAGAAAAAGCACAGACCCATGCTGCCTTTTGTGTGGCAGGGCTGGCCACGGCGTTGTCTTCCATTACTGTAGCCGAAACACTTTGCTTAGACAATTCAAGAATGAGCACTGTTCAAAACTTTTGGCCACGGCGTTGTCTTCCGTTTGTTTTTTTTTTAGTTTGGATTGTTGTTTTTTGTTATCACAACAGGGAGTGTTTGGTTATGCTGTCAAAACGGTGTATTTGGTTATGCATAGCCACGGGATTTTATAGCGGCGGATAGTTTTAGTGATAAAAAAAGTTTATGTGTTATAGACGGAAAATAATGAAAGTTTGAGGATTAGAGGATTTAATACAAGTTTTTTCTTTGGTTGTATGCTTTGCTATTGCCTACCACTTTGTAACAATTTTTTTCATGTTCGATAAACGTCTATTTTTTTTCATTCTTAATGTTGCATTCAATATGATTATTTTGGTATGCTTATAACATATTTTATGTTGAAATTATTTTTGGAAAACAGTTTTTTGAATCGAACCCGCCCATCAGGCGGTTCATTTTGAAGCTAACCTGCCCATCGGGCGGGTCATTTTGAAGCTAACCCGCCCACTGGGCGGGTTATGAAGCTAGTATATAATAAATATGATGTTGTGATGATTTAGTCACACAACGTGTGATGGTTTTTTGGAGTTAGTCAAATACAATCTAAAAAACAGTGGCCAAAAATGTTAATAAGTGTGACCATATGCTTTTTAAAATCAAGTAAAAGTATATTTGTGTGACTATTGTTCATCCAATGGTCACGTGAATTTTATGTTTGTGTGGCCTTTTGTAATCTTTAGTCACACAAAGCATGTTCTTTTTGTATATTTGGTCACATACAATTAAGCATAAAGTGACCAAAAGTGTTAATAAGTGTGACCATATGCTGTTTAAAGTGAAGAAATGTGTATTTTGTGTGACTATTGATCATCCAATGGCCACTTGAATTTTATGTTTGTGTGGCCTTTTGTAATATTTAGTCACACAAAGCATGTTTGTTTTGTGTATTTAGTCACATACAATTAAGCAGAAAGTGGCCAAAAGCGTTAATAAGTGTGATCATATGCTGTTTAAAGTGAAGAAATGTGTATTTTGTGTGACTATTGATCATCCAATGGCCACATGAATGTTATGTTTGTGTGGCCTTTTGTAATATTTAGTCACACAAAACATGTTTGTTTTGGGTATTTAGTCTCATACAAATAAGCAAAAAGTGGCCAAAAGTGTTAATAAGTGTGACCATATGCTGTTTAATGTGTATTTTGTGTGACTATTGATCATCTAATGGCCACTTGAATTTTATGTTTGTGTGGCCTTTTGTAATATTTAGTCACACAAAGCATGTTTGTTTTGGGTATTTAGTCACATACAATTAAGCATAAAGTGGCCAAAAGTGTTAATAAGTGTGACCATATGCTGTTTAATGTGAAGAAATGTATATTTTGTGTGACTATTGTTCATCCAATGGTCACATGAATTTTTAGTTTGTGTGGCATTTTGTAATATTTAGTCACATAAAGGATGTTTTTTGGGTGTATTTAGTCACATACAATTAAGCATAAAGTGACTAAAATGTTAATAAGTGTGACCATATGCTGTTTATAGTGAAGAAATGTTTATTTTGTGTGACTATAGATCATCTAATAGTCACATGATTTTTATGTTTGTGTGGCCTTTTGTAATATTTAGTCACACAAAGCATATTTTTTTGGGTATTTAGTCACATACAATTAACCAAAAAGTGGCCAAAAGTGTTAATAAGTGTGACCATATGCTGTTTAAAGTGAAGAAATGTGTATTTTGCGTGACTATTGTTCATCCAATGGTCACATGAATTTTTAGTTTGTGTGGCATTTTGTAATATTTAGTCACACATCGAATTAAACAAAGAGTGACCAATAATGTTGATATGCATGACCATATTATGTGAGTGCATCTTTTAGTCACAGGGTTACTACTGCTAGTGCTAAGTTAGTACTGCTGGAGCAGAGTTACTACTGCTAGTACTGAGTTAGTCCTGCTGAAGCAGAGTTACTACTGCTAGTACTATGTTAGTGCTGCTGGAATGAGTATATATATATATATATTATATATATATATATATATATATATATATATATTATATATATATATATATATATATATATATATATATATATAAAACATAATTAAAAACAAAAAGAAATTTCAAATTGAATAAAACTCGAATATATATAACTGAACCAAATATACAATTGTAATGTCGTACATAATCAAATTCTCAAGTACCATAATTTTAAGCCTTTTGACTCTTCTCCGTCCTAGCTTGCAATTGCCTTATGGCTTCAATAGAGACATAATTTTTGTGCTTCGATGGTACTTTTGGTCCACAATTGTTGTCACTAATCTTTTGCATCGTAGTTGGTGGTGTAACCTGTAGTAAACAAAAGACGCTTGTATCAAACATTGAATTAAATATGAAGAATTATATATATGTAGGTTGAAAAAACACATGTATTTACCTCATCTTCAAGAATAACTTGATCCTTTGGCCATGCAAAGAAACCACCTACGCCATCCTTAACTGTTTTTAACCCATTATTTCTTACGTCCGTTATGCATGCTGCATCCACTAACGATGAATCAATTGACACTCTTTAGCAATCATTTGGGAGTGCTTGGTTATGCAACATTTGTTTTCCATGAGACTTGTATACGGTACCCAAACCAACAATATTTGATTTCTTTAAGTGCCACAGTTTGCACTTAAATGGCTAAAAAAAGAAAAAAGAATTTTTGCATGTATATATCAGAAATTATTTAAACAAAAGAATAACAAGAAACATGTTGAAATACATACTGTTGGTAGTGGTTGTGTTGGAGACACATTTTCTTGCGATTGGGAATTTGCAGACCCGTTTTGTCGTGACTTAGGCGTTTTCTTAGGTCCGACAGTTTTAACAGGTTCCTATATGTATATATAAAACACGGTACATTATTTAAACAAAAGAATAACAAGAAACATGTTGAAATACATACTGTTGGTAGTCCTTGTGTTGGAGACACATTTCCTTGCGATTGGGAATCTGTAGACCCGTTTCGTCGTGACTTAGACGTTTTCTTAGGTCTGACAGTTTTAAGAGGTTCCTATATGTATATATAAAACACGGTACATTAGTCATGTATGTAAAATTCAAAAATCAAAGGGGGATGTTTTATTACTTACCATTGTTTCCATTACCTTTTTCGAAGTTACAAGCCCATTTTACTTCTTCTGATCAATTCTCGCATCTTTATCACGTACAACATCACTTGACTGAGTTTCGTCCACCTCATAAGCGCTGCTATCTATTTTATCAATGGCCATTGGAGTCACCTGCAATATAAATTAAGAAATACATTGACTCATCAGTTTATGTTCAATGCCTGCTATCATTAGCATCAGTGGTGTTAGCATTAGAAAATGAAATTGTTAACAACATAAAAAATGGCTTACATCTGAGGCTACTGGCAATTGAGATGAAAAATTTGACTGCACCCCTTCTTTACTCAACTGTTCCATCAGTTGACTAAGTATTCCCTTTGTTTCTGTCATCTCATTGGACAATTTCTTGACTAATACATCTTTTTCTGTCATCTCGGTGGACAATTTATTGACCAATAAATCTTTTTGTTGACGCTCGCGTCTCTCATTATCAAGTTGAGTTTGAAGTAACTCAATTCATTCATCAGTCTCTTGTCTGCTTCGAGGAAGACCAAAATACCTCTTGTATGTAACTCCACTTTCCACTCCTCTTGCATAACCTCCCTTTTCCTTACCAAACACAACTGTCATGGCATCAGTGCCATTATCAAGATTCAAGGTTCCTTCTTTGATCTTGTCATCAGCTTCTTTCTGCACAAAAAATATGGGAAATGTTGGGATTAAAAGTCTTCTTGATGCTATTAGAGCAACTGCTGCTCATATTTGTGTTAATGCTGCTCAGCTGGAGTTAGTGCTGCTCATGAACTTCAATGAAAAATATGCCAAGTGTTTACTATTGCTAGTACACAGTTACTGCTGCTAGTACGCAGTTAATACTGCTGGTATACAAGTTACTACTGCTAGTACACAGTTAATGCTGCTGGTATATAAGCATAATAATAGAATTTTTAGTCAAACTTACAAGTTTATCTCCCACTGATCTAATCTCATCATCTGGATATTCTCTGTCTTTGTTTACCCTTCCTTTCAACCACATTATACCACACGGGGGTTCTTCATCTGCTTCAATTTCTTTATTTTCGATCTAATAAACATCAAATGCATACACATGTAAAGTTAAACCAAGATAAACGAAAATATGATGATGCATACACATGTAAAGTTAAACCAAGATAATCGAAAATATGAGGGTATTAATTGCAAATGTGCAAATTGTGCAATGTAAACAGATTCATTTCTCAAATTGATCGTCTCTCAATTTGTAAAACAAACATTATGTAATCTTACCATTTTCTCTTTCACATAAACATATCCACCTCGTCCCATTTTATGCTGATAAATATTTTTGGAACGCGTCATTTTAGCTTTATCTGATATCTCCTAAAAACACAAAATCATAAGGCGTTTAGATGCGGTAATGCTGCAAACTGAAAATTATGAAAGGACATATAGACTTAAATAAAGATGAATAATTAAAATCTTGTATGCATCGGTGGTCGTGTAGTTTACAAACTCGACCCATTCTTTTGATTTCACAATTGCACTATACTTGGCCGGGACTTCATTCAGTTTCGAAGGTGTATTTAGGTTGGGCAATATGTATTTTTCTCTGAGTTTCATTCTGAAATTCCTTAGTAGTTGACCAAGACGTTGCATTACTAATTTTCTGAATGTTAAGTCAACATCAAAATATAACTGCAAAGATTAACACAATGTTGTTAATTAGTTGCACATAATGTAACTGCATAGATAAACTTATGTAGTACGTACTGGGTTAAAAAATAGTATATATGTACCGTGATTTCATCCCATAGTTTATCTCTTGATTCTTTATCCACCTTCTTCCAGGATAGAATCTTCAAACCTATGTGCTCACGAACTAGATCTCCTAAAAAACTCAAAAACAGTGCTCTATGTAACCCTGATACCCTATTCAACGCATCGAAGGTTACCTTGATCTTTATTCCGCCAGGTATGCCATATTCCATGCGAAACTTATATAGTCTGGTTATGCCCCTCTTAGCTAGTTTCCGATCTGATTGGTTGGTTCCAGGCGCATCTTCATCATCAGAATACTTCTCGGATTCATATTCTAAGTTGTTATCATCATGTTCATTATCAGAAGGAAGCAAAAGATGATGATCAACAATGGGTTGAATTACCATGATTCTTGAGCAATAATGGGTAAAAGAAAATGATTCTGGCTTGGAGAGTAATGGTGATAGAAGATTTGATTTTTGTGTTTTCTTTGCAGTCTTTTTTTTAGGAGAGAAAAGAGGGTTTATGAAGAATATGAATCGTTATTCTTGGTAACTGCTTTTAATTAGGCGATTTAAAATTTTTGGATCAAAATTTTGGCTCCAAGTTCTAATTTGAAATTATCAATTTAATTATTTAAAATTTTTGCCTTTGAACCTGTTAATTAAAGCATAAGCTTGAATAAATTAAAAATTCACACAGCTTTACATTCAACAATAAACTTCAAGTTTACACAGATCATGGACACAAATGCAGCCCATTTCAAAATGTTATATATCATTATCTTAATCGCAACTCATGAACCAAGATCATGAAGACAAACTGCATATCAAATCAAGAACTCAAATTTACACAATTACACCAAGATCATGAACACAAACTGATACCATTTAACACAAACTGCTACCATTAAATCATAAACCAACATGAAATCAAGAACACAAACTGCTACCATTAAATAAATATGTGCAATCATCAAATCAACAAAAGAAACTGCTACCATTAAATCTAACTGTGCAATCATCACATCAAGAACACAAATTGCTACCATTTAACAAACCAAAATACTATCATTAAAGTTATAAAATAGATACAGTTAAACTACTAATTACCAGTTATTGTACCATTAATAATTACATTCATCCAAATGTCAGAACTACTACTACTACTATATTAAAGTGCCAAATACCATTTACAAAACGTAAAAGCTGTTAATGGAGATCCTAAACCCCTAAACCATCTTCCTCTTGCCTTTCCCATGGCTGCTAGAAGGTGCTCCAAAACCTATAGGATTCTTCTTACATGGCAGTCCCAAGACAATATCCTGAGTAAAATTCTTTTTGTGAGCCTTTTCAACTGGTATTTGAACTTGCACAGGGAGAGGCAGGATAGGAGCTTGAGATGGGAGTTCCTCTAGAGGTTCAATGGCTTAGATAGGTTCCACTTCCCAAGTATCAGTACTTGCATCAGAATGTTGCTCTGGATAATACCAAGCAAGGAGGCCAGGAAGGATGTTGAGAGCACCATCATTTGATTCTGAACTGCTTTAATCAGAAGAAATTGGTATGACATCTACAAATAACAACTGTTAGATCAGTTTTATTGATTCAAATGTTAAACTATATCACAATCAAAGAAAAACCTTTTGATGGTTTACCATTGCAGAAGAATCCATTGTGTTCTCATATTTGGTCCTCTTTTGTGGTATCCCAAACAATGAAGCAATGTTGCACAAACTAGGCTGCATTTCAAGTCTCATTGGTGGCCAACTAGGCTGCAATTGAAGTCTCAATTGGACCTCTCAGTGTACTCATAAACATTGGACCTCTCAGGGTACTCACAAACAGTTTAAAAGCTTGTATTTGTAGTCTTAATGGACATCTCAGTGTACTCTAATAGGCTTCATTTGGACTTCTCATTGGTGGCCAATCACAAACAAGTCTGCTAGATACTCTCATTACTGGCCAATCACAAACTAGGCACATTCCAATGCTCTTATTGATTTAGACCTCTCAGTGTACTCACAAACAGGCAACAAAAAATACTCAAACACAAAACACTTAATTAGGCATGAAACAATGGTTCTAGGCATATTACTGGCAACACAAATAAGGTTCTAGGCACATTACTAGGCACATTCCAACTACTTTATAAACATGTGGGTTAAAGACACAAGAATCATTATGTATACGAAAATCAGAGTATGGAAAACAAGAAAACAGAGCATACATTAGACATAGCATAACAACCATTATAAAATACAAAACAACCCCATTTTACATTAGAATCGGTAACAACCCTAAACATCACCATTGATAGATCAAAAACCTGTTACTAATTATTGTACAATGAATCATCAACTGATATGTGAAAACATTAAAAAACATACCTTTGTTGTTATTTGGATTCATTGTTTGCTTGTTTGTGTTTGCCAGAAGAATGTGTATGTTGACATAAATAATGCCTAAAAACATTATCAATATTTATTCATATCTCTATGTTTTGATGATCACAAAATGTAAACTCATTAAAACATAAACTTATCAAATAAACAAGTATTTAGTTGTAAATATTCATTTCTACAACTTAATCACTTAAGGTATGAATAAACAAGTGCTTAATGCATTATATGATCAAAGGAACATTTTCTTAATAACTAGATTTTTTATAAAACATCAAAAACATTTTATATATTTTTGAAAAACATTTTTGGTATTAAATAAAAATGTTTAATCTTTTATAAAAATATGAATTCAAATTTTTAACCAAAATCAGTTAAAATGTTCCAGAAAAACCTTCCCCACAAAAGGACAAAATTGGCCAACGTTCAGTAGGGGCGGCCCCCTTAATTTTACTAGGCGGCCCCCTTAATAATTAAGGGGACCGCCCCCTATTTAAGGGGACCGCCCCCGCTCCAGTAGGCTCCAGCTGTCCAGATTTTTCCCTATAAATACCAGCCTTCCCCTGGATTTTTGCTCACCCTTTTGCACAAAAACTTTCTGTTGTAGATCTCATTTCATATCTAACAAAAACCTTTGATCATGTAATCTTAAGCATTGGTTTCCAAGTGATCCAAGCTTCCACCATCCAAGTGCAAAAGAAGAATACTTCTATCAATCAAGATTAGAAGTATTACAACTTAGTATCATTTTGTTACTTAAGTTGTGTGTTTAACAAAGTTTGTAAATTATTCATTCATTTGTATGTAAGGTGTGTGTTGTAGATTAGTGGTGTGTGTAAGTAGTGAAGATGTTGTATAAGTAGTTGTGGTATAGAAGTTGTGAGGTCAAAATGTAGAAGTCGTGAAGCCGTGGTGTAGAAGTTGTGAAGCCGTAGCTTAGAAGACATGAAGTCCTTGTGTTGAAGTCATGAAGCCGTAGCATAAAAGCTGTGAAGCGGTCGTGTTAAAGTTGTGATGTCCTAGTCGTGAAGTCCTAGTGTTGAAGTCGTGAAGCCGTAGCATAGAAGTTGTGTAGCGGTCGTGTTGAAGCCGTGAAGTCCTAGTGGTGAAGTCCTAGTGTTGAAGTCGTGAAGCCGTAGCATAGAGGTTGTGTAGCGGTCATGTTGAAGTCGTGAAGTCTTAAGTCATGAAGACATAGTGTTGAAGTCGTGAAGCCGCATCATAGAGGTTGTGTAGCGGTCGTGTTGAAGTCGTGAAGAAGTCGTGAAGCCGTTGTGAAGAAGTCGTGATTAAGTCGTGTAGAAGTTGTGTTGTGAAGTTGTGAGATTGGTTCTAGCTACGATTAGAACTCGACATTTAGCTTTGTGTCGTTAAACCTGTGTAAGCCAAAGTTGTGTACGGTTTTCTCCGCCATAAGGGAGCTTATTGAAGTTGTGAAGAAAACTCTCGAGCAAGGTGTGCTCGGGGAGTGGAGTAGGGCAAGGAAGGTGTCCTTGTAGCCGAACCACTATAAATCTCTCGTGTCTCGGTTAGATCTTTCCATACCTTATTTATTTCTTTACTTGCATCGTCATTACTTTCATACACATAGGCTTATATAATTGCTAGTATTAATTAGAGGTCAACTTCACATAAAGATCAAATTGAAAATCCATTCAAGAAACCAAAACTTTTACAATCAATTTAAAAGAATACATATATAACTAATAATAAGATTTATGTTTTATTTTTCATAACAAACTAGAATCTAAAGTTTTTAAAAGTATAAAACAAAGGTTTCATAATAAAATTAAAAAGATGTAAAACTATTCAACCCCCCACCCCCTTCTAGTTTTTCACAATTGGTATCAAGAGCCACGTCAATCAAGATCTTTAAAATATACTGTATTTTAAAACTTGAATCGATCTATGGAATTCGAAAAATATCTAGAAGGGGAATCTTTGCTAAAACCACCACTATTTGAAAACTATACTTTTCTTGAATGGAAAAATAAATTTGAAACTTATATGAAATCAATTGATCTAGATCTTTGGCATGTCATTTCGATTGGTGATTTTGAAAATCAAACAAAAACGGATTTTGAAAGTCAAATTGATTATTTGAAAACAAAGAATGAAATAAATAATAAAGCTAAAATAATTATTTATAAAAACATTGCCGAAAGTTGAATATGAAAGAATATTCTTCTGTAAAACGGCAAATGATATTTGGAAAATTTTCTAAAACTTTCATCAAGAAAAATGTCAAGCCAAAGATGAGGATTTTAATCTTGTACATGAATTAGTTATCTTAGAAATTTAATAGATAAACTTTTAGATAAAATAGATACATGTGCTACTAGTTCAAATGTTGTTAATGTAGGTGTTAGCGACGAAGACTACATGAATCAACTCCAAAGTGAACTCAATCCAAAATCATGAAGTGACACAGACGAAGGAGAAGATCATGATCCGTACAAGACATGTTCGGGTCAAGCCACTTCGGTTTAAATATGATCATCATCTGAGACATTACGAAGAAAAGCTAGGACGTGAGGTAAGTTCTCTATTTAATATTTCATAAGTAATTACTTCATGCATATAATCTTATTAATGCTTTAGGATATGCTTAGTCTGATAGGTTGCTTTGCGTTTACACTTTAGTTATATTCGTTCTGTGGCTTAATAAACTAGAAACCCTTTAGTTAGCCCCCCTAAGTGTTAGTGAACCAAGCAATCTTCATATTTGGTACTCTTCGATAAGTAAATTTAGGAACTTAATTTCTTCTAAAAAGAGAATGACTACTGGAGAATCTATTGACTAGAAACTCAATTTGACCTAACGGTTGAATTGCTTCTATGTGAGAAGTTGGGTGTGTGTAACCCGTAAAAACGGTCGTGTTTAGACTGAATTGAGCACCACTAGTAATAGTCTCATACTCATTCTCCAACTTGAATACATTATTCTTCCTAAATATACCTAACGATAGTTTACTGTTATGAACTTTGCTTTTCACTAGAGCTTTTCATTCCTAGATTTATGTCATCTTGCGTATATAAAATTTCTAGATGTTTACTTGCTCCTATGTGATTTGATTGCATGCCTTCGTAATTATTTGTTTAGTTGTTAAATGCATTGTCATTATAATAGCTTTTGTTTTTCTCTAACTACTATGACATGATGTATTTTTGTATTTTGTCATAATACATGCTTAAATGCCATAGGATATGTAGAAAGAGGTAGCATGTGACAATAGACTTGAGCATGAGATCTTTTATAAACCACTATTTTTAAACCTATAATTAATGGGACTTGTTTTTAAATTTGTAAAAACTTCACATTTTGGAAAAATGATTTTTCAAAAGATTATGATACATTCCTATTAAACATGTTTCACCATCCTACCTTTCTTCCAAACTTGTGTCTATAATTACGTGTTTATCAAAAACCAAAGATTGGAAAAATATGTTTTCTTTCCTCATAAAAACATTTTGAAAACAAAGCCAAAACTATTTCATTAATATATTTTTCACATCCACATAAAACCTACTTTCAAGCATTGTTGAATAATGCCAAAAACATTTCTTTAAATCATGCTTGGTGATCTCATATATGTCATATATACTTGTGTATATGACACTTATAAGTGAACTAAATCAAAAATGAAAAATCATGGTTTACTTATTTAAGATCTCACTTGGTACAAGTCTAAAAGTCCATGCTATCACAACTCTACATTCCCTTGTACATAGATAATCAATAGGATTAATTAACTAGCCTTTTAATCTTCCTAAGTATAATACTATGAATTACATGGTGCTATGTATTATCTTCTTGTCTAATATATGTATATACATGTTATATGCTTAATGAGTAGTTTGCATGTTAGATAAAGTTGCTTAAATAAATATGCTTAGCATATATGAGTTATTAAATCCTAAACTGCCTTGAAAGAAGTTGGACTTGCTTGAAACTAAACCCAAAAACACAACCTTTTCTACAAATTTATGCCAAAAACCCATTTCCAGTAATCTGGAAGTCAGCAGATGGGCGGCCCCCTTAAATACCCAGGCGACCCCCTTAAAATTAAGGGGACCGGCCATCTGGAGTGACGGATTATTGATTTCTTTTTCAATTTTCAACCCATTTTATCCTATACCTCCCAAAATTCACAAACACATTTTGTCACAAACCACCCTTCAAAATTTACCTTCCACAATCACATCATCACTACACCATAAATAACCATTTGGAGGAGGAAGCTTGACATTTACCATAACCCAACAAATGATGTTGTTCAAACTCAACCAACACCTAAACCTCATCCTAATGAACCCTTTCACACACATAACCTATCATCCATATGTCCACCTTCATTCACTCATAATTACCCAAATCCACAAATGTCTCCACCACCAAAAGTGTCACCACCACTTCCACCAAATAACAACCACTCTCCATTATCATCACCTTCCACTCAACACTTGAAGTTCATTGAAGAACTCAAGGAAGCCCATGAGCTTAATGCTCTCCTTGCTTTGCACCTTGCTCAAAGCAACTTAAACCCATCACCATCCATATCACCATCATTACCATCATCACCACATCACCTGTGTCAAATTGAGAAACATGTCAACAATTGTCCTTGTTGCATCTTTCTCCAAAGTCAAACCATCATTACCATCATCACCATCCATCTCACCATCATTACCATCATCACCACATCACTTGAGTCAAATTGAGAAACATGTCAACAATAGTCCTTGTTGCATCTTTCTCCAAAACCAAACCATCACCTTAAATGAGCGTCTCACTTGGATTGAGTATCTTCTCACTAGATCTAATCCAACACCACCACTTGAACAACATCAAAACCCTCATTCAACATGGTCAAGTCCAAGCTCTCCACCTCCAATTCCTCTATCAACACTCTTTCCAATATCCATACACCCAAACTTACAACCCCATTAATCCAACATTTTTTTGCCCCCTCTTTACCATCATCCATCCAAAATAATCAAAGTTTTCATGTCTCAAGCAAGTCCAATGGATCTCTTAGGCAATTTAAAATTTTCTACTTATTGCATGCTATAAGCAAAATATGTGTTGTATCAATAATTATGCTTTTAACATAATTATTTTCAACTAATGAATGCTTTATTTCTTGTCTTTAATATATGATTGTTATGCTTATTGCTTGTATACTTGATATCATGATATATATACATGCTTGATGATTAATAACATGCTTATTCCGTAATATGTTTTAAATGTATGCATGCTTAATTAACATGTTTATGTCACTATTTAATCATTCTTGATGTACATGATTCAAATGGAGCTTGCTGCAAAAACACCCTAAAAATGACCCTTTTCTGGAAATTTTTCAAATTTGGTCGCCTGGGAAAACACCAGATGGGCGGCCCCCTTAATTCCCTAGGCGGTCCCCTTAATTTTAAGGGGGCCGGCCTACAATTAAGGGGACCGGCCATCTGGGCAGCAAAATTTACTGTTTTCTTTTGCATCTTGCGACCCCTTTTATCTAGCCCAAACCTTACCTAAATCAACCATCACCTCCATCAAACACCCATTTTCATTCACCATGCTATCACCAAAATCATCTCTAAGACACCAAAACTCCATCACCACCACCTCAATGTTAATCCCCAAGTGCACCAAATGCACCATCAAAAACACCCTTTCATCCGTCAATAACCACATCAACTCACACCTTTCATCACCACCATCAAGAGCATCAACTCCACCTCCTACTCAAGAACCTCCATTCACCCAACTTGTCATTTCCATATCACCAATAACACCTCTTGATGCTCATTTCTCATCATCACCAATACCACCACATCCACAACCAAACCACCATCTTTGGTCTTAGAGATGAGATACACTACATGTTTTCATCCCTTGAACACATGCTTAACAACCAACCTCCACCACAACCTCCATCATTTTCACCCACTACACTACCACCACCTTCATTCTCACCAAATTAAGCATATGCAATGCTTAATCAAAAATAATTTTTGAAACCATTTTGTGTGCAAGCCCCATGGAAGATCATGTACTCCTAGAATGATTATGTAGATTGCATTACTTACTAGCTAATGTGGAATTGAATATAATCTTGGATGGTTGTGTATTGATACACAACATTTTTAATGAATGTCCTTATATGCATGCTTATTTTTGCTATATATATGCTTGTGCTTCTAATATTTTTCTTGCAAGTATTCCATATATCGATTCCTTGGTGCCCTCAAACGAGGGGGAGCACACATCAAGGGGGAGTTCGCGTTCCGACAAATTTTGTCTCTAAAACTTGTCGGCTCAACCTTTTTGATGCTACAAAAAGGGGGAGAAGTGAATATAAACTCACTAAATACTTGTCCAAAAATAACTTTTTGGATTTAATGAGTTTAGGTTTTGTAATCATCAAAAAGGGGGAGATTGTTGACATAAATAATGCCTAAAAACATTATCAATATTTATTCATATCTCTATGTTTTGATGATCACAAAATGTAAACTCATTAAAACATAAACTTATCAAATAAACAAGTATTTAGTTGTAAATATTCATTTCTACAACTTAATCACTTAAGGTATGAATAAACAAGTGCTTAATGCATTATATGATCAAAGGAACATTTTCTTAATAACTAGATTTTTTATAAAACATCAAAAACATTTTATATATTTTTGAAAAACATTTTTGGTATTAAATAAAAATGTTTAATCTTTTATAAAAATATGAATTTAAATTTTTAACCAAAATCAGTTAAAATGTTCCAGAAAAACCTTCCCCACAAAAGGACAAAATTGGCCAACGTTCAGTAGGGGCGGCCCCCTTAATTTTACTAGGCGGCCCCCTTAATAATTAAGGGGACCTCCCCCTATTTAAGGGGACCGCCCCCGCTCCAGTAGGCTCCAGCTGTCCAGATTTTTCCCTATAAATACCAGCCTTCCCCTGGATTTTTACTCACCCTTTTGCACAAAAACTTTTTGTTGTAGATCTCATTTCATATCTAACAAAAACCTTTGATCATGTAATCTTAAGCATTGGTTTCCAAGTGATCCAAGCTTCCACCATCCAACTGCAAAAGAAGAATACTTCTATCAATCAAGATTAGAAGTATTACAACTTAGTATCATTTTGTTACTTAAGTTGTGTGTTCAACAAAGTTTGTAAATTATTCATTCATTTGTATGTAAGGTGTGTGTTGTAGATTAGTGTTGTGTGTAAGTAGTGAAGATGTTGTATAAGTAGTTGTGGTATAGAAGTTGTGAGGTCAAAATATAGAAGTCGTGAAGCCGTGGTGTAGAAGTTGTGAAGCCGTAGCTTAGAAGACATGAAGTCCTTGTGTTGAAGTCATGAAGCCGTAGCATAGAAGCTGTGAAGCGGTCGTGTTAAAGTTGTGATGTCCTAGTCGTGAAGTCCTAGTGTTGAAGTCGTGAAGCCGTAGCATAGAAGTTGTGTAGCGGTCGTGTTGAAGCCGTGAAGTCCTAGTGGTGAAGTCCTAGTGTTGAAGTCGTGAAGCCGTAGCATAGAGGTTGTGTAGCGGTCATGTTGAAGTCGTGAAGTCTTAAGTCATGAAGACATAGTGTTGAAGTCGTGAAGCCGCATCATAGAGGTTGTGTAGCGGTCGTGTTAAGTCGTGAAGAAGTCGTGAAGAAGTCGTGAAGCCGTTGTGAAGAAGTCGTGATTAAGTCGTGTAGAAGTTGTGTTGTGAAGTTGTGAGATTGGTTCTAGCTACGATTAGAACTCGACATTTAGCTTTGTGTCGTTAAACCTGTGTAAGCCAAAGTTGTGTACGGTTTTCTCCGCCATAAGGGAGCTTATTGAAGTTGTGAAGAAAACTCTCGAGCAAGGTGTGCTCGGGGAGTGGAGTAGGGCAAGGAAGGTGTCCTTGTAGCCGAACCACTATAAATCTCTCGTGTCTCGGTTAGATCTTTCCATACCTTATTTATTTCTTTACTTGCATCGTCATTACTTTCATACACATAGGCTTATATAATTGCTAGTATTAATTAGAGGTCAACTTCACATAAAGATCAAATTGAAAATCCATTCAAGAAACCAAAACTTTTACAATCAATTTAAAAGAATACATATATAACTAATAATAAGATTTATGTTTTATTTTTCATAACAAACTAGAATCTAAAGTTTTTAAAAGTATAAAACAAAGGTTTCATAATAAAATTAAAAAGACGTAAAACTATTCAACCCCCCCTTCTAGTTTTCCACAGTGTATTTTGATTAGGGTTTATTGATTATAGTGTGTGTTTACAAATGATCGGGTAAAGGGATTAAATGCGGGATTAATTGCCGGTTGACTATTGAAGTTGTGGTTTGGTTTGACTATAACCGACGTGGCAAGAGTTGTAAAAGAAAAGAAAAAAAAAGGCTAATGGTGCTGATGTGGCGGTGAAAACCAGCTATAGCCGGTAACTAGGGATGGCAACGGTTCGGGTTCGGGGAGGGTTTTAGTGTACCCGTACCCGAACCCGTTTATAATATCCAAACCCGTACCCGCCCCATATCCCACCGGATACCCGATTAATATTATCCATCGGTTTTTCGGGTTTCTCCGCGGGTATCGGTTATCCCTAATTGAATATTATATGGACAAAATTGGCGGTATTAAGATTAAGTCACACTAAAATCCACCGACAAAACAAAAGAAAATACTCTAATACTAGTTGTAATGCCCGCGCACGTGCGGGTTTTGATATCTTGTATTTTTCTAAAAATAGATTTTCTAGTTATTTATCTTATGTATATTTTTGTAAATTGTTGACCTAAATACCTTATAATTATTATAATTATCTTGAGGCTCCAAATCTTTTGCATTAGTGTTTACACAATCAAACAATGCGCAGTACGTCAATAATGACTTATTTTTTTTTTGAACCGACAATAATGACTTCGATGACAAATTTTGTCCAAAAAGCAGATTTATCAAAATCCATGTCATCACACCATCAACTATTTGGCACACATAGCATAATTGTATAAAGAGAAATGTTATGTCCACTAAATATTTCCAAGCAATGATGTGCAAGATTATTGTCCAATTAAAACAATTGTAAAAAAGCGAGGACTTTATTTGATCAAACAAAAGACAATAAATATTTATAATGAGTCGTTACATTAAAAACTCGTGAAAATGTTTTCTTACACACCTTTTGTAAGCATATATGTGATAATTTTATATAAATTATAAAATACTCCATGTTTTACATAAGTCGTTATTATATGTACATGTCGTGTATCCACTTGTATTTCACTTTAATATTTATAATCTCATGCTTGTATGAAATTTTAGATATGACGATTAATGTAAGGGCCAATTCTACAAATAGCCCGGTCTATTAAGGTGTTGGGCTTTTTTAGCCCAAAAAAAGTCGCTTTCTCAAAATAGCCCAAGAAATAAGCGACCAAATGTGGGAGCGACATGTGGCGTGTACTTTTTGGCCCCTAGCGAAAAGTCGCTTAAAAAGTTAAAAAGTCGCTTAAAATCTAGCAAAAGTCGCTTAAAAAGGTAAATTTTTGGCTGCAAAAAGACACAAATAGTAAGTCGCTTAATTGACAAAAAAGTCGCTTTAAGCGACTTTTTGAAAGTCGCTTATTTCTTGGGCTATTTTGTGAAAGCGACTTTTTTGGGGCTAAAAAAGCCCAACACCTTAATAGACCGGGCTACTTGTATATTTGACCCTATTAATGTAATCTAATAATGATAACAACAACAATAATATATATTGTTTTTGACAAAGAAAAAAATAAAATTTAAACGGTATTTGTTAGATTTATAAACTTATATAAGACTATAAAGCTATTAAATTCATAAAACATAATTTAACTTTTGATTATTATAAATTATTGGATTTGATCGCAATTTCTGTTAATCAACCAGAAATATAAAGTAATTTTATATTTAACCTTTTTTTCAACTATAAGCTTGCAAACAGATTTGAGTTAACTGTGACCAATTAAATGTCAAATTTTGACTTTTATTAGCAAATTTTGTAGCTCAGTTTTGCCGTGTGCTAAAATCCAACTTTTCTATTGATCCAATTTGATTTTGGTCAGAAATAGATGGCTCTTAAATAACAATTTTTGTATAAAAGGAGTAAAATTACAAAGGGGTAAAGGCATAAAAGATTAATAAGTAGCTAATAAAATACTTTTAAAAATCCTTTAATAGCGTAATCATTAAATAGCATTTTTATTTAAAAACCTAAAATGCTCTTCATTCACTGTTGTTCTTTTACAGGGTCAAACATTATTTTATACTAATCAATGAGATCGTAGTCTTGTATTGTGTTCACCATGTTGTTCTTTCTTGATGTGGTACGCTTAAACATCAATGGCACCTCCGCATCGTTAGAAATCTGTAGAGAAAATCATTGATTAGTAGTTAATTTTTGGTAAGTTATGCTTAAATTTGCACGGTTTGTTTTATACTTAGAATGTGGTTTGTAGTTGTGTTATTTGGTTGACTAACTTTTACCAAGAGAAAACTTATCATCAAAGTATATAAAAATTTCTTGTTACAACATCAACCATTTTCAATATAACAGTATAAAACATCTTATAAGTTACACGTACCATTTTTATATTCATAACTATAAGTTTTAAAATAATTGAATTAATTAAGAAAAGCATAACACAAATATCAATTCCTTTTAGTTTCAACACTCACCCACATAGACTAAAGATAATAATATTCTTCATTTTATTTTATATTCATCATTTTAAGAATAACCCAATAACAAATGCAAGAAAGCAAAGAGCTAAACAACATAATTACTACCAAGACCATAACATCACAAACAAACCTCGACCCGCTTATCTAGACAATAACCCATACAAATATCAAGAGATAGAACTGCAACAGATTGTAGGACCGAGCGAAGATGCAGCTAGTTGAGATACCAAAATTCCCAAGAACATTTAGTTTGACTACACTCGTTTGTGACACTCATTGGATTTGGATTACAAAGTTCTCACCTAGAATCAAAGGCATCATAAGCTTGTTGCTTTAGTTCCTGCAGAAAATTACCGAAATCAGGTCCCATTCTACTTATATACGAATATATAAAAAAGAACAGTAATCGGACATAGTTTTTGCAGGTGGATCACCTTCGAGGGTAGGAAGAATGGGGCTGGTACTCTATTATTATTGTTATTATTCCTACCAGGAACCCTTCGTTGTTCAAGAGCAACATCGTTGTTACAATGCATCATGGGGTTTACCTGTCACGTCAACAAAGGTGGCTTGGGTGGAGTTTCCCTCGTACCAGAAAAAAAAAAAGCAAAAAAGAAAATCAACAGATGCTTTTATCCACATTTCTTGACAACTATCATCATCATTAGTACCACTTTCGACACCACCCTAACTCGCTATTAGAAGTTCTAATTCTGTTGCAAAGCAATATGAACATGTGTACTACATAGTTTGCAACCTGGCCCATGAGATTCATAGTTAGATATACATATAGAAATGAAGATTACAGGCGACTAAGTTCACGCGAAAATCTTGACCCATGAGATTCATGATTGGGTAAGTTACACGCCTAAAACAAACAAAAAGAATTTGTATTTTGACTTTTGAAGTCTTAAAATAGACTTCTTTTTTTTTTGAGCAATTAAAATAGACTTCTTAATCAATATATAGTTGGTGATTCTGTTACAAATCCAACATACCATTTTTTTAGTTTTATAGACCTCAAAATGTTAAAACTTTGTTACGGCATTTTTTTTAGTTTAATAGACTTCAAATGTCATACTCGTCTCATGTTAAATCCTAGATACTGTTGACGCTTGGAATCTGCAATTTCCCAAACCTATAAAAGTAAGATCACTTATCAACAAACATAAATTTGTACAATGAAAGCCAGGAGACATAAACCAAAACATTCACTAAAAGTAATTTAATTGAAACGAACAGTGACCAACAATTGCTTAATAAAACTGCTAATCTACTTATTGTATCTTGATACATGCTTTTTGAGGGAGTTTGAGATTGCATATCGGAAACTACTTATTCAAAAAAATATATTTTTTTTCAAAGGCAATATGCAGATCCTACAAATCAATCACAAACAATAAGTAGAACAAATCACTATCTATTGCCTTCACAATTGTATAACATTAACTAAATAGTAGGATATGACTATTAGCATATCTTTATTGATCAATGATAACTGCAAATTGATCTTTTATCAATGACTATTAATATCCGAAAGAAAAAAACCCTTTTCAAACAAATAAATATATCAGTCAATGGACTAAGAAGACTTTGCTATATGATATCCAATCACAAAAAATAATTAAAATTGTTCATAAAGATTTTAATTTGATTAATTAAGTGATTGGTTAGAAAACCTAAAAACATGTTACCTTTGTGTTGTGTAGTTTTTCGATTGATTCATACACGATTGAATGATTGATTGTTCTAAGACACTATTTGTAAAAATAATGGATTAATTTAATGGATTTTGTCTTTGATATTGTCAAATGGGTTTCATGGGCAATAGGTTTTTTTTTTGGTCGAAGAGTTTGGCATATGATGATAACTTCGAGTGTAGGGTTTTGCGTTATGAAGAATCTTAGTATCGGGGTTTGGTTTTTTCCCTGGCTTCCGTTGTGTGACTGAGTGTAAGGTTTTGATGTGTGGATGAATGAATGAGGCATTTTTTTTTCAAATTTTACAATTTGATCCAAGAATATTTATTATTTAATCTGAAGTACATGTGTATTTTTTGTTTTTTATACATACGATAAGCGAAAAACGATTTTGCTATTTTTTATGCCAAATTAGGGAATAATTAAGTTAGTTTTATTGAAAAAGTTTGGAAAAAAAATTAAATTAAAAAAATTATTACTTAATAAGGAATGATTTGATTTTTTTGAAATGAAAAAGTCCTCACTTGGGGTTTTGTTTTATTATATAAAAGATATTCAAATTTTTTAAAAGTTGAAGAAAATAAATATCGTATCAAACGATTTAACGCAATGTATCGCAACGCAACGTACTCGGCACGATATTCACAAAAAAATCAAATGCGCAAGAGTTTTCAAAAGTTAAACATTCTCATTTCCAAAAATAATCTCGTTTTAGCCTTTTAAAAGGGTTTGGTATCATCATTCGTGTAATGGTAGAGAACAAGGACTCACGAGTACTCACTCCAAAAAAACGAATAATCGAATAGTCGAGAAGAGTATTGACGATAACTCGAGTCGAGACGAGATGGCGAAAAGAAGTCAGAGAGATAACTAACAACAAACATATCAAATAAGATGAGTCGATTGTTAATCGTCGGTATTTTCCCATAATCCCATTTATTAGTACAATGTATACTCGTTTTATGATTTAAAACAAGTTTGGACTTACGAAAAAATTAATCTTTGGAAATAACAAAATTTCGCCATGACTCTTAAATTTATCGAACATTTCCAACTAAAGACTTTATTGAAAATCAATTTCCCGAGTAATTTTCAATATAACGAGTATTTATATAAACCCTAAACCTTAAACCCTAAACCCTAAACCAATCCGTAACTCAAACAATAACCAAACGAATAGTCCAATAAATCCAAATATGTTGGTCTACGAGTAGCATGTCTCGAATAGTCCAATAGCCCTCACGTGTTCCGTTTTTATCCCAAATGTCTCACGCAAGGTTTTCAAAATCGGGATCCTACTTAGGATCGATTTCGTCTTTGCAAGATCGAGATCGTAAGATCAGATCGGGATCTTAAGATCCTACTATAATGTCATTTTGTTAATAGTTTTTGTAATATTATACAAATCTATAAATTAATATATATCATAAACACAAATTATGTAAATATTTCATAGAAATGTTGTTTTAAATTATGGTTATGAAATTTTTAAGAATATTAACATGTTGTTTTTTTAAAATTCTACAAAATACATTCCATAAATTTTTAGTTTTTTTAGTTTGTGGTTCGAGAAAAGTAAGATCGGATCGTATTAGATCTTAAGATCCTATGGTAAAGATCGGGATCCTATAAGATCTTAAGCTTTTAAAGATCCTTTGTAAGATCCGGATCATTTTTGCTTTGCAGTATCGTAAAATCGTAAGATCCTAAGATCAGGATCGGGATACTAACAACCATGGTCTCACGTACACTTCTAATTTCCTTACTTCGTTATTAACCAAATTTAATAACAAATATCTTTACAACTTTTAATTTAACAATTGTTTTTATTTCATTCTTTTATTTTGTCCAAGTCGAGTCAATATCAAGTCGCAACAAATGAGTTACTATTTCCTTTCGAGTCACAGTCAAACATTTATTCCCTCGGGTCAATAATAATGAACCCGATCCCAAATCATTCCAAACATTCCCTCGGTTTCATTTTTTCGAGTCAAACCATAATCAACAAGTTAATTAGTCTCACAATTCCAAATCAACTACGCTAGTAATATCACAATATCGGCAAGCCAAGGTCGCAGCGAGACCATGGGGTCTCGGCTAACGTTTGACGCAGCCAAACATCACAAACAAAATCCAAACCATACCAAACGGACCAAGGTTTATACCAAATCCAAGACAATCAAACCGGAACAAAGTCAATCCAACACCAAACACAAACCAAATCAGACCAATATTATTCTGGGATCAAACTATCACCAAATCGGACCAAAACATTGATGGAAATATTGAGTTTGGAATTTTATTATTCACAAAGCAGGAGATACAACTAGTTTTTGCATCAATTCATTGAACATGGTAAGTCAATACTTGGTAAAAGAAAAGTGGAGAATTTTTCGTACAACTGCTTCCACTATTCCTTATCTTTTGGATGAAGTTTAACATCTCTTCAATTCACCGTTTACTTTTGGCGCCTTTGGTCCCTTTTTCCGCCTAAAGTCTTGGGAACCATTCATTTACCTCTCCTGCCTATGTATACCTATCAATTGTATATCAAAGAACACACACAAACAAACATATATCCCTTTCAAAGAAAACTTCAACAATGGCAGAAAATGATAACTTTCAAAATGATGCAGAAGAGTACGAGTTCATGTTAAACAACTATTTGCTGTTTGATGCAGTGTTTGATGCTTTCGTGGATGAACCCATTGCAGAATATGGGTCATATAGGCAGGTAGATACGTGGATGAGGAGAAGAATTTTGAACTGGCTGCATACAAAAGACTTTTACTGGGATGAGGTTTTGGGACTGAATGAGGTGGAGGAGGAGGATCAACAGGATGCGGTGGTGGCTCAAAGTGAGGTGGTGCAGCAAAATGAAGAGGATCAGTAGCAAAATGTGGTGGAGCAGCAAAATGTGGCGGTGCATCAAAACCAGGGGGAACAGCAAGATGGGTTTGAAGACCCTTATGATCTAGAAAAGAGGATTAGCGATCTTGAAATTATGTTTCAACGACTCGAGGAAAGGAAGAAATGGATGGAAAGCAGGGAAGAGAGCTCTGGTTCTAACAAGTTGGTGTGAAATGGAGTGAAGCAGTTTATGATGATGGTGTTTTTATGTTTTTAGTATGTTTAGTATTTAGGTTGGATAATTAGATGTATGGTTGTAGCTTTTATAAATGGTTGTAGCTTTTAAAAAAATATCAATGAAATATTTGATGTTTAATTAATTGTTTATGGTTGCTTGTGAATGTTTGATTTAAGGAAGTCAACAAACCAAAATTTGCATAAGGGTAAGTGGTGAAAAGAATGCTGAGGGTTTATGGGCAAAAGAGGAATCGTTATCTGTGTTTCCCCTGATGTTATAGGGGTGTTTGGTTTATTGGATAATAGCAGTCTTTTTTTAAAAATCTACTCTTTAATACTTAGAAGACTATTAACACTGAAACAGTAAACTGTTTTGTAATGTAAGAACAAAAATATCACCAAAACTGATTAAGTGTCTTCCTTTACACTTAATCCCTTCCAAATGTATGAGTGCAATATGGTTTTAAAAGAAAATTGAGTTCATACTGCTGAGAAAAAGTTTTTGCACAAAGTTTGTACTGCTAGGCAAAAGTTTGTACTGCTAGCGTAAAACTTTGTACTGCTGGGTAGCCGTTAGTACTGTTTGGGTAATAACCATGTTTTATTAATAGTCGTTGGGGTAATTTTTGTCAATTACTTCGCTTAAGGGTTTCTTAAATTGGATAATTCTCTTTCTTTATCTAATTTATACGATTTCTTCAAACTAAAGAAACAATTTATTGAATTCGGTACAATCAAAACCATAAGTATTCTCTACAAAATCCCAATTGGCTTTACCAAACATACTTTCTCTCATAAACGATCATAACCCAGCACTCCAATCAAGCCTTTAATCAATTTTCATGGCAAATTTAGAGTTTTGTGATACACATAACCAGGTTGCATTCTTGGAGAAACCAGAAGGGAGTCAAGACTTCCACCAGATAGTAGATTTTCTAAACACTACCCACATCAGATATGCTCTTATAGTCAATCCTACTATCTATGTCTCTCAAATCAAACAGTTTTAGCAGACTGTTACTACCAATACATTTGAGAATGGAGACAAAGAGTTAATTGCAACAGTTGTTGGAAAAACAATAACTATTACTGAGTCATCTGTTAGGATGCATCTCCATTTAGCAGATGACAATGGTATTAGTTATTTGCCTAATATTGAAATTTTTCATCACATTTCCAGAATGGGTTATGACACATCTTCTCAAATTCTGACTTTTCAGAAAGGATATTTTGCCCCACAACGGAGATTCTTCATACATACCATCATTCATTGTTTAAGTCCAAAGAAAACCTCATGGGAGCAATTCAATAGCAATATATTGCAACTGCTCTCATTTGTTTAGCAACAAACAGGAATTTTAACTTTTCAAAATTAATTTTTGATGGTATGGTGAATAATGTGGATAATGAATACAAGTTTTTAATGTATCCAAGGTTTATACAAATGGTTTTGAATATAAGGAAAAGTTTGCTTCTATCTCATAAAAATGTTTATCCAACTCCTTGCCTTACTCAAAAACTTTTCAGTAACATGAGCATGGCTTCTAAGGGGTTTAATGAGATAGTAGTTCCACTTTTTGAAACAATATTGGATCAAAATAAAAACATTCAAGGTGAAGGATCAACAAGCCCAGTTGAGTCCCATCACACACCCACAGGTTCATCTGGTTCTCAATCAGCCTCACAACCAACTTCATCACCATATAGGAGTTCATCCAGAGAGGAATCTGTTGTTCTTCAGCCAAATATGGGGGAAATGCCCCATGATTCACCTCTCCTAGGAGGTAACACACCTGGAAGTGATGAGGGCATAGTGTCACTAAAGGAATTGATGGATATTTGTACCAAATTGACTCAAAGGGTGACTAGCTTGGAGAAAGAACTCAAGGAGACAAATCAGTTATATGGTACTGCTTACAAGAAGCTCATTGAAAAAGTGAAGAAATTGCAGTCTAAAGTCAAGTCACTTAAAGCAAAAAGAAAGGCAAATATTGTGGAGTCTACAAGCTCAGATGATGATGATTCAGATGATAACATGGATGATTCTTCCAAACAGGGAAGGAACATAGCTGATATTGATCAAGACCCCAATATTTCTTTGGTTGAAGAGAATGTTGAGTTTCAGGGGAGGCAAGATATGGGTGAAGAAAATTTGGCTGCTGAAAATATTGGTACTGCTCATCAACAAGTTAGTACTGCTGGTATTGCTGGTGCAGGGGTTAGTACTGCTAGGGCTGTGTATGTTAGAAGGCAAAGGGCAGATAAAGGAAAGGGCATTATGATTGAAGAAGAGCCACCAAAGAAGGTCAAGAAGAGTGTTCTTGCTCAGATTAGTTTTGATGAAGAGGTAGCATGGAAAGCACTGGAAGATAAAAGAGCACAATTTGAGATTGCAAAATTCCTTGAAGAACAAAGACTTGCAAATGAAACAGCTGAAGCACAAAGGTTAGCACAAAAACAATCTGATGCACTTCTGGCTAAGAAGTTACATGATGATGAACAAGCAAGGTTTAATAACGCTGCACAAGTTCAGTCTATGATTGATGCTGATGATGTTTTAAAGGAAAGGCTTGGTGAACTCAGAGCAAATGAAGTGTTGTCCATTGAAGAGAAGTCATGACAACTTGCTGAACTAATAAATTCAAGAAGAAAGTCTGCTGTAGAACAAAAAGCCAAAGAAAAGAGGAGTAAACCATCTAGTCAAGCTAAGCAAAGAACCACCATGTGTCTTTACATGAGGAACATGGCTGGATACAAAAGGAAGGATTTCCAAGGTAAAAGTTTTGAGGAGATCAAGAGTGAGTTTGAAAGGGTTTACAGAAGAGTGAACACATTTACTCCCATGGGAACAAAAGAAGCAAGTAGAACTACAAAGAGAGCAGGTATATTATTGGAGTCTGAATCTTCAAAGAAACAGAAGATTGGTGAAGAAGAAGTACCTATAGCAGAGGATTCAAAGAAGCAAAAGATTGAAGAAGATAAAGAAGATCAAGCAGTTGAGGAAGAAGAAACAACAGAGGAATTAACTGATGAAAGGCTTCATCAGCATATGATGGTTATAATCCCAGAAGCATTGAATGTTGATCCTATTCAAGCTAACATCCAATTATTGATTGGGAGATACACACAGATACATTTGGGAAAGCTTGGAAGATAATCAGGGTAGGAGGACACTCAGAAGTTTATAAGTATTTTGAAGATATGCTGAAATTTTTTGATAGAGAAGACTTGGACAAGCTATGGAGTCTGGTTCAAGAAAGGTTCAGATCTACAGATCCTATAGAAGACAAAGACAAGGAGCTATGGGTGGAATTGAAGAGGTTGTATGAACCTGATCCAGAAGATATCTTATGGCAGTTTCAAGCTCATGACTTGGGTACAACATGGAGACTGTATGATACATGTGGTGTTTACCATGTATCTACAAAGAATGGAGTGGATGTCTACATGCTGATAGAAAAAGATTATCCATTAAGGGCAGGTATCTTATTTGTTATGTTAGCTGCTAAGCTCAGAGTTGATGAAGACTCCGAAATGGCAAGAGAATTACTGAGAAAGATCTTGACACAAGCAGAAAGGAAATAATGTTAGTACTGTTAGTGTAAATATTAATACTGCCAGGTTTAACTTTGTACTGCCAGGTTTAACTTTGTATAGAAGATATTTGGATTTTGTAACAATTTTATTTAATAAAATAGATAGTCTATAAGATGAATACAAAAGAAGGTATAATCGAAAAAGAATACAAACCACCACAAACAATGCAGCGTAAAAATGAAACATAGAAACAAGCTACAGATAAGCCGCTAAAAATAAAATAAGCAAATAAGCTCAAAACAGATAGTCTATAAGACGAATACAAAAGAAGGTATAATCGAAAAAGACCCAAGGGCGGAGATGGTTGAGTTGTTGGTGTTGTGAAGGGGAGGTCACAAGTTCGATACCTGTGGCATCCTTTTTGGTATTTCCCTCCCCAAAATTTTTAAAAAGCCCCCATATTTTTTTTAGCAAATTTCAAAACCCCCCCACATTTTTTAAAAATCCCCCTATATTTTTTTCAGCAAATTTCAAATTTCTCACATTTCTCACCAATCACAACCACCAGTCACCATTTACCAGTCACACCACAGCTACCAGTCACCATCCACCATTCACCAGTTACCAATCACAGCCACCACTCACCATCCACCACTCGCCGGTCTGGCCATCAACAACGGAGGGAGGTTCATTTAGATCTAAATTAGGTACTTTTTTGAATTAGGAAATCATTATTTTTTTTTGGGTGCAATGGTGAAATTATATTATTCTTGAAATTGTTTTTACAATTATAAACATGACAGATTTAAAACACCATAAACATAACAGTTTTAAAAACACTGTTAACATTCATTACCCCAAACACTCCTTAAAACTGCCATAAACATAACAGTTTTAAAAACACTGTTACATTGATCCAGCACAACAAATTTTGCCCAGACAGATTCCAATTAGTATGTGCTTGATGTTTGTAATCAAAGGGAATTTTGAGTACCACTACACTACCCACTGTCCATTGTAATTATACACAAATGATTTGATGCTTATATTGGTTTAATTTGTGACTTGTAGGATATGTACGTTACCATTTGACCTCAACAATAACATGGAAAAGTCTTGGATGAGAACTAGTAGGACCAAGAAACAATATATTGATGGAGTAGAAGCGTTTATTAAGTATGCAGTACACAACTTGCAGAAGATGAGGAACATCGACCCACGAGGTAATAAACAACAACTTAAGATGCCATGTCCGTGTACCACATGTTTAAACCACATAGAGCAGAAAGTGGAGGAAGTGCAGTTCTATTTATTCTACTACGGGACTGATCTAAGCTACACAAAATGGGATAAACATGGAGAAAAGGATGAGCAAGCAACAACTGCCCAAATACCTGTTAATGCTACAACAGAGTTTGTTGACGACACGGATTTCGACATGGATTTTGTTTCAGAAATTCCAACAGATGGCCCAGCAACAGTAGAAATGGTTAATGCTACAAAAGAAAGTTTTGATGAGGCTGACCTTGCCAAGTTTCAAGAACTATTATTAGACGCGGAGAAGCCACTTTACAAAGGATGTCCTGACTTCACAAAGTTGTCCGCAATAGTTAAACTACTCAACTTGAAGGGTAAGTATGGAGCTTCTGATAAGTTCTTTACTGAATTACTAGGATTGTTAAAAAAGATGCTAATTGCTGGTAACGAAATGGTTGAAAAAACTTATCAGGCCAAAAAACTAATGAGAATGATAGGATCAGGATACAAAAAGATACATGTATGTAGTAACAACTGCATTCTTTACTAGAAGGATAACAAGGAGTTGACTGTTTGTCCAACTTGTGGGATATCAAGATGGAAGGTGGATAATAAGACACATAAAGTGTACGAAAACATTCCGACAAAGGTAATGTGGTACTTTCCAATTATACCAAGACTGCAACGACTCTTTAAGTTAGAAAGTATTTCAGAAGATCTAAGATGGCACGCAACAAGGAGGATAACAGATGGTGTTTTACGTCACCTCCCAGATTCACAGGCATGGCGTACCATAGATGAAAAATTCTCCGAAATTACTAAAGATCCGAGAAATCTACGGCTAAGAATATCTGCTGATGGGGTTGACGTCAACCCAGGAACTAGGCATCACAGTGTATGGCCAGTTTTATCTGTCATATACAACCTTCCTCCATGGTTGTGTATGAAAAGAAAGTTTATCATGCTTTCGGTATTAATATCGGGATACCCGAAAAATGATATCGATGTATTTTTAGAACCGTTGGTTGATGATCTGCATACCTTATTTGAGACAGGGGTTGATACATATGATGATTCCACAAAAGAAAACTTTAATCTGCGTGCCGTTGTGTTATGGACGATAAATGATTACCCTGCACTTGGTACATTATGTGGCTGCCCATACAGTGGATTCAAAGGTTGTGTAGTATGTGGGAAAGATACACACTGTGTTAGACTTTCCGCCTCATCCAAGCAAAGTTATGATGGACAAATACGATATCTACCATACAACCATCCGTTCATAAGGCAAACGAAGGCGTTTAATGGACAAGAAGAATTTCAGCATGCTCCAAATCCAATGACCGGGGAACAAATATACAACGAGGTACAACATATTGAAAATAAGCGGGGAAAAGGAAAACGAACAAACAATAACACCTCAAAAAACCAAGAAGATACCAGAGGCAGAGGTGGGAAGATTAAAAAGCAGAAAAGGAAAACAACAGAAGAAGAGGGTAGTTCAAGCTAAGTAAATGAAGCATATTGGAAGAAATTCAACATTTGGTATCGAAAGCTAAGGTATTGGAGGCATAATTCTGTTCCGCATTATATTGACTTCATGCATGTAGAAAAGAATGTTGGTGAGGGTCAAGTCGGAACTTTGCTGAATGTTCCTGGAAAGACAAAAGATGGAATGAATGATCGATTGGATCTGGAAGAGTTGGGGATAAAAAAAGAGTTGTTTGCTAGGAAAGAAGTAGACAAAACAACACTACCTCCAGCAGGTTACACATTAACGAATGCTGAAAAAGACATCGTTTGTGAAACGTTATGCAACATCAGGGTACCACAAGGCTATTGTTCAAATTTCTCTAGTTTGGTCAGTCTAAATGATAGGAAGCTCTTTGGCCTTAAATCGCATGACTATCTCATGCTAATGCAAGAGTTTTTGCCCATTGCTATACGTTCAATCATGCACCCACCCACATGATATGCTATTATCAGGTTTTGCTTTTTCTTTAAATCTATATGTAGGAAAGAAATCAGCTTCCAAGAACTAGATAAGATGCAAGAAGAACTTGTTGTGACACTGTGCCTACTCGAGAAGTTCTTTCCTCCGTCATTTTTTGATATTATGATACACTTGACTGTGCACCTAACTAGGGAGGTAAAATTATGTGGTCCCATATTCTTTCGGTGGATGTATCCCTTCGAAAGGTGTATGAAGGTTATTAAAAGACATGTGCGAAACAGAAATAGACCAGAGGGATGCATTGCTGAGGAGACTATTGCGGAAGAAACAATAGAGTTTTTTAGCGAATATCATAAAACCATGAAAACTATTGGTATCCCACCTGATAAACATGTAACCAATGAAAATGAGGACGGAAAGCCATTGTCGGCCGGCAAATCAAGTGAAGTTTCCGGAGAATTCTTTCACAAAGCACATTTGTATGTAATACAAAATATAGATGAAATTCAACCGTATATCGAGTAAGTATTACTAACACATGTCTATTTCGTTGCTTAAAATGTTCTATCAAATATAATAATTGAAGACATTTATTTGTTTCAGGCGACACAAGCAAGTTTTGAAAACAAAAAACCCGGGTAAACGAATGGAATTGCTGGAGAATGAGCACAGTAAATCTTTTGCTAAGTGGTTACGCGAAGAGGTAATTACTCGTATGTTGTTTATAATTGTTTGTTTGTTGCTAAAAAGAAGTGAGTTGAGATAAAATGTGAAGTGTGTTTTATTGATAAGTCCTTAACTGGTGTTTGTGATAAGCTGTATAAACCATTAATTAGGTGTACCATTCACCCAGAAAAACTCATAGCTACAAGCTCCAAAACCAATTGTAGTAGTCTATAATAAATAAGCACTTACCAATGATCTGCCCAGCAACTTTGTCAGTCATAGAACCTATTATCATAATTGTCCCTCCTGTATATGACATTAGATAGAGGTCCACCAGCACACCATTTCATTATCCCGAACACTCTTATTATTTAATTGTTTGTTTGTTGTTCCTGCAATTTAAAGGTAATATATACTTGTAATGAAATTCAGGTTGTGAGAGAGTTAGCGATATCCAAAGATAGTGTATCAAAAACAGTGAGGTGGATAACATTTGGACCACGCGCCAGCATAGTGAAATACGAGGCATATAACATCAATGGGCATACATTTCGTACGAAAAGTAATGATGGCATAGTTTACCAGAACAGTGGGGTTAGTGTTGAGGCAGTAGATCTTCACATATCCAAAGAAGTTGCTACCACAAGAAAAGCATTTTATTATGGGGTTTTACAAGAGATATGGGTACTAGATTACCGTTTCAGGCAAATTCCTCTTTTCAAATGTGATTGGGTTAATCAAAAAACTGGTGGGGTCAAACGCGATAATCTTGGTTATACGTTGGTAGACCTGAATAGTTTAGGCCACAAGGGTGATCCGTTCATATTAGCCTCACAAGCATGACAAGTGTTTTATGTGAAAGACCAAGTAGATAGAAAATTGTCTATTGTCTTTAAAACACCTACCAAGAATTACAAAGATACATCTGATGAAGTCGATGAGGAATTTAGTACAGTCATTCACGAGCACAATGATAACGTATTGCCACGTGTAAATCAACATGACTTGGGTAATGAATCATGAAATGACTACTATCGAACCGACTGTGAAGGTATTGTTATACGAAAATCCAAGTGAAGCATGTCATGCTCAAGTTGTGACACTCTGTTTAAGGATTTATGTTTGTCTGCAGAACCTATTTAAGCTTTTGTTTTGCTGCAAATACTCTTGTAAAGGATTTCAATTTATCTATTAATTGTTTACTTCATGTTGGGATTAAAAGCTGCTGGTTGAAGTTAAGACTGCTAGTGTAACAGTTAAGACTGCTGATTGAAGTTAAGACTGATGGTGAACTTCAAAGGAAATACACCAAGTGGTTAGTGCTGCTAGTACAAAAGTTACTACTGCTGGGCTTAAAGTTAATGCTGCTCAAGGCTAAGTGCAAGGTTACTGCTGCTATTGTTAAGTTAGTACTGTTAGATGATTAGCAGTTTTAGTATTAAATAGTTTTTTGTATAATTTAGCCTGTTGTAATGGATTTTGACTAAAAAAAGTCAAGCTTTTCTATGGCAATGAAAAAATTTGCAGTTTTCACTAGTATATCCACTTGTAGTCAAGCTTTATTGTATTTACAGTTTCCATTTATCATGTATATGCACTTGCAGGCACTTTAGTAACATGTTACTTCAGTAAAGTTGAAAATTGACTTTAGAAAGTCAAGTAACATAGTTCCTAGGGGTTACACAGTTTTATGATGGGGCATTTAAGCCATATAACTAAACCAAACTCTTTTTTCCTTCCCCTTTTGAACCATCCCTTGCATCTTTGGGAATTTTGGCAACAAAGGGCTAGATACCAATCAGTTCACAAGTTTCCTCATTGGGAAGGGCTAGAACCTTAACCCTCTCAGCAAAAGCCTTTTTTGAAATCTGTTTGGGTGTTGGATTCTTGCTAGCATCACCCTTTTTTGAGCTTGAACCAGAATGTTGAACCTTTGGAAAATAGTCTGACCATGGCATTGGGTATGATCCACCATCAGAACTTTTACTGCTGCTAGAAATGTTAACGATTTCTACACACACACACACAGAGAAAAAAGAAAAATATATTAATGGTGTGTTACAGATAGCAGAAATGACTTGAAAAACACAATGTTGAATACCTAGTTTGTTGTTGGCCCTCATTGTTTCAATTGTTGTTTTTTGTTACAGTTTTTTAGTATATGCAATTTTTATGTATGTGGTTATGACTTTATATAGTGCAGACATTTGGTTGAAAAAACAGTGTTTGGTATGAAAGATTCTCAATTGCAGGCATTTGTTTGAAAAAACCAATATTATCTATGAAAGATTCTCAATTGCAGGCAATTTGTTGAAAAAAACAGTGGTTGAAAAAGTAGTCAATGTGCAGTCATGCACGTAACTATTACCCACTTGTTTTACTACTGCATTAAACTAGATAGATTATAAAATCCCAGCATTCTAATGGGGCAAATGAAGAGTCATGACTAATAGTCTGAAGTCAATTATGTGAATATCAAATTAGACTCAAATTAGATAGACTATAAAATCACATATCTAACCCCTCAAAATTACATAAGTTATCAGAAATGTGTGATCATATGTATCGAATTGTGACTACATTTAAATAATGTGTGACAAAATATGACTTTGTGATTTAGACACCTAAATAAATACTTCATGTGACCATATATAACATCTTGAATTTAGTCAAACAAACACTCAATGTGACTAATATCAAGGTTAATGATAACTGAGTTCACATTTTGCTATAAATAATAGTCAGATGAATATTTCACAATGTGACTATTTTGAATGTATTGGTCACATATAATACCCTTTATAATGCGGTCATAAACATAATTTAGATACACATTTGTGATATAGTGTGACTATTGTAAAGCCTATAGACACATGATCGTGCTACAATTAAATGTGACTATACACATTAGGATTTGGCAAACAAACACACACTAAACTTTAGACGCACATATTAACTTACGTGACCATATGTATCGAATTTTGGTTACACTTAATCATGTATGCCTATGGTTTAGTGTGACCATATATGACATTTGGTCACACTGTTCAAGTGTGTGACATATATTTGTCACTTTTAAATGCATATCTTGACTAATGCTTCAAACTTACTTTTCAGTTGTCACACATTTCAAATTCATATGTGGCTAAATATTTAGCAAAAAATAGCAGTCACTTTTAAATAATGTGTGACAAACTTGACTATATGCTTTAGCCACATACACAATTACTTCATGTGACCATATATTGATTTTGGTCACACTGTTCAATTGTGTGACATATATTTGTCACATATGTATATATATAGTGTGACTAATGTTTCAAACTTATTTGTATCTGTCACACGTCCTAAATTATAAGTGACTAAATAATAAAAAAAAAAATTTACCAGATACCTCTAGTCACAAAAATATTCAAATGTGTGTAAATGAAATTTCGAAATGGTCACACAAGTCGGATCAAGTGTGGCTGTTTATTTTATTGTGGTACATTTAGTCATATAAATATGTTAATGTGTGGACGTTCAAAATACCGCATGTATGACGAAATCCCATCTCTGTAATAGTGGAAGTATACAAAATGTTATTTGATATAAGTAAAATATACTAATGTATTCTGATTTTAAAAGATCACAAGCATATATATTTTAAAACTCGCTAATTCTACCAGCTTCTATAACCTATTCTTGGATATATAACTGGATTTGTTTATGATAATTGCTTTGAATTTTTAAACGCACGGCTTTGTAGTTGGCTGAACTTCATATATAACATGTGTTCAAGTTTCCATTACTCTTGTTTCCTCGGTTGTAATTTCTTATAACATGAGTATATATCCTCTTCACAGAAACAATAGATTTATGAAATCCGGATCTTATATGAAAATGCAAACAGGATAATAATTATTCCGATTGGTGTGCTGGGCAACTCTCGGGGGAAAAATACATTAGAATGATTATAAAACAAGTAAAACATGTATAAATAGGAATAATAAAATTTTAGCACGCTCTGAAAAATGAATTGGAGTCTGGAGGTGTAGGTGCATCATGTTACGTTTAGTATTGTGGTAGGGAACATTCGAGAGGCATCACCCATTTGAAGCGCTTGTAATCAGTGCAGTAGTTATAGATCATGTAGTTATCTTTAACCCAATTTAGTTTAATCTGCTGGTTATAGCTCAGTTGCTTGTAGGCAGGTGCGGTCCACCAGTTAGCCGGGGTAGGGTAGGCACACGGTCTAATGCTATTGGGTCCATTCCACTTGCAAGCTCTTGCGTTAAATTTACGCAAACCAGCCTTGAAAGGTGCACGGGTCCAGTCGATTTTGACAAGGCCACCTCTTGTTGCCCAATTGTCAGCATTCCATAAACTAGAGTATACCTGCATTCCTTGTTCGTCTGGGAAGCCAATTCCTAAGCTTTTGTAGTTTCTGAAGACCCTGATTGGTATACTGTCGACATACCACCTGTATTTATTGTCATGATTACATCATTAATTAGTAACTGTTAGTCTTTAAACTAAGCATATAGTGCGTGATATAGATTTGGTTAGCTTACACAACTGTTGAGGGGTTCCAATGGATGGTGTAATTGTGGAAATCCACAGTTGGGTCAAACCATAACTTAAACTGTTGTTCCCTGTTTCCTTTGCCTTGGGTAAATATGTTTGTGTGCATTGTGTACGGTTCTCCTGTTGAGTTTCCTAAAAACTCAAAGTCGATTTCATTATGATAATTACCAGTGGATGAAAGCTGCAACAATTTCACATAAAAGGAGTTAGCGATTCACTTTCAATACGGGTATGTGTAAGCATATACCCCTTGTGTCTTTCTTGGTATTGCACTTACATAGTATGCTGTGACGGTTCCTGCAGAGTTCCCTGGAACCAATTTGATTAGCATTTCAATGCTTCCGAAAAGGAATGCCTTGTGTGATTGCACACCAGATCCTGTAATTAGAGATTGTTAGATCAGTACTCGTTGTTGATAGTTAATATTCCTATTTTACTGTTGCGACTTGAATTTAAAATTTAAAAAGAATTACCCAATATCTACATAAACTTAAAAATATGGATTGCAGTAAACATGAAAGTCAGGTAATTCATTACCTGCCGATTTATCGAGCAATAAACTGATATCATCACCATTGTTATAAATGTATGAATGCTTGGCACCCCAGTTAAAATACATGTCATTGTAAAAATTTCCATGAACAAGGCATGATTGAAATGCAATTGCTGAGATAAATACAGCTGCAAACAAAGTCGAGAAACTTGCCATTTCAGCTGAGCAGATATTATTCTTATCTGCCTTCTTCTGTGTTTGGTTTATAATGGAACGATCTTTATATTGGGTTCTTGGCACATTATATAGCCTTTGTCTTTCACATTATGAGTCTTGCCCCATGAACATTTTTTTCAAATTTTTTTATATACTTGACCTTGTCTTGAATTGTCATTCCTTAAGAGCACCTCCAACGGTTGGTTTTTGGTGGTTCAAACCAACCCAAAAACCAACCAAACCATTGGAGGCTTGGTTCAAACCAAGCTTGGTTTGATTTTTCAAACCACCAAAAACGGGCCCCACCATGGTTCAAACCACCAAAAACCACTCCAATGGTTGGTTTTTGGTTGGTTTTTGAAATTGAAAATTAATGTTTAAGTGTTGTGGCTGGTTTTTGGTTGGTGTATTGTTGGAGTAAAAAATGTGGTTTTTAAGAAAGCTGATGTGGCAGTGATGTGGCTGGTTTGAACCAGAAACTGTTGGAGATGGTCGCCTCAAAATTTTAATTAGTTTTGTAGGACTTTTACATCGTGAAGAGTGCTAGTAGGAATCGTTTTCTAACATAAGGCAGTGTCCACTGTCCAGTAATGTTGTATGCTAGTGGAATTTTCACAGTACTATCATTGCGAGAAATTTAATAAATACTACCATTTTCGGCCTTTAGATATAATTGTATGTTCCCTCTTGACATACGTAAATCAATTGGTGTTTGTCGAGCTGAATAAAGATGTCATGATCATGGTGCTCCCATTGTCGTTGCACATGAATGTGTACTTTTTTTATCCTTTAACTTAACTCATGTTTAAGACAAGAAGGATCTCTGCTTCTTCGATATATGTCGGGTTTATATTATTTTTATGTTACATGGTGTCATCAGTTGTGGTTGTGACTAGTTTTCGGGGTTTATGAAAGCGCCTCTCGACACAAGGCTGAATTATATTATGACCCTAGGAGGGGACGACTTTGTAATTTATGTCTGCTACAATGCTACTTAATCAAATATGTTATATATTCAACGACCTAATTAAATACAAATTGTACATGTTGTAATTAATTTGCAGTGTGTTGTGACATTACAATGAAAAAAGAAAAAGAAAAATGAATGTACGTGCATAAGACTAAAAACTGAGAGTTTATTAGCCAGCTGTGAAGAACTTGTGAACACAGAAGATGATGAAAGAAAAAAATTCTTGTGTAATTGGTGATTAGCTAGACGTGCTAACCTCGAGGAATTAATCATATATTTGGCTTTTGACCCATTATTATTGTTCTAACCATTTGCTTTTAAGATTTAACAATTAAATAACCAATTAAAGTATTTTATACTAGACGAATAGCCGCGTAAAGCGACGGTGTTTAGGGCCAAATAATTATTTTTGCGAAATCGTGATTCTGATTTGACCCTTGATGCAAAATTTATGGGTTCAGTTCGTAGTAATTGGATAAAAAAATTCATGAGTTAAAAATAAAAAATGATAAAAGTTTAATCATTAAACAATATTTAAAATATTAATTTAGTTGTAGTTGATGTGTAGTAACCGGCATTTTTAGGGCAATACTTATTTATAAAACTCGAAACCAGTTGCGGTAGACGATGATTTTTCCAAACTTATTTTAATAATAAGTTTCATTTATTATTGCCTATTATACATTTTCGAGCTTTTGGACATCATTGAACTGAAAATGTGAGGATTTCTTGTGAAACGTGAAAGTAGAGCACAACGTGAGTCGGCACGAGTCTAAACATAATAATACGAGTAATGTTTGATTTTGACGTTTTGGAACGAATATATACGTATTAATAGCCATTTTGATTGGAAAAATGATTCTAAAAATATTTGCGCGAGATATAACGGCTCACGAGAATTTTTACTGCGCTAAACGAGTTCGAGAACGTTTTTACTTAAAGTTTACTAAGTTTACGCCTTTGGTCCTTGTGGTTATAGCCGGCATTCCCCTCTTGTTTCTAATAATCACAAACAACCCTAGGGTAATAACCCCCCCCCCCCCCCCCACACACACACACACCTCACCTCTCATTTGCAAACCCAAAAACCTAATATTTCATTCTCTCAGTCTCTCTCCCTCTCATATATTACCGCCGCCGTCATCACCTAGACCCACCACCACCTCCGCGACACCGCCACTCCCCACCACAAAATACCACCACCCACACCCTTGTCTCTTCATTCTAACCACGTATTTAAGGTGCACGCGCCCTCGATACCACCTCCCACGCGCCTCCACTACCCGTCACCACTATTATACGCGCCACCATCACCACCTACACGCTGCCACCACTGTTTTTAGTGAAGAAAAGAATAGATCCGTGTAGATCCGTGGGAGAGGAGGTAAGACCACCGCGTGTTCGTCCTTGTGGGACACGGTGGAGAGTCCAAAACTCGTTCAACGAGCGTTTTTGGTCGATAACGTTTGGGTTAGGGTGGGATAACGTTTTTTTTTTACAAATTAAAAATTTATAAGGCTCTTGGTATCATTGTTTGTGTCAGGTTTGGCGTCGAGTAGAAGTGGTGCCGTGAGCTATAACTCACGGTCGAGTCTTGTGGTTGAGGTCACAAGTCTTGTCGAGTCATTTATTATTTATTTTGAGTTCGTTGATTGATTTTGAGTCATTAGGGTTTAGATTAATTCTGGTTGCGAGAGGTTATGGCCGTGTTTGGATTGTGGCCGAGGCCTCATAAAGTCTGTTGGTTGTTTTTTTTTGCTAGCCATGGTTCAAGGCCAAGACTTCCATGGTCTCGGTATGGTAAATTTGGTTATTGTGGTTATTTGGAAACGAGTTAAACTCGAATGTGGACTGGAGATAATGATTAACGAGCCGTAGGATTAGGACCATTAATATTGATTGTTATATTGTTGAAATTGGATATGATTTGAGCACGTCGGGTTACCACCGAGACTTTGTAGTCTTGGCGTAGCCTCGACAAGCCGAAACAATGGATTATTTACTTATTTGGACATATGGACATTATGGTTGACTCGTTGACCCGAGGTTGTTATAAACTCGAAATTGTGGCTCGGGACGGATAATAACTCGAAACATAATTTGTTGGAAATATAAACTAACTACTAGTAATATATATATATATATATATATATATATATATATATATATATATATATATATATATATATATATATATATATATATATATATATATATATAGGGTCCGGTTCTAGAGAAAAGTGTAATTAGATAGAAAAGTGGGAAAAAAGTTATAGGGTAGAATTTGATAACATTTAAAAGTTTAGGGTAAAAATTAAAAACAAATAAATAAAAGAGGGATATCAATCCGTCATTCAGTTCTATCAGAACCATCTGCACCGACACCATCACCACAAGTGTCTACACCGTCACCATCTGCACCGACACCATCACCATCACCACAAGCGTCTGCACCGTCACCACCCTTTCCATCATTATTCGCACACATGGAGATGAGCTACATCGTCAACGTCTTCCGTCGTGCAACCACTGCGTCAATCTTCAATCCACCACCGTTACACCACCGCCGTCAATCTTCTTCAGGTTAATTTAGTATATTTAACATTTTTAATTATTTAATTTATATAAATTTATTTGTTTATTTATTTTAGTGTTTAGGTAGAGGTAATTTGGTTGTTGTTTTATATTGAACGACATGACATCTTAGGGCATCTGTGTGTATATTTGCGGCATGAGATTAAACGTTTGGCATGAGATTGTATTAGTGCATATGTGTTTGTGGTTGTTGTTTCCCGTTAAATGTTTGTATGTTTAGTGCATTGTTGAACATATTAGAGCATTAGTTAGCATGATTAGGGCATACATTTGTATGTTTAGTGCATCTTTGAAAATACTTGCTCATCGCGAGATAGATTAAGACATCTGTTTGTTTGATTAAGGCATCAACAAGCTATTAATTTTGTGGTATCTATTAGAATGATTAAAGCATCATGTTACAAAATTAAGGCATCGAGAGTGTGTGATTAGAGAATGAAATGAAAAAGTAAGGGCATCAAAGGTTTATGATTAGAGCATCTCATAAAACATTAGTGCTTCTAGCGTGTATGATTAAAGCATCGTGTGATACATTACGACATCTATAGAGTATGATTAGAGTATTTGTTTGTTTGATTAGTGCATTAGCGTTTCATGAAATAGCATATGTTTTGTATGTTTAGTGCATCATTGTGAAAATTATGTTTAGTGCATCAAAAATATGTTTAGTGCACCCTTGAACATATTAGAGCATCAATATGTATGGTTAGGGCATGATGTGTTTCAAGGGATATACCCGTTAGGAGTCCAAGTTTTAAAATTTATAACACGATTTACCAAAGATTCAAACGAAACACATACGAGCAAGTATACTCGTCCGTATGTAGTAAGAGATAATTGAGGTAAGCCGAGGTCGATCACTAGGATTTGCTTTGTTTGTGTGATGTGAATTTTTGCAAATAAATAGCAATCCAACTAGCAATACTAATTAGCAAGCAAATAAAGATGATGTAAATTCAATAATTTAAAGACTACACTTGCCTAGACTAGTTTGCACAATTCCTTTGACATGATTATGACATTGGTTCCATTTGATTATGACCAACAAATTAGATGGTGTTCTAATTCGATTAGTGGTGTACTAATTATATTGTTTCCCACACTTTCAATCCTCGTCAAGATTTAGAGATTATAAAAAAAACAATATTTCAAAATTGATCAATCCAAGATTAACACAACTCAATTACCCGATTCACTTTCGTTTCACAAATAATTAACAACCACACTATTTAGCTTTCCAAGTTAAATTAAGTTTCTTATGAAATGGTCAATACATAAGGTAAAACCCTCATAGACAAAGGTTTACAACTAACTTACTAACAATGTCTTTTTCAACCCAATACATCATTAGAAATTACCCAAACTTAATAACTCTTTGGTGGAGAAAACTTAAGATAGCACAATTCGTTCTTAGTGTTAACTTTTCTTTTATATTAGAACCAATAAGTCATAACCAATCAAGTGAACCATAATTCAAACATCATCTAGGCAAGTGCATAAGGCACTTAGCCACTCATGGTAAACAAAGTAATAATCATAAGAAATTGATCACTAGTAAACATGATTGAATAGTCTTACAAAATGTTGTAATGATGATTACAAATAATGAAGAACACTTGTGAAATAATCAACAACGATCCCTAAGTAATTGAAGTAATGATTGATGAGATTTTAGCCTCCTTGTTCCTGCGTTTTCCTCCTCTTGTCACCCACTTGTAAGAGAGAAATGTGACAGATTTTTTTTGTGGTAGTTTGTTGTATCTTGATTGTCTCTCTCTTGTTTCTTTCTTCATGTATATATGGAGACTTCCCCTTAGCCAACTAGAAAACAACTTGGGCTCCAAGTGTCATAATGATGCAGGAACTTTAGTGATTAGAAGTTAATGATTGGCCTTGGTGTTAATGATGCTTAAAATGAAGAATAAATGCAACTCTTCATATCATTTTTTCTGCATACCTCAGGTATGAAAATGTAGACCCTGGGTATGGATGGCTATACCTCAGGCAGGAATTCTAATACCTCAGGTATGAGCTCCCCTTCTTGAAACCTCGGGTATAGAAACTGAAACCTTGGGTATAGACCAAGTCTTGCACATAACTTTCAACTCAAAGCTAGCATATAATTCCCACTTGTGACACACTTCTTGGCACTAATTCTTGACTTCATTTCCACATCTTTCTCTTGAACTTGAACATAATCATAGCATGAATCTTTGTCTTGAACGGAAAACTTTACTTCGCGCATATTTACTTGATTTTGTCGACTTTTCTTCATCTTTTCCTCTATTTCCTTCGACATAGTTGTACCTGAACCTAAACACATCTTTTGCACCTTTTAAGTGTAATATGTTCATAAATATAACCAAATAACATGCATAATCATAAGAGTAATGTTGTAAAAACATGTTCAAAATGAGCGTTATGAAATCCCCCACACTTACACTTTGCTTGCCCCCAAGCAAATCTAGCTTTTAAGAAAATCCATATGATAAAAACGAGATGCAAATCTATCTAGCACAAGTACAAGATAAGATCCATCTATATAGGCTTATAAATGAAAAGATGAGATGTTTGACAATACCTTAATGATTCTCTTGCCTGATAACATATTAAGACACCTCACGAAAGGAATATGAAGTATGATTCACTCAACACTCATTTGTAGCGATTGGAAAATATAATATAATCACACTCATTGCGCAGATATAATCCAAATATTACCATAGGCTTGTACAAGAAACAAAACTCAACCGACGTGGCATAAGCACCAAATGTAAACATCTAAGAGGACTTTTATTCGGGTTTAAGGTTTCAAGGGTGATATAAGACTATTGTGTCACTATCTCATGTAAAACATAATGGCTCGCTAACAACGAAGTCTCGAATTATCAAATAACGGATGGTCACTAAGGATAACCTTAGATCGCTAACAACGCTATCTCATTCCTCAAGAAATCGGATGGTCACCACATGTCATTACACTTGATAACTTCACAAAGTCAAAAGGGTAAGGATAAGACATGGGATATATATATATTTGGTTTTAATATTGAAAAACTTTACAAATAGCCAAAGTCTCCAACCAAGTGCTACTAGCTACATCAACCACTTTCCTTTGAACTTGAGATTCTTCCTTGATATCATACATTCATAGCTCATTGGCTACTTATTCTATTTCTCCTTTTTTTTTTTTTTTTTTTTTTTTTTCATTACAATATATAATCCATGAGATTATCATGGAGTTCGCAACTTTCTCATTTTCAAGGATTCCCACATAACAACCATCTTTCCAAGTAGCTAGTAACCAACCAAGACTTGACTAAGGGTAAGGTTAAGGCTAAAGGTGAGAAATATTTTTATATTTTTCTGGTGTAACAAAATGAAAAGACTGGCTCAGAGGGTGTACTAATGGAATCTAGCACTTAAAATGAGTGCTAACAAATGGGTCCATGGAAGAGGTTAACCAACCAATGTGGCTAGCTAATATATCAATATGTGTGAAATGGAAGGCCATTTGGTTTAATTCCTAAGGTAGCCTCTTATCACGCGAATACATTTATATCACACGAATGTGATCTCACTACGGTCTGGTAATGATTTGCAAGTACAAGTTCTAGAATAAATAAGATCACTGGCACACTCATAGCAAGAAGATTAGAGCATAAAAGATATATGCTATATAAGAATAGGCTTCAAATCCTCACATATTTAGTTGAATGGGTTATAATTGTGCTATCAATCCAAAAATGGATTGCAATGCCAATCAGGACACATCTCAAATTTTCAAAAATTACATGTTTTATTAGTGGATAAATCTAGTTATTCTTTATCAATATTCTCAACGTGCGAAAACAACTAGATCAATGGGGCAAACAAATTTAAAAATAGGCTCAAATTTATAGAAAAAAATTTAAAAATTCAAGATCATTTCCTATTTCCTCCCCCCACACTTAAGTTTGACATTGTCCTCAATGTTAAGAACGATAAATCATGAAAATAGGGAAATGAAACATAAGAGAAATGATATTGCCTGAGCATAAGAAATAGGAGGATTTCATTTGATTTCAAGATCAAGCATCCTAACCTGCATAATCATCAAAACAAAAACACACAAAAATGCAAAATATTTTTTTTATTGTATTATTCATAATATTAAGGCCCCCACACTTATGGTAAAACCATCGGGGCATAAAAACAAACACACGGGTTGCCTCCCGAGAAGCGCTAAATTTATTAATGAGTCATCAGCCTGACTCAATCTTTCTTACTTTGGTGGATTGTGTTTAGGATTCTTTCCTAATTTCTTTGGAATATACACCACATTTCCTTTTACTATTCCTTTTCCAGTTTTATCAATATCATGTAATGTCGCGGTGTTGCAAGTTCTAGGAAGAACATCCCAGATGTAACCAGTTTCCGCAGCCCATTGTATTACTTTTTTATAATCGGCTGGAAAAGGTGCCATGAAAGGAATAGCAGTATATTTCTTTTCATTAAGCATTTCAAGTGGTATTTCCTCACTTGACATTTCATTTAATTGCTCCTCATCATGATATAGTTTAATTCGATGTCCATTAACAATGAAAGTTACACCTTTTTTATCATATAGTTCAACATATCCGGATGGAAAACCATGTTTTACCACGAATGGATCAAACCATTTGGTTCTGAGTTTAGGAGCTTTGAATTTATACTTTGAATTGAACAAAAGAACTTTGTTTCTAGCCTTGAATTTTTTACGGATTCTTAGCTTCCTATCATGATAAGCTTTTGTTCGAGCTTTGTATAATTTTGAGTTTTCATATGCTTGGAGTCTCAATTCATCGAGTTCATGTAATTGTAAAAATCGTTTTTCTCCAGCGATTTTTAAATCAGGATTACATTGCCTCAATGCCCAGTAAGCACGATGTTCAATTTCAAATGGTAAATGACAATTCTTTCCATATATAAGTCTGTACGGAGTTGTACCAATTGGAGTTTTATATGCGGTTCTAAACGCCCATAGAGCATCATCGAGTTTCCTTGACCAAACAGAAGGATTATCCTTAACTGTTTTTTCAAGTATTCTTTTTAAAGCTTTATTGGTGTTTTCGACTTGACCACTAGTCTGAGGATGGTATGCTGTTGAGAAACGGTGGTGGACCCCATATCTTTTCATAGCTTTTTCCATTTGATGGTTGCAAAAATGAGTTCTTCTATCGCTTATCAAAGCTTTTGGAATTCCGAATCGAGAGAAAAGCTTTTTCAGAAAATTTACAACTACTCGTGCATCGTTAGTTGGTAGGGCTTCTGCTTCCGCCTATTTGGAAACATAATCTATTGCAACGAGAATGTATTCGAATTTATGAGATTTAGGAAAAGGTCCCATGAAGTCAATTCCCCAAATATCAAATATTTCAGAGACTTGGATGCTTTTCTGTGGCATTTCGTCTCTACGAGAAAGATTACCAGATTTTTGGCATGCATCACAATTCCGCACAAGTGTATGTGCTTCTTTAAAAATCGTTGGCCAATAAAATCCCGCATCAAAAACTTTTTTAGCGGTGGTGGATGGTCCATAATGTCCTCCGGTTGGACCATGATGACATTCATCAAGAATTTTTCGAGTTTCGGAACCATACACGCATCTTCTTATTATACCATCGGGGCACATTTTGAATAGATACGGTTCATCCCAAAAATAATATTTTAAGTTTGCAAAGAATTTACTACGCTCAGCATGAGATAGACCTTTTTGTAATATTCCTCCAGCTAAATAATTTGCATAATCAGCAAACCATGGAATTTCTTCATCTTCAATTCCCATAAGAGTTTCGTCGGGAAAGTAATCATCAATCTCGTTTTCACCGAATTCCTTTAAATTTGGATTTTCTAATCTAGATAAATGATCTGCTGCCACATTTTCTGCACCCTTCTTATTCTGGATTTCAATGTCAAACTCTTGAAGCAATAAAATCCATCGGATAAGACGTGGTTTTGCATCTTGTTTAGCAAACAGATATTTCAGAGCTGAATGATCGGTGAATACAATTGTTTTTGATAAAACAAGATAGGAACGAAACTTGTCGAATGCAAAAACTACAGCCAACAGTTCTTTTTCAGTCACTGTCTAGTTTTGTTGGGCATTATTTAAGGTTTTGCTAGCAAAATATATAGGACAAAAATGTTTACCATCTCGCTGTCCTAATACTGCTCCAACAGCATAATCACTTGCATCGCACATGAGTTCAAACGGCAATGACCAATCTGGTGAAATCATGATTGGTGCATTTGTTAGCTTGTTTTTTAACGTTTCGAATGCCTTGATGCACTCTTCATTGAAGTCAAAGACTGAATCTTTTTCAAGCAATTTCGTCTTTGGATGAGATTTTTTTGAAAAATCTTTAATGAATCGACGGTAAAATCCCGCGTGTCCTAAAAAACTTCTAACACCTTTAACGTTAGTTGGGGGTGGTAACTTAGCAATAGCATCAATTTTCGCTTTGTCAACTTCGATTCCTTTGCTCGAAATCTTGTGACCAAGGACAATTCCTTCCGTCACCATAAAATGACATTTTTCCCAATTAAGTACGAGATGAGAAGTTTTGCATCTTTCAAGCATTTTATCAAGATTGTTAAGGCACGACTCAAATGATTCTCCAAATACTGAAAAATCATCCATGAATACTTCCATAGAGGTTTCAAGCATATCTTGAAAAATAGCAATCATGCATCTTTGAAATGTTGCTGGTGCGTTACAAAGACCAAAAGGCATACGCCTATAAGCATATGTGCCGAACGGACACGTGAATGTGGTTTTTTCTTGATCAGCTGGATCAATAGGAATTTGAAAGTAACCGGAAAATCCATCGAGAAAACAAAAGTATTTGTTCCCCGCAAGTCTTTCCAACATTTGATCCATGAACGGTAATGGAAAATGATCTTTTCTGGTGGCATCATTTAATTTTCTATAATCAATGCATACCCGCCAACCAGTGACAGTTCTTGTAGGAACAAGTTCATTACGTTCATTAGTTACAACAGTTGTTCCTCCTTTCTTAGGAACACAGTGAACAGGACTCACCCATGAGCTATCCTCAATAGGATAAATAATTCCAGCGTCAAGAAGTTTGATTATTTCTTTCTTAACTACTTCCTTCATATTTGGATTGAGTCTTCGTTGTCTTTGAACAACTGGTTTAGAATCAGTTTCGAGATTTATTTTGTGTTTGCAAAAGTTTGGACTTATTCCAGGAATATCAGAAGTTTTCCAAGCAAAAGCTTCTTTATGCTTTTTGAGTATAGAAACTAGTCGTTCCTTTTCATCAGGTTTAAGTTTTGAAGATATGACAACTGGAAGAAAAGAATTCTCTTCCAAAAATGCATATTCCAAATGATCAGGGAGAGGTTTCAAAACTAGATCTACCGACGGTTCTTCAATTGAGGTTGTGATTCTCATATCATTATTGAATTCTAACTCTTCAAAGTTAGTATTTTCTTCCTCCGAAATTTCTTCAGTGTCAATCTGCATAAATTCAGCAAATTCTCTATCGAGATCTTCATCACTGATTTGACCAGATGTTTGATGAGTCTGAATTCTTTCATCAAGCAACTCATCGAATGTTTCTTCTGTTATATCATCGATAACATCAATGCTATAACAAGTGTCATCATTTTCATGAGAATATTTCATTGCCTGATTAATCAAAAAAGAAATTCTTTCATCCCCAACTCCAAGGTTGAGTTCTTTATTTTTTACTCGAATGATAGCATCTACTGTATTTAGGAAAGGTCTTCTTAGAATTAATGGAACTTTGCTATCTTCCTCCATCTCAAGGATCACAAAATCAACAGGAAAAACAAATTTCCCAACTTGAACAAGCATATTTTCAGCTATTCCAACAGGATACTGGATAGTATGGTTGGCTAATCGTATACTCATTCTTGTTGGTTTCAATGTTTTGATTGAAAGTTTCGCATACAACGAATATGGCATAAGATTGATACTTGCACCAAGATCGGCTAAAGCATCACAAGTGATTGAATTTCCCAAGGTACATGGAATAAGAAAACTTCCTGGATCACCGAGTTTCTTTGGTAATTTATTTTCAATTATTGCAGAACAATCTTCATTTAAGAAAGTAGCGGAAATGTTTTCCATTTTGCTTTTATTATTAACAAGTTCTTTCAAAAACTTCCCGTAATTGGGCATTCTAGCTAGAACATCAACAAGAGGAATGTTAATTCTAACTTCTTTTAGTAAGTCAATGAACTTTCCATATTGTTCTTCCATTTTTTTCTTCCTCAAACGTTGAGGATATGGAATTCTTGGTTTATATGGTTTGAGTATTGGAGTAGGTTTATCAACTGGTGTAGAATTTGGTTCATTTTCTTCAGATTCTTTTTCTACCTCATCCTCACTATCATTTTGGACAACAGGAGTTGTTTGGGTTGGGTTGGGTGGTGGATCATAAGATAGACCACTACGAGTATATATAGCTTTCACATGCTCATTTCGTGTTTGAGGTGGACGATAATTTCCAGATGATGATGGTTTTGGATTGGTTTGAGTATTACTTGGCAAAGTACCAGATGGTCTTGCAGCGAATTGATCAGAAAGACGACCAAATTTGGTCTCAAGATCTTGGATAGAAGCTTGATGATTCTTTTGACCTTGTTCAACCTTGCTTTTGAGCATAAAGAATGGATTTTTCATAAATTCGTTCGTTTGTTTTTGAGCATGCACAAATTCACGCATGGTTTTTTCGAATTCAGATTCTTTGTTTTTTGTTTCACGAGAACGATTTTCATCATGAAAAGATGTTTGACGGTTTTCATCACGAGTTTGGGAACGGTTATCATCCCTTGATGGACGATCTTGCCAATCTCTAGAATTCCTACCGTAATAGTTTCCACGATATCCTCCTCCTCGATATCCTCCAGAAACATAATTAGCTTCTGCTTCGGGACCTCCCATGGGTTTATCATCACACTCGGATGAGGAGTGATTTCCACCACAATGAGTACATCCCTCACGAATTTCTTTGATTTCTTTTTGGATACTTTCGAATTTGGAATCAATTTTAGAGGTAAAATCTTTCATCATATCCAAGATTTTAGAATTTTCATTTGTTGCTTCGGCAAATGCAACCGTTTTTCGTTGAGGTTTAGTTTTGGCATCTTTAGACTAATCAAGCTTAAGAAGTACACGGTCTTCTAGTAAATTGTAAGCTTCATTAGGAGTCTTATAAAGGAAAATTCCTCCGGCATCAAGTATGCCTTGAGTTGCGTCATCTAGACCATGGTAAAAGATTTGGATAATATTACCATGAGACAATCCATGCCCATGACAACTTCGGAGCATGTTTTTCATTCGAAGCCAAGCTTCAACAAGATTTTCTCCTTCTTTTTGAGTAAAACTACGAATTTCACCCAAGAGTCGATCAAACATGGCTGGTGGAGAGAAACGTCCAACAAACGCTCTTCTCATTTGGTCCCAAGTTGTGATCACTCCGGGGCTTAATTCATTATACCAAATTTTCGCTTCCCCGATGAGAGACGATGGAAAAAGTTTAAGTCGGATTGAATTTGGATTGGTAGTTCCATAACGAAACATGTCACAAATTTCAAGGAAATCGGCAATATGTTTATGTGGATCAGATTTAACTCTACCATCAAATTGGTTGTCTTTAATCATAGAGAGATGATGACCTTTGATAGTAAAAATTTTCTCCTAGATTCACGGGAATAATTGCGGCTTCGGGCGTAGGAGCTACTACCCTATTGGTACCCCACATGGGTTGATCATCAGACATTGGAAATGGTATTTCTTGAAAAAGATTAACGATTGGATGAATTTCGGAAAGGTTTTCAAATGGTGGATTTTTGGTTCTTGGTTTTCTTTGATCGGGTGGAATAAATGGAGTTTTCTTTTTACGAAATAAACGTTCGGGATTAGACAATGGTGAACTTAATTCTTCGTTAGAAGAACGAGTGGTCATACACGAGAAAAACGAGCCCATCGAAAAAGATTTAAAAACTATATTTTTTTTTTTTTTTTTTTATGGACGGGCCGGCGGTATGGAATTACTGGCCGACGGTATGGACAAGTTCGAAAAGGAAATTTGAGACAGAAAGATTATACCGCCCGGTTTTGATTTATACCGGCGGTATGGAAGAAAAATGTAAGGGAAATTTTTATTTTTATTTTTAGAGAGAACCTAAAGAATACGCTGAAGAGTAACAATACTAGCAAGATTAAAACTAATGAATTATTATAAGCAAAACTCACTCAAACGAGATTCAAATCCCCGGCAGCGGCGCCAAAAATTTGATGTGTTTCAAGGGATATACCCGTTAGGAGTCCAAGTTTTAAAATTTATAACACGATTTACCAAAGATTCAAACGAAACACATACGAGCAAGTATACTCGTCCGTATGTAGTAAGAGATAATTGAGGTAAGCCGAGGTCGATCACTAGGATTTGTTTTATTTGTGTGATGTGAATTTTTGCAAATAAATAGCAATCCAACTAGCAATACTAATTAGCAAGCAAATAAAGATGATGTAAATTCAATAATTTAAAGACTACACTTGCCTAGACTAGTTTGCACAATTCCTTTGACATGATTATGACATTGGTTCCATTTGATTATGACCAACAAATTAGATGGTGTTCTAATTCGATTAGTGGTGTACTAATTATATTGTTTCCCACACTTTCAATCCTCGTCAAGATTTAGAGATTATAAAAAAAACAATATTTCAAAATTGATCAATCCAAGATTAACACAACTCAATTACCCGATTCACTTTCGTTTCACAAATAATTAACAACCACACTATTTAGCTTTCCAAGTTAAATTAAGTTTCTTATGAAATGGTCAATACATAAGGTAAAACCCTCATAGACAAAGGTTTACAACTAACTTACTAACAATGTCTTTTTCAACCCAATACATCATTAGAAATTACCCAAACTTAATAACTCTTTGGTGGAGAAAACTTAAGATAGCACAATTCGTTCTTAGTGTTAAATTTTCTTTTTTATTAGAACCAATAAGTCATAACCAATCAAGTGAACCATAATTCAAACATCATCTAGGCAAGTGCATAAGGCACTTAGCCACTCATGGTAAACAAAGTAATAATCATAAGAAATTGATCACTAGTAAACATGCTTGAATAGTCTTACAAAATGTTGTAATGATGATTACAAATAATGAAGAACACTTGTGAAATAATCAACAACGATCCGTAAGTAATTGAAGTAATGATTGATGAGATTTTAGCCTCCTTGTTCCTGCGTTTTCCTCCTCTTGTCGCCCACTTGTAAGAGAGAAATGTGACAGATTTTTTTTGTGGTAGTTTGTTGTATCTTGATTGTCTCTCTCTTGTTTCTTTCTTCATGTATATATGGAGACTTCCCCTTAGCCAACAAGAAAACAACTTGGGCTCCAAGTGTCATAATGATGCAGGAACTTTAGTGATTAGAAGTTAATGATTGGCCTTGGTGTTAATGATGCTTAAAATGAAGAATAAATGCAACTCTTCATATCATTTTTTCTGCATACCTCAGGTATGAAAATGTAGACCCTGGGTATGGATGGCTATACCTCAGGCAGGAATTCTAATACCTCAGGTATGAGCTCCCCTTCTTGAAACCTCGGGTATAGAAACTGAAACCTTGGGTATAGACCAAGTCTTGCACATAACTTTCAACTCAAAGCTAGCATATAATTCCCACTTGTGACACACTTCTTGGCACTAATTCTCGACTTCATTTCCACATCTTTCTCTTGAACTTGAACATAATCATAGCATGAATCTTTGTCTTGAACGGAAAACTTTACTTCGCGCATATTTACTTGATTTTGTCGACTTTTCTTCATCTTTTCCTCTATTTCCTTCGACATAGTTGTACCTGAACCTAAACACATCTTTTGCACCTTTTAAGTGTAATATGTTCATAAATAAAACCAAATAACATGCATAATCATAAGAGTAATGCTATAAAAACATGTTCAAAATGAGCGTTATCAGGGCATCAATGATTATGATGAGTGCATTGTTAGATATATTAAGGCATCGGTATGTCTGTTTAGTGTATGAGTTTGTAAGTTTATTTCGATATCATGGTTGATTTTTTATGCTTGCCGATGTACAAATCTATGATTTCAGATTGGAAAATACTTCAGCCATCTGTTAATAGCCAGGGGTTAAAGGATTTGAAAGCAGATGAGCTTGAGGTGCGTATTACACTTATCTTTTACATGAATGGCCATGTAATGTTTACCATCATTTTCAATTCACATTTTAAAGAGTAAATTATAAAGGTATTTAGTGCATATTAAAAAGATGTATCACATATTATGTTATTGAGGTGCGGTTGCTCATTCTTATCTATTATGATTAGGTTGTCCGCATTGAGGGCGAATCCATGGATTTTCTTTAATGTAGATTGGTACCACTTGTTATTCTCCTTATTGATAGTAACATCCAGCTGTTCTGGATTACTAAATAATTATGTGGTTTTGCATGGTTCTCTGCATATATTTGAGCTAAATTTTTCACTTAAACTGTTTCTGTATCAAGTAGATGTCATTGATCCCGACTAGAAAATGTATCTTGTAGTTGAGACGAAAAGTGATCAACAGGATAGTCCACAAAAACTGCTTGGTTTTGCAGCCCTTTACTGGTTCTTCAATTACCCTGACAACCATCGGTTGATACTTGGTCAGGTATATCCCGTGTTTTGTATTCTTCTTCTGTCTTTCTGATCAATTCGATAATCGATCTGGGAATGGGGGTGGGTCAGAGTGTCAGACAACGGGCCAAAATGGGTAAATTTATAGGACATGAAAGTTACTGGCTTTATTAATGATATGTGGTTTGACAATTGACATATCTTATGGTCACTCACGTGAGTGTTGTTCATTCTATAGAGAATGGCATATCGAGAGGTACTTTAGTGCATCCATTGAGGTACTCTAGTGCATCTGTTTGAGGCACTTTAGTGCATCCGTTTCAGGTACTTTAGTGCATCCGTTTGTATCATAGTATCCTTTTGAGACTCGTGCTAACATTTGACTTATAAGTAAATAATAATAGACTCATGCTAGCTGAGCTATAGATGATTAAGGTAAACGTAGTGGTTTAGGCACTTTAGTGCATCAGTTGACTTGTAAGTGGTTTAGGGTAGTATTGGACGAGGCTCAAAGTATTAAAAATCATAAAACTCAAGTAACTAGAGCTTGTTGCGCAGATAACTCACTTTGTTAGCTTCAAGCGTCTTTAAATTTTTATTTTTTTATGGAAAGGAACAATCGAGAGGACACGAGGGTTGTAAGATAACCTGTTCACATTTCTAAGGATATTTTGAACTCTATATATTGAAGGTGTAATCTGTTTGCCTTTCTTTCTTTGTGCTTTTTGTTTTTGAATAAGGTTGTCGATGCTAAGATAGATGCTATCCCTATCCGCATCTGCATCCACATCCGCATCATAATCTGCCATTTTCTTCCTCTGTTGCTAAATTAATCTCTGAAACACATGCAAATATACAATTTTTTAATCGAAAAGAAAATCAATATAGTTTAGCATGCTGAGATATGCTAACAAAATACTGAAGATTATGCAAAAGCACCAAAACTACTAACCTTGCCTAGTTTTTCAAAGGTACAAAAGAACCCTGTAAATGGCTACAAGAAGTTGCCGGCTGTCTTGCAGACCATAATGTTCCGACGCACCAAAGGTACAAATTTGAGAAAATTGTCTTTTACTTTTATTATAAGCTTTTAGTCTGATTACATTAGTTTATTGCATCCATTAGAAGATTGTCTTTTACTTTTATTATAAGCTTTTACTTTTATCCTAAGCTTTTAGTCGGATTTGGGTCAAAATGGGGAAATTTTGTAATGGGTCAAACGGATTTGGGTCTAAACTCGTTTAGTGCATCCATTTGCATGTTTAGAGCATCTATTTGGACATATTAGTGCATACATTTGTATTGTAAGAGTTTTGATAATGGCTTCTGACCGATAATGGCTTCTGGACTGATAATGCTTCTAACATAATCATCTAGTGGCTGGAATGGATCTCGCCCCAAACTTTCTGGTAAATGAATCTGGTCTAGGATGTCGCATTTCGAGAAGATGGAAACACACTAGCAGCTGGAAAAACTACTAGACAAGTAGTATTATAGCATCAGTGAGTATATTTTTTAAGGAAAACTCACCCACTAACTTTTCAGGCTAGTTGGTGTTGGCGAGGCTTCATTCATCAGTCTTGCTACTTCATTTATTGATGATAATGCTCCAGTAACTCAGGTTTGATATATCAGACCTAAGACCGCCTTTGCTATCTACAAATCTACGGTTTCATCTTTTATGAAAATGGGTAAAATTGTATCATTTTTTGTTACAGGGAACATCTTGGATGGGAATATTCTACATGTGCATACCGAATGGAATAGCCCTTGGTTATGTTTATGGTGGATGGGTAAGTAGCAGCATGTAAATGCTTCTTTAGTTCTGCTTTTTTCTTTAGACTGCTGATGATTCCGACCATTTTACTAGGACTATTTATCCCCTCAGAATCATATATGCACATGATTGTTTTAATAGGCCATCCATTATATGGCCATTCTTCCAAACTTGTTTCAATAGGCCATCCATTATATGGCTCCAGCTCTTACAATATCCGTAAACTGAAGAATTTACGTATTCTATACTTCAGTGACAAAAATCCTGATCTACCATCAGAACCTGCAAAACGGGATCCCTAAACAAATAGTAAGAACTAGTTGATGAACAAAGTATGAGAGCCAAGTTGAGACCTCGTGACCCTCATGAACTTGTTTTTTTATTGCTTTCTAATTAAAAAATTATATCTGATTATTTGTGGATGAAATTATATGTTTGAATAATTTGTTTATTCCAAACTGCTTTTCTAATTATATCAATATTTTACTGTGATTAATGTTTTTCTATTTTCCTGTATTAATAGGTTTCTCTAAGATGATGGTTGATCTAAATTTCATAGACCCGCAGATGATAAAGGCAAAAATCATTTCTGCACTTTCAGCTTTAAGTTTCCGCGAGTCTCATGTGCTTGTTGAGTTACTTATATATCACTCCTTGTTATTAAAGTAGCGTTTGGGTACTTTAATGCATCCGTTTTAGTTACTCTACTGCATCCATTTGAGGCGCTTTAGTGCATCATTTTGAGGTACTTTAGTGCATCCGTTTGAATCATAGTATCCATTTTTAAGTAACTTGATTGATTTTGTCTAATGATATTAATGGCAATGTATTCTTGTCGGATCTATTTCAAGGGGTTTCTTATTGCGTTTAGAAAATAAGGGGTTGTTTGTTTTAGCTTATTTAGTGGGAATTTTAGCTATTATAAGCCCATTATCCAAGTACTCACTTTTAGAATTCTGATAGGCCTTCTGTCAATGGTAATTACAATTTACTACCTAATGATTATATGTGATTATGTGGATGCTTTTATTATGAAGTTGCTCCCTTGTGCAATGAAGGATTTTAGATATGTGCAACACTCCTATTCGAATGATTATCTTATTATGGTTATAGACAATCTTTTAGTGTTTGGGTATAATGAAACGGTTTCTGATTATCTGATTAGTTAGGGTTCAAATAATTTGTCTAGCTTTATCTGCACCCTGCACCAAGACTGATTCTGATTGATGATTAATCTATTATTTAGAGCTGGTTATACATGTAACTTATTAAATAACAAAGAATCTGCTAAACAAGTATCTGATTGACAAAACTTTAAACACCTGCTAAGTTTGCATCACATCATTATCTCCTGCATCTTGTTTTGTTAGAGATTATCCTCTGTTTCTGATTATTTTATATTTTCTGATCACTTTTAAATTGCAATGCTAGACACAATAGCTGTTGAGTTTTATTATCCCTGCGTTAGGTATTGTATTGTAGAGCTTTGATGTGCCCGGTTCGGTGCAAGTTTTAAATTTATAAAGGGTGAATTACCGAATCTAATAACAACACATACGAGCAAGTATACTCGTCCGTTGTAGCAAGATTTTGATGGTAAGTCGGGATCGTTCGCAGGGATTTGTGTAGTGAATCGAATTGCAAGTTAAAAGCAACAATCTCAAATAAGCAGTAATGATATAATGAAAATTCAAATGATTAAAAACTACACTTGCTTAGACTAGTGTACTCCAATTGACTAATATGATTGTGATAACTTTGGAAAACATGTTGGTTGTGATAATTAGTTTTGACACTAATCTATTGTTCCTACAAATTAAACCTTCGTCAAGATTTTGGTTTATAAAAACAAGCATTACGATTAACCAATCAATTCAAGATCAATTCAAGGTTCATGAGTTGGTGTTCCTCAAACACAAAAACAATCTTTTGTCTAATCAAACAAGCTTAGGAAATGGTCAATACAAAAGGTAACCAATTATAGACAAAAGGTCACAATTGAAAGCAAACTATTAATCTTTCGACCTTTAAAGTGGTTTACAATCAATCCGTTTTGATAGACAAAAGCTTTTTTCATTACAATCACAATTAAGTTCCTTTGGTTAATCAAGAATAGTGGTAGACAACAATCATTCATAGACAAATGATTATAACTAGTGGAATAACAATAGTTCTTTCAACCCTTAAGATTACTAGCACTAGTTAAACTTGATTTCCCAAATGTCACTATGAAACTTTATCACAATTAGTTCTTAGAATTGACTTGAAATTGAATTAAAACATGTTATCACAATCATATGCAAATCAATGAATAATACACATCATCTAAGCAAGTGCACAAAGGCACTAGCCACTCATAGCAAACATAAATGTAAACTCAATAATTTGAACATTAGAAACCATGATTGAAAGTCTTACAATGATTTGGAAATAAGATTACAAGTGAAAGACAATGATTCCACAAGCAATGAAAATGGTAAATTCGACTTTCTCCCTTCTCCTGGACTTATGGACGAATTTCTTAAGTTTCTTCTGTGAATGGTTCTCTCCTAGCACTTGTTTAGCATGTCTATATCTCTCTAGATTGATTGGTATATAAATACTCAACTAATGGTTCCATAAATTGCTCCAACCAAGGGTCTAAGTGCATAAATGCTTCTCTTGCTCTCCAAGTAGTATTGAATGGTTAGAATAATGACAAGAAGGGCCTAGAACCGGAGTTATAAAGTCACAATCCTTAATAAAGAAGTCTTGGGTAAAACAGCGACTTCCAACCGATCGGATGGAATGGTCTACCGATCGGTTGGTCTTCTCGGTAAATCCACTTTCACTCCATCCGAATCGGTTGCGGGCGGCGACCGATCGGATGGTGATGGCTGCTGAACCTATTTCTTGGTCTTTTGCGTATGACTTGTTTCTCGGACGTAGCTCTCGATTCTTCGGTCTTTCTCTTTATCCTAAAGCTTATGAACTTGACTACTTGGACTTTAACTCCTTGAAGTACCTTACGAAGCGGAACTTGACACAAGATTCACATGAAATCTCAAATACTTCCTTTTTCTTCATTTTTGCATCTTTTCCATCCATTTTCCTGTCTTTGGCTACAAATGCTTTGCAAACACACTTTGGTACGATTTAGTAACAAAAGCATATAAATATAACCACAAAACATATATAAAACTACCAATAACGCTATCAAAAACATGTTAGATTTAGGCGTTATCAAGCTTCCAAAGCCCTCGTAACATGAAGTTATCCAGAAATGTTGTAACTATGATATGATCAGTCTTGATACTATGGTTTTTTTGTATTACTCCTTCTTGCAGCTTTCAGATAAGTGAAAAGTGACTTACTGAATTCAAAGGGAAAAGTTTGGTGTCTATAAGGGAGTACTACAGGAAAGATGGCAAAGAGCTTCCTAGTTTGAAAGGTATTGCTGTTTCAATTGGATGTTCAGTTCTGATAGGCCTTCTGTCAATGGTAATTACAATTTACTATGACGGGTTTATGTTTATGAAAAATGGTTACTTAGGTGTAAAGTGCTATGTGAATTTGTGTGGCTACTGCCTGTTGGGTATCTTTTGTTGTTTTCCTGGAGAAATGGCTTATGAGGGTGTATGGTTTGCTAAATAGTTATATCTATTGACTTCCTGTTTGATTAACTGGGTTCAACTTTTCTTTAATGTGAATTTATAGGTTTTACATCAAACCTTTTTCAGTCTAGCCAAGAATGAGTCTAAAATAAGCGTTATCACACCTATTTGCATGTTTAGAGCATCCATTTGCATGTTTAGTGCATCTATTTGGACATATTAGTGCATCCATTTGCATATTTAGTGCATCCATTTACATTTAATTTGATGCACAGAAGGCAGTTGCTAGTTATGAAGGAATTTGGTGGTATTTGTTGGATGAAGCCTTTTTTAGCGTTGAAGTAGCCGCACTTGTTCCTTTTCATGTGTTTTCTTTGTATGTTAACACTAAGATACTGGTACTCATATGTCTCTAGTTTGTGGACTGCAGGGAGTGTTGTGTTTTACAGGTTAAGATTTGGCAAAAAAGAAATTGAGGGTATCCTTTATAGCAGTAAATAAATAATTGCCTTTGGTTAGTTTCATTATTCTTGACGTGTTAGCAGCCTTACAAATCCATAGTAAAGCTTTTAGGTTGGTGCATAGGATTTCTTTGAGCTCGTTGTAATCACGTTCGAGAAAGTCTCTTTTGCATCTCGTGGATGCTATACTAAGATGACTAGGATTCTCGAACATTTAAGCTTTGGTAAATTTCCGGTGCTGATGTGTGACCTGCAGCTGGATGGACTAAATAGTTCGCCTATTTACACAGTTTTTAACCGCTGCTGAGTAAGAACTCTAATTCTTTGCTAGTGAAAGACTTGTATAGTTGTATGCTCAACTAATCTTTTTCTTTCTTCTTCTGACTTTTTAGCTTTAATTCCATTGCTGTTGTACTTATGATGAAGAGAATCATGACCATGGTCATAAAGGAAAGTAAGCCGCTAAATTCAGAGCTAGTAAAACTTCTAGTCAGATGCGTAAGAAGAGAGAATCAGGTGATAATTAGTTTCCATTCATCAATGAATTCACAACATCAAAATACTAAAGTATTGTTTCTCTTTTAGATTCCTTTGTCAAAGCGACTAGGGGGAGATGTTCTCAAGAACTATGCTGCTCAACTCAAACCGTATCTTCCAGATAGGGTCTGGGATATTCGTTGATCCTTATGATTATTTCAAAATGGCACTTAGATGTATCATTTGTCACTCTGCTCCTGCTAATGTTAAATCAATTCACTCTGGGATTTTTGCTACATAAAATTAATATTTTTCATACCTGACATCACCCCTATCCCAAAGTTATTGTGCAATGTGCAATAATTACATTTCTTTTTCCAGATGGTAAACGAAGTTTACAATTTTCTGGGAGAAACTATTCTATCTACAACTGATATGAGCAATTTGAGGAAGGACGCAACTCACAAGAGAAAACTTGACTGTCTAGAGGGAAGTAGCAACTTAGAATAAGTGATTTAAACCTGATTTAGTGCATCTATTTTGTTTATTAAGCGCATCAGTTTGTTTAGAAAAATGATGTATTAGTCTATTTAGAAAGCAGTGCATCAATGTAATAAATCGCTTACCAACTTAGAATACGTGACACCACTAAGTTGTAAAAGTGTAATTGGATGCGACAAGCCGACAATTGCAAATGTCAAAAACCAGTCAAATATATATTGAACTTTAGTCATAGACTTTAACAAGAAAGGAAACAATAGAACAAAAGAAGGACATTTCAAATATATATTAAACATGATCTACATTTTTTATGTACATCTGTTTAAATATTAAACTTATTATACCAGCATGTAAACATTCAATTCCCCTAGGATAGAACCCACCATAATGGGAATCAGTAATAGATCGTATGGAATGATGGATTAGAGACTCCTGGTATACTCTTCATATCAATGATATTCTTTGCATCTATTTGCTTTAAAGTTGCCAAAAAAGACTCCCTGTTGCACAGCTATGATATTATCCATTTATGCACGTTCTAGACCATCTGTATGTGCCTAGACCATCTGTCGTAATCCCCCAGTGCGCGGACGCTATAGAGTTTAAGTGAGTAATATAGATGTATTCCGCGCATAACCATAATCCATTGTGTATTTGCGACAACAGAAGATAAGACCATCGCTCTGCCAACTTAGAGGTCAACTGCGGAGACCAAACTTTGATGTTGCTTACACTTTTTTCTATACAACACACATCAACACATGCATGCCAGGTCTCTGTAGATAGAAAATAACCATCAGTACATGGCACTGAGGTGGTCAGACAGAAAGTAACCAGGTGCTTGATCTAAAAAAGTACACACAATTCGCTCAAGCATTTCGTCGAACACTTGGTATACTAATGCAATCCACACCATTTTGAACAAAAAAATACACACAACTTTGTGAGTTATTTCGTCGAACACTTGGTCGACGCATACAATCCGCAACATTTTTAACACAGTCACGCACCACATTTAAACTCATATCAGATACAAGTATTCTTTAGATTTATCACATTGAAATTCACAATACAAAAACATAATCAACTTCGTGCAGCGAAGATACCTTAGTATTCAAAAGAAGCTCAAAAATTGGTTAATAAACCTCCATTGATGTTCACAAGTGGTTGTTGTTATTCCTCATTTCGATTGAACCCTAACTGAAATAGCTAATTATCCAAACAGTTATGATTCTAGCCTGATAAAGTGATATATATATATATATATATATATATATATATATATATATATATATATATATATATATATATATATATATGTGTGTGTGTGTGTGTGTGTGTGTGTGTGTGTGTATGTGTACGATTGAACACTTCGAGTGATTGTTTATGAAATTGATTTCGTTAATCTTCGATTTGAAAAGTATGGAACTGAAAAAGGAATAAGATAAAATGAGAGAAGGCGTGAAATGATAGAAAGAAGAAAAAGAAAAAATGAGAGAAAATTAGGCAGTATATATGAAAGGTGCGAATTTACAAAACACTCCATTAAAGAATAAAGGAAGTTACAATCAGGTCCCTTGAGTTAGAGAAAAAAAGGAGGTGGGAAGGGAGGGGGTGATTTGCACTATTTTCTCACTTTTCCACCAAAGTGGGTTTTTTTATAGAACCAATATATATTATATATATATATATATATATAAATATATATATATATATATATATATATATATATATATATATATAAAATAACGCCTAAATACGGAAAATATTAACTAACAAAACTTAATTTGTTACTTAATATTTAACGGGAAATTTGTAAATTAATAAGGAAAGTTAGAAATAGAAACTTTAAATAAACGAGAGTTATTAAAGGTTCCGAGGGCATGCTTATCGAGGAATACCACATTTGGAAATATTAATAATTATGGATTTATTGTTGAGTTGTTAGTAATAGGATAAACTTGGATATTGTAACAACTTGGTATGTTCGTCATCGTTGATTTTGTGAGTCGTTTACGTTTGGTCATTTGTTTTTGGCGTGAGTACACTCGAGTCGTGTCTCACCACCATTGCACAATGATGATACCAAGCTTTGACTTAAGGCTAAAACAAGAATGTTTTTGGAAATAGAAATGGTTAACCTTTGGGCTGATTTTACGCGTATAGTTTGTATGGGATACATATTAAGATGAGACTTTATATTACTAGGTCGTTCCGAGTCTGTTGTGCTGTGAGACCCTAGTTGCCGTGAGATTCTAGTTGCTGTTGCGTTTAGGCTGCCCTTGAGCTGTTGTGTTGTTCTACTCTCTGACATTGTTGTGATATTGCATTGCTGGACTGAGGTGAGTTATCGTAGCCCCATTTTCATTATGTTTTCCTTGGGGGAAAATGGTACTCAATGCTTTACAAATGTTTTCATGTTGTGAATTACTGTTTTACATGATTTTGGACATATACGTGTAATGATGCGATTATATGCTGTGACATGTTTGTTTTGTGAGTACATGACGGCGCCACTGTTAACTCTCTGCTGAGAGCCCACACGTTATAGGTTCAGTTGATGCAACTGTTAACTCTCTTTGAGAGCCCACATGTTGATAAATCTATCGGGGTAGCTCCCCACGTGATATTGGTTATGGGTATGATGAACACTATTGGTTCAGTTGCCGCGACACTATTACTGTTCGGATAACGTGCATGTAATTGGTATTCATGTGCACTATGGGCCTACGCTATTATTCACAACTTCGTGGTTTAACTGTCAAACCTACGAGCTCACCAACATTATGTTTACGTTTTCTAGTACCATTTTCAGGTGGATCATTACTAAAGTATTTGAAGGCGCAGTTTTTGGAGTCAGACTATTTGATGATTGCTATCAAGTTGTCAAAATGACAAGATTTCAAAAGAGACATGTTTCCCTTTCAATTTGATCGAAGAATGTTTTGTAAATTATTATTATAGTAATTGTAAGGTATAAATATATGATGTTATGCAATGTGCCTTTCTCAGTTACATCCCGTGTTTCCGCCTTTGACGGGGTGTAACAGATTGGTATCAGAGCCTAAGGTTATGGAGAATGCCGGTTTTTCAAAAATAAAAACCTCAACTATAACCAGACTAAAGTTTTTATTAAAACCATAAACATGGTACAAGTCGATTAGCCCGAGCATTCCATCATTTTTCCTAAATTACGCATAGCCTGATCAACTATGCTTAATTCAGGAGCGATCATGGGATGATGGGGTAGTTACCTTGGATCGTGTTTGGTTAGAGTCGAAGTCTAGATCACCTGAAAATGTATTAGTTTATGTGTGTGCATCTGCTTTACGTGTTATGTGTATCTGTGGTTATGCTGCTTTTCCTTCTGTGTGCCGAAGCTTTTAGCTTCTAGGACAATATATGAGCGTGCAATTGCGTACCTAAGTGCTTTGATTTGATTTGATATTGTGTGACGTGATCCGATATGTTATGAGGTGTTTTGAGTTGAGTTGATATGACATGATTTGATTTGGTTGAGCCAGAGTATTTCTCGTACTATTCCCCATACTTGTGCGCTTGATGTTAGTTATCCTTATACGCAAACAAAACTCATACTATATATTTTGCTAAAATATATATAGTGATATATTATTTTGAAAACATTACCTTGGGTAGACTTTTTTGGATACGTTATTTTGGATATGCTATACAATTTTGAATACTATTTTGAAAGGTCAACATTGGTTTCGCTATTTTAAAAACGCATTATATTGATATGCTATTTTGAGAACAATTTTGGGACATATTATTTTGGAAACACTATTTTGAGAATTTGTTTATCATCAAAGACGTTAAGCCTTTTAACGACACTTAACTTAATTTCATGACAGTTCTTGTTTGATGAGTTGTGAAATTAAGTTAAGTTCAAATCGTTACTCGGTTTAATGTTATAAATGGTTGATAATTTGGTACTATTTGAAAACGATTTTGGATACAAGATTTTCTGGTATTGCCCTATGCTGATATGTCACATGCCTTGTCTTCCAACACTACTCCTCTTATTAGCAAGCCTGAACACACCACATTATAAGCCGATGAGTCGGTTAACACCATTAGTTTCCTTAGGAAGAAACCCACCAATAAAAATGGACACATTAATGTTTTAGCCGTATGATTAGAACCTTGGAGACTACAAGTGAGAAAATAAGACTCATGAGAAGCAGTGACCTTGTTAATTGAGTTGTTTGTGTCGACCATGATAGCGAGGTTCGTCTTAGTGTTCGCGTTCCAGAGATGGTACTGATTTTGGTTGATAGTCGAAATTGTTTTAAAATGTTTTGAAATAAATTTGTGATTTCAAACGATTGGATTGTTTTAGTATAAAAATCATTTCAAATGTTGTCCAAACGTCAATTTCCTTGAAAATCAAAAATCTAAACCATATATGAAAAATAGTTATTTTTCAAATTACAAATTTTGCAAACATATCTTTTCACATGACTATAACCATCGAAAAAAAAATTCAAACAAAGTTGCTTCAATGTACATTAATGGTCAAAATTTCATAATGTCTTACTCAAATAAATGTTGTTAACAACTTCAAAGACCATGTCTCTAAGAGGGAACACGTACCATTCATGGACAAACCTCGGGAACAATCATAGTGCCTACATAGTATGCGACCTTAGAAGTGAATCGAACACCTTTGGCCGAGACTGTCAGTAGCAGTGTGCCGTGCCTTGACACTATTCTTTCGAAGCGCAACTTTCCTACTCATCCCCGAAGATAAGACTCTCATGATGATCGAATCGAGTTAGACTAAACAATCAGTGTGCAGTTACTTAAGAGATAACGTGGCCTTTTGGAGTCCTAGTCACAATGGGACATGACATCGCTCTTACCTTTGGATATCAAGAAGTTACACCTGACCATAAGACCTTTGCATTTCACTTGTAACAAGATCTCTCGACGTAGTATTTACTTGGCAACAATTTTGAGTCGTTATATATTTTAGTCATGCCTAGAGGAGTTGAGTACTTAGACGTAAGAGTTTCGTCTAATAATGATCTTCGAGCGTTCCAAATCATTGACACCAGGTTCTACCCATAGACCTTGTGATTCATAGACCGTCGTCCTCAACTATTCATGCGTACTTGATGACACGTTCTTCCCGAATGTTTTCACACCAAGGGTTTTTTCCCTTAGAAGCCTTTTATCAGCTGTGAGGCAATTAATGATCTCTGTCCTCATTGATTGAACTCTATTGGATTATATTCTTTCCTTTCGAATGAGTACGTCAACAAATCTTTCCTACATGATAAGGACACCAACATCGAAAATCTTCACTAACCCCGTTCACACTGTTGCCTGAGTACCATACAAACGCCGCCTTTTATGATATTACCTCACAAACGCCGCCTTTTATGATATTACCTCACAAACTCTTCACTAACTCTTCACGAAACATGTACATAAGACTCTTGTGATCTGTACAGATAAGACACTACGTACCATACAAACGCCGCCTTTTATGATATTACCTCAGAACCACGACCGTCAAATCCTTGTCACGAGTTGGGATATTCCTCCCCATTTCCTTCAATTGCCTTGGAACAAATTTCTTTACATTTGAAAGCCTTCATTTTTACTTCATCAACCTTCGTGGACGTCGGATGTTCCTTCATTCAGAGACACAGGTTTGACGATTTTTTCTGGCACATATGATTTTCTCCCCATCGACTGTTGGTCAACAACTCCCTCCTAATAGCCATGGCAAATTCACTTAACTACACTGTAAATTTATTTCGCCAGATTTCCTCCCCATCAATGCCCCTGAGAATACCATCAATGATTCCTCCAGCAATAAAATTCCTCTCCACCCACAAAATTTTCAGCTAGCTTTCCATTTAATTCCTTTGAGCCACGACTCATGCGATGATATGAAGAAGAAATCGCAAAGCATTTTTGTCACCAGGCGTCGGACGAAAGCAAGTATGTTATAGACGAAAAAGATACTAGACACAACACCGGTGCTACCCTTACTTTTCATCAATTGTATTAAAAGCTCATCCTTTCCTTAGATTCTCCAATTTTCTTATCATGTTGATCTTGCCGATAGCGACTCATATCACAGTTCATCCCCTTTGACGAATACATCGACTCTTGTGAGTCCACAGAGACCGCGATCTTCACAATTCAACTAAGTAGGTGCAACCTTACGTATAGCGACCTGGATGGCTATACTAGTATCAAGTGCTCGTGCCAAATCTATGACATGCCATCCTCATACACCATTTTGCGTCTGTAAGTCTAAACTTCAACTAACTTGTTTTCATTGTTACGATGTTAGAGGTCGCTACTACTTGTACGAAACCTTGGAACTACAAATTCTTCAACCATTTTGAATCTTGAGGAAGGTTGGTTAGATAACGACTGATTCTCCTTTCCTCATGGATACTCGACGTTCTGCAACGCGTCGTGACTTGACGATAATTCTTTACATACACCATGGCTACTTCAGCCTGTATCTTCAAGTTTAGGAAACCTCCTTTGAAGCCTACCTATGTAATCTCATAGACATAATTTCTCTCCTTGTCGCCTCTACCGATTCTCTCTAATTGACACAATTTCTTTGACAGTACCTTGAACTTCTTCGCTAATCTCACTAATCTTAGCCGTAAGTACCTATTCGTTGTTTTGAGCGAGTCCTTAACCGAGCCAGAAAGGCTTGATTAGTAGCCTAATCTCGTGACAATTCTTGTTTGATGAGTTGCGAGATTAAGCTAAAATCAAGTTGATACTTAGTTTAAGGTTTCGATGATTTTGCTCAAAGACAGAAAGGCTTATTCCATCGAATTTAGTCACCCGATAGTTACCTTCGACTGCCCATCTCATTTCATTCAGAAGTACGAATTTGGACTAAGACGACATAGGGTGCAACTTTTTGTAGTATTTACCTTTGTCACATAAGTTACGACCGCGACATTGGATCCCTGATCCGAATTCTAGCTCCCTTGTCATGACCCTGACCTTCATTAGGTTCTACGTACATGCGCTAGCCTATTTCAGTAAGAGTAGGCAGAATCGTGATTCTAATATAGGTGGCAAGATTGATTACAGCAGACTAGCAGTTTTGTTAACAGAAATCGGTCATATGGATTTACGAGCAACCCATAAATTTTAGTGACTTACGTGTGAGGAACCAAAAGTAAGGCCTAACTGGTGACCAACCAGTTATCATTCCATAAGATGTCAGCTTGGTGATCTATTTCGTGTTATGAGAGAGCCAACCAGAACGCTCGATAGAGAAGTGAGCAATTTAGATGGTACAAGATTCTAATTAAAACTCGTTAAAACTTAAACTGTGGACATAAGTTACTTGGGAACGTAAGGACCAGGTGATAATTGAGTACCTACACTTTTTGGCAGTGGTACTAGCTGAATTTTGGGGACAAAATTCCTATAACGGGGATGTACTGTAGAAATCGACATTTTTAAGGCAATACTTATTTATAAAACTCGAAACCAGTTGCGGTAGACGATGATTTTTCCAAACTTATTTTAATAATAAGTTTAATTTATTATTGCCTATTATACATTTTCGAGCTTTTGGACATCATTGAACTGAAAATGTGAGGATTTCTTGTGAAATGTGAAAGTAGAGCACAACGTGAGTCGGCACAAGTCTAAACATAGTAATACGAGTGATGTTTGATTTTGATGTTTTGGAACGAATATATACGTATTAATAGCAATTTTGATTGGAAAAATGATTCTAAAAATAATGGCGCAAGATATAATGGCTCACGATAATTTTTACTGCGCTAAACGAGTTCGAGAACGTTTTTACTTAAAGTTTACTAAGTTTACGCCTTTGGTCCTTGTGGTTATAGCCGGCATTCCCCTCTTGTTTCTAATAATCACAAATAACCTAGGGTAATAAACCCCCCACCCCTCACCTCTCATTTGCAAACCCAAAAACCTAATATTTCATTCTCTCTCCCTCTCATATATTACCGCTGTAACACCCCCAAAATCTACTTTGCGGAAGCATTAGAGTTATGGGGTGCTACTGAAATGGAAATCACAACACGAGGTAACGAAGAACCAATTACACACTTTATAAAAATGTATTAAATTTGATTAATCCAATTATAAAAAACTCTATGTTTCAAGTTTTGTTTACAAGTTTAATGGTCCCTCAAAAACAAGTCTCGAACATTTGTTAAACACTTTGGTCAATAGTATAATTCCATCGCCTTGCCAAGCCTTGCCACACTTGCTTTATTCTAGATACCTGAGAAAACATGCTAAAAGTCAGCAAAAAGCTGGTGAGTTCATAGGTTTAAGTTATAACAAATTTGGACCAATAGTTTAGTTTGTGAACATTGAAATGTCACATTTATATTATATTTGCGCTAGCACTAAGTTCATGCAACCGAAGCTCGATCGTTCAGTATGCTATAACCTAGCACATCAATAATAACAATGGGGCCCTTAGTGAGTGCTTAACCCAATTCACTCATAATCCGACTTAATATACGCTCGCATTGACCTTTCTGGCCAACCGAACGGGGGAGTCACCCCAATAGATCTATTCATATTAATCGCGTTTCCTAACCGGAATTAACAGTGCATGAAGGCGGGCATAGTAATGGGTTCTAGAGTCTTAGGCTAACTGCGCAATAACTATGGTAAAAACAGTATTAATGGTCCATAAAATTGTTTTTGCATGTTTCTCACCCCATTCAGATGAAACAAGTATAAGTAAAAAGGGGCTATAAACTCACCTTTAATGGCCTGACCAGTGAAAGCTGTGAAATTAAGGAGTGCACGGCACCAACACGCAACCTAGATTAAATAACCATGTCTTAGTTTGAAGTATTAAGTTTAAGTCCTTTCATGATTTAGTTTCAATGTTTTAAAGTATCTATGTTGTTGTTACTTGTGTGGCGGCAAGTGTGGTTACTAAGGATTTTTCCTAAGAGTTGGTAAGGTGTAACTCTACAAATGACCTAAAGGTACGGTAATGAGGGATTGGGGATATGTATATATATATTGTAGTTGTGTAATTCATTCGTCATGTCCGATTATGTTGATTTTAGAAGTAGGACCTAATGTATGTGACGTTCATTACCTACTAGTTAGATGGTTTGAGAAAATTTAATATATCATTAATTTTAGTAAACTTGGTTAATTTAACTAAGTTTGCATTATTAATTCATTATGTTTCATTTTTATACATCTTTAGTTTATACCTCGTCAATTTTTGTTCAAGTTAAGTTTGATACAACATCCATTGTTTTCACTAGTGATGTTTATATTATTTGACTTAGTTTTAAAATAACAAAAGTAAGTGTCACTTATATATATTACTCGGCACGTGTGTTATTGCCTAACTTAACGTGTAAATGGGTTCGTCATTTATTTCACTTGTGTTCCACATTTTTAACTACACATGAGTTTGCACTTATATTTATATTTCATTTTTGCCGATTTTATGTGCTACCATAGGTGAAATCTTGAAATAACATATATAATGCTAAATGGTTTAGTTATTGTTGTCGTGTTTTATATTACGGCGATTCAAGTTCCATGCTAGCTCAAATGAAATTTCATTTTGTATTCGGTTATTCAAGTTATTACATGTATATGTATTAGTTATTACAAAATGTTTTTGTGGTCGGCTCATGTAGATTTAATTTGACGACAATTAATCTTATAAGTATTACTAAGTTTTGTATATTCATCACTAGTTGGGCTGCGGCCCACTGGATTCGAGGAGGGGGAAAATGTGTCGCTAATGGGTTGGGCTTATCATGAATAGTCACCTTGGTCTGGTGGACCGAAACTACCTGTCCACAGATCCACCTCATGGGCTGGAGTAAGGGATTTTTGTTGGGCTTGGGTTTTGATTTCTAAATGGGCTATATTTGTTGGATTCGGCCTGGTACAAAGGAACAAAGCACAAGACATTCAAGTCTTAGCAAACTTGATGTATGTTTCCTCCTGGGATTTCCATGACCATTTCATTCGACATCACAAGGATCTAAAGGACTCATGGCTTGGTTAAAACTTAGGTTGAGTACTACTCATCTCCAAATTTCTAGGAGTCTTGGTTTAGCCTTGGTCTAATCATCACTTTTCGCAAGGGGAAATAAGCACTTAGAGTGGAAGGTAAACCCTTGATCACAAACACCCTTGAGCCTCTAATGTTTTAAGCCTAAAGACATCCGAGTATTAACAGTCCTTGCGGGTTTGTTTTGAAGCGAAAGTGGTTCTATCCTAATTGGGGTTTAGTCCTGGGTTAAAGTGGGTATGTTTAAGACTCGAACCAAGGCTACAACCCTTCATTCTTGTGTCCGATCTTCTGGTTATAAATGGTGGGTACGAGGGTGATTGTGAAGCTACCCCTGTTGCTTTCATTGAGTCTTAACTCCCACGGCTAGCTCACCTACATGGTGGCTGCCTGGGTGTATCTAATTCGACCCTCATTCGGCCAGGATCTCCCCTATGGAGGGTGGTTCTTCCCAGCCTAAGATCACCACTCAGATACTTTGTTTAGGTGGTTCCTATTCTATACGAAGTGACCATTATCCCCATTATCCTAGACAACATTTCTAACTGGTAGAGTTTGATATGTCGAATGGTTCTAGCACCTAATCTTTCTAACCATGACCAGTCGTACAAATCCTTCCACATTAGTCCTAAGGGTCGACTTGGTTTATTTGTCTTATAGACGAAACCTTAATAATGAATTCTAAGTGTTCTATATCCTAATTCTATTGTCAACAAATCACCAAACTAAATTTACCATTCGAATTCTGGGATTCCTGGAGTCAATTAAATCACCACTTTTATCCACCATAATCAACGAGGTTATTAACCTAGTATCCGAGTTCTAGGATTTTTAAATTCCTATGCCACGCAAATATAACAACAACAACATTCAATCAAAATTTCTTTAATAACAAACACTACTTCTGGGAAATTTTACAACCGAAACTAATTATAATCCACACCTATTTTATCCTTCATTCGACCTAAGAACATTTAACATAAACGGATTTGAAAGAAAAGAAAAATGTATTCGAACACAATCTAATCCTTACAATGATTTTCGAGAGGTGAAGAACTCGTGTGAAACCCAATCCGAAAAACTCAACCGTTCCAAACCGAACCACAAGCTCCACAAAACCTTGTTCTTCCTTGAGTGATTAAATTTTTCTCAGAACTCTTGTTGGGATGTGGTTCGATCTCCCTTGGAATGTTAGCTTAAAAAGATAGATATGGAGAATAACTCCATGGTTGCTTTTCGGATCTGGGAAAAAAGGGTTTCCAATTGGGTGTTCTTCCTACATCCATTGTAGTCTTCAAGGCTTGACTTGGGATATTTCGAGGTTAGTGAAATTGATGGGACGTCTAGGTCAAAAAGGAAAAGAGATGGCAGGGTTTGGAGATGGTGATGTTTCGACTGGTTTTTGGGGAAGGAGAAGGGGCGGCCAAATATTGTAGGGAAAATGGCAAACTGGTTTTGGGATAAGTGTGAGTGGGTTGCTTTATTAGAGATAGATTTAATTAAAGGAGTGGGTATATTATACCTGTGTCTCGCTAAACTGAGTTAAACTTGGTTTCTTCCCGAAACCATCATAAATATGGGAGAATGGATTTTCAGGGACGTTTATATAATATTTGAATGTAATTTGAGTTTTATGTATTCACAATAATTCCTGAGTTTTAATTCGTGTTTGTTTAGACATCGGTTTGCGTGTGGTGTCAATCTAAGTAAAACTGGGATAACCTCCCGTTTTTACTACAATATAGTGAGTAAAATGTGAGATGGGGTAATTTCACTGTTCTTGGTGAGATTTTCGGGTGTCACAGTGTGCGGGACTGTTTTCCATTTTAATCACATAAATGCGTAATCTGGTGATTTAGTCATACTAAATGGACATTTATAAATTAAATATTAGGGCAAATTCTCCATTTGTCACAACCGCCGCCGTCATCACCTAGAACCACCACCACCTTCGCGACACCGCCACTCCCCACCATAAAATACCACCACCCACACCTTTGTCTCTTCATTCTAACCACGTATTTGAGGTGCACGCGCCCTCGGTACCACCTCCCACGCGCCTCCACTACCCATCACCACTAATATACGCGCCACCATCACCACCTACACGCTGCCACCACTATTTTTAGTGAAGAAAAGATTAGATCCGTGTAGATCTGTGAGAGAGGAGGTAAGACCACCGTGTATACGCCCTTGTGGGACACGGTGGTGAGTCCAAAACTCGTTCAACGAGTGTTTTTGGTCGATAACGTTTGGGTTAGGGTGGGATAACGTTTTTTTTACAAATTAAAAATTTATAAGGCTCTTGGTATCATTGTTTGTGTCAGGTTTGGCGTCGAGTAGAAGTGGTACCGTGAGCTATAACTCACGGCCGAGTCTTGTGGTTGAGGTCACAAGTCTTATCGAGTCATTTATTATTTATTTTGAGTTCGTTGATTGATTTTGATTCATTAGGGTTTATATTAATTTTGGTTGCGAGAGGTTATGGTCGTGTTTGGATTGTGGCCGAGGCCTCATATGGTCTGTTGGTTGTTTTTTTTTTTTCTAGTCATGGTTCAAGGCCGAGACCTCCATGGTCTCGGTATGGTAAGTTTGGTTATTGTGGTTATTTGGAAACTAGTTAAACTCGAATGTGGACTGGAGATAATGATTAATGAGCCGTAGGATTAGGACCGTTAATATTGATTGTTATATTGTTGAAATTGGATATTGCGAGCTTATAATGATATATGTGATGATTTGAGCACGTCGGGTTACCACCGAGACTTTGTAGTCTTGGCGTGGCCTCGACAAGCTGAAACAATGGATTATTTACTTATTTGGACATATGGACATTATGGTTGACTCGTTGACCCAAGGTTGTTATAAACTCGGAATTGTGGCTTGGGACGGATAATTACTCGAAACACAATTTGCTGGAAATATAAACAAACTAATATATATATACATATATATATACTATATATATATATATATTATATATATATATTATATATATATATGTATATATATATATATATATATATATATATATATATATATACATATATATATAAATATATTATATATATAATATATATAATATATATATATATATATAATATATGTATATATATATATGTATATATATATATGTATATATATATATAATATTATATATATATATATATATATATATAATATAATATATATATAATATATATATATATATATATATATATAGTAATGCCTAAATACGGAAAATATTAACTAACAAAACTTAATTTGTTACTTAATATTTAACGTAAAATTTGTAACTTAATAAGGAAAGTTAGAAATAGAAACTTTAAATAAATGAGAGTTATTAAAGGTTTCGAGGGCTCACTTATCGTGGAATAGCACATTTGGAAATATTAATAATTAGGGATTTATTGTTGAGTTGTTAGTAAGAGGATAAACTTGGGATATTGCAACAACTTGGTATTATCGTTATCGTTGATTTTGTGAGTCATTTACGTTTGGCCATTTGTTTTTGGCATGAGTACACTCGAGTCGTGTCTCACCACCATTGCACAATGATGATACCAAGCTTTAACTTAAGGCTAAAACAAGAATGTTTTTGGAAATAGAAATGGTTAAACTCTGGGTAGATTTTACGCGTATAGTTTGTATAGGATACGTATTAAGACGAGACTTTATATTACTAGGTCGTGTCGAGTCCGTTGTGCCATGAGACCCTAGTTGCCGTGAGATTCTAGTTGCTGTTGCGTTTAGGCTGCCCTTGAGCTGTTGTGTTGTTCTACTCTATGATATTGTTTTGATATTGCATTACTAGACTAAGGTGAGTTATCGTAGCCCCATTTTCATTATGTTTTCCTTGGGGGAAAATGGTGCTCAATTCTTTACAAATGTTTTCATGCTGTGAATTACTGTTTTACATGATTTTGGACATATACGTGTGATGATGCGATTATCTGCTATGACATGTTTGTTTTGTGAGTACATGACTGCGCCACTGTTAACTCTCTGCTGAGAGCCCACAAGTTATAGGTTCAGTTGATGCAACTGTTAACTCACCTTGAGAGCCCACATGTTGATAGATCTATCGGGGTAGCTCCCCATGTGATATTGGTTATGGGTATGATGAACACTATAGGTTCGGTTGGCGCGACACTATTACTGTTTGGATAACGTGCGTGTAATTGGTATTAATGTGCACGATGGTCCTACGCTATTATTCATAGCTTCGTGGTTTAACTTTTAAACCTACGAGCTCACCAACATTATGTTGACGTTTTCTAGTACCATTTTCAGGTGGATCATTACTAAAGTATTTGAGGGCCCAATTATTGGAGTCAGACTATTTGATGCTTGCTATCAAGTTGTCAAAATGACAAGATTTCAAAAGAGACATGTTTCCCTTTCAATTTGGTTGAAGAATGTTTTGTAAACTATTATTGTAATAATTGTAAGGTATGAATCTATGATGTTATGCAATGTGCCTTTCTCAGTTACATCCCGAGTTTCCGCCTTTGACGGGGTGTGACATGATGTTACCATTTTTAATTAAAGGTATGGTAGTTCGATCATTATCATTACTTGTCATTTAAGCATTTAAGTTTAAGGGGTATTATAGACATTCATTATTACTTAAATTTTATGTATTTTAATTTTAAAGAATGAATATACATTCATTATAAGTAGTTGAAATATATATAATTTTCTTAGATGTTCTATCGACCTATATTTTGATTAATATTGGCTGATATTTGGTATCACTTGAATTAAATAATATTGATTTATCATTTCTAATCTCATACAATAAGAGATGTGAAATCAATTTTTTAAAAAGGTTTTAGTTGGATAACAAGAGAGCTCAATTTTGTAACATATAAGAAAAATCATCTCATCAGACAATGTAAAGTTAAAATATATAGTAACAATTTTGTTAAACTCATCTAAATTTCATCCGGCAGAAAAGTATGCATAAAAACATATGTATCGATTTTGTTAAAAAAGAAGAAGAAAAAAAAGAAGGGTAATTAATAAACATTATGGTTGTCAAATTTTAAAATTAATTATATGATTTATGTAAACTTATCAGCTTGCAAGTTTTTAATAACTATAAATTTAATAAATAACCCTTAGACTTTATACACTATATACTTTACATTTTAAAAAACAAACCAGATCTACGTTATATTATATTATATATAATATATATATATATATATATTATATATATATATATATATATATATATATATATAATAGGGTAGGGATACAATGAGAAGCCCCTTAAAATGAGAAGGATGAGAAGTCATCTTAACCGTTAGATCTAACTTGTATATTGAAAAAAGCGGAGTGTCCTTTTTGTAAATAATTAAAAGTTGAGGGGCAAAGCTGTATGAATTAAAATTGAGTACAGATCTAAAATTAATTCCATATCAAATCCCGATCTTTTTCATTCCCCCAAATTTATTCTCTCTCTTCAAAACCCTAAAATTCATTCCATCTCAACATTGATTTTAATCGATCAAACAAACAAACATTCTTGATCGATAAAAACAGAAATCTAATATTGCATCTACGATGGTGAGGACCAATCTTCCAGATCTTACACCACCTAGTAAGTGTATTTTTGCATTTTTTACTGCATCTATTTGTTATTTATTTTCCTAAATCATGTATTTGTTTATAAATTTAGCAAATAGAAAGAGTAATAGGATGCTTGATCATGCTTATACAAGCAAAAAAGTGAAAAAAAAAAAAAAAACACCAGTTGAACAGGAAAAATTAATTACGATATCATCAAGTAAGTATTATATTTTAAATTATGATGTAGTAGCTTTTAATTTTAACTTAAATGCAGTAGTTTTTAATTTGTTGTTTATCAGATGCACCAGCAGTAGGATTGAGATGCAGTAACTTTTAATTTAAATGTGTTAGGTTAAATGTAGTTTGAGTTATGTGCGAAAGTGAGTTTGTATACTTGATTGTCGCTTTGATGCACCAGCAGTTGAACTGAGATGCAGTAGCTTTTAATTTTCCGAGTATGAGCACGAGTTAGGTTAAATGTAATTTGCGTTATGTGCAAAAGTGAGTTTGTATAATTGATTGTTTTTATGATGTACTAGTAGTTGGACTGAGATGCAATAGCTTTTAATTTACCGCGTATGAGCATTAGTTAGGTTAAATGTAGTCTGTATCATGTGCGAAAGTGAGTTTGTATGCTTGATTGTTTCTCTAATGCACTAGCAGTTGAACTGAGATGCAGTAGCTTTTAATTTGTCGCGTATGAGCACGAGTTAGGTTAAATGTAGTCTGTGTTATGAGCGAAAGTTTGTTTGTATGCTTGATCGTTTTTCTTATATACTAGTAGTTGGATCGAGATGCACTAGCTTTTAATTTGCCACGTATGAGCACGAGTTAGGTTAAATGTAGTTTGCATTATGTGCGAAAGTGAGCGTGTATACTTGATTGTTTTTCTGATGTACTAGCAGTTGGACTGAGATGCAGTAGCTTTTAATTTGCTGCATATGAGCAAGAGTTAGGTTAAGTGTAGTGTGCGTTATGTGCGAAAGTGAGTTTGTATGCTTGATTTTTTATCTGAGCAGTAGGTTATATAAAATCTGATGCAGTATGTTTATTTGAATGTATAGTGCAGTAGGTTTATTTAAATACTGATGCGGTAGGTTTATATAAAGACTGATGCAATAGGTTTATTGGAATGTATAATGATGCTGATGCAGTAGGTTTATTTAAAAACGGATGCAGTAGGTTTATTTGAATGCATGATGCAGCTGATGCAGTAGGTTTATTTAAATACTGATGCAGCTGTTGTATTGAGTTGATGCAGTAGGTAAATGTTAGTTGTTTATAAAATTAGATTAGGTTAGGCTAAATGAGATTTATGTGAATAAAAGCTATTTTATTTGGGTTTGAATAATTAATGGATTTGGTGTAAACAAGTGATGCAGTAGGTAGATGGTAGTTGCATATGAAAAGTGTTTTACCTCTTCCCCACTCCCTTTCTATTTTCACCCCACAATGGTCACACCTCCTCACCTTTCATTAAAATGCTCACTTTTATACAAACATACCTCACACACTCACAAATCAAAAAATAAATAATAAAAAAACAAGGGGCCACACATTGCACAATTTCCTATTCGGTGAGGAGCTCACCTTTCGTTTGTGTTTTTGGCTCTCCTCACGCACCTCCGAAACCACCCCCAATGGGGCCTCACACGTGACTTGATGCCAAAATACCTCCCTCACGCTCTATTGGGAGCAATCTTAGTCTACTGACATTTTAAGTATCATGTTTTTTCTATTGTATTTTCATTCTCATTTCCATGGAGTTATCTTGCAGACAACAAATCTAATAACCACACAAGAAGTTGACTCTGCCCCACGCATATGCAAAATGAGTTGGAAAAGATCCACAATGTACTGAAATTTGTGTGCGACACTCACCAATTATCTCTTGCTCAGACATGGGCTATGTCCCCACTCGTTACTTTTGCTTCCCTTGATCAAATTCTGAAAAAGATTGCAACAGTTTTCATACTAGATGCCTTCGAAAAGTTTGCATGTCAACAGCTGGTTTACCATATTAAGTTCAAGACTTGCGCTTGTGGTCATTTCAGAAATCATGTAAGGAACAACACTTGGACAAGTCCTGTGGCTTTGTTGGCAGGGCGCTAGTGTCCCATGGTTCATGTTTCTGTGAAAATAAGAATACCCTTTGGTTCACTATGCACTCATGAGTGAGTTGAGCAGTTGCTTTGCAATCTTCTTGCATAGTATAGAAAGCAATAATGACTATGTTTTAGAGTTTTTTCTACCGTTACACAGAGAAGATGGTAGATACATACATAACTTGGTGCACACATTGAAGCACAACATCAAAATAGCCTCGGGATTTGAACTGGGTGATACTATAGAAGTTTTTGGACCACCTATGGATCTCTCTGTAAACATAGAACCTGATAATATCCAAACATCCTTGTAATTGATGGATACAAACCCTCAAAGTACCATCATATCCTCAATCACAACAACAAAGACCAAGATACTGGAAACTGTTTCATCAGATTCAGAGTCGATTGTAGCAGATGCAGCTAAAACTAACTATACACATCTCGTGAACCAATTATCACCCACACAAGATTTTCTTAATAATAATGGTGGTACCATAACTAGCACATAAATTGTGGTGCATGATGATGTTATAAGAGACGACGTCAATACTACATTCAATCGTGATATGATCATGCAGATAACAAGCAAGACCATTACTGATGCTGGAGAAAAGAGCAACCGTTTGAAAAGAGGTAGAAAGCGTAAAATAGACTCACTTACAATGGAGGCAGTCAAGAAACATGTTGGGAAACCAATAGATGAAGCTGCGAAGAGCCTTAGTGGTAAGTTATCTTAATTGTTTATAGTTATTTGTAGGCTTTCATTTGAATATTTCTTCACAATAATAGCTTTTTTTTTTTTTTTTTTTTTTTTTTTTTACCAATTGGTTCTTTTCTAGTCAGCAGGTCTACATTGAAGCGTTTCTGTCGAGATAATAATATGACCAGTTGGCCATTACCAAAGCACAACAAAAAAATTGCCCGCATTACTGACTCAAAGCTGTCACAAACATCATGGTCAGAGCAAAACTTACAACAGTCTTCGAATGTACGTTTTGGTTTATTTGGTGCGGTGATCCTGTTGGTAAGGGTTAAGCGCTGGAGTTGTGCAAGTAAACGTCATGGGTTTTTAGGCAATTGGTGGAGTTGTCGGAAGCATAGCCATCTTTCTTTTAAGTCAGATTCAATATACCAAGTAGCACGACTCATGGTATTCATGCAATGGTGGAAAAATAACAAGTCAACCAGGCATGCAATGCAGAAAAGAGATCACCTAGAGAGCACAGAAAAACCGCTAAATAGTAAATTAAATGTTGATAGGAAGCTTCCAGATTCATATCTTTTATATGCATCCCCAAACCAGATCAAGTTCAATGAAGTCTCAGATACAAGGAAGGTGACAGTGAAGGCAACTTTTAAAGATGATATGATAAAGGTTCAAATCCCTATTTCATCGCCCCTGTTCAACTGTTCAACCACCAGAAGGTTGGGATCAAGGAAATGGGCTCCCCGTTTCGATTATATTCTTACCCAACAGGTGTTAGTTGCTGTAGACAAAGGGGCCTTACTTAACCAGGACCTCATCAGCAACTTCTTTTTGAAATGGCTCGTGAAAGTGAACCGTCCATCATCTTTATTGATGAGATGGATTCTTTGAGTGGCCAGCGAGGTGAAGGCAATGAAAGTGAAGCTTCAAGGGGTATTAAAACTGAATTTCTTGTTCAGATGCAGGTAGTTGTTGGGAACCTGACTGAAGGTGACTTTGAAGCCTTGGCTCGTAAGACCGAAGGATTTTCTTGTTCTGATATTGTTGTTTGTGTAAGTGAAAGTCCAAGTCTTAGGTTTACTACTAAGATTAATAGTATCTTGGTACATATCATCTCTGCCGAGTCTTCTATTTGTGGCTTTTTTAGGTCAAGGATGTTCTATTTAAACTGTATGTAAAACTCAAGATTCCATGTTAAATGTGTTACTGGATCAATGCTTACTTATTACTGCATCTCAAATGTGCAGTGATTATCTGTTACTGCATCAATGCTTATTTGTTACTGCATCGATGCCTATTTCTTACTGCATCAATCTTGGAAGACAATGTACAATCGTGTAGACTGTGGCGTCTTTGTCATGAGGCATGTGGAAACATATGTTGGTCGCAGTGTATTTTTGCATGAATTCAAGAAGGAAAATGCAGGTCAAAAATCATAACTGAATATGCTTCGCGCCAAGTGCTTGGTAAAGATATTACTCATGAGTTTTAATGTTAAACAGAATGCAGTAAATGATTTAAAATGAGAAGAAAGATACAAAGTATATTTCATAAACACTGAGATATTATTGTATTATAGTTCGGTAATAAATGCTACAGAAAGGTAGTATACTATTTCAAATACTGTTGAAGTAGGTTATTATTTATAACGATGATGTAGTAAACGTTAAGAAATGATACAGTAGGTTATGATGTGTGGAAAATATATGTTAGATTAGAAAATTTATAAATATTGAAAATTGCCTTTGTGTGGAAGATGCGGTAGTTGTAATGAAGTGATGTAGTAGGTCATATATTTTGGCAAATATTGTTTGATTATGTAACGCGTAGTGTGTTTTAGATGTTGAGAATTTTTTGTGAGTATACTTGAATGCCTGAAACATTAGTTGTAAAGAAATAATGCAGTAGGTTATGTTTTGTGGCAAATATTTTTCGATTACGTAGCGTGCATAAGTTTATTTGTGTGCATTTGATTGATAGATGCAGTTGTAGTAATGAAGTGATGCACTAAGTTCTTGTATGTGGGATGTAAGTCTAGATTAAGTCAGGCGCGTAGTGTTTTGATTGTGAAAAAGTATTTGTGTGTGTTTGATTGATAGATGTAGTAGTTGTAATGAAATGATGCACTAAGTTATTGTATGTAGGATATAAGTCTAGATAAAGTCAAGCGCATAGTGTTTTATGTATGGAAAAGTGTTAGTGTGTTTGAAGATATGATGCAGTAGTTGTAATGAAGTGATGCACTAAATTCTTGTATGTGGGATATAAGTCTAGATTAGGTCAGGCATGTAGTGTTTTAATTGTGGAAAAGTGTTTGTGTGTGTGTGTGTGTTTTAAAGATATGATGCAGTAGTTGTAATGAAGTGATGCACTAAGTTCTTGTATTTGGGATATAAGTCTAGATTAGGTCAGACGCGTAGTGTTTTGATTGTGGAAAAGTGTTTGTGCGTGTGTTTGATTGATTGCTGCAGTAGTTGTAATGAAGTGATGCAGTAAGTTCTTGTATGTGGGATATAAGTCTAGATAAGGTCAGGAGCGTAGTGTTTTAAGTGTGGAAAAGTGTTTGTGTGTGTGTGTGTTTGAAGGTATGATGCAATAGTTGTAATGAAAAATTTGGGTGAAAATTTTGCTGCTATTTTGAAACTATCACCATACAAGATTTTCATTGATTCAAATTGGTAAGTAAAAATACATATAGTATTATGAATTTGATATTGATATTCTTTTAATTGTGACTTTTCAATTATGTTGATGCGACAACATAAATAATGATATTGATGGTGTAACTGTAAGATATGGTGCTTATGCAATGGTCGTGGTAAATATAACTGAAATAAATACAAATAATTTTATTACTGCATCAGAGTGTTATAATTAGTGAATCAATGAGTTTTTACGGCATCAGTGTTTCAAATATATTGCATCACAATATTAATTCACTATATATTTTTTTTAATAATTTTCACAGATAAACTCATTCGTTGACTACATGCGTAGAGTAAACCACCCGAAATATGTTGAGTTTTTAATTGCAGTGAAGATGCATTGGAGAACTACATACAACGATATGGATTGTGTCGTATTTGTTATGAGGCATATGGAAACATACATGGGTCGTGGAGCTTTTTTGCATGAGTTGAAGAAAGAAGGTGAAGGTCAAAAAGTACAAATAAAGATGTTGTGCGCAAAATACTTAGCAATGATGATTCTAGTCAGCGTTAATGAGAAAAAAGAAAAAAAATATCGAAACAAGCAGAAACATATGTGAAGAATCTGCCAAAAAATTCTAAAATTACAACAGGTGACAGTATCAAAGTGACTCAAGATTTGTTTAAGAAGATTATTGACCATGTATTTTTATTGTATTTACTTTAAATTCTATTGAATGTTTCAAACTTTTAGTTGTAATAATTGGATTAATGAATGTTTAATTCTAAGTTTTGTACCGTTTAATATGACAGTGTTTGTTTAATATTAATTAAATTTTTGCATCAGATTGTATAAATCTACTCTGATCATCATGTTAAAAATTTACTGCATCATATTGTATAAATCTACCGCATCATAATATTAAAAATTTACTGCATCAATATGTATAAATCTATTGCATCACAATGTTTAAATATAATACATCACAGTGTATAAATATACTGCATCCCTCTTAATATTCTACTGCATCACTATTGATTTTCTACTGCATCACAGTGTATAACTCTAATGGATCACAAGGATGTAAATTACTGCATCGCATTGTATAAACTTAATGTATCACAAAGATGTAAATTACTATATCAAAATGTATAAATCTACTTAATCACAATGTTATAAATTTGCTGAATCAATATATATATATATATATATATATATATATATATATATATATATATATATATATATATATATATATATATATATATATATATATATATATATATATAAATCTACTGCATCAGAATGTATTTAACTGGTGCACCACAGTTTATAATTCTACTGCATCATGATACAAAAAAAAAAAAAAAAAAAAAAAATGATTTTCACTTTCTGATCTAGAAGTAGTGCGCATTAGGCCTGCCATAATCTCATCACGAAGGTATGTCGGTATCCATCTTTCCATCATGCCAAACATGTCTTTTATCCACTTAATATCATCAAGTTCAAAGTCGTTGATCATACATTCTCACTTTCTATTACATCGTTGTTAATTTTCTACTGCATCACAGTGTATACATATACTGCATCCCTGTTAAATTTCTACTGCATCACAGTGTATAAATCTAATGCATCACAGGGATGTAGATTACTGCATCACATTGTATAAAATTAATGTATCACAAAGATGTAAATTACTGTATCAAAATGTATAAATCTACTGAATCACAATGTTATAAATTTGCTAAATCAATATATAAATAAATCTACTGCATCAGAATGTATTTAACTGGTGCACCATAGTTTATAATTCTACTGCATTATGATACCAAAAAAAAAATAAAAAAATGATTCACTTTCTGATTGATGCGCGTGATGTGTCGTTGCGGTTTAGCAGTTTTAATGCCTACTCAAGTTTTAAATTTATATTTAGCCGACTTATCAATAACACACACACTTAACGAGCAGTGTACCCGGTCAGTATGAAGATAATGGTAAGTAGAGTGTCGATCACTAAGAGTGGAACGTATTATCTAGTTATTCTAATCAGTATTTTTAATATCCTAACGCAAGGGGGTTTCAGCCTGAGAGACTGGCACGATTTGTTGCAATTAAATAATAAAATAAACCAACAGGCATGAATCAGCAAGTAGCACACACGTACACAGATAGATACTAGAGACAATAAGAGGGCTGTCCTTATGATTAAGTAGATTGTCACTTGTTTTATTGATAGCTTTATATGAAGTGTATGTAGTTAATCCTTTCTCGTTGGTCCTATTCTTATCGGCGAGTAAACCCTTAATGATTACTTATGTCTAAAAGTTATTCCTAAGTGATCAATTTAGAAACAACCGTGGGAGCCACATCTTGTCCCGCAGTCAAATGCCCGCAAGCCACTAATAAACACAGAGGTTATCAATGCACTAATAAGTAGTAACCAAAGACATCAACATATAAACTTTAATTGATGGGAAAGCAAGTATTAAAGGGAGTGCAATCTTTCCGTTGTCACATTACACAAGCCACCAATCCTGATGAATTAAAGTTTGCTAACACAATAAAACAAAACTACTTAATGAATTAAATACACGCAGCACCTTCTTACAGCTCTTGTATCTTCGATTTGGGTGTGTCTTGTGCTGCCTCCTTGACTGAATTCGTCCTCCTGTTCTGCTATCCGAACTTCGGTTTTAGGGTTTTCGAACTCTTGAATTCGTCTGGTCTACGGGGTATTTATAGTTTCTGTCTGAGGGAAGATGCGGCGCATCTACTAAGTAGATGCGGCGTATGTACTTAACTTCGCGTGGGGTCCAAGATTATAATATTCAGGAATATTCGTACACCGCCAGAAGATGCGGCGTAACCCTTGATTAGGATGCGGCGCATGTCCTCTTGTATCTTGGATCGTATCTGGTGATATCTTGATAGAGATGCGGCGCATGTTGATAGTGAGATGCGGCGCATCTGGAGCAGAATTGACTTGATCTTGTCCATGTCAGTAGACTTCCACTTTATGCACGTTTTGCTCCATTATTAGTCCATAATCGCTAAGTTTCACCAAATGCTTGTTTTTACCTGAGAATTACAAAAGTAACCGATTAAGTATCAATCCTCATACATAATATAGTAAAACAAGTCAAATTAATAGGATAAATGATAGTAATAAAATGTACTTATTTGAGTTCATCAAATATCCCCCCACTTGAACTTTACTTGTCCCCAAGTAAACCTTAGAATTTCTCTTATGAAAATGTATCCTAAAAGATGTTAGGATTTATTTTATTTTTAAGCATGTATTCGTTTATTTCATAATCACACAACTAAACACTTAACGAATTAGAAGTAAAATAAAATAAGTCGATAAAAGCAAATCTAATCGTTTAACTGTCCAGTCGCGACGAATATTCTATCATAAGCTTGGCAAGTATACACATCTCCACCACTAAAGCTAAGGAATAACAAGTCTAAAGCGGTTAAAAAGGGTTTTTAGGCTTAAGGGTTAATTATTCTTAATCACTATCGATCTCAAATTCCAGAAAAGGCGACAAAATCACAAATACATGATCGAATCCACGAACACGATACTTGCAATTGCTCAAATCCTTAACTCGAATAGGCTAAAGATAGGTCCAAACTTCACCAATAATAATATATCAAAAAGGGCGACAAAATCATAAATACATAGCCGAATCCACGACTACGATACTTAAGATTGCTCAAATCCCTAATCTCAATAAATCAAAGGTTCGGTCGGATAAAGAATAATAAAGGGTATGGATAACATTTGGGATATAAATTGGTGTAAAAATAAAAATAAACAAAACAAAACAAATAAATTAAAATCCTAAGTGTGGTTAATCACTATCCCAACCATCCCATGAATAAGACTCACATCATTGAATAACTCACGCTTTAACACTTGAAACACACGCTTTAGGTAGACACGAATTATACTCAACAAAATCTTAATCAAAGAATAAACCTTAATTGGCGTTCCCTTAACTGCCAATTCCCATTCAATCCATAGATATAATACAACAAATAGTGGTGATATCGACCACTTACATAACTCTACATCGTTGGCTTAAAATAAACATCCAACTCTTTTTTCTTTCTTTTTCTTTTCTCATTTTTTTGATTTTTTTTTTTTTTTTTTTTTTTTTTTTTTTTTTTTTTTTTTTTTTTTTTTTTTTAATGGGAAACATAAACATAGATGTGTAAAATTTCACCACATCACTACAACTTTCTTTCCGGATAATTTTTTCATACTTTTCATACTTTCAGAAATAACGGTAATAGTGAAAGTAGTAAACACACGAAAAATAAACTCAAAAATATACAATATTTACTTTCACTCCAATTGCATTGTGCAATTTCCCGACCTAACCATAGATAATGAATTACGCACGCGAACACAGGTAATGTAAGGAAACACACTCTGCCTATAGCAATTAACCAACCACGGATTCTAATCTACAGGGCAGGCTAAGGTTTAAGGTGTAACGAAACATTTTTAAACATAGGTGTAAGAAACGAAAGGAATGGCTCTGAGGGTTTTTCTAGGGGTATCTTACTCTAAAAATGAGAGTAACAAAAGGGTTTATACGGGGGTTAACTAACCAGTGTAGTTAGTTAATAACACATAACATATAAAGGCTATTTGGTGTAATCCTAGAATTTTACCAATTTAGACAAGTCATTCCAATTATATAAATAATACTCATTATGGTGGTCTCGAATAGTATACAAGCCAAGTTCTAAAGTTTACAAGTCACCGGCACACTCATAGATTTGTGAATTTTGAGAAATCACAATTTTTGAAAATAATGTCATGTGTGCAGTTATGTAACTTAGATCTTAAACAAAAAACATGCTAAAAAATTTTTAAGTTTGATATATTAAGCACATTTTAAGCATAATTTTTGAAAAAGTTTAGGACAAGTAAGTGTTAAGTGTTCTAATTCTCCAATCCCCCCACTTAAGTTAAACAACGTCCTCGTTGTTTGTATAAAAGGTTAAAAACTGGAAAATAAAAGAATTAGAACAGAAAAAACTCCCCTGAGATTTGCTCGGTATGATCCTCCATTAGTATAAGAGCAAAAATCATCTTCTTGTGGATTAGAACGTTAAAGCTTCATACTTGATGTATCCACAGGAAATCCAGGAAACTATAATACCACCAACACTTTAAAACACACCTAAGATAAGAAAGGTTCAACTTGCATAATACATTAGTAGTTAGGAAAAAATAAAAAACTTAAAAAATTAAAACTGAAAATCATCAGGTCAGTCGATGCGCCGTATCTTATTGAAGAAGATACGCCGTATCGAGCCTGGAATAAATACGGATCAGAATAAAGATGCGCCGCATCCTTAACCAGGGATGCGCCGCATTAAAATAAACTGATAAAAAGTTTTAAAGTCGAAAATAAAAATGCAGAAAAATAAAATAAGATATGACCATTGCAGAGGATGCGTCGCATCTCAGGACTGAGATGCGCCGTATCTTCGTGCGGCCTGGACTGACTCGACACAGAAAACAGAATAATAAAAGATAAATCCGGGTTGTCTCCCGGTAAGCACTTGTCTTTATTCCAGAGTCTTCAAGTTAGACTCACGTTCAGCTCAGCAATAAGTCCTTGTCACGGTCCATCCTTCGTCCTTCATCCGAAAGATTTTCCCGTATATCTCTGCGACGTTTTCTTCCATTCGACTTAGTCTAGCATAACTCTTTGTCTTCACCGCAGTATATTCTTCATTAGGACTCAAAGAATATTTGATGATTTTAAATTTTTCAGAAATAATCATGGGTGGCTCATTGTAAGGAATCCCAAGTAGTTGACACTTTCTTTTTGTGAATTCTTCCTCGTCTTTATCAACAAACTTAAAATAAGGATCCTTAATTAAATAATCATCTAGTTCTTCAATTAGTGACTTATCGTCTTGAATCGCCTCCCATTCTCTTTCCAAATCATATTGTAACCGTCGACTAAGCTTCGTGAAATCATCAAACTGTTTATGCACCCATTCCCAGAAAGTAGTATCCGATGTCCCCTTAAGTCCTTTCAAGCGTTCAATCCTGCCCTTTTCTTGTAAAGCCTCCGATTTTCGTGGGCAGTCTTCAACATTATCGTACCACTCATAATCTTCAAAGGTTACATCGTTTCCAACTCTTTTCATCCCAATTATACTTCCCCCATTACAGGTTCCGTCACTTTTATAATCACAGGTTGGCCAAACACTACTCCCGTCCTTGAAAACGAAGGGTGTACAGGTATGATTAATGTGCTCAAATTCCCATGGTTTATCCGATACCCATGGTACTTGGTCATTCCATTCATAGTACCAGGTGTTTTTGAAATCGTCATAAGTCTTAAATCCTGGTAGATCTCCAGTAAGCACATCATCGTCGACTTGAAGAAGGTAGTTAAATTCCTTGAACTGCTTGCACAAGGGTGTCTCATATTCTAACAAATCAATGTCAATTCTGAAAAGTTCTTCAATGCCCTCATTGATTGTTGAATCATGATGTGACGACCCATAATCGCTTTCTACTTCTTCGTCTTCTCCTCTCATCCAATATACCCATAATGCATCCTTAGTAGCTCGATCCATGCTCTTATGGTTATTAAACTTACAAGCTAACCATTCTGAAAAATCTACATCGTTAGGATCATGGTTAACGTCAAAGCAAACCTTCCCAATCATATTCTTTTTTATCTCCATGAACTCGTTAAATTGCTTCTTAAAACTCCGAGTCAACCATGAAGTCATAATCTCCTTGACCTCATTTACAGGGGCAAATTCCGGACTACCATATTTGAGTTCTAGCCAATCATTGAGGGAGAGGTCTATCAATCTTACCAATCTGCCATGAAATAGTAATTCCGCCAAAGCATAATTCATGTCATTATCCTGATAGTTCTCATTTAATCCCCAGTACCACTCGGAATAAGGCATGTAAGAGTTTTGGGTATTGCCTCCACCACAGTTGTTGTTGCTTGAGTCCATGTATGCAAGAGAGAATTTCCCATCATCTTCTTCGATAGTAGTCCAGTTCAATCCTTTGGACTCAATGTTAGGCCATAAGAGCGATAATTCATCTCCAGTGTACCTCATAAATACATCATAAGAGAACACCTCCTCGTCAATGTTGGACAAACGCATGAATTCCTTAAAAGCAGCTTCAAGAGGAGTCTCCCAGGAGAATAAATCTGCATCGATCATGAGTACATTGAATGAATCTGAAAACAAGCATTCCTTAGCAAGATATCCGTTAACTGACATGTCTTCCATAGCAAAATCTGTCATCCAAGGTAAAATTATCAGTAGGATTTGTTCGCTAGAAGAGAAATTAATGAATATAGAAACGGATATAAGAATACAAATAGCTGATATCTGCAGACGATGCGCCGTATCCAAAAAGCTGGATACGCCGTATCTTATAATCGTTAAAATTTAATCAGACTTTTATTCAGAAAATAGATACGCCGCTTTAGAATTTAAGAATGCGCCGTATCGAATTAATTAATCAAAAATCAATTTATCTAATTAAAATTAAATGCGTCGTATTAACGAAAGTTAATGCGCCGTATTTTCGTTACGTTTAAAAATAAAAGATTTTTGATTCAGTAAGATGCGCCGTATCGATAGAGATCGATACGCCGTATCTGTTTAATAATTCGCAAACTGTTTTTAATCAAAATAATAGATACGCCGTATCTGCGAAAGCAGATGCGTCGTATGGCGTTAATGTTTAGAAAAATTTTTTATCAAAAACAGATACGCCGTATCTGCAAAAGCAGATGCGTCGTATTACTTTATCGCTTAGAAAAAAATTTCTTATTAAAAACAGATACGCCGTATCTTGGGGAAAAGATGCGTCGTATCGAATTAATTAAACGCGTTGTATTAAAAAAAATTAAACGCAATACGCCGTATCTGAGAGATCAGATGCGCCGTATCGTTTGATTTAGCACAGTACAACGATAGCAGAACAGAAAAATACGAAAAATAAAAACAAAAATTAAACACACAAACAAAAATAAACACACAAAAATAAAAGAAAACAATTAACACACAATACAACAAATATGCAAAATAGTACAATGATGCAATTAATCTAATAAAAAGAAAAAAAAAAACTAATTAAAATACTAATCAAATTAACAGATAATAACAATTCACTCCCCGGCAGCGGCGCCAAAAACTTGATGCGCGTGATGTGTCGTTGCGGTTTAGCAGTTTTAATGCCTACTCAAGTTTTAAATTTATATTTAGCCGACTTATCAATAACACACACACTTAACGAGCAGTGTACCCGGTCAGTATGAAGATAATGGTAAGTAGAGTGTCGATCACTAAGAGTGGAACGTATTATCTAGTTATTCTAATCAGTATTTTAATATCCTAACGCAAGGGGGTTTCAGCCTGAGAGACTGGCACGATTTGTTGCAATTAAATAATAAAATAAACCAACAGGCACGAATCAGCAAGTAGCACACACGTACACAGATAGATACTAGAGACAATAAGAGGGCTGTCCTTATGATTAAGTAGATTGTCACTTGTTTTATTGATAGCTTTATATGAAGTGTATGTAGTTAATCCTTTCTCGTTGGTCCTATTCTTATCGGCGAGTAAACCCTTAATGATTACTTATGTCTAAAAGTTATTCCTAAGTGATCAATTTAGAAACAACCGTGGGAGCCACATCTTGTCCCGCAGTCAAATGCCCGCAAGCCACTAATAAACACAAAGGTTATCAATGCACTAATAAGTAGTAACCAAAGACATCAACATATAAACTTTAATTGATGGGAAAGCAAGTATTAAAGGGAGTGCAATCTTTCCGTTGTCACATTACACAAGCCACCAATCCTGATGAATTAAAGTTTGCTAACACAATAAAACAAAACTACTTAATGAATTAAATACACGCAGCACCTTCATACAGCTCTTGTATCTTCGATTTGGGTGTGTCTTGTGCTGCCTCCTTGACTGAATTCGTCCTCCTGTTCTGCTGTCCGAACTTCGGTTTTAGGGTTTTCGAACTCTTGAATTCGTCTGGTCTACGGGGTATTTATAGTTTCTGTCTGAGGGAAGATGCGGCGCATCTACTAAGTAGATGCGGCGTATGTACTTAACTTCGCGTGGGGTCCAAGATTATAATATTCAGGAATATTCGTACACCGCCAGAAGATGCGGCGTAACCCTTGATTAGGATGCGGCGCATGTCCTCTTGTATCTTGGATCGTATCTGGTGATATCTTGATAGAGATGCGGCGCATGTTGATAGTGAGATGCGGCGCATCTGGAGCAGAATTGACTTGATCTTGTCCATGTCAGTAGACTTCCACTTTATGCACGTTTTGCTCCATTATTAGTCCATAATCGCTAAGTTTCACCAAATGCTTGTTTTTACCTGAGAATTACAAAAGTAACCGATTAAGTATCAATCCTCATACATAATATAGTAAAACAAGTCAAATTAATAGGATAAATGATAGTAATAAAATGTACTTATTTGAGTTCATCACTGATCTAGAAGTAGTGCGCATGAGGCCTGCCATAATCTCATCACGAAGGTATATCGGTATCCATCTTTCCCTCATGCCAAACATGTCTTTTATCCACTTAATATCAAGTTCAAAGTCGTTGATGATACATTCCCACTATTTCAAAATCTTCTGGCAAAATCTGATCAGTCCAAACTATATCACATATACGTCTTTTGAAATATGTCTTATTACATATTACAGCCCCTACCTGCAAAAAAAAGAGCGTTATAAATACTAGTGCATTACATATATAAATCAACCGCATCAGCTGTAAAAAATAAATGCATTATGAAGAATAGTGCATCAGATGTATAAATCAACCGCATCAGCTTTAACAAACATATGCTTAACCTAATGAAACCTCCACCACCTACCACCACCTCAACAACCATGCTAACCTTGTGATAATCATTGAAAGCAAAGCATATTAAAGGAACCACAAGCTGAATAGGTACATCTAACAAAAAAGATACTACTGTAGTATATAACAACTTAACAAGTTCAATGGGTATAACAACACTAAGACATTTTAGAAGTCTTTTTTATCATATGAAAATTGAAAATCTCCCTTGGAAAACTTGTTAGAGAATTGATAATTTATAAAGATATAGAAACAGAAGAAGAACAACCATGTCTACACTATATATATTTTTTTCTTCATAAAATTGTGAAAGGAGAATCGAGTCCATAGAAATAAAGCTTATGACACAAAAAAACATTGGGTTGAAAACTAATATGCCGAGCCCAGCTAGTGTTTGTCAATGTAACGCTCTGTAACTATATGTTGGATTCTACAATAATTTTTCTTTTTTACTTTATGTAAAAGAAAGTAATAACAGCTCAAGCCTCCGGAAAACAGTAAATTATATCCATGTCCCCCGGTAGAAAATACAAGTTACAAAAGATGCAAATTATTATCAATGGGGGATCATTGAACCCATAAACTCTAATGTAGGCTTACTACCAACCGCAATGCGGATTAGATAACATACAATATATATTATAGGAAAAATTGACATGTTATCTTTGGTTCTTCACCAAATATATTATGTATGATATTGAAATATACGTAGCCAAGACCAACTGTGCCTGTGGCTGAGGATTTATAAAATATACCGTAATTTTTGTCTCTTTTGAACTGAATTTTGTGGTGCCCCATTACTGTATCATGCATGGAAGTGTAAACCTTCTGATACGCCCTATATAATCTGTAAACATAAAATCCATTCGTCACCCAGAGCAAATGTGACAAACAAAACTATGGAAGAAAATAATAAAGGTGTTGTGCGTGCTTACCTTTTGTGATGTCGGTGATCACTAATTGTAGATGATAACTCAAAAGATACATACTGATCACAATACATACTAGAGAAATCATTTAAGCTCGAAGGAAAAGTCTTATGCTCACTTAAAAATCTATACAAAATCAAACTTTCCATCTACACTTTAAAATATTCTCTATGATCAGGTCTAACATTTCATCTCTTAATATATCCAGTTATCCGTATTTCATCTCTTTTTAGTCAAGTTTGTAGGTATAGCACATGCCATCAAATGTGATGTTGGTTAAGAATCATATCTTTAGGCACACTTAAGCAAAAATAGTACTACAATGGCAGACATTTTTGCGTAGAAGAGTGTTTGTGTGTGTGACCTGAGATAAGAACAAGAACAAGAAGAAGGTTTTGCCTAGCCATGAGAAATATATAATTGAAATATTGTTTCTAAAAGGCTGCTGTTCAGAATGTTACAAAACAACGAGAAAAATAGGCACATCATTCTTGAATAAAAAATATCTTTTTGAGCCTCCAATTACTGAAGCCAATACCGCTGAGAGGTACCTTCTTACAAACAGATAAATCAACATGATAATGCTTAGTTATTTTAATATGTAAACTAATGACAAAACGAGATCATGAAGAAACAAGTGAACAGCAACAAAACTTTTAACCCGGATAGTTTCTAATACAGATAACAAGAAATCCTAAATTAACATCAGCTAGAAGAAACTCATCATAAAGAGCATAAGAACCCAGAAGAGCTGATAAATATCAATCAACACCAAAGGCCAGCAAAGTTATATAAAGTGAGTAAAAACACCAAGCTAAAACTACAAAACCGTTTACATGAAACATATCCCATTAAGTATCATACAAACTACTGCATCAACTTTTATAATCCAAATATTCAATACTGTTTATTAAAATGTCTATCAGTTTAAAAAATAAGTAAGCAATCCCAAACACCCTCGAATACTAAATATTTGAATACAGGGCAATAGCTTTAGTTTCTTAGAGCTACAAAGTGCAGACTTGATCTCCGCTATTTGAATACAGGGCAATTAACAGAAACTATAAACTGATATTACCTGATTGTCGTTATCACGATCTGCATCCGCCATTGGTTCATCCGCTATTTTATCATCCACCATATCTTCATCATCTGTCATTGAACAATAAACATCATTCACCGATGCAGCAACTAACAACTACCATTAACAACACACATAATATGGAACAATAAAATCAATATATACATAATTCTCATCATACCGTCGAATCCCACACTGGCCTTATGGTTCAGTTTCTGCAGCCGATTCACCTCTAACTCATGATGATCAACATCTGACCGAAAACCGTCACTTGGTTGGCTGTGAAAAGCTATCCCTCGTTTCTACAAGACTCGTGATTAGAATATCAGCCTGGATATGATTACACTCACTTCATAACTGTATTTTTTCTATTAAAAAAAATGCCTGAGGCACGAGGCGAGGTGTGCAAGACCTTATTGCATCATCCACCCGAAACGTGTTGCAATTACCAGATGCATAGTTTGAGTCTGTTAATATGTTGCAATTACCTGATGTAGAATTAGGCTTATGAAATCAAAATGCTGAATTAGGTTTGGTTATTAGATAAGGATGAATGGTGGTTACCGATTGATAATTAAAAATTAATCGATGGCAGTTAATGGTGGGAAGGTGGTGGTGAGCGATGGGGAAGGGGGTGGTGAACGATGGGGAAGGCAATGGTGAACGGTGGGGAAGATATTGGTTATGGTAATGAAGATAAAATGCTTTTATAGGGTTGGTTGTAAATGACAAAAATACCCTTGCAAGTATAAAATTTAGGGGCGGACTAATTGGGACAGGTGGCGCGCAGGGAAGGCTTCATAGCCTTCTCATTATAAGGACTCTTCTCAAAATATCCCATACCTATATATATATATATATATATATATATATATATATATATATATATATTATCAATCTCAAAATGAAATTAATGTGATATGTAAATGAATTCACGAGATTGTACATATACGAATGACTCATGATATTCCTCTTAATGAAATTAAGTAAGGATGTTCATGAACGTTTTTTCTTTTACTATCCACGTTCAAGAACGACTCATGTTATTCCTCTTTATAATTTTAAGCCGCACGTACACGAGTTTAAAGATTAAATATGGCTAAAGTTAATATTAAGAGGAATAAATATATAAACTAAGGCACGAAACACATGTACTGTGAGTTGAAAGTAAATAGATTGTACATATATCAACAACACATGAAATTCCTCTATAAAGTTTAATGAATGTATCCGGAATAGCAGTTCTTCAAAGGTCATTATGTGCTATTAAATATGCATGACGTCTGGGACATGATATCAATAGTTAAATTTAAATAACAACCACCTCAACACCATGCCAATTAAAAAAATCTAAATAATTCATCCAACAAAAATCTATACAAATATTAATCGATAATAATGAAAAATTTATGTAAAAACCCATGAGTATACGGGTATTATAACTATGGGGAAATTTGTAAAAATGAAGTCGTAGATAACACTTATTTCCAACTAACTTGTGGCATAATACTAAAAACTAGGACACCAAATCATATTTTGCCTAATTTTCCCTTCGTCCATATCTCCTTGTATGCACCTCCATTCTTCCTGGAAATTACACCGCCTTCACCGCCATCTCATTCCATTCAGGATGACACCCGTCTCGTTTGTTTTCATGTACACCGAATTTCGGCCGGAATGACTGTGACTGTGATGTGATCCAGTTATGAAGTGAGGGTCATGAAAAAGGTTGTGGTCATTTTGGCAAAACAATTCTCATAGCCATAATCGTTCTTTTGATCAGAATAAGATGTATGGCCGAGTTTATACTCATGGTCATGAATTCACCTGTAGTCTTAGTCAAAGACACAATAATTATGCTCAACGAAACAATAAGACCAAAAATATGAGAAAGCCAAAACATAATAGTGAATCTGGTACATCCCTGAACATTAATGGTTCATGCATTAAATGTGGTACCTCAAACAACTAGGCAAAAGCTTGTCGAACAACCCCACACCTTTGTGAGTTGTATCAAGCATCTTTGAAAGAACTAGAGAGAGGGTTCAACCTAGTGAATCAAGTTGATTCTGGAAACACTAATTTGAATACCCCATAATTTGTCGATGACTTGGAATTTTGAAATCGACAATGTTGAACTATATATATATATATATATATATATTTCCTTTTTATTTATTAACTATGCATTCGCTATTTCATAACTAGAAGTACCCTGTTTCTCATGTAATATATTTCTCTTTTTTAATAACGCGATCTAAAATTGCAAAAATCATCCTTGTGGTTTGGCCAAATTGCACGTTTCGTCCTTGTGGTTCAATAAGTGCAAAGATCGTCCTTATTTTGCACTGTTACGTGCACTTTTGGTCCTTCAACAGTGAAATTTGGAAAACCACAAGGACGATTTTTGCAATGATGGAGAACCAAAAGTGCACGTAAGAGTGCAAAATAATGAACCACAAGGACGAAACGTGCAATTTGGCCAAACCACAAGGACGATTTTTGCAATTTACTCTTATTATTTTTGACAATAGAAGTTTAATATGGACTCAAATGGGTAAAAATATTTGTGAATGTGTCCAAAAAAGTAACAGACATACTTAATTTAATAAGATGACATAGTTAACTCAAAATTTGCTATTATGTTACATACTTTATGTTTTGTTTTATTTATCATGTGATTTTATATCCTTGCATATGAAATATTTATTTATTGATTAACAACATATAGTGTGTTTTGTAAATAGTGAAACTTCACTAGTATAGAACATGTTTTATTCTTTGATAATACTATAGGCTAATTTGCATATTATATTGAATGAGTAGAGTTATTTTACATACCAAACTTTTCTCAAATACCAATGAACTCATTCCCACAATCCATTTAAAATAAAATCAATGGTTCAGATTAAAAGTATTTTAATATCACCTATATTTTATAATTTAAATATCTCATGAACCGTTAATCGTTAGACCTAACAAATTATACTGTCACGACCAGCATTTAATTATTTATCTATAGACGGGCACTGGTATGTGCTTATTCACATATCTTTATTTGAAAAAATTAAGACCAAAGCGACCAAAAACTAACCAATTATGCCAAATATAGTGTGTTTTTGTGTTTATACATGTGCAGGTACGGATATCTAGGAAAAGGACAAAAATCAACGAAAAACGGTAAAAACGGGCACGAGATATGGAAAGAGGATTAAAGCCGAAGCCGGGGAAGAAATTTTCTCAAGTGATCATATCTTTGCTCAAATTGTCAAAAGAGGCCCTTGGAAGTATTTTACAAAAATGTTAATATTGGTCCTTGGATTTTATCAATTTACAAAAGTGATCCTTAAACTAAATATTACTACTTCACTCTTTTACACTAAATAAATAAACCCAAAACCAAAAACCCATCCACAATCCAACCCAGCCCACCTCCTTTATAATCACAACCCAAATCCACCCCTTTTACCCCAACCCGATCCACCTATTTAAAATAACCCAAAAAGAAAAACCCACCCGGTCATCCATTAACTCTCAGCCAAACAACAAAACGCGCCCTTTTTAACAAATCATTTACTGTTCATCTTCTCCTTCCCCATTTTAATCCCTGCTCCCAACAATTTTACCTGTACTAAATACTTCTAGAAGCAAGCTGACACACAAGGGAATGCCACATGGGCATATCCCAGCACTCTCATTGGTTGAAATAGCACATTCCACGATCCAAGGGCTGAGGATTAAAGATTGGTCATCAAGTGTTGATCAAGGGTTGAGATTGGACTTCTGGATGCTTCTCCAAACCCTAGATGAGCTCACCCCAGCTGGCTATAAATAGACCCTTTCACACACGATTTGGATGTGTTAGAATTTTAGGGTTAGGTAGGAGTAGTGTAATTTAGGAGTAGTTTTAGTTAAGCTTTTGGTATAATCATAGCTTTAAGCTGCAGCTTATTGTAATTTCATTCTTAGACTTCACATTTTGTATTCACTTCTGGTTTTTATGGTTAAGTAAGTTTTTCATTCAATTGCTTATTACTTATTGCTACTGCTTATTTGCTTTTCTCTATTGCTTATTACCCTATTTTCTGCTCATTCTAGCTTGTGTCAGTTATTTGTTGTTGTCCATTAGCTCAGTAGTCAATTGAAGTCAGTTTTGCTTAAAAGTCTTAAAAACCTTAAAAAAAAAACCAAAAAAATTAGCTTAGATCTGGTTTAGCTTATTTTAGTGCTTTATCATCAGTTTTTATTGCTTATTTAATCTTATTATGGCTTTATATTCATCTTTCGTTTAATTTCTTAGCTTAAATATTGTTTCCATAGCTTAATCACAAAACAGTCCTGTGTAAGGGGTGTTTGGAACATGGGTGAAAATGGGTCAAAATCTTGGTTACTGTTCATGTGCCTGTTAGTGAACTTTGATCTTGCTTATTTTAGGTTAGATTAGTTGTTTGTAGGTTAATTAGATCTGTTTTGAAAGGATTTTAAGGATTCTAGTTTGATAGTAGAGAATTAAGGTATGAACTGATTTAGAAAAGCTGTTATAAGCAATAAGCTAATCAGCACTTGTACTTGGTGTTCTCTGTGTTCCCTTTAATCCCTTAAGTTGATTTACTTAAGTTTGTTTGAGTACAATAGGTTTTGGCTTAAGTTTTGGTCACATCAGATTAATACATTTACTGCATCAGCTTAACATTGCCCTTTTCAGCCTAAGTTTTCTATTTTTCATAAGCTCAATATGAGCCCTTTTAAGCAATAATTTTGCTCAGTTAATTTTGGGTTGCTTATTTAGTTATAACATATTTTTTCTTAAAATTTTAGAATAGCTTTTAGTAGCTTTTTACTAGCTTGAAAACTCCCTTTTTTGCCCTGTGCAGCCTGCATCAGTCCCAACTAGCCCCTTTTCATAGCTTATTTTTTGCTTATTTGCTTGAGCCTATTTTCTGTTTCTTGTTTTCTTTAGTATCTTATAGTACTAGCTATAGGGTTCTGAGCTTATTAGGAACTCTAGAGCTTATTTAGTTGCCTTAATTTGGTCTGCGAATCTGCCTCAGTAGACGTTTTTAAGCCTGCTCAACAGATTCTTATTGCTTTTTTAAAATTAGTGCTTATTTGGTATTCTGATAGCTTATTCTGTCTCCTTCAGCTTATTTAGAGTAGATAGATTATTTAGGTTAGGAATTAGTAGTTGCTAGCTTATTAAAAGTGTGGCACAAGCTTTCACAAGCTTGTACCCCAAAATTCAGATTTGCATTTCATTTTTTAAAAGCTTTTAAACTTCTTTAATCTGCTGCTAATTTCTGAGCTTGTTATAAGATTTCTAAAAAGTTATTTTTGCAAAAAGTACTTATTTGATCTCCTTTTCAAGTTTTTAAAAAGAAAAACCAAAAAGAAAAAAAAGTTAGCAAAAAGCTGAGGCCAGGTTCGAATCTGTGACCTCTAAGTCAAACTCTCAACACACACACCACTCCCAACTGCCCTAGGGTCTTTTATCAGTCATACCTTTCCTTGTTTTATACTTAACTAGTCTTTAGTACTTTTAGCTTATTTCACTTGTTCAGCTTATAGCAGCTTATTCCAAATAGCTTTTTACTTCGTTTTATTTTTCTTACATTCCTTTTATTATTATGTGGTATTTGTAAAAATTTCAGACTTTTCCAAATTGTTTTACTAATTTTAATCATTTAATTAGTTTAAATTAGTTTTTAATTCATAGAAAATTAAATATTAATAAGAAAAATATAATTTTTTTTTTAAATTTTCTTTTATTAATTAGAACTTAGGAAAATTAATTTGGAGTTTCTAGAAGTAGTATTTTACCACTTTTACATTTTAGGCTCGGGTTTTCCCAAATTCCATTCACACCTTCGTTGGGACAACGAATTCGGGGTTTTTACATACTTCCTTGTGTGTAATTTCCTTTTGGAAGTATAAATTGCAACGAATCAGTTTTTGGTACCGCTGCCGGGGAAGGTTGAAGTGAATTTTTTGTTTCCGTTTTTCGATTCGTGTTTTGAAGACCCTTCCCTATGAAGTTATCATTTTCCCTTGTAAATATTTTCTTATAAAAACCCAAAAACATTTTCTTTTTCAAAATTTGTTTTAAATTTTGTTTTCCCTCTATCTTAATTTGTTTTCCTTTTATCTGATATGCGTCGTTTTACACATATCTTTTCGTCCAATTTTCGAGTCAAAACAACCAAAAACACTTTAAAACGATCAAATAATGTTAAAAATATCTTTGAAATGTGTTTTTGTGTATTCCATATGCAAAATGATTGAAAACGATTGAAAAACAAACAAATTTGCATAAATGGCAAGTCTAGTCCCTCAAGCTTGAAAAAGAAAAAAAATAATAATAAAAAATAAATTTTTGGTCCTTTGAATAATACGATGGCAGATTTGGTCCTTGAGGTTTCATGAATTACACTTTTGGTCCTTGGCTAAACTACTTTTATCCTAAACTAAAACTTTAAACAACCGGATCCACAAAAATAATCCCAATTAAACCACCCCAGCCAATCCCGCTAAACCCTTGACCTTAAACACCACAGCCCAAAATCTAAATAAAACCGACCCAAGCTTAAATTCTCACACCAGCCCATCACCACAAGGCCCAACACCCAATCAAACAAAATCCGACCCACCATCTCAGTTATAACTAAACACCGGATAGAAAAGATAGTCAAATCCCCAATCCATGAAGTCAAAATCCCTAACTCTAATCTAGCTCAGCCGCTACCTTGTCTCCTTCCCCAAAGAAGTAAACCGCCAAAATCCCATTCTCTTTTTCCCCATATGTTTCCCTTCTCCCATCACCATCATCTCCACCTCGGTCCAAGAAGCCTCACGGGTTTCATTCCACCTCATCAATCCGTGGACAAAGTGAAATAAACGGCCAAGATTGTGGGTACCGAGCTAATCCAAGGGTGAAGGTTGAAAGAAAGAAGCACAGGAAGAAAGAGAAGAAACCCTAGTTTTTTTATTTCTTTTTTTTTTTGTATAAATAGTTAGTGGTAGTCTTTAGTAGAAGGTAGGTTTTATGTAGCTTTTAGTCTCGGTATGTATTTCTTTTAATTTCAGTAGTTAGTTTTAATTTAAAAGTAGGATAGGTTTATTTTAGCTCAAAATTTAGGTGATCCTTTGTATTGTTATCGTTGTGTATTTTTTTTCCAGCCTTATAATTTAAGCTCAAGTTTATGCAATTTTAAGTTCTTTTCTTGTTTTTATTTTGTTGGTCATCTTTGGTCAATCGGCTTCGATTCTGCTTATTTCATTTTTGTTATTGCTTATGCTGATAAGGTAGTTGGTTGTTCTTAGTTTAAGCTTGAGAAATCATTTTTAGTTATGTTGGTAAATTATTTTAGTACTTGCTGTTTCTTGCGTTTAGGTTCACTTTATGACTCATGTTATATTTTCGTTGTAGTCGCAGACATCTAGATGATAAGAATGATCTTAGTTTTCTTTTGTTATTTGTTGAGTTTTTATGCTTGTTAAAATATTTTGGTTTGATCAATTGCTGATGAAGTCTGTAGATTGCTAATTTTTTTATTGTCCTTTAACAGTCATTTTAATCCATATTTAGTGTAGTTAAAATTGGAGTAGTGAGCCTAAATTAGATTTGGTCATATCTGCTAGATAATTAGTTTATTAATATGATTATGTTTGTTGAATTAATTGTTTTTATTAGCCTAATTGATATGCGTAGCGAGTAGCTTATTAGTATGTTTAATTAGATTTTAATTAGAAAAATGTAATTCGTTTTCGTAAAATTTTCTTTTGTCGATTAGAATGTAGGAAATTTAATTTGGAATTCGTAGGTTTAGTTTTTCATCGTTTTCACGTTTACGTTTTAAGCATTTCCCGTTTAGTTACGTTTTCAGCTTTCGTTTACGTCTTTAATTTCGTGCACTTTAGATTATCGATTTCCTTAGATGTTTAGTCTATTTTAATTTATGTTCACATATCTTAGTTTAGAAACCCAAAAATCCCACTTTATTTCACCATTCAAACACGTGCACGATTTCGAGATCACAAACTCCATTCAGCCTTCGTTGGGGATAACGACCCGGGAATACAACTTCCGCTGTATTCTTTGGAAATAAATAACGACTTGATTTTAACCGATCAAATTTTGGCGCCGCTGCCGGGGAGGGCTGACGCGAATTTTTAAATCTTGTTTGTCGTTGCGTGTTTTGTAAATATTTTCTTATAAAACCCAAAAAGATTTTTATTTTTCAAAATTTATTTTTCTCTTTCCTTTTGTATTTTTCAAATATTTCTAAAAATCCAAAAATATTCTTCGTATCCCCTCTATTCGTTTAATTCTTTTTCTCATCCTCTTAAACCGTTTGATTCTATCTTCTTAACCCTCATTTATGTTTAATTCTTATGTCGTCACTGGGCTCTCGCTGTTTTCATTGTAAAAGCCCGTTGATTGACACTCTTCGTTGTGCAAAGTGTAAGTGTGAGCGGTGTGGAAATCATGCACCAAAGGATCGTGGATCTTGTTATTGGTGTGAAGTAGCTCTCGAAGAAGAGCTTAATTCCGTCGATAATTCTCAAGATTCTTCCGACCACCCTCCACAACCCCAGCCATCTTCACCCAAATATTGCGTATATTGTGAAGATCCGTTGGGAGATGATTCACTTTGTGGACGATGTTTCTGCAAAGGATGTGGGAATGTCCCTGAACTTTGCGTGTGTTGCAATTCTGAAATCGAAAATACAAACACGTATCCAGATTTTCAAAAGGATTGCAACCTTCCTCAGAATTCATTTTGGCAAGAACCATGTTTCCAAAACTTAAATGTGCCAAATGATCCTAGTGCTGATTATGGAGGTCTTCACCAAAATTTTGATTGTCAAACGAGTGACATGCTTGTCTATGAGCAGGTTTCTTGTAACGAGCAAAATCTTGGTTATGACCAAAATCCATATCAGTCATTTCATCAATCACAACAATACTATTGTTGTGAGTACTGTGGAGGTCCGCATTATAGCTCTGATTGTCAAACAAGGTACCCGCTTGTCTATGAGCATGGCCCTTGTAACAATTATGATTATTCTATTCCTCCACAGTATCAAACCACTCAAAATCAGCCTCAGCTATCTCTTGAAGATATATTCCAAGAACTTCAAGAGATACGAATTGGACTTACAAATCTGGCTGTTAAAACCAACCCAGAAAGTCGTCATGGTGAATCTATGGAAGATTTACTCGCCATAGAACGAGCAGCACACAACCGTTTCTTGTTTAATCAGGCGTGCATGCTCGATGACGAAGATGAGGAAGGGGAGAATATTATTCTTGTGAATAATTCTATCATTCAACCCCTTCAGACCACTGCATCCACACCCATATCATGTACTTTGGACTCCGATGACTCTCTCATTATGGGGGATGAGCTTCTTGACACTATTCCTGAAAAGGAATCGGACGAATTCATAAAGTCTAGTGTTGAGAACTCTATCCCAATCCCAAGTGAGTCTGAGGATATATCCTACAGTGAGTGTGATTGGTCTTATTGTGATCCTCATGACATTTCTGAGGATACTTCCGGGATCTTCTCTAACCCGCTCTTCAATTCAAATGATGATTTTTCCTCTAGTGATGACGAATCACTTTCTGATGAGGACGTTTCAAATGAAAGTCTCGAAGTCTATTCGAATTCTCTTTTTGAATTTGATGACGAGCACTTTTCAATCATTAATCCTCTCTTTGATGAAGAGTTAGAGAACGATGAGGTCAAAGATTCTATTATTCATAAACTTGATGATATGACCTCAGTTCTTAATCCCGATATTCTTCTTTCTCCGACATATGTGACGTTGCCCTTTGAGGATCGCCACTATATTGATTTCACATATGTCGTTCGAGTTTTTCTACCTTTTTCTTCTTATAAGGTAGATTGTCCTTTTATTCACTCGTTTGGGAGTGAAGACAAAGTTTTTGATCCCGGCATCCCCATTTATCATTCTTTGGTGCCGGATATATCTCATCGGAGTGGAACTTTCATGTACTTCAATGTTTATCCAAACATTTTGAATGAAAGTCCGATGGATAATTTCTCTTCCACATGCTTCCCCATGGACAAATGAATTCGGGGTCGAGTCAAGCTAGCGACTCGGTTAACAAAAACAGTAGCACACCATATGGGTTTTCACCCATATTTCTGACTTCTTTCTATTTTCTTCTGACTTCTTTCTATTTTCTAACACCCTAGTGTGGGGGAGATGCCCCATGCTGTTGTAAATATGTATATATCAATCTCAAAAAAAAAAAAAAAAAAAAAAAAAAAAGTTTTAAACTTCAAAAATAAAATAAATGGCCCGTAATATTTCCCTTTTACGTTCTCAGTTTCGGCATAACAGCCGGTACTTTGAATATTGAGGACAATATTCATTTCTAGTGTGGGGGGAATTCTCACGAATTTAATCACGTATATAAACCATCTAATTCCCCCGTTTTTGGCAAAATTTTTTTTTTTTTTTTTGGTGTAAGTGTTTTGCACTTACACAACAAATGGTTATCAGTCCACCATGTCTAACACACAAAAGGATTGGCTAATCCAAGAGCAAACGGCTCTTGGTAAAGATATATCAAATCCGTTTACGGCTTACAATTTGCCAAAAATTGTATGGTATTCGACTCACCATATCCTAAAAAGATGAAGAGTTGGCTAGCCCGCAAGATTATGGCTTGTGGTAAAGGCAGTTGGAAAACCATAATTGGTCATCAGCTCACCAAAGATAATAAGTGTTTTATCTAAGAGTTGGCTAGTCCAGAAGCAAACGGCTTCTGGTAAAGACAAACCAAATCCGTTGGCAGCTGGTGATTTGCTCAAAATCATATGGTTATCAGTGTACCATAGTTCTTACTTGAACTAAAACATTTGGCTACTCCAGAGGTGATGGCTTCTGGTAAAGAGATACATCCATCAACTTTTCATAAAAAATTGCTAGGGACTAGCAATTGCTCAGTGTGGGGGATTTGATATGTGTCGTTTTACACATATCTTTTCGTCCAATTTTCGAGTCAAAACAACCAAAAACACTTTAAAACGATCAAATAATGTTAAAAATATCTTTGAAATGTGTTTTTGTGTATTCCATATGCAAAATGATTGAAAACGATTGAAAAACAAACAAATTTGCATAAATGGCAAGTCTAGTCCCTCAAGCTTGAAAAAGAAAAAAAATAATAATAAAAAATAAATTTTTGGTCCTTTGAATAATACGATGGCAGATTTGGTCCTTGAGGTTTCATGAATTACACTTTTGGTCCTTGGCTAAACTACTTTTATCCTAAACTAAAACTTTAAACAACCGGATCCACAAAAATAATCCCAATTAAACCACCCCAGCCAATCCCGCTAAACCCTTGACCTTAAACACCACAGCCCAAAATCTAAATAAAACCGACCCAAGCTTAAATTCTCACACCAGCCCATCACCACAAGGCCCAACACCCAATCAAACAAAATCCGACCCACCATCTCAGTTATAACTAAACACCGGATAGAAAAGATAGTCAAATCCCCAATCCATGAAGTCAAAATCCCTAACTCTAATCTAGCTCAGCCGCTACCTTGTCTCCTTCCCCAAAGAAGTAAACCGCCAAAATCCCATTCTCTTTTTCCCCATATGTTTCCCTTCTCCCATCACCATCATCTCCACCTCGGTCCAAGAAGCCTCACGGGTTTCATTCCACCTCATCAATCCGTGGACAAAGTGAAATAAACGGCCAAGATTGTGGGTACCGAGCTAATCCAAGGGTGAAGGTTGAAAGAAAGAAGCACAGGAAGAAAGAGAAGAAACCCTAGTTTTTTATATTTCTTTTTTTTTTGTATAAATAGTTAGTGGTAGTCTTTAGTAGAAGGTAGGTTTTATGTAGCTTTTAGTCTCGGTATGTATTTCTTTTAATTTCAGTAGTTAGTTTTAATTTAAAAGTAGGATAGGTTTATTTTAGCTCAAAATTTAGGTGATCCTTTGTATTGTTATCGTTGTGTATTTTTTTTCCAGCCTTATAATTTAAGCTCAAGTTTATGCAATTTTAAGTTCTTTTCTTGTTTTTATTTTGTTGGTCATCTTTGGTCAATCGGCTTCGATTCTGCTTATTTCATTTTTGTTATTGCTTATGCTGATAAGGTAGTTGGTTGTTCTTAGTTTAAGCTTGAGAAATCATTTTTAGTTATGTTGGTAAATTATTTTAGTACTTGCTGTTTCTTGCGTTTAGGTTCACTTTATGACTCATGTTATATTTTCGTTGTAGTCGCAGACATCTAGATGATAAGAATGATCTTAGTTTTCTTTTGTTATTTGTTGAGTTTTTATGCTTGTTAAAATATTTTGGTTTGATCAATTGCTGATGAAGTCTGTAGATTGCTAATTTTTTTATTGTCCTTTAACAGTCATTTTAATCCATATTTAGTGTAGTTAAAATTGGAGTAGTGAGCCTAAATTAGATTTGGTCATATCTGCTAGATAATTAGTTTATTAATATGATTATGTTTGTTGAATTAATTGTTTTTATTAGCCTAATTGATATGCGTAGCGAGTAGCTTATTAGTATGTTTAATTAGATTTTAATTAGAAAAATGTAATTCGTTTTCGTAAAATTTTCTTTTGTCGATTAGAATGTAGGAAATTTAATTTGGAATTCGTAGGTTTAGTTTTTCATCGTTTTCACGTTTACGTTTTAAGCATTTCCCGTTTAGTTACGTTTTCAGCTTTCGTTTACGTCTTTAATTTCGTGCACTTTAGATTATCGATTTCCTTAGATGTTTAGTCTATTTTAATTTATGTTCACATATCTTAGTTTAGAAACCCAAAAATCCCACTTTATTTCACCATTCAAACACGTGCACGATTTCGAGATCACAAACTCCATTCAGCCTTCGTTGGGGATAACGACCCGGGAATACAACTTCCGCTGTATTCTTTGGAAATAAATAACGACTTGATTTTAACCGATCATAATTTGTTTTCCTTTTATCTTATTTTCTTTTAAAACCCTAAAAAAAATATTCTTCTCATTCCTCTTATCCGTTTAATTCTTTATCTCTTACCCTCTATTCGTTTAATTCTTCTTTATGTTTTCATCTTACCATTATGGTTGTGAATGATGTGGAGGTCCTCCAAATGGTGGAAATTGCCACGGTTGTAGCATTGAAAATCCGGGAAATGGGTTTGTCTATGACCACAATCCTTACAATGAAACAACCAATTTCTTTGACCAACCCCCACACCATGAGATGGAAACATATTCTTGTGAATATTGTGGAGGTCCCCACCCAAGTTTTGATTGCCAAGCAAGGAATACGTTTGTCTATGAGCAAGTTCCATGTAATCAAAGCTTCGATTTTGACCATTATCCATATAATTCACCGAATCAGTCACAGCAAACGTATTGTTGTGAGTACTGTGGAGGTTCTCACTATAGCTCTGATTGTCAAACGAGGAACCCGCTTATCTATGAGCGTGGCCCTTGTAAAAATTACGACTATTCTTATCATGACCAACCTCCACAGTATCAAATGATTGAGACACAACCTGAACCACTTCCTCAAGAATTGCTCATTGATATTCTTGATGTACTAAAAGATCTTAAGGATTTGGTTAATAAACGTACCCCAAAAGATCCTCATCAAAAAACTTATAGAGAACTTCTGACTGAAGAACAAGCAGCTAGAGTAAGTTCCCAATATCGTCAAACTTTCGTTTACGATGACGATGATGATGGGGAATCTATTCAAATTGGGAAGTTTTACACTAATTCATCAGCTGCTATCATACCCATTGAAAAGCAGGAAGATAAAAGAAGCATGGAAGAATTATTAGCAGATGAGCGAATGCAAGTTATAAGAGCTTTATATGCTAAACATAAGGTCGCCGACGATTATGACGAGGAGTATGCCCCTGAAGATCTTGAAATTTTAGATAAACCTCCAAGTGGCAATCCCACACCGTCTTCCGAACCTATCATTTCCGACTCTTCCCCTTCCCTCACTCTGGTTGAGGGAGGTGATCCTATCTTGGAAGAGATCGATGCTTGTCTCAAAGAAGATTCAATTTCTCCGAAAATTGATGATTCTTATCTTGATCCGGAGGGAGATATTCGTTTTCTGGAGAAATTATTGAACGATGAACCATCACCTTCTCTCCCTCCGAAGGAAGTTGAAATCAATCCTCCAAAGGAATTTGATGAGCTTGTTTCCGAAACATACAAAACGACTATCACCAATCCTCTGTTTGATTTCAGATATGACTTTACTTTCATTTGAGATAACCCAATCTTTGATAGTCAGATTGAGGAGAGTGATGAGTCCATGACAGAACCCGAGCTCACAGATTTACATCATATGATTGATTCTCATCATGAGGAGTTCTCCGGTGAACTCACTCATATCATACCTCCTCCGGAGTATGATTACTTTCATTTTGAGGAAGATCATGACCCGGGGGGAGATGTACTCTATCCTAAGAGTTTGCTTATCGATGACATCATCCCAACCCTCCCTCCCGAGGTTTTTGTTGATAATAACCATAAGAGCTTCAATGATAACATTCAAAATCTGGAAAATGAAAAATTTGCTTTTGAGGATGAAGAATGGATCTTAATAGTGATTAAAATCTTTCTTCCATTCGTCACATATGATGTGACTTCCCCTCTCCTTCAATCGTTCGGGAGTGAGGACACTATCTTTGACCCCGGCATCATCATTTATAAGTTAGAGCCGTGGGTATCTCATCGGAGTGGAACTTTCATATGCTTCAATGTTTATCCAAACATCTTGAACGAAAGTCCGATAGAGATTATCTTTTCCACTTGCTCCCCCGAGAACAATTAAATTCGGGGCGAGTCTAAGCTATACGACTCGTTAAAAAACAAGCGCTTCGTGGGAGGCACCCCATGCTTATCCTTCTATCTATTTTTCTAATAAGTGACGTGAGAGGGTTCTCCTCTTCCATTTTTCGTGTTTCATGGTTGTTTTTGATGTGTCCAGGATTTGCCCGAACAATGAAGACTCTCGTGCTCGTGGTTTTGTTTCTCTCCACTCGATTTTCAACATTCGTTGCTCATCCAATATCTTAATCTTATCGTTTAACATTTATCTTTTGGCATAATTAATAAACGGCCTTAGATTTATGTAGGAGTACCCTTACCTTTAAGACATTGGGGACAATGTCTCATTTTTGTCTTTGGGGGGGGGGGTCATCTTTCGATTTGATTTTTGCCTTGCATTTTTGTCTTGTACTCATGCAACCCCGTTTTTCCTCCAAAATTGAAAAAATGAAAAAAATTGAAAAAGGGAGAAAAATTAAAAAATTTTGTGCAAAAATATAATAAATTTTGACATTTTGTTGACTTTCCGCTGGTGATAGTAGGAATAAAATTTTGACTTGACCGGGCATGTTGAGCCCTAGCTTGTCTCCTTAACCTTTTTAAAAGAAAGTTGTGCTAGTCTTTTATACAAGGAGCTAGAAAACGCGAATTCTTTCTAAGAGTTTGCAAGTTCCCATAATCGACTTTGAATATGCGCTTCTTGATTTTATATTTGGCTAAGCATTCGCGGATCTTATTACTTAAGATTTTCAATTTGCGAAGAACGAGAAATGATAGAGTTGTTTATAAGTTAGATTGTTAAACGTGGAGTAGTTGGATCTCTTTAGAGCTCATCGAAGTTAATTGTGGCTTTTTGTTCCCATAAGCTTGTTTCACCCAATAATAGTAATCTAAGAATAATTAAAGGTATTTTGGTTTTCGCGATAATTAGTTTTTACTTCTTCCTTAGAAAATCGTTTCTTATGAAAGTTGGGTACACATCAAGGTACTGCCAGTGTTACGGTGTAACAGGCAACTGATTCCTGATAGTACATGCTATTGTCTCTATTGCTATAAAAGCCGTAGGACTCGGAATTTGGCAAAAAAATATAATGAATAATAATAATAATAATCCAAATCGATAAAAGTTTTCTATTTCCTAACGGTTCGCTCCCGTTGACTCAGACTTCAAAAATGCGGAGGAAAAATATCCAAGGTCAAAATAAGACTCCCGATTCTTGACGGTTCGCTGCCGTTGTCTAGGTTGTTTAAAAGGCCAAGGATCAATAAATGTGCTTAATAATGTTAAAAATGCCAAATTTCGACTCCGGGGATATCCTAATAAAAGCCTCTGTCTCTGGACTCGTAGTTGAGTTGTTTCGGTCGTAGATAAAAGGGATATCCTCAAAATCGTGCTAAATCAGAGACCTTGATGTGGACCACATTTTTGTATGCAACGGTTTTCGAGGGAAGGATTGGAAACTATTAGCGTCTAAACTTAGTGCCTTTATCGGAATAAAACTTATCGAAACGAGAATATGAAAAAATTCATTTCTCAACAAAAATAAAATAAATAGAGGAAAAATAGGAATTTGGGAACTAGAAGTAATACACAATTAGCTTTAATGGGTAGTGATAGCAATCTAACTTGTATATAACAATGATTTCATTTTTAAGCTTAGTTTGGGGGCTCGTGAAAAATCAGGAATGACGAATTTTATCCTTATGGTCACTTCTTTATGAGTCGTGTTTCCTACTCCGTGATCCTAAAAATTATTTTGAAATAATGAAAGTCAACAAACCGTCACATGAAAATGAGAAAAACATAAAAATAGAATAAGAATGAATAAAATGGAGAAGCGGGGAGTTTTTAGAACTTTGGATTTTTTAATCTCGTTTGAATATTTTGCTACTTTTCAAACTTAGTAAAAAGAGGTTGGAAATTTTTGGTTTTGAAAATGTGAGTTGATAACATTGCGTGAGGACACGACAATACCTTAGTCTTGGGGATTTTGGTATGTGCTTATTCACATACCTTTATTTGATCAAATTAAGACCAAAGCGACAAAAAACTAACCAATTAAGCCAAATATAGTTTGTTTGTGTGTTTATACATGTTCAGGTATGGATATCTAGGAAAAGGACAAAAATCAACGAAAAACGGTAAAAACGGGCACGAGATATGGAAAGAGGATTAAAGCCGAAGCCGGGGAAGAAATTTTCTCAAGTGACCATATCTTTGCTCAAATTGTCAAAAGAGGCCCTTGGAAGTATTTTGCAAAAATGGCAATATTGGTCCTTAGATTTTATAAAATTTACAAAAGTGATCCTTAAACTAAATATTACTACTTCACTCTTTTACACTAAATAAATAAACCCAAAACCAAAAACCCATCCACAATCCAACCCAGTCCACCTCCCTTATAATCACAACCCAAATCCACCCCTTTTACCCCAACCCGATCCACCTATTTAAAATAACCCCAAAAAAAAAACCCACCCGGTCATCCAATAACTCTCAGTCAAACAACCAAACGCACCCTTTTTACCAAATCATTTACTGTTCATCTTCTCCTTCCCCATTTTAACCCCTGCTCCTAACAATTTTACCCGTACTAAATACTTCTAGAAGCAAGCTGACACACAAGGGAATGCCACATGGGCATATCCCAGCATAAACATCACATTCCACGATCCAAGGGCTGAGGATTAAAGATTGGTCATCAAGGGTTGATCAAGGGCTGAGATTGGACTTCTGGATGCTTCTCCAAACCCTAGATGAGCTCACCCCAGCTGGCTATAAATAGCCCCTTTCACACATGATTTGGAGGTGTTAGAATTTTAGGGTTAGTTAGGAGTAGTGTAATTTAGGAGTAGTTTTAGTTAAGCTTTTGGTATAATCATAGCTTTAAGCTGCAGCTTATTGTAATTTCATTCTCAGACTTCACATTTTGTATTCACTTCTGGTTTTTATGGTTAAGTAAGTTTTTCATTCAATTGCTTATTACTTATTGCTACTGCTTATTTGCTTTTCTCTATTGCTTATTACCCTATTTTCTGCTCATTCTAGCTTGTGTCAGTTATTTGTTGTTGTCCATTAGCTCAGTAGTAAATTGAAGTCAGTTTTGCTTAAAAGTCTTAAAAACCTTAAAAAAAACCAAAAAAATTAGCTTAGATCTGGTTTAGCTTATTTTAGTGCTTTATCATCAGTTTTTATTGGTTATTTAATCTTATTATGGCTTTATATTCATCTGTCATTTAAGTTCTTAGCTTAAATATTGCTTTCCATAGCTTAATCACAAAACAGTCCTGTGTAAAGGGTGTTTGGAACATGGGTCAAAATGGGTCAAAATCTTGGTTACTGTTCATGTGCCTGTTAGTGAACTTTGATCTTGCTTATTTTAGGTTAGATTAGTTGTTTGTAGGTTAAGTAGATCTGTTTTGAATGGATTTTAAGGATTCTAGTTTGATAGTAGAGAATTAAGGTATGAACTGATTTAGAAAAGCTGTTATAAGCAATAAGCTAATCAGCACTTGTACTTGGTGTTCTCTGTGTTCCCTTTAATTCCTAAAGTTTATTTACTTAAGTTTGTTTGAGTACAAAAGGTTTTGGCTTAAGTTTTGGTCACATCAGATTAATACATTTACTGCATCAGCTTAACATTGCCCTTTTCAGCCTAAGTTTTCTATTTTTCATAAGCTCAATATGAGCCCTTTTAAGCTATAATTTTGCTCAGTTAATTTTGGGTTGCTTATTTAGTTAAAACATATTTTTCTGAAATTTTTAGAATAGCTTTTAGTAGCTTTTTACTAGCTTGAAAACTCCTTTTTTTCGCCCTTTGCAGCCTGCATCAGTCCCAACTAGCCCCCTTTCATACCTTATTTTCTGCTTATTTGCTTGAGCCTATTTTCTTATTCTTATTTTCTTTAGTAGCTTATAGTACTAGCTATAGGGTTCTGAGCTTATTAGGAACTCTAGAGCTTATTTAGTTGCCTTAATTTGGTCTGCAAATCTGCCTCAGTAGACATTTTTAGCCTGCTCAATAGATTCTTATTGCTTCTTTTAAAATTAGTGCTTATTTGGTATTCTGATAGCTTATTCTGTCTCCTTCAGCTTATTTAGAGTAGATAGATTATTTAGGTTAGGAATTAGTAGTTGCTAAGCTTATTTAGAGTAGATAGATTATTTAGGTTAGGAATTAGTAGTTGCTAACTTATTAAAAGTTTGGCACAAGCTTTCACAAGCTTGTACCCCAAAATTCAGATTTGCATTTCATTTTTCAAAAGCTTTTAAACTGCTTTAATCTTGTGCTTATTTCTGAGCTTGTTATAAGATTTCTAAAAAGTTATTTTTGCAAAAAGTACTTATTTGATATGCTTTTCAAGTTTTTAAAAAGAAAAACCAAAAAGAAAAATAAGTTAGCAAAAAGCTGTGGCCAGGTTCGAACCTGTGACCTCTAAGCTCAAACTCTCAACACACACACCACTCCCAACTGCCCTAGGGTCTTTTATCAGTCATACCTTTCCTTGTTTTATACTTAACTAGTCTTTAGTACTTTTAGCTTATTTCACTTGTTCAGCTTATAGCAGCGTATTCCGAATAGCTTTTTACTTCGTTTTATTTTTCTTACATTCCTTTTATCATTAAGTAGTTTTTGTAAAAATTTCAGACTTTTCCAAATTGTTTTACTATTTTTAATCATTTAATTAGTTTAAATTAGTTTTTAATTCATAGAAAATTAAATATTAATCAGAAAAATATAATTCTTTTTTTTTTAAATATTCTTTTATTAATTAGAACTTAGGAAAATTAATTTGGAGTTTCTAGAAGTAGTATTTTATCACTTTTACATTTTAGGCTCGGGTTTTCCCGGTATTATCTCGTGATTAGTTTTTCTTTGCGTTTTTAGCCTTGAGTGTTTTAGATTAATCTTTGCCTTAGTTAATTAATTGTATTTAGTTAATATTTCATTATTTTAGTTTAAAAACCAAAATCTCACTTTTATTCACCATTCATTACACGTTTCACGAACCCGATATCACAAATTCCATTCACACCTTCGTCGGGACAACGAATTCGGGGTTATTACATACTTCCTTGTGTGTAATTTCCTTTTGGAAGTATAAATTGCAACGAATCAGTTTTTGGCGCCGCTGCCGGGGAAGGTTGAAGTGAATTTTTGGTTTCCATTTTTCGACTCGTGTTTTGAAGACCCTTCCCTGTGAAGTTATCATTTTCTCTTGTAAATATTTTCTTATAAAAACCCAAAAACATTTTCTTTTTCAAAATTTGTTTTAAATTTTGTTTTCCCTCTATCTTAATTTGTTTTCCTTTTATCTTATTTTCTTTTAAAACCCTAAAAAAAATATTCTTCTCATTCCTCTTATCCGTTTAATTCTTTATCTCTTACCCTCTATTAGTTTAATTCTTCTTTATGTCTTCATCTAACCATTATGGTTGAGAATGGTGTGGAGGTCCTCCAAATGGTGGAAATTGCCACGGTTGTAGCATTGTAAAACCGGGAAATGGGTTTGTCTATGACCACAATCCCTACAATGAAACAGCCAATTTCTTTAACCAACCCCCATACCATGAGATGGAAACATATTCTTGTGAATATTGTGGAGGTCCCCACCCTAGTTTTGATTGTCAAGTAAGGAATACGTTTGTCTATGAGCAAGTTCCATGTAATCAAAGCTTCGGGTATGACCATTATCCATATAATTCACCGAATCAGTCACATCAAACGTATTGTTGTGAGTACTGTGGAGGTCCTCACTATGCTCTGATTGTCAAACGAGGAACCCGCTTGTCTATGAGCGTGGACCTTGTAACAATTACGACTATTCTTATCATGACCAACCTCCACAGTATCAAATGATTGAGACACAACCTAAACCACTTCCTCAAGAACTGCTCAGTGATATTCTTGATGTACTAAAAGATCTTATGTAACACCCCGACCCGAGAAGGGCAAAGATGTCACAATGCTATGGTTTCACATCAGAACAAGTAATAATAAAACAGCGGAAGTCTTAACATTAAACCAAAAGATAATAAGCCAACAAGACTTATATCAAGTTCAACAAGACAATGAAAAGAAATAAATGAAGTACTAAACAAATCAATTCTCAAATGGTAGAACTAAGGTACTAAGGTCCATGCTTCACTCAAAGTTTCTCTCATCCCAAAGCAAAACCCAGCTTCCTAGCTTAAATACCTGCCGCAGGAAAAGAAAATGCGGCTGAGCTACGAGAGCTCAGTGAACAGATATAACGATAACAAGCAGCAATAAAGGTTTACGAAATGTAAATGTAAAACGGTTATCAAGAGTAAAGGCATAGGAAACAATTAAGGAATAATGTACAATTGGAAAAAGATAAGGTAAACGAAAAGATAAACAGATACAGCAATCCTCTACGAGCCCAGAACATATCATATCAATCAAGTAACAAGTATACATGTATACGGAGGGGTGTCCTCGGTATGACAAGTATAATATGAGGGGATACCTCCAAGGGTTGGAGTCGCGTGCTCCCAAGAGTGAATGACGTGTATCGCACACACCCATCATATCACTAAGCAATACAAGTAAATCAAGTCATGTACAATACTAATCTAGGATGCATCCATGCGCCCCTGTAGGCTGCCACAATGTCTTCGTCTACGCGCAAGTCAAGTATCAAGTCATGGCAGGGACGGGATAGGTAATCACTTTCCTACCCAAAAGTCAAGCCATTGGTGCAACAATGACAAGGACATGAAACCCTCATGCCTAGTATGTCTCATAGTCTCAAACCGTGGTCAAGGTCAAGGTCAAGTCAAGTTCAAGTTTCGAGTTCGTGTTTACATATCAATGGGTTCAATTCACTTTAGTTCAAGTAGGTCATATCCATAAGTAGGTCAAAGTTTAATCTAAACGATCATCTGAAAACAATCTTTTTAAAATAGTTCCCATAAAATAATCTTTTAAACTGGTTCTCATAAAAATAGTCTTTAAAATAGTTTTCAATAAGCTAGTTTTAAAATGGTCTTCTTAAAACATTTTTATTATTAAATACAAGGTTTTCTCATTCAATTTCAATATCAAGCATATTAGGGTTCAAGTCAAGGTTTTATGGCAAGGTTCAAATCAAGGTTCATAGTGGTTCAAGGCAAAGATCAAGGCAAAGGTTCGAAACAAAGATTCAAGTCTAAGGTTCAAAAACAAGGGTACATAGCAATGGTTTGGGGAATCCTAAACGAATCGAAACAAGAGATCAAGAGAAACGAAGGAACCTTACAAGAAGGGCAGAATATCTGTACCTTATTAGCAAGCAAGAACAAAGACAAAAGGCTGAAAAAGATCGAGTTACTCCTTCTTCACACCTAGAGGAGTAGAGGACAAAATTACAAGGGTTTCAGTTATCTTTCCATCTCAAGTAAGTTTCCATTTTTATAAAGTTTCCTCAATTAGAAAGATTTAAGTATCAATTCTTGTTAAGTCATTAATTAATACTATTATGGAAATAGGGTACATTTTAGCAAGTTAAGATAGTTCAAGGTTCATTTTGTCAAGTTTCCATAACTTAGGGTTTTAAAAGTAAACATATCAAAATTAAGGGTTTTAAATGAAATATCACAAGTTACTAATTTAAATACCTCTTTTAAATCAGAATTACATCTTTAGTCCTTTAAGTTTCATTATTTACACTTTACACCCTTATAGTTATTAAAGTTTACAAAGTAGACCTTATAGTTACTTAATTTACAATCCAACCCTCACCAATATTCATAATTACATCACAAGCCCTTAAAATTACTAAATTACAGAATATACCCTCACACTATCATATGGTACGAATTACACCTCCATGTTTCTCATATTTACATAATTAATCCCTTTAATTTACAAATATTACAATTTACATCCTTACTTTATTTTAATTACACCTTGACCCCATAAATACCCAAAATTACATATTACCTCCCTACTAATATTATTTACACCAAACAATCATAAGTTTCCTGAATTTACACTTTTAGTCCTTCTAATTTATAAATTTCTAATTCGAACCATTAATTTACCAATAAATCATTATCTTGCATATTTTACACATAAGGACCTCATCTTATAATTTTTATACATTTATACTGATCTAATTAACATTATAAAAATAACCTTTAAGTTCCAAAGTTGGCAAAACAAGTCCTTGTTATTTATTTTACAAATCGTATATACTTTTGTAATAGCAATTACAAACCCTAGCTCATATAATCATCAAATAATAATTACCAATCATTAATATGCCTTAAATGACCAGATCTATACATACAAACCCTAACCCTAAATCGCTACTAGGGTTTTCTATATTTTCTTTCTTTTTCATTAAAATCCGATTACACAAACAATTCAAGAACACATGAATTAAGCTTCCACAAATCAAATAACTATTTTTCGAGACTTATATGATCATCATAGAACATGTAAAAATTATGAAAACAACCCAGAAAAATCGTATACTAATATTTGGGAATTAAGTGTGTTTTAGCTATTTAAAATTCGTATGACCATTCAAGTTTGCATGATCCATGTTATATATTTTATTTAGGACTTATATGATCTTAATAACATAATAAAAATACTTCATGAAGAATCGAACGTGTGAAAGGGATATATAGAATTATACCTTCTCGAATGCAAAGTTCGACAAATCAAAAATCCTAGCGATTGAATGAATGAACCCACGACCTTCTAACCAATTTTTCTAGCTTCCTTAAATGTCAAGCAATGCCAGAAAATAACCCACGAATTTTTCCAAGTCGAATTGTAGCAGATCGAATTTTGTTTAGAGTTTCTAAGGTTTTAGGGTTTTCGGAAATTATATATATATAGGGAATAATTTATAAACTGACTCAAATACTGATATTTGGCAAGGATTTCGGTCCAAGACTTATCAAATACTGAATATAATAATTTCCTAATTTTATTGGTGATTATCATGTATTTTATTTAATTTAAATTGAATTAATAATAATAATAATAATAATACACGAAATAATATTAACCGGCCATAATAATTATTTGCATATTTTTGTACTTTTTAAAATGTTGAAATGTAGTCACAAAAATTATTTGGATTCATATCTAGTTCATTCCCGATGGTTTGGGATTTATTTGGTGATTTCTAAGCTTTTAAATAAATTTTTAAATTTGTAAGGGCATTTTGGTCATTTTGTATGTTTTCAAATTTCAGGTATTACATCTTAAGGATTTGGTTAATAAGCGTACCCCAGAAGATCCTCATCAAAAAACTTATGGAGAACTTCTAGCTGTAGAACAAGCAGCTACAGTAAGTTCCCAATATCGTCAAACTTTTGTTTACGATGACGATGATGATGAGGAATCTATTTAAATTGGGAAGTTTTACACTAATTCATCAGCTGCTATCACACCCATTGAAAAGCAAGAAGATAAAAGAAGCATGGAAGAATTATTAGCAGTGGAGCAGATGCAAGTTATAAGAGCTTTATATGTTAAACATTAGGTCGCCGACGATTATGACGAGGAGTATGCCCCTGAAGATCTTGAAATTTCAGATAAACCTCTGAGTGGCAATCCCACTCCGTCTTCTGAACCTATCATTTCCGACTCTTCCCCTTCCCTCACTCCGGTTGAGGGAGGTGATCCTATCTTGGAAGAGATCGATGCTTGTCTCAAAGAAGATTCAATTTCTCCGGAAATTGATGATTCTTATCTTGATCCAGAGGGAGATATTCGTTTTCTGGAGAAATTATTGAACAATGAACCATCACCTTCTCTCCCTCCGAAGGAAGGTGAAATCAATCCTCCAAAGGAATTTGATGAGCTTGTTTCCGAAACATGCAAAACGACTATCACCAATCCTCTGTTTGATTTCAGATCTGACTTTACTTTCATTTGAGATAACCCAATCTTTGATAGTTAGATAGAGGAGAGTGATGAGTCCATGACAGAACCCGAGCTCACAGATTTACATCATATGATTGATTCTTATCATGAGGAGTTCTCCGATGAACTCACTCATATCATACCTCCTCCAAAGTATGATTACTTTCATTTTGAGGAAGATCATGACCCGGGGGGAGATGTACTCTATCCTAAGAGTTTTCTTATCGATGACATCATCTTAACCCTCCATCCCGAGGTTCTTGTTGATAATAACCATAAGAGCTTCAATGATAACATTCAAAATCTGGAAAATGAAAAATTTGCTTTTGAGGATGAAGAATGGATCTTAATAGTGATTAAAATCTTTCTTCCATTCATCATTTATAAGTTAGAGCCGTAGGTATCTCATCGGAGTGGATCTTTCATATGCTTCAATGTTTATCCAAACATCTTGAACGAAAGTCTGATAGAGATTATCTTTTCGACATGCTCCCCCAAGAACAATTAAATTCAGGGCGAGTCTAAGCTATACGACTCGTTAAAAAACAAGCGCTTCGTGGGAGGCACCCCATGCTTATCCTTCTATCTATTTTTCTAATAAGTGAAGTGAGGGGGTTCTCCTCTTCCATTTGTCGTGTTTCGTGGTTGTTTTTATGTGTCCAGGATTTGCCCGAATAATGAAGACTCTCGTGCTCATGGTTGTGTTTCTCTCCACTCGAGTTTCATCATTCGTTGCTCATCCAATATCCTAATCTTATCGTTTAACATTTATCTTTTGGCATAATTAATAAACGGCCTTAGATTTATGTAGGAGTACCCTTACCTTTAAGACATTGGGGACAATGTCTCGTTTTAGTCTTGGGGGGGGGGGGGTCATCTTTCGATTTGGTTTTTGCCTTGTACTCATGCAACCCCGTTTTTCCTCCAAAATTGAAAAAATAAAATAAATTGAAAAAAGGAGAAAATTTTAAAAATTTTGTGCAAAAATATAATAAATTTTGACATTTTTTTGACTATCCGCTGGTGAGAGTAGGTATAAAATTTTGACTTGACTGGGCGTGTTGAGCCCTAGCTTGTCCCCTTAACATTTTTAAAAGAAAGTTGTGCTAGTCTTTTATACAAGGAGCTAGAAAACGCGAATTCTTTCTAAGAGTTTGCAAGTTCCCATAATCGACTTTGAATATGCGCTTCTTGATTTCATATTTGACTAAGCATTCGCGGATTTTATTACTTAAAATTTTAAATTTGCGAAGAACGAGAAATGATAGAGTTGTTTATAAGTTAGATTGCTAAACGTGGAGTAGTTGGATCTCTTTAGAGCTCATCGAAGTTAATTATGGCTTTTTGTTCCCATAAGCTTGTTTCACCCAATAATAGTAATCTAAGAATAATTAAAGGTATTTTGGTTTTCGCGATAATTAGTTTTTACTTCTTCCTTAGAAAATCGTTGCTTATGAAAGTTGGGTAAACATCAAGGTACTGCCAGTGTTACGGTGTAATAGGCAACTGATTCCTGATAGTACGTGCTATTGTCTCTATTGCTATAAAAGCCGTAGGACTCGGAATTTGGCAAAAATATATAATGAATAATAATAATAATAATCCAAAGTCGATAAAAGTTTTCTGTTTCCAGACGGTTCGCTCCCGTTGACTCAGACTTCAAAAATGCGGAGGAAAAATATCCAAGGTCAAAATAAGACTCTCGATTCTTGATGGTTCGCTGCCGTTGTCTAGGTTGTTTAAAAGGCCAAGGATCAATAAATGTGCTTAATAATGTTAAAAATGCCAAATTTCGACTCTGGGGATATCCTAATAAAAGCCTCTGTCTCTGGACTCGTAGTTGAGTTGTTTCGGTCGTATATAAAAGGGATATCCTCATAATCGTGTTAAATCAGAGACCTTGATGTGGACCTCAGTTTTGTATGCAACGATTTTCGAGGGAAGGATTGGAAACTACTTAGCGTCTAAACTTAGTGCCTTTATCGGAATAAAACTTATCGAAACGAGAATATGAAAAATTCATTTCTCAACAAAAATAAAATAAATAGAGGAAAATAGGAATTTGGGAACAAGAAGTAATACACAATTAGCTTTAATGGGTAGTGATAGCAATCTAACTTGTATATAACAATGATTTCGTTTTTAAGCTTAGTTTGGGGGCTCGTGAAAAATCAGGAACGACGAATTTTATCCGTATGGTCACTTCTTTATGAGTCGTGTTTCCTACTCCGTGATCCTAAAAATTATTGTGAAATAATGAAAGTCAACAAACGGTCACATGAAAATGAGAAAAACATAAAAATAGAATAAGAATGAATAAAATGGAGAAGCGGGGAGTTTTTCGAACTTTGGATTTCTTAATCTCTTTTGAATATTTTGCTACTTTTCAAAGTTAATAAAAAGTGGTTGTAAATTTTTGGTTTTGAAAATGTGAGTTGATAACATTGCGTGAGGACACGGCAATACCTTAGTCTTGGGGATTTTGGTATGTGCTTATTCACATACATTTATTTGATCAAATTACGACCAAAGCGACCAAAAACTAACCAATTATGCCAAATATAGTGTGTTTTTGTGTTTATACATGTGCAGGTACGAATATCTAGGAAAAGGACAAAAATCAACGAAAAACGGCTATAACGGGCATGAGATATGGAAAGAGGATTAAAGCCGAAGCCGGGGAAGAAATTTTATCAAGTGATCATATCTTTGCTCAAATTGTCAAAAGAGGCCCTTGGAAATATTTTGCAAAAATGGCAATATTGGTCCTTGGATTTTATCAATTACAAAAGTGATCCTTAAACTAAATATTACTATTTCACTCTTTTACACTAAATAAATAAACCTAAAACCAAAAACCCATCCACAATCCAACCCAGGCCACCTCCCTTATAATCACAACCCGAATCCACCCCTTTTACCTCAACCCGATCCTCCTACTTAAAATAACCCAAAAAAAACCCCACCCGATCATCCATTAACTCTCAGTCAAACAACCAAACGCGCCCTTTTTACCAAATCATTTACTGTTCATCTTCTCCTTCCCCATTTTAACCCCTGCTCCCAACAATTTTACCCATACTAAATACTTCTAGAAGCAAGCTGAAACACAAGGGAATGCCACATGGGCATATCCCAGCACTCTCATTGGTTGAAACAACACATTCCACGATCCAAGGGCTGAGGATTAAAGATTGGTCATCAAGGGTTGATCAAGGGCTGAGATTAGACTTCTGGATGCTTCTCCAAACCCTAGATGAGCTCACCCCAGCTGGCTATAAATAGCCTCCTCCACACACGATTTGGAGGTGTTAGAATTTTAGGGTTAGTTAGGAGTAGTGTAATTTAGGAGTAGTTTTAGTTAAGCTTTTGGTATAATCATAGCTTTAAGCTGTAGCTTATTGTAATTTTATTCTCAGACTTCACATTTTGTATTCACTTCTGGTTTTTATGGTTAAGTAAGTTTTTCATTCAACTGCTTATTACTTATTGCTACTGCTTATTTACTTTTCTCTATTGCTTATTACCCTATTTTCTGCTCATTCTAGCTTGTGTTAGTCATTTGTTGTTGTCCATTAGCTCAGTAGTCAATTTAAGTCAGTTTTTCTTAAAAGTCTTAAAAACCTTAAAAAAAACCATAAAAATTAGCCTAGATCTGGTTTAGCTTATTTTAGTGCTTTATCATCAGTTTTAATTGCTTATTTAATCTTATTATGGCTTTATATTCATCTGTCGTTTAAGTTCTTAGCTTAAATATTGCTTTCCATAGCTTAATCACAAAACAGTCCTGTGTAAGGGGTGTTTGGAACATGGGTGAAAATGGGTCAAAATCTTGGTTACTGTTCATGTGCCTGTGAGTGAACTTTGATCTTGCTTATTTTAGGTTAGATTAGTTTTTTGCAGGTTAATTACATCCGTTTTGAAAGGATTTTAAGGATTCTAGTTTGATAGTAGAGAATTAAGGCATGAACTGATTTAGAAAAGCTGTTATAAGGAATAAGTTAATCAGCACTTGTACTTGGTGTTCTCTATGTTCCCTTTAATCCCTTAAGTTGATTTACTTAAGTTTGTTTGAGTACAATAGGTTTTGGCTTAAGTTTTGGTCACATTAGATTAATACATTTACTGCATCAGCTTAATATTACCCTTTTCAGCCTAAGTTTTCTATTTTTCATAAGCTAAATATTAGCCCTTTTAATCTATAATTTTGCTCAGTTAATTTTGGATTGCTTATTTAGTTATAACATATTTTTCTGAAATTTTTAGAATAGCTTTTAGTAGCTTTTTACTAGCTTGAAAACTCCCTTTTTTGCCCTGTGCAGCCTGCATCAGTCCCAACTAGCCCCCTTTCATAGCTTATTTTCTGCTTATTTGCTTGAGCCTATTTTCTGATTCTTGTTTTCTTTAGTAGCTTATAGTACTAGCTATAGGGTTCTGAGCTTATTAGGAACTCTAGAGCTTATTTAGTTGCCTTAATTTGGTCTGTAAATCTGCCTCAGTAGACATTTTTTCAGCCTGCTCAACAGATTCTTATTGCTTCTTTTAAAATTAGTGCTTATTTGGTATTCTGATAGCTTATTCTGTCTCCTTCAGCTTAGTTAGAGTAGATAGATTATTTAGGTTGGGAATTAGTAGTTGCTAGCTTATTAAAAGTTTGGCACAAGCTTTCACAAGCTTGTACCCCAAAATTCAGATTTGCATTTCATTTTTCAAAAGCTTTTAAACTGCTTTAATCTTATGCTTATTTCTGAGCTTGTTATAAGATTTGTAAAAAGTTATTTTTGCAAAAAGTACTTATTTGATCTGCTTTTCAAGTTTTTAAAAAGAAAAACCAAAAAGAAAAATAAGTTAGCAAAAAGCCGAGGCCAGGTTCGAACCTGTGACCTCTAAGCTCAAACTCTCAACACACACACCACTCCCAACTACCCTAGGGTCTTTTATCAGTCATACATTTCCTTGTTTTATACTTAACTAGTCTTTAGTACTTTTAGCTTATTTCACTTGTTTAGCTTATAGCAGCTTATTCCAAATAGCTTTTTACTTCGTTTTATTTTTCTTACATTCCTTTTATCATTCAGTAGTTTTTGTAAAAATTTCAGACTTTTCCAAATTGTTTTACTATTTTTAATCATTTAATTAGTTTAAATTAGTTTTTAATTCAAAGAAAATTAAATATTAATCAGAAAATATATATATTTTTTTATTTTTATATATAATATATCTATATTATATAATTATTTTAATTTTTATATTAATTAGAACTTAGGAAAATTAATTTGGAGTTTATGGAAGTAGTATTTTACCACTTTTACATTTTAGGCTCGGGTTTTCCCGGTATTATCTCGTGATTAGTTTTTCTTTGTTTTTTTAGCCTTGAGTCCTTTAGATTAATCTTTGCCTTAGTTAATTAATTATTTTTAGTTAATATTTCATTATTTTAGTTTAAAAACCAAAATCTCACTTTTATTTACCATTCACTACACGTTTTACGAACCCGATATCACAAATTCCATTCACACCTTCGTCGGGACAACGAATTTGGGGTTTTTACATACTTCCTTGTGTGTAATTTCCTTTTAGAAGTATAAATTGCAACGAATCAGGCACTTTGATATACTTTCGACAAACGTTTTGTTTTTCATTTTTTTCACGTTTTTTACGTTTTTTCATCTTTTTTCTTTCTTTTTTATTCGTATATGAAAATAGCATGAGAAATCACATGTGATTAAACACTAATTCAAATATTCTAATAATATCACATGTGATATTAGTGTTAAATCACATATGATATGTAATATCACATGTAATATTAGTGTTAAATCACATATGATATTACATATCATATGTGGCATATCATATGTGATTTATCACTAATATCACATTTGATATTATTAGAGTATTCAAATTAGTGTTTAATCAAATGTGATTTTTTCATGTAAATTTCAGTAACGAAAAAAGAAAAAAAAAAACGAAAAAAATGTAAAACAAACGTGAAATACATGGAATTTTTTTTTGTCGAAAGTATATCAAAGTGCCTATCTATAGAAAGATAATTAAATTCTCGTCGTAATGATATATGTTTTTTCGCTTAACGATTAACGGTTTGAAAGATATTAATATTTGAAAAAAAAAGGATGAAAGTGAGTTTTTAAATTGTTGAGATTAATCTCATCCATTAGATTAAATAAAGATGAAAGGTTGGAGATTGATCCTTGGTATGTAAGAAAAGTTTTTTATATAAATGATCTTTAACTATATGAAAGCTATTAATACCTTATATTTATGTGTAACGTTATTTGTTACATATATCTTTTTACATTACGGTATTTGCTGCACATTCTCTAGTAATGCTGTATTAAAAAGAAATCCTACATCAATTTTACAGTGAAAACATCAAACTAGTTCATTTTAGGTTATATGTGAACTTGTTTTATGATATAGAGGTATTAAGAAAAAAATTCTTCGATGCAGAAGAAAATGAAACTGCCATACATCATGAACTTAAACTACAAATAACAAATAACAAATAACAAACTAGCTACATCAGACTACTTAAATTTTACGAGGTTTAATTAGGTACATTTTATTTTCCTTAACTGCAACAGCACTAGCTAGAGGGGAAAAAAATCGTTAAGACCAAAAAATCGAGCCTGTCCTAATCGATGTGCACCCATATACCCTTACCAGGCACGCCAAGATAATTCACAAACAAAATGTAGTAACCAGGAGGAGCAATGATCCCATTAGCTAGTGCAACAGCAGTGATCACATTATTATCAACACCAGTTAAAGCAGGAATCAGCAACCTCTGGTTTTGAGAAAAACCAAGAGTTGTAAATGGTGGATACAACATTGTGACCATAACATCACCAAACTCCAACTTTTTATCGGACTTAACTGAAACCTTAAACTGTTTTTCGTACTTTAATACCTTATAAGTACCTTGTTCATTTACCTCGGGCCTGTTTTTGTCCAACGCTGAATCTAAGTTAGGAGGGGAGAATTTCTCGACTCTTAGTTCTGTAGGGTATAGTCCCCATCAAAAGTGTAATGAGCGTGCATGTTACTGCCTGCGACTAAGACTTTGGTGTCGGGCAATAGAGCTGAAGCAGAATGATACATTCTGGCTATTGTTGTTGGTTTTAGCTCCTTAAACCTTTGTCCCATTTGTTTATTTGGCGTGTATAATAGAGGGGTGAGATTCGCCTCTGTCGAATCTTCCCAACCAGAACAACCCTTTTGGGCGCCGTTGTGCATTAAAAGGTGTTAAGTTTTATGGACAAAATATTAAACGTGTATGACTAGAATCGAACTCGGGACCATGGGATTGCACACATTACGTATGAGGAATTAATGTAATAATAATTAATATATAAACCGTTATATATATAATTATTTAAACACAAAATAACGACTAACGAACGTTAAGTAATTAACGGGAATTGACTAACGACCGTTAGTGAATAAATGAAGGACTATAGGTGTAACTAGAGGATCAAGAAAGTTCTAGAATCCCTTTGGGAGTGCTAGGCCGATCGGCCATGGGTTTCCTAAACCCAATCCAAGCCAAACTTGTCCTCCAAGATTTCATGCCTATAAATACAAAGGCTAGGGTTATTTGTTTCTGACTCTTGCACTTGTTATAACCCTAGATCTTTTATTTTTCTCTTCTTCTTCTTTATTGCCGATCGATCCTTAACCCTTTGGGTTAGTCGATCCAAGTTTTTGTCAAAAAAAATCGTTTTGGTTTAATTTGTGTTCAAAGATCTAGCAATCGCATTAGTTCGGTTATAGTACGTGTGTACAAGATCATGATATAAACTCATTATAGTTTGTCACACCCCCAAAATATCTGACTTGCAGCGGAATGGAATACCTGGGGCGTGACTGCCATAGCACCACAGTTACAGTTATATTGAACGACCTAAAGTGTCGTTTTGAAAATACATCGTTTGATTGATTAAAACATTCAGAGTTACAAAAGCTAGGTCCCAAAAGGTGTTTCAAGTTCACGGAAGTAAGTTGTTACAAACCAAACGATAAATTTAAGTGCATAAAATATAAGTGAGACGCGTCGTCATCGCGACTCTATGATAAGTCCAAATGCCGGTCATGATGAGAATGCCTTAATTACCTAAAAATACATTGCTAAAATGTGTCAACACTAGGTTGGTGAGTTCATAGAGTTTATTGTAAAATGTAAAGCATTAGGAATAAGATTTCTCAGCAAAGGCATTGTAAATCCACCCAATCCCAAGTCCCGCCCATACAAGACTTGGAACCTGTGTGTTTACAACCCACTGCCACATAAGATTTGGTTTAGGTAAACAAGTGTAATATATGAACCACAAGATTAAAATTGGTTTGGCAATGTCGCCATGACAATGTCGTCATATAATTAAAATAATACAATTGCTATAAGCTCATGACCCCGAAGCTAGACTAATAATGTATGCCCCAACTGAGTGTTTTGCCAGACAGTCTAATATAATTCAAATGAAATACGTTCGTTTGACAAGTTGGCGCTACCAACCCGAACGGAGGAGTCACCCTCAATAGATCTATTCACTCATCCTTGCTTAATGTCAATTAACGGTCCATGATAAATAAAAGGGGACTTTAACTTGGCAATGAAGTAACTTAAGCAATGTAATTGAATTTAATGTACTTGAAATTGTAATAAAATGATGTGTGATGCGTGGTTTTGCAACCTTACAACAGGTTTTACCTCTCGAGGGATCTCAAGAGGCTTACAACCCCACCAGGCAGTGTACCTGACCGATGTAGTATAGTGTAGTGGTAAGTACGGGGGATTGATCGTTCTCCACAGGGAATAGTGTTCGTTAGGTATGAAAAACTACTCTAATAGGTCTAAGGGTGAGGGAAGATTCTTTTTTATGTTTTTATATTTTTTATGAAAGCAAGTAAAATCTCGGGTTTGAAAGAGTGGGCGGAATTAGTTGCTAATCAACTAACCCAAATAACTACGAATGCAAATAAAATAAAATAACAGAAAATGAAAAGGTTGATGAAACTTATATGGAGAGAAATGTGTTTACTTAGATTTATTTACTCCCTAACTATCTTTTACCGGTTGATTAGTGTGTATTAATTGCGTGGATGACGGGTGTATTCCTTAATACCAATCGTGGGGTGGCGTACGTACTTCCCCAACTCTATAAGCTCCTACTTCACTCCTATGTCGAGCCGGCTAAGAAGCTCCTAACATGGGATCACTAGAATTCGCTCATGCATTAAATACAACCATAAAAACCTTAGTACGCATTGGTTCATGTTTCTTAAGACATTCAAGCAAGTTACCGTATAGGAAGTTAGCCAGTTTTCTTAAGCCTAACATCGATGAACAATCATCCAATACAATTAATAAAACACTAATAACCAACAATCAATAGCTAGGTTTCATTAGATCTAAGCAAACACAAGATAAATCTAGCCTAGTATGTTAAACAAAAGACAAGAACAAGATAGAATCAAACAACACATAGACATATTGAATGATTAATTGATAACTTATCTTCAATGTAACATGGAAGATCTCAAGGCAAAAAGCCTTGAAAAAGCTGCTAAAATCGTCTTAGGGTTTCCTCCCAAAATTACACACAATAAGTTCCACCCTAATGACAAAAAAATTGCAAAACTATATATAGAGTTTAAGGGCTGACGGCGTCACGTTATAGATCCTGACGCCGTCACCTCACCGCTTTTAGGGTTCTCGGATGGCCATCCTGACGCCGTCCCTCTTTAGACCTCCAAAATCCGTTCTGGCTTATCATAGCTTGACGCCGTCAGATTAGTGCTTGACGCCGTCCCTCTTTAATTTAAACCGTGACGACCTTGATTACTTCAAAGGGTGACGCCGTCAGATTTTTCATGCAAAATTCTCTGGCTTATCATGAGTAATTTTCATATCCACTTCTTTTGCCAAGCCATGACGCCGTCTGGACCAATTCCTGACGCCGTCAAAGGTACTTTTCAGCATAATTTTGAGACTTTGTCGTTTTCTTCACTTTTATGCTCCAAAAACGTCCAAAATGCTTCCTTTTCCAGATTTCTTCTCAAAAGTACCTAAAATGACAAAAGGAACAATTTAGGGCAATATTTGATCAAATAAATACGATTTAGGGCTTAAATGACCCCCTAAAAGCGGTACACTTTTCGCTTCATCAAATACCCTTACACTTGAGATTTGCTTGTCCTCAAGCAAATGCGCTTTTATTCTAATCAAAATACAAGTTAGGGGTCATTTAATGCTAATATAAAAGTAATTACAACAAATAGTCGTTCCACTTTAATCATAATAAGCACGGAGATTACAAACTAGCACCTCACAAGTAGTGTTTAGATACTCACATCTCTCAAGTGTCATCAACATAAATCTCATAAATGAAAACGGATAATATCTCTCACTACCTGTCATAGCAAATAGATTACCATAGGCTTGGGAAAGGATCGAAAACCTCCTCCACTAGGCGTAAGCACCTAAGATAAACTATCAAAGAGGGCTTTTACATGGGTTATAACGTTAGGTGTAGGGAAAAGGAAAACACGGTTTTGTTGGATAAAGGATATTTTACTGGTGGCGAGTTAAAGATCTTGATCAATTACATGTACTATACAATGTTGCTAAGCCAAGACTCGACTCAATCTTAAGTTAAAAACAAAATAACAAAAACATAAAATAAATATAAAATGAAACGGGATGGTAGTCCGTATGTTTTTTCTACTTTTCTTTTTCTCATTTTTTTTTTTTTTTTTTTTTTCATACACTCTTGCCCTACCATCCAAAATAATACATCATAGGGGCGTTGCATTCCCCTTACACTTGAACTTTTACATAACTTTACAAATAACTATTCTAATGACTCGAATTAAGATAATTGAAACACTTGGAGTACTTTTAAAAATATTTAGCACATATGGGGGTAATAATGTTGTTCTTCCCCATTACTCCATTACACTAGTACTTTACCCATGAGTCCCAATCGTCCCAAAACAATATGTACAAGGATATGACTCGACTTAGCAACCATGTAATCAACTAGATAATTAACTTGGGTTTAAACAAATGTTGTCACAATAATGCACTAAAGATGAGTGCATACAAGGTAGGCTAAGGCGATTTGGGTGTACATTTTAGTGGGGTGTAAACAAATTCTTCCTTTAAGTAAAATGCTTAAAGGTCGAAACGAAAAGATAGGCTCTGAGGGGTGTACTAGGGGTATCGTGTACTAAAAATGAGTACAACGCAAAGGGTGTGGGAGAATTACTTGACCAATGTAGCCAAAGTAATTATAACAAAAAACACAGGTGTAAAACAATGGGTTAATCCTAATGCCTCTTATCATGTAGTAAATCTAACTACACGAATGTAGTCTCACTTGTGGCCTTGGAATGGTCCTAACGCAAGTTCTAGAATCTAAGTGCTACCGGTACACACATCATAGCATAAATGCTTTTCCTACCAATTCTAGGGGCGAACCTCACATATTTGGGGGTGAAAAATTTTTTAGTGGTACGGTTTTTGTGCTAGTCATATAACTCCTATCCGTGAGACGCTCATTAAGATCAAAGTTTCACTCCTAAATGTTATAAAAAATTTTAAATTTGGCACTAAAATTACCCTAACAGGTATTTATCTCAGTTTTATTACACATCTACTATTAAACAAACAAAAATCAATCGTAATAGCATTCTCTAATCGTACTTTTACCCCCCCCCCCTTACACTTAAAATGAACATTGTCCCCAATGTTCAAATAACAAGATGTAAAAGTAAATAAGGTAAAAGAATGAAATCAAATACTCCCCTGATTCGCTCGGTGGATAATGTGGTAACACGGTTAGATCTTCTTCCAAAGTAATGTTGAAGCTCCATGACTAATGCATCGCCATAAGCTTGATCCAACAAACATTTTCTTGTCCAAAATAACCTGTTAAACCTGAGAAAACAAACACGAAAACCTGCATAACATCGGCGGGATAAACTCTATATAAGGATATAATGCTTGTAGAATGATAGTTTTGCAGATTCCTGGAGATTATAAGTTATAGATTTAATAAAACTTTTTATGAAAACAAAACTTTCAAAAATTTTCAGACAATTAAACCTGACGCCGTCAGGTTGTAAATCCTGACGCCGTCAGAAATAATCTGACAGAATTCTCATGTTAAGTTTCCGGAAAAATTTTGGAAAAAACTATACCTTACTTCCTGGAAATCCTGCAAAACATCATTATGACTCGATACAAGCATTTGACTCAAACAAATACTAATATGTATGTTAATTTATTATTATTACGATTCATGTTCATTTGTGTTCTAATAAACCGATTTAGACTTCCCTTACACTTATCTTTTGCAAAATACCTTTATGTGTAGTTAAGACGAAGTTAAAAACAAAATAAAGCATTTTCACAATTTAGTTTTGAACATGAATCAATAATAATAAAACTTAAACATACATACGGAAACAAATAAAATCAAACAAACAAATAAACACACAAAGCAAATAAAGCTTGGGTTGCCTCCCAAGAAGCGCTTTTCTTTATTAACGAGTCTTGTAGCTAGACTCAAAGTCACGTACATTACGTGACTTCTTCATCAAAAGTTATGTCTTCCTCATTGATCATTTCATTACCATTCTCTTGATAATGCTTGACTCATTGTATATTCACAGTGAATTCTCTATCTTCGTCGTCAATCAACACAACGACTCCGGTTTTAGAGGAGCTCCTTACGGTAAAAGGTCCATACCATCTAGATTTAAGTTTTCCAGGAAATAGTCTTAAGCGAGAATTATATAATAAGACCTTGTCTCCTTCTGAAAACTCCTTTGGTCTCTTAATCCGTTGGTCATGCCATCTTTTTGCCCTTTCTTTGTATGTAATGGAAGATTCATAAGCCTCTAATCTCAATTCATCGAGCTCTTGGAGCTGTAAGAATCTATTTGTTCCCGCAACCGTATAATCCAAATTACAAGCCTTAAGTGCCCAATATGCCTTGTGTTCCAATTCTACTGGAAGGTGGCATGCCTTGCCATATACCATACGGAACGGGGTTGTCCCGATTGGTGTCTTATAAGCGGTTCGAAATGCCCACAAAGCTTCATCGAGCTTAAAAGACCAATCTTTTCTGTTTTGATTGACCGTTTTCTCTAATATTCTCTTTATGGCTCTATTAGTGTTCTCGACTTGACCGTTGGTTTGAGGATGGTAAGCGGTGGAGAATCGGTGAGAGACTCCATATCTTTTCATAACTTTCTCCATTTGCGAATTGCAAAAATGGGTTCCCCTGTCGCTAATAAGAGCCTTCGGAATTCCGAACCTAGCGAACAATTTTTTTAAGAAATGAATGACTACCCTAGCGTCGTTAGTCCTAAGGGCTTGTGCTTCCACCCATTTTGAAACATAATCAATGGCCACTAAGATGTATTCATTCCCTCCTAAAGATGGGAAGGGTCCCATGAAATCAATTCCCCAAACATCGAAAACCTCGCAAACTTGTATATAATTCTGTGGGGCTTCACCCCTCCTAGAGATATTCCCAGCTCTTTGACAAGCGTCACAGGTCTGTATCATACCCTTCATATCACGAAATATTGTAGGCCAATAGAATCCCGCATCGAAGACCTTTCGTGCAGTAGTGTTCATTCCGTGATGTCCTCCCGATGGACCTGCATGACACTCTTTCATAATTCTGACAGCCTCCTTTTCCGAAACACAACGCCTGATTACCTGATCCGGACATCTTCGAAATAAGAAAGGTTCATCCCAAAAGTAGTACTTTAATTGATTGAAGAACCTCTTTTTTTCATGCCGGCTCATATGCTCAGGAATGACTCTACTTGCCAGGTAGTTAGCATAATCCGCATACCAAGGTTCAGAATCATTTATTGACATGAGCTGCTCTTCCGGAAATGACTCCCGAATCTCACTCTTGTCAGATTCAGCGAGGCTGGGGTTTTCGAGACGAGAAAGATGATCAGCCGCAAGATTCTCTGCTCCTTTCTTATCACGAATCTCAACATCGAACTCTTGCAATAATAGGATCCAACGAAGTAGCCGTGGTTTAGCATCCTGTTTAGCGAAAAGATATCGAATAGCTGAATGGTCCGTAAAAACAACCGTTTTAGAGAGGACAAGATACTGGCGAAACTTATCAAAAGCAAATACCACGGCTAGTAATTCCTTTTCAGTGGTAGTGTAGTTTTCTTGAGCAGGATTCATGGTTTTGCTAGCGTAGTATATTGGCTGAAAGTGTTTGTTAAGCCTTTGGCCTAATACTGCTCCAACAGCATAATCGCTAGCATCGCACATGATTTCAAAGGGTAACTCCCAGTTAGGGGTGACCATAATTGGAGCTTGGGTAAGTTCCTGTTTCAATCGATCGAATGCATCCTTGCACTCTTGAGAGAAGTCGAACGGGGCATCCTTCATGAGCAACTGAGTCATTAGTTTAGCTACTTTTGAGAAATCTTTGATGAATCTCCTATAGAAGCCAGCATGACCCAAAAAGCTACGGATTGCCTTGACAGTTGTTGGATAGGGAAGTTTGGATATAGCTTCAATTTTTGCCCGGTCTACTTCAATTCCACTTCCTGAAATTTTGTGCCCAAGCACAATCCCTTCTTTTACTATAAAGTGGCACTTTTCCCAGTTTAGTACCAAGTTAGTCTCCTCACAACGTTTGAGCATTTTCTCAAGGTTAGCAAGACAGCGATCAAAAGAGTTTCCAAATACCGAAAAATCATCCATGAAGACCTCCATGCTGTCTTCCATTAACTCATGGAAGATTGCCGTCATGCAGCGCTGAAAAGTGGCGGGGGCGTTACATAGTCCAAAGGGCATTCGCTTGTAGGCGAAGGTGCCATAAGGGCATGTGAACGTAGTCTTTTCTTGGTCCTCAGGAGCGATAGGGATTTGGAAATACCCTGAGAACCCATCTAGGAAGCAGTAGTACTCATGCCCTGCTAACCTTTCCAACATTTGGTCGATAAATGGGAGAGGGAAATGATCCTTTCGGGTTGCATCATTCAACTTCCTATAATCGATGCACACACGCCATCCAGTTACTGTTCGTTGAGGTACTAACTCATCCTTATCGTTCTTCACTACCGTCATTCCTCCCTTTTTTGGTACAACTTGTACAGGACTTACCCATGGACTGTTAGAAATTGGGTAAATTAGCCCTGTATCTAGGAGCTTAATGACTTCCTTTTTTACGACTTCCTTAATGTTGGGGTTTACTCGCCTTTGAGGTTGCACGGTGGGTTTATAATCCTCCTCCATGAGGATTTTATGCGTGCAAAAGGTAGAGTCAATCCCCTTGATGTCGGCTACACTCCATGCTATAACTCCTTTATATTTTTTTAAAACTCCTAAGAGTTTATCCTTTTGTTCACTTTTCAAGGAAGAGCTTATGATTACCGGAAGTTGATCTTCCCCTTGGAGGAAAGCATACTCAAGGTTGTTTGGGAGTTCCTTGAGTTCTACCGCAGGTGGCTCGATGATGGAAGGTTTAAGTTTGTTCTCGGGTTTACGAAGCTCAAGCGGTTTGATTTCTTGTCTGGGATAGAAGGAGACTGCATTCACATCCGTAGTCTTCTCCTCCTCTAAGATGGGTAAGAAAGCTTCATCTCGCAACCAACCAGCTTCCACCTGTTCATCTATACAATTGTCAATCTCGTCAGATAGTTCATTGATTTCTCCGATGAAATACAGCTGATTATCTGTTTCGAGAGAAAGATTCATTGTGTCCTTGATGTCGAAGGTTAAGCTATCGGCTCCCACTCGTAAGGTTAGTTTGCCGTCATGAACATCAATAACAGCACGAGCAGTTGCAAGGAATGGCCTCCCTAGAATGATGGGCACTAGGTCATCTTCTTCCATCTCTAAGATGACGAAGTCAACTGGAAATTTGAACTTCCCTACCTTAACCAGCACATTCTCGCATATCCCTAAGGGGTATTTGACTGATCTATCGGCTAGTTGGATGTTCATACGGGTGGGTTTCAATCCAGAGTACCCTAATTTGAGGAACATGGAATGCGGCATAAGATTGATACTTGCTCCTAAGTCGGCCAAAGCATTCTTGACTGAAAGAGATCCTATTGAGCAGGGAAAGGTGAAACTACCTGGATCGTCCACCTTCTTTGGCAGCCCTCGTTGAGTCACCACAGAACATTCTTCTCCTAAGGTTACAAGACCCTCGAGCCCTTTTCTGTTGGTTAGCAACTTCTTGAAGTATGTACTATATTTGGGCATATGGTAACATGCATCAAGAAGGGGTATGGTGACGACCGAATTCTTCAAATATGACAAGAATCTTTTATTATCATTTTCGACCTTTTGATTCTTGAGACGGGACGGGTATGGGACTTTAACGGGCTGTTTGGTTGGAGTAGGTGGAGAGGGAGTTACCGGAGGGGTTTGTTCGGGATTCTCATCATTCACATTATCTTCCTCCGCATGAGAGGTGTTGGGTTCCATGACGTTAGATTGTTGAGCTGGGTAAGGTGGATCCTTAGTAGTTGTTCCAGCACGAGTGGTGATGGCGAGTAAGGGATCTCTTTGAGGTTCGCCAAGGCCGTCGAGAGTGGCGTTGAGTTCTGCGAATTTGGCCCTTATGTCGTTTTGTTGGCTATTGATAAGGTTGTCGAGACCATTTAGTTGCAGATTCTTTTCAAACGTGAAATGCCCAAGATCGTCCTCAAAAGTGCTCCTAACCTTATAGTCAGGATATTCTCCTCCTCCCTCTTCTCTCACGAGATTTCCCCAAGGGGTGAAATCATTGTTTTGGTAGAAAGTTAAGAGCGAAGGATCATCGAAGATGTCGTGGCTTGACAAGCATGCTTGTTCGGTAGTGGTATCATCCCCGCATTCCTCCACTTCATGCGGGCCACCACATTGGTCGCAGATCAAGTATGGGTTTGACAACCGTTTAGTTGGTTGTGACTTGTCTAAATAAGAGACTTGATCATTCATTCTACTCAACCGGCTAGCAAAAGGAGGCTCTTTCATGATCTTGGAAATGCTCATGATCGAATCGGGTTCATCCCAGGTATCGTCTTGATCATTTGCGTATTCCTCAATTCTATTCCATCCTTCCTCAGCACTTAGGTTGGCTATTTTTCCTTTTACCGAATTATTAATGCCACATTGGTCGCTTTTAGGGACACTGTCATAAAAGATTTGGACCAGAAGCCAGAGTTCAATGCCATGATGAGGGACTTGTCTAATCAGATCATTGAATCAGTTCCAGGATTCGTGAATGGGTTCAGCTGGTCCAACATGGAAGCGAAAGATTTCGTCTCTTAATGTTGAAGTTCTTCCTATTGGAAAGAATTTCTCGTAGAATTTTGAGACAAGCTGTTCCCATGTGAAAATGGATTCGGAGGGAAGTTGGTTATACCAGTCTCCGGCTTTTTCATAAAGGGTGAAGGGAAAGAATCGCAGCCGGGAGGTATCCCTAGTGGCCCCGTCCATATGGAGGGTATCCACTATTTTCAGGAAGTCCTTGATGTGTTGGATTGGATCTTCAGTTTTCAATCCGTGGAACTTGCATACACTTTGGACAAGCCAAATATCGGTTGCACGCAAGACCCCATTCGTATGTTCATTTGGAAAAACAATAGCATTGGAAAAACCACGAGGGGTGGGAGAAGAGTAGTCCTTGAGGCATTTAGGAATTGGGTTTTCGGGAACCTCCATATCATGATTGGGTTGAGGGCTAGGAGGTGTAGAATGATGATTGGATTCTTCCTCGGAGAGGGCCTCCTCAAAGTTGATGGCAAAGCCAGATGGTTCGGGTGTTGCAAAGAGTCGCCTTAATCTTCGCATTTCCCTATCAGGTTCTGCGTAGGGTGAAATAAGGTCGCTTAGTGAACTATGACTCCTGGTGACTCTGAGATTGGAGAAATCTTCGTTTACCATGATGGCCAAGGAAGATTTGAGCAATGGATAGACCAGAAAAAGATAGACTAAAGAAAACCTAGAAAAATAAAATAAAAATCTCACTAGAAAGGAATCTAGTGAGTAGACCTATAAAATAAAAATTCAACCTAAGCAATAACTATTCCCCGGCAGCGGCGCCAAAAACTTGATGCGTGGTTTTGCAACCTTACAATAGGTTTTACCTCTCGAGGGATCTCAAGAGGCTTACAACCCCACCAGGCAGTGTACCTGACCGATGTAGTATAGTGTAGTGGTAAGTACGGGGGATTGATCGTTCTCCACAGGGAATAGTGTTCGTTAGGTATGAAAAACTACTCTAATAGGTCTAAGGGTGAGGGAAGATTATTTTTTATGTTTTTATATTTTTTATGAAAGCAAGTAAAATCTCGGGTTTGAAAGAGTGGGCGGAATTAGTTGCTAATCAACTAACCCAAATAACTACGAATGCAAATAAAATAAAATAACAGAAAATGAAAAGGTTGATGAAACTTATATGGAGAGAAATGTGTTTACTTAGATTTCTTTACTCCCTAACTATCTTTTACCGGTTGATTAGTGTGTATTAATTGCGTGGATGACGGGTGTATTCCTTAATACCAATCGTGGGGTGGCGTACGTACTTCCCCAACTCTATAAGCTCCTACTTCACTCCTATGTCGAGCCGGCTAAGAAGCTCCTAACATGGGATCACTAGAATTCGCTCATGCATTAAATACAACCATAAAAACCTTAGTACGCATTGGTTCATGTTTCTTAAGACGTTCAAGCAAGTTACCGTATAGGAAGTTAGCCAGTTTTCTTAAGCCTAACATCGATGAACAATCATCCAATACAATTAATAACACACTAATAACCAACAATCAATAGCTAGGTTTCATTAGATCTAAGCAAACACAAGATAAATCTAGCCTAGCATGTTAAACAAAAGACAAGAACAAGATAGAATCAAACAACACATAGACATATTGAATGATTAATTGATAACTTATCTTCAATGTAACATGGAAGATCTCAAGGCAAAAAGCCTTGAAAAAGCTGCTAAAATCGTCTTAGGGTTTCCTCCCAAAATTACACACAATAAGTTCCACCCTAATGACAAAAAATTGCAAAACTATATATAGAGTTTAAGGGCTGACGGCGTCACGTTATAGATCCTGACGCCGTCACCTCGCCGCTTTTAGGGTTCCCGGATGGCCTTCCTGACGCCGTCCCTCTTTAGACCTCCAAAATCCGTTCTGGCTTATCATAGCTTGACGCCGTCAGATTAGTGCTTGACGCCGTCCCTCTTTAATTTAAACCGTGACGACCTTGATTACTTCAAAGGGTGACGCCGTCAGATTTTTCATGCCAAATTCTCTGGCTTATCATGAGTAATTTTCATATCCACTTCTTTTGCCAAGCCATGACGCCGTCTGGACCAATTCCTGACGCCGTCAAAGGTACTTTTCAGCATAATTTTGAGACTTTGTCGTTTTCTTCACTTTTATGCTCCAAAAACGTCCAAATTGCTTCCTTTTCCAGATTTCTTCTCAAAAGTACCTAAAATGACAAAAGGAACGATTTAGGGCAATATTTGATCAAATAAATACGATTTAGGGCTTAAATGACCCCCTAAAAGCGGTACACTTTTCGCTTCATCAATGTGCAATGTATTCTCCTCCGAGAGTTTAGAAATGAAATTGTAAATTAAAAACGGGGCTATGAAAACTCACCTGATGCGATAGCAACAATGACAAATATGAATATGCTGAAATGAGGCTCGGTCTCTAACCGCAACCTGATATGATTAGTATGTTCTAATGTAAGTCATGAATTTACGCAACACATGCAAATACGTATGTTACCGATACCACTCGGAAATTTTGGAAATAATGTTTATCGTCGAAAAATATATTTTTGACGTCTTGTTAAGTTAATAAACACTTTTCGTGTAATTACGTTACATCGATAACCCACGATCGTCGTTAGAGGATTTATTGATAAGTATAGAGTTTTCGTCATGAAAATTAACATTTTTCAATACTTGTAAAAATATGACCGAATGACCTTATAAAACTAGTCATAAAAGTGTGCTCGTTAAGATTTAGTGAATATGCTCAGTGTTTTTGAAAACCTTGTAACGATGTCTTGAAGACGCATCATTTAACTTTTGATCATACGGTTCTCGATCAATGAGAAAAACGGCTCTCAATATAGTGTATTGCAAAAACAGTTTTTCTACAGTTAGAAATATTTTTGTTAAAAGCTGATGGAATTTTATTGAATCATCGGACATTGAACGCGTGTATCTCGGTCGTTATAAGCTCCTTTTCTACGTTCTTTCTATCCACGGTTTCGTATTAACATGAACTAATATATTTTCAGTAGGTCAGCTCTTCTAGATCACGTCTAACGCCTCGTTTTGTCCGTTGAATCTTGGCAAACAGTACGCAATATTTTCAGATTTTAGTTTTTCGTCGTCAAACTTAGAATTAGCGTATCTTTTTCGTCGTAAGTCGGTTTTAGCACATTCAAGCGGCCACGTTTTCTTTTTTGAAAGTATTTTCTAAATATTTAGGCCAAAATAGTTCAATATTTTCTGAGATTTCCAGATTTCACAAAAATGGACAGCACCTTTTCTATATGTTGAAATAATCAATTTTAAGGTTCAAGGCTTGTTCAAAACACATCCTATCAACACCACAACTAATCTAATCCTACCATACACCTTCTTAGCGTGTCATGGGGTCCTAATCTTTACCAAAAATGGTGGATCTCATGTGATTACAACTAAATATCCATAGATCTATGTTTAAAGAGAAAGATTAAGCATTGAGTGGTATGTGACATGTATATATTTGCATGATTAGTTACTAGAACAACAAAATATATCAAGTGAAAGTATGAAAGATTTGAAAAGTTTACTTGAAGCTTATTTGATGATTTGAGGATTTTTGGAGATAAATGTGTAAGTATCATTGAGATTTTTATTTCAAAATCAAAACTAGGAATACAAATGGGACTAAATAATCTTGTTCTTGTGAAAATTTGATGAATCCTCATTGTTCTTGTGTTCTTGGCTGATCAAATGAGGGAGAAAGGATGAGAGAAAAGTTTGCTATTTTTACTTGAAGTATGAAAATATTATGAGATGAAATTGGTAAGAAATACTTGAAATATTAATGATAGTCTTAGCACTCAAATTGAATGAGAAATTAGGGAGCTGGGGGGGGGGGGGCGGCAATGTGGAAGAAAAAAGAAGAAAAGTGGCTCATTAATGAAGTTGTCTCCCCGTTTTAACATGTGTTAGTTAGTTTAAGTGTGCATTAGGTGTTATCGGGTACCGAGTTAACTAGAAATAAGTCTTGACGAGATAAAATAAAATATGACGAAGTTGTAAAAATTGTAAAATCATATTCCTTGCAAGAATCGGGTGTTAGAATAATCATCAGGTTGAAATTTCGTAAACTACGTCGGTTATAAGCTTTTAACGGAAAATATGGCAAACGATTTAAAAACACCGGGTAAATTAATAATGAAATTTCTTGAAAATGTATCATGATCATTGTCGGGAGTGTCGGGTGTTTTATTCGTAGTAATGACTGAGTGGTAACGTTTATAAAATAATTAAACATACGTTAATGAAAATCGCACAAACCCGTGCATGATCTAATATGATGGTGATGTTACTGATGATGTGTTGACTACTCTAGTCTATATGATTGCCCTTAATGATGATGCATGAATATGCCGCTAAACCATACTGGTTAAGCGCATTTGAATACCCGTAAACCTAGTTTACGAGATTATGAATGATAACCATGAATAGTGATTTCCCTCCGGGAATGAATAGTGTTTCATGAATAGTAAATTTTTTGAAAACCTCTCAAAGTCTCAAACTGACTTCAAAAATGATGAATAGTAAATAATGAATAGTGGTTGATGAATAGTAACTTGTCGAGGTTCGGAAAATGACCTGAAATTACGGGTTGTCACAGTCTTCCACCCTAAAAGGAATCCAGTCCCTGAATTCAGTTGATGTTGGTCTCTGGAGGGGACTTGGTGAAAAGATGTGGGTATTTGAGACGCATCTCGTCTTCCCGCTCCCAAGTAAACTCGGGACCTCTTCGAGAATTCCAGCAAACTTTCACGATAGGAATTCGACTCTGCTTCAACTATTTGACCTCACGGTCCATGATTTCTGCTGGTTCCTCCACGAAATTAAGCTTATGGTCGAGTTGAATTTCTTCTAATGGGATTTTGAGTGATTTATCTGAAAGACACTTCTTAAGGTTTGATACATGAAATGTGTTATGTACGCTGCTGAGTTCTGACGGAGGCTCAAGTCTGCATGTCAGTCGGCCGATTCTAAATAGAATCTTAAATGGTCCAATGTACCTAGGGTTCAACTTCCCGTATTTCCAAAATCGTATCATGCCTTTCCAAGGCAGAACTTGCAATTATGAGTATTCAACTTACTTGGTCATTTCTAAAATGGATCATGTCTTAGGTTCGTTGTCTCACTTGGTCTAACTAGTACTTCTGGAATGATAGGATTTGGTGACTATGCCAAAGACAATGATTTGGTTTGTCTCGTGAGATTTTATGTTTTCTGTTGCAATGCGAATCAGCTTACTTTATAATTCTGAAATTCTTTCCTAGAAAGGTTAATGGTGAAAATCAAACTTAACGGTTAAGTAGGTAACCAGTGGTGTAGGTTCCTAGAGAAGGTTTATCAACAAGGAGGTTTATGAAAAAAAAAATATTATTTGTTTACACAGCTTTACTTTTTGGGACGCTTTGAATGAAGATTGTTATTAGGAATTTTGAAAAGATGATTGTCCTCTTTATGACATAATCCTTCCTGAATTATACATAGGTGATCAGGCTATGTATAATTGAGGACTAATGATGTGATGCTTGGTTTAGTTGAAATAGTATTATGTTTTTTCGAGAGTTTTTAGATGGTGTTCAGTGTATTGTTTGGTAAAATGGTAGTCTAAATTTTGTTTTAACAAGAAAATTGGTTTGCGTGAGAGTAAATAATTGGTAGAATGCTAGTAAATCAACTTATGAGATGGTGGTAATATAACGTGGTTTAAAATCTTGTGAAATAATTTCCTGAGATGGTAGTAAAATAGCTTTGAGTATGATTATGTGAAATGGTTTTTATGAAGCGGTAGTAAAATATCCTGTAATAAAATCTGTTGAATGGGTTATAGGACGCGTGTGGATAATCCTACGGAATGGTAATAGCCTATAGTCAATACAAAACTTGCCAAATCCCTACTAGGACAGTGGTATGTTGTTGCGAAATGATTGAAAATTGGGCAAATGGGATAGGAAATGAAATAAACGAAGGTTGTGATTATTGTGGAGATGATAAAAGATAGAGATTACATTAGATTGAAAAGTAAATGATTCAACAAAGTTACAAGAAGTACTTAAGATAGACTACTTAAAGAAATACAACACTAGAGGGCTCCGTCTAAGGTTTATTATTAAGACAAAAGTTCCTGGTTCATAAACATTGTTGTCGATGTTCTGGCAGTCTCCTTCTCTGTTGATATGAGCCCTTCCACAAGTTATTCCACCTTGGTTCCCATATCATTGATTTCATTGCTTTGGACATTCATTCTTGTAGTGTCCGATCTCACCACAGCCAAAACATGTCACTGGAGGTTTCTAATTTCCGGAAATGATTGGAAACTTGCATTCTCTAGTCGAATGACCAATCTTCTTACAATTGCCACATGGATTCAGACAATTCCTAGGGTTATGATGACTTTGACACTTGTTGCATTCGGGTAGGGTACCTTTGTAACCTTTCTTTTCAGCTGGGCCTACAGCATAGGCCTTTGTAACTTCTTGCCTTTTTGGTGGTGGTTGAGTGGCATTTCCACCTTGGTTGTTGTCCCACCTTCTTTTGTTTTTGTTGTTGTTTCGGTAGTTGTTGGAGTTGTTGTTGTTGTTGTTAAGGTTATAGTTGTTGTTGACTGTAGTTCCCTTCTTCACTACCTGAGCCATAAGTTTCTGAGATATTCTGATAGCCTCGTCCAGTGTTTGTGGATCAAAAGAAATTACATCCCCCTGGATGTTGTGTGGTAACCCTCCAATGAAGTTTTCTAACAATTTCTCATTATCTGGAACCATAGTTGGACATAATTCGGCCAATTCCTGAAACCTTATGATGTATGCTTCGATCTCTGATATGTGTCTAAATACACATATATTTTACATTGTTTAAACCCACAAAAACGACCAAAAGCACAAAATAACCATATAAATGTTATAAATATCATTGAAATGTGCTTTTGTGTATTACAAATGCAAAAGGATTAAAAACAGTTAAAAACGAACATAGTTTGCATAATTGTCAATTTCAGTCCTTTAACTTTCAAAAATTGGCAAAAATAGTCCCTGGTGTTAAAAATATCATTCAAGGTCCCTAAACTATTTAACTTTTACAATATTGGTCCTTGGATGAAAGTTTTATAGAAATGGCAGTTTTGGTCCTTCAAGTTTTAAAAATGACATAAAAGGTCCCTGAAGTTTAAACATTTCCAAATTCCATTTTTCTAAAACCCTTAACGCATTTCCCATTCCCTAATATCCAAAATTACCCAAGTTTGACCACAGAAAGTCAAAGCCTGTTTTAAATAAAAGAAGGTCAAACTTGTACAGTGATCCAGAAAGTCAAAATAACCAAAAACCGCCGTACTGCTTATCCCTTCCACCTCACCAAGCCAGCTGCTACCCTTTATGTCCTCTCCTCACCCACTCCCTAACAATCCAAAATAACATTTAATGCTTTCCCACTCCCCCCCATCAGTTCCAGTACCTAGTGGGTTTTCCCACTTTAGACTTTTGGCGCCAAATTTACAAGTGCACGGCTGGGATGAATTGGAGCTATCCAAGTGCTGGGATTCACTCTGAGGGACCCAAGGAAGATATTTGAAGGGTATAAGAGTACTCCAACACAGAAAAGATCAGTAGTAGATTTTAATTTAATTTAGGAGTAGTGTAACTTTAATTTTCAAGTCTGCTAGATAATCTTATGTAAAAACCTTGCTGGGTTTAGTTAATTTCAAGTTGTATAAGTATTTTTCAATGTAATTCAAGTCATCAATTAGATTAATTCCATGTTTCCAGTTGAAACTAATTTTCCCGCCAAATTGCTCATGTTTGTTTTTGATGATATAAGCTGTTCTATTAAGTACAAATAAGCTCTTAAAAGCTTATTAGAGATACCATAAAAGTTTGAGAGGTTCCTGGGTTCTAATTCCAAAAATCAAGAAAAAGTCAAAGATGGTCAACTGAGTAGCCAATAAGCTGTTCTGGAGTGTATAAGCTGTTCAGGAAGCTTATTTGGGTTTTCTAGCTTGTGTGAACAAGCTAGGTGTGTTTCTGTTCCATTTTCATTGTTCTATAATCCAATTCTCAGTTGTAAGCTTTTTCTATTTTTTGTAAAATTCTATAGTATACTGTTACATAGCTTATTTTCAGCTTATTCTAGTTAAATTATGCTTATTAATAGTTTTTAATCTTATTTACTCAGTTTTACAAGTCTTTAGTAAACTTTGTCTTTATTTTACTTAAATATCTAATAAAAAGCCAAAAATAGCCATTTATAGCATACTACTTATTCACAGCTTATTTTCAGTTTTTATTCACTTATTAGTACTTAATTAAGTTAAATAGATTTAGTTCAAAACAGATTCTAGCTTAAATAGACCATTTTCAGTTAAAAATAACCAAAACAGGCCCTTAAAGGGGTGTTTGCCACAGCAGTCAAACTAGGTCAAACAAGCTTAATTATTGTGCATTTACCATTTCACCAACTTTGAACCAGCTTATATAAGCCATAATAAGCTATTTCCAAGATTTGATAGGCCGTATAGATAGTTATAGCAGTTTTATATGATCATTGCAATTTTCAGCCCTCAAAAAGCTCATACAAGCCATATATAGCCATAAGCTCTTTTGGCCCTCAACCATGGTATTTTTGAGTTCCCAGTAGTCTATTTAGTGAGTACCCAAAAGCTTAGAACCTCTGCACAAGGCTACACCCAAAACAACCCATTTCAGAATGAAATTCGCACATTTTGTATTTTTTGTTTCTGCAGCGATTTTCTTTTATTTTTCATTTCTTCATCTTAAGGAGTTAGAAGCTGAAATTTGACACGCATATAGTTCCCTAGCTTGTGTACTTCTCCATATTTTTAGTTTATTTTTTAAATTTTTTTTAAGCTGCTTTTTCGTAGCTTGAAAACAGCAGTTTCTGCCCTGCACCATAAGTATTTCAGCAGATTTTTTGGACTTTTTAGCTCATTTCGTGCTTATTTGTTATTCTCTAGTGCTTATATTGCTCCCTATAGCTTATTTAAACTTGTCTCAGTCCATTTTAGCTTTGTCCAATAGCTTTTAGCTTATTTCCAAGCTTTTAGCTTGGTTTGAAAAATCCTCAAAAGCTTATAAGTGGCTGTTAAGCTCTTTAGCTTGCAAACTGCTTATTTCCAAGTTCCAATAAGCTTGTCTTTATTAAAGTTTGTTATTTCCAGTAGTATAATAGTTTTGAAAAAGAAAATCAAAGAAAAACAAATATAAAAAAAGTGATAGCTTCTATTTAAGCCATTTGGCTTATTTTTCTGCTTTTTCATTAAGCACTTTTTATTTTTATATTTTTCCTAACTTCCTGTACTTATTTAATATTTATAGAAAAAAATTCAGATTTTTCTTTGATTATTTAGTATTTATTATAATTTAAATTAGTTTAAATAATTATTAATTAGTAATTAATTAATAATAAATAGATAAAAAGTGTAATAAATATATTTTTAGTTTTAAAATAAGTTTTATAATATTTTAGATTTATCTAAGTCATAATTTCATCTTTCTAGGTTTATTTCTTATTTTCTTACTTTTTAGGTTATTATTTAATAGTTAAAAATAGTTTTTAATTAATAATAAATATATAACTAGTCTAATAATTTATTTTCTTTTTCCAATAAATTTTCTTTTATTATTAGGATTGTAAAAATATAATTTTCATATCCTTAGGCCTTTTATTTATCAAATCTCACGTTTTATTTCGTACGTTTACGTAAATTTAAATTAAACGTACGCGTTTTTAGATTTTAGACGTTTCTAAGTATTTTGCTTTCACGTACTTGTTCTTATAGCTTGTTTAAGCTATTTTCTTTTATTCCTTAGTATAAATCACTCAAAACCCTTTCCTGTTCAATATTCACCCGATCACAGATTCGTTTTATTTCAGAATTCACACCTCGCTGGGACTTAACGACCCGGGGATACTCTGTACTCCTTTGGTTAGTTGTCTTCAAGTAGTTTGACTTTATTTGACCACATCCGTGGTTGATTTAAGTTGACTGTTTGAGGCCGATCAAATTTTGGCGCCGCTGCTGGGGAGGTGTGCTGCGTTGAGCGTGTTGGGAATTATGATACGAATCAAGAGCAGACAACTTAGGTCTGGTAGTTTATCTAAGTTAGGTCTGTTTGTGTTATTAGGTCTGGTAATGTAATATTAAGTCTGGTAGCATGTTTAAGTCTGGTTGACTTGTAAAGTTAAGTCTGGTCGTGAAGTTAGGAAAGTTTGTTAGAGTTATGTTAGGAAAAGATACAATGCGTGTATGTATCTTTATAGAAGATTTGTGTATATCTTCTGAGTCGGTTAGGGTTTCCTTGTGTTATAAAAGGATCCCTAAAGATTGTTAATTCGTGTGTGAGTTGTACGAGTTCACTATTGTGATTATCAATATACGAAGTTAGTGATATTTCTGCTTGTGTTCTTAATTGTTCTTGTTAAGATTCCGCATTAACAATAACAATCACCTAGGGTTTCTCACTTAGATTGGTTCGGATTTATCCTAACCATCTACTAGGTATTCAAGACTACTTAGTGATCCATATACAATTTGTGGACCAACAAGTGGTATCAGAGCGAGGAGAGAGACTCTGAATTCGAAGAACACTAAATCTCAAAAACCTAATTCTCACTCAAATCACCCTACACAATGTCTGAATTCGATAAGCCTGTTAACACTGAAACTTTCTCAATCCATAACAGTGAGGATGAGAAATCAAACCATGAAGATGAAGGAAAAACCGATACCAGTAACTCCCAATCACAACAACAACCCATCCCTTCCACAACCACAATCTCAAACATAAAACTTCTATTACTGAAAAGAGAAGAGTATGATATATGGGCCATGGAGATGGAACATTATCTGGAATACATTGATAGCGATGTATGGAAGGTGATTCAGAAGGGAAATTCTAAGAAGAGAATTTCACAAGGGAATGATGGGCAGCTCAGAATAATGCCACCAGTATCTGCAGAGGAGATTGGGGCTGTGGAGAAAGAAAAGAAGGCCAGAACCTTGCTTCTTATGGCTATTCCTAAGGAGCATCTACAAAGGTTTCATGGCATTCTTGATGCAAAGGAGATGTGGGAGGCTATCAAGAAATGATTTGGAGGTAATGCTAACTCCAAGAAGATGCAAAAGGCTGTTCTTAAACAGCAATTTGAGACATTCAGTGTCTCAAAGACTGAAGGTTTGGAGAAGGGCTATGACAGATTTCAACATCTGTTAACACAACTGGAAGTTCATGGTGCAGCAGTCTCAAATGAGGATGCAAATCACAAATTCCTTAGATCTTTACCATCAGAATGGGGCAATGTATCTGTGGCGATGAGGATTAAGGAGGAAGTAGATTCTATGACACCTGATGACCTATACAATAATCTCAGGATGTTTGAAAGGGACATCAGCAACAACACTCAGGCTTCAACCAGTTCATCAAATGTTGCTTTTGTGTCACAAAACAAAAGCAGTACTTACAAGGTTAAATCTGGTGGTGTTAGGTCTGGTAACTATGAAACTCCTTCAAGTGAAAGGTCTGCTTCAAGTTTTACTGATGAGGTGATACATTCTTTCTTTGCCAATCAAACGGAGGATGAGAGCTTTATTAGTGAAGACCTAGAACAGATTAATGATGCTGAAGTTGAGGAGATGGACATAAAATGGCACATTGCCATGGTTGCTTTAAGGGTCAAACGATTTCAGAAGTAATATGGAAGGACTATCAACTTCAACAACAAATCACCAGTGGGATACACAAAGAGGACTGTTGAATGCTACAACTGTCACAAGCATGGACATTTTTCAAGAGATTGTCCAGAGAAGAAGTCTGCTGATGGGAAAAGAGATGATGATGGGAAGATGGAAAAGAATCAGATGAGCCTGCTGACAATGGAAGCTGGAGGAGTCAACTGGGGTGAGCATCCAAGAGTAAATGAGGAGTCTGATCATGCTCTCATGGCCATTGGTAATGAGGTATCATTATGCTCTAAATTATGCACTGACTCATATAATCATGTTAAGGCTTTGTGTGATGAGCAGCAAGAACAAATAGGTGATCTAGAAGTAAATTTATTAGCACATAAAAATGCTGTAAAAACTTTAGAAGCACAAAAGGTCACCCTTCAAAACCAACATGCTGCTTTAAATGAAAAACTATACTTTCAAGCTAATAAGATATACGAACAAGATGAAAAGCTTAAAAGGTATAGACAATTAGGGCTTAAAATTCAGAAGGAAAGGGATGAGCTGATAAAAAGGGTAGATCAATGGAACAGTTCAAATAATAACTTGTTTAAGTGTTGGGATTCTCAAATTAAGTCAAATAAAAAATGTGGCTTAGGTTATGAGGAAAATGAGAATAGGGCTATATTTAAGAATAAAGAAGAGGACTATGCTGATAAGCCTTTGTATAATAGGTTTGTTAAGACTGGTGACTTTAAGGGAGTACCACCACCTTTGAGTGATGACTATACTCCTCTTGAAAAAGAATAGTTGGATGATTCACTCTTTGTGTATGGTAAGAAAAGTCCTCAAGTGCCTGAACCAACCACCTCAGAGGACAAATCCAGTAGGTATTCTTCTTGTCAATCCAATGACTCTGAAGGATCTATTGATGGTTCCTCTGATCACTCTAAGTCTGAGTCAAATAATAAGGAAAAAGAGAATCCTGAACCTAAGGTTGTTAAGAAGTGTGAACCTGTTGTTACTAAACCTGTAGTGACTGAACCAAAGACTGAGACAGTTAAACCTAGTTGTGTCAATCACCTAAAATCTCCTAGGGAATCTGTTAAAATGAGTGAGTCACCTAGAAGCAATAGTGTTCACAGAGAAAGTAGGAGTAGTTATACTTATGCTCCTAAAAGATGCTTTGTGTGTGGAAGTTTGAGTCATTTAATAAGAGATTGTGACTTCCATGAAAAGAGAATGAAAAGAGAGGCTGAGCAAAAGAGAATGAATGTTAATAAGGGTCATGGTTCAAATAAACCAGTTTGGAATAATGCTAGTAGAGTTAATCATGCCAACCAGTTTGTTCCCAGACCTGTCCAACTAAATAACACTACCAGACCTAACTCTTATGTTAATTCTGGTAGACCAAATTTTAGGTCTGGCTACAAAAACTTTGATATGAATAGGCAAAATGTTAATTCTATGAGGCCTAAAGTGAATACTGGTTATGTTAATTCTATGAGGCCTAATGTGAACTCTGGTTTTGTGAGACCCAAACAACCTTTTCAAAAACCTCGGGTGAATGCAAATTTTCAAAGAAATAATTTTTATAAAGCTCATTCACCTGTAAGGAGACAAACAAATTCAAATGGGGGTTCTGCTGATAATTTCTCTGATTGTTGGGCTTGGAATCCATTTAAAAATGAATTTACCTATAAGTCCAAACATGGTTTCACTGGAGCAAGTTCATACAAGACCTATAAGTATGTTGCTCCACAGAAAGGACTCAAGCCCACTCAGGCCTGGGTTGTTAAGAAAAACTGATCTTCTTTCTTAACTTTGTATAGTTTGTATATTTGTTTGTTCTTAATCTTGCTACTCTTCTTGGTTATTCTTATTTTCAATAGTTAATTTGTTTTATGCTTTCCATAGTATGTGTGTTTTTGGTATTTTGTGCTTAACTTTGTTTTGCAGTTGTTAACTCTTCTCTATTGCAAGTAATTCTTATGTGGAAAATTAAATCATCAGAACCAAAGAGCTTTTTATTTATTAACAAGAATTTGCATTCTAGGATGCAAGTTACAATGCTTCATAAGACAAAAGCTTTAACGCAAACCAGCTAAACATCACCACCTACACTTTCTGTTTCCCTTTGCCCATGAAGTCAGGAATGGTCTTCTTGGCTCCTCTGCCACCAAACTGATTCCACGCTTTTGGGCATGGAAGTGCAAGAATCAAGCTGCTTGGTGGGGGACGTGGCACAGAACCACTTCTCAGAGAAGGCACAATCTTCGAAGGAAAAGTCTCTTCATCATCTTTGGAGGGGTCTTCTTCTTCAGCACCTTTATCACCTACATCAGAAGAGGGATTTGGTTTTGAAGTCTCTGGTGCTTCATTGTCTGGTTCCTTTTCAGTAAGATCATAAGCAGCTAGCCATTGTTTCAGAGTTGATTCTCTTAATGTCTTGTTTCTTGTGATTGATGAATACCCTAGCGGGAAGTACCCACCCCATCCTCCTGATGATGTATCAGAAGATGAGCCATTCGAATCCCAAGAAGAATCGGATGAAATCTCTATGGTTTCTGAGTTGGATGGATCCATTATGCTTATAAGGTTTTCTTTTGGTTTGTGATGGTTTTTGTGATAAAACAATGGATGGTTTTATAGGGAAAATCAAGGTTTAATGTCTTTTAATGCTCGGTTGGTGTATGAGTTAATACTTGCAGGGAAAGAGTTATTAATTGTATTTTTGGAAAGTTGACCACAGGTTTTATTTTGGTTAACTGATAAAAAAAATAAATAAATTAAAAAAAAAAAAAAAAAAAAAAAAAAAAAAAGGAGATTTACACTTAAGGGGAGGTAATGTACATTTAAGGGGAGGCAAATGTACAAGTTTTTAAATCTGGTAAACTTAAGTGTTAAATCTGGTAGCTCACGTGTCTTGCAAAAATTGGTTTTTGTCTCATCTTTCTTGTTGTTTCAACTAATTCTTGCAGAAAAGATTGGAATGAGATGATGTAAAGCCTTGCATTTGCTACATTCAGTATGTAAGTCCACTCTCTTGGTTAGGTCTGGTAAGTTTATGATTCGGCCTGGTTGACTATTTAGCTCGGGTAGTGTTATATTTTTTACCGTTAGATCTGGTCAGAATAATAAAGATTTATCTAAAATATTACCGTTGCACTATTTTCGGTAAAAAGAGATATTTATGAAGTATATAAGATTAAAATTTGATATATTTTATCTCATTTTATTCTTTATTTACTTCCAAATTTAAATCATCTTTATTTTTCACGACTCTGTTTCTACGCAAATATTTTTCAAAACCCTACCTTTCTTATCAACCAGACCTAATTCATTAACTCATCCATGGCTAATCTCAAGTTTGTGGACAAGCATAATCAAGTTGGTTTCTTGAAGAAGCCAGATCAAAGTGCAGGTTTCGAGCAGATTGTGGATTTCCTAAAAGGTTCTTACATTTGTTATCCATTAACTCATAATCCTACTATTTATCAGTCCCTTGTCAAGCAGTTCTGGAGGTCGGTTACCTCTGAGACTCTTGATGATGGGACACCATGTTTAAGGGCAATCATAGATAAAAATGGTTTTACCATTACTGAAGCCTCGATTAGGGACAGTCTCCAATTGGATGATACTTTAGGAGAATTTGATTTGTCTAGTGAGGATATTTTGGAGGGTTTGAATAACATTGGGTACCCCACAGATGGAAGTTTTACCTTTTGGAAAAGTCATTTTTCACCTCAGTGGAGGTTTTTAGTACATCATTTACTTCGGAGCTTAAGTCCCAAGAGTGGTGATGGGATCAATTTGGAAGCAGAATTGCTTCTGCATTGGTCTGTTTATCATTTGGAAGGAAATTTAACTTTTCAAAACTAATTTTTGAAGGAATGGTGAAAAATGCTAAGGACCCAAAATTTTTAATGTATCCACGATTTTTGCAAATGATCTTGAATTATGAAACTAAGGATAAAGTGCCTTACATCAGTGTGGCCTTTACTCCCAAACTTTTTGCAAATTTAAAAAGGAGTTTTCAAGGGACAGACAAACCTTTGCTTGCTGCTATGCTTGGTACTAACAATGCAGGTACTTCTGGAGCTGCACAAGTGCACCTTGATGAAGAACAAGACCAAGCATCATTTAGGTCTGCTACACCTACATCTTCTCCAATTCCATCACCTCAACCAGGTCCCTCACCATCTGCTGAAAGATTATCTACACCTATCCAACAATCTTCACCTCCACAACCAAATGTTCCAAGTCCTGCAAGGGAAGAGGAACATGATCCCATAACTGTGGAAAATCTTCTTATCATTGTTCCTCAACTACAAAAGAAGATTGCTATTTTGGAAAAGTCTAATAAGGCACTCAGAAAAGCTTATGTGACTTTGGTGAAGAAATTAAAGAAAATGGGAGTAGCAATGAAGAAAAAGGGTGTTTCTTTTGATGATGAGGAAGATGAAGCTGAAAATTCTTCCAAATAGGGGAGGAATTTGGAGCAAGAACAGGAAAATATTCTTCAAACACCAGTTCAAGAACCACTTGTTCAAGATAATGTCACCACAATTAGTCCAGAGACACTGGAAGTAGCAGAGACTTTGGCTCAATCAATGGGCAAAATTAAACAGGATAGGAAGAGAAGAAGGTTAATTTTGTCTGTTGAGGAAGAGGTTGAAAAGTTTGGGACAATATCTGATGAAAAGTCTGGTGAAGGAAAGTCTGGTAATGAACTTAGTTCTGGTAATGAAGAGCAACAATCTGTTGTGGGTGAAACTTCAAAGTCAAAGAAGTCTAAGAACAAAACAAGAGAAGAAATAGCATCTGAGGCTGAAATTGAAAGGATTATGGCACAAGATATTGCTGAAGAAGAAAAACAAAAGATGCTAGATGCAGTTTATGCAAGACAATTGGCTGAAGAATCTGATGAATTTACAAAGTTGCTCAATGTTGATGATGAAGTGAGAGCAAAGTATGAAGAGCTGCTAACTATTGAAGGTTTAACTACTGATGAACGAGCCAAACAGTTAGCTAACTTCATAAATGCAAGAAATAATGATGATACATTGGGTGGATTCTTAGAAAAATTCAAGCTTCAGAAGAGATCAAAGATTCCCAAGAAGATGTCTATGGCAGAAAAGAAATATGATATGAAGATGTATCTTAAGAATCAAATGCATCTTTCTTTGGAACAGATGAAAAGGAAGTCATATGAAGAAATACAAGTAGCATATCTCAAGGCATTTGAGAGAGATCAAGGTTACAAAGCTATTGATTATGATGATGTGCAGAAATATTGATTTCAAAGTAGAAAGGCTAAAGAGACTGAACTGGTCATTGAACGTGATAAGATGATTGATATACAACCTGAAGCTGGTAAGTCAACAGAAGAAGTGCAAGCTAAAGTAATAAAGCCTATTGTGTTTCAAAGAAGAAAAGGTTTGGAAAGAAAAAGTAAATCCAAGAAAGTGGTTGTCGAAGAGGAATTAGATGAAGAACCTTCATCTGAAGGAGCCACAATGGGGACTGTTGAAAGCACAAAGGAACCAACTAAGGTTGTCAAGTATCAACTAATAATGACTGGTGAGAGGGCTGCATATCAAATAATAAGGGAAGATAATTTTGACATTGTTTATATGAATTTTGCTGGAATTTTAAATGATGTGAGTAGGGAGGATCTTCAAGAACTTTATCAGTTGGTGAACATTAAATATGGAGATCATCCACCTGAAGATGAATTTGAAAGAGTCTTTTGGGGAAATTTGAAGGTGATGTTTGAGCCACCAACTGAGTCTGATATAGTGTGGAAACTTCCTGAAGAACAAAACATTGTCAGCTGGAGATATTTTCATACCTGCAAGGTACATTGTGTTTCATTAAAGAATGTTGATATTTATATGCTTGCAGAAGTGGAATATCCTTTATCATCAAGTGTTTGCAAGGAAATGATGAGCAAAAGGTTGTATGCTGATAAGAAGGATGAAGGATATGAGATGTTATTGGATTTGATTAAGAGGCAGTCTTTGAAGGATGTAGCCTAAGGGTGTTTGAAAGAATTTTCACAAGTTGTTAAGTGAGACTATTGGAACTTCTCACTTGGTGGAGGTGCTTTGAACTAACACATCAAAAGGTTATCAGTCCACCTTGTCTCATCAACATAAGGACTGGCTAATCCTGAGCAAACGGCTAACAGGTAAAGATTGCTCAAATCCGTTTATGGCTGACAATTTGCCAAAAATTGTATGGTATTCAACTCACCATATCTAAGATAAGTGAAGAGTTGGCTAGCCCACAAGGTTATGGCTTGTGGTAAAGGCTGAGGAAAACCATAAATGGTAATCAATTCACTATGATGAGGTGCTTTTCCATCAAAGAATTGACTAGTCCAGAAGCAAACGGCTTTTGGTAAAGACTTAACAAATCCGTTGATAAGCTGATGATTTGCTAAAAATCATATGGTTATCAGTGTACCATGGTCTTACACACTAAAACACTTGGCTACTCCAGTAGTGATGGCTATTGGTAAAGAGACATCAAATCCATTAAATTTCAATGATTCACCTCTCACAGGAGTTAACACACCTGGAAGTGATGAGAATAGATATGAAACTTAATATGAATTGATGTACATATAGTCAATGTTGCTGCAAAGACCATATCAGAAGAGCCTATCAAGATTCAAGCTGCTAGAAAGGAACAAGACCTAAATACAGTTCAAAGTGTTCAAGATTCAATCCTCAGAAGGCTTAATCAGAAGAACTTGAAGTTCATGGAGCATGAGGATCAAGTTAGGGGAGGATTGTTGGGAATTATGATACGAATCAAGAGCAGACAACTTAGGTCTGGTAGTTTATCTAAGTTAGGTCTGTTTGTGTTATTAGGTCTGGTAATGTAATGTTAAGTCTGGTAGCATGTTTAAGTCTGGTTGACTTGTAAAGTTAAGTCTGGTTGTGAAGTTAGGAAAGTTTGTTAGAGTTATGTTAGGAAAAGATACAATGCGTGTATGTATCTTTATAGAAGATTTGTGTATATCTTCTGAGTCGGTTAGGGTTTCCTTGTGTTATAAAAGGATCCCTAAAGATTGTTAGTTCGTGTGTGAGTTGTACGAGTTCACTATTGTGATTATCAATATACGAAGTTAGTGATATTTCTGCTTGTGTTCTTAATTGTTCTTGTTAAGATTCCGCATTAACAATAACAATCACCTAGGGTTTCTCACTTAGATTGGTTCGGATTTATCCTAACCATCTACTAGGTATTCAAGACTACTTAGTGATCCATATACAATTTGTGGACCAACAGAGCGAATTTGAAGCATCAGTGATTGTTGGATATACACCCATTGTATATTTACCATCTTTGTTCATATTTCCTTATTTTCATATAAAACTAAAAATAATCGTGAAGTTAATTCGTTTGACTATACGGTTACCAAAAACATTTTTATTCAAGTTTTCAACGAACACAAAAAAACCCAAAAATATTCATCTTTACCCTCTCACCCTTTTTGATTCTTTATCCCTTTACCCTCTATCCATTTGATTCTAAACTTCTTATACCTTTCTTCTATGGCGTCTCTCGGGTACAAATGTTTTGATTGTAAAAGCCCGTTGATTGACAGCCATCGTTGTTCTAAGTGTGCGTGTGAGCGGTGTGGAAAGCATGCACCAAAGGATCGTGGATCTTGTTATTGGTGTGAATTATCCACTAAAGAGTCTCTCAAGGATTCTCAAAGTCCTTCCTACCACCCTCCACAGCCCGAGATACGTTCTATTAATGACAAACCGTCGAGAATCGATCCTAACCTTTCACGATTTACGGTTAAAAGTTTGTCAAGCAAACGTACAGAACTTAGAACAGTGACTAAAAAGAACGAATTGCCTAATCTTCACGTTTATCAAAAACCAGAGACCATAACGGAAGTGGTGGAAATTCCTAGCTCTCAGAGCACACCACTTGTCCCACCTCTGGATTTTATTCCTTGTGTTGGTTGTGGTGAGCTGCTTTTTGGTTTACCATGTCGTTGGTGTACATGTGAACAATGTGGTAATGATATTCGAGACGGAAGTTGTTTGTTTTGTGGTTCGAGGAATTCATTTTCTTATGATCCTAATCCGAACTCATGTAACGACTCTTCGAATTTTTCCAACTACCCATCACATTCATACGAGCAAGAATCATATTATTCAAATCCCAATGATGCATCGTATCAAAATACACCAAACTTTTCTTGTGAATTTTGTGGAGATTGTCCTCATCCGGAATATGATTGTCGAACGGGAGATATGCTTGTCTATGAGCAGAACCCTTATAACAATCTGACATCATCCAGATTTGACACATCTCCATATTATCCACCACCACCACAACAGTTTTACTGTTGTGAATACTGTGGAGGTCCACATAATGAATCCGATTGTCGAACGAGAACCCCGCTTGTCAATGAGCATGGTCCTTGTAACAGTTACGATTATTCTTATCAAGACCAACCTCCACAGTATCAAACAATTCAACCACCACCTCAGCCATCATCACAAGAACTTTCTCAAGATACTCTTGAAATTCTTAATTTACTCAAAAAAATTAAGGGTTCAATTAAAGAACTTCCCCATGAAGATCTTCATGAGAAATCTTGTGCAGAACTTCTAGCCGAAGATCGAGCAGAACACAATCGTTTCTTGTTTAAACAGGCGTGCATGCTCGATGATGATGATGATGATGATGAGGATGAAGAAGACGAAGAGGAGAGTGCTATTCTTTTAAATGATACCGTTTATCAACTCCCTCAGTCTGCTGTTATCACACCCGAAGTTCCCACTAATTCTCTTATTATGGGGGACGAGCATCTTGACACTATTCCTGAAAAGGAATCGGACGAATTCATAAAGTCTAGTGTTGAGAACCTTGTCCCAATCCCAAGTGAGTCACAGGGAACTTTTGATCAAATGTGTGATATCCCTCCTCCTCTTGATTTTTTAAAAGATCATATTGAGATGTTCTCCGATTCCGCTAATGACGATTCTTTATCATGTGGAGACATCGTTTATATGGAGGAATTTCCTTCTGAGCCAGTCAGCTTAGAAGAAGAGAATGATGAAGAAATTGACACTGAAATCAAAGATGAAGCTCTTCGAGCAACATTATTGAATGTCAGTCTTCTCGTTTCTAAAATCGAGGCTTTTAAAGAAAAAACCATTTCATCTCCTATCCCCATAAAGGATAGTGACATATTTTCCGATGATTCTATTCCAGAAATGGAAGCCTTCTGTTTTGATCAGATGGGAGAGAAAATTAGTGGCAATACCACTTCTCATTCTCATAATTCTCTCCCCAATTATGAATCATTTACCTTTGAGGAGTTCGCTGATGAACTCACTCACATCAAATCCGAATATGATTCATTCACTTTTGAAGAGTTCTCCAATGAACTCACTCATATCATATCTCCGCCGGAGTATGATAACTTCTACTTTGATCTTGACAAAGATTATCTTTGTGTTCCGGAGGGAGATGTTCTCAACACTGAGAATTTGATTAATATCAAAATTCCATCCCTCCCGCCCAGAATATGTCTTGATCATCCAATCTTAAATGATGAGATTCATGATACTGAAATCATGAATTCTCCTTCTAGTGATGATGAGTTAGTCATGATTTTTATCATGACTTTCTTTCTTTTCTTCACCTACACGGTGACTTCTCCTGTTCTTCACTCCTTCGGGAATGAAGACACTATCTTTGACCCCGGCATTTTTATTTATCATTTGTGAGCCGGGTCTGTGTATATCTCATCGGAGTGGAACTTTCAAGTACTTCAGTATTTATCCAAACATCTTGAACGAAAGTCCGATGGAGATTTTTTGTTCCACATGCTTCCCCAAGAACCAATGAATGCGGGGTCGAGTCAAGCTAGTGACTCGGTGAACAAAAACATTAGTACGACATGGGTTTTCACCCATGTCTCTGACTTCTTTCTCTTTTCTAACACCCAAGTGTGGGGGAGATGCCCCACATGTTATATATATGTAAATTTCAAGCAAAAAAAAAAAAAAAAGGGTTGTGTGTATATATAAAATAATGGCTATTAGTATTTCCTTTTTACGTTCTAAGTGTTGGTGTAACAACCGGTACTTTGAATATTGAGGGCAATATTCAGTTCTAAGTGTGGGGGGAAATTCTGGCGAATTTTGTCACATTGTACCTTCTAGTGCCCTATTCCCCCATTTTGGCCAAAATTTAAAATTTTTTTTCTCACTTAGAACCCAATAAATGGTTATCAGTCTACCATGTCTAACCCACATAAGGATTGGCTAATCCAGGAGCAAACGGCTCTTGGTAAAGATATATCAAATCCGTTTATGGCTTGCAATTTGCCAAAAATTGTATGGTTTTCGACTCACCATATCTTTATAAGTGAAGAGTTGGCTAGCCCGCAAGGTTATGGCTTGTGGTAAAGGCAGTGGAAAAACCATAATTGGTAATCAGCTCACCAAAGATAATAGTTGTAATTTATCTAAGAGTTGGCTAGTCCAGAAGCAAACGGCTTCTGGTAAAGACAAATCAAACCCGTTGACAGCTGATGATTTGCTCAAAATCATTTGGTTATTAATGTACCAAAATATCACATACTGAAACATTGGCTACTCCAGAAGTAATGGCTTTTGGTAAAGAGATTAAATCCATTAAATTTTCAAAAATATTGCTAGGGACTAGCAATAGTTTAGTGTGGGGGATTTGATATGTGTCTAAATACACATATATTTTACATTGTTTAAACCCACAAAAACGACCAAAAGCACAAAATAACCATATAAATGTTATAAATATCATTGAAATGTGTTTTTGTGTATTTCAAATGCAAAAGGATTAAAAACAGTTAAAAACGAACATAGTTTGCATAATTGTCAATTTCAGTCCTTTAACTTTCAAAAATTGGCAAAAATAGTTCCTGGTGTTAAAAATATCATTCAAGGTCCCTAAACTATTTAACTTTTACAATATTGGTCCTTGGATGAAAGTTTTATAGAAATGGCAGTTTTGGTCCTTCAAGTTTTAAAAATGACATAAAAGGTCCCTGAAGTTTAAACATTTCCAAATTCCAATTTTCTAAAACACTTAACCCATTTCCCATTCCCTAATATCCAAAATTACCCAAGTTTGACCACAGAAAGTCAAAGCCTGTTTTAAATAAAAGAAGGTCAAACTTGTACAGTGATCCAGAAAGTCAAAATAACCAAAAACCGCCATACTGCTTATCCCTTCCACCTCACCAAGCCAGCTGCTACCCTTTATGTCCTCTCCTCACCCACTCCCTAACAATCCAAAATAACATTTAATGCTTTCCCACTCCCCCCCATCAGTTCCAGTACCTAGTGGGTTTTCCCACTTTAGACTTTTGGCGCCAAATTTACAAGTGCACGGCTGGGATGAATTGGAGCTATCCAAGTGCTGGGATTCACTCTGAGGGACCCAAGGAAGATATTTGAAGGGTATAAGAGTACTCCAACACAGATGAGATCAGTAGTAGATTTTAATTTAATTTAGGAGTAGTGTAACTTTAATTTTCAAGTCTGCTAGATAATCTTATGTAAAAACCTTGCTGGGTTTAGTTAATTTCAAGTTGTATAAGTATTTTTCAATGTAATTCAAGTCATCAATTAGATTAATTCCATGTTTCCAGTTGAAACTAATTTTCCCGCCAAATTGCTCATGTTTGTTTTTGATGATATAAGCTGTTCTATTAAGTACAAATAAGCTCTTAAAAGCTTATTAGAGATACCATAAAAGTTTGAGAGGTTCCTGGGTTCTAATTCCAAAAATCAAGAAAAAGTCAAAGATGGTCAACTGAGTAGCCAATAAGCTGTTCTGGAGTGTATAAGCTGTTCAGGAAGCTTATTTGGGTTTTCTAGCTTGTGTGAACAAGCTAGGTGTGTTTCTGTTCCATTTTCATTGTTCTATAATCCAATTCTTAGTTGTAAGCTTTTTCTATTTTTTGTAAAATTCTATAGTATACTGTTACATAGCTTATTTCCAGCTTATTCTAGTTAAATTATGCTTATTAATAGTTTTTAATCTTATTTACTCAGTTTTACAAGTCTTTAGTAAACTTTGTCTTTATTTTACTTAAATATCTAATAAAAAGCCAAAAATAGCCATTTATAGCATACTACTTATTCACAGCTTATTTTCAGTTTTTATTCACTTATTAGTACTTAATTAAGTTAAATAGATTTAGTTCAAAATAGATTCTAGCTTAAATAGACCATTTTCAGTTAAAAATACCCAAAACAGGCCCTTAAAGGGGTGTTTGCCACAGCAGTCAAACTAGGTCAAACAAGCTTAATTATTGTGCATTTACCATTTCACCAACTTTGAACCAGCTTATATAAGCCATAATAAGCTATTTCCAAGATTTGATAGGCCGTATAGATAGTTATAGCAGTTTTATATGATCTTTGCAATTTTCAGCCCTCAAAAAGCTCATACAAGCCATATATAGCCATAAGCTTTTTTGGCCCTCAACCATGGTATTTTTGAGTTCCCAGTAGTCTATTTAGTGAGTACCCAAAAGCTTAGAACCTCTGCACAAGGCTACACCCAAAACAACCCATTTCAGAATGAAATTCGCACATTTTCGTATTTTTTGTTTCTACAGCGATTTTCTTTTATTTTTCATTTCTTCATCTTAAGGAGTTAGAAGCTGAAATTTGACACGCATATAGTTCCCTAGCTTGTGTACTTCTCCATATTTTTAGTTTATTGTTTATATTTTTTTTAAGCTGCTTTTTTGTAGCTTGAAAACAGCAGTTTCTGCCCTGCACCATAAGTATATCAGCAGATTTTTTGGACTTTTTAGCTCATTTCGTGCTTATTTGTTATTCCCTAGTGCTTATATTGCTCCCTATAGCTTATTTAAACTTGTCTCAGTCCATTTTAGCTTTGTCCAATAGCTTTTAGCTTATTTCCAAGCTTTTAGCTTGGTTTGAAAAATCCTCAAAAGCTTATAAGTGGCTGTTAAGCTCTTTAGCTTGCAAACTGCTTATTTCCAAGTTCCAATAAGCTTGTCTTTATTAAAGTTTGTTATTTCCAGTAGTATAATAGTTTTGAAAAAGAAAATCAAAGAAAAATCAAATTTAAAAAAAGTGATAGCTTCTATTTAAGCCATTTGGCTTATTTTTCTGCTTTTTCACTAAGCACTTTTCATTTTTATATTTTTCCTAACTTCCTGTACTTATTTAATATTTATAGAAAAAATTTCAGATTTTTCTTTGATTATTTAGTATTTATTATAATTTAAATTAGTTTAAATAATTATTAATTAGTAATTAATTAATAATAAATAGATAAAAAGTGTAATAAATATATTTTCAGTTTTAAAATAAGTTTTATAATATTTTAGATTTATCTAAGTCATAATTTCATCTTTCTAGGTTTATTTCTTATTTTCTTACTTTTTAGGTTATTATTTAATAGTTAAAAATAGTTTTTAATTAATAATAAATATATAACTAGTCTAATAATTTATTTTCTTTTTCCAATAAATTTTCTTTTATTATTAGGATTGTAAAAATATAATTTTCATATCCGTAGGCCTTTTATTTATCAAATCTCACTTTTTATTTCGTACGTTTACGTAAATTTAAATTAAACGTACGCGTTTTTAGATTTTAGACGTTTCTAAGTATTTTGCTTTCACGTACTTGTTCTTATAGCTTGTTTAAGCTATTTTCTTTTATTCCTTAGTATAAATCACTCAAAACCCTTTCCTGTTCAACATTCACCCGATCACAGATTCGTTTTATTTCAGAATTCACACCTCGCTGGGACTTAACGACCCGGGGATACTCTGTACTCCTTTGGTTAGTTGTCTTCAAGTAGTTTGACTTTATTTTACCACATCCGTGGTTGATTTAAGTTGACTGTTTGAGGCCAATCAATCTCATTACCTTTAGTCACCAACTCATAAAACTCCGTTTCCAACTGATGCGCGTGTGTATTGCTCTAATTTATACCCACGGTATGTCGTTGTGGTTTTAGCAGTATTCAGGTTTTAAATTTATATTTAGCCGACTTATCAATAACATACACTTTAACGAGCAGTGTACCCGGTCAGTATGAATATAATGGTAAGTAGAGTGTCGATCACTAAGAGTGGAACGCATTATCTAGTTATTCTAATCAGTATTTTAATATATTAAGTTAGCTATACAACCTAATCTAACGCAAGGGTGTTCAGCCTGAGAGACTGGCACGGTTGATTTTGATCAAATAATAAACTAAACTAATAGGCACGAATCAGCGATTAGCACACACGTACACAGATAAATACTTGAGACAATAAGAAGACCTGTCCTGATAGTTAAGTAGCTTGTCACTTGTTTTATTGCTAGTTTTATATGAAGTGTATAGTTCAATGCAACGCATAGAGATTAATCCCTTTCTCGTTGGCTCTAATCTTATCGGTGAGTAAACCCTTAATGATTACTTATGTCTATCCTATTTACCTTTCTTCCTACTTTTCTACAGACGATAGAATGCATAGGCGATAGAATAAATAGGCGAGGACAGAGGCATGGCGACCCGATCAATGCTCAGCTAGACACAGAGGTTATCAATGCACTAATAAAAGTCACCAAAGACATCAACATATAAACTTTAATTAATGGGAAAGCAATTTTAAGGGGAGTTGAAGTGCATGATTAAATCAATGACACAAGCCCATCAATCCTGATTAATTAAAGTGTACTAATACAATAAAACAAAACTACTTAATGAATTGAATACATGCAGGACCTTCTTACAGCTCTTGTATCTTCGTTCAAGGTGTGTCATGTGCTGCTACTTCGTCTGACTTCGTCCTAGGGTTTCTTCGGTCTTTGTGTTTTGCTAAATGTCCAACTCGAAATTCGTCTGAGTTTGGGGTATTTATAGTTTCTGTCTGAGGGCTAGATGCGGCGCATAGGATAAGTAGATGCGGCGCATTGACTTAACTTCGCGTGGGGTCCAAGATTAATATTCAGGAATATTCGTACACCGCCAGAAGATGCGGCGTAACTTCATTTCTAGATGCGGCGCATGTCCTTGCTGTCTTGGATCGTAGCTTGTGAAATCTTGACAGTGATGCGCCGTATATAATAAGTAGGATGCGGCGTATCTGGAGCAGAATGGTCTTGATCTTGTACATTTCAGTAGACTCTTAACTTCTTACTTGTTTTGCTCCATAATTAGTCCAAAATCGCCAAGTTTCACATAATACTTGTTTTTACCTGAGAATTACAAAAGTAAACATTAACGTATCAATTCTCACAGATAATATAATAAAACAAGTCAAATAAATAGGATAAATGATGGTAATAAAATGTACTTATTTGAGTTCATCAAATATCCCCCCACTTGAACTTTACTTGTCCCCAAGTAAACCTTAGAATCAATCTTATGAAAATGTATCCTAAAAGATATTAGGATTTATTTTTTATATTTAAGCATGTATTCATTTTTGTCATAATCACACAACCAAACACTTAACGAATTAGAAATAAAATAAAATATTTTGATAAAAGCAAATCTAATCGTTTAACTGTCTAGTCGTGACGAATATTCTAGCATAAGCTTGGCAAGTATACGCATCTCCTCCACTAAAGCCAAGGAATAACAAGTCTAAAGCGGTAAAAAGGGGTTTGTAGGTTAAGGGTTAATCATTCTCCTTAATCTCTATCGATCTCAAATTCCAGAAAAGGCGACAAAATCACAAATACATGATCGAATCCACGAACACGATACTTGCAATTGCTCAAATCCTTAACTCGAATAGGCTAAAGATAGGACCAAGTAATCTTTACCAATAATATTATATCAAAAAGGGCGACAAAATCATAAATACATAGCCGAATCCACGACTACGATACTTAAGATTGCTCAAATCCCTAATCTCAATAAATCAAAGGTTTGGATAAAGAATAATATAGGGTATGGATAATATTTGGGATACAAATTGGTGTAAAATGAAAAATAAACAAAACAGATAAATTAAAATCCTAAGTGTGGTAAATTGCTATCCCAACCATCTCATGAATAAGACAAATATCATTGAATAACTCACGCTTTAACACTTGAAACACACGCTTTAGGTAGACACGAATTATACTCAACAAGATCTCAATCAAAGAATAACCTTAGTTGGCGTTCCCATAACGTCCAACTCCCATTCAATCCATAAATATAATATACAACAACTAGTGGTGATATCGACCACTTAATACAAAACTTTACATGAGTTGGTTAAAACAAACTTCCAACTTCACCTTTTTCTTTTTCTTTTCTCATTTTTCCATTTTTTTTTTTTTTTTTTTTTTTTTTTTTTTTTTTTTTTTAAACTTGAAACATAAACATAGATGTGTAAAATTTCACCACATCACTATAACGATAACTCTGGATAATTTTTCCATACTTTTCATGACTTCAGAAATAACGGTAATAGTGAAAGTAGTAAACACACGAAAAATAAACTCAAAGATATACAATATTTACTTTCACTCCAATTGCATTGTGCAATTTCCCGACCTAAGCATAGATAATGAATTACGCACGCGAACACAGGTAATGTAAGGAAACATACTTTGCCTAAAGCAATTAACCAACCACGGATTTTAATCTACAGGGTAGGCTAAGGTGTAAGGGTGTAACGAAACATTATAACAAAGGTGTAAGAAACGAAAGGAATGGCTCTGAGTGTTTTTCTAGGGGTATCTTACTCTAAAAGTGAGAGTAACAAAAGGGTTTATACGGGGGTTAACTAACCAGTGTAGTTAGCTAATATCACATAACATATAAAGGCTATTTGGGTGTAATCCTAGAAATTTACCAATTTAGACAAGTCATTCCAATTATATAGATAATACTTATTATGGTGGTCTCGAATAGTATACAAGCCAAGTTCTAAAGTTTACAAGTCACCGGCACACTCATAGATTTGTGAATTTTTGAAAAGTTCACAATTTTTGAAATAACGTCATGTGTGCAGCAATGTAATTTAGACTTTAAACAAAAACATGCTAAAAATTTTTAATTTTGATATATTAAGCGCATTTTAAGCATATTTTGAAAAAGTTTAGGACAAGTAAGTGTTCTAATTCTCCAATCCCCCCACTTAAGTTAAACAACGTCCTCGTTGTTTGTGTCAAAGGTTAAAAACTGGAAAATAAAAGAATTAGAACAGAAAAACTCCCCTGAGATTTGCTCGGTATGATCCTCCATTATTCGTATAAGAGCAAAAATCATTTTTCTTGTGGATGAGAACGTTTAAGCTTCATAGATGATGTATCCACAGAAATTGCAGGAATCTATAATACCATCAAGACTTAAACACACCTGAGTTAAGAAAGGTTCAAACTTGCATAATACATTAGTAGTTAGTAAAAATAAAACTTAAAAATTAAAATGAAAATCATCAGGTCAGTCGATACGCCGTATCTTATGGAAGAAGATACGCCGTATCGAGCCTGGAATAAATACGAATCAGAATAGAAGATGCGTCGCATCCTTAACCAGGGATGCGCCGCATTAAAATACTGACAGAGAGTTTTTAAAGTCAAAAATAAAAATGTAGAAAAATAAAGTAAGATATGACCAGTGCAGGAGATGCGTCGCATCTTAGGATTGAGATGCGCCGTATCTTCTGCGGGCCTGACTGACTCGACACAGAACAGAATAGTAAAAAATTTTCTGGGTTGTCTCCCGGTCAGCACTTGTCTTTATTCTAGAGTCATCAAGTTAGACTCACGTTCAGCTCTTTATTCCAATACTTCAGGTTCAAACTCCACCACCTCGTTCTTAGTATCCTCAATTTTATTATCAAAGTATTTCTTCACTCGTTGCCCGTTTACCTTGAATAAATAACCATTTTTATCGCATATTTCAATAGTCCCGTATGGATATACCTTCATAACAACGAACGGACCCGTCCATCTCGATTTAAGTTTTCCTGGATACATCTTTAATCGAGAATTAAACAGTAGTACTTTCTCTCCAATAGTAAACGTTTTATCCCCCACGTAACCTCGAGTCATGCCACCGTTTAGTTCTTTCCTTGTAGATCTTAGTATTTCCGTAGGCCTCATCTATTAGTTCATAGAGTTCATTAAGTTCCATGAAATGGTTCTTCGTTGCAGCTTCCATATCCATGTTACATTTCGCCAAATCCCAATATGCACTTTGTTCTATTTTGACCGGTAGGTGGCATGCTTTTCCGTATACAAGACGAAATGGAGTGCATCCCGTTGGTGTCTTATAGGCCGTACGAAATGCCCATAAAGCATCATTTAACTTATCAGACCACCCTTTCGGATTATATCCGGTCGTTTTTTCATGAATCCGCTTTATAGCCCTATTGGTTACTTCAGTTTGCCCATTGGATTGAGGATGGTATGCAGTGGAAACCCTATGATACACTCCATATTTTTGCAAGGCTCTTCCCAGATGGTGATTACAAAAGTGTGTTCCCCTATCACTAATCAATGCTTTAGGAATTCCAAACCTAGAGAACAAACTTTGCAAAAATTTAAGTACTACCTTGCTGTCGTTTGTTGGTAATGCTTGCGCTTCGACCCATTTTGATACGTAATCAACAGCAACCAAAATATACTTATTACCTTTAGATTCAGGAAACGGTCCCATGAAGTCCAATCCCCATATGTCAAAAACTTTACATACATGGATATAGTTTTGCGGCATTTCATTTCTTGATGTTATATTACCGGATCGTTGACACGCATCACATCCTTTTATATAATCTTTTGCATCATCCAACATAGTGGGCCAATAAAATCCTGCATCAAGGATTTTTCTTCTTGTAATAACTGCACCGTGATGTCCCTCCTGTTGGCCCTGAATGGCAATGTGCTAATATTGCTGGGACATCATCTCCATCTACGCATCTTCGTATAATATTGTCAGGACATAATTTAAAGGCATAAGGTTCATCCCAAATATACTCACTAGCGCGATTTAGAAATCTTCTTTTCTCGTCGGATGTTAGCCCTTTTGGAATTTCGTTTGCAACAATAAAGTTTATATAGTCGGCATACCATGGTCCATTATTATTGCTCTTAATTCTTACCATCATAAGGTGTTCATCAGGAAAGTCATCAGCGATTTCCCTTTCATCAAGCACCTCCATATCAGAGTTTTCAAGTCTAGATAAGTGGTCAGCAGCTAGATTTTCGGCACCCTTTTTATCTTTAATTTCAATATCGAATCCTAGGAGCAATAAAACCCACCTAATAAGCCTTGGCTTGGCATCCTGTTTATTGAACAAATACTTCTAAGCAGAATGGTCAGTGTAAACCATAGTTTTTGACAATATAAGATATGACCTAAATTTATCGAATGCAAAAACTACTGCTAAAAGTTCTTTTTCCATGGTGGTGTAATGTTCCTGGGCATTATTTAATGTTTTGCTAGCATAATAAATTGGCTTAAATTTCTTTTCTATCTTTTGGCCAAGTACAGCTCCAACAGCATAATCACTAGCATCACACATTAGTTCAAAAGGCAGATTCCAATCTGGCAAAATTATAATAGGTGCAGAAGTTAGTTTTTCTTTAAGTATATTAAATGCCTTTTTGCAATCTTCAGAAAAATCAAACTTCGCATCTTTTAGCAATAATTGGGTCATAGGCCTAGATATCATTGAAAAATCCTTTATAAACCTACGATAAAATCCAGCATGCCCTAAAAAACTTCTAACACCTTTTACATTAGTGGGGTAAGGTAGTTTGGCAATTACATCAATTTTAGCTTTGTCGACTTCTATACCTTTCCCAGAAATTTTATGTCCTAACACAATTCCCTCTCTAACCATAAAATGACATTTTTCCCAATTAAGAACAAGGTTAGTTTCTTCACACCTAGCAAGCATTTTATCAAGTTTAAAGAGACAATCACTAAATGAGTTACCGAACACCGAGAAATCGTCCATGAAGACTTCCATAAAGTCTTCTACCATATCATGGAAGATAGCCGTCATACAACGTTGGAAAGTAGTAGGGGCGTTGCATAGTCCGAACGACATTCTCCTATAGGTGAAGGTTCCATAAGGGCAGGTGAAAGTCGTCTTCTCATGATCCTCGGGGGCAATGGGTATTTGGAAGAAACCTGAAAAACCATCTAAAAAACAATAATAATCATGTCCTGATAGTCTTTCTAACATTTGATCAATAAATGGAAGAGGGAAGTGATCTTTTCGCGTAGCATCATTGAGTTTGCGGTAGTCGATGCAAACTCTCCATCCAGTAACAGTTCTTGAAGGGATTAGCTCTTTGTCGTCATTGAGTACTACCGTCATTCCTCCTTTTTTTGGTACAACGTGGATAGGACTGACCCACGAGCTGTCGGAAATAGGGTAGATAAGTCCGGAGTCAAGTAATTTCACAATTTCATTTTTCACCACGTCCTGGACTTTTGGATTCAAACGCCTTTGGGGTTGGATGGTTGGTTTGAATTCATCTTCCATGAGGATTTTCTGTGTACAGAATAACGGGCTAATTCCCTTAATATCAGACATACTCCACGCTAATGCTCCTCTTCGTTTGTATAGTACCTGCAAAAGGGATTCTTTTTCTTTTGGCGTTAAATCAGATGCAATAATAACGGGCGAATTAGTGTTCCCATTTAAATAGGCATATTCCAAAGTAGAAGGGAGATCCTTAAGCACAGGTTTAACATTATCAGTTTCATTAGCACTAGCGGAATAAACTTGTTCTTTAATTATTTCATTGCTGTCATCAGATAAATGCGCCGCATCGATATTTCCGATGCGCCGTATGGCGTTACAAACAGCGGAATCAACAGTGAAATAATTTTTAATATTATTTTCATCTACTTGATCTTCTATAGCAATCGTGTTTTCTAAATTTTTCAGCAGAAAAGAATCAAGCAAATTACTTTTTAACAATTTCTGAGTAAATTGATTAATCGTGTCATCAGAAACATCGATATTATAGCATTCATCGTCTTCAGAATTAGTTTTACTCATAGATTGTTCCATATTAAATTCAACCTCATCTTTTCCAATGGTAAGAGTTATCTTTTTATTAAAAACATCAATCATGGCCCTAGCAGTGGCTAAAAATGGTCGTCCTAATATTATAGGAGTTCTAGAATTTTCGGGCATATCGAGGATAACAAAGTCAATAGGTAATTCAAATTTATCAACTTTTATTAATATATTTTCAGCTATTCCTAATGGGTATTGTATGGACCTATCAGCTAGCTCTAAGCACATCCTAGTAGGTTTTGGTTCACCCAAGCCTAATTTTTCATACATAGAAGAGGGCATAAGACTTATACTAGCTCCTAGGTCGGCTAAAGCATTACCAATATGTAAATTTTTAATTTGACAAGGAATAGTGAAACTCCCTGGATCTTTTTCCTTAGATGGAAGTTTGTTGAGCAATGCTACTGAGCTTCTTTCCCCCATTGTTACAGTGCAAGCCTCTTCAAGTTTGGACTTGTTTGTAAGTAAGCTTTTCAGATATTTAGCGTATTTTGGCATTTGCACTAGGGCTTCCATAAATGGTATGCTTAGCTGCAGCTGCTTGAGATTTTCCAAGAACTTCTTTTGATTGGCATCTTCTTTCTCCTTCCTTACCCTATGTGGGAAAGGTAGTGTTGATCGTTTAGGTTCAACAGAAGGTTCTTCTCTAATTACAGGTTCCGGATTAGTCTCCTTTGGTTGCTCTTGCTCATATGATATAGATTCAGCGGAAATCTTATTTGTACTGTTATCCTCGGGTGTCTCTCCGATTTGAAAGGTTGACTTTCCGCCTCTAGTTGTAATCCCTTTCAAATCTTGTTTTACCAAAAGAATCTTATTAAGCACCGTTGACAATTGGTGCACTTCAATTGCCAATCCATTAATCATGTTGTTTTGTTCCTTTAGTAACAGCTTATGACTGCCTTTGAATTCATTAATAAAGTTTCTTGCTTCATGATGTTCTTTTTCATTTGCTTGAGCGATTTGTAGTGCAAACTCTTCCATGGTAAGGTTTCTTTGGGGTCTTCCGAACCAGTTGGGGAAAATATCGAACATTGTTCCTGAGAATTAAAGACAGGTAGATTTCAAAGTAAAAATTTCCTAGTATAAGGGTCAGAGTATTTTCCGTTCGGAAATGAGAAAAGTAAAAGTTGCTGATATCTGCAGACGATGCGACGTATCCAAAAAGTTGGATACGCCGTATCTTATAATCGTTAAAATTTAATCAGACTTTTATTCAGAAAGCAGATACACCGCTTAGAATCTAGAATGCGCCGTATCAGTTAAATAATCAAAAATCAATTATATTTATCAAAATTAAATGCGTCGTATTAACAAAAGTTAATGCGCCGTATTTCCGTTACGTTTCAAAATACAAGATTTTTGATTCAGAAGATGCGCCGTATTGATAGAAATCGATGCGTCGTATCTGTTTAATAATTCGAAAACTGTTTTTAATTAAAATAATAGATACGCCGTATCTGTAAAAACAGATGCGTCTTATGGCGTTATCGTTTAGAAAAATTTCTTATTAAAAACAGATACGCCGTATCTTGGGAAAAGATGCGTCGTATCGAATTTATTAAACGCGTTGTATTTTATAAAAATTAAACGCAATACGCCGTATCTATGAAAATAGATGCGCCGTATCATTTGAATTAGCTCAGTACAATGATAGCAGAATACAAGAAAATAGAAAAATAAAAACAAAAAATAAAAACAAACGAAAAGAAACAAAAATAAAAACACATAAAAACAAAATATATGCAAATAATACAATGAATGCAATTTAACTAATATATAACAGGGTTAGCGGTTAGAATAAAAATTAAAAAGAAAAACCTAATTAAAATACTATTCAAATTAACAGATAATAACAATTCACTCCCCGGCAGCGGTGCCGAAAACTTGATGCGCGTGTGTATTGCTCTAATTTATACCCACGGTATGTCGTTGTGGTTTTAGCAGTATTCAAGTTTTAAATTTATATTTAGCCGACTTATCAATAACACACACTTTAACGAGCAGTGTACCCGGTCAGTATGAATATAATGGTAAGTAGAGTGTCGATCACTAAGAGTGGAACGTATTATCTAGTTATTCTAATAAGTATTTTAATATATTAAGTTAGCTATACAACCTAATCTAACGCAAGGGGGTTCAGCCTGAGAGACTGGCACAGTTGATTATGATCAAATAATAAACTAAACTAATAGGCACGAATCAGCGATTAGCACACACGTACACAGATAAATACTTGAGACAATAAGAAGACCTGTCCTGATAGTTAAGTAGCTTGTCACTTATTTTATTGCTAGTTTTATATGAAGTGTATAGTTCAATGCAACGCATCGAGATTAATCCCTTTCTCGTTGGCTCTAATCTTATCGGCGAGTAAACCCTTAATGATTACTTATGTCTATCCTATTTACCTTTCTTCCTACTTTTCTACTGACGATAGAATGCATAGGCAATAGAATAAATAGGCGAGGACAGAGGCATGGCGACCCGATCAATGCTCAGCTAGACACAGAGGTTATCAATGCACTAATAAAAGTCACCAAAGACATCAACATATAAACTTTAATTAATGGGAAAGCAATTTTAAGGGGAGTTTCAGATTTTAGTTTTTCATCGTCAAACTTAGAATTAGCGTATCTTTTTCGTCGTAAGTCGGTTTTTGCTCATTCAAGCGGCCACGTTTTCGTTTTTGAAAGTATTTTCTAAATATTTAGGCCAAAATAGTTCAATATTTTCTGAGATTTCCAGATTTAACAAAAATGGACAGCACCTTTTCTATATGTTGAAATAATCAATTTTAAGGTTCAAGGCTTGTTCAAAACACATCCAATCAACACCACAACTAATCTAATCCTACCATACACCTTCTTAGGGTGTCATGGGGTTCTAATATTTACCAAAAATGGTGGATCTCATGTGATTACAACTAAATATCCATAGATCTATATTTAAAGAGAAAGATTAAGCATTGAGTGGTATGTAACATGTATATATTTGCATGATTAGTTACTAGAATAACAAAATATATCAAGTGAAAGTATGAAAGATTTGAAAAGTTCACTTGAAGCTTACTTGATGATTTGAGGATTTTTGGAGATAAATGTGTAAGTATCCTTGGGATTTTTATTTCAAAATCCTAACTAGGAATACAAATGGGACTAAATAATCTTGTTCTTGTAAAAATTTGATGAATCCTCCCTTGTTGATGTGTTCTTGGCCGATCAAATGAGGGAGAAAGGATGAGAGAAAAGTTTGCTATTTTTACTTGAAGTATGAAAGTATTATGAGATGAAATTGGTAAGAAATACTTGAAATATTAATGATAGTCTTAGCACTCAAATGGAATGAGAAATTAGGGAGCTAGGGGGGGGGCGGCAATGTGGAAGAAAAAAGAAGAAAAGTGGCTCATTAATGAAGTTGTCTCCCCATTTTAACATGTGTTAGTTAGTTTAAGTGTGCATTAGGTGTTATCGGGTACCGAGTTAACTAGAAATAAATCTTGACGAGATAAAATAAAATATGACGAAGTTGTAAAAATTGTAAAATCATATTTTCCTTGCAAGAATCGGGTGTTAGAATAATCATCGGGTTGAAATTTCGCAAACTACGTCGGTTATAAGCGGTTAACGGAAAATATGGCAAATGATTTAAAAACACCGGGTAAATTAATAATGAAATTTCTATATCATTATAATGAGTTTGAAAATGTATCATGATCATTGTCAGGAGTGTCGGGTGTTTTATTCGTAGTAATGAATGAGTGGTAACATTTATAAAATAATTAAACATACGTTAATGAAAATCATACAAACTCGTGCATGATCTAATATGATGGTGATGTTACTGATGATGTGTAGACTACTCTAGTCTATATGATTGCCCTTAATGATGATGCATGAATACGCCGCTAAACCATACTGGTTACGCGCATTTGAATTCCCGTAAACCTAGTTTACGAGATTATGAATGATAACCATGAATAGTGATTTTCTTCCGGTAATGAATAGTGTTTCGTGAATAGTAAAATTTTTGAAAACTTCTCAAAGTCTCAAACTGACTTAAAAAATGATGAATAGTGAATTGATGATTAGTAAATGATGATTAGTGGTTGATGAATAGTAACTTGTCGAGGTTTGGAAAATGACCTAAAATTACGGGTTGTCACATAGTTTATACATCTTGAATTGAGATACAAAATGGTAAGGGGTATCTCGCTAATCCACTTTGATAATTAAAGAAGAAGATTTGAAGTTTTGATTCTTGTTCTTGCTAGAATCAAAGGTACGTGTCTTTAATTTTCGGTTAATCTTTTATATGTTAAAATATGATCCTACGCTTCCACATACGTGTTTGATTGTTATTAGAATAAATATATGATTGTCATGTTTATTAAATTCTAACAAAAGGTCTCCGGTTGGTAGGAGTAATAAATCGCCCATTGTTCGTGGTGATGGCATGTCTTGCTCTTTTTCCCACATTTGGTTCGGTTTTAATGGTTCCCTCTTAATTAAAATTAGTTTGGAACCCTAAAATTAGTAATATATTTATGTGTTTAAAGGATACGTATCTTGTGACTTGTAATTAATCGATGATGAAACATGCATGTTTATCATGGATTAGTGTTTAAATTAATTGTTAAGTTGTTTGTCACATGTAATGTAGATAGATCTAAAATTGGGGAAGACCTCAATTATTATATTAATGAATCTATTTATGTGCTACTTGGTATATATTTGCTAAGACTAACGCAATCGATTCGTCGATGCATGTGGCTCACCTACCATTGTAGGGGATAGTCTTAGTTAAATATATACATATTAAAAACATAGATAGATTATTAATAGGGTTTTATCAAAAGGTTTGCATGTGGCTACATGATTTAATTGTTAAGATTATGTGTACTTATTTGGTTATTTATTTTTATTAATTACTTGTTTTTTTGTTTAAATTATATGACGAATTGTAAGCAAGAAAAGGGTAATTTTTCGAATAGAAAATAAATTGACCTAATAACTATGAAACAATGATGTGATAAATTATACATATTGCAAAGTCTTATGTGCTGACAGTGGTTCGCTTCGCACGGTAATTTGCTCTCAGGCGAGACTAGCAATATTATAGTTTATAACATAATTTTTTAAGACTTATAATCATAAACTTTTAATTGAGTGATGAGTTTTGTACCAATAGTGTGACCGGCTCACCCAGTTTAGACAAACTATAAGAGGGGTATAAGGAGGCTTGACATTAAATCGTCATCCGAAAGAGAAGCGTTTTTAATTAGCCTTTGGGCGGACGTTTGTCTCTCCGCTCCTTTGTGCGTCTAATTGGAGCTACAAAGTAAGCTATTTTTTGTACAAAATTATATTAAGGGTGAATTGACCTCAATTCCACGCGCCACTTTTGCGGTAATTATCCGAATAACTTGGGTCTTTTGCCTCATGCAGCAGTAAGATATAGTTGGCGATAATTGTAGGTAATTCTTTGATTGGTGAACCCAATACCTCAATTAAAACTTTTTTGATTTAAATCTTAACCTAATTGGTAAATAAAATCGTTTTGAAAACTTATGATACGAAGATGTGTGCATGCTTCTTCGTACATATTTTGATTGACACATCAAAATTAATACCCTAAAGTTTAAGTCCATGCTATCTAATTATAAGAAACACTTGAAGTTAATATTTAGCGTAAGTGAGACCTTACCTAGATTTTAATGACAAGGTAAATTTCCATTATGCGTGAGACCAGTAATGGAGAATTTGCAGTTTCTAAATTAGACGACTTAATTAAGTTGTTAGTGAGACCTAGGAACTTAAGGCATGAGATAGGAAGAAACATGCTTACTTTGCAAATTGTATTTGGCAAATTTAATTCCCATAATGATCTAGGAGTCGGAATTTGTTTGCCGATTATTGTTCGACAGATTATCATATTTTGTACTTTTACTACTAGCAGATCAACTGATGTAGTGAAACTATGGAAATTTGGATCCTAGTTTTCAAGAAGATTAAATGGTTATATGTATATTTCTTGGGTAATTTTCTTTTCTTGAAAAATTGTATTATTAGAATACTAATATTTGAACTTTTTCTGTAGAAATGGCTCAACCCGAAAATGTTGTACTAAGTTCTGCTTTCAAAAACCATTTTGAAATGGAAAAATTGACTGGCCCAAATTTCAATGACTGGCATAGGTCACTCAGGATTGTCTTGAGAGTGTCCAAAAAGCTAGAATATTTGACAAAGCCTTGCCCTCAAGAACCAGCTGCTACTGAACCTGAAGAGGTCAGAGCAGCATGGCAATTGGAGTTTGAAAAGCAAAATGAAGTTGCGTGCTTGATGCTCGGAAGTATGGTCCCCAAATTATAAAAGCTGCTTGAGAACTATTTTCCTAAAGATATGCTAGAAGAACTGCAAAAGACTTATGAGAAGCCAGCAGCCGTTGAATTGTATGATTTGATCGATGCATTACACAGCTGCAAGCAGGGGGAAGGTAAACATGTTCGGGATCATGTGTTGGAATTGAAAATGTACATGGACCAACTACACCAGATCAACTACTTCTATCCTGAGAATGTGTGTGTGAACCTAATCAATAGATCCTTGAACAAGGATTTTAAAGGTTTTGTTCAGAACTATAACATGCATTGCTCGGGGAAGACAGTCACAGAATTGCTCGCAATGCTTGTGGACTATGAAAAGGGTTTACCAAACAAGGCACCTACTCCTCAGGTATTAGCTATACAAGGAGGTAGGATCCAAAAGCCAAAACCGTAGGCGAATAAGAAGGGTAAGGGTAAGGTTGACAAGGGTAAACAAGTTATGGCCTATCAACCTATGCCCAAGAAAAACAACCCTCAGAAGAACAAGGTGAATCCAAACAAGAAGGATCAGGCTTGTCACCACTGTCATGAGATAGGACATTGGAAGCGAAACTGTCCACTCTATCTCGAGGAGTTGCGTGTGAAAAGGATGAAGGTTGAGGCTGGTAAATCCAGCTTCAGGTAACTTTTTCATGATTGAATTATTTTCATTAACTCATAAAATAAATTTCTGTACTGGATGTGGTATTCATATTTGCAATACACTGCATGGATTTAGAGTTGAAAGGAGACTGGCCTATGGGGAACAATATCTGTATGTGGGCAATGAAGCACTTGCAGCTGTTGAAGCTATAGGAGTATTTAAATTAGTTTTGCCTTCAGGCTTAGTACTGTTTTTGAATAATTGTCATTACGCACCTACTATTGTTAGAGGTGTTGTCTCCTTTTCGTGTTTATTGGATATTGGTTTTCAACATACTGTTTCAAGCAAAGGAATTTCTGTTTCATTAAATAATGTTTTTTATTTTAATGCTATTGCTGTAAATGGTGTATTTGAGATTGATATGAATGAATGCAATAATTATAATTCAATGTATAACATCAATAATAAGAGAATCAAGAATGTCTCAGATTTATCTTATCTTTGGCATTGTCGACTTGCTCACATAGGCAAGAATCGTATGCAAAAGCTGCAACGTGATGGGCTTTTGCAAGATATCAATGATGAATCATTTGATAAATGCGAATCTTGTATATCTGGGAAGATGACAAAGAAACCTTTCAATAATCGTATGTAAAGGGCTAATGATCTACTTAGTTTGATACATACTGATGTATGTGGACCACTTAGACATGTGTCAAAGAGAGGTGCTTGCTACTTCTTAACCTTTACTGATGATTTCATCCGTTATGGATATGTTTATTTACTTAAACATAAACATGAGGTGTTTGAAACATTTAAGGTTTTCAAAGTAGAAGTAGAATTACAACTTGGAAAGAAGATTAAAGCTCTTCGATCCGACAGAGGTGGTGAATACCTGAGTCAAGAGTTTAAAGATTATTTGGCTGAGAATGGAATTGTCCAGCATCTCACATCTCCTTATACTCCACAACAAAATGGTGTATCTGAAAGGAGAAATCGTACATTGTTGGATATGGTGCGATCAATGTTTAATCTTACAACTCTTCCTTTATCCTTTTGGGATTATGCCTTGGAATCTGCAATTCCCATTTTAAATATGGTTCCGACCAAGAAGGTTGATAAGACACATTATGAGTTATGGTTTGGGAAAACGCCTAACTTGTCTTATTTAAAGGTCTAGGGTTGCGAGGCATTTGTTAAACTTGACTCAGCAGATAAACTCCAACACAGATCTGTAAAGTGTATCTTTGTAGGATACCTAAAGGAAACGATGGGTTACTACTTTTACTACCCACCTAAAAACAAAGTAATTGTTGCTAGGTATGGAGATTTTCTTGAAAAGGATCTCATATCTCAAGAATTCAGTGGGAGGATCTATAATCTGGAAGATGATCAAGAAGATACATTACCTTCTGAAAACACTAGCGAACTTCCTGTTGAACCTGAAAGTCTGGGACCTCCATCTGAATTTGTTCCCATTCGCAGATCTGCAAGGACTGTGAAAGCACCTGAACGTCTATGTCTTAACGTAAAAGTTGAGGAGACTATATTAGGGGATCTTGGAGAACTTGCTAACTATAAAGCTGCCGTGAATGATCCTGAAAAGGATAAATGACAGATTGCTATAAATGGGGAAATGCAATCCATGAGGGATAATCAAGTCTGGATTGAAGTAGACCTTCCTCCCAATGCCAAGGTAGTTGGAAGTAAGTGGCTCTTTAAGAAGAAAACTGACATGTATGGCAATGTACACACCTATAAGGCCCGTTTGGTAGCTAAAGGCTTTACCCAAATATATGGTGTTGACTATGAGGAGACCTTTTCTCCTGTAGCTGACATAAGGGCTATTAGGATTCTCATAGCTATAGCAGCGTACTATGATTATGAGATCTGGAAAATGGATGTCAAAACTGCCTTCTTAAATGGTCGCCTAGATGAAGACATCTATATGGCGCAGCCTGAGGGGTTTGTGAATCCAGAATTTCCAAACCGTGTATGTAAACTTCAAAGATCTATTTATGGATTGAAGCAAGCATCTTGATAATGGAATAAGAGATTTGATGAAGAAATCAAAAGGTTTGGATTTACTCAAAATCTCGATGAGCCATGTGTATATCACAAAGCTAGTGGGAGTGATGTTATTTTCCTAGTCCTATATGTTGATGACATATTAATCATGGGTAAAAATATTCCAAGATTGAAAGAGGTGAAAGCCTATCTTGGGAAATGTTTTTCCATGAAGGATTTAGGAGAAGCAGCATACATTCTAGGAATCAAGATCTATAGAGATAGATTAAGGCGGTTGATTAGATTAAGCCAAAGTGCTTACATTGATAAAATATTGAAGAGATTCAATATGCAAAATTCCAAGAAGGGATATTTGTCGATGCAAGAACAACATGGCTTAAGTAGCAAAGCGCGTGCTTCAACACCTGAAGAGGTGGCACGCATGAAGAGAGTCCCTTATGCTTCGGCTATGGGATCTATTATGTATGCGGTGAGATGCACAAGGCCTGATGTGGCGTTTGCTCAAAACATAACCACTCGATATCAGCAGAATCCAGGTGAACTCCACTGGACTGCTGTTAAACATATTCTCAAGTACTTGAGAGCTACAAGAGACATGTTTTTAGTATATGGGGGAAATCCAAAAGCAGAACTTGATGTTACAGGTTACTGCGATGCTTCCTGGAAATGTGATAAAGATGATACGAAGTCTCAAACGAGTTATGTCTTTGTCATTAATGGAGGAGCTGTGGATAGGAAGAGTAAGAAGCAGAGTACCATAGCGATGTCTGCAATAGAAAGTAAGTATATTGCTGCCTCAGAAGCTGCAATGGAAGATGTCTGGATTAGGAAGTTCATTTCAGGGCTTGGAGTTATGCCCTCAATCGAAAGACCTATAAAGATGTATTGTGACAAATCAGCCGCAATTACATTTGCCAATGAACCTGGAATCATGAAGGGCACCAGACATTTCCTGATTAAATATCACTATGTTAGAGAACAAGTGGAGATAGGTGAAATCGAGTTACTCAAAGTTCACACAGATAATAACCTAGCTGATCCTTTAACGAAGGCTTTACTTGGTGGAAAGCTTAATCAACATGCTGAAGGCATAGGACTTCGTTTAGCTAGTAGTTTCATGCCCATCTGTGATTAGTGTTTGGATAATGGGATGTTATGAACAATTATTATTTTAATGAAATAAAATATTAGTTATGTTTGATTATCATTTTCTTAATAATATATCCTGTATTTGCATGTTTTATCCTTGAATATATTGATTATTCTAAATTGTCCGTTGTCGCTTAATGATATGGGAATATCATTAAATTAAGACAAATCTGAGTATTGGTAGAATATACTTGAAAGTATATTGATGCGTTGTCATGCCAATTTCACATGATATTCAATGAATTGAATATAGGACTTATCCCAACATCATGAGTTTACTTTATGGATCTTGTCATCAAGTAAATCATGTATATATAGTTATCCTCTGACTTGAAATACCAGATAACTGTCATGGATGTAGTGCATTTTTGTGAAGCAATTTACCGCTATACGTAACTGGTAGCTATAAGGATTGTTTTCAGGAGTGTTGCAAAGTTCATGGGTAAGGCTCGTAGTCAAGAGATAATTTGTTCCTTCAAATTTGTTTGAAGTTTAATACTGTTGGGCCTCTCGTAGGGTTGACAAGATGTTTGTGTGGCCACACCCAAGATCTCCCCTGAATATGTTCAGAAGATTTGGTAATCTTGCTCAATCAGAAACAACGAGAAACATAATGGTTAATAAAGAATGACTGAGATCCATATCTTTATTAATATAGTATTAGAAACAAAAGGATGAGTATGATGATGAATCATCGAATGGTTTTTCCAGGAGACCACCACCCGAGTTGTACTAGGGGCATTGGCGTGTTGCTAGACGCTAACCAATGTCATTACACTATTAATAGATGTCCAAGTGGGAGCTGTTAAGTTTTATGGACAAAATATTAAACGTGTATGACTAGAATCGAACTGGGGACCACGGGATTGCACACATTACGTATGAGGAATTAATGTAATAATAATTAATATAGAAACCGTTATATATTGAATTATTTAAACACATAATAATGACTAACGGACGTTAAGTAATTAATGGGAATTAACTAACGACTGTTAGTGAATAAAGGAAGGACTATATGTGTAATTAGAGGATCAAGAAAGTTCTAGAATCCCTTGGGGAGTGCTAGGCCGATCGGCCATGGGTTTCCTAAACCCAATCCAAGCCAAACTTTTCCTCCAAGATTTCATGCCTATAAATACAAAGGCTAGGGTTATTTGTTTCTGACTCTTGCACTTGCTATAACCTTAGATCTTTTATTTTTCTCTTCTTCTTCTTTATTGCCGATCGATCCTTAACCCTTTGGGTTAGTCGATCCAAGTTTTTCTCAAACAAAATCGTTTTGGTTTAATTTATGTTCAAAGATCTAGCAATCGCATTAGTTCGGTTATAGTACGTGTGTACAAGATCATGGTATAAACTCATTATAGTTTATACATCTTGGATTGAGATACAAAACGGTAAGGGGTATCTCGCTAATCCACTTTGATAATTAAAGAAGAAGATTTGAAGCTTTGATTCTTGTTCTTGCTAGAATCAAAGGTACGTGTCTTTAATTTTCGGTTAATCTTTTATATGTTAAAATATGATCCTACGCTTCCGCATACGTGTTTGATTGTTATTAGAATAAATATATGATTGTCATGTTTATTAAATTCTAACAAAAGGTCTCCGGTTGGTAGGAGTAATAAATCGCCCATTGTTCGTGGTGATGGCATGTCTTACTCTTTTTCCCACATTGGGTTCGGTTTTAATGGTTGGATTCTGTTACAGTCTTTGAGTGCTGGGAGAAACTGTTTTTCATTTGCATGTTTCGCGTCAACAACTGCATATGCATTTGGGGCATTACCACCACAAACTATAATTTCGGCATTAATGGCATGGTTATCAGGTGTGAGTTTTAATGGGAAAAGAGCGGACATTCCTGATGGAGGGTAGTTGCGAGACCCGCCTGGTAATTCAGGGAACTCTGCTATGACTTTTCCTGTATATACACAAAATTTGATGGCTCGATTATTGGCGAATATGAATACATTACCATCAGGAAGTAGGAAGAGAAATGGGTATAAGTTGTTCTCTATGGGTGGCCCTGGTTCAATAGCGGGTGTAGTTGTTTGTTGGAGGAACGGGAGATCGAATTTCTTCTGTGTGAAGTCGAGTTGTGGTGGTACAATCTTGTAGCTTAATGAGTCACGACCTCCGACGACTATGCAGCTCCCGTCTTGCAAAACCAGGTTTGATGAATACCTGTAATGATTTTTACATTTTTTTAAGATATGAAATAATTTCATACTAGCTAAACATTAATTAAGCGAAAATTCAATCAGCGTACCATCTCCCAACAGCAAGAACATCGATTTTGTTACTAAAGTCTGCATTAGGATCATCGTTAAGAAGCACTCGAATAGCTTTATTACCACTAAGCATCCCTTTTATAGCAACTAGGTTACCATTCGGTCATAAATTTCCTGATGAGCACCATGCATCACCCTTGATCTGAGTACACAGTGCATGAAAAACTAATTAACTATCATTTTATATATGAAAATAACCAAAGGCCTTTGCCTGGATTTAAATTAATTCTAACAAGGATAAGCTTGTGAAACTATTTAACGTTCAACTATATAAAAATACAAACTTAAACTAATAATGCACCGACCATGAGGGGTCTAATTTTCTAAGTCTTCCAGTCATAAGCAACTGCATGAGCAAAACAATCAGGCTGGTTTGTATCAGGGTTTAACGGGCAGTTTCCCTCTGTTTTTAGCTTCAGAGCTGATGGCCCAAAAGTCGTTGTATCAAACCAGATAACCTTATCATTAGGCATCAACTGTAGTTGCATAGCAGCCACACCTGCATTTGGATTATCAACTACCTACTCTCCCAAGAATATGGTTTCTGTTAGTCCTCTTTACATAGTTAGGGTTAACTACAAAGTTAATCTAACTATGCACCATGCTTGAGTAATGTTATGATATTGTTTGATGGTTATGAGAAAACGTAAAAGTAAATAGACAAGATATTTTTCTAACGTTTAATTCTTATTAGAAATCAATTAAAGAATTATACCCAAGTATTTGCGGAATAACACTTGGGATTGAATGACAAGTATGGTATGACTCCTCACTAAACTTAAGCCAAGCTTAAGTAGCAACCACACTGAACCTACTGAGCTATCTCAGGGACAAGGTTGCTATTTGGAGGAGTAAAAGTAGTTTGTGAATGTCTAAGCATTAAGTGCACAAACTTGTGAACTTTTTACTGCACCTTATGTTTCCTATTTATACACAAGTAGAATACAACCATTGTGATAAAGACAAAAGGTGACCTAAGCTAGTTAGGACAAAATACTTACGTATTTTGTCTGTGTTACAATAGGCTATTTTGGGTATAGGACAAGGTTACTTTATGAGGAACAGTGATGACACTATTATGATAATAGACCGTTTAGGGAAACTTTGACTTTGCTTGATAAGGACTTCGTCTTATTTGTTCAAACGTTTCTCGCCTTGTCCCGCGCATTCTTCAGTCTTCAGGTCTTCAGTCTTCTATCTTTAGTCTTTAGTTGTTGAGGTGTCTTGGGATTCAGTGAGTTATTCTCATCACTCACTGAACCCATCACCTTCTTCTTTGGCTTAGGTGTCACTCACTGAGTTTCGCCTCACTGAATGGAGAGGCTTTCTTCTTAGATTCGTCTTAAGCATCTTGAAGGTGACTCACTAAGCAACTGTTCACTCAGTGACTTGAATATTGTTTAAGGTTTTCAAACACTTAGATTATTTTCTATTCAAATCCTTGTTTAAGGAAGCTTGGGTACAAAATGGACCCAACAGTGTCTCCCTATTTGGATATAAATATAGCCTAAGTGTTTTGATCAGTGTAAGTGAGCAAATAGACTTCTTCTTACACTGAAGATACTATAAATGCAATTTAAGGAACATTGATTTAAAAAACATGGGCGATCATTTTATTCATCAGTTACATTAGTCCTATCATCTAGTACAAAATGCTCTGGGTTAAGTACTCAGACTTCCTTAATTCTCATGAGCTTAAGTTTCATCTTCTTTGACAACAAAACTTCCTTGTCAGGCCTCTCACTCATCATCTTGTCGATCAGTCTAGTGAACTCATCATTTTCAGGGCTCTTGTAATGAAGTGCCATTACTTTGTAGCCAAGCTGTGTTGTGGTCTCCACCAGATGAATATCACTTACTCTCTAAAAGGCTTGCTGACCAAATTCATCAACAAAGAAGATTCTAAACTCATGGTGCTTGATCACTTTGTTGTTGACAAACTTGACACATTCAGGGGGAATCTTGTTGCAATGTAGTGCAGCAATAAACTTTTCAAGCTCCAGCTCGATTGCCTTTCTCTTCTTCCCTGTGCTTTTAGTTGGCTCAGGGATTGTGAGACCCTGAGATGCAAGTGCCTTTTGGTGATCAATTCCAAGATTTTTGGCTACCATTTCTAGTTCTTCATATTTCTTTGTGAGGGCTTCCAAAAGGTCAGGGATGCAATTGTTGCTCTTCTTGCTCAGGATGGGTCCCATCATGTCTCATTCTTTGATGCCAAACTCAAGAACTTGAATGGGGCATTCTTCTCATATACCCTCTCACCTCTTTTAACAGTAATAGCAAGAGGGTTGGTGTTAGCATGAATGATCATGTTAGTGATTTGACCTTCACCCTTTATCTTGGTCATGGTCCAGACATACCTCTCATAGTTCCTTCTTTTCTTCTTGCTGTTCAGTTTGATCTTTTCATTGTGTTTCTGATGCAGGATTTCTGACTAGGTTTTAAATTTATAGTTAGTCTCGTCTACCTATGGTCAACCTTATGTACTCACGGGCAGTGTACCCGGTCGTGTGTAGTGTAGTAATCGGTAAAGCCGGGGTCGTCCCAAGATCTATGTGTTTCTAGATTCTAACTTAAGTCTATGTCACATTTTTTAAAGGGGTTTATGATTTGTTTGAATAATTAAACTAAATAAACAGAAATGAAATGCAGAAAGTAAAATGAATTGAAAACAGTAGGGAGAAAGTGTACTAGCTTAGTTGTTCATCCTACATTGCTATGACCATGTTTTCTAATTAAACTTCCTATTGCTTCAAGTGGGGCATAGAATTTGCTAGACTCTAATGGTTAATTCATCTAGCCTATCTCCCTAGAGTCCGTCCAGGACACCAAAGGTCTGGATCCATATGGCTGTCAAGGCTTATAGGTAAACTAGTTTGAGTCATTAAGCACCACTACATGCTAGATTAATTCTTTGTGTGATCCGGCCTCTCGGGTCTTAGACCACACATCTAATTTCTTAAGTTCATCCAACCTGAAGGGTTATCCTATGGTCAATTCACACGCAAGGGATTTGGTAGTCCTATGGTCAATTCTTACCAACCCTCGCAACATATTACTTTAAGGGTCCTATGGTCAATTCTACTAGAGTGATACATACATCCGACCTTCAAAACTACCGAAACTAGAGGATCTATCGAATAACTGAGCATGCACACACTAGAAACAATAATAAAAGTACGAAAACATAATCAACACAATACAAGAATCATAACTAGGCTAGCACCAAAGGTGCTTAGCCGATCATATTTAAAAGTACAGCGGATTCAATGTTTTGCATGTAAATGGAAGACATGGAATCGTAAATGTAATATAAATATGAATTGCCAAAACTTATGGATGTTATGTCGTGATCTCTCCCTTGGAAATGTTTCGTATGCTGTTGTGAATCGTCCCTGAGTGGTGCCCTAGTCGACCCCTAGGAGGGGGTGAAGAGAGATACTTAAAAATGCAGATTTAGGGCTATATTTATAGGCCCCGACAAGGCTACGGCGTAACCTTGAACTGTGGTTACGCCGTAGCTAGTGTAATCCTTGGACGATCTTATCAATAAATAACGGTTACGACGTAAATTAAAGGACTAGTTATGCCGTAATCTTTGGCGGAGACAACTACGTCGTAACCTTCATGTATAGCTACACCGTAATCATTTTATTGTTTTCTTCTATGTCATAATCTTCTTACTTAGCTACGCCGTAATCTCGGTAAAATCTTGAATCCCATTCAGTGTAATAACTACGCCGTAACTTCATGTGTTGGTTACGGCGTAATTTCTTCATTCAAATGAGTCCCGTACTGTGTAACAACTACGCCGTAACCTCTTGTGTTGGTTACGGTGTAACCTTCTTTGCAATAAAATCTTCTTAAGTCTTCAAATAGTTATGGCGTAACCTCGTGTGGTACTTACGCCGTAATTTCCAATAAGTGTTGACTTGGTCTTCATGTATAAATCCATAGCTACGGCGTAAGTGGAGAGTGTAATTACACCGTAACTTCTTCAAGCACACTAAAATGTAGAATCTTGTAAGTGCTTTTCCAAATCCGCGTCTCTTTTGCTCCTATGCTCACTTGTAACCTGAAAACGAAATATAACGAAATCAAAGTATATATTCACATAAAATGATACAATAATGAGCATATTAGGGGAAAATTGACACTTAAATATCAGGACTATTTGATGTCATCAAATACCCCCCCCACTTAAACTCTACTTGCCCTCAAGTAGACCTTATTAGAATAATTTCTAAAAAGATATCCCCCACATGACTTGGGAAATATGAGATTAAAAATTTCCTATGCTAGAATATTAAAAGCCGAACACCTCACGAAATGGGAAACAAACACTCAGACTCTCTCTAATCTAAGTGTCAATTTCGGGGTGACCACTCAACGCACAGTCATAGCATGTATTCTATCATAGGCTTGGTGGTTACACATATCTCCACCACTAGAGCTAAGGTCAAGACAATCTTCGAAGGCAATATTGGGTGAACAAATTATAAGGCTTGGGTGTAGTGTTGTTACTAACATACTACAGCGAAGGCGACAAAGACCATCGATACATGACCAAAACGCTGGCCAAGACACCAATGACTGCTCAAATCCCTCACCTAAGCATGATTCACAACTAAAGGGTAGGATAAGACATGGGATGCACATAAAGGGTGAAAAATGAATAATAAGAAGCAAATAGTCTTAGCCTACAACTGAGTTGTCACCATCCGCTGTCCATTCAAAATCCAAGCTTCAAGACGCAAAAACCGGATCGTAACAAGCTAGTGTGCCATTAGAGGAACGTCATGATGGGCACACTACTTGGTCTTCATCAACATGTTGGTGCAAATACGCCACCAACTCAAATCTTTCATGTGATCGAAGTGGCCTCCTCGATACTAAATCTGATAAGCTCGTACTAAGTGCTAACAATGATGCACTACCAATAATAACTATATACATATAGAAACACAATATTTTTTTATATTTTGATTTTTTTTTTTTTTTTTTTTTTTTTTGATTTTTTGGATTCATAACTATACAACATAAAATCATCCCCCCACTTATGATGAATTATATATGAGAACTTGGGGGGTCTTCAATGATCTTCAAAATTGTATCTTCGATGCAGGCGTGATTTCCGAATCTATCTACTTGAACCTTAAACTTAAGCAAATGGAAACTTCCCAATCATGAGCTAAGACTACACGGTAGGCTAAGGCGAATAGGTGTATTGAAACAATTTAGATAAGGGTACAAAATGAAAGGAATGGATCAAAAGGGTATATCTAGGGGTATCTTGCACTAAAGGTGAGTGCAACAAAAAGGGTTTAACACGGGGGTCGAAGAGTCGAGGTGACTAATCGATAAATGCACACTTATATACACATATGGCTTTTTGGTTGATAATCCTAAAATATTGCCTTCTCGAATTGTTTATTCCAAATGTATCAAGCTAACTCGAGACACTACTCGTCTATGGTCTCGAAATGATGTAAAGGCCAAGTTCTAAAGTTTACATACTACCGGCACACTCAATATTTGGTGGATTTGGGGTAAATAAGGGGAAATGGAAAGGCTTAAATCTCACCAAGGAAATCAAGGGTTATAGTGTGCTCGGCTAAGATCTATTCTAGTTAGGTTAAGAAAAACATGTCAAAATTTTAAGAATGACAAAAATTTTCAAAATAAACTAGAAAAATGAGGGCAAATAAGTTCAAGATATAATTCTACTCCCGTCCCCCCGCTTGAATTGTACAAAGTCCCTTTTGTACTAAACATTAAATAACAATGAGGTAAAAGTAGAATTAGAGCGAGAACTTCCCTGAAATTTGCTCCAAAATGAAAGAAGGATCACGTTTGAAGAAGCGTGCCTTCGTATAGTCTCCATGAGCAAACTTCAATTCCCTGAAATCACAACACTACCACAAGCATAATTCTAAAATAAAGAGGAAAAATAAAAATGAATGAAAACCTAACTCACTTTCGTAGGAATCACGGTTGCATTTAGTGTATGCAACAAGCCTTTTAAACCACTCGGTGTCCCGAGTGGACAAGTGAAGTCTTGTGAGGGTTTATAGTGAACACACCCACAAAGTTAATTTACTACTAAAAATATACAAACTCGGTAAATGTTTTTGAAAATGGTTTGCTATAGTAAAAAGTTACGGCGTAACTTCAAGACTGAGTTACGCCGTAAGTAATGTGACCTGACAATGAGCTCGTACTGTGAACAGATTACGGCGTAACTTGAAACTAGAGTTATGCCGTAATGCCTTCTCATGTCAATTCCAGAATTTTTTGACTTCTTAGGTGCCATAAGAGGCCCTTCCAGTACTTCTCCTGTATTTTTTAACTGTGGAAACCTGTAAAGATGATGTACAAACATACCAAGCATAAAATCCTATAAAAGAAAAAATAAAAAGATAGGCATGGGGTGCCTCCCACGAAGCGCTTGTTTTTGTCTGAGTCACGAGTTTGACTCCACCCTTACTTACTGAGTAAAAGGGTGTTCATCCCCTCACTTGTAATTAAGTGTGGGTGAAAATAGCAATAAACACCGTGAGGGTGTGAATTCGCTATCGGATAGGGAGATGATGAATGAAAGTTATATCTTGAAGGAGATGTCATTTCCCTCCTTACCATACCCGCTATAGTTGACGGCCTTGACGATTTGAACACTCCTTGTTGTTGAATAGTCGGCTTCCCTGCCACGGTTCCGTTCATCATAATCACTCTAGTGTCCAAGATATCGTCTCCTAATTCCTTCATATGCTCAACTAAAATTGGTTTAGTAGCCGGTGCTACATAACCATCATCGGGTGGTGTCATAAACAAGGCTTGTGAGGTCAAGGGTTGCACAATGTCATCCTCCACTTCGGCATCCTGTATGGGAAAACTAGCAAGATTGGGGTATGTATCCGGTGGCATGTATGGTTGCATCACCGGTTTTGGTTTAGGGTCGGCTTGCATAGGAGGCGTAAGTATTTGCCTAAGCCTTTCTATGTCCTCCACCGTAATACCCCAAAAATCATCCGCGTCATCTTCATCGCATTCCTCCTGAATTTCCTCTTCCTCCTTTGCAGTGTTGATATTGACATTATCAATACCATCCTTCAACTGGTCAATAACCGGTGGCATGTACGGTTGCATCACCGGCTTTGTATCAAGTTGGTTAGGTTTAGAACAAGAGTCAAAAAGAGGTAATCTTGTAGGGACCTTCTTAGATATGAAGTCTTTCCAAAATGCATCATCATCAATCTCCATATCAGAATCCGGATATTCCAAAACTTCCTCTTTCTTATGGCAAAAAGGATCAAAATAAGACCCCTCATACCATTCTGAAACGCCCATAATTTTTGGGCTGGGAAATGAAGAACCAGCTTTGATGTATGGTCGCCAGGTTTGAGAGAGAGGTTCAAGAGTTCTCCTTGATCGGATGTCTCTCAATAGTTTATAATTCTTCTCACGCTCATACTCCAAATATTCATTTATCGTCATATTATCAATATCCGGCTCCATCTCCATGATTACCTGAAATACTAAAACAAACAAAAACAGAAAAGAAAGGACACTAGTACAAATCTGGGATTTCGTCACACATGTTGTTTTTTGAACGGCCACACAGTCAGATATTTATGTGACTAAATGTACTAGAATAAAATAAACAGCCACACTTGATCTGACTTGTGTGACCATTTCAGAATTTCATTGTCACACATTTGAATATTTATGTGACTAGATGTAACTGGTAATTTTTTTTTGATTATTTAGTCACTTATAATTTGGGACGTGTGACAGATACAAATAAGTTTGAAACATTAGTCACACTATATATATAAATATGTGACAAATATATGTCACACAATTGAACTGTGTGACCAAAATCCATATATGGTCACATGAAGTAATTGTGTATGTGGCTAAATCATATACTCAAGTTTGTCAGACATTATTTAAAAGTGACTAAATCATATAGTCAATTTTGTCACACATTATTTAAAAGTGACTAAATCATATAATCAAGTTGGTAAGTAATATTTTACATGTGCCGCACTTAGTTTTTCCCAAAAATAAATTTCCCTTTCAACTTTTCACAAGCCCCACCTAAATTTTTCCCCAAAATCAAATTGCCCTCCTTCCCAAATATTTCATTCACCTTCCCTATTATTTCATTCACCATCCCAAATATCACTTACACCAAAACTATATCCGGTCTTCTTCTATCTCCTCAACACTCTCCTCACCAACGCCACCGCTCGTACCACCACCATACTTATGTCTAGATCTGGTCCTCTTCTATTATGTTGATATTAGTAATACAAAGAAGTTACTATCTTCTCTCCCGAGGGCCGTTTGTTACAAGTCGGTATGTTGTATCCTTTAATCTCTTCTAATTATTTTATAAATTTTATTAATTATGTTAGGGTTTCATTTCAATTAGTTTAGGGGGTGTTTGTTTAAGGTTATATTGGGGCTTTTTAATGTAATGAAATATTGTGAATTGAACAGAATATGCATTTAAGGCTGTGAAAGCAGCTGGAGTGACATCAATTGGTGTTAGAGGTAAAGATTCAGTCTGCGTCGTTACTCAGAAGAAGGTTCCGATGAGTCTTTTTGTCTTTTTGGGTTTTTGATTGCGATTGTGATGATGCGTGATTTCAAAAGTTTTGTTTTTTTTGTATGTGCAGGACAAGGTATTGGACCCAACTAGTGTTACTCATCTTTTCCCGGTTACTAAGTTCCTTGGATTGTTGGCTACCGGCACTACAGGTTGACGTTGTTTCCTTGTTTTAAGTTGTATCGTTTGGAATTCAGATTCTGTGTGCAGTTCTTAGAGTTAATATTATGTTAAACCATGGAAAACGAGATGATACTTGATGCTATGAAAGAGTAGGTCTAAATGTTAGCTACATAAGATCTTGAATAAAGTTTGAATACATGGAAAATTAGGCCCCTACTATGTGCGATATTTTGAGTGCAATTTAGGAGAATGTTGAGGCACGATTTAGCAGTTGATTATATGTATTCGTAAGCAGTATGGATACTTGTATTCAGAAATACTGGTTTTGATGAAAATAGCTACTTAAGTACTTTTGTTGAGCTTTTAGTTAGTTGGGAAACTATACGGTTACGTTTAGTGTTTTATATATGTGAATTTGCTAAAGTTTATATCATGTTAAACTTTTGACGACATTAGAGAATAAATGTCAGTATTATATTCTGGAAAGTTGATAGTTGATGCTAAGAAAGTGTAGGCCTAAAAAGCTGCTAAAAACGTTTTTGGTATTTTATTCCTGTGGTAAACAAATTAAACAAGTGCTTGTTTGGTTTTGATTTAGGTGTGTTAATCTAATTTAGTTATGTTTATTTGGTCATGTTGTGCTTCGGCTGGAAAGGAACCAGCCAAAGGGTGTGTTTGTTTTTGCGTAACACAACCCAACTGGGGGCGCTTGGTTTGGTTTGGTGCTTGATCGCTAACAACCCACCCCAAGAGGGTGTGGGTTTGGTTTGTTTTAGCCGCACCATAATGAGGTGTTAGACTCGTAGGTTTAGGCCACCAAGCCGTCACCCATTTAGAAAATATAAATGACACTGAAATAGTAGCTTTATAGGAAGTGCATTTTTCTATAATCTATAGGCACTTTATGCTTTTATGGACTGTAATGGAAATGGATTCCATCATATGTTACAGGATTATACAGAAAATCTTCATCGGTTATCAGAAAGTAGGGTTGATGTGTTTCTAGGGATATACCCGTTATGAGTGCAAGTTTTAAATTTATAACATGATTTATCAATGATTCAAACGAAACATATACGAGCAAGTATACTCGTCCGTGTGTATTAAGAGATAATTAAGGTAAGTCGAGGTCGTTCACTAGGATTTGTTTAGTTTTAATGATGTGAGTTTTTGTAAATAAAATCAAGCCAAATTATAGATTCTAATCACAAGCAAATTAAGATAATGTAAATTCAATAAATTAAAGACTACACTTGCCTAGACTAGTTTGCACAATTCTCTCGATGTGATTATGACGATGGTTCCATTTGATTATGATCAACAAATTAGGTGATGTTCTAATTCGATTAGTGGGTATACTAACTCTATTGTTTCCAACACTTTCAATCCTCGTCAAGATTTTAAGATTATAAAAACAATATTTAAGATTTGATCAATCCAAGACTAACACAACTCAATTACTTGATTCGCTTTCGTTTCACTAGTAATTGAAAACCACACTATTTAGTTTTCCAAGTTTAACCAAGTTACTTATGAAATGGTCAATACATAAGGTAACACCCTCATAGACAAAGGTTTACAACCAATTAACTAACAATGTCTTTTTCATCCCATTACACTATTAGCAATTAACCAAATTTGACAACTCTTTGGTGGAGAAAACTCTTAATAGTACAATTCGTTCTTAGTATTAGCTTTTCTTTTATCTTAGAACCATTAAGTCATAATCAACCAAAAATCATGTAACAAACATCATCTAGGCAAGTGCACAAGGCACTTAGCCACTCATGGCAAACAAAGGAATAACCACAAGAAATTTATCACTAGAAAACATGATTAATAAGTCTTACAAAAGTTGTAATGATGATTACAAAAATTAGGAACACTTGTGAAATGATCAACAACGGTCCTTGAATAATTGAATTGATGATTGGTGAATGTAAGCTTTCCCTTTTCCTGCGTTTCTTCTCTTTGTCGCCTCCTTGTAGTGAGTTATAATTGATAGCTCTTTTGATTGTATTGTATATTGTTGTGTCTTTTTTTTTGATTCCAAGCATACATATATATAAGATGACTTTCCTTGGTCACCAAGCATAATTCTTGGGCCCAAAGTGTCATAAATTGAAGGCAAGATGAGTTAATGGAAGTAGATGATCGGACTTTGGAGTGATGACACTTAACTCTTCTCTTAAATGCAACTATGGAAGACTTAAAGTGGCTGGACCCATGGTCAAAACCTAGGACCTGCGGCCTGGATGTCTGCTGGACCTTGGGTTTGAACTCTAAACCTTTGGTCTGGAAATGACTACTCAACCTTGGGTTTGAGATAGGAACCTTGGGTTTGGGATAGGACCTTCAACATTCATTTCATCATTTCATGATCTTTTCTTGAGCTTGAAAATCATTGTAATCTTGATTCTTTATCTTTAACAATCCTTCCCAAAGCTTTTATTGTGAGATGAACCCTACGTTTGTGCATAAGCTCGTGATTTAACAACTTTTCTTCATTTCTTTAGCCTTTTCCTTGAACTTGATCGTACCTGACTAAAATACATCTTTTGCACCTTTTAAGCATAATATGTTCACAAATACAACCAAATACAATGCATAAACATAGAAATAACGCAACTAAAACATGTTCAAAATGAGCGTTATCAAGGGTCTTTGATTTGTTGTGACCGGAATATGCCAAACCTCTCATTGTGAGTCTTCCTACTTATTATATTGTTCACCGTATCAGTGTTTCAAGGCTTTAAATCATATGATTACCAGAGGGCTTATATCCTAGCGGTATCATGAGGTGGTGCTATATGATCCATGACCAAGAGTGAGATGGTGTAAGACTATGCCTTTCTAAAAGAAAAGTCATATTGTTATATGTGTTCTAGATTGGAGTTGGACTAATGGTGTTGCAGCAATTTGGAGGGGTGAATGCTGTTGCATTTTATGCGAATTCTATCTTTATTTCTGCTGGTAAGGATCGGAATATTGGATTTAGTCTAACTTTGGTGGAATTATGATGAGTGTGTAAATACTCATCATTTTTGTCGTATCTGAACTGCCAAAACATCCAAAAACACTCAGAAATGCATCAAAATACTGAAAATATCCCGGGAGTGTGTTTTATAAGTTTCAAATACAAAATGTTTGAAAACAATTGAAAAACAAACAAAGTTTGCAAAATTGGCAGTTTCAGTCCCTCAACTTTCAAAACATGTCAAAACTAGTCCCTGGTTATTCAAAACATGTAAAATATCATTAAAGGTCCTTGGGAATTCACAAGTTGTCAAAAGAAATCCTTTAAAGTTAAAAATTGCAAATTGACAACTTTAGTACCCCAAGTTTGAAAAATGTCATATTTGGTCCCCGGGTGTTCTTAATTGGAGAAAATGCATTTATGGTCCTTGGGTTATTATAATATGGCAAGATTGGTTCCTTTTGATAACCTTTGGAAAGTTGTCATTTTCAGTCCCTCAAAAATCCAAAATTACAAAATGGTCCTTGTGCTTATTTCTACAAACAAACCGGACCCTTAAAATAAAAACAACCCAATAATAACTAATCCTAAACCCAGTTACCACCCAAGCCCAAACAAAACATACCCAAGCCCAATCCCTTTGACCCGACCTGGTATTTAATACCAGTTTGACCTCAGTCAAACTCCTTCTTCCTCACAACCCCGCCAAACCATCACTGCTCCAAAACCACCTCACCTTTACACCTCAACCCCCCACCTCATCACACCAGTTGTCTAACCTCTCCCCTCCACCTCCACATATCACCAAAATTCTTTAATTGAAAAAAACCTGCTTGTGTACGTTTTGGCGCCAAAAGTCCAAATGGACGATTATGATGAATTTGGCCAAATCAAGGGTCAAGATGTGGTGGGAATTACTCAGAGATGTCGACAAAGAGATTAAAGTCTATAAAGAAAGGATGGGAGGCATTGTAAAAAGATATCTAGTTTATTATTAGTTCATGTATGTCGTTTAGTTAAATTTTCAAATTCTAGTGTATTGTTTAGCTTTTAAGCATTGTATCAAGCTCTTTCAGTGTAATCTTAACCTTTTCTAATAATTAAATTCAAGTTTTAGTATCGGTCTCAGTTTATGCAATTTCATTTTTATTTCAAAAATTCTCATTAGCTTAATTGATGTTTCTGTTTAATGATTTGGACTCCTAGGCTCACATAAGCTCCTATATAGCTTATAAAAGCTATTAGTAATCCTTAAAATCAGTTTAGTAATAAAAAATCAAAAATACAAAAAAGGTCAACAAAAGTCAAAATTCAGAAATCCATTGAAGATGATCAAGAAAGCTGGAGCAGGGTAAATCTTGGATGGCCTTGGGGTTCAGAAGCTAATTGGAAGGGTATTTCAGTTGGTCCTTGGTCCTTGTTCTTGGTTTCAAGCTGGATTGCAGTTGTAAGCCATTTTAGTCAATTTTTGCATTTCACTGTATTAGTAGCTTAAACCTTAAATACTTGTGTTCTTATGTTCTTGTGTTGTAGTTAAGTAGAATCATAGATTAAAATATGTTGCTTGTTCTTTAAAATCCATAGTTGCTAAAAATTCCATATTTCACAGTCATATATAGCATTTTAGTGATTTCTGTGTTTCATGCTTATGTTGTTGTTGTTTAATGCTCATTTGGTCTATTATAATCATAAGAAAGAGTTTAAAATCAGTTACATGGTCTAAATCCTTGAGATCCTTTGAAAATTACAAATTCAGTGCTTATAAGGAATGTTTGGTTTTGCTGAGAAATCTGTGTTAGAGGTTGAATGTGCCATTGTTCTTGTTTGATGTATGCCACACTAGGTCCAAATAACTCAGAGAAACAATAAAATCCAATCCTTATTTGATAAAAAGTCAAAGTGACCTTTGATTTGATCTTGTGTGTTCACTGTGAGGAATTTAGAATCCATGATCATGATTTTGGCTACATAAGTTGTTAAACTTACTCAATCTAGGTTCATTACACCTTAATACATCATAATCAGTCAATAGGATTGATCCAAAGTTCATATAAGTCAACCTAGTTCATAATCAAAAAGTCAAAAACATCAGGTTTATTCCAGTTCTGAGCATCTGATCTAGGGTAAAATTGGACTTCAATTGGGGTGATTGTGATAGGGCTTTTTAGTTTTTAGGATACTCAGTAGTGTTGTGAAGCTTTTGCCCCCATTAGGTTGCTTTTCTATAGCTTATTGACTGCTTAAATTGCCCTGCAAGTTGGCCCCATTTCCTGATTTTTCTGCTTTGAATTTGCATCAGTCAAGTGCTTAACTTGCTTAATCTCTTGTGATTATTTGTGTTTTTCAGTTGTTTTGTGTTTATTTTACTATATTAATCTGTTCCTGAACTTTTGGCAACTTTTATTGCTTTTTAGCTTATTCTGTGCTTATAAGCAAACTGCTTATTAGCCCAAATCAGCCTATTAGCCTTAGATAAGTTCCACTTTTAATTTTCCTAGCCTTTTAATATTAATTTAGACTTAACCTAAATTTTTCAGATTTTTCCTAAGTTATTTGATATTTTTAATCTTTTTAATTAGTTTAAAATAGTAATTAAATCATAATAAATAGAATTTTAATCAGAAAAATATAAATCCAATTTTCATAATTTTATTTTGTCATTTTTAATCTAGGAAAAATATAATTATATTTTTATTCCTTAATAAAAACAAAAATAGAAAAATAATGATAGCTTCTATTTAATAGAATTTATTTTTTTAAATTTTAATTAAGCATTTTTCATTTTTATAATTTTCTTATCTTCTTGTCACCTTAAAGTATTTATATAAAAATTTTCAGATTTTTCTTTGATCTTTTAGTATTTATTAGAATTTTAATTAGTTTAAATAATTATTAAATAGTTTTTAATTAATAATAATTAATTAATAAGTCATATAAATAATTTTATTTTTCCAATAATTTTATTTTATTATTAGGATTGTAAAAATATAATTTTCATATCCGTAGGTCTTTTATTTATTAAATCTTACTTTTTATTTTGTACGTTTACTTTTAGTTAAACGTACGTTTTTAGACTTTAGACGTTTTAAGTAATTTGGTTCCCTTTATTTATTTCCATAGCTTGTTTTAAGCTATTCTCTTTTATTTTCTTAGTTCAATAATTCCAAAACCCTTTTCCATTCAATTACACTTGATCACAAGCCGTTTTTAAAGCACAATTTCATATCTCGCTGGGATTTAAACGACCCGGGGATAAAACTATACTCCTTGGTTAATTGTCCTCAATTGGTTTGACTTTGTTTGACCACATCCGTGGTTGATTTAAGTTGACTGTTTTAGGAGCAATCAAATTTTGGCGCCGCTGCCGGGGAGGTGTGCAGCGTGTTTTAAACGTTTTGCAGTATCGTGTCTTTGAAACCCAATCTGTGTATATCTTTTCTCTCTTGTATATTCATCATATATATAAAGCAAAACGCTCGTGAAGTTAATTCATTTAACGGATCAAGTACCAAAAATATCGTATTCCTATTTCCCATAAACCATATAAAAAACAAAAATATTTTTCTTTTCTTTTCTATATATATTATCATATAAAAATAAAAACACCAAAAATATTTTCCGTTTTCTTTGCTTAAATAAATAACAAATAATAAAAATTAACCATCGAGAACCAAGACAGAGTACTACCTAACTGGGGGTACGGCCATAATAAGTTCCCAAACAAAAGATTTAAAACTTGCCTTTGTATCACTTGCGAATATCGGCTCACCTTTAATTGATAAACAAACTATAACGGAGGTTTAAGGATAGTCTGACATTAAATTGTCGGACTGAAAGAAGCGGGTTTTTAAGGAGCATTTAATTACCCACCTCTGCTTCTCCGCCACTCTGTGCGTTTATCTTTTAGAGAGCTACCGTACGCCTGTTGATTATTGGTTTAAGTTCACTTGTGTTTTTTCTCGATCTTGATTTTAATTGAAAATTTTTGTTTTCATCTTCACTTTTCAAAAACAAATAAAATCCAAAAAGAATCTTCTTACCCCTTTTCTAAGTTTCCTCTACTATAAAGGATTCTTAGACTCGTCTTAGTGCATGCGCACTCGTTCTTCTAGGTCATCAAGCCCTCTCCGTGAGCTTGGAAACATACCTCGAAGACGTCGTAGACGTTCTGCCCCATCAGTCGTATCTGAGGAACGTACTGATCCTGTCGTCATGGCAGATTTGCCGATGAATTAGCTTCTCCAAGCACCCATCGAGGGTTATGGAGATGCCATTGTTGTTCCAGCTATTGTAGCTGAGAGTTTTGAGCTCAAAACCGGGTTACTGAATCTTGTAACCTCAAGCCAATTCTACGGTTTTGAGAGGGATGATCCTCATGCTCACATTCGATGGTTTAACAAGATTACATCCACCATCAAATACAAGAACATCCCTTCTAACTCAATCAAACTTCTTCTATTCCCATTTTCTCTCGAGGGACAAGCCCGGATATGGCTTGAGAAACAACCCCCTCGTTCAATTGAGACATGGGAGGACTTAGTTACAAAGTTTGTAAACGAATTTTTTCCACCGTCTAGAACGACAAGTCTTAAAAATGAAATCATCAAATTCACACAAAGATTTGATGAATCATTTAGTGACGCGTGGGATCGTTTCAAAGAATTGCTTCGTAAATGTCCTCATCATGGTTTCACCGAGTTGATGCAAATCGACACTTTCTATAATGGTGTGAGCCAATCTGACCAAGATTCTCTCAATGCCTCCTCTGGAGGTAACTTTTTGAGCAAAACCATCAAAGAAGCTTTAGCAATTATTGAAAATAAGTCTAAGGTCCGTACTACACGAACAAAGCCATATCATTCTCAGGCTAGTGCTGGTCCTTCTACTTCATCTCCCGTGAGTACTTCTAGCACCGATGCTAAGATTGATAAACTCACGGACGCTATTCAATCTTTGGTTCTCTCAAACCAAAAAAAAGTCACTTTCACACAAAATCCTTCACATGCTGAAGTGAAGAAAGTGGAAGTCTGTGTTACTTGTGGTGGTCCTCATGCATACTACGACTGTACTGCCACCGATGGCAGTCCTTTTGAAGTTAATGCTATAGCCGGTACTTCAAATCAGGGAGGTAATCAATACCGTCCTCAAATAGAACCAAGTTACCGAGCTAGTAGCTACCAAGGACCACCCGGTTTCAATCAGAACCAGAATTTGCAAAACCGAAACCAGAACCAACCTCGAATGAACCAAGGTTATCAAAACCAAGGGAATTTCAATTCTGGACAGAATCAAGGTTTCCAACACCAAGGAAACTTTAACCGAAACAATTACAACCAGGGAAATCATTTTCAGGGAAATGGTAATCCAAATCAAGGGAATTTTCAACATCAAAGTTATAATCAAAATAACCGAATGCAAAATTTCCCTAATCAACATCAAGCCATTCCAGCCCCACATCCATCATCTGATGAGTTATTGAGGCAATTCATGAAAGCTCAAGAGGACACAAACAGGTTGTTGGTCAGCCAGATCTCTGAGATTAAAAAATCTTTAAATGATCAACCTTCGGGCTCAGGAAAACTTCCGAGCAACACGATCGCTAACCCGAAGGGCGATGTTAAGGCGATCACAACCCGAAGTGGTGTTTCATATGAGGGACCCACTATTTCCACTACCACTTCTTCTTCTTCCCCCAAGGTAGTGGAAAGTGAACCTGAGGTGACTAAGGACCAGGTACTTCCTACTAATAACGGAGGTACCAACAACGTCCAACCTCAAGTTGTCCCGAAACCCAAGACTAAACCTCAAGTTGTCTTTGAACATCCTGAAACCCCGATTGAAAACCCTAAATCCAAACCTTCTATTCCTTACCCATCACGTTTAAATGAGCAAAAGCTCCGCGAAAAAGCTAGTCAACAAATGGATAAATTCTTCCAAATTTTTCAAGAATTACACTTTGACATAAGCTTTGCGGATGCTATCATTCTGATGCCCAAGTTTGCATCCACAATCAAACACTTGTTAAGCAACAAGGAAAAACTGTTTGAAATGGCAAAGACTCCATTAAATGAGAACTGCTCAGCAGTTATCTTGAAAAAGCTTCCCGAGAAGCTTGGAGATCCTGGAAGATTTCTACTACCTTGTGTCTTTCCAGGAATGGTTGAATGCTATGCCTTGGCCGATCTTGGTGCAAGCATCAACCTGATGCCTAAATCAGTATGGAAGAAACTTTCTCTTCCTGAACTTACTCCTACCTGCATGACTCTTGAGCTTGCAGATCGTTCAATATCTCGTCCACTTGGCATTGCTGAGGACGTATTTGTGAAAGTAGGAAAGTTCCATTTTCCAGCTGACTTTTTGGTTGTTGATTTCGATGCTGATCCTAGGGTTCCTCTCATTCTTGGAAGAGGATTCCTAAGAACGGGCCGTGCTCTCATAGATGTATTTGAGCATGAAATCACATTACGTGTGGGTAATGAAGCTGTTACCTTTAACCTCGATCAAACTTCGAGGTACTCCTCAAATTATGATTCTGAATCAGTTAATCGAATCGATGTCATTGATATTGTTTCAGAGGAGTATTCTCAAGAGTTTCTTGGTTATTCTCATAATTCTGTGAGTGGGGATCCCACCACATCTTCTTTACCTATCATTTCTGACTCTTCCCCTTCTCTCACTCCGTTTGAGAGAAGTGATTTCATTTTGGAAGAGATCGAGGATTTTCTCAAGTGTGATTCATTCCTAGAGGGGATTGATAACGCTGAGATTGATCTGGAGGGAGATATTCTTCTTCTTGAGAAATTGTTGAATCAGGACAATTCTCCTCCACTCCCTCCCGTTGAACTTCATAATGAGGAAATCAGATCAGTTGAGAAAACCGATGAATTTCCTGAGGTCGAACTCAAAGACTTACCGCCTCATCTTGAGTACGCATTTTTGGAGGGTAATGATAAATTACCCGTCATTATTGCTAAAGATTTAAGTGATGAGGAAAAGACTGCTCTAATAAAGGTCTTAAAGTCACACAAGCAAGCCATTGCTTGGAAACTCTCCGACATAAAGGGTCTCGACCCTGAATTTTGTACTCACAAGATTTTAATGGAGGATGACTTTAAACCAGCAGTCCAACATCAAAGAAGGGCGAATCCTAAAATCCACGATGTTATCAAACAAGAGGTTCTCAAACTTCTTGATGCAGGATTGATTTATCCCATCTCTGATAGTCCTTGGGTTAGTCCCATTCACTGTGTTCCAAAAAAGGGTGGCATAACTGTTGTCACAAATGATGAAAATGAGTTGATTCCAACTCGATTGGTTACGGGGTGGCGTGTTTGCATTGACTATCGTAAGTTAAATGATGCCACCCGTAAAGACCATTTTCCTCTGCCTTTTATGGATCAGATGCTTGAGAGATTACCAGGGAACGAGTACTATTGTTTCCTTGATGGTTTCTCGGGTTACTTTCAAATTCCCATTGATCCACAAGATCAAGAAAAGACTACCTTCACATGCCCTTATGGAACCTTTGCTTATAAACGTATGCCTTTCGGCTTATGTAATGCTCCAGGCACGTTCCAGAGGTGTATGATGGCTATATTTACCGACATGATCGGTAAAACAATGGAGGTCTTTATGGATGACTTCTCGGTCATTGGGGATTCGTTCCAAGCATGTCTCTCCAATTTAGAAAACATGTTGAAATGGTGTAAAGACACCAATCTTTGTCTAAATTGGGAGAAGAGTCATTTTATGGTCAAAGAGGGCATTGTCCTCGGCCATAAGATATCAAAGAATGGGATTGAGGTTGACAGAGCTAAAGTTAATGTCATTGGTAAATTACCTCATCCCACTACCGTCAAAGGTATTAGGAGTTTTTTGGGTCATGCCGGTTTCTATCGTAGATTCATACAAGATTTTTCCAAAATCGCCCGGCCTATGACTCACCTCCTTGAAAAGGATGCTCTTTTTATCTTCTCACCCGAGTGCATCAAAGCTTTTGAAATATTAAAGAAAAAGCTTACAGAAGCACCTATTCTAGTTGCCCCTGACTGGGATTTTCCCTTTGAGCTCATGTGCGATGCAAGTGATTTTGCTATCGGTGCAGTCCTGGGGCAACGAAAAGCCAAACACTTTCAGCCTATTCACTACGCAAGTAAAACAATGACTGAAGCTCAAACTCATTACACCACTACAGAAAAAGAATTATTGGCTGTGGTGTATGCCTTTGAGAAGTTTCGGCCATATTTGATCTTGACAAAATGTGTAGTGTATACGGATCACTCGGCTCTCAAATATCTCTTTGCAAAACAAGATGCAAAGCCGAGATTGCTTCGTTAGGTTCTCCTCCTGCAAGAATTTGATATCCTTATACGTGATAAAAAAGGAGCTGAGAACCTTACTGCTGATCATATTTCCCGATTAGAGAACCCACACCAAGATGTTTTCGAGAACAAGGAAATAAATGAAACATTTCCTCTCGAGACACTCAATGCGGTTACTTTTCGAGGAGATTCTACTACCCCATGGTTTGCCGACTTCGCAAATTACCATGCGGGTAACTTCATAGTGAAAGGGATGTCGACCCAACAGAAGAATAAATTCTTCAAGGATGTTAAACATTACTTCTGGGACGACCCCTACTTGTTCAAAATCTGTGCGGATCAAGTCATCCGACGGTGTGTTTACGGACAGGAAGCTATTGACATTCTCAAAGCTTGCCATGCTGGACCCACTGGGGGCCATCATAGTCCAAACTACACCGCCAAAAAGGTGTTTGATTCCGGGTTTTATTGGCCCACAATCTATAAGGATGCCCAAGATCTCATCAAAACTTGTGAAGCTTGTCAGCGTCACGGAAATATTTCACAACGAAATGAAATGCCACAAAATGCAATTCAAGTTTGTGAAATCTTTGATGTCTGGGGCATTGATTTTATGGGGCCATTTCCATCATCTCGAGGAAACAAATACATTCTCGTGGCTGTTGACTATTTGTCAAAATGGGTTGAAGCAAAAGCTTTACCCACCAATGATGCCCGAGTTGTTGTAAAATTCCTGAAAGCTCTTTTTGCCCGTTTTGGAACTCCACGTGCTATAATCAGTGATCGTGGTACGCATTTTTGCAATGACAAATTTGATAAAGTCATGCAAAAGTATGGTGTAACTCACCGTCTTTCTACTGCGAATCACCCACAAACAAGTGGGCAAGTTGAAGTTTCAAATCGGGGTATTAAAAGAATCTTGGAAAGGACTGTAGGAGAAAATCGTGCATCCTGGTCGGATAAATTGGATGATGCACTATGGGCCTTTCGTACAGCTTACAAAACACCCATCGGGTGTACACCTTACAAGCTTGTGTACGGAAAGGCATGTCATCTTCCGATCGAATTAGAGCACAAAGCCTACTGGGCCTTGAAACATGCTAACTTTGACCTCCAAACTGCGGGTGATCACCGGAAAGTTCAAATGAATGAATTAAATGAACTACGTGATCAAGCATACGAGAACTCTTTGATTTATAAAGAAAAGACAAAGAAGATTCATGACTCGAAAATCAAGAACCGCGTTTTTAACGTTGGTGATCGAGTCCTTCTTTTCAATTCAAGATTAAAGATTTTCTCGGGCAAACTCAAATCCCGTTGGTCTGGTCCATTCACTGTTACAAAAGTTTATCCATATGGTACCGTTGAGTTATCTCAAAATGACGGTCCAAATTTTAAAGTGAATGGTCATCGTTTGAAACACTATTTTGGAGAGGATATACCACCAATGGTTGTCCCGGATCTTCAAACTTTCCCCATGAACTAATAAATGCGGGGATCGAGTCAACCTAGTGACTCGGTGAACAAAAATATTAGCCCACCATATGGGTTTTCACCCATATTTCTGACTTCTTTCTCTTTTCTAACACCCAAGTGTGGTGGAGTGCCCACAAGTTGTATATATGTATAGTACAAAAAAAAAAAATGTGTGTGTATATAAAATAATGGCTATTAGTATTTCCCTTTCACGTTCTAAGTGTTGGTTTAACAGCCGGTACTTTGAATATTGAGGGCAATATTCAGTTCTAAGTGTGGGGGGGAAATTCTAGCGAATTTTATCAAATGTATCATCTAGCACCCCCATTTTAGCCAAAATTTTAAAAATTTTTCTCACTTAGAACTCAATAAATGGTTATCAGTCCGCCATGTCTAACCTACATAAGGATTGGCTAATCCAGGAACAAACGGCTCTTTGTAAAGATATATCAAATCCGTTTATGGCCTGCAATTTGCCAAAAATTGTATGGTTTTCGACTCACCATATCCTTATAAGTGAAGAGTTGGCTAGCCCGCAAGGTTATGGCTTGTGGTAAAGGCATTGGAATACCATAATTGGTAATCAGCTCACCAAAGATAATAATTATTTTATCTAAGAGTTGGCTAGTCCAGAAGCAAACGGCTTCTGGTAAAGACAAATCAAACCCGTTGACAGCTGATGATTTGCTCAAAATCATTTGGTTATCATTGTACCAAAGTATCACATACTAAAACATTGGCTAGTCCAGAAGCAAACGGCTTCTGGTAAAGACAAATCAAAACCGTTTACAGCTGGTGATTTGCTCAAAATCATATGGTTATCAGTATACCATAGTTCTTACTTGAACTGAAACATTTGGCTACTCCAAAAGTGATGGCTTTTGGTAAAGAGATAAAATCCATTAAATTTTCAAAAATATTGCTAGGGACTAGCAATAGTTTAGTGTGGGGGATTGATGAGTGTGTAAATACTCATCATTTTTGTCGTATCTGAACTGCCAAAACATCCAAAAACACTCAGAAATGCATCAAAATACTGAAAATATCCCAGGAGTGTGTTTTATAAGTTTCAAATACAAAATGTTTGAAAACAATTGAAAAACAAACAAAGTTTGCAAAATTGGCAGTTTCAGTCCCTCAACTTTCAAAACATGTCAAAACTAGTCCCTGGTTATTCAAAACATGTAAAATATCATTAAAGGTCCTTGGGAATTCACAAGTTGTCAAAAGAAATCCTTTAAAGTTAAAAATTGCAAATTGACAACTTTAGTCCCCCAAGTTTGAAAAATGTCATATTTGGTCCCCGGGTGTTCTTAATTGGAGAAAATGCATTTATGGTCCTTGGGTTATTATAATATGGCAAGATTGGTTCCTTTTGATAACCTTTGGAAAGTTGTCATTTTCAGTCCCTCAAAAATCCAAAATTACAAAATGGTCCTTGTGCTTATTTCTACAAACAAACCGGACCCTTAAAATAAAAACAACCCAATAATAACTAATCCTAAACCCAGTTACCACCCAAGCCCAAACAAAACATACCCAAGCCCAATCCCTTTGACCCGACCTGGTATTTAATACCAGTTGACCTCAGTCAAACTCCTTCTTCCTCACAACCCCGCCAAACCATCACTGCTCCAAAACCACCTCACCTTTACACCTCAACCCCCCACCTCATCACACCAGTTGTCTAACCTCTCCCCTCCACCTCCACATATCACCAAAATTCTTTAATTGAAAAAAACCTGCTTGTGTACGTTTTGGCGCCAAAAGTCCAAATGGACGATTATGATGAATTTGGCCAAATCAAGGGTCAAGATGTGGTGGGAATTACTCAGAGATGTCGACAAAGAGATTAAAGTCTATAAAGAAAGGATGGGAGGCATTGTAAAAAGATATCTAGTTTATTATTAGTTCATGTATGTCGTTTAGTTAAATTTTCAAATTCTAGTGTATTGTTTAGCTTTTAAGCATTGTATCAAGCTCTTTCAGTGTAATTTTACCTTTTCTAATAATTAAATTCAAGTTTTAGTATCTGTCTCAGTTTATGCAATTTCATTTTTTTTATCAAAAATTCTCATTAGCTTAATTGATGTTTCTGTTTAATGATTTGGACTCCTAGGCTCACATAAGCTCCTATATAGCTTATAAAAGCTATTAGTAATCCTTAAAATCAGTTTAGTAATAAAAAATCAAAAATACAAAAAAGGTCAACAAAAGTCAAAATTCAGAAATCCATTGAAGATGATCAAGAAAGCTGGAGCAGGGTAAATCTTGGATGGCCTTGGGGTTCAAAAGCTAATTGGAAGGGTATTTCAGTTGGTCCTTGGTCCTTGTCTTGGTTTCAAGCTGGATTGCAGTTGTAAGCCATTTTAGTCAATTTTTGCATTTCACTGTATTAGTAGCTTAAACCTTAAATACTTGTGTTCTTATGTTCTTGTGTTGTAGTTAAGTAGAATCATAGATTAAAACATGTTGCTTGTTCTTTAAAATCCATAGTTGCTAAAAATTCCATATTTCACAGTCATATATAGCATTTTAGTGATTTCTGTGTTTCATGCTTATGTTGTTGTTGTTTAATGCTCATTTGGTCTATTATAATCATAAGAAAGAGTTTAAAATCAGTTACATGGTCTAAATCCTTGAGATCCTTTAAAAATTACAAATTCAGTGCTTATAAGGAATGTTTGGTTTTGCTGAGAAATCTGTGTTAGAGGTTGAATGTGCCATTGTTCTTGTTTGATGTATGCCACACTAGGTCCAAATAACTCAGAGAAACAATAAAATCCAATCCTTATTTGATAAAAAGTCAAAGTGACCTTTGATTTGATCTTGTGTGTTCACTGTGAGGAATTTAGAATCCATGATCATGATTTTGGCTACATAAGTTGTTAAACTTACTCAATCTAGGTTCATTACACCTTAATACATCATAATCAGTCAATAGGATTGATCCAAAGTTCATATAAGTCAACCTAGTTCATAATCAAAAAGTCAAAAACATCAGGTTTATTCCAGTTCTGAGCATCTGATCTAGGGTAAAATTGGACTTCAATTAGGGTGATTGTGATAGGGCTTTTTAGTTTTTAGGATACTCAGTAGTGTTGTGAAGCTTTTGCCCCCATTAGGTTGCTTTTCTATAGCTTATTGACTGCTTAAATTGCCCTGCAAGTTGGCCCCATTTCCTGATTTTTCTGCTTTGAATTTGCATCAGTCAAGTGCTTAACTTGCTTAATCTCTTGTGCTTATTTGTGTTTTTCAGTTTTTTTGTGTTTATTTTACTATATTAATCTGTTCCTGAACTTTTGGCAACTTTTATTGCTTTTTAGCTTATTCTGTGCTTATAAGCAAACTGCTTATTAGCCCAAATCAGCCTATTAGCCTTAGATAAGTTCCACTTTTAATTTTCCTAGCCTTTTAATATTAATTTAGACTTAACCTAAATTTTTTAGATTTTTCCTAAGTTATTTGATATTTTTAATCTTTTTAATTAGTTTAAAATAGTAATTAAATCATAATAAATAGAATTTTAATCAGAAAAATATAAATCCAATTTTCATAATTTTCTTTTGTCATTTTTAATCTAGGAAAAATATAATTATATTTTTAGTCCTTAATAAAAACAAAAATAGAAAAATAGTGATAGCTTCTATTTAATAGAATTTATTTTTTTTAATTTTAATTAAGCATTTTTCATTTTTATAATTTTCTTATCTTCTTGTCACCTTAAAGTATTTATATAAAAATTTTCAAATTTTTCTTTGATCTTTTAGTATTTATTAGAATTTTAATTAGTTTAAATAATTATTAAATAGTTTTTAATTAATAATAATTAATTAATAAGTCATATAAATAATTTTATTTTTCCAATAATTTTATTTTATTATTAGGATTGTAAAAATATAATTTTCATATCCGTAGGTCTTTTATTTATTAAATCTCACTTTTTATTTTGTACGTTTACTTTTAGTTAAAGGTACGTTTTTAGACTTTAGACGTTTTAAGTAATTTGGTTCCCTTTATTTATTTCCATAGCTTGTTTTAAGCTATTCTCTTTTATTTCCTTAGTTCAATAATTCCAAAACCCTTTTCCATTCAATTACACTTGATCACAAGCCATTTTTAAAGCACAATTTCACATCTCGCTGGGATTTAAACGACCCGGGGATAAAACTATACTCCTTGGTTAACTGTCCTCAATTCGTTTGACTTTGTTTGACCACATCCGTGGTTGATTTAAGTTGACAGTTTTAGGAGCAATCAAATTAGCTCATCATTTTTGGTTTTGTGTCTCATTTATATAGTACTAGATAATGACCCGTGTAACGGGTTTATATATATATATATATTAATATATATATATATATATATATATATATATATATATATATATATTATATATATATATATATATCAATGTTATTTATAATATATATATATATATATATATCAATGTTTACTTTATGAATATTATATATATATATATATATATATATATATATATATATATATATATATATATATATATATATATATATATATATATTTTTCATAAAGTATACTATGTTGATAAAAATGTTGTTGCTATTGCAGGCTATACAAGAGCGACATGAAAACTCATTGCTGAAATCAGAAATGGATAAACTACGTGATGAAAATAAGTTGTTGAGGGAGACTGTCAATAAGGGTACTTGTCCTAACTGCGGCTTTGGTAGCTCCAGCAAGGATGCTGTCACTTTCACTGATGAACAACAGCTTCGTGTTGAAAATGCCAAACTCAAAGCTGAGGTTGTGAAGTCACTACCAGTATTAAGTCTTTATTCATTATTTTACCTGAAGCTATGCACCTCAAATTCATATATTACCTGGTGTTATTTGTAGATTGAAAAGCTAAGGACATCGGTGGGGAAATATCCACAGGGAAGCTCACCGACAAACTCAAGTTCTGTAGGAAACGACCATGAAAATAAAAGCTCATTACTGGTTCAAACTTTCATGGATGTGGTACAGTGCACATCTAACTTCATGAAAATATATACTATGGTAGAATTCTGTATGGCTATGTTGTATTCTGATTCTCTTGTGTCTATTTGTTTTGGCAGAAACAATACGAAGAGATGTCTATTGTTTATTACTTTAATGGTTACTTTATGATAATGATTTATTAAATCCTCATTTTTCTGAGTTTGTAGGCTGACACGCTACAAAGGCTTCAAGGAAGGGCACAAGCGAATCTTGGTGGTAACAGATTTAGTTGGTACGGGTATCGATATCGAACGAGTGAACATTGTCATAAACTACGATATGCCTGATTCTGCTGACACTTATCTCCACCGCGTAACTTTTCTTTTCATTTCCTTTGTTTTTACCATCCATTTATATTTCTATTGTTCCAATACTACGATATGCCTGATACTGCTAGTGTATTAGTTACAACTATTAGTTATAAGTTAGTACTGTTGGTTCATATACTTAGTACTGCTTGTTGTTTTATTTTTGGTTCAGTTGTATACATTCCAATTTTGTTGTATTTGAATTTGTTTTGATATATATTTGAATTTGTTTTGATATATATTGATTTTTTAAATGTGACTAAAAGATGCATATAGTCACACTTATTAACATTTTTGGTCACTGTTTGCTTAATTCGTTGTGTGACTAAATATTACAAAAGTCCACACAAAAAAAATTCATGTGGCAATTGGATGATCAATAGTCACACAAAATATGTATTTCTTCACTTTAAACAGCATATGGTCACACTTATTTGGCCACTTTATGCTTAATTGTATGTGACTAAATACCCAAAACAAACATGCTTTGTGTCACTAAATATTACAAAAGGCCACACAAACTAAAAATTCATGTGACCATTGGATGATCAATAGTCACACAAAATACACATTTCTTCACTTTAAACAGCATATGGTCACACTTATTAACACTTTTGGCCACTTTATGCTTAATTGTATGTGACTAAATACCCAAAACAAACATGCTTTGTGTGACTAAATATTACAAAAGGACACACAAACTAAAAATTTATGTGACCATTAGATGATCAATAGTCACACAAAATACACATTTATTCACTTTAAATAGCATATGGTCACACTTATTAACACTTTTGGCCACTTTTTGCTTAATTGTATGTGACTAAATACCCAAAACAAACATGCTTTGTGTGACTAAATATTACAAAAGGCCACACAAACTAAAAATTCATGTGATCATTGGATGATCAATAGTCACACAAAATACACATTTATTCACTTTAAACAGCATATGGTCACACTTATTAACACTTTTGGCCACTTTATGCTTAATTATATGTGACTAAATACCCAAAACAAACATGCTTTGTGTGACTAAATATTACAAAAAGCCACACAAACATAACATTCATGTGGCCATTGGATGATCAATAGTCACACAAAATACACATTTCTTCACTTTAAACAGCATATGGTCACACTTATTGACACTTTTGGCCACTGTTTTTTAAATTGTATATGACTAACTCGAAAAAAACAACACACGTTGTCTGACTAAATCATCACAAACGTCACATTTATTATATATTCATGTGGCCATAGGACGGGAAATAGTCACACATACTGATTAATCCAACAAAACTTGTGCCTAATTTGTCACACATATTCGGGTTTTGGTCACTCTTTTTCAATGAAAACGGCCACAAACTAAACAATGTAACCATATGCTACCTACGGTGGCGCGACCTTTCGTCACACACACCAAAAAAACGTGTGTGACTATATGCATATCATCACACATTTTTGGTGTGACGAAAGCCACTTTCTGTACCAGTGGGAAAAAGAGAACTAAAAACAAAAATACCTAAAAGGAAAATAAAAAATATAAAAAGGAAAACTTAAATTAAAATCCTAATATAGGTCCCCGGCAGCGGCGCCAAAAACTAGATGCAGGATTTCCGACCAGGTTTTAAATTTATATTTAGTCTTGTCTACCTATGGTCTACCTTATGCACTCACGGGCAGTGTACCCGGTCGTGTGTAGTGTAGTAATAGGTAAAGTCGAGGTCGTCCCAATAGCTATTTGTTTCTGGATTCTAACTTAAGTCTATGTCACGTTTTTAAAGGGGTTTATAATTTGTTTGAATAATTAAACTAAATAAACAGAAATGAAATGCAGAAAGTAAAATGAATTGTAAACAATAGGGAGAAAGTGTACTATCCTAGTTGTTCATCCTACATTGCTATGACCATGTTTTCTAAATAAACTTCCTATTGCTTCAAATGGGGGATAGAATTCGCTAGACTCCTATGGTCAATTCGTCTAGCCTATCTCCCTAGAGTCCGTCCAGGACACCAAAGGTCTGGATCCTTATGGCTGTCAAGGCTTATAGGTAAACTAGTTTGAGTCATTAAGCGCCACTACATGCTAGATTAATTCTTTGTGTAATCCGGCCTCTCGGATCTTAGACCACACATCTAATTTCTTAAGTTCATCCAACCCGGAGGGTGATCCTATGGTCAATTCGCACGCAAGGGATTTGGTAGTCCTATGGTCAATTCTTACCAACCCTCGCAGCATACTACTCTAGGGTCCTATGGTCAATTCTCCTAGAGTGATACGTACAACCGACCTTCAAAACTACCGAAACTAGAGGATCTATCAAATAACTGAGCATACACACACTCGAAACAATAATAAAAGTACGAAAACATAATCAACACAATACAAGAATCATAACTAGGCTAGCACCAAAGGTGCTTAGCCGATCATATTTAAAAGTACAGCGGATTCAATGTTTTGCATGTAAATGGAAGACATGGAATCGTAAATGTAATATAAATATGAATTGCCAAAACTTATGGATGTTATGTCGTGATCTCTCCCTTGGAAATGCTCCGTATGCTGCTGTGAATCGTCCCTGAGTGGTGCCCTAGTCGACCCCTAGGAGGGGGTGAAGAGAGATACTTAAAAATGCAGATTTAGGGCTGTATTTATAGGCCGCGGCAAGGCTATGACATAACCTTGAACTGTGGTTACGCCGTAGCTAGTGTAATCCTTGGACGATCTTATCCATAAATAACGGTTACGGCGTAACTTAAAGGACTAGTTACGTCGTAATCTTTGGTGGCGACAACTAAGTCGTAACCTTCATGTATAGCTATGCCGTAATCATTTTAGGGTTTTCTTCTACGTCGTAATCTTCTTACTTAGCTATGCCGTAATCTCGGTAAAATCTTAAACCCCATTCTGTGTAATAACTACACCGTAAGCTCATGTGTTGGTTACGGTGTAATTTCTTCATTCACATGAGTCCCGTACTGTGTAACAATTACGCCGTAACCTCTTGTGTTGGTTACGGCATAACCTTCTTTGCCATAAAATCTTCTAAGTCTTCAAATAGTTACGGCGTAACCTCGTATGGTAGTTACGCCGTAATCTCCAATAAGCATTGACTTGGTCTTCATGTATAAATCCATAGCTACGGCGTAAGTGGAGAGTATAATTACGCCATAACTTCTTCAAGCATACTAAAATGTAGAATCTTGTAAGTGCTTTTCCAAATCCGCGTCTCTTTTGCTCCTATGCTCACTTGTAACCTGAAAACAAAATATAACGAAATCAAAGTATATATTCACATAAAATGATACAATAATGAGCATATTAGGGGGAAATTGACACTTAAATATCAGGACTATTTGATGTCATCAGTTTCTTAATCATATCAGCTTGAAGTTGTAGAAACTGTTCCCCCCTGATATGTTGATCAGTCTCCTTGATCATTTCTTTTGAAACCTCTACAATGACAGGCTTACTGAGTAACTCAGCTTTAATCCTGTCTTCCTGTTCCATCATAGCAGCCACTTCATCGTGAGTCCCTCTGAAGATCTTCCGATTATGGAATTCAAGTTCGATAAGCACTGGTGCATCAAGAACTTTTCGAACTTCCTTTTGGGCTGGCACAAGTCTGGGAGGTGAGTCTCCTGATTCCTTGATCTCCTTCCCTTTGTTAATGGGCTGAGGTGTTGAGGAGGATGGCTCAGGAATATTAATGGTGATTGTTGTGGCTTCAGTGATGATTAGAGTTGGAGAACTTTCAGTGAGAGGAGAGATTATTGAAATCACCATAGCATTTGTGGTTCCAGATGCTGCTATTTGTTCAGCCATGTAGCTTTGGATAGGTACAACATCAATAATCACTTGTTCAGGATAAGCTTGCTCTTTAGGAGTCTGGTCATCTTTTCGTGTACTCTTGTGTGGATCCAACTGTTGGAAAAGTTGTTATACATGTGTTGGCTTAGTTGGAGTAATTTTCTCCCCCTCAACAGATGCTGGAGCTTCAGTGAAGGCATCTATTGACTGAGGAGCGGACTTAGTATGACCAGACTGAAGAAGCTTCAGGATATCAGAAACCATGCTTTTCATCGCTATGGTTTCTGTCTTCAGGGTAGAGATATCAGTGCACATGGTGCTCTGATTCTGAGAGAGTTGGGTGATCCTGGTTGTATAACAGCTGACAAGCTCATTGTGTTTTTTGGTGAGTTGTTCATATCCTGAGGAGATGGAGGTGAGCTTGAGCTCTTAATCACTGAGTGTCTTGGTAACAGCTTCTTGATGAGTCTTGAGAGCTGGGAAATCTACCTCCTTGAATAATGTGGGGAGGCTACTGAATGTAGTTGAGGTAGTCTTGTGAGAATCTATGAATTCAGTAAGCTTGGTGATCAGAATTGGATCATCCTTAAACTCAGCTTGAATGTTTGTAAGAGTCTGAAGGATGGAGGCAAAATGAGTTCCCTGATCAGTACCCAGCTTCTCAATTTAGGTCTTCAAGTCACTGACATGTTTATCAGTGGAGGTGGTGACTTGTTTGAGATGACCTTGAGACTCTTCAATAGTAGCTCTGAAGTCAGCATAAGAAGCAGCTGCTTTAGTGTGTTGTTCCCACTGTTCCTTGATGATTTCATTGAAGAGGGAAGTGTTAGACTTTCTGAGGAATTTGACCAACTGCCTTTTTGTGAGAGGAAGCACATCATCATATTTTTGTAAGTAGTCAGGAATGGCAGCAGCATAGTCAGAGGAGCCTGATGATTGATGTTGATGAGATGATGATGATGATGATGATGATGATGATGATGATGATGATGATGATGAGTTGTGTTGTTGGGGTTCTTGTTCTTCAGGCGGAGGAAATGAAGTTGGTTGCTCAGTGTGCTAATTTTGGATCGATATACTCTAACCAAACTAACTTGTAGCTTGTTTAAGGGTTTAGCAACCTTGGATAAATCCAAAACTACTAATATTGAAACGCTGATATACTTTGTTAAGTATGCGGAATCTACTTCAACAAAGCTAAGAAGAATTAACACAAAACTTTGATTATATTAAACCTTGAACCTGCTTACTTTACACAGATTCACTAATAAACTCTAAACACTAATACTCTAATAATCGACTAATACTTTTCTCTATGTAAAAACTCATACGTCTAATACCAACCTAGGGATCCTTTTATAGGCACAAGGAAAACCCTAGTCGGTTTACAATACTTGAACGACAAGTAATTCTAATTATAATCTAATAATAACTCTATGAACATTCTAGAATTACACATTAATCCTTAAACGTATTTGCATATCTGTCCTTTAACTTTTGCAGTACTTTGACTTCTTTAGAACATGAGCAGTACTTTGACTTCTATCGAGCAGTACTTTGACTTTCTTCATGTAGCAGTACTTTGTAGCCCAACAGCTGAGGAGATTTGTGAGTGAGAGGTTGGTCATCAGTTTCCATGTCGTCCCCAGCAGCCAGAACTTCATCATCCTCAAATTCTACCACCACCTCTTCTGAATCTTCATCTATAAGGCTTTGTAAGTCAGACCCATTTTCCGGAAAACAACTTCTATAACTCGACAATTAACAAAACTTTCCAGAAATCTTTAGCATAACATAATACACCATTTCCATAAATAATTGTGGTCAATACGACCCGTAAACTAATACCTTACGGGGTTTGCCAAACACTAGTTTTGACCCACTTTCAAACACTATAACACATGACTAAAACAATTGACTTGACACAATTTTACTTTAACACCCACAACACTTTAACAAACCATATTATAACATAATACACGGCAAATGACCCGTTTAACCCTAAAATGGGTATAAACATACACTAGTCCAAACACCCCTTTAACCAAACATAACACTTTTAACCATTTCTATAACAACTCATTTGAGACCCAAAATATTATATCGACCATGACATGAACTTTGACACTTGACAAGATACAACATAGACTCTCGGGGGTTCAACTTTGCTTCGAGCTCGGTATCTACGACTAAGCTCTTAAATACATACCACCTTCTAATCCGCGCATGCCAATTCTTAACCCTTAATCTAAGCCATAGCATCATCTCATGAACACCTACAAAACATTGTTAACTGTAACGGTAAACAATTACGCTTAGTAAGTAAAACAATTAAAACATACCATTATACTTCAATCAACATATAAGCATCCCATATATCCAAACACTTACTTCACGAGTTTAATTCTCTAAGTCTTACTTTAATACATAACATCAACTTACTCTATAACCCCAAATCGTCACTAAAGTCACATTCATCGCAAACGCTTAGGCACATCACAATTCTCCTATCACTTAACACAAACATACATAACACATATATGTTAGATATCACCACAACACCATGTTACCATCATTTTTACTTACCTTAGCTTCAAGCTTAGCATATCAAGGCATCATCATCATCCTTATAACCATCATCATCAACATCATCTTCCTATGTCAAGATCATCATGCACATAAACACTTAACACATAATCAAATAACCATAACAAAGGTTTATACAACCATTGTCTTACCTCTAAACATCACTAATGATCACATAATCATAGATTGATTATATGATGATTCTCCCATTAAAATACTAACTTAAATTCAATAAATCTCATTCCATAATACTATAACTTCTTTCATTAACTTTTAAACGCCTTTTTACCCAATTCCCCCAATTGATATCAAGAACCCTAATTCTTGAATTTATCAATTAATTTAAGATAGGGGATTACTTACTTGCATATGAGTACGGGTGAGGTTTATCACTTGAACTTGGACATTAATCTCTACACTTGATTATCAAGACCTCCATATTTCCCTCCTTTTTCTCTCTATAACCGCCACACACCCACACACACTCTTAGATAAAATGAAGAATTATCAAGAACCTGGGTATTTCTAATTTGACCTTTCTTCATTTCAAAGCTATTTCACAATTAACACATTTAGTCCTTCAAGTACTATAACAATTTGGTCTTGGTACAAAAACAAGGTTGTTCTAGTGCCAATTTGTGATTATGACAAGAATAGTCCCTGATGGGAGAATCCTTTCACATTAAGTAGTAAAACAAGGTTGTTTTAGTACTAGTTTAGGATTATAGCAGAAATAGTCCCTGCAGGCTATAACAATTTGATTCTAGTACTAAAACAAGGTTGTTCTAGTACTAGTTTGGTCATTTGACAACTTAGGTCCTTTAAGTCCCTTTTCCTTCTACTTTAGCCACATTAACTTTATAACTCATTTAACATTTGACAACTTTAATCCCTTAAGTCTATATCTATTATATTTGAGACATATCAATCTTTCTATAACCATATTACATCTTCTTTGACTATTAGATTGACTATCGGGTTTGACTAGCCAATCACATAACACCTTTAACTTAACATCCATTGACTAACCAATCATATCGAGTCTCCCGACTCATAAAGTCTTAGTCAATTTCATCTAGAGTCATACCCGTTTGAAAACGGGTTTCAGGTGTAACAACACAAGACACCCAAACACGTGAAAGTAGCTAATGTCAAGGATTCTTCCCTTAAATATTTCATAGGGTGTTTTGTTGTGTCTTTTGACAATAATGGACCTGTTTTGAGTGTAACAGGCAGTTTTGACTGCTTCAGTCCAGAAGTGCTTTGAGAGTATTGAACCATTTAGCATTGTTCTAGCAGCCTCTATGAGTGTCCTATTCTTCCTTTCTGCCACTCCATTTTGTTCAGGAGTGTAAGGAGAGGAGAAGTTCTGAGAGATTCCTTTCTCATCACAGAAACACTCAAGGTCCAGATTTTTGAACTCAGTCCCATTGTCAGTCATGATTTATTTTACTTTAATGTCATTTTGATTTTCAATGTTCCTGACAAAGGACATGATTTTTTCAGCTGCCTGACTCTTCTTAGTGAGAAAGTAGACCCAAGTGTATCTTTAGTATTCATCTACTATGACCAGGGCATACTTTTCATGATGGATAGACATTGGACTGACATGTCCAAAAAGATCCATGTGAAGAAGATGAAGGCAACTTTTAATGGAGAAATTTTATTTGGTTTTGAAAGATGCCCTGTAGTGTTTTCCTTTTTCACAAGCTGAAAAAGGTTTATCTTTGGAAAATACAAGGGAGGGTAAGCCAAGAACTTTTTCTGTTTGGCTAGGTTATTGATGTTTTTGAAGTTAAGATGAGATAGTCTTTTGTGCCATAGCCAGTTGATTTTTTCACTTGCCTTTGTGAAGAGACAAGTTCAATTTTGAGTGAGTGTCGACATGTCTAGGACATACACATCATCTCTCCTTGGGGCAATCAACACAACTTCTTTGTTGGCATTAAAGATAGTTCGTCTCTTATCATCAAACTGAACTATGTATTTGGCATCACATAGTTGACTAACACTGATTAGATTGTATTTCAGGCCATTGACATAGGCAATTCTTGTAAAAACTATACCATTGCAATTTACTGAACCATACCCTTCAATAGCACATGATGAATTATCAGCAAATACTACTTTAGGCCCTGGTTCTTTAACATATTTGTACAGATACTGCTTCACACCAGTCATACTCCTTGAGCATCCACTGTCTAGATGCCAAACAGGTTCCCTGGCATGTCTGTGCACAAATAGTAGATTGTGTTAGTTTTTCTTGTGAACCCACTTTTTGGTAGGCTAGGTCTTAATGGTCTTTTTGAATTGTGCAATTGAGTCATGGTCAGTGGTAGAGTGGACTATGCTTCCACATGTTATGCATTTGGATGTTGAAGAGGAGTCAGTTGACTGCGGAATTAGTGGTGTTTCCTCTTCTGGCCTGAATGACTAAGTCATGTCCTAATGCATCATGGGAATGATCTCCACATATGTCACAACAAGGATACATCATACAATCATCAGAAAGATGATCATTGAATCCAAAGTGTGGACATGGTTGGAAAGGCTTAGCCTTCGGTCTCTGAGTTTGCTTAGATGGTGAAGCATACTTGTAAGCATGAGCTTTGTAGCTTGCTTGAGCACTCAGAGATGCAAGGTGAGATTTATGATCAGAGGTCTTGTGATCTTCTTGTTTGCAAATCATACAGAACAGGATTCTATGGCAATCATTCGTGGTATGATTTGTGTAATTGCATAGTTCACATCTCTGTTGTGATTTAGGTGAGGATTTTGGTTTAGAGGTGCTTGAGGAAGCTGGTGTTTGTTCCTTGACTTTGGATAAAGGAGGTTTTTCAGATGATTCTAACTTTTCACTCAGCTTCCTTACAAGTTCAGCCAACTGATCATATTTTAAGTCAGTGCTATCTTTTTTTACTTCAGTAGGGACTGAAGGAGTGGAAGTTTCAGTAGGAACTAAGACTTCAGTGTTTGGGGCAGTTGTGGGTCTTTTTAGGATTGTTCTCCCTAAACCTGATTTCTCTTTGGGAGAGTGTGGTTGGTAAACAGATGGGGTGAGGTCTGAACTAGGTGCAACACCTTGAAGGGCTTTCAGTGGAGGAAGTGGTAATTGAGATTCTGATTCAGACTCAGTAATGGACTCAGTTTGACTAGGTTCATCAGTGACTCCAAGAATATACTTTTGATAGCCTGACTTTCAGGTTCCAAAATTTTCCCGGTGTTGAAGTTAGGTAACTTGCTGTCTGGGTTGACTCTTTCAACCAGTCACTGGATTCTGGTTTCATATCCTTTTAAAATGGTATGCCAGCAGGAAAGAAGGCTTTTTCACTATGAATCTCACTTGAGGATTCAGTGAGTGGATCTTCTCCTAGAACTCTCTTCCTCGTTGTGACAAATGGTAATTTTCACGTTGTTAATTAATATTATATGAGTATTAATTATTTTTAAGCTAAGCATTTCTATGCGCATTTGCATGTTTCTGAGTGTTTTTGAGCATTTTTTAGAGCCATTTCGCATACTGTAGCTTACAGTCACTACAGAAAAAGTATATTTTTGTCAGTAAAGTTAAATTATCACATTTATGATAGTTACTGACAAGTTTCGTAATTAATTGAGAGCTTTCTCGCATTTTTCTGAAAAACAACCGCACGCGCGTACCGACAGCACAGTACACATGGTAATAGTCAAATAAATATGTTTTTGAGTCAGTAATGACATTTTATTATATTTCTGACAAAAATGCGGATAAAAACTTTATTTTACGTAAACGTGTCCAAAAAGGTCAAACCGGGACTTTACGGTAACATTTAAACTCAAACCGACACACGATACACCAATGCGGAGTAAAAACTAAAATTACCCTTCCCTAAATAAGCCATAACCGGCCATATAACACCCTCCACCACATGGGACAAATTAAACACTTATCTTTAAATGAAATCTAGTTTTTGCCAAAAATGGTGTTATGCTTTTTAGATTTTTCACATTCTTATCTTTAATATTACCTAGATTAGAACTCATCATCTCCATATTATCTTCATTTCATACGCCCCATCTTCACACACAAACATCATCATCCAAAATTTTTTCTAAAAGTTCAAGATCATCAAGTGTGTAACTAAGGTTTTTGGGTAATTTGAAGCTTGTTTTGGGTAAAATTAGTGAAGCTTGGGTGTTCTTTGGTCCTCCTATCCCACGTTAACTTCACAAAGATTGTAAGGATTCATAAAACTTTTCTAAACTTGTTAATCTCTTGTTCATTTGGTGTATAATGATGTTTAAAAGTGTTAAATGTGTATGTTTTGATAATATGATAAAAGCTAGGGTTTGATCTTTTATGCATAGTGCTCGACATTTTTGGATGTTCATGAGTTAGTTTGTAGGTTTCTTGCTTGTGTGGTAAATATTGTTACATATGGTGCTAGTTTGATGATACAAACATTAGTTATGGTTTTTGCACTAATTTAAGCACTATATTGATTTTTGAAGGTTATACATGCTTCAGCCATAAATAAAAATAAAAGATTATTGGGGTTTTGAAAAACATAAAATTTTGGCTCAAGTGGTGAAATGGTGGAAAAATATAATTTGGTGTTTATTTGGAATGGATTGAAAATAAGCCCTAAGTTATTAAAAATAACTAGTAAAAAGGTGAAAATAAGTTAAGACACTATATATGGGTCGAATGGACCATAAAATAGTCAACTTGAAATATTGACTAAGTAGCTTATTTATTAGAGCTTATTTGATAAATAAAAAGTATATTTAGTAACTAATAATCACTAATAAGTACCAAATAATAACAAATTGGGCTAAATGGATTTTTGGGCCATAAAACCCTATAAGTTACTGTTGGGCCGAAGCCCATGAACATTTTTGGAGTTTTGACTTTTTGACCAAGCGAACCTATTGAGCGAGTAAAATGATTTTTAGTAACGTGTCGATATATACGTTTTAACTAAAAATGTGTTTTGGGTTTAAAATGGTAATTGGGCTTATTTAAGAGTTTCGGCCCAACTAACAAGTAAAAATGATAAATTTGATTTTTGGAATATTTTCCGACTCGCCGTGGTTGTTAATGTTTAACGAAGCGATAAAATATAACGATAACTATTTTTGGACTTGTTTTGAGACGTTTAGTCTCCGAAAGGGTAAAAATTGACATTTTTACTAAATTGATATTGAGATTGACTTTCATTGACTTTTTGACAAAATATTGATTGTGTGTCGAAATCTAGTGTTAATACTTAAAAATGAAGCTAACGAATAATATTACGACGAAAATATATTCACGACACTTGATATATATATCACAAAGGTATATTTTTGCACTTATAACTAGTTAGCGGAATATTTGAGTAAAGTTTGCAACACATGAGATAAATGGAAACGTTGTATAAACGAATGGGTCATACCCAAATTTTCTAAAAATCCAACACTTAGAATAAAGTTTGTGAAACACTTAACTTAAGTAAACTTTATGGAATTACTTAACAAAACTTGTTTTCTTATATTCAAAGGTTACATCAGAAATGATAAACGATGTTTCTACTATAATAATTCTTCACCAACATTATTATCTTGATCATTTTTCAAAAGCTTATTTAATTAATTTTTATTTTAAATTAATTAAATACATAAGTAATTAATTTAATAAATATATATACATATATAATGTATGAGTAAATATATATAACACTTGCGTATTTAAGCCGCGAATACTAGCACGGATGTTCCGTTACGTATTCCCACCATGCACTTTCACCATGAGCCACCACCACGAGTTACAACGATAAATCGTTTCGAAATATATTTACCACACAGCAAGCAAGAAATACACGAGCACAGGTCAAACGTAAACTTTTCAAATAAAGTAAAGACACATGAGACACGAATATTTCGCGAAGACTTACCGTACTGATTTAGGGTGCTGATCGGCGCGGTTGCATTACTTTGATTTATTTGCTGATTTGCTGTTATTGAAAGGTGAGTTTATAGCCCCATATTTTATACGATTTTTGCTTTATAAGCTTGGGGTGAGAAATATGCAAAACTGTTTTCATGGACCAGAAATGAATTTTGCTTTTAAGATCACACTAATATGCAGAAACCTAAGTTTGCTGAATACCATTTTGTGCCCACTATCATCTGCCGTTAATTCCTGTTTAGGAATCCATTTGTTATAAATAGATCTATTGGGAGTGACGTCCCCATTCGATTAGCTCGGCATAGCCAAGGCAAACGTATACCAAGTCGGGTTTTTGGCCGAGTGTCTGGGGATTTACACTCGCGGGCACCCATATTTATTTGCTAACGCTAGTCGTGTTGCATTGTCTTAGCTCGGTAGGATGAGGCTTAGTGTTTGCATAGCTAGTAATATGTATCTGCTGAATTGTTTTTATGATATTGCTATTGGTCCATATGTGCTATTTATTTAAACCTATGAACTCACCAACGTTAGCTGACTTTTAGCATGTTTTTCTCAGGAAACTGAGGTGCGTTTAGCCGGGTGCAGTGCATGGCGTCGGTCATAATAAATGATGGAAATGTTTTTAATGCGTTTACTCTGACATTTGGACCTTTTATTTAAATGGGCTTCATTTTCATCTAGAACGGATTTCATGTAATGTTACATGACTTGACTTATGTAACATATTTTAAGACGGATTTTTAATCTGTTCCCTATATCTTGTGTTGTGATTATCCATTCCGTAGCACCCAAAGTGTATGCTTCCGCGAATATTATGATTTTAGGGGTGTTACACTGGTACTAGGTGTGAGACTCACAATTTCGTAGACTCTAGGGTTTTTAGTTGTCCATCTTTTAATGACAGCCTTTTCTTTCTTAAGTTCTTCTTGAAGAGCATGGTTTTGTTTCACAAGTTCTGAGTTTTGAATTTAAAGTGTAACACTTTCAAGTTTGGCTTGTTTTAAAGCAAGAAGTTCATCTCTACACTTGTTTAATTCAAAACTTAGTTGGTTATATTTTGAAAACAAATTTAACCTTTGCTCTTCATCATACTTAAGACCAACATTAATGTAATTTAAGTAAGATTGCCAATCAGAATCATCATCCATAGATAGTAAGATATTTACCTTCATCATGGTGATGTTGACCCATTCTCCATTTCTGGCATGACTTTTTCCAATAGCCAGCTTGTTGTCTTCTGAGAGTGCCATCAGTGCACTGACATGAACTTCTTCTTCATCAGAGGATACAACTTCTTCATCCCAATCAAAGGTTTCAGCAACAAGCCCTTTGTTTTTAGCCTGAGAAGGTTTAGGGGCTTGGGGTGGCTGAGAGTTTTAGGGGGATGTTTCAAGAAGTGCAAGTTTGGATTTAGCCTTTCTATACTTAGCTTCAAAGTCCTTTTGTGGAATTTTTTTAGTTTTGTTTTGAAAAGATTGACTAGACTGAAGCATTTTTGGTTGAAACTTGCTAGTTCCTGAAGAAGAACTGTTTCCAGAAAACTTGTATGAGGGTTCTGAGGTAGTTTTAGAGAAACAATCTTTTGCAAAATGACCCTTTTAGCCACATTTAAAACACTCGGTGTTTTCATTAGCTTTATCACTTGAAAAGTTTTTGTTTCTTTTAATAAAACATTTTGAGTTAGCAAGGAGTGCCCTTTCTTGAAATTCTAATTGTAAGTCATTAAGGTACTCCTCACTGGTTCTCTCATCAGCCTCATCATCAGAATATTCTTGAAAATCCTGCACAATACCATTAGAATAGAAGGTAGTAGATATGGGTGCAATAGTCAAGGCCTTTTTGGTCTCTTGAGTCTTCTTTGAATCATGGTATCTCCTAGAGATTAAGTTGTTTCCATAGAAAAACTTCCTATAGATTTCAGGGAGCTCAAGATTTTGAATGTGGTTAGAATTTCTAAGACCTTGAGAGAAGTTTAACCACTTCTCAGGAAGACTGTTGACAAAGCCAACATTGATCTCATGCTTAGACAGGGTGACACCATCATTGGTCAATTCATTTACAAGGGTTTTGTATCTGGTGTAAGTCTGAGAGAGAGTTTTAGAGTCTCTAGCCCTGAAAGTGTTATACTCAAGTTTCAGGTCCATGATCTTATTTTCCTTGGTATCTGAGGGACCTTCAAAGCTGTGAACCTAGTCAGTCCAAGTCTGTTTGGCAGTTGGACAGTTAATGACTGATTCCATTATATCATCAGGAAGACATGATATAATGATACTTTTCAGGCGTTGGTCTTGATTGACCACCCTTCTCTCATCAGAATTCCACTGAGCTTCAGGCTTGGGTAAACCATCAGCAGTCTTAGGGACAAAAGGACCTTCATTAATACACTTAATGTAGTAAGGTTCCATTCCTGTTAAGTAGCAAAGCATACGCTTTTTCCACTTGTTGAATTTTCCAATCTCAAGTCGGGGAGCAGTAGCATTATAGCTTCCTCCCTTTTTGTCGACTAGTTGGGGTACATCACTATCAGGCATGGTAGGATCTTGATTTTAAAAACGTTTTGAACGGTTTATAAAACTTGTTTTATAAATCAAACCGCTCTGATACCACTTGTTAGTCCTCTTTACATAGTTAGAGTTAACTACAGAGATAATCTAACTATGCACCATGCTTAAGTAATGTTATGATATTCTTTGATGGTTATGAGAAAACGTAAAAGTAAATAGACAAGATATTTTTCAACGTTTAATTCTTATTAGAAACAAATCAAAGAATTATACCCAAGTGTTTGCGGAATAACACTTGATATTGAATGACAAGTATGGTATGACTCCTCACTAAACTTAGGCTAAGCTTAAGTAACAACTATACTGAACCTACTAAGCTATCTCAAGGACAAGTTTGGTATTTGGAGGAGTAAAAGTAGTTTGTGAATGTCTAAGCATTAAGTGCACAAACTTGTCAACTTTTTACTCCACCTTATGTTTCCTATTTATACACAAGTAGAATACAACCGTTGTGATAAAGACAAAAGGTGACCTAAGCTAGTTAGGACAAAATACTTACGTATTTTGTCTTTGTTACAATAGGCTATTTTGGGTATAGGACAAGGTTACTTTCTGAGGAACAGTGATGACACTATTCTGATAATAGGTCGTTCAGGGAAACTTTGACTTTGCTTGATAAGGACTTCGTCTTATTTGTTCAAACGTTTCCCGCCTTGTCCCGCCCATTCTTCAGTCTTTAGGTCTTCATTCTTCAGTCTTCTATCTTCCGTCTTTAGTTGTTGAGGAGTCTTGGGGTTCAGTGAGTTATTGTCATCACTCACTGAACCCATCACCTTCTTCTTTGGCTTAGGTGCCACTCATTGAGTTCCGCCTCACTGAATGGAGAGGCTTTCTTCTTAGACTCGTCCTAAGCATCTTGAGGTGACTAACTGAGCAACTGTTCACTCAGTGACTTGAATATTGTTTAAGGTTTTCTAGCACTTAGGTTATTTTCTATTCAAATCCTTGTTTAAGGAAGCTTGGGTACATAATGGACCCAACAGTTTCAATCTGTGGTTTCGCGTAATATGATTCACCATCGCTGATAATTTAGCCAGATTTATCAGGGGGGGGGCAAGGATAAAAGATGCAAACCGTAGATGTATGAGAAAAAAGAGATATGGTTTCAATATTGAAGCTATATATTGCAGTTACTTTATGATTTATTGCATCATTCCTCCCTTATACTTGAATTAAAATGATTGTTGTGCCTACTAATCATGCCTACAAATGTACCTATTGATTTGATTGGTTGATTTCAGAAAATGATTGGTGAAAATTTGGAGAGAGAAAGTACATAATACAATTGTACAAATGATTTATGCATTAGGCATGTTTTTAAGGCTTGTGTTGTAGGTCTAAATAGCATTACTCTACTTGAATTACCTAACAAGCCGTGGTACTATAATTAGTGAAAATTTAACGTAAATGGTTACTAATAATAGTTTTCAATAAGTTTCTAGGCCGCTTATTGCTTAAATTGATCCTCACAACATGTAGTTTGTGCTATTCCTAAGCTTAAGATGCATAAATGTTGGTGACACGTATACTCATAAACGACTCAAAGGTTATTATAAATTGTGTATGCTTGTGTGATAGCAGTAATAGATGTTGAATATAGATAAACGTGAGCCTAAATCAAATCAAACATATATAGCTTTAAACATTAAGATTATAATATTTATCTATTTTTTTATATATAACTGATCAACTTGGTGATGATTTGATTTGACGGTCATAAAATTTTAACGAGTCCCTCTTTAGTCGTTAAAATGAATGGCCGTGTCTAAGCCCCTTTTGAAAAGCTTGCAACTTGCGGCAGTTTCATCTCTGGACTTGTCGAAAGGTTGTAATTCCTGGCACTTCTTAAGTATATTGGAAGCCCTTCATGAGTTTCAATTCGACAGGTCCCAACTCCCAAATTCCCCCTATGAATTTATCTGGTCCAACTTTGACAATCACATACACAAAATACCCTGATTATCACATTATATTTTGTAATGATCGACTTCTACCTTGGAGGAGAACCAAACACCTTCCTCTTTATCACACAACTCAACAAGAACACTTGGATGACTCACAAACACATTTAGAGAACAACAGAAGTAGTGTGGATCTTATGTTAAAATTGCTAGTCGAATGTAAATTATCTTGAGAGAGAAATATTACAAAGACTAAGGTGGAAATACACACACTCTCTCTTTACAAATGATGAGACACACTAGAAACAAGGAGAGAGTGTGTGTGTTTATACGTACAGCCACAAACCACAAATGGGTTTGGTGGGCTTTGACATGGACCATGGGTGGGCTAGTGTAAGTATTACACTTATACATTTAACTTACACTTGAAACTAATACCACTAGCCCACTAACTTAACTACTTATAACATTAGACACTTAAGTTCTACAAACTAATGACCATCACTTTTACAATTAAGTAAATTAATTGCTAACAATCTCCCCCTAAGGGATGGTCATTTCAATGATGGTCCCGTGATTGTTCTTTTGTCTTCAATGACTTGAACTTTGTGTGTCAATGCAAAATAGTCTTCATTCAATGTTCCTTCATGCACTGTGATCTTCAAAGAGTCGTCTCTTGGTCGTTCTTGCCTTGATCTACTCCTTCATTCCAGCTGCTTCGTCATTAGTAGATGATGATGGTGGATGGACTTTCGCCGATACCTGCATAAGACAGTTAGCAATAAATCGTCCAGCGGCCATCATGTCGTGAGGTAAGATCCTTAGATCTCATTAAGACTCATACAACTTGTATTCTTTTGAGTGAACACAAGTGTATTACATAGGAAGTGTTCCTAAGAGATCTTTGATGAATCTCATGTCTCTAGACTCAATAATGTGCGTTTTGGTTTTAGTCGTCGGAGGCATGGAGCAGAGTGCCACCTTTTCAATATCAACTCATCTCGGATTGAGAGGTCATTAGATTATGTAGTGTTCTCCGTGAGAAATGAAACAAATATCTTTTGAGATATATTTGAGTGGATAGGAAGGGTGGTGCAATGCGTCACTGGGTCCATGACGTCTTGTCTTCAATATCAGTATCACCTTAGTGAGTACCGATAGCATATGTATTGACACGGTTTTTGTCCTAAGTTTTCATGGAGGGCTATTTCTTTTCACCCTTACAAAAACTTTTCTTTTTTATTCTTCAACCCTTTCTTTCCCCTTTTTCATTATAATCCTTTTTTCAATCATACCTAAGGACTTCTAATGCTAAGCTATTGGAATTGTCCTTGGGTAGATCCCTCCGGTTCTGGCGGATCATTGGACATAACCTAACCATAATCACCTTATTACTTCATGATTATCCTAGATTATTTGTCGCATGCCATTAAACCTTGTGAAAATCTCTCAACGTGTTTATGAGAAAACACATTTTGTTAACACATTGAGAGTTTTGCATTTTTGAAACACTCCCCCTTCACATGTGCTCATGCATTTTTGAAATAAATTGCACATGTTGGGTAGAGTTCGCACATTTGAAATGATCGACTTTCAGTGAACATGACCTTCGCGAGACACGCTTACATCACTAGATAGACTAGCTTGAAATTATTACCCGTCCCGGTCATATTCAATGATCATCTCTCGAATTGGTACATTCTACTCAGATAAGTCCTTTGCGAGACACGCTTACATCACTAGAAAACCAGCTTGAAATTATTACCCGTCCCGGACTAGTCTTTTCGATAACGGACAGTTAGTTTCGTCAATTCGAGGGTTGTTCTGAGTCTTGAGATTCAAACCATGAAACTTTTAGATCACATTTTAATCATGTCATCTCCCCCATATATTTAAACACTTAATCTCCCCCTCAAAAATAGCATGAAGTGGTATTTTTGAAAACAGTTGATTAAAATGAAACTTTTTGTGGAGAGATGGACTAATTTTAGCATGAAAAATGGAACATTTTCATTTTTATACTCCCCCTTAAACAAAGCATATTATTAAACATTTGAGTTTAAAAGCAGTTAAGGGTGTTAGAGGGAGTTATCTTGAGCACAAAATTCATTTAAAGACTTTGAAACAATCTTCTTGAAATCATTTTGATTAAGTGCTCTAGGTTTTTGCTTTTCGCCATTAACATTGCGAGTCCTGATCGAAAATAATCAGAAGTCATTCAATGTAGCGCGGGTTTCGTACTGAAATGCACGAAAGCCGTTGATGTGTTCAAGTTTTAAAATTTATAAACACGATTTATCCAATTCTCTAATCACACATACGAGCAAGTATACTCGTCCGTGATAGTAAAGGTGGGTAAGTCGAGATCGTCCCAAGGGAATTGGGGTTTAGGTTTAGTAAATAAGTTTTAGCAAAAAGGAGTGTCAATCCAATTTGAAGCAAATTCTAAAAAACAAACAAGAAAGGTTCAATCAATCAAAAACTAATATACTTGTGTGTAGTTTCCATGACAATTGTTTAGAGTAACCAATCAAGTTGGGTGTTACTTGTAATGATGCGCAACTTAAAATGAATGATTCACAATCAATGGTTTTATCATGAGAAATCATATCTAAGAATTCAATCTCCTAGTTAACTCCTTTCGGCCATGATTAACTATTACGATAATTCTATTAAGTCCTTTTGTTGTTTGAAAGCATTTCTTATCTTAAGAATTCCTACGAATCCTTTCGGCCTTTTTCGTGATGAAATCGTTTCCAAATCCATTTTAATGAGTAAAGGTGTTGCTTGTCACACACCACAATCCATACTAATTCGTGCACTAACTTTTTGGAATAAAAACATAAAGAAAACTCCTTTCGGCCTTTGTGAATCTTTGAAATTGTTTTTACCAACCAATTAAGCAAGATTAGATTTTATCTCAACAAACTCATAAAACAAGATATGTTTTCATGCATCACTATGATAAGATTACTCCAACAATTGTCACATCATCCACACACAAGTATAACTAAATTACTCCATAACAATCATAATCAAACACAAGTAATTAACCAAACTTTCATTCATCATATAGTAAAAGTAAAAGTAGTTCATGATAACTCAACAAGAAATACCTATCAAGGAATTACAAGAACTAGAATTGTGGAACTATAGCAATCCACACTCCTCCAATCGCCTATTATCACAAGTAAACAACTCCACACACGGACGCAACTCTTGAGACTCGAACTCAAGATCTCCTGGACGTTTTCACAGCAACTACAAGCTTTCGGGCAATAATAATAAAGTGGTGTAGCTTTTTTAGGTTATGTCACTTCCCCCAAAAGAACTCTCTTTGTAAACTAACTAAGAGTTCCTTAAATAAGTGAGGAAACCCTTATTATCCAAGTAAAAACGTCCCATATGATTTAACAGCCGAGAAATGATAAGCCTCAATGACTATGGGGCTTAAATTCACCATTTAATGCAACTTTGTAACTTCAGTGTCGGCCAACCGATCGGTATTTGGCTCCTACCGATCGGTTGGAGCTCTCGGTGTCTCCACTTCACTCCATCCGAATCGGATGCGGGCAACATCCGATCGGATGGATGATTTTGCCATGCACTTTTATTTTCTTTTATTCTTTTCTCGTTACGTGCTTGATCCTTTGCTGTACTACTGATTTCCTTCATAGAACTTGATCTTTTCTTGATATATAAAGCATAGAAGTCTTGGTCTAATCAATTCTTTGAAGTATCATGTGGTTTCTTTCTCGTAATTCTTCTTATGTGCATAATCTCTTCATTTCTTCGTGTTTTCCTCCACTTTTCCTGTACTTGGCTATATTTACTTGCATACACACTTTTTCATTATTTAGCAACAAATACATGCAAATATAACCAAATATGATGCACAAAACTAGCAATAACGCACCTAAAAACATGTTAGATTTAAGCGTTATCAGCCGTAATGAAGAAAAATTTGAGAAACGACATGTTTTAGAAAAACATAAAAAAGAACTCTCGCTCAAGCATCTGTACATGCCCGTATCATTGTTGAATGACATTTCTAGATACGTACAGAATATCGATTATACGAGAGACATGTCGTGAGAAGAATATTTTTGTTTTTGAGTTTTATATATTTTTTTATGTCTTTTTGAAATTTTCGATATTTACAGTGTTGATTTTGAACAAGTATATATTTACAAAAATATTTACATGCGAAGCTTTTTGATATAAATCAAGAAGATTCGAGAAGACTTTCTAACTCTTCGGGAGTTAGGCTTCGCATTCCAATTCGACGAACTAAGTTTTCAAACCGCTCTTTTGGGAGGGCCTTAGTAAATAGATCGACGAGTTGGTATTCAGTCTTCACGAAAAACAATTCAACAGTACCCTCTTCAACGTGCTCTTTTATGAAGTGATAGCGGACTCTAATATGCTTGGTCTTCGAGTGTTGCACTGGGTTGCACGAGATGGCTATGGCACTTTTTGAATCGCAATACAAAGGTATGCGATTGAAAGAGAAACCATAATATGTTAGTTGTGTCTTCATCCATAGAACTTGGGCACAACACGCAGATAGAGACACATACTCGGCTTCTGCTGTTGATAAAGCAGTGCAGTCTTGTTTCCTTGAGGACCAGCCTACTAGCTTTTCTCCCAGAAATTGCGCTCCGCCTGATGTACTTTTCGCTGTAACTTGGCAACCGGCATGGTCTGCATCTGAAAATGCTATTAGTGTAAACTCCGAATCCTTCGGATACCAAAGACCCATGTTAATGGTTCTTCGAAGGTATCGAAAGATCTGTTTAACCTTTTGGAGGTGAAGTTCGGTAGGCCTTGCTTGAAACCGTGCAAGTAAGCAAACAGCAAAATGAATATCTGGTCGGCTTGCAGTTAAGTACATGAGAGAACCAGTCATGCTCCAATATTTCTTCGAATCCATGGGTTTCCCATTTAGGTCAGCGCTAATTTTTGGTGAAGTGACCATTGGAGTACCAACAGAGTCACAATTTTCCATTCCATGTTTTTTCAAAATCTCAATTGTGTATTTAGCTTGAATAAGAAAAATACCACGTGGGGATTGATGAATTTGTAAGCCTAAAAAGAATTTTAATTCACCCATCATGGACATTTCGAATTTGCTTTTCATGAGATTTTCAAAATGTTTTGAATGTTGCGGATTAGTGGACCTAAATATGATGTCGTCCACGTAAATCTGAACAATCAGAATATCATTTTTGTATTTTCTTGTAAACAAGGTTGGATCAATTGTTCCTTTGGTGAAATTATTTGACAACAATAAAGATGATAACTCGTCATACCACGCCCGTGGGGCTTGTTTCAAACCATAAATTGCTTTCTTTAGCTTGTAGACGTATTCCGGATGATCTTTGTCAACGAATCCTTCTGGTTGATTCACGTACACTTCTTCTTTCAGTGTTCCATTCAAGAAAGCTGTCTTGATGTCCATCTGATAAACCATGATGTTCTTGTGAGCAGCATAAGCTAAGAAAATCCTGACTGCTTCAAGCCTTGCAACTGGTGCGAATGACTCTTCAAAATCTATCCCTTCTTCTTGTCTGTATCCCTTTGCCACCAGACGAGCTTTGTTGCAAATTACAGTCATTTCTTCATCCTTTTTGTTTTTCCATAACCACTTAAGATCAATGACTAGTTTGTCCATTGGTCTTGGAACTAAATCCCAGGTGTCATGGATTTGAAATTGAAGAAGTTCTTCCTGCATCGCTTCAATCCAGGCATTATTTGCCATTGCTTCCCGAATGTTCTTAGGTTCAATGAGACTGACTGAGCAGACATAGATGCACATGTCGCAATCGGTGTTTAATTGTTTTCTCGTCTAAATTGGTCTTGAGGGTTCACCAATAACCTGTTCAATCGGATGGTCTTTTGTCCACTGTAGTGTTGAAGGGTACCTTGGACTGAACAAATGTGTGTTAGTCGGTTCACGTAATCTGGAAGATGATTCACCAGATTCCGTTTCAAACGGGTTTTCAAAGACTTCATCGTCTAACACAGCATTATTTTGTTCTTGCTCATCAATTCTGGGTAGAACAATTTCAATTACTGGAGATAGTGGAGTAAATGTAGATGATGTTGATGTTGAGGGAGTTGGTGTGCTAGCTTCGAATGTTGTGGATGCATATGGATTTGGTGGAGGTGGTGGTGGTTGTTGATGATGAGTGGGTGCAGCGGAATGTTGGTTAGATGCATTTTTCGAAGTGTCACCATAGTATTCATCGTACATGAACTCAAAGAAATTATCCAGATCTTGAGATGTGGGTTGTTCGTCATGAATTGATTGAGCTCCTTGAGGTGCGATTCCCGAACTGATATGTCCGGAAGTCATCGGGTTAAGCGCGGGTTCTAGAGCGAGTCTCTCAGAAGCCATTTGTGAAATTTCATCAAACTTCACATTCATCGTCTCCATGATCTTTTTCGTTCTCCTGTTATACACCCTGAATGCCCTCGAGTTTTCAGAATAACCAATGAACATTCCAATATCACCCTTAGCCTTCAACTTTCCCAGATCTTCCCTGTCATTTGTTGGATAGCATAAAGCGCCAAATACATGAAGATAAGAAATATCCGGTTTTCGGTTGTTGATAAGTTCATATGGGGTTTTATTGAATTTTGGATGGATTAGGGATCGGTTTTGAGTAAAACAAGCAGTAGAAACAGCATCAGCCCATAAGAATAACGGAGCACTGGAATAAATCAGCATTGTGCGACCAGCTTCCACAAGAGTTCGATTTCTTCTTTCAACTACCCCATTCTGCTGTGGAGTTCTAACAGCTGATGTCTGGTGTGTAATACCAGTTTCTTCAAAGAATGTTCTTAACTCCTGATTTACAAATTCCGTGCCATTGTCTGTTCTTACTATCTTAACTGGAGCTTGAAGTAGAACTTGAATCTGCTTCAGAAAGGTGATGATGGTGCCTGTTGCTTCATCTTTTGATCTAAAAAACTTTACCCATGTATATCTTGAATAGTCGTCAACAATTACAAGAATATACTTTTTCCCATTTAGGCTTTGAACTCTCATTGGGCCACATAAGTCCATATGCAACAAATGCAACCTATCAACCGAACTAGGTACGGGTTTAGGTTTATATGTTGCCCTTTTGCTCTTGCCTTGCTCACAAGATGGACATAGGTGTTCTTTGGTGTATTTAAATTTCGAAAGACCGGAGACGATGTTGTCTTTGGCAAGCTTGTTGATCGTGTCAAAGTTCAGATGGGACAACCGTCTATGCCACAACCAGGATTTTGTTTCGCCTACCCTGGTCATGAGACAAATAGGAGATGAAGAGGCCATTTGGTTTATGTCAATTGCATAGAGATTGGTGCCACGATTCCCAATTAAGAGATCATTTCCAACCAAATTTCTAACAAAACAAGTGTTTCTCCTAAAAGCAACCTCTAAATCAGCATCACAAAACTATCCGACTGAGAACAGATTATGTCCCAACCCTTCGACATAGTAAACCCGAGTGATCAAGTAGCTCCCAAACCGAAGATCACCATAACCCAGAATAGCTGCAACATGATCATTCCCAAACTGTACAGTCCCCATGAACTGCCATACAAAGTTGATTAGCAGCTTCAGATTCCCGGTCATGTGCTTGGAGCAACCCGAGTCTACGATCCAAAGACAAATTTCGATAACCTGCCATGAACAGAAAACAATTGCATTTGGAAACCGTATATTGTTTGGTTCCATGGGTTAAGGGGGTACCAAATGCATCATACACAAAGATGTTTTAATTTTGTTCTAAGGGAACAACCTTTTGTTTGCCATTCTTACGTGTAAACTTTCTACCCGTTGGTTTCCATGTACAAAGCTTAAGATAGTCCCTAGGCAATAGAGTACTAGATATTGTCCTAGATACAGCAATGAGACTGTTAAGGTATCTAGTCTTAGCACTAGTTCGTGTAGGAACATCTTGCTGTTCAGGCTTATCATTCACATTATCAAAAACAATATCATCACAAGCATTTTCAGACAAAGATTTCTTTTGCATTAAACAAACAGATTCATTACATGCATTCAAAACACTGGTCTTTTCATTACATTCAGATGATATTTGTTCCTTATTCGAAAGCTTTAAATTCCTAGGGTGTTCTTCTACTTTCTTGCATTCACTTTCAGATACAGGCGAGACACTAGTTTTCTTGGTATTGCTCCTAGTCTTTCGTCTGCTCCTAGAGTTGCTTTCTAATCCTGTAGAAGGTAAGGCACACTCATTAGAATTTATGTTGTTGTCCTGAGATGTTGTTGTAGCATTCCTAGACTCATTTGGATTATCTTGCTTACTTTTGTCTAACGCCCTAGATGTTTTAGGTGTAGAGGTAGACGCAGTAGTGGGACTAATCCTATAAAGGCCAGGTGCTATTACATTAGTGTTCTTGACAACTGCTTTCTCTTTTAATTTCTCACTAGGCAAAGGGGTTGATAGTGTTATACCCGTAGTCTCCTTTCCCTTCCCTTTTTGACATTCAAGTTGAGACTTCAAAAGATCAATTTGTTCTTTCAACTGTTTGTAAGAACGCTCATACGACAGTTTGTCATACTTGTATTCTTCCTTTTTCTTATCAAGTTGTTTAAAATATGTGACATTTTGCTTCTCAATCTTAAAAAGTGCCTTTTCATATTTTGAAACAATTTCAGAAGTCTCAGCTCGAAGTCTTTCATCATCCTCAACAGAATATGTTTGGAAAATAATGGACATAATATCGGTCGATAGAGCTTCGAAAGAGAGAGAGTCATTTTGCTTTTCCAAAACTTTTATGTGTTCCAAGTATTCATTAGCTTCCTTTACTAAGGATTTGTGGTCCTTAACAAATTCTGCTGACTCTTTCAAAAGATTATTTTCCACATTTTGAACAACCGCATAGATTGCAGAAATGTGTGGATTAATTTCCCTTTCAAAAATCCTTTTTAGTTCATCCTGAACACCTGAAAACCATTCCATCTTTTGATTTTTTGTTTTGGAAGCCACAATGCGTTGAAGTTTTTCAATTCTCTGTTTAAGATCGACCAAATATAGTCTAGCTGCACTTGTGTCATAAGTGTTTTTAGATGCCATTTGTTCGATGTTAGACAGATATTTTGAACCAAATATTTGTTTTGTGACAGCCACTGGTTGTTTAAAAAACAATGGTGACTCCTTTTGAACCAAATGAACACCAGAATCTGTATTAAGCTTATTATAATCAATTGGTTGAATTTCTGGGTGCATTTATTTCATTTTAATTCTGCCCTGTTCAGTAAGCTCTATCGTTTCATCCGAATCATGAATCTCAATAGGATCATGTTTATCATTTAGCACACTACCATTATATAACACATTCTGTACACTCTGAGCTTTCTTGAGATAATAAGGGTTTTCACCACCGATAGCCGTTTTCTTTAATGTATGTAAAATCGGGTTTTTATCATTTATTAACAAATTAATCGTTTGTGCAGAATGAACCGTTTTTACAAGTAAATCTTCCAACTTTACAATGGTTTCCTTTTTATCATTGATCTGTTTAAGAAGATCCTTTTCACGTTTGGAAAACCTTTCATTCATCGCATTCTTTTCTTTTTCAAGATTATAATAAGTTGATTTTTGTTTTGAAAGCTGGTTGGTTAGTTCAGAAATTTCCTTGTTTAGAGATTTGATTTGGTTATTCAAATTAACATCTAGAGTGTCAAATTTGATTTGTAAACGTTTCTCTCTTAACTCAGAATCTTTTAAGCTAACCTCAAGTTCTAACTGTTTTTTTGTTATGAAAGTCATAAGCTCTTGCATTCACCTTATAACTCTCAAGCTCAGTGGTCAATTTTTCATTCGCGGCCTTAACATCACGATTGATCTTTTTGACCTTTTCAATTTCCATACTACAATTTTGCAATAATGATTCAAACATAGCACGTGTTTCCTCATCATTATCAGTATGCTGTGACTCGAATTCTTCCTTAGGATCCATATCTGGGGTTACCAAATTAGTATTACTACAACTTGGTTCATCCATGTATGTATCATAAATGAGATTAGGAGTCTCAAGATGCTGTTCATTTTGAGGTGACATATCAAACATTTCATTATTGTGACATGTAGCATATGGTTGTACCTCAGAAACCACATTTGTGTCAAAAGCAGGAGGTGCTTCTGAGTCCGTGTCATACTTTGCCTCCTGGAGATTTGCCATAAAAATGCAGTTTGCATCGATGTCCTCTTGATCTTCAGAATTATCCATAATAGCCATGAAGTCATTCTCTTCTGCACTCAACTGAAGCCCAGTCGTTTCCTTCTGTGCCAACATTAATGCTTTCTGCAAATACGCTGGATCCCTCTTATTCGGCTTGTTGGGACAGTTCCTAGCCATGTGACCAATACCCTGACAGTTGAAGCATTTCATCACATTACCCTGATTCACATTCCCAGCTCCCTGAGCAGCAACATTCCCAAACTGATTCCCAGCATTCTGTACCCTTTGATTACCAACAGTTGTACCCATCTGATTCCCTGCATACTGACCCATCTGATTACCAACATACTGCCCTGCATTCTGATTACCCATCTGATATCTTGGAGCATATCCCTGCTGATTCCCATATCCCCCAACCATCTGTCCTTGCTGTCCCATATTGAAACTCGGCTGTGCAATTTACTTGTTGCGAGTGTTCGATGAGATTTGTTGATTGTTGTTGGTGGGTGTGGAGTAGCGTCCTTGGAATGCTTTTGTTAGGTAAGCAAAAGCTTGAGTCAAAGCAGCAGTTGACTCATCTTGATCATTAAGATCTGGTTCTTGGTGTTGCGGGTATTGTTGTTGTGGGATTACCTGTTGTTGTTGTGGGTAGAACGGTGTTTGGGGATTGTATTGTTGTTGCATGAATTGTTGGGATGAAGATGAAGAAGGTTGTGCATTTACTGTTGCAGGTGTAGGTGATTGGACCATGAGTGCAAGAGGATCTTGTTGTTTTGCTTGTTTCTCTTTTCTGACTTCATTTGCCTCTGCTTGGTTTTGTTTTAGGAAGTCATAGAGCTGATCATAGTTCACTTCGTGAAGATTCTTAGTTTGGTTGACAATAGTGACATATCGTCCCCATTTTTCTGGAAGGTTGTTGATGAACTTGATGTTTTGAACAATTGGTTTAGGTGCCAAATTGTTTCTGATCAACTCATTCATTAGAGTACAAAACCGTGTGTAGAAAGATTCAATCTATTCAGCTGGTGTGGATGTGAACTTCTCCCATTCCGTCAGAAGTTTGTTTTCCATGTCTTGTCTACCAATTTCGGTGCCATGACAAAGTCTTTTGACTCGTTCCCACATTGCATGAGCAGTTTCACAACTGTCTACAGCACAGAATATTTCTTGTAGTAGATCAAGTTGGATTAAATGCATTGCCAAGTTATCCGCTTCAATTTGCTTCCAATCTTCTGGCGTATAATCCTTTTCTTCTTGGATTTTGTAAGTTGGTTCGACGGGAGGTTCTGAAGTTGAATTTCCAGCAGTTTCTTCAACCTCACGAGGCACGAATGGACATTCCTCTATGGATTTAATCAAGAGTCTACCTTAACCGTGAGGCTTTGTTCTCATGTAGCTTTTCATACGACTCGTCCATGCAAGATAACCACCTTTTTCTAACATTGGAGGTCGGTTTTCTGAACCTGCGGCATGAATGTCTTGTTGTGTAGTCATCTTTAAAATATTGTATGATAAAGTGGATTGAGGATCTTTGCAACAAAATAGGAGATGTTGTTGTTGAAGGTTGAACTTGATCGTTGTTGTGAAGCCTTGGTTTGTTGTTGATGATCGTTGAAGTTGTAGGTTTAAATGAACGAAACAAATTTAAATAAAGTTACAAAATTTGATTAGAGTATAATTAAAAAATTTACAATTTCGACAAAGGTTATGTAAATTACAATTTAGATAAACACGACAATTTCTATAGAAATTTCAATTTGACCAAAATTTATACAAATTATGGCAAAATATCAATTTAGATAGAAATATATCTAATTTATATAAAAGATCTAACACTCTCATACAAGAGGGTAGATATCCGTTTGTCGAAGTATTTTACTCACTTCTACAAGTGCTAAAATACCGAGTTCACTTTTGAGTTGACGAAATTACGTTCGAATCAAATCCTTAAAAGTTATTTAACTTTGAAGTCGTTTAAGCCAATTGCGAGAAAATGATGAATTTCGAAAACTAGGACCAATTTAGAAAAACTGCCCCAATTGCGAAATTGTTGTCCAATTGCGAAACAAGTGTGGAATTGCGAAAACAGCATCAATTGCGAGATAAGCATCAATTGCGAAAGAATACACCAATTTCGAAAGATTGTGACAATTGCGAAACAGTGTCCCAATTCCGACACAATGCCCCAATTCCGACACAATGTCCCAATTCCGAGAAAATGAAGCAATTGCGAGATAATGATGCAATTCCGATAAACTTGACCAATTTCGATAAAAGCTCTGAATTCCGAAAGAATGCAGCAATTCCGAAGAAGAGTGTCAATTCCGAAAGAATGGTCCAATTTCGAAACTTGCCAACTTTTACCAACTTTTTGGACTTATGCTAACCACCCACTGACATGCCTATGCTAATCCCATACTTTGCCCATGGTTTTCACTGACTTTTTACCAACTTATCACCAACTTCAATAATTCAAATCTTTCACAGATCTTATCCAAAACAAATCTTTTACAAGATTTGTAGATTTATGTCGATCAAAACTAAGAACAACAAAAATCCAACTCACAAATATTATGATCGATTGAAGTGTACTTACAACTAGGGGTGCTCATCGGGTGAAAACCGGACCGGACCGAGACCGAATCCGGCAAAAAACCTAGACCGAGACCGGACCGAATGTGGTCGGTCCGGTCTCGGTCCGGTTCGGTCCGGTCCGGTCTCGGTCCAAATAGGCTAAATGTCCGGTTTTTAAGCCGGACCGGACCGACACCGAAATTATGAAAAACCCTAGACCGAGACCGGACCGAATGTGGTCGGTCCGGTCCATCGTCCGTTTGCTCACCCCTACTTACAACATCATAAACCAAGTCGCATAAACATGAACAAACACAACTTTATGATCTTTCTATGCGTATGGATTTCAAGAAAACACAAGTTGTAGCGTTTTTTGAAGAAAAAACGTTACAAAGGGTGTTTAATGAACCGAACACACTAACAAAAATCCTACCTTGAAACCTTGCTCTTTGTATACCACTTGTAATGATCGACTTCTACCTTGGAGGAGAACCGAACACCTTCCTCTTTATCACACAACTCGACAAGAACACTTGGATGACTCACAAACACATTTAGAGAACAAGAGAAGTAGTGTGGATCTTATGTTAAAATTGCTAGTCGAATGTATATTATCTTGAGAGAGAAATATTACAAAGACTAAGGTGGAAATACACACACACTCTCTTTACAAATGATGAGACACACTAGAAACAAGGAGAGAGTGTGTGTGTTTATACGTAAAGCCACAAACAACAAATGGGTTTGGTGGGCTTTGACATGGACCATGGGTGGGCTAGTGTAAGTATTACACTTATACATTTAACTTACACTTGAAACTAATACCACTAGCCCACTAACTTAACTACTTATTACATTAGACACATAAGTTCTACAAACTAATGACCATCACTTTTACAATTAAGTAAATTAATTGCTAACGTATTTGAGCCGCAAAACATCAAATATATGCAACAGAAGAAGAAAACACATTGAATGATTGAATTTGAAAGTAAGTGAATAATCAAATAACGAATATTCAATTAAATTAGCTGAAATTGATGATACAGTCTATATCAATTCCTTGTATTTTATTTTATTACAATGGATCCGAACCATAATTTAGAAGGATGATCATCGATCAATTCAACTCATGACAATTACAATTATCATCAATACAACCGATAAATGAAAAAAACAAATCAATATTTGTTTAGACTCTACCTAGTCAATGTGAACCCAAATACCGGTTCCAGGAACGCCAAAATAATTCACAAAAAGAATATAGTACCCTGGAGGAGCAAACTTTCCAGACGGTGGCGCCAAGGCAGTGATCACATTATCGGTGACATCTGTCAATGTAGGAACAATCATTCTTTGGTTTTGTGAGAAACCATGAGTGGTGAATGGTGGGTACAACATGGTTACCTTAACCTCTCCGAGAACCAATGGTTTATTTGATTGGAGACTAGCGGCAATCTTAAATGGTTTTCCATACTTTAAGACCTTATCTGTCCCTTTTTCATCGACCACAGGTCTTTGTATGTCAAGCTTAGAGTCTAAATAATGAGGGGAAAACTTTTCAACTCTCAACTCTGTTGGGAACGTGGCATTGAAAGTGTAGAACTGGTGTGGGTTGCTACCCGCAACCAAAACCTTAGTGTCAGGCAACAATGCAGATGACGAATGATACATCCTTGATATATTTGTTGGATTCATTTCTGTAAACCGGCTACCCATTGGTTTAAATGGTTGATATAAGAGAGGAGTAAAGTTAGGTTCTATCGCATTTTCCCAACCAGAAGTACCCTTTTGTGCACCATTGATCATGATTAGATCTCCTGTTGGGAGATGCAAAAGGTCCCCCATGATCCTTGATGACGGCATATCTTGTTCATCTTCCCATTGTGCATCTTTGTCCATTGGATGAATCCTATGGCAATCCTTAAGTGCTGGTACAAACTCCTTTTCTTTGTCTTTGACATGCTTTACATCCACCTTTTCAAATGCATCCGGCTTGTTACCGCCACAAATGACAATTTCAACGTTAAGGGCTCGAGTGTTATCTGAGGACATTTTTAATGGAAGAATAGCAGAATTACCAGATGGAGGGTAGTTACGGGATCCACCAGGACACACAGGATGTTCTTGAATGATCTTCCCTGATGTCGGGTTTAATGTGATGGATCGATCGTTAGCAAATAGGAACACGTTTCCATCTGTAAGGAGGAAAAGGAAAGGGTAGAGGTTGTTCTCGATGAACATGTTTGGTTCCTTGGCCGGTGTACATGTTTCTTTAAGGAAAGGTAGGTGAACTTTTTTGGGTTGGAACTCAAGTGACGGTGGTACAATCTCATAGCTAAATGCTTCTCGACCTCCCACAACTATCGCAGTTCCATCTTCCAATATCTGGTTTGATGAATACCTGTATGTGATTGAAATAAGATTAATGCGTTACATGTCCTTTTTGTCAGAAATGAAAATGTGAACAACCAGACTGATCGTTCACGGGCCAATGTCACAAAATAGCAACACATTTTCATATTCTATGACTTGTACAATAAGTAGATAAAGTACGTTACTGTTATATGAAAAATAGGACAAAATGACACATTCTTTTTGCAAAACTTTGAGAACTGGCAACACTAAATGACAAAATGAAACCTTTTATTGAGTGTACAATGATCTACACAAAACACCAAGACATATAGCATATGAAGTTATATAAACGTATGAATACCATCTGAAATCGCCAAGAGCGTCTCTTTTTTCGATAAAATCTGCTTTGAGATCATCCATAGGCATCATTCTTACTGCTTTGACACCACTCAAGGTGCCTCCAGTAGCCACCATGCTACCATTAGGCCACAAGTTTCCTGATGAGCACCATGGTTCGCCCGACAACTGTAATAAAGTACATAACATATTTAAACGTAATATTTAAATAATCTGCTAAATAACTCCTCTCATATGAATAAATTAGGTAGATTTGAAAATACCTTAATGGTTCTACTTTTTGAGGTTTTCCAGTCATAAGCTAGAGCATGAGCCCAACAATCAGATTTGTTGTTTGCATCAGGGTTAATCGGACAGTTTCCTTCCGGTTCCAATTTACGAGCTGAAGGACCTAGCGATGTTGCATCATACCAGATAACCTGATCGTTAGGCATCAACTGTAGTTGCATGGCACATACACCCACATTTGGGTTATCAATCGCCCATGCACCCTTATAATTAGTCTCGATCTCTGGCTTTGAATAATCAGATTCTCCATGTGTGTTGCCATCAGCAGGACCGGGGGCAGCAGTGACATCAGGACCTGGGGCTGCAGCGCCACCAGGAACAGGACCCGCGGCCGGAGCACCCCCAAGATCATATGGGCTTGTAAAAGCCGAGATTGCAAAAAGTTGAAGGAGGAAAAGGGCTGTTAATAGTGAAGTCATTGTTGCAAAGGGAATTGTTTAGATAACCATCACTCAACCTTCTATATAAATAACTTACTTAAACAATTTGCTGTTATATAAGGGAAATTCTTGAGCAAATAATTCTAACAGTAGCTTTAGGACACTAGCAGATTGAAACAATCTCTGTTCTTAAATAAAGCGTGTTGTATTTCACATAGCAAAACTTACCCATTACATTGACTCATAAGGACAATAATATGATTATGAATTACTAAAAAAGAAAGCGAATTAGTCTTCCCCTTGACACCCGGATCACTAAATATCTTTCTTGTGAATCGTATATAACTCGACTAAATTCGTTCACGTTTTCATTAACATAACAAGTAACAAGATAATGGTTGCAATGGTAGGAAAATCAAATGTTTTCATAGAGCTTGTCTTATATAACCTAATTCATTGTCTAGTTATGACTAAACGCGTATATCAAGCAATTAACGCATCTATAAATTGTTGTTGCTCAAGTGGATAGATGTTTCAGCTCAATATAACTTCTTTAAAGTTTGGCAGTTACTAATACTTAAATTATCATAAAGGGAAAGCAATTTCTACTAATTGTTTAATGGCATGAGATAAGGTTTACATGACAAAGTTTCTAGTTAGATAGATGTTATAACTTTATTTCAAAATTTGTTGTCCACGTGATAAAAGAAAATTATCGTACGTGCTACCAACAAATTTATGTTTTTACTTTTCAAAAGATAGTATGTTAGTTAATATTTAGAAGTAGACAACATTTACGAAAAAGAAAAAACAATAGCTTATTCCGAAAAACAGCGAAAAATAGAAAGATAGAACACTAATTAATTCTTGAACTGAAGGGGCAACAGTTAAACACGATGTATCAGCTTAGTTTATATCGGCTCTTGCAAGGTCATGAGAGACCATTGAGTCACCTTAATGACTCATTGTATAGACAATTGGACCATGCTAAATCTATAGAGAATAAACATATAGAAAATGTGTTATAGCTTGAAATCCTACTTTATCATACACACTTCTTTTGTTGATCGAATGGCACTTGAACAAGAAGAGAATAGAATGGAAATAAGATGAAGATAAGATGAGGAGAGTGGCGGCATTAGTGAATAACAGGAACAAGTGTGATATTAGATTGGAAAAGAAAAGAAAGATACAAGAAAGAAGAATACAAACACACACACTCCCACCTTATCTCATTACTGCACACTTAACTTATGTGGTGGGAGTGTGCTAAATACAAAGAGAGAAATGCCCTAGTGGGCTTAAGATGGGCTTGGTGTGGGCTTGTGTCTCATGGATCACTTATACATTAAATCTTTACATGTTAGATTTAGCCACAAGCCCACTTTCTAGACTTAGATGCTACACGACACATACAAGTTCTAATATTTGAAATGACCATTACTTCAACATATAAAATCAATGCTAATAATCTCCCCCTAAGGGATGGTCATTCAAATGATGATCCCAGTGATAAGATCTTTTGACTTCAATGTCTTGAACTTTGTGTGTCGTTGTAGAATAGACTTGATTCAATGTTCCTTCATGCTTTGTGATCTTCAAAGAATTGTCTTTTGGTCGTTCTTGCCTTGATCTACTTCTTCTGTTCAAATGCGTCGTCGATGTAGATGATGATGGTGTATGGACTTTCGTCGGTACCAGCATAAGACAGTTAGCAATAAATCGTCCAGCGCTTATAGGTTTAGATTTCGAGATCGTTATCAGCATAGTGTGAAAACTTTCTCTAATCTTAACCAAGGTCGTTGAGAGCCTCTGAAGTATACCGAAGTATCACTTCAAGACTGTAGACCGTTTGAAGCGAGTAAACATCATGTCACAAGGCAAGATCCTTAGATCTCATTAAGACTCATACAACTTGTGTCCTTTATGGTGAACACAAGTGTAATATTTTGAAAGTGTTCCTAGGAGATCTTTGATGAATCTCATGGCTCTAGACTCAATAATGTGTGTTTTGATTTTAGTCGACGGAGGCATGGAGCAGAGTGCCACCTTTTCAATATCAACACATCTCGGAGAGAGAGGTCGATAGATTATGTAGTGTTCTCCGTGAGAAATGAAACAAATATTTTTTAAGAGATATCTGAGTGGATAGGAGGGGTTGTGCAACGCGTTACTGGGTCCATGACGTCTTGTCTTCAATATCAGTATCACCTTAGTGAATACCGATAGCAGATGTATTGACCCGGTTTCTGACCTAAGTTTTCATGGAGGGATATTTCTTTTCACCCTTTCATTAAACTTTTCTTTTTCATTCTTCAACCCCTTCTTTCTCCTTTCTCATTTTGCTCCTTTTTTCAATCATACCTAATGACTTCTAATTCTAATCTATTGGAATTGTCCTTGAGTAGATCCCTCCGGCTCTGGCGGATCATTGGACATAACCTAACCATAATCACCTTATAACACCATGATTATCCTAGGTTTGTTGATCACTTGCCATAAAACCATTTGTGAAAATCTCTCAAAGTGTTTATGAGTAAACACATTTTAGATAACACTTAGAGAGTTTTGCATTTTCTGAAATACTCCCCCTTCACATGTGCTTATGAGATTTAAGAAAGAATTGCACATGTTGGGTAGAGTTCGCACATTTTGAATTGATCGATTTTCATTAAATATGACCATTGCGAGACACGCTTACATCACTAGTTAGACTAGCTTGAAATTATTACCCGTCCCGGTCATATCAAAAGATCATCTCTCGAATTGGTACATTCTACTCAGACAAGTCCTTTGCGAGACACGTTTACATCAATGGATAACCATCTTGAAATTATTACCCGTCCCGGACTAGTCTTTTCGATTACAGACATTTAAGCTTCGTCAATTCGTTGGTTATACTGAGTCTTTTTGAAGAGCTCTTTTTGAGATTCTCTTTTGATCACATTTTAATCACATCTTCTCCCCCTCAAAAGTAGCATGCAGTGATATTTTTGAAATCAACTGATTAAAATGAAACTTTTTGGAGAGATAGACGGATTTGAGCATGAAATTGGAACATTTTTATTTTTCTACTCCCCCTTAAACAAAGCATATGGTTAAACATTTTAGTTTAAAAGTAGTTTTAAGGGTTTAGGAGGGAGTTATCTTGAGCACTTTATGAAAGATTTGGAAAAATCTTATTGAAAAATCTTGAAGAAAATGTGCTCAAGATAGAGAAGATTTTGAAAATCTTTGAAGATATGTAAGGAGAAATATCTTCATTTGTTTTTAGGATAAGTGTTAGAAAAAGAAATTGGTTTTGCACAACACTTTACTTTATTTGAAGTTCGGGTCCGAAACTGAGATGTTCCGAAGCCATTGTGTTAAGCGCGGGTTTCGTACTGAAGTGTACGAAAGCCATTTGGATTTTTAAGAAAACGACATGTTTTGAAAACATTTAAATGAACTCTCGCTCAAGCATCTGTACATGCCCGTATCATTGTTAAATGACATTTCTAGGTACGTACAGAATATCGATTATACGAGAGACATGTCGGAGAAGAATATTTTTGGATTTTTGAAATTTTCTATTTTTGTATTTTGCTTTTGAGTTTTTTTTTTTTAAAAAAAATGTATATATGTACAAAGAATGATTAAGTATGAACAAGTAAAAGTGGAGTTAAGAGTGGAACAAGACCAGGATTTCCAAATGAAATGTTGGCATAAAGCTCTTCTTTTCCACATTCAGCGTATGAAATCTCAATACTTTTACAAGTACCTGCATTCACAGAATCCACAAAAGAAGAATTTGCACAAATAACAGTGTTAGAGGAACATGAATCATCACATTGAGGGTGTCCACTATCAACGGTTGTAGTGGTTTCGACATCCTTATCCTGATGATTTTCACTATTACTTGTTGTGGTGCAGCTATCAAGAATCTTTCCTGTGGGAATCCAACTAAGACCAACTGTTTTAAAAACTTTTCCCGTGGGAATCCACCTAGGGCAAGATCTAGGAGTGGTTTTCTAATCAGATGCAGCGGAAGTCTCATTTTGAGAAAAACTACGTCCTGTAGAGATCCACCTAGTTGGTTTCTTAGCCTTTTGCTTCTTACCAACGGGTTTGTTTCTATTTGGTGTCTTAGTGGATTGAGCCTTAGCACTTGCATTTGCTTTCTTGATATACTGTGCAACACATGCATCATGATTAGTAGAAAAGACACATTTTTGACATGTAGGACAAACAAATTCAACATTCTTGTTTAAAATGACAACCTTAACTTTGTCACTACTGTCATTTTGAACTTGCTTTTTGTTCGAAGAGGAATTTGAATTCATAGTGTTGGATTCTACGTGGATAACATTTTCTTTTGCACAACTACAATTAGATGCAAGTCAATCCCTAGTCTTTAGTTGAATAATCCTAGGTAGTGGTTTACTACTACTAGCAGTGCTTTGTAATGTTGTAGAATTCATCACTCTAGGTTTTGTACCTAAAATTCCATCTTTTCGAATCTGTGCCTTTTGCCTAGCATTTTCTAGGTAGTGATTGTGGACCGTGTTGTTTGAACCAACTGATTCGTTAACAGTTTTTATGGTCACATTTGGTGTACTATCCCTAGAAAGGCCAGGTGCTTTCACTTTTGGTGTTGTAGGCAAGGGTGTTGGAGTGACTGGTTTTGTCAAATCAATTGTCACATCAACTGTTGGAACTTTTGAGAAATTGACATTTTTGGTTGTTCCGAAGTTGATGGTTTTGCAAACTTAGTTTCCTCACCCCTCCTATTTTGACTATCCACCTGAGACTTCAAAAGATCAATTTGATCTTGCATGTTTTTGTAAGAACGCTCATACGACAATTTGTCATATTTGCATTCTTCCTTTTTCTGATCAAGTTGTTTAAAATATGTGACATTTTGTTTCTCAATCTTAGCGAGCGCATTTTCATATTTTAAAACAAGTTCAGAAGTTTCAGCTCGAAGTCTTTCATCATCTTCCACAGAATATGTTTGGTAAATAATGGACATAATATCGGTCGATAGAGCTTCGAAGCAGAGATTGTCATTATGTTTTTCCAAGGCCTTGATGTGTTCAATGTTTTCATTTGCTTCCTTCACTAAGGATTTGTGGTCCTTAACAAATTCTGCTGACTCTTTCAAAAGATTATTTTCCCCATTTTGAACAACCGCATAGATTGCAGCAATATGTGGATTAATTTCCCTTTCAAACATCTGTTTCAGTTCTGAATGAACACCATCTGAAAACCATTCAAATTTTTTACTGTTTTTTTTGGAAGCCATAATACGTTGAAGTGTTTCAATTCTCTTTTTAAGATCAACCAAATATAGTCTAGCTGCACTTGAATCATAAGTGTTTTTAGATGCCATTTGTTCGATGTTAGGCAGATGTTTTGAAACAAATAAACGTTTTGCGACAGCCACTGGTATTTTGAAAAACATTGGTGACTCTTTTTTAACAAGATGAACCCCAGAGAGTTTGTTAAGTTCATTATAGTCAATGGGTTTTATTTCTCTGTTCATTTGTCGCATTTTGTTTCTACTCTGTTTGGAAAGCTCAATCGTTTCACTAGAATCATAACCCGGAGGAGGGTCATGGGTATCATTAATTAAATTACCTTTATAAAGCACATTCTGTTCTTTTTGAGTTTTCTTGAGATTATAAGGGTTTTCATAACCGATAGCCACTTTTTTTATTGTATGTAAAATTGGGTTTGGATCGTTTATTAACAAGTTAACTGTTTGTGCGGAATGACCCGTTTTTACAAGCAAATCTTCCAACTTTGCAATGGTTTCCTTTTTGTCAGTGATCTCTTTAAGAAGATCCTTTTCACGTTTTGAAAACCTTTCATTCAACTCATTCTTTTCCTTTTCAAGATTAGAATAAGTTGATTTTTGGTTTGAAAGCTGGTTGGTTAGTTCAGAAATTTCCTTGTTTAAAGATTTTATTTTGTTGTTCAAATTGACATCTAGAGTGTCATATTTGATTTGCAAATGTTTTTCTCTTAAAACAGAATCTCTTAAACTATTTTCAATTTTTGACTGTCGATTGTAGTGAAAATCAAAAGCTCGTGCATTCACCTTATAACTCTCAAGCTCAGTGGTCAATTTTTCATTCGCGGCTTTTACCTCGCGATTGATCTTTTTGACATTTTCAATCTCTATTTGACAATTTTGAAGTAATGATTCAAATAGAGCACGGGTTTCCTCATATTAGCATCATTTTGTGCAACTTGAACTTCATTAGGATCCATATATGAAGTTTCACAGTTAACATTGCTGTTAACTTGCTCCCCCACATATGTATCGAAATTAGGTTCGAGAGGCACAGAATGTGGTTTTTCATGAGCAAACAATGATGGTACCTCATGGAGTGGTTCTGTGTCATAGGACGGAGGAGTTTCAGAATCACTGCATGATGTTGTTTGTTGCTGATCAGGCATAGGATCGGAGACTCCAGTGACTTCTGTAGAATTATCATTGATTCTGGTTGTAAGGAGGAAGTCTGATTCCTCAGCAGTCAACGGTATTCCCGAATGTTCCTTGTTGGCTAGCATCAACATGTACTGGAGCTTTTCTACCTTCGTCATAGCCTGAACATTACTAATTCTGCCTATATCACTCCTGTGGATTCCAGATGAAGTCATGAAACAATAATACTCATTTTGATTGACCCCATTCTGATTCACAAACTGATCTGCTTGGTTTCCCGTATACAACCCTGCATATTGCATTTGATTCCCAGTCTGTATACCCATAGCATTTCCTTGCTTATTCCCAATAACTTTAACCATTTGTCCGGCTTGACCCATATATAACTGCGTATTGTCAGTGTACGGTGAATTCAAATGGTTGTTGTTATGTGGTTCGATGTTTAATGCCCTGTATACCGAAGCAAAACCATTTGTCAAAGCAGTTGTGATATCGTCTTGGTGAGATGCCATTGATGATGACTGGTACGATAAAGTGGATACAGGATCTTTGCAACGAAATAGGAGTTGAGGTTGTTGAAGGTTAAACTTGGTTGTTGTTGTGAAGCTTTGGTTTGTTGTTAATGATCGTTGAAGTTGCAGTTTATATAAACGAAACAAATTTAAATAAAGTTACAAAATTTGATTAGAGTATAATTAAGACAAAGTCAAAAGTTTACAATTTCGACAAAAGTTATGTAAATTATAATTTATATAAAATGACAATTTCTATAGAAATATCGACTTGACCAAAATTTATGCAAATTATGGCAAAATATCAATTTAGATAGAAATATATCTAATTTTATATAAATTGGTAATTTATATAAAATCTAACACTCTTATACAAGAGGGTAGATATCCGTTTGTCGAAGTATTTTACACTCTTATACAAGAGTTAAAATACCGAGTTCACTTTTGAGTTGACGAAATTACGTTCGAATCAAATCCTTAAAAGTTATTTAACTTTGAAATTGTTTCACAGAAGTACGAGGGCCAAGACTGCCAATTCTGAAAGTTCCATAAGGCTGCTGAAAAGACAGGGACTGAAACTGCCAACTCTGAAAAATAGCTTTGTCCGATATCGCAATTGATGAGTTGTCCGATATCGCAAATGGAAAGAGATCTCGGACAGAACAGTTTTGCTGATTTGCGATAAGCTCTGATGAAGCCCCAATTGTGATAATTTTATCGCAATTTGAATTGCGATAATTCTGCCAATTTTGAGTTGCGATAAGATCTTTCAGTGTCAATTCCGATAGAAAAGTCGAATTGCGATAAAACGCTGCCTTTCACTGAATTGCGATAAAACTCGCCAATTCCAATAAAACGACTGAAACCCAGAATTGCGATAATCTGCTGTCTTTACCAACTTTTGACTTTTTGTGTCACTTGCCCACTTGCAACCTTATCTTGCAAGATATTTTCACTGACAACCCATGTAACTTTTAAGACTTTCTTCACCAACTCTTACTAACTTCTATCAATCAACTCAATAATTCACCATCTTATCCATAACAAATCTTATACAAGATTTTTATGATTCAAGTCGATTGAAGATACAAAGAACAAACCAAGATCCAAACTTCCAAGTCAATATTCGAATGAAAGACTGGAAAACTTCACAGCCCAAGTCGATTTAATCATAAAACAAACACAACTTAACCTTAATTTTTTGTGGATCGAATAGAAATAAAAAACACAAGTTGTAACTTTTCTAGTTAAAGAAAAATAACAAAGGGTGTTTTAATTTTTAGGATCAAACACAAAAAAAAATACAACCTTTGGTCTTGTGTTCGATGTTCACCGAAACCAAATATGAATCGTTTCACAAACCTTCACAAACGCATGAACAAGAATCGAACAAAAAGAGGACCTCCTACCTCGAAGCTAGGCTCGTTGATACCACTTGTAATAGCTTGAAATCCGACTTTATCATACACACTTCTTTTGTTCATTGAATGGCACTTGAACAAGAAGAGAATAGAATGGAAATAAGATGAAGATAAGATGAGGAGAGTGGCGGCAGTAGTGAATAACAGGAACAAGTGTGATATTAGATTGGAAAAGAAAAGAAAGATACAAGAGAGAAGAATACAAACACACACACACTCCCACCTTATCTCATTACTGCACACTTAACTTATGTGGTGGGAGTGTGCTAAATACAAAGAGAGAAATGCCCTAGTGGGCTTAAGATGGGCTTGGTGTGGGCTTGTGTCTCATGGATCATTTATACATTAAATCTTTACATGTTAGATTTAGCCATAAGCCCACTTTCTAGACTTAGATACTACACGACACATACAAGTTCTAATATTTGAAATGACCATCATTTAAACATATAAAATCAATGCTAACAAAATGCTCAAGAAAACTTCTATGGTTACAACAAATCTAGTCAATATGGACCCAAATACCATGTCCAGGAATGCCAAGGCGACTCACAAACAACATATAGTACCCAGGAGGTGCAACCTTTCCGTTTGGTGGTGCAAGAGAGCAAATCACATTATTTTCAACCCCTTTTATTACGGGAATGATCAGTCTCTGATTCTGGGAGAATCCATGAGTGGTGAATGGCGGGTATATCAAGGTTACCTTAACATCACCAGGCTCCAACTTTATGTTAGATTTACTTATAACTTTAATCTTAAATGGTGCTCCATACTTCAAGACCTTATCACTACCTTGATCGCATACTTTTGGCCTGTCCTTGTCGAGTTTACAATCCAAGTATGGAGGAGAGAATTTCTCGACTCTCAGTTCAGTTGGGAATTCAACATTGGGAATAGTGTAGAACTGGTGTGGGTTGCTTCCAGCAACCAAAACTGTGGCGTCTGGTAACAATGCTGCAGTAGAATGATACATCCTGGCAATAGCTGTTTTCTTGAGTTCTTTAAATCTTTGACCCATAGGCTTAAAGGGCATATATGAGAGTGGGACGAGGTTAGCGTCTATGGCATCCTCCCAAGCAGCAGTACCCTTTTTGGCACCATTAAGCATGAGGAGATGAGCGTTGGGGAGGAGTAATAGGTCTCCCATGACCCTTGGTGATGGCATGTCCTGCTCATTCTCCCATTTTGTATTTCCTGCCATGGGTTTGATTCTATGACAGTCCTTTAAAGCAGTTACAAACACCTTTTCGTTCACATGCTTTGCATCAACCATTTCGAATGCATCTGGTATGTTACCACCACAGATGACGACTTCAACATTAAGAACACGTTGATTGTCTTCCGAAAGTTTAAGAGGAAAAAGTGCAGACATTCCAGAAGAAGGATAGTTGCGGGAACCTCCTGGTAACACTGGATGCTTTATAAGAATCTGTCCAGATCTCGTACAGAAAGTGACGGCTCGGTCGTTCGCAAAAAGGAAAGTATTTCCATCAGGAAGTAGGTAAACAAAAGGGTAAAGATTGTTCTCAATGTACCGGTTTGGTCCCTTGGGGGGTGTACATGTTTCTTTAAGGAAAGGGAAGTCGATCTTTTTCGGTACAAAGTCAAGTGTTGGTGGCACAATCTCAATGCTGAAGGCGTCCCGACCCCCCACCAGTAATGCGCTCCCATCCTCTAAAACTTGATTAGTTGCGTACCTGTAATTGAATCCATTTCAAGTCATATATTACAGTACGTACTTCACATTATCTCAAGCATGTATTAGAAGTATCTACAACTGGTTGATTGGGTAATTGTTTACACTTACCATCTGAAATCACCAAGAACATTTTTTCTTTCGATAAAGTTTGCATTAAGATCATCTTTAGGCAGCATCCTAACAGCTTTGACACCACTGAAGGTACCTCCAGTAGCGACAAGGTTACCATTAGGCCATAGATTTCCCGATGAGCACCATGGTTCACCGGACAACTGCCATAATATAATGCTTTCAAACTCATCAAGTAATTAAATCCTCATATATGCATGAGTAATAATTAGTTAGAAGCTAACATACCACAATGGTCCTAACTTTTGTGGTTTTCCAGTCATAAGCGATAGCATGAGCAAAGCAATCTGGTGCGTTGTTTGTATCTGGATTTGGTGGACAATTTCCAGGGGGTTCCAACTTTATAGCAGAAGGTCCGAGTGTTGTAGCATCAAACCAGACAACCTTATCGTTAGGCATCAATTGTAGTTGCATAGCAGCCACACCCGCATTTGGGTTATCGATTTTCCAGTGTCCTAAGGAATTAGTCACAATTTCTGGTTTTCCATAATCAGCCCCTCCATCACTGATCAATGTATTTGCTCCAGCGCCACCAACGAAGTCTCGGGCATCAAATGCTGAAAACAAAAAAGATTGAGAGAGGAGGAAGATCGTGTATGTTTTGAATAAGAAATCCATTGTTGGATTATTATTTAGTTTTGTACATCACCATCCTTCAATAATACCCTTTATACATGGATTAGTTAAAAAATTTGTGGTCGAAGTCTTAATTAGAATAACAGTATCTAAATATACTTTAAGGTTGTTATTAATGGTACATTGTCAACTATCTATGTTTTACCTCTCATTCTGAACCTGAGGACTCGGACTTTGTTAGAGTATATTCCAACATTTTTGCACATCATTTTTCATCAGTTCATGTGTTCAATCTATATCGCTCGACTAAATGTGTATTGTGATCACATGATTATCTACTATAATGGTACTTAGCATTCAAAGCATCAACAGTAAAATATGATTATCTCATTAGATAAAACTAGCAACACATAGTGTAACACAACTATGAATTTTTCTTTCTGACGTCAATATTTTTGATAAAAAAAAATAGCAAAAAGGTCAAAAGATACAATCACTAAACGACAACGAAACATTCATACACAACCACCTAAAAAGAAACGTGCACAACCACAACATACCATTGAAATAAAGAAAAAGGCGCCTAAAAGCTGAGCAAAACCTCAAATTGAACTCGATAGGCCCAAGAAAGATACCAATTAATATACCAATAAGGCAATAACCTTTGAATCCCGAAACAACCAGGTTACAATGCCATTTGACGAAACACCTCGAATGCTTTGGATGACGAAGCACAATATAAGTTACTAATTTTTCAACATCAAACATAGATGCATCCACATGGATGATATACATGACCATCATTACAACAATGGTTCTACGTACGTACACAAGACAGGTCATAATCGGAAATCTTCCCTTGGTATAACATTTTCCTCCAAAACCCCCAATCAACGTCGCATTGTACGTAGACAACCTTATTTCTATCATTAAACATAGTTTCACCACATATCCACCCACGCCCATGATAAAAATCGGTCTAACTATTTGGCTTTGCGCAGTTGGATCCACCATTAATGACCAGATTGCTAGGACCTAATCGGAGTAGTGGGAAAAGAATATGTAAACAGTAAAAGAGACGGAGAAGGAGGAAGCAGTTATTGAGAAGTGAAGCCATTGGAGCAATAAGTTACTAGTAAGTTGTGATGTATGATTGAGATCACTTAATTTGCACCTTATATATTGAGTATATAGTGTATAAGCAATTTATGTGTTGTTATGTAGTTGTGATCCTAAAGACCTGGGCATTGTGTCATTCTTGGACTGATATGCAATTAAGTAGGTCCTTCTGGTTAGGCTTATATAGCAACACATATTTTTATTTTTTCCTATTTTCCTCCAAAATTCATGTCTTAGTGGTATAATAATAGTTACTTTAATTTAAAATAACATTAAGTTAATACATTTAGGTGGTTCTCAATCCGTATGACATGTTTTACTTTTGAATTAAGTTAATATATATGTTTCTGAAGAATGAATTAGAATCAAAATATCAGAAAGTAAATAATATAAATCAAGTGAGAAAAATAAGTAGATCAATAAACAGTTTTTATTTGTTTAGATAATAATTTGGACGTTTTCTATTATCTATCTTGTTTTTCTTTAAAGGCTAAGATTTATTAGAACAAGGCTTCAAAAAAGAAGAGCCAAAGAGGAAAAATACAAGAAGCTTAACCAGACAGAAATAAAGAGGTCATCAAACAAAAGCTATAATAAACTAAACAAACAAAACTAAGAATTAATGAACAACAAAAACGTCAAATTGTCTTGCAATCCATGAACTCCAGTTGGCCGAATTCGATTTGATACAGGCAACTATCCAAGTTTTAGAGATCCTTTGCATAGATGGGAAGATGTCCCCGTTAACAATCTTAGAGAAATTTAGGATCGGCATTAATAACTATATTTCTCCATTTCCATATATATAGACCAAATCGTACATTTCAAAACTCCATTTAAGACCTTGTTAATTAGTACGAGAGCAGCCTTGAGAGTGAATATACCTATTGAAATGTCACTGATCGAAAAAGAGGGGAACACCATAGGCCTGTTTAGATGCCACCAACTCCAAACTTTTCCCCCTTGAGTTCCAGATACACCCGCAATTATTTAATCATGCATAAGTAAAGATGCGTTTACCTTTTAGCAAACTGCAAAAGACGAACATATCTTGTCTTCCTTATGTTAGTCGATCCAAGTTCAACTTCAATAGCGATCACAAACTCTGATTTAATGTAAATCAGTCTGGCCAGTAACTACACTAACGTTCAAACAATCTCCTATTGTTGCTAGGCAGAATTACCTTCGTCACAAGAACAAGCTAATGATCAAATCAAGAAGTCAAGACGACATGGTTTGTGTGTTGTTGGAGGTTCGGCCGATCGAACCTAAGGGAGAGGGGAGGAGGGTTAATTTTAGGGTTTAGTGAAAACTTATGAATTGTATATCAATCATAAACAAAATAATTTTATTTATACTAATTCTAGTCCTTATCTAATAAGAAAATTAATTCGTTTTGGATATTTTTTCAGCAATTATTAATCATTTTTTGTCAATTGTATTTATTTATTTTTTATTTTTTATATATATATATATATTTTTTTACTTAATTCACATTGTAGGTTTTTCTTCAATCATTATCATCACTCAATGTTAATAACTTAGAAGATTTAATATGAAACGAGATAGAGGCGAGGAAGAAAGAAAAAGCCAAACTACACAACCTATCCAACCACACCCCTCACCATGAGGTGAGGGGGTATTTATACTACTTGAGGCAGCGAGGTAGGCTGGCGGAGCGAGATAGGTATTGGGCCTAGATGGGCCGGATCCCTTTTACTTAGTGTGGAAACCGTAGAGGGGGCGTGAATACGTTTCCATTTAAAACTTAAAAACTTTTTGTATCAAACACCCGAACAAGTGTGACGTAATATGAAAAGTGTCAACTATGGTCATATGACATCTAGAGATGAATATAGTAAACTACAACACAAGTACAATCAAACCATGACACATACTTAATCAACATAACATAAGCAACTAGCCACACAAACATAAACGCAATACAAATATAAATATAAAGCAATAAAGAATGAAATGAAAGTAAAGCGATAAGTAAGAAGGCGCAAACCGGACACGGTGATTTATAGTGGTTCGGTCACGAAGCTCCTCTTCGCCCTACTCCACTCCCCGAGTACCCAACTTGAGAGTTACTTCACTAATCAACAAGCTCCCTTCAGGCGGAGAAAACCGTACACGTCGCTTATCCTATTTCCGACACTAAGCTAGATGTCAAGTGTTAATCTTAGCTAGCACCAATCTACCACGATCTACCCGATCTACCCTTGATCCACTTGATCAATACACAAGCCCAATGGCTTCAAGAGATCTCCAAGATCTCAACAAGATCACAATGATCTACTCCCACTTGACTCGATCTACCCAATCTACCCTTGATCTTCTTGATCAATCACACAAGCCCGCATGCTTCAAGAGATCTCCAAGATCTCGACAAGATCACAATGATCAACCCTCACTTGACTCAATCTACCCTATCTACCTTTGATCAACACACTAGCCCAATGGCTACTAGAGATATTCAATATCTCTATAAGATCACAATGATCTTCCCTTACAAACTCTCAAAAGAAAAAAGATCTTGATGTATGCTATGATACAATCAAGAGTGTAACAAATGTCACAAGTGCTTCTACCTACAACTATAACACTTTGTATCTACTAGGATACATTGTGTTCTTCTCTTGCACTTGAAGAGGAATGACAACACTTTGTATCTACTTGGATACCTTGTGTTCTTCTCTTGCACTTGAAGAGGAATGAAGAGGATCTCTTGGTGGAATGAAAGGATCACTTTTAAACAAACTAAGACTCTCTAAATGATCAAGGAAAGTGTTCTAAGTGAGGAGGAATTAGACCAGAGAAAACTCACTGGAAAAATCAAGTTAGAAGTGTAAAATGGTCCACTATTTATAGGCAAGGGGAAAACTAGTTGTTACAGAGACACGGCTCCACTAATTATCAGACGGCTCCACTAAATTTAGTGGAGCCGTCGGTACTTTAGTGGTACTGTGGACGCTCCTTCGTTTGTTTTTAGTTGGAAAGGTTTATTTGGGAATGTTTGGAGCTGTTTGGGGGAAAAATGACTGTTGGGATTTTTTAAACTTATTTTTCAAAGTAAAACATTTCTTTTTAATTCAAAAATAATTTGTAAAATATATTTTTGAAATAAATATTTTGTCACATTAAAAATGTGTAGTTTAGAGAAAAATGTAATCATTTCATCATTTGTTAAGTAGTAGATTTGTTTGTCCATACCTTGAGTGATTTACGTCGGGATGGAAATCTACGACTTTGTTGAAGCTTACTTGAGACGTCGAGAGGTGTTGATGTAAGTATGCATAGATGATTTCTGTTTACAAGTAACTTGTACATTTTACGTTATGCATTACAAGTTACATGTTTGTCATTATTAAAACCGAAAAAACTGTTTAGTTTAAATATCGTAATATTTGCACTAACAATCTCCCCCTTTTTGATGATGACAAATATGTAAACCGTAACATATAGTAAAATGTAAAAGTTACCTATTTACACTCCCTTCTCCCCCTTTTGTCGAATCAAAAAGGTTGTTGCCTCGAGCTCTCCTTTGAATTCACTCCCTACTCCCCCTTATTGCACTACTTTCCTTTCTCCCCAGAAAGGCGAGCTTGCATCATCCCAGTGAAGTCTTCTATCACCACCATTAGAAAGACTCCGTGCTATGTACTCAAATACTCCCGAGCTCCCCCTAGCTCAATACTCCCCTATGGTGACTTAATCTCCTTGTTTATTTACCTTAGTATCTAGCGGATCCATGGATCAAATTTTACAAAGGCTTTGCCTATATCAAGGGTTAGCTTCGTGCAACATAATATATAGAAGAATAGGAGCAGCATTATAGGGATAGAATACATATAGCAAGACATGCAAGGGTTAAACTATGTTAACACGTAAGTGTCACAACCCGACCAACAACCTAAGGTGTAATTGTTCAATCAATCACACTAACATGAACGAGATTCGTTCGTTGACTGACACAAAAAATGACTTCTTCCAAGTTGTCATTAGGAAGGCAAGTTCTAACAAACGTTTTGAACAACATAATCATCTACCTAAGATGATTGGTGTTGGAATGGTTTAGATTAATATATCGTTTGCACTGACAATGAGATGCATGATATATTTCAAAGGAAAAAAATGTGCATGTGATCCTAACAGGATTGGGGTTGGATATCTCTAACGGGGTTGAGGTAACGAAGTTCTGGAATTCTAGTTGGGATGATCCTAGGTGTGTGTTAGAGATAATTTGGTGTATGAAGGATTTCGTGTGATTGTGAGGATTGAAGGTTGTTTAACTAACTATCACTTATCCAAAGTGAGGAGTAGTTGTAAGGTTTGAGGGTGATGATCGATGGGTTGAAGGTTTTTAGACTAACTATCACTGTCAAGAGTGAAGTGTAGCTAAAAGGTTTGAGTGGGATTGATATAAGGGTTGAAGGTTTTGAAACTAAATATCACTGTCAAGAGTGAAGTTTAGTTATAAGGGTTGAGTGTGAAGATGAGATGCAAGATAAGCTTGCAATGGTGAGGCCTTATATAGGCAAGAGTTATGGGATTCGAACTAAAGTTGGTGATGGAGTCCTATGGTGTAGTGAGGGAATCCTAGGATGTATGTGAGTTTGCAAAATCTTGCAGGTTTGAGGTTAGGGATGCAGGGATTTGGAGGGAACAGTGAAAATTCGTCAAACATAGGCACGGTACCACTAAATACCACACAGTACCATTAAATTTAACGGTACCGTGGCCTATTTAACGGTACCGTGACCTGGAAGTCACGAATTTTCCTGTGCAGCCTAGTTCTGGGCAGCTAAAGGGAAGTTTCCTAGGGAATAAGAACCACATTTGTGTGTTCTTGAGAGTGTTTGTTGAAAGACTATATGAGTATGTTTTCGCTCCCCCTTAATCTATGACCATCCGGACAAGATGTAAAAGATAAAGAGGAAAACAAACGTTGACGGAAGTGATGAACTTAGTAACGTCATTACAAGTGGTGGATAGCATACGATAAGCTTCACCTTTGAAGTCACGTAGCTCTTCTCAATCATTGTGAATATTCATAGAATATTTATATGATGAGGCATGTGATTACTTGGAGATATCCTAAGGGTTAAGAAGATAAAATCTTCAGGGTTGTGAGGTTGGTGATAAGGTTCTAGTGGGGTTATCTCAACTTATCCCAGCGGTTCTTCGCTTGAAGTGTGTAGAAGGTGAGTGGGATACGAAAGCATTGGTAGTGTAGAACTAAGGTTGAAAGGTGTAGATAAGTTGGGAAGATAATGGATACGGAAGTAACCATACATATGGTGTGTTCAGTACCATGCGGAAGTGAAAGGGGAAAAATCTAAGGAATCAGAAGATAGACAGAATCTATTCTGATAGGAGACGGTTCTGGTTCAAGACTACATCGAGTGGGTTTTGATAGTGTTGGTGAGAATTGAAAACAAGATAAACTGTCTCAGCAGACAACGGTCCGACGGTACCGTTAAATTTAGCGTTACCGTCCCCTATTTAAGGGTACCGTGACCTGCTGAGGTCAGTTTTGACCTAGAATTAGATTTTTGACAAAGAAATTTCACATATGTTGTGATTTTTCTGGACCTTAGATTAAAGGAATTTATACCGAATAAATTCTTTTATGAATGAATCAAACGGGATTCGATGAACGTTAATTGAGAGCGAAAAATGACATTTAATTGCATTTCGTAAATTAAATATACTTTAAATATTCCGGATGAAATATTTAAGTCGTCATTAGAGTTTAAGAGGATTTTACGAATAAATCTCGCTGATTTAGTGAGATTTTTCAACACGAGGAGAGAATTTATACCTAATAAATTCTTTGAACGGTACTGGACGAGAAGAGATGACTTTTATATTTCCGAGGAAATACATAGGTAGTCATTAGAGCGATGTGAAGGATGACTTAATATTTCGAGTGAAATATTTAAAAAGTCATTAGACGAGACACAAGATATGACTTGACATTGCCATTGAAATATCTAAAAGTCATGACACGAAATAGAAGAGATGATCTCAATATTTCTAGTGAAATATTTAAGTGATCATTCAAGGAACGTGAGGGATGACTTAATATTTCCAGTAAAATATTTAGATAGTCATGAGAGGGATTTAAAGAATGACTCAATATTTCCAGTGAAATATTTAAAGAGTCATGAGACGAGACGCACGAGATGACTACAATATTTCTAGTTAAATATTCAAGTAGTCATAAGAGGGATTTAAAGAATGACTCAGTATTTCCAGTGAAATATTTAAAGAGTCATGAGACGAGACACACGAGATGACTACAATATTTCCAGTGAAATATTCAAGTAGTCATAAGAGGGGTACGAGGGATGACTTTAATATTTTCAGTGAAATATTTAAATAGTCATAAGATTTATGGAATATGTTCCATCATTCCTAGACCTAGACGGAGATGGTTAGGGGATTCTCGGTTGAAAGGTTTGGTTGATTTACAGATTTCGATGTGCTTCGCACGCAAGTGTTTCACGGGGTTTTGAAAGACGTAAAGCTAGGCCTATGGTGCTGATTCGCAGTAGGGTTTGGGATCTTAAGAAGTGTATAATCACACGAGGATGAAATGAACTACTAATCACTTATATAGTAACTCGTGAGTCATTTGTCACCCGAGGGTTGATGTTAGCTTTTAGCTTTTGGATGAGTGTTTTAACATATGTTGTTAAAAGGCTTGAGTATGATGCTTCGGATATGACATTTAACAATTGCGATCGCAAGTTAAACTTACTTGAATATTTCAGATGAAATATTTAAGTTGTCAACCCTACTCCGAGTTCTACTAGGTTTGTATCTAACCTTCCCATGACAAAAGGGTGTATTACTTGGAAGAAGGCGAAGTGATGACTAGGGAATTAGGATAACTTCGCGACTACTTTGACTTATAGGTTTTGACACTAGTGTATGACTCTATGACTTCTAAGGGTTCATAGTGAACATATAATCGAAAAACTAGAAAACTTACTGGTTAAAACGGGTCATTAAAGTCAAACAATTCATATGATTACTAATCAAACTGATCCGATTTACCATACAAAACAAAAAATGGCTCTAGGTAACACAACTCCTTGAAATCTCAATAAAGCTCAGAAAGAACATAATGCTTTGTACAATGGAAATGTTATCTATACCAAACATGATCCTCCTATTGTTCGTGATTATGTGGAAACAATAGAACTTGCTGAAGAGAGTCAAACCAAAATAAAACAAAAGAATCCAGACCATAAATCAATTGATTACAACAAACTGAACAAACTTTCTGGAATTACTTTTGTTCCAAAAAAACAAACATCTGAGTTTTCCAAAAACCGTGTCATTACAAAACTAGTTTCTAAACCATTAGTTGTTTCCAAATCTCTTTAAAAAATGGAACAGATGTCCTCAAACAACAACTTTTAACACAAGTGCTGCTAGAGGACTTCTTGATGATATTAAAACCAGAATTGGGCAACTTCAAACGACTTTAGAATCTAAAATGAGACTTACTGAGAACAATTGGAATTCAACGGTTCATTTACAGCTGAAAAAGATTCTTGAAAGTGAATTTGCTCCTCAAATTAATAACATTAATGCTCGAGTAATTCATTTTGAAAAATCATTTTTAACTGAAACAATTGACTTTGTCAAAGACCACAAATCTCTGATAAAGAAGGCTAATGAATCTATTGAGCAAATCAATGTTTTGGAAAATTTAAATGATTCTCAATTAGAAGCAGTTATGTCCACTGATATTATGTCCATCATTTTACAAACATATTCTGTTAAAGACAATGAAAGACTGCGAGCTGAGACCTCTGAGATTGTTTCAAAATATGAAAATGCTCTTGTAAAACTTGAAAAAGAAAACGTGTCATATTTTAAACAACTTGATCGAAAAACCGAGGAATGCAAGTATGACAAACTGTCGTATGAGCGTGCCTACAAGGACATGAAAGCACAAAATGATCTTTTGAGAGCTCAGCTAGAAAGTCAAAAAGGGAAGGGTGTGGATACTAAGTTTGCAAAACCATCGACTTCGGACAAACCAAATACTTCAAAACCAGTTGTTAAACCAAAAATGTCGATTTCTCAATCTGTTCCAAAAGTCGATGTGAACAATGATTTGACAAAACCAGTCACTCCACAACCCTTACCGAAACAAAAAGAAACGAATGTTGAGTAAGGAAAAGCAGTTGTTGAAAAACCAAAAGTGATAGCACTTGGCTTTTATAGGATTAGTCCCACTATTGCGTCTGCCTCCACATCTAAAACATATGGGACAAACGACAAGAACGTAAAAGATAATCCCAAAGAGTCTAGGAATGCTACAACAACTTCTAAGGACAACAATATAAATACTAATGCGTGTGCCTTACTTTCTACAGGTTTAGAAAGCACCTCTAGGAGCAGCAGACTACAGCCTAGGAGTAATACAAGGAACAATAGAGTCTCTCCTGTCTCTAAGAGTAGATGCCAGAATAAAGTTGAAGAAGTAGAAGAACACCCTAGGAATTTACCGCTTTGTAATAAGAGACATATGTTATTTGAATGTAATGTCAAAAGTACTGTTTCTAATTCATGTAATGTCTCTGTTTGTTTAATGTGCAAGAAATGTTTATCTAATGATATTTGTGATGATTATGTTTCTAAAACTGTGCCTGTTACGCCTGAACAGAAGAATGTTCCAAAAAGAACTAGTGCTAGATCTAGATTAATAGGAAGACTAATTGCACGATTTAGGTCAACCACTAGTAGTCAAATGCCTAGGAACTATCTTAAGTATTGCGTATGAAAACCAACGGGTAGAGAGTTCATACTATAGAATGGCAAATTGAAAGCTCTTCAAATTGAACTAGTAGAAACTTTCTATGAGTGTGATCCGGATTTTACCCCTAACCATATGGAACCAAATTCAAAACGGTTTCCAAAAACAAATTCTTCTGTTCTTCGCAGGTTATCGAAATATGTCTTTGGATCCTCGACTCGGGTTGCTCCAAGCACATGACCGGGAATCTAAAGCTGCCGATCAATTTCGTATGGAAATTCATGGGAACTGTACGCTTTGGAAATGATCATGTAGCAGCTATTCTGGGTTATGGAGATCTTCAGTTTCGGTATTATTTTATCACTCGAGTTTACTACGCCGAAGGGTTGGGATACAACTTGTTTTCTGTTGGGCAGTTTTGTGATGCAGACTTAGAGGTTGCATTTAGAAGAAACACGTGCTTTGTTAGAAATTTGGTTGGCGATGATCTTTTATATGGGAATCGCGACACCAACTTGTATGCTATCGACATTAACCAAATGGCCTCTTCATCACCAATATGTCTTATGACAAGAGCATGCGGAACAAAGTCCTGGCTATGTCATAGAAGATTATCCCATCTCAATTTCGACACCATCAACAAATTAGCCAAAGTCAACATCGTCAATGGACTTCCTAAAACCGTACCCAATTCGAAAGCAAAGTTACATATGTTGTACATGGACTTATGTGGCCCAATGAGAGTTGAAAGCATTAATGGAAAGAAGTATATTCTTGTTATCGTCGATGACTATTCAAGATATACATGGGTTAAGTTTATGAGGTCAAAGGGCAAAGCATCAAGCATTATCATCACCTTTCTGAAGCGTATTCAAGTTCTACTTCAAGCTCTAGTAAGGATCGTAAGAACAGACAACGGCACAGAATTTACTAATCAGGAGTTAAGAACGTATTTTGAAGATGCTGGAATTACACATCAGACATCCGTTGTTAGAACTCCACAGCAGAATGGGGTAGTTGAAAGAAGAAATAGAACTCTTGTGGAAGCTGCTCGCACAATGCTGATTTATTCTAGTGCACCACTATTCTTATGGGCTGATGCTGTTGCCACTGCTTGTTTCACTCAGAACCGTTCCCTAATCCATCTAAAATTCAATAAAACACCATATGAGCTAGTGAACAATCGGAAACCTGATATCTCTTACCTATACGTGTTTGGCGCTTTGTGCTATCCAACGAACGACAGAGAAGATCTAGGGAAGCTGAAAGCTAAGGGTGATATCACTACAAAAAAACTGGCTTTCAGAGACTGGATTTCTAGGGACTGATATACCAGTCGCTGATACATAGCATCGGTAACTAAAGCATCAATTACTGATACTTTTAAGGACTGACATTTTATTGACTAATTGCGGTGACTAAAAATCAGTCCTCGATTCAGTGACCCCATATCTGAGACTAAATTTTAGTTACTAATATGCCTGTACGGGAAAAAAAATTGGAGGCAAATTTGTTAGTGACTGAATAAGGGTGACAATTCAGTCCCTAGTACATGTACATCATATCTAAGACTAAATTTCAGTTACAAATATATTTGCGCAATAAAAAATTTTGGCGGAAAATTTGTTAGTGACTGAATTATAATCAAAGTTCGGTCCCTAATACCTGGAGATCATAGCTAAGACTAAGTTTCAGTTACAAATATGTCTACACAATAAAAAGGTTTGGAGGGAAATTTTTTAGTAACTGAATTTCAGTCACAGCTGCGTCCCTATTACATGGACATCATACCTAAGACTAAAATTCAGTTACAAATATGTTTGCGCAATAAAAAAAGTTTGGAGGGAAATTTGTTAGTGACTGAATGTGAATCACAACTCAGTCTCCAATACATGGACATCATAGCTAAGACTAAAATGTATAAAAATAGATTAAAACGGACTAAAACGTTTAAAAACGGACGAAAACTTATAAAAACAGATGAAAACGTTTAAAATCAGACGAAAACGTAACAAAAATGGACGAAAACGTAAAAAACGGACGAAAACGTATAAAAATGGACGTAAACGTAAAAAATGGACTAAAACGGATGAAAACGTATAAAAACGTTAAAATATAACAGACAAAAACTGATGAAAACATAAAAGTACGGATGAAATCGTATACAAACGGACAAAAACGGATGAAAACATATAAAAACGTAAAAAAACTGGACTAAAATGGATGAAAACGTAAAAAAACGGCCGAAAACGTAAAAAACGGACAAAAACGTAAAAAAGGGACGAAAATGTATAAAAACGGACGAAAACGTAAAAAACGGACGAAAACGTATAAAAACGGACAAAAACAGATAAAAACTAACAAAAACGGACGAAAATGGATTACCGACAGAATATACGGTTCTATATATTGTAATGTACTACACTTGTTTTTAAGACCTACATATATTTGTATCGTTGTTAGTAATTGTAAGTTTGTATATAAACCTATTTACGGATTGCTATTTATGTGTAACACTTAGGGGTTCACGCACGAAACCTCGGTTTATACCCCCGTGACGTGGGAACTCGAGCAGAATTCAAGTTTCAAACGTTCATAACATCTTTAGTATTCACCGATGGCTTTCATTTTGATGTTGACAATTTAAGACGTGTAATCGGGATAATGACATCAATCAGTTGCTTCATCGAGCGCGACATCCCTTTTAAAGAATCGACTATTACGTTCTTACCATATATAATAAGTCGTGGTGCCTATAGCAATCGTCAATCGACTATACTATACACACCACTTCCATTCAAGATAATAACAAGAGTAAATTACACCGTTCATCCCTGTGGTTTGGGCCAAATTTCACTCTCAGTCCCTATTTTTTTTCTTGCATCGTTGGTCCCTGTGGTTTTTCCATTGCACACCGGTGGTCCCTATCGTTAACTGGCGTTATCTTTTCCGTTAGCAAGTGGCAAATTTAGTCCATTAACCAAACAAGCGTTTGCAACGTTAGTCCCTTTACTAACGGTCGTTTGCAACGTTAGTCCTTTTTTGAAAAATATATATTTTTTTTGAAATAATTTTTTTAGAAAAATATTTTTTTTTTCGAAAAAATTAAAAAAATAAAATAATAATTTTATTTTTTAGAAAAATTTTTTTTTTTAGAAAAATATTTTTTTAGAATTCTTTATTATTATTATAATTATTATTATTTTTTGTTGGAATTTTTGAAGTGACAAAACTACCCTCATCTTCAACATATTCATATCTACTTTACCTTCTCACCATAATTTTCAGCGAACTTCCCAGATTATATTACAGCCACTTCCAAAACCCAAAGCAAATAAAACTTCTAAAAAATTAAAACTTTTAACAGGTGCCACAAATCAAAACCCATACTTCTTATCATTAGAATCAAATCAAACCTTAAAATTCAAAATACTCATCAATAAAACATTTTAAAAACCATTCATTTAATTCAAAATCTAGAAACACTAAACTTTACTTTACAAAATTTATAAAACATTAAATCTGAAAACAACTTTAAATAAAAAAAAAATATAAAAAAAAGGGTATGACATAAATTAATACAAATAAAAAGGATAAAATGTTAAATTGTTTAAGCATAGGAGTTTGTGTTTATGAAGATGAGATTTGGTACCTACTTTATTGTGTGGTAGAATGGTGAGTGTGCGAGGTTGTTTCTTTTTTTTTTTTTTTTTTTTTTTTTTTTTTTAGTCGTACTACTGAGAGGAAACAAATTCCAACATATATATATATATATATATATATATATATATATATATATATATATATATATATATATATATATATATATATATATATATATATGGATTGTATTTGGTTTTGGTTGGATTTGCTTGAATCTTTAGCATGTCTTTGATCATTTCATTTTAAATGGCTGTAAGTTTACTTGATCCTTTCACTTTAAATGGCTGTAAATTAACTATTTAATTTTCTAAAAAAATATATATATTTTTCTAAAAAAATATTATTTCGAAAAAAAAAAATCTAAAAAAAATATATATTTTGAAAAAAATATATTTTTCTAAAAAAATTATTTCGAAAAAAAAATTATTTTTCAAAAAAGGACTAACGTTGCAAACGACCGTTAGTAAAAGGACTAACGTTGCAAACGCTTGTTTGGTTAATGGACTAACGTTGCCAGTTGCTAACGGAAATGATAACGCCAGTTAACGATAGGGACCACCGGTGTGCAATTAAAAAACCACAGGGACCAACGATGTAAGAAAAAATAAATAGAGGCTGAGAGTGAAATTTGGCCTAAACCACAGGGACGAACGGTGTAATTTACTTTTATAACAAGAAAGTTGCATATAGGCATATAGCCAATCAACGCACTCTACTTTACACACCACGTGGACCATCATATTGCCTTTACGGGTTCTCACACCCCTAAAGGTCTCCTTATAAATACTATACCATTTTCTCGAAATGGATCAAGTTAATCCCAAGCAACATATCCTGCCTTGGGAACTCCACATTCAAGTCTATTATCGTTTAGGGTGATTGACACAAACCAACTGAGTTGAATCGTGAGCGTTACCCCAACTAGTGACTCTTGTCACATTTTGGGGTCTTTAGTGAATGTGGGAAACCGATCGGTCAACCAACCCAAACAATACGAAATTGTTGAGTTTATCCATATTTACTTTCATCTATGTGCATGAATTGATTTTATCCATAGGATGAGCTTTGGATGTTAAGTAATTTTACATTGATATTTTTAGACGCCTCACGTATGAGTGATTAGGGATACACAAATGTCACTAATTGGATAAACGCTTATTAGACTATTAGGTTAAAGTAGCTAGTTGTAAACACTAAATTAATAAATAGCTAGATGACAACTAGGATTAGTTTGTATCGCAAATGAATCTTAATGATTAGCTGAGAACTTAATGAGTGTAAATTAGTAAACAATTAACACCCTGTTCAAATCGACTACTAATAGACGTACGAGTTATAATTGTATTATATTTAATCTTAAAATAAGTTACTTATGAATTATCACAATATTTAACTTCAAAATAAAATTATTAAAAAATTATTTCCTCACTCATTTTCAGTTGTCCCGCTCTAAGTTTCCCAAAAGTCAAATTATCCCTCCATAATCATCCCTACAAAGAAAATAGAATTTGCCTCTCTCACCAGTCAGGATTTTCTTAGCCTATGCAGCTCATAAAAACATCACAGTATATCAGATGGACATCAAGACGGCATCTTGAATGAAACTCTGAAAGAAGAAGTGTATGTGAGTCAACCAGAAGGATTCATTGAAAAAGAACATCCAGACTACGTCTACAAGCTAAAGAAAGCCATTTATGGTTTAAAACAAGCTCCAAGAGCGTGGTATGACGAACTATCATCTTTCCTGATAAAAAAAAATTTCACCAAAGGAACTGTTGATTCTACCTTGTTTACAAGAAAATACAAAGATGACATTTTGATTGTTCAGATTTACGTGGACGACATTATCTTTGGGTCCACTAATCCGAATCATTCAAAACATTTTGAAAAAACATGGTATGGAAAATTGCGATTCTGTTGGTACACCAATGGTCACTTCACCAAAAATTGGTGCTGATTTATTTGGGAAACCCATCGATCCGAAGAAATATCGGAGCATGATTGGTTCTCTCATGTACCTTACTGCTAGTCGACCCGATATTCATTTTGCTGTTTGCTTATTAGCACGGTTTCAGGCAAGGCCTACCGAACTTCACCTCCAAGAGGTTAAACGGATCTTTCGGTACCTACGAAGAACCATTAACATGGGACTTTGGTATCCGAAGGATTCTGAGTTTAAACTAATAGCATTTTCAGATGCCGATCACGCAGGGTGTCAAGTTAAAGCAAAAAGCACATCAGGAGGCGCAAAATTTTTGGGTGAAAAGCTAGTAGGCTGGTCATCAAGGAAACAAGACTGTACTGCATTATCAACCGCAGAAGCTGAGTATGTGTCTCTATCTGCGTGTTGTGCCCAAGTTCTATGGATGAGGACACAACTCACAGATTATGGCTTTACTTTCGACATAATACCTTTGTATTGTGACTCGAAAAGTGCCATATCCATCTCGTGCAATCTTGTACAACACTCGAAGACCAAGCATATTAGAGTCCGCTATCACTTTATCAAAGAATACGTAGAAGAGGGTACTATTGAATAATTTTTCGTGAAGACGGATTACCAACTCGCCGATCTATTTACTAAAGCCCTTCCAAAAGATAGGTTTGATGATTTAGTTCGACGAATTGGCATGCGAAACCTAACTCCTGAGGAGCTAGAACGTCTTCTCGAATCTTGTTGAAATATCTTTCAAAAAGCTTCGCTGTAAATATTTTTGAAAATCAAAACACAAAACTTGAAAAACCAACAAAAACAAAGTACAAAAACAGAAAATTTTCAAAAATACAAAAACAATATAAAATCGAAAAATCCAAAAATATTCTTCTCACGACATGTCTCTCGTATAATCGATATTTTGTACGTATCTAGAAATGTCATTCAATAATAATACAGACATGTACAGATGCTTGAGAGAGAGTTTACTAAAATGTTTTCTAAAACGTGTCGGTTCACAAAATTTTCTTCACAATGGCTTTCGTATACATCAGTACGAAACCAGGACTTAAATGATGACTTCTGATTATTTTAGATCAGGACTCGTACGTTCAAAGATGAAATCATTTTCAAAAGTTTGAGTATAAAAAAACGAAAATATTTCAAAGAAAAACTCGTTTCTCAAACAGAAGTCTTGAGCACCATTTCAAGATTTTTTAAAAGATTTCTCAAAATATTTCACATTAGTGCTCAAGATAACTCCCTCCAATCCCTTAATTGATTTTAAAATTTCTATATGAATTATGTTTTTTCATTAAGGGGGAGTATAAAAACCAAAATGTTCCGATTTCATGCAAAACAAATCCGTCTATCTCTCCAAAAGCTTTTCTATTACTTAGTTGATATAAAAAATATCACGATATGCTATGTTTGAGAGGGAGAAGACGTGATTAAAATGTGATCAAAAATGTTTAAAGATCGTTGCTGAATATCAAATGAGCTTGACTCAGATATAACCAACGAATTGACGAAGCTTGAATGTCAGTAATCAAAAAGACTTGTCCTGGACGGGTAATAATTTCAAGCTGGTCTAACCAGTGATGTAAGCGTGTCTCGAATAGGACTTGTCTAAGTCGAGTGTATCGTCTCGAGAGACTTTCTTTGACCTTGACTAGGACGGGTAATAATTTCAAGCTAGTCTAACTAGTGATGTAAATGTGTCTCGAATCGGTCATGTTCACTGAAAATCGATCAATTCAAAAGTGCGAACTCTACCCAACATGTGCAAACTTATCTTAAGAACGCATAAGCATGTGTGAAGGGGGATCATTTCAGAAAATGCAAAACTCTCAAAGTGTTAACAAAATGTGTTTTATAATAATAAACTGTTAGGAATTATTAGAATATATTTATTTTTCATTCCTGCTGGTAGTTCATTTTGTTTCTGCTGTTTAGTTAGTCATTGCTGCGGGTTATCCCGTATGTTTAGAATGTTTGTTAGAGTTATTTTTAGAAGAGATAGTGTATATCTCTTTACACGGTTTGTTACGAGCTGTATTAGGGTTTCTTAGTCTATAAAAGAAACATGCAGCTAGGGTTTATGTACACGCTTATCAAAAACATTATCATTAGTGAAATAAACGATCCATAGAGGATCAAAGTATTATAGTTATTCATTCTTCTTTAACTCTTGTGTTTAGTTTCCGCCTGAATACAAGTTTAATCTATTGAGATTCTCTTAGGCTGTTTGTGTTTACATAGACGGTCTACCAAGCTCATAAGATCTATCATGGTGCACGATCCTACAAGTGGTATCAGAGCCTGGTGAGGATCTCTGACAAAGAAGAAAAAGTTCTCGAAACAATCTCCTAAACTCTTTTCCAATGGAATGCGAAAATCCTGAAAATTCTGTCATCAATAATGAAAAACCTGAAACTTCACAAGTCCAACAACAAATTGTCACAACCACTATGTCTAATAGTAATGCTAAATTCCCATACCTCAAGAAAGATGAATACGAGATTTGGGCTATGAAGATGGAGTACTGGATCTCAAACAGTGATCATAACCTATGGAATGTGATCCTGAAAGGGATCGGCATGAAGAGAACAGGAAGGGATGAGAAAGGCAACATCACTATTCTTCCACCTATGTTTGCAGAAGAGCATATTGCTCTTCAAAGGGAGACCAAAGCAAGAACTCTTTGGCTTCAGGCTCTCCCAAAAGATCATATGGGTGACTTTCATCACCTGGATGATGCTAGGGAAATCTGGCGTGCTATAAAAGCTAGATTTGGAGGGAATGAGGAGTCCAAAAAGATGAGGAAGTCCATGCTCAAGCAGGAATTCCAGGAGTTCAGGATCTCTGAGGCTGAAGGGATTCACAAAGGTTATAACAGGTTTCAAAAGATCCTGAGCCAACTCAACTAGTTGCAGGCCAAGCCAGACAATGAAGACTGCAACACCAAGTTTTTGAGGGCTCTGCCTCCCTCCTGGTCTCAGGTTTCCATCACCCTTAAGGCAAGAGGTGGGCTCGATTTCATGAGTTTTGATGATCTTTACAACAAGCTCAAGACCCTTGAAATTGACATCAAAGGGTATTCAACCTACTCATCTCACACTCCATCTAATACTGCATTTGTTAGTGCTACTAGTACTAACAAGGACTCATATGGTGGTAGCCCAACTCCCTCTTCTTCATCTGTTTCCTATTCCCCTGCTACACCTAGATTACAGCCAAGATCTGGCAATGTGGTTGAGGAGGTCCTTCATTCATTTTTTGTTGATAGTATACCAAAACAGCAGCTTACTTATGAAGATTTTGACCAGATTGATCAACTGGATATGGAAGAGATGGACATCAAGTGGCAGTTTGCTATGCTGTCAGTGAGGGCCAACAGATTTGAGAAGAAGGCAGGGAGGAGGATCAAATTCGATGGACAGGAAGGTGCAAGGTTTGACAAAAAGAAGGTGACATGCTACAAATGCTCACAACCAGGTCACTTTGCTAGAGAATGCCCAGATAAGAAGGTGGATGACAAAACAAGGTATTCTGCTTTCAAGATTCAAGAATTGGAGTCAGAAGATCCCAAAGCCTTGTTGTCTGTGGATTCCATGCTAGATTGGGAACAACATGAGGTAGCTGATGCAGTAAGAGGAGCTGCAAAGAACTATGGGATGATAGCTGGAGCTGGAAAGAAGGCACAAGTGGCTGAGGATTTTGCTTTGATGGGCTACCCATCTCAGGTACAAAATTGTCCATTTGGTTGTGATGTTAAATATGCTGAACTGAAAAAAGAATTTGATTATATAAAGCCTCAATATAAAGAATTGTTTATTAAAGATCAAGCCTATAGAAACTCGCTTAATACATTAGAAAAACAAAAGGTTTGGTACCAACAGAATCAGTTAGCTTATGAGGAAAAGATAAGGGTTTTGGAGAGAGACTTAAAATACACCACTAATGAGTTAAAACATGTTGAGAGAGAATATGATAAGGTAATTTTAGAGAAAAAGGATTTACAAGCTAAGTTAGAAAGTGAAGAGATCAAATGTGCTTCATATAAAGAATCAACTAGGATTGTAGATTTATTGAATGCTAGTTCTCAGTATGTAAAGGCTAAGAGAGGTTTGGGGTGTCCTAAAACTGATGACTCTTCTGAGTCAAGAAGATTTGACCCTACCCCTAAGGAGCCAAATTACCAAATACCTGTAAAGTATGTAAAAGAAAGAGAGATGCATGCTGTCCCTCCTCCTATAAGAGGAGTGTTTAAACCTGTCCCTATCCACTCAGACCTTGACATAGACTTAAATGAATCATATATGTCCTATGGCAAAAAGTCCAGTGACTTGCCTAATCTTGATTGTGACTCTAATGATTTTGTCTCTTGTTCTAACAGTGACAAATCTTCAGAAATCAAGACGAATGATTTTGCATCTTGTGATTCAAGTGTCAAGTCTACCACCACCAAGTCTGAAGATTTCTCCTCAGAAGTAGCTAATGATGAATCTCATTCAAAGACAGTTTCTTTTGAAGACAATTCTTTTGTTTTCGTTCAAAACAATGATGTTTCTAGTTTTGGTTCTGTTTCAAACAATGATTTTACTTCTGTTAAGAATAATTTTGATTCATCTTGTGGTTTTGATAATTCTGGTTGCAATAAGAAATGTCATGTTAAGAATAAATCTTTTAGAAAGAAGTCATGTTTTGTGTGTGGTAGTTATGCTCATCTTATTAAAGACTGTGACTTTTATGAGAAACAGATGAGTATGTGTGGTGGACAACAACAAACTAGGCCTATGTGGAACAATGTTAATGATATACCCCCATATGTTCCTCAAGCAGCAAGAATGAACTCTTGTAGAACTTCCTTTCCTGCTGGCAAACCTGTTGCTGCTGGTAAGCCAGTTTCAGCTGGTAAACCTGTTGCTGCTGGTGATGAAGCGAAAAGTGTACCGCTTTTAGGGGGTCATTTAAGCCCTAAATCGTATTTATTTGATCAAATATTGCCCTAAATCGTTCCTTTTGTCATTTTAGGTACTTTTGAGGAGAAATCTGGAAAAGGAGGCATTTTGGACGTTTTTGGAGCATTAAAGTGAAGAAAACGGCAAAGTCTCAAAAATCGGCTAAAAGTTACTCTTGACGGCGTCAAGATTTACTCTAGACGGCGTCATGCTTTGGCAAGAAAAGTTGGACGTGAAATTTACTCATGATAAGCCAGTGAAAATAGCATGTGAATTCTGACGGTGTCACGCTTTAACTTGATCAAGGGCGTCACGGCTTAAATCATAAGGGGACGGCGTCACGTTCATGGTTCGACGGCGTCAAGCCTTGATAAGCCAGAATGGATTTTTGAAGAGCTAAAGAGGGACGGCGTCAAGAAGGTCATCCGGGAACCCTAGAAGCGGCGAGGTGACGGCGTCACACTCCATAAGGTGACGCCGTCAGATCCAAAAATCTATATATAGTTTTCTAATCTTTTGTCATTAGGGAGAGCTTAGTGTGTGGAATTTTGGGATAAAACCCTAAGACGAATTTAGCTACTTTTTCAGGGCTTTTGCCTTGAGATCTTCCATGTTTCATTGAAAGATAAGTTATCAATTAATCATTCAATATGTCTATGTGTTGTTTGATTCTATCTTATTCTTGTCTTTTGTTTAACATGTTAGGCTAAATTTATCTTGTGTTTGCTTAGATCTAATGAAACCTAGCTATTGATTATTGGTTGTTAGTGTGTTATTAGTTGTATTGGATGATTGTTTATCTATGTTAGGCTTAAGAAAACTGGCTAACTTCCTATTCGGTAACTTGCTTGAACGTCTTAAGAAACATGAACCAAACGCGTACTAAAGGTTTTTATGGTTGTATTTAATGCACAAGCGAATTCTTGTGATCCCATGTTAGGAGCTTCCTAGCTGGCTCGACATAGGAGTGAAGTAGGAGCTTGTAGAGTTGGGGAAGTAAGTACGCCACCCCACGAATGGTATTAAGGAATACACCCGTCATCCACGCGACTAATACACACTAATTAACCGGTAAAAGATAGTTAGGGAGTAAGGAAATCTAAGTAAACACATTTCTCTACACATAAGTTTCTCACCACATTTCATTTTTGTTATTTTATTTTATTTGCATTCGTAGTAATTTGGGTTAGTTGACTAGCAACTAATTCCGCCCACTCCTTCAAAACCGAGATTTTACTTGCTTTCATAAAAATATAAAAACATAAAAAAGAATCTTCCTCAACCCTTAGACCTAATTAGAGTAGCCTTTCATACCTAACGAACACTATTCCCTGTGGAGAACGATCAATCCCCCGTACTTACCACTACACTATACTACATCGGTCAGGTACACTGCCTGGTGGGGTTGTAAGCCTCTTGAGATCCCTCGAGAGGTAAAACCTGTTGTAAGGTTACAAAACCACGCAATCAAGTTTTTGGCGCCGCTGCCGGGGAATAGTTATTGTTTAGGTCGAATTTTTATTTCTATTAGGTCTACTCACTAGATTCCTTTCTAGTGAGATTTTTATTTTATTTTTCTAGGTTTTCTTTAGTCTATCTATTTTCTTCGTGTCTTTGTTCGTAACCATACCATCCGACATCATGGAAGATGGTAATATCCTACTAAAACCACACAACCACAACCACCCAACCACACATACACCTAGAGCCCGTACTTTAGGAAAGTATTCCCGTCCTAGCCACCATGGCTATCGAAACACCATTGAGCTCACTCAAGGAGCCAATATCACACCCTTGCGATCCGACACCATCCGGTTGGTGCAAAGTGGATGCGCATTCCATGGACTTCGTTCTGAAGATCCTAATCAACATCTCAAGGACTTTCTTAAAATCGTTGATTCTATAGACCTTGATGTTGCCACTCGAGAGACGACCCGATTGCGTCTCTTCCAATTCTCTTTGCGGGACCAAGCTAGTCAGTGGCTAGAACGTCAACCCGCAGGATCCATCACCTCTTGGGATGATCTCACCACTCGTTTCCTTGCTCAGTTTTTCCCACCGGGAAGAACTACCAAGCTAAGGAATGATATCTTGATGTTCCAACAACGTCAAGGCGAAACTCTCTACGAGGCATGGACTCGATTCAAGGACTTACTCCAGAAAGTCCCTCACCATGGCATAGAACTTTGGCTCCAAGTCCAAATCTTCTATGACCATATCAATCTCTCCACGAGGCAAACCATTGACCAAGCGGCCGGTGGCAAGCTACGTGATCTAAGTGCGGAACAATCATGGGCTCTCCTAGAGGATCTTGCTCTTTATGACAACGAAAGTTGGAGTGACCCCCGTGATTTGAATAAAACGGTCAAGGCAATATCTTTGCCCTCGAACAATTCAAGCACTTCCGACCGTAGGATCATAGAACTTGAAGACCAAGTCAAGTTTCTCATGAAATCTTACGAGGCTCCTAAACCTTCAAGTCAAGTGAACAAAATCACTTCTTCGTGTAAATTATGTAGTGGTCCCCACGACACTCATGACTGCATGGAACTTCCCAAACAGGCTTTCAAAGAATTCGCATCCTCGCGAATCGATAAGGCGGGAGATAAGTGGCTCGCCACTAATTATGGGCCCAAAAATTCCGAAGATGGGTATGAGGCATGGAAGAATAAGCCAAATTTTAGTTGGAACCAAACTCGTAGCATATCATTCAATGACTCTACCCCGCTCACCTGGTCTGAACATTATCCTCAGCGACACACGCATAAACAACAAAATCGCGAGGAATCACTGCAAAAATTCATTCTCTCTCAAGAAACACAGCTTTCCAAACTTGAGAATCAATTCAGACAACAGCAAGTTGATATGAACAACAAGGTTGATAACCTGTTAAAGGTTATCAATGATCGCCTTGCTGGCGAGTCAACTTGTGAGTTGGCACGAGTTAATGAGATCAAATCTGTTACAGTAACCCACCAAACACCCCCTCCTGTAAAAATCAAGCACCCTAGTAAACTCTTCAAATACATATCACAAAACGAAAAAAAAACAGGAGATACTCATACCCCTTCGAAACCTCTCCACTTCGTGAACACCATTACAACAATACCTGTTCCTAAACCAAATTTGGACCAACAGACAGCCAAGAATGTGGACAATGAAATGGAGGGTGAAGTTCCCGAAAAGAAACCCGAGGCGCCCGACGACTATCTAGACTCACCAAAGAACTCGAGTACAATAGAGGTGAGTGATGAGGAGGGCTCGGAAGAGAAATCCGAAAGGCCTCATGGGCTCGCAGGACTGCTAGACCGCCCCCTGGTAGAGGAACTTGAGAGGGGCACGGCAAGGTTGCCTATGGGATTCGGAGAGAGAATAGAGGATGGCGCTCCTAGGGTCTTTAAGATTTCTTGCACCACTAGGAAAAAGTTTATAAAAGATGCCTACATAAACCCCAACTCTTCTATAAGCGCAATATCCCTTTCTCTATATAATGAAGCCTTCACTGAACAAGTCAAATATGAAGGGTCTAATATCATCGGGGTAATAAGGAGGGTACCAATTGTGATAGAAAAGTTCCTCTTTCATATCGAGTTAACTGTAATTAATAGCATGAATTCTATCATCAGCCCATCCTTAACTGGCCTTGTTCTAGGCAAACCATTCATAAAAGCAACGGGAGTGATACTCGATGAGGATGATAGGAGTGCATTATTTACCGATGGTGTCAGGAAAGTGATTTTTCGGGATGGCTGTGAAGAAGTGTATGAGTATCAACCATCAGCAAGTGGCAACACATGGGGGTTACACGGTAGAAGGCCTGGCCGAATTAAGCAACATGATCCAAATAATCTCAAAATACCTTGCATGATTGGTCACCAGCAATTTTATAATGTTTACATTGACACATGTTTACCCAAAAATGTGATGTCCTTGTTTCATTATAACAACATTTGCAGATGGGGGATGATTCATAAAGGGAAGGACGACATCGGCATAGATGATGATATACAGGTGTTTGTAGGAAATATGACATTCACTATGAGCTTCGCAATCGTCGATAATATCGAAGAGTACATCGATCCCAGGTTATCACAAGTTGTTTTTGGGGCACCTTTTTGCCAGGCCACAAGCTTGGTTGTGGACGAGCTCAATGGGATCATGACTTTCACCGATGGGATTAGGGAAATCTCATACCAAACGCCTTACAAGATGAGAGAATTCAAGGAGATTGATTATAAAGGGCTCGATGGGTTAAGTTCCCAACTCGTGTTATGTGATGATGATGTGAGAAGGGGATGTAAGGACACTTTTGACCTGTCAAGCGGATTCTTTAAGCACGATAAGGAACTTAGTTCTAAATACCGAAACAATCCTTTTGATCACGTGGACCCGAAATACCTTTACTATGAAAGTGATTCTAATAGAGGATCAAAAGAGAATGGCCTAGGAACCGTGACCGATGATGGAGTCACGTAATGTACGTGACTTTGAGTCTAGCTACAAGACTCGTTAATAAAGAAAAGCGCTTCTTGGGAGGCAACCCAAGCTTTATTTGTTTTATTTGCTTTGTGTGTTTATTTATTTGCTTGTTTGATTTTATTTTCCGTATGTGTGTTTAATTTTTATTAGTATTGATTCATGTTAAAAACTAATTTGTGAAAATGCTTTATGTTGTTTTTAACTTCGTCTTAACTACATATAAAGGTATTTTGCAAAAGATAAGTGTAAGGGAAATCTAAATCGGTTTATTAGAACACAAATTAACATGAATCGTAATAATAATAAATTAGCATACATATTAGTATTTGTTTGAGTCAAATGCTTGTATCGAGTCATAATGATGTTTTGCAGGATTTCCAGGAAGTAAGGTAAAGGTTTTTCCAGAAATTTTCCGGAAACTAAAAATGAAAATTTTTGTCAGGTCATTTCTGACGGCGTCAAGGTTTATAACCTGACGGCGTCAGATTTAATTTCCAGAAATTTTTGAAAGTTTTGTTTTCATAAAAAGTTTTTATTAAATCTCCAACTTATAATCTCCAGGAATCTGCAAAATTATCATTCCACAAGCATTATATCCTTATATATAGATTTTTTCCCGCCGATGTTATGCAGGTTTTCGTGTTTGTTTTCTCAGGTTTAACAGGTTATTTTGGACAAGGAGATGTTTTTGGAATCAAGCTTATGGCGATGCATTAGTCATGGAGCTTCAACATTCTCTTTGGAGGAAGATCTAACCGTGTAATTTCATTATCCACCGAGCGAATCAGGGGAGTATTTGATTTCATTCTTTTACTTTTTGCTTTTACATCTTATTATTTGAACATTGGGGACAATGTTCATCTTAAGTGTAAGGGGAGGGTAAAAGTACGATTTTAGAGAATACAATTGCGCTTGATTTTTGTTTGTTTGATGGTAGATGTGTAATAAAACTGAGAGAAATACTTGTTAAGGTAATTTTAGTGCCAAATTTAAAAAAATTTTACAACATATAGGAGTGAAACTTTAGTTCTAATAAGCGTCTCACGGATAGGAGTTATATAACTAGCACAAAAACCGTACCACTAAAAAATTTTCCACCCCAAATATGTGAGGTTCGCCCCTAGAATTGGTAGGAAAAGCATTTATGCTATGATGTGTGTACCGGTAGCACTTAGATTCTAGAACTTGCGTTAGGACCATTCCAAGGCCACAAGTGAGACTACATTCGTGTAGTTAGATTTACTACATGATAAGAGGCATTAGGATTAACCTATTGTTTTACACCTGTGTTTTTGTTATAATTACGTTGGCTACATTGGTCAAGTAATTCTCCCACACCCTTTGCGTTGTACTCATTTTTAGTACACGATACCCCTAGTACACCCCTCAGAGCCTATCTTTTCGTTTCGACCTTTAAGCATTTTACTTAAAGGAAGAATTTGTTTACACCCCACTAAAATGTACACCCAAATCGCCTTAGCCTACCTTGTATGCACTCATTTTTAGTGCATTATTGTTACAACATTTGTTTAAACCCAAGTTAATTATCTAGTTGATTACATGGTTGCTAAGTCGAGTCATATCCTTGTACATATTGTTTTGGGACGATTGGGACTCATGGGTAAAGTACTAGTATAATGGAGTAATGGGGAAGAACATCATTTATTACCCCCATATGTGCTAAATATTTTAAAAGTACTCCAAGTTTTTCGATTATCTTAATTCGAGTCATTAGATTAGTATTTGTAAAGTTATGTAAAAATTCAAGTGTAAGGGGGATGCAATGCCCCTATGATGTATTATTTTGGATGGTAGGGCAAGAGTGTATGAAAAAAAAAAAAAAAAAAAAAAAAAAATCAAGAAAAATACAAAAAAAAAAATGAGAAAATGAAAAATAGAAAAAACATACGGACTACCATCCCGTTTCATTTTATGTTTATTTTATGTTTTTGTTATTTTATCATTAGCTTAAGATCGAGTCTAGTCTTGGCTTAGCAACATTGTATAGTACATGTAATTGATCAAGATTTTTAACTCGCCACCAGTAAAATATCCTTTATCCAACAAAACCGTGTTTTCCTTTTCCCTACACCTAACGTTATAACCCATTTAAAAGCCCTCTTTGATAGTTTATCTTAGGTGCTTACGCCTAGTGGAGGAGGTTTTCGATCCTTTCCCAAGCCTATGGTAATATATTTGCTATGACAGGTAGTGAGAGATATTATCCGTTTTCATTTATGAGATTTATTTTGATGACACTTGAGAGATGTGAGTATCTAAACACTACTTGTGAGGTGCTAGTTTATAATCTCCGTGCTTATTATGATTGAAGTGGAACGATTATTTGTTGTAATTACTTTTATGTTAGCATTAAATGACCCCTAACTTGTATTTTGATTAGAATAAAAGCGCATTTGCTTGAGGACAAGCAAATCTCAAGTGTAAGGGTATTTGATGAAGCGAAAAGTGTACCGCTTTTAAGGGGTCATTTAAGCCTTAAATCGTATTTATTTGATCAAATATTGCCCTAAATCATTCCTTTTGTCATTTTAGGTACTTTTGAGGAGAAATCTGGAAAAGGAGGCATTTTGGACGTTTTTGGAGCATTAAAGTGAAGAAAACGGCAAAGTCTCAAAAATTGGCTAAAAGTTACTCTTGACGGCGTCAAGATTTACTCTAGACGGCGTCATGCTTTGGCAAGAAAAGTTGGACGTGAAATTTACTCATGATAAGCCAGTGAAAATAGCATGTGAATTCTGACGGCGTCACGCTTTAACTTGATCAAGGGCGTCACGGCTTAAATCATAAGGGGACGGCGTCACGTTCATGGTTCGACGGCGTCAAGCCTTGATAAGCCAGAATGGATTTTTGAAGAGCTAAAGAGGGACGGCGTCAAGAAGGTCATCCGGGAACCCTAGAAGCGGCGAGGTGACGGCGTCACACTCCATAAGGTGACGCCGTCAGATCCAAAAATCTATATATAGTTTTCTAATCTTTTGTCATTAGGGAGAGCTTAGTGTGTGGAATTTTGGGATAAAACCCTAGGACGAATTCAGCTACTTTTTCAGGGCTTTTTGCCTTGAGATCTTCCATGTTTTATTGAAAGATAAGTTATCAATTAATCATTCAATATGTCTATGTGTTGTTTGATTCTATCTTATTCTTGTCTTTTGTTTAACATGTTAGGCTAAATTTATCTTGTGTTTGCTTAGATCTAATGAAACCTAGCTATTGATTATTGGTTGTTAGTGTGTTATTAGTTGTATTGGATGATTGTTTATCTATGTTAGGCTTAAGAAAACTGGCTAACTTCCTATTCGGTAACTTGCTTGAACGTCTTAAGAAACATGAACCAAACGCGTACTAAAGGTTTTTATGGTTGTATTTAATGCACAAGCGAATTCTAGTGATCCCATGTTAGGAGCTTCCTAGCCGGCTCGACATAGGAGTGAAGTAGGAGCTTGTAGAGTTGGGGAAGTAAGTACGCCACCCCACGAATGGTATTAAGGAATACACCCGTCATCCACGCGACTAATACACACTAATTAACCGGTAAAAGATAGTTAGGGAGTAAGGAAATCTAAGTAAACACATTTCTCTACACATAAGTTTCTCACCACATTTCATTTTTGTTATTTTATTTTATTTGCATTCGTAGTAATTTGGGTTAGTTGACTAGCAACTAATTCCGCCCACTCCTTCAAAACCGAGATTTTACTTGCTTTCATAAAAATATAAAAACATAAAAAAGAATCTTCCTCAACCCTTAGACCTAATTAGAGTAGCCTTTCATACCTAACGAACACTATTCCCTGTGGAGAACGATCAATCCCCCGTACTTACCACTATACTATACTACATCGGTCAGGTACACTGCCTGGTGGGGTTGTAAGCCTCTTGAGATCCCTCGAGAGGTAAAACCTGTTGTAAGGTTACAAAACCACGCAATCAGCTGGTAAGCCTGTTGCTGCTGGTAAGCCAGTTGCAGCTGGTAAACCTGTTGCTACTGGTAAGCCAGTTCCATCTGGTAATACCAATCCTGCTGGTTGGAAAAGAAATGCTACTAGACCTTTCTACAGACCTACAAGCACTTATTTTCAGAATGATTATAGGCCTGTGAATTATTATGACCCAATGCATAAGGTGGGGGCAAGATGGGAAACTGCTGTTAAGTCCTCAGCAGGTTGTTCTTGGAGAAACAATGACCAATACATGAGAATGGGGTCCAAGAACAATGGTGGATCTCATCAATCTCCATGGTTTAATTATTATTGATCCACAAGGCAGGCTCAAGTCAATAATGGCTTGGGTCTCCCATGTATCTCATATTGTTGTATGTATTCTTTTGTTGTAGGATAATCCTCTTAGAAGTAAAGATGTAGGCATTGTTGACAGTGGATGTTCCAGGAGTATGACAGGAAACATTGAGAGACTGCATGATTTTGTACCCTTTAATGGAGGGACTGTGACATTCGGTGGAGGAGATGGCAAGATAACAGGGAAGGGAACTATTAGGACATCAAAGCTGGATTTTGAGAATGTCTTTTATGTGAAGGAACTCCAGAACTTTAATTTTTTCTCTGTCTCACAAATTTGTGACAAGAAGAACAATGTTCTCTTCACTGAAACAGACTGTCTTGTGTTATCCAAAGATTTCAAGTTACCTGATGAGAGTCAGGTTGTACTTAAAGTTCCAAGAACGTTCAACCTTTACAGCTTTAATTTGAATGATGTCCATCCTGAGGGTGATTTGGCTTGCTTGGTGGCAAAAGCTTCTGTGGATGAATCTACCAAATGGCACAGGATGATGGCACATGTGAACTTCAAGACCATCAACAAACTGGCCAAGAATGGATTGGTACATGGACTTCCTCTCAAGACCTTCACCAATGACCACAATTGTGTTGCCTGCAACAAAGGAAAGCAACACAAAGCTTCATACAAGGCCATTACTGTTGTGAGCACCATCACAGAGCCTCTTCAGCTACTACATATGGATCTCTTTGGTCCTACTTCCATCAGAAGTATTGACCATAAATACTACTGCCTGGTGATTACAGATGACTTCAACAGGTTTTCTTGGACTTTCTTTTTAGGTACTAAAGATGAAACCTATCCTATGATTAGGGACTTTATTGCCTTAATAGAAAACTAGCTAAATAAAAAGGTTAAGAGTATAAGGTGTGACAATGGAACAGAGTTTAAAAATTCTAACCTAATTGAACTCTGTGGGATTAAGGGGATTAAAAGGGATTATAGTAATGCTAGAACCCCACAACAAAAAGGGGTTGCTGAGAGAAAAAATAAAACCCTTATAGAAGCAGCTAGATCAATGCTGGCTGACTCTAAGTTGCCTACCATGTTTTGGACTGAAGCTGTTTGCACTGCTTGTTATGTTCTGAATAGGGTATCTATTACTAGTCCCCACAACAAAACACCTTATGAGCTTTTTTCTGGGAAGGTTCCTAACATCAGTTATCTTAAACCTTTTGGATGTCATGTAACTATTTTGAATACTAGTGATCACCTAGGAAAATTTGAAGGAAAGGCAGATGAGGGGTTTATTGTTGGTTATTCTGCTCATAGTAAGGCCTATAGGGTTTATAATTTGTCAGCTAAGAGAATAGAAGAGACACTCAATTTAAGATATCTTGAGGATAAACCTAATGTACAGGGTGCAGGTCATGATTGGTACTTTGACCTTGATTATCTGACTGATAATTTAGGTTATGCAAGATTCAAAGCTAATCAATCTGTTGGTACACATGATTATGATACTAACAATGCAGGTACCTCAGATGATGATTCAGACTCAGAGGGTGATGAACGACCCATTGTTGTTCCTTCTTTTCCCTCTAACCACTTTTCAGGTACTGAGCTCAAAGATTCTTCTGATAAGACTAAAGATATTTCAAGTTTTGCTGAAGATCTTGCTAGGCTTCAAAGGAAAGAATATGATGCCAAGGAAGCTGCTGAAAAGTTTGGTTTTGGATTCTCACAAGAAACAAAGGAGATCTTACGAAAAGCTTATGATGAAGCCCGCAGGAATCTGGATTCTGCTGGTGGTGTTCCGGTTCCTGCTGCTGCTGCCAATTCTGCTGATAGCTCTTCTGTTCCTGCTGATGTCCCAATTCCTGCTGGTTCTCTGTCCACTTCTTTTGCTGATTCAATGGGTTTCAATGAACTGCCTACAAGGTACCCAAGTCCATCGGACCTTGGGAATTCACTCTCTTCAGGATCTAAGTTGGAGGATCCTCATCATCAATCAAGCACAGGCATCTTCACTCACTCCTCATATGATGGTGAAATTAATCCCTCTATCTCTAATCAAGCCTCAACCTTTGATGTCAATCCCACTGCTACCAAGAGGATTAACACTGTTCATCCTCAATCTTTGATACTTGGAGATCCCAATTCACCTGTTCAGACAAGAAGCAAGTTGAAACAACCTGGTTTTGGAGAATCTGCATTTGTGAGTTATATTCAGGATCAGCTAAGGAGTAATCATACAGACTATCTTCATTGCCTCTATGCTTGTTTTCTGTCTCAAATAGAACCAAGCAGTGTAGCTCAAGCTCTTGATAATTCTGATTGGGTTGAGGCTATGCAAGAGGAAATGCAACATTTCAAAATCAGAAAGTCTGGCAGTTAGTACCTTTGCCTGAAGTAAAGCATGCAATTGGAACAAAATGGATTCTCAAGAATCAAAGGGATGCTAGGGGAATTGTGGTTCGAAATAAAGCTCGGTTGGTTGCTCAAGGACATCGACAAAAGGAGGGTATTGACTATGATGAGGTGTTTGCACCAGTAGCAAGAGTTGAAGCTATTCGATTGTTTTTAGCTTTTGCATCATTCATGGGGTTTGTGGTTTATCAGATGGACGTGAAGAGTGCATTTCTTTATGGTAGAATTGAAGAAGAGGTCTATGTTACTCAACCAAAGGGATTTGTGGACCCACAGAATCCTGATTTGGTTTACAAAGTAGTAAAAGCACTCTATGGCCTTCATCAGACACCAAGGGCGTGGTATGCCAGGTTGTCTGCCTTTTTGCTAAAACATGGTTACAGAAGAGGGGCAATAGACAAGACACTCTTCATCAGGAAGAATTACAAAGATATCATTCTTGTTCAAGTTTATGTAGATGATATCATTTTTGGTTCCACTAATGAAGCTTGGTGTAGGGAATTTGAGGAATTGATGAAAAGTTTATTTGAGATGAGTGCTATGGGAGAAATGGCATTTTTCTTGGGCTTACAAGTTAAGCAAAAGCCTGATGGAATTTTTATCAGCCAGGAGAAGTATGTGCAAGACATACTTAAGAAGTTTGACTTGGAAAGTGTGAAGACTGCAACTACCCCATATGAAGCTCCAAAGCCTAAGTCCAATACTGAACCTGATGCTGCTATTAATGTTCACTTATACAGATCTATGATAGGTTCATTGATGTATTTGACAGCTTCTAGACCTGACATCATGTTTGCAGTCAGTGCTTGTTCCATACATCAAGTTTCACCATTAACTTCACACTTGAATGCAGCCAAGAAGATCTTCAAATACCTAGAAGGACAACCTAAGTTGGGTCTTTGGTACCCAAGAGATTCTCCTTTTGTGCTGGAAGCTTATAGTGACAGTGAATATGCTGGTGCTAACTTTGATATAAAATCTACTACTGGGGTTGTCAATTTCTGGGAAGAAGGTTGGTTTCTTGGCAATGCAAGAAACAGACTATAGTGGCTACATCTTCTACTAAAGCAGAGTATATTACTGCTGCTAGCTGCTGTGGACAGGTACTTTGGATGCAAAATCAATTGTTAGACTATGGGTTCAACTTCATGAACACTAAAATCTTTATTGATAACCAAAGCACTATCTGCATTGTTAAGAACCTTATTTTTCACCAAAGGACAAAGCACATAGAGATTAGGCACCACTTTATACGAGATGCTTATGAGAAGCATCTTATTCAAGTGCTTAAAATTCACATTGATGACAATGTGGCTGATTTGTTGACCAAGGCTTTTGATGGACCAAGATTTAACCATTTGGTGGTCCATATTGGGATGCTTAATCCTTAAGTTCTGAGATTGAGGGGAGGTATAAGTCTAAGGGGAGGCTTATTGTTGTATATTTTTCATTTTCTTTGTTTTCTTGTTTCTGCTTTATTTTCTTTTATGTTTATTTTATTTTCTTTATAGTTTTAGTTAAAATAAAAAAAAAGAAAAAGAAAAGAAGAAGCTTGTATACTAACCCTTTGCAGGTACAGTGTTGGTTTTTAACCATACGACAAATGGTAATCAACTCACCATGTCTAACAGACAAGAAAGAGTTGACTCACCATGAGGGTACGGCTCTGGTGTGATCATCAAATCCGTTGATAGCTGTAATAGTTTGCTCAAAACTATAGGGTTCTCAACTCACCGATGTTTCATTACTAAGTGTTGAATGGTTTTCAATTCGCCATGGATTTTACTCCTTTTGGGGTTTCCAAAGAATTGGCTAGCCCACAAGTATATGGCTTGTGGTAAAGGTAGTGGAAAACCATATTTGGTAATCAATTCACCAAAGGTTATCTTAAACCTAAGAATTGGCTAGTCCTGAGCAAACGGCTACAGTTAAAGACAACTCAAATCCGTTTACAGTTGATGATTTACTAAAAATCATATGGTTATCAATGTACCATGGTCTTACACACCTAAACATTGGCTACTCCAGTAGTGATGGCTATTGGTAAAGAGACATCAAATCCATTAATTTTCAATGATTCACCTCTCACAGGAGTTAACACACCTGGATGTGATGAGAATAGTATGTAACTTAAAAGTTTTGATGTACAAATAGTCATGGTTGCTGCTGCTGGTTTCCTTCTGTTGCTGCTGCATACTTGGACTTAAATATAAAGGTTACTTATTGCTGCTGGTCATAGTCTAGTTGCTGCGGGTTACTTTATTATTGCTGCTGCAGATCAAGTTCAATCCTCTACCTCTGGACGTCAAAGATCTACCAAGAAACTTGAAGTTAACCTAGTCAAATTCAAGTTTAGGGGAGGATTGTTAGGAATTATTAGAATATATTTATTTTTCATTCCTGCTGGTAGTTATATTCATTCCTGCTGGTAGTTATGGTTCCTGCTGTAGTTGGTTCCTGCTGGTAGTTCATTTTGTTTCTGCTGTTTAGTTAGTCATTGCTGCTGGTTATCCCGTATGTTTAGAATGTTTGTTAGAGTTATTTTTAGAAGAGATAGTGTATATCTCTTTACACGGTTTGTTATGAGATGTATTAGGGTTTCTTAGTCTATAAAAGAAACATGCAGCTAGGGTTTATGTACACGCTTATCAAAAACATTATCATTAGTGAAATAAATGATCCATAGAGGATCAAAGTATTATAGTTATTCATTCTTCTTTAACTCTTGTGTTTAGTTTCCGTCTGAATACAAGTTTAATCTATTGAGATTCTCTTAGGCTATTTGTGTTTACATAGACGGTCTACCAAGCTCATAAGATCTATCAAGGTGCACGATCCTACATAAACACTTTGAGAGATTTTCACAAAAGATTTTATGGTATGTGATCAATGAACAAACCTAGGAAAATCATGGAGTAATAAGGTGTTTATGGTTAGGTTTATGTCCAATGATCCGCTAGAGCCGGAGGGATCTACCCAACGACAATTGCAATAGATTAGAATTAGAAGTCCTTAGTTATGATTTAAAAAAAAAAAAAGGAGTAAAGTGATGAAATGAGAAATAAGGGGTTGAAGAATTAAAAAGAAAAGTTTATGAAAGGGTGAAAAGAAATAGCCCTCCATGAAAAATTAAGAACGAAAACCGGGTCAATACATCTACTATCGGTTATCACAAAGATGATATTGGTATTGTAGACAAGACGTCATGGACCCAGTGACGCAGTGCACAACCCCTCCTAGCCACTCAGATATCTCTTAAAAGGTATTCGTTTCATTTCTCACGGAGAACCTTGCATAATCTATCGGCCTCTCACTCTGAGATGTGCTGGTATTGAAAAGGTGGCAATCTGTTCCATGCCTCCGACTACTAAAACCAAAATGTACGTAATCGAGTCTAGAGCCATGAGATTAATCAAAAGATCTCTTAGGATACACTTTCCAATATCATACACTTGTGTTCGCCAAAAAGAAAACAAGTTGTAAGAGTCGTTTATGAGATCTTTGGATCTTGCCACATACTACATGATGGTTGTTACTATGTTTCAAACGGTCTACAGTCGTGGAGTAATACTTCGGTATACTTCAGCGGCTCACCTGAATTGTGGGTATACTTCGGTATATCTGTTGTAAGCCTTCTTGAGGGTATCCAATTCAGGAACAACCTTTGTAAGGATTAGAGAGGGTTTTTGACACTATGCTGTTAATTCTCTCGAAGTCTGAGCCTGTAAGTGCTGGAAATCCCGCCAACGAGATTCCTTTCACGAATCGAGTCCTTAAGACGTGGGTCTTTACTTGGATTTTATCCGTAGTATTGATAACTGTCCCTAACGGGATTCGGAGGGCCGATGTGCCCGACCAAGGTGAATTGAATCAAGACATTCATTAGTAAAACAATCGTAATGGTCTGATCTCTAAGAAAAGTCCAAGATGATCGATTGGTGATCTCAACTAACATTCTTATGCAGGTACTAATAATAGTCCCTTGGAGGAAATGCCCTTTACCACCATCATTTCGTTCATCAACATCTTCACCTCCACATACTCATACTTATGAAGTTCATCCTCAACAAGCTCAAGTGAAGAACATTCAAGACAAAAAGATCAAGTTTAAAACAAAGAGTTACGTCAAAGTCAAGAGCTAATCAAGAAAGTCAAGAACAAGTCCAAGTATCAAGTGAGGAAGACATAAGTATGAAGCTCAAAGTATTTTCAAGAAGTATGAGTATGATGGAGAAGACGACACGACAAACCATTAAAGATGTTGATCAAAGGCAAGAAAGATTAAAAGTCATTAATCAAAGATCACAAAGCATGAAGGAACGAAGAATAAAGACTAATCTACGATGACACACAAAGTTTAAGACCAAGAAGACAGAAGACCTAATTATGTAAAGCATCACTTGAATGACCACCCGTTAGGGGGAGATTGTTAGCATTAAAGAAAAGTGATGGTCATTCTCGTCTTAGGAACTTTGTAAATGTGTCTTAGTTTATGTTATAGTTTTGATAATGGGCTTGTGGACTTAAGTAATCTAATATGTTACTAGTTTATCATGTAAGCTTAAGAATATTGTAAACCTAAGTCCACCAACTAAAGCCCACGATAAGGCCCATGAAAAGCCTTATGAACTAAGTATATAAGACACCATAAACCTCATTTGTGTGGTGTGCTTGAGTGTGTAAGTGTGTGTTTATTATATGAAATTCTCTCTTCTTTATCTCTCTACTTTCTCTCTCTAGTTCGACACATACATCTCTTGCCACCAATCCATACGTGCTTAATACATACGTGATAGAGTTGATATCTATGGTCCTACACAAACTATTACAAGATATTTATGGAATGATTAAGACCCTCTAAGTTGCTGGAAAAACACCTACCTAAACCCTAGAATCGGACTAGGGGTTTAGGGCTTACAAAAGTGAAGTTATAACGTTATATTTATAGCTGATTTTCTGTCTGCAGCATTGTTACGGCGTCAGGTTCAACATGTGACAACGTCATAAACCCTTTTTTTCATCAAATTGTGGATCTCTTCGTCCCAATTCTGTGGCCTTTTGTAACACCCTCAAAATTTTCAAGGTAACAAAGAACGGAATACATACTCCGTTTTAATTAAAATCAACATTTAGAGTTTTACAAAAGATAATTTACAGTCTAGATAGATGTTAGGCCCATTAAATACAGTGGTCCCACATAAAAACAAGTCTCAAATAAAATTTGCCAATCTGTCAGAAAAAGCTTCATGACCCTTGCCTTGCCAAATCATGCCATACCAAATCAATCACACACCTGAGAAAAACATGCTAAAAAGTCAGTAAAAAGCTGGTGAGTTCATAGGTTTAAATAAAGTCATCAAATAATTAGTTTGGACCAGCATGCTCATTATAACACATATAATGTCATACAAAAGTATCTATCGCGCTAGCACTAAGTTCATGCAACCGAAGCTCGACAGTTTAGTATGCTAATCTCTAACACATAATTAATAGTCAAGGGGCTCTTAGTGAGTGCTTAACCCAATACACTCGAAGTCCGACTTGTTATACGTCCGCCTAGACCTGTCTGGCCAACCGAACGGGGGAGTTACCCCAATAGATCTATATAAAGCAATCGCGCTTCCTAATGGGAACTAACGGCTTATGAAAATGGGCATGATAGTGGGTTCTAGGGCTTAGGCTAACTACGCAATAGTTTTGAGAAAAAGTAATAATATTATGGTCCATAAAAGATTTTGCATGTTTCTAACCCCATATTTGTAAAACAAGTATAAGTAAAAATGGGGCTATAAACTCACCTTTAATAGTCTGAACAATGAATGCTGTGAAATTAAGGAGTGCACGGCACTAACACGCAACCTAGATTAAATAACCATGTCTTAGTTTCAAGTATTAAATTCAAGTCCTTTAAGCTTTTAATTTCAATGTTTTAGTGTATCTATGTTGTTATCACTTGTGTGGCGACAAGTGTGGTTACTAAGGTCTCTCCTAAGTAATGGTGAGGTGTAACTCTACAAATGACCTAAAGGTACTGTAAAGTACGAATGAATTTAATTGAGACGTGATATGTATATATATATATATATATATATATATATATATATATATATATATATATATATATATATATATATATGTATATTGTAGTTGTATACTTTGTTCGTCATGTCCGAGTATATTAATTTTAAAGTACGACCTAACGTAGGTGACGTTTATTACCGACAAATTATATGGTGGAATATAACGTTAATTTTTGTAACTTGGATAATTTAACTAAGTCTTCATTATTCATTTATTAGAATTTATTTTTACACAATATTAGTTTAGAAGTTTATGTTTCATCGAATTTATTCAAGTTAAGTTTGATATATTATTAGTGACGTTCATTCTAATTGATTTAGTTTTAAAAATAACAATGTAAGTGTTAACATATATATATATATATATATATATATATATTATATATATATATATATATAGACATGTGTTATAGTCTACACCTATAGTGAACTTGATTTGTCATTTACTTCACTTGTGTTTCATATTTTTATCAACACATAAGTTTGTCAACATATATATCTCTATTTTTCCCGGGTGTATGTTATATCACTTGTAAAACAATGTATATATATATTGTGCGACTATAGTCTAGATGTTTCAATCCTTTTTGTCAAGTTTTACATTTCGGCTATTCAAGTTTTACGTACGTGGATGTTAATTTAAATGAACTCTCATTTTTATATTTGGCTAAACAAGTCTTTACATGTTTATATGCCAGTTACTACGAATTATTTTTGTGAACGGCTCATGTTTATTTTAATTGCTTGCGACAAGTCTCACTATATTTATTATCTGAATTTGCATCATTAATACCTATTGGGCTACGGCCCACTGAGTTCCGGGGGTGGAGGGGGGTGGGTTTAAAGTCACTAACGAGTTGGGCCTCATCTCTAATATCTACAAGGTTCTGGTGGGCCTGATTGGTTGTTTACAGACCCATATCGTGGGATATATCAAAGAGCTGTCTGTTGGGCTTGGGAGTAGGCTCCTAAGTGGGCTATCTATGTGGAGTTTCGGCTTGGTATTTTCCAGCAAAGAAACATAGAACACCCAAGTTAACAACTTGGTGTGATGCTTCCTAGTAACCATTTTCTTGGCCGAGAATGGCCATTAGCTTAGTTCTTATGACCCAATTCATTGGCTAGGTTCGAGTGCTACTCAACCTTGCACCTTGAGGGTCTAAGTGGTAACAAGTGTTTGGGTTCTTGACTCAACCTATAGGTCGCCAAGAGGAGTAATTATCCTAACTCCTTGGACCTTAAATGTCATCACTTTTCTAGTTTCTTGGGGTCTATTTCCCACAAGTTTTTTAGCATTTTATTCGACTGCTAACCACCCTTAGTGGGTTTGTTTCTAGCTTATTGATGCTATTCTTTTTGAGGTTTTGGGTTTGAGGTTCGAGTGAGCCTGCCAAGACTTGAACCGAGGGTGTAACCCTCATGGGTTGTGCCTAATAGCCACTAATGAACTCGAGTCAAAACCTCCCCTACACGGGGTGGTTTTCCAGTCAATCCTTACCACCAATGTACCTAGCTTTGGTGGTCGTTGGTCGTTGGTTCGGCTATGGTTTGTCACAGTGAGTGGTGGATATCAACTTAGCAGGGGATACATCCTACATGGCTTTCCCTTACACTAGTCCATAATTTACTGCCACTAAATTCCTAGGTTCGACCCACGAACCTGTGGTTCCTAGGGGCTTCGAATACATTACAACCATGATGACTAGTAACTTAAATTCACTAAGCTAATTCCTACGCCACACTAATAACAACAACAATTAACAATTTCCCACAGAATCATCATCCCTGGAAATCTTATTCGACCCAAACTAAACATCATATCATTTAAAATTTTCCTCAAAATCTATTATTGTTTCTGGGAAATCAATTCGACAGAAACTAACAAAATCAATACTCAACTTATTTTTATTCATTTGACCTAGAAATTTCATCATAAATGGATCTAAAAAAATATAATAAATCCGAATCAAATTTCAAACCATACAATGATTTTTGAGGGATGAAAACTTGAATAAAACTCCAAATCTGAGGAACCCACTGCTCCAAACCGAATACCCTAACCTCCAAATCGAACCACAATTGCTACCACACTTAATCTTTCTTGAGCGATTCTCAGATTTTTGGTGTATGCTTGTTGAGTTGTGGTTCGACATCTCTTGGAGGAGCGGATTAAATGGTGAATCTTGGAGAGTAGTTCCATAGAACCTTTCGGATTTGGGAGAAATAATCCTTCCTTTTGTGTGCTATTTCTACCTCAATGGAGGTTTACCCTAGTTTGACTTGTGTGGTTTCCAAGACTCATGAAGAAGACAAAAGTCCTGGGTCAATGAGATAGCATCTTTTGTGGTGAAGGATAGAGATGGGACGAAGGCTTTTGGGGAAGAAAATGGGGCGGACAAAATGTGGTTAATACCTAGAGTAGCAGGTTTTGGTATTTGTGTGAGTGGGTGAGTTGTGTTTTATTTTAAGTGTGTAGTGAATAATTAGTTAAAGAGTGGTATTTGATACCCGTGTCCTGTTAAACTGAGTCAAATTCGGGTCTTTCCCGGAACCGTCACAAATATAGGAGATTATATTTTTAAAGTCGTTTTATAATGTTTGAATGTATTTTTGAGTCTTTAAATTTTCACTAAAATTCCTGAGTCTCAGTTTTATTTCTGGTTTGCGTATGGTGTCAGTCTGTGTGGAACTGGGATAACCTCCCGTTCTTACTACAATATAATGAGTAAATTATAAGATGTGATAATTTCACTATCCTTTGGTGAGATTTCCGGGTGACAATATGTGCAGGTCTGTTATCTGTGTTAAACATATAACGGTCTAGTCAGGTGTTCTAGTCGCAGAAAATGAATTGTCATAAATATAAATATTAGGGAAATTTACCATTTGTCACACCTTTTGAATCACCTAAATCCGAGTTCGTATGCAAAAGATATGGCCAAAACAGTATCAGCTACTTCACGCGCATGTTGTGATCGTCTTGATAAGTTTGTGACAGCGTCACTTGCAAGTTGTGACGCCGTCAGCCCTGCCGTCATTAGGGTTTTGTCTTGTGTCACCATTGTGACGGCGTCGCTTTGGGATGTGTGACGCCATCATGAAGTGTGACGTCATTTCTCTAGAAAATGTCTGAGCGGTCGCTTGTTAATTTTATTCTGAATCTTCAAGTCCAAATACAAATGATGGTGTCGCTTGGTAGAGCGTGACGCTGTCAGGAGTCCATCCTTGACAAATTCACGACTTGGTCATCTTTCTTCTTTTCTTCGTCGATTATGGTCCAAAACATGTCGGTTTTCATAATTCTTGTCCCAGGTACCTAAAATGAAAAAAGAAACGATTTAGGGCAATATTTGATCAATTACATATGACTTTTAGGCTTAAATGACCCCTTGAAAACGTATCAAATAAATCCTTATCAAATATCCCTACACTTGGGATTTGCTTGTCCTCAAGCAAATGTGTTTTTATCTAATCAATCTACATGTTAGGGGTCATTTAGCATTGGTATAAAAGTAATTACAACACATATTTGTTCCACCATAGTCACAATAAGCACGGAAATTATATACTAGCACCTCACATAAAGTGTTTAGATTCTCACATCTCTCGGGTGTATAAGTTGTATAGCATGTATGGAAACGGGAAAAATAAACACTCTCTACCTGTCATAGCACATAGATTATCATAGGCTTGAGAACGGATCAAACCTCCACCACTTTGGCATAAGCACCTAGGATAAACTATCAAGGAGGGCTTTTAAAGGGTTGTAACATTAGGTCTAAGGGTATGGAAAACACGGTTTTGTTGGATATAGGGAATTTTACTGGTGGCAAGTCAATTATCTAAGTCAATCACATGTACAAGGTGGCGTTGCTAAGCCAGGACTCGACTCACTAACTACTAACTCTTTTTGTATTTTTCTTGACTCTTTCTTAACTTATACAAAATTAAAAAAACGGGATGGTTGTCCGCTTTTTTTTTATCGTTTTTTTTTTCATTTTTTTTTCTTTTTTTCATACACTATTACCCTACCATCCAAAATATAAATCCATACAAAGGGATTAATAGTTGCATCCCTACACTTGAACTTTTAAATAACTAAAACTAACTAATGACCCGAATTAAGAGAATCAAAATACGTGGAGTACTTTAAAACATTAAACCTGTATATGGGGGTAATAACATTTGGCTTTCTTCCCCATTACCCCATAATAATTAGTACTTTACCCATGAGTCCCAATCGTCCCAAAACTGTATTTACAATATATGACTCGACTTTAACCATGCAATCAACTAGACAATTAACAAAGGGTTTAACATAAATGTTGTAACAATAATGCACTAAAGATGAGTGCATACAAGTTAGGCTAAGGCGATTTGGGTGTACATTTGGGGGTGGATTGTAAACAATGCTCTTCATTAATATTTTGGAATCCACCGAAATATAACGAGAACCGCGAAAATGATAGGCTCTGAGGGGTGTACTAGGGGTATCTTGTACTAAAAATGAGTACATAGCAAGGGTGTGGGAGAATTACTTGACCAATGTAGCCAATGTAATTATAATTATAGGTTTAAAACAAGGGTTATCCTAATGCCTCTTATCATTTTGTAAATCCTAACTACACGAATGTAGTCTCACTAGCGATCTCAGGATGCATCACAAACGCAAGTTCTAGAATCTATATACTACCGGTACACTCATAATCATTAAAGGTGAATTCTTTTTCCTAATAATATAAAGGCGAACCTCACATTTTTGGGGTGAAAATTTTAGAGTGGAAGGGTTTTTGTACTAGCTATATAATTTCTATCCATGAGACGCTCATTAAAACTAAATTTTAACTCCTATATGTCATAAAAAAATTTAAATTTAGTGCTAAAATCTCATTCACAAGTATCTCTTCCAGTTTATTACACAATTACTCTAAGAAAGAAAAAATATCAATCGAATTATAGTTGTAAGGTATCCCATTTTTCCCTCCTTACACTTAAATTGAACATTGTCCCCAATGTTCTTGAAAAGCATCAAAGTTATGATAACGGAAAAAATAAAAGAGATGAAAGAAACTAATACTCTCTTGATTTGCTCGGCAGGGACGGGGAACAAAGATACAAGGTTAAATCTTCATCCAAGAATCGCCAAAAGACCATCCTCATCCAATCCAATCCTGTAATGAAAGACAAAACAATGAAACAAAGAATCAAACCGAACAAAGAAAGATCACAACAAGATGTAATTCCAAACTTAGAAATAAAGACAAAATAAAAAAATTAAAGGATAGGATACTTGTAGAATGAAATACAAATAATATTCAGGAAAATTGGACATTTTAAGAAATTGTGGAAATTTTCAAAAATTGAGTTTTGACAGAAAAACAAAAATTTGGAAAACTGTTGCTACAGTGCCTGACGCCGTCGGGTATAAACCTTGACGCCGTCAGACTGACCTGACAGATTTGTTTCGTTTTATTTTCTAGAAAATTTTTCTGGAACAGTGATGATATCAAATAAGTACATTTTATTGACATCATTTATCCTATGTTATAAGCTTGTTTTATATGAGAATTGATAATTAATCATTTACTTTTGTAATTCTCAGTTATAAATGAGCATTTGGTGAAAGTTAGCTATTTTGGATGAAAATTGGAGCAAAATGGATCAAGTTGTAAAAGTCTACTGAACTGAAGAAAGATACGCCGTATCAATCTAGACAGATACGTCATACATCAAGACCTAGACGATTATGAAGACCATTTCCTGACTTTGAAGTGTACGCCGCATGGATTTATCCTATGCGCCGTATATGAAACCTTGGTCAACGTATGAAGATCTGACTCATCCTACTCCAGATACGCCGCATGACATTCCAAATATGCGGCATATCAATCTCAAGACTTCACCAAGATAATCGAAGATACTGAAGAACATACGCTGCATGAAGATTGAAGGTACGCTGTATCTTATGGCGGTGTACGAATATTCCTGAATATTATAATCTTGGACCCCATGTGAAGTTACCTAGATGCGCCGTATCAACTTAGTTGATACGCCGTATCGACCCTGTAGACACAAAGTATAAATACCTCATTCGACAACCACATTCGGTGTGAAGCAAAACCCTAGAGAGAAGAATACAGATGAATTGGCAGCACAAGACACAACATAAAGGAAGAATTTAGAGCAGTAAGAAGTACCTGCTAGTACTTTAATTCATAGGAAAACTCGTTTACTTGTATTATCAATCTGTTAATGGTTGAGTTATTGTCTTTTTCACTATTTGACCGGACTTAATAGTTTCCAGCTGTTATAAAGAGTATTTAATGTTTATTTGGTTTCTTTATGCATGTGCATGATTACATATTAGGATTTATCGCGCCTTGTCAACGTAGGCTCGCGCAATTACTTCATTAACATCATCTAGACAGTTAATGTAAGCTTGTAAAAGGCATAAATAATACATAAACCTAGTAACCATTAAGTGTTTACACGCCTATAACTAAGATTCCACTGAGAGAGAATAGATTTTAGCACTCATCTTATACAGCTAAGCATTTAAACCTGTGACAAGTTTTCCTACTATCGGCTTGACCTCTTATCTGTGTCTGTTTTCTATCTCTGTACGTGTTTGCCATTCGCTTATTCGCTTCTCTAGTTTTATTTACTATTTACTTAATCTACACAATCGTGCCAGTCTCTCATGCTGAAAACCCCCCTTGCGTTAGATTAGGTCATTAGAATTAACCTAGGATTAAAATACTGATAGATACTTAAGTTTTAACGTTCCACTCTTACTGTTCGATACTCTACTTAGCAACTAGCTACATTGATCGGGTACACTGCTCATTAGTATGTGTTATAGGATAAGTCGGGTAAATATAAATTTAAAACTTGATAAATATAATCTATTCTACAACGATATACGCACACATCAAGTTTTTGGCGCCGCTACCGGGGAGTGAATTGTTTAACAATTTTGTATCTGTTATTATTTTAATTTAGAATTAACTTAATTAGTTTTTAATTTACTAACTTTATTGTGTATTTTTTTTTTCTGCATTCATTGTATTTTTCTGCATATTTATTGTTTTCTTGTTTGTGTGATTTTTATATTTTTGTTTGTTTTTTTGTTTTTTCTGTTTTTCTGCATTACAGTCTGCTGTATTTTGCTGAACTAAACGATACGGTGCATCTATTTATATAGATACGGCGTATTGCGTTTTTATTATTTATACAGCTTATAAAATTAATTCGAAGTACGACGTATCTATCCCCTAGATACGGCGTATTCTGTTTTTAATCAGAACGTTTTGAAACCCTAAAATGCCATACGGTGCATGAGTTTTTCTCATACGGCATATTTACCTATTTATTAAAAATAGATCGAATCTTTAAAATACTTATTACTGCGTATCGTTTTGTCTCGATACTCCGTATTAATCTGAAAACTTGTATTTTGAAACTTAACGAACATACGACGTATAAGCGTTAGCGTGTACGACGTATTTAATTTTTATATATAAGCAAGTTTGAAAATTAATACGTACGGCGCATTGATTCCCATCAATACAGCGTACAGTTCTCTAAAATAAAAGTCTGAGAATTTTTAACGAAGTAAACATACGGCGTACCCTGATTCCTTGATACAGCGTATCGTCTGTAGATATCAGCAAACTTTTATTTTTCGTATTCCAATTTCATTGTTAGTTTTCTGTTATTATACTTCTTCAAACCTATCCTACTGATGCTTTTGTCTTGATTTCGGGTAGTGCATGACCAGGAGTTCTGCAAAAGAGCTTATTAAACCTTTTAGTGAACCTGAACAAGCTCTTCATTCGCTTAGGAGACTGTTCAAGACCACAAGCCGTGATTTCTCAAGTTCAGTAGAGCTCGATTATTTCTCTGATCAGGAAGTTAATTTTGAAGAAGAAGCTAAAGAAACAATGACTGACCTAACTATGGAGGAGTACATGATTAAAACCCGAGATGACTATGTTTTGGGGATTGATAAACCTAAGTATGCTGAAGAAGCCAAATACGAGCTGAAGAGGCGACTTCTTATGGAATTAAGAGAAAACACTTTCCATGGATTAAATACTGAAAACGCAATTTTACATGTTGAAAGAATCTTTTGGATTGTTGACTCTTATACACACATCCTTGTTGATTTAGAACAACTCATGCTTCGAGCATTTCCAATTACTTTGTCTGTAGTTGCAAAAGAATGGTTAGATAACGAACCTTCGGGACCCTTTACTAATTGGATAGAACTGAAGACGAAGTTCCTGGATAAATTTAGTCATGAAGAATGATATGAGAAAGATCCCGAATTTACCTGCTGGCTGAGCTCTATGTTTCGCAACTCTAAAAATATGAGTGCGTCTCTCAAAAGCGCACTTTGGACTTACTGGATTATGGGAAACGACGAGGATGAGTTAACTGAAGAAGTTGCTGAACTATTCAGAATCGAAACAAATTTGTTTGAGTACGAGACACCTTTATGCAAAGAATTTAAGGAATTCAATCATCTTCTGAAAATCGATGCAGATGTTTTAACTGGAGATTTTCCTAGATTCAAAACATACAAGGAATTCAAAAACACTTGGTACTACGAGTGGAATAACCAAATACCATGGGTCTTTGATAAACCATGGAATGAATGTGAATTGGAGCATACATGCGAACCACTTCGTTTCAAGAATGGGTACGAGAAATGGCCAACTTGTAATTGGTAACATGATGGGATTTGCAATGGTGGAGATTTTCCAGGAATTAAACATGTTGGTGATAAAATATATTTCGAGGAATACGAATGGTACGATTTACTAGAGGACTATGAAAGGAAGAACGAAGCCTTATGGAAAAGAGCAAGAATTGAATCTCAGAAGGAAGACTGCGATGCAAGGAAGTTGACATTCTGGGAGTGGGTCCATAGAAGTTTTGATGACTACACCAAGCTTGATCAACGATTGCAATGGAAACTTAAGAAAGAATGGGAGAACTTACAAGACGGGTATGAATCAAGCAACGTGGAAATTGTTAACAATATGCCCAACGATCCTAGTAATGTTGATTCAAATCGCTATGATCTTTATCACGATATTAAAGCATCAGATGATGATGATGAATGTGAATTCATAAATGGTTTAGAAGATTACCTAATTTCAAACAGGACGTATTACTTCGTTAACGAAAAAGAGGAATCATTTAAGAAAAGAAAATCTCGATTGCTTGGAATCCCCAACCAAAAGGCGCTGACATTTACAGCGGAAAAGTTTGATGTTATCAAATATTCATTTGGACCCCTTGAAGAGTATGTAGCCATAAGGATAAATGAATATAATGAACGAGTTCGAACCGAAGATAACATTTCACATGTTTATCACGACATTTTTCACATTAAAGACAAAGGATGGTTCGTGACAAGAACAAAATAGGAGCTGAAGATGAGTCTAACTTGAAGACTCTGGAATAAAGAAAAGTGCTCACCGGTAGACAACCCGGATTTATCTTTACTGTTTTTGTTATCGAGTCTGTCAGACCTGGACATCGATGTGGCGCATCACATAACAAGGATGCGGCGCATCGACTGGACTGGTCATATCTATCCTTTTATTTTTCTGCACTTTATTTTGTTTTCTGCAGTTTAAACATTCTGTCAGCTGTTTACATGTGGTGCATCCAGGTTTAAGGATGTGTCGTATCAAATTTCTGACTTGTATTTTATTCCAGGCTCGATGCGGCGCATCGAGACTGACCTGTTGAAATTTCCAGGTTTAATTTTTATTTTTTTAGGTTTATTTTTACTAACCATCGATTAACAAGAATTTCACTAGATGTGATTTTCTAATTAACACAGGTTGTTTATGAAGAAGTGGTTGTTTACATACGTTCTGAATTTTCTATGTGTTATGCGCCATTCATGGAGGCTTGAACGCCCTTCATGCATAGAAAATAAAAAGTTGCTCACAAGTACATAATGAAGGATCATACCGAGCAAATCTCAGGGGAGTTTTCCGTTCTAATTCTTTTTATTTCCTGTTTTTAATTTCATATTAAACAACGAGGGCGTTGTTTATCTTAAGTAGGGCGCGGGGGGGGGGGGGGAGGGGGATGGAGAATTAGAACGTTTACTTGTCCTTATTTTTCAAAAATTTGCTTAATATGTACTTAATATGCTTAAATTTTAAATTTTTCTTAGCATGTTTGTGTTAAATCTAAGTTGCACGACCGCACATATAACCCTTATTTCCAAATTGTGAGAATTAAACCTATTCAGTTTCCCCCATTTTAACCAAATTCTATAAAAATATGAGTGTGCTGGTGACTTGTAGTAAACTTTAGAACTTAGCTTGTATACTATTCGAGACCACCATAATAAGTATTATTGATATAATTGGAGTGACTTGTCTAACTAGGTAAATTTCTAGGATTACACCCAAAAAGCCTATATATGTTATGTGTTATTAACTAACTACACTGGTTAGTTAACCCCCGTATAAACCCTTTTGTTACTCTCATTTTTAGAGTAAGATACCCCTAGAAAAACCCTCAAAGCCATTCCTTTCGTTTCTTACACCAATTAATATGTTTCCTTACACCCTTACACCTTAGCCTACCCTGTAGATTTAAGTTCGTGGTTAGTTGCTTTTGGTAAAAGTGTGTATTCCACGCGTTTCCTGTGTTCGTGTGTATAAATTATTATCATTGGTTAGGTCGGGAATTACACAATGCAATAGGAAGTGAAAGTAGATATTGTATTTTTGATTTTCATGTGTTTACTACTCAGTATTACCTTTATGTCTGAAGTTATGAAAAGTATGGAGAAAAATTATCTAGATTTATTGTGATGGTGATGTGGTGAAATTTTCCACCAATTTAGTATTTGTTGATAAAAAAAAATTGAAAAAAAAAGAAAAGAAAAAGAAAGAAGATGTTGGTACGTGATTATAAACCAACGATGTAAAGTTATGTACTAGTAGAGATATCGCTACTGCTTGTTATATTATATGTATGGATTGAAAGGGAGTTGGCCATTATGGGAACGCCAACTAGGCCATTATGTGTCTTATTCATGGGATGGTTGGGAAGTTATTAACCACACTTGCTAGCACTTAATCTACCTGTTTGTGTTTTTTATTTTACACCAATTTATGTATTTCCCAATGTTTTATCCCTACCTTTTACCAAGTTACTGTATTCGTTGTTAGCTTTCAAGCATCCGAGTATAATAATGGCCTAGTGAGAAAGTCAAATGTGTAAATAAGGTAGTGACCATCCGAGTTTTAGACTAACCGAATGACGCGCCAACGATCTAGAGTGAGTCTTTGTGACAATTTGCATTTTTGTGTTTTTACTATTCATCATCGGGTTTTCACTATTCACGAATTAATATTCATTTTTACTATTCATCGCATTTTTGGGTCATTATATAAACTCAATCTTTTTCTCGAAAAAGTTACTATTCACTATCGTAGTTTTACTATTCATCATTTTCCAAAAAAAAATGATTTTTCAAGTATTATTTACGCGTAACTTTAAGAGCTAAATCGCATAACTGAGAAACATCATTTTGTGCACAATCTATAGACTAGAGTTAGTCCATATATATAGCCAGTATCATCATTCTCATTTTTGGTCCCACCAGTATTTGCATTTTTATTTGTTTATAATCATTAAATAAATAAACGCTTTTATACGACTTTCATTCACGAACAATATCCCCGATACTCTCAACAATGGTTCAAACATGTTTTTACACTCAATACAGTATTTTAAAAGTTCCATAATCATTTTACCTCGTACCTCGAATTTAGTTGGTATGAATATTTTTATTTACGGTAAATTCAGTAATTACGAAACAATAATTATTTAAACACCCGATACTTATACAAAATATAATTTTTACAATTTTTACAACTTCATTACACCTTATTTTGTTCCGTTAAAATTTATTTTTAGCTAACTTAACCCCTAAATAATAATATCTAACTTTTAATAATACTAATTAGCCCCCAAAACCTCCCCCCACCTTTCCCACAAATTCAACCAACATGCCCCCCCCCCCATATCCCTCCTTTTTGACTTTTGAACAAAAGTTTGAAATTACCATTTTACCCTTTTATTAAAATTACCAAAATACCCTTTTTGCTCTATAAATAGAAAAGTAAACCTAGCCATTTTCTTACCAAATTTTTCAGGAAACTCTCTCAAAAACACTTCATATATTTTGGCCATAAGCAAGAAAAGAGAAGAAAATATTTGGTTTTTCTAGTTTCAAGTGTTTTACGATTGTTTACGGATTTTATATTAACTACAAATTGATTTGGAGTAACCGTTGGGGATCTATTGTTCTAAATCCTTCAAAAACCTTCTAATATCAAGTAAATATGAAATAAATTTTTATACTTTTCATTTGGTGTATTATGTGTTCATTATGCCTAATTATGCATTTCTTAAGTTTAAATTACATTTAAACTCATTTCACATATATCACCTATGAGCATGTTTTGAATTTTTATGGTTAAATCAAGTATATACAAGTTCTATAAATTTATTGGATGAAAAAATGAGTATTTACAAGTTTTGGATCATTTTTGATTAATTTACAAAGTTTATTGTTATATACAAGTTTATAAAAGTCTATAATTGTTTTAATGCATTTTTAGTCATTTTTACTAGATCTACTCTTTTATTATGTTAATATGGTCATTTTGAATATATAAAATTATGGAAGAAGTTGGTGGAGGAATATAGATTAGTTTAGTGTTGTTATTACAAGCGGATTAGTTTAGAAAATAGATTTCTGAAAAGTGCACGGAAGCGCTGCCCAAATTTTTAATTTTCAAAAAAATATATTATTTTTCAAGATTTTCTCAAAGAAATAGAAAATAGATTTTATAACAAGAACGTGGTCGTTTGAATGAGTATAAATGGGTTTATAACGAAAGAGATATGAATATTTCTAAATCTATTAGCGATAACTATTTTTAGAAAATAATAGTGCGCTGTCCAGATTTTTACCATAGTAAAACCAAGCTTTAAGAGATAAACCGAGTCCCCGAGACTTCAAAATATGTCAGTATACTTAAATACCTTAACGAGGATAGGTATAACTTTAAAAACTGAGCTATAACGAATAAGTTGTGTCTTAATAAAGTTAATGACGAAAACTATTATTTTGACAGCTTTTCAAATAGAGAATAGTAACCAGATTTTATTCTTAAAAATGGATTTTAGGCACTTTGGGTGCGGTTTTGGACAAAATATCATACACGGAAGTTGTAGAATTTTGATTACATACTTTAGTCGAGTTGAAGACTTTTCAAAATATATTACTGAATCATTCATATCATGGTTACGATACACACTTGCTAAAAGTCCAAAAATGTTATATTTCTGAATATTGTTAAAGAATATCTAGTAACGTATTTTAATTTCAAAATCACAAACAAACGTGCACGGGTGATATAACTTTCATAAAATGCATACACGACATCATTTCATGATCTAAGTCACACCATTCATATTAGGTTGCGGTTAGAGTCCGAGCCTCATTTCAGTGTACCCACTTTTGTTATCATATCAGTTATATCAGGTGAGTATTCACGAACCCCTTTTTCTAACTATTTTAATCGCTTTGGGGTGGATGCATGAATTATTACTTGAACTCTTGAACTTGACTTGAACTTTTGAACTCGAATTAAACTTTTGAACTTAATGTACCGTACGTACTATGACCTAAAGTCTCCCTTGTTCGGAGCATTCTTGACCTAAAGTCTCCCCTGTCTACGGAGCAGCAACATAAAATCTCCCCTGTCTACGGAGTAGTTTTGACTTAATAATACATAATAGTTTGTGAATGATGTACTGTTCGTACATCCGCAATTGTTAGTCTCCGACTGGTTTGCGGTTCGCACTCCAGTTTATACGTACCGTTTATACGGCTTCCTTGTGTGGAGCAGTAGGTAGTATGGATAGTGCTATTAAAGGTCGGCCAAGCTCTCGTTCCCTTGTCTACGGAATGCATGGTATTTATTTTAGGAGCTTTGCCGCATACTTTAATATATACGTGGTACCTATATTGTGAACTACTATGACCGCGTGTACTTGACTACCAGACATTCGATTTTTATTCAATGGGTTGTTAACACATAGGTTACAAGTCTTGTATGGGCGGGATTTGCAACTGGATGGATTGACAATGCCTTTGCCTTGTGGACTATTTTTTTAAAGACCAAAAACTTAGACTCTCTCTCATAAAGTTTTTCACATTATATAAAACGTTTGTATTCACCAACTATTTTCATAGTTGACAGTTTACTCTCATGCATTTCAGGTGATCGTCAGTAAGCTTTTCTTCCAGGTCTTTGCATCATGAAGTTTTCACATCTCACTACTGAACATTATGTATTACAATGCTATCTTTTGGGAACTAAACTTTATATTTTAATTGTCGATGTCGGCTAAAACAATATTGTAATGATGTACTTTTTCCTTTAAATCTTAAATGATGGTACGTTCTATTCTCTTAAGCTTATATTCCTTTCCTGTTACACCTCGTGTTTCCGCTTTAGCGGGGAGTTACAGTCTTGGTGACCATCCGTTATGAATATAACGCGCCAGCGAACCAGGATAAACACTAGTGACCATCCGTTGTTTAAGGAATCGAGGGCTCGCGTCAGCAATCTACTAAGTTTGTGCAGGAGATGTTTGAACAAAGCCAAGTTTAACCCTTAAGCCTTATCATAACCCTATTTACCGCTTTAGACTAGTCACTCCTTAGTTTTAGTGGTGGAGATGTGTATCCTTGCCAAGCTTATGATAGAATATTCATCACGACCGAGCAATTGAGCGAATTACTTAAATGTTACCACGTAGATTAGTTAAGTGATTAAGTGATTTCATTTTCCTATTTCATGCGGTGTTTGGTTGTGCAATTATGATTAAAACGAATGAATGCTTAAACTATAAAAATTCCTAGACTATGTATAGGATACATTTTCATAAGTTTAATCTAAGGTTTACTTGAGGAAAAGTAAAGTTCAAGTGGGGGGATATTTGATGATATCAAATAAGTACATTTTATTGACATCATTTATCCTGTGTTATTAGCTTGTTTTATATTATTTTATAAGAGAATTGATACTTAGTCGTTTACTTTTGTAATTCCCATTTATAAACGAGCATTTGGTGAAACTTAACTATTTTGGACGAAAATTGGAGCAAAATGGATCAAGTTGAAAAAGTCTACTGAACTGAAGGAAGATACGCCATATCATTCTAGATAGATACGTCGTACAAAAAGACTTAGACGATTATGAAGACCATTGCCTGACTTTGAAGCATACGCCGCATGGATTTATCCCATGCGCCGTATATGAAACCTAGGTCAGCGTATGAAGATCTGACTCATCCTACTCCAGATACGCCACATGAAATTCCAGATATGCGGCATATCAATCTCAAGACTTCACCAAGATAATCCAAGATACTGAAGAACATGTGCCGCATGAAGATTGAAGGTACGTCGTATCTTATGGCGGTGTACGAATATTCTTGAATATTATAATTTTGGACCCCACACGAAGTTACCTAGATGCGCCGTATCAACTTAGTTGATACGCCGTATCAACCCTACAGATAGAAAGTATAAATACCCCATTCGACAGCCACATTCGGTGTGAAGCAAAACCCTAGAGAGAAGAATACAGACGAATTGGCAGCACAAGACACAACCTAAAGGAAGAATTCAGAGCAGTAAGAAGGTCCTGCTAGTACTTTAATTCATAGGAAAACTCATTTAGTTGTATTAGCAATCTGTTAATGGTTGAGTTAGTGTCTTTTTCACTATTTGATTGGACTTAATAGTTTCCAGTTGTTATAAAGAGTATTTGATGTTTATTTGGTTTCTTTATGCATGTGCATTGACTACATATTAGGATTTATCGCACCTTGTCAACGTAGGCTCGCGCAATTACTTCATTAGCATCATCTAGATAGTTAATGTAAGCCTGTAAAAGGGATAAATAATACATAAACCTAGTAATCATTAAGTGTTTACACACCTGTAACTAAGATTCCACTGAGAGAGAATAGATTTTAGCACTCATCTTATACAGCTAAGCATTTAAACGTGTGACAAGTTTTCCAACTGTCAGCTTGACCTCTTATCTGTTGCTGTTTTCTATCTATGTATGTGTTTGCCATTCACTTATTTGCTTCTCTAGTTTTATTTACTATTTACTTAATCTACACAATCGTGCCAGTCTCTCAGGTTGAAAACCCCCCTTGCGTTAGATTAGGTCATTAGAATTAACTTAGGATTAAAATACTGATAGATACTTAGGTGTTAATGTTCCACTCTTAGTGTTCGACACTCTACTTACCAACTAGCTACATTGATCGGGTACACTGCTCGTTAGTGTATGTTATAGGATAAGTCGGCTAAATATAAATTTTAAACTTGATAAATATAATCTATTCTACAACGATATACGCACGCATCAAACAACCTATTTTCTAAAGTCTGTTTTCTTGTAGAAACACATAAAACATATCCACAAGTATTGACACACAAACAAGATAGAATATATGCTAATCATGAATTATGATTTTTTCATGTTCGAATTTCGTTCTTTTAAACAAAATATAATCTTCCCTACACTTATCTTTTTGTAAAATACTTTTATATGTAATTAAGATGAGGTTAAAAACAAAATAAAGCATTTTCACAAATTATTCAAAACATGAAAATTAAACAATTATGATTAAGATTATATTACACAAACAAACAAATAAAATGAAAACATCAAACAATTAAAAACATGGGTTGGCTCCCAAGAAGCGCTTGTTTTTGTTTGAGTCACAAGCCTGACTGTAGGACCTTAGATCTATAACCTCATCACACAATATTGATGCACAAAAATGGTGGTAAAAGATGTAGGTGTCGACTTTTAGAGAGAGAAACAAGAGAGATAAAGACAATAGAACTTTTATTAAAACACACACACTTACACACTCAAGTACACCCTTACAAATGAGGGAAGGGTGCCTTTTATACTTGGGTTCAAATGCCTCACGGGCTTTGCCATGGGCCTTGGATGGGCTTGGATTGGATTGGACTTTACATAAATAACTTAACATATAATACTAACCTATTAGATTAGTCCAATCCATGAGCTCATTAACTATTCTATTTTATATTCTATGACACATTACAAAGTTATAAATAAGAGAATGACCATCACTTCTTTTTGTATTTCTTTGATGCTAACAATCTCCCCCTAAGGGGTGGTCATTCGAATGATGCTCCACGTGATTAGGTCTTTCATCTTCTAGGTCTTGAACTTTGCGTTTTGTCATAGAATAGTCTTGATTCTTTGTTCCTTCACGCTTTGTGATCTTTGAAGTAACGTCTTTTGATCTTTCTTTCCTTTAATCAACATCTTCACATGTTTGCAGTGTTGTCTTTTCCAAAATACTCATACTTCTTGGTAAGACTTTGAACTTCATACTTATGTCTTCCTCAATTGATTCATGAACTTGTTCTTTACTTCTTAATTAGCTCTTTGACTTTGACTTAACTCATTGTCTTTAACTTTATCTCTTTGTCTAGAATGTTCTTTACTTGAGCTTGTTGAGGATGAACTTCATAAGTATGAGTATGTGGAGGTGAAGATGTTTGATATCTGAAATGATGGTGTACGGTATTTCTGCAAGGGATTATCATTAGTACCCGCATAAAATGTTAGTTAAAATCACCAATTGATCATCGTGGACTTTTCTTAGAGAATGGACCACTACGATTGTTGTACTGATGAATGTCTTGATTCCATTCACCTTGGTCGGGCACATCAGCCGTCCGAATCTGATTAGGGACAATTATCATTACATAGGATAGATCCAAGTAACGACCCACGTCTTAAGGATTCAATTCATGAAAGGAATCTCCTTGGCGGGATTTCCAGCACTTACAGGTTTAGACTTCGATAGAATTAACAGCATAGTGTGAAAACCCTCTCTAATCCTTACAAAGGTTGTTCCTGAATTGGATACCCTCAAGAATGCTTACAACAGATATACCGAAGTATACCCATAATTCAGGTGAGCCTCTGAAGTATACCGAAGTATCACTCCACGACTGTAGACCGTTTGAAACAATTATCCACCATCATGATGTATGTGGCAAGATCCGAAGATCTCATAAAGACTCTTGTACAACTTGTGTCCTTTTTGGCGAACACAAGTGTATGCTATTGGAAGTGTATCCTAAGAGATCTTTTGATGAATCTCATGGCTCTAGACTCGATTAGTGCGTTTTGGTTTTAGTCGTCGGAGGTATGGAGCAGACGACCTCCTTTTTCAATATCAACACATCTCGGAGTGAGAGGTCGATAGATTATTCAAGGTTCTCTGTGAGAAATGAAACAAATATCTTTTAAGAGATACCTGAGTGGCTAGGAGGGGTTGTGCAGTGCGTCACTGGGTCCATGACGTCTTGTCTTCAATACCGGTATCATCTTTGTGATAACCGATAGCAGATGTATTGACCCGGTTTTTGTTCCTAAGTTTATTGGAAAGCTATTTCTTTTAACCCTTTTCACAAACTTTTCTTTTTTATTCTTCAATCCCTTCTTTCTCCTTTCATCACTTTACTCCTTTTTTCAATCATACCTAAGGACTTCTAATTCTAATCTATTGGATTTGTCCTTGGGTAGATCCCTCCAGCTCTGGCGGATCATAGGACATAAACCTAACCATAATCACCTTATCACTCCATGACTATCCTAGGTTCATTGATCACTTGCCATAAAACCTTTTTTTTGTGAAAATCTCTTAAAGTGTTTATGGATATAAAACACATTTTGTTAACACTTCGAGAGTTTTGCACTTTCTGAAATACTCCCCCTTCACATGTGCTTATGTGATTTTAAGATAAATTTGCACATGTTGGGTAGAGTTCGCACTTTTGAATTGATCGATTTTCAGTAAACATGACCGATTCGAGACACGCTTACATCACTAGTTTGACTAGCTTGAAATTATTACCCGTCCTGGTCAAGTTCAAAGAAAGTCTCTCGAGACAGTACATTCTACTTAGACAATTCCTATTCGAGATGCGCTTACATCACTAGTTAGACTAGCTTGAAATTATTACCCGTCCAGGACAAGTCTTTTCGATTACTGACATTTAAGCTTCGTCAATTCGTTGGTTGTTTCTGAGTCGAGCTCTTTTGAGATTCAACCACAATCTTTAAACATTTTGATCACATTTTAATCACGTCTTCTCCCCCTCAAAAATAGCATATTCGTGATATTTTTTATATCAACTGATTAATGGAAAAACTTTTGGAGAGATAGACGGATTTGTTTTGCGTGAAATTGGAAATTATGGATATGTGTTAAAATCAATTAAGGGTTTGGAGGGAGTTATCTTGAGCACTAATGTGACATCTTTTGAAAAATCTTGAAGAGGTGCTCAAGAATTATGTTTGAGAAACGAGTTTATGTTTGAAATCTTTTCGTTTGTTTATACTCGAACTTTTAAAAATGATTTCATCTTTTGAACGTACGAGTCCTGATTTGAAATAATCAGAAGTCATTATTAAAGTCCGGGTTTCGTACTGAAGTATACGAAAGCCATATTTTTGAGAAAATTTGAGAAATGACATGTTTTAGAAAACATTATAGTGAACTCGCGCTCAAGCATCTGTACATGTCCGTATCATTGTTGAATGACATTTCTAGATATGCACATAATATCGATTATACGAGAGACATGTCGTGAGAAGAATATTTTTTCATTTTTCGATTTTATATTGTTTTTGTATTTTTGAAAATTTTCTATTGTTTTTAGATTTTTTAAAATTTTCTATTTTTGTATTTTGATTTTGTTGGTTTTACAAATTTTGTATTTTGTTTTTCAAAAAATATTTACAGCGAAGCTTTTTGAAAGATATTCTCTAGAAGATTCAAGAAGACGTTCTAGCTCCTTAGGAGTTAGGTTTCGCATGCCAATTCGTTGAACTAAATCGTCAAACCTTTCTTTTGGAAGGGCTTTAGTAAATAGATCGGCGAGTTGGTAATCCGTCTTCACGAAAAATAATTCAATAGTACCCTCTTCTACATGCTCTTTTATGAAGTGATAGCGGACTCTAATATGCTTGGTCTTCGAGTGTTGAACTGGATTGCACGAGATGGCTATGGCACTTTTCGAGTCACAATACAGAGGTATTTTATCGAAAGTAAAGCTATAATCTGTGAGTTATGTCCTCATCCATGGAACTTGGGCACAACACACAGATAGAGACACATACTTGGCTTCTGTGGTTGATAATGCAGTACAGTCTTGTTTCCTTGATGACCAGCCTACTAGCTTTTCACCCAAAAATTGTGCTCCTCCTGATGTACGTTTTGCTGTAACTTGGCACCCTGCGTGATCCGCATCTGAAAATGCTATTAGTTTAAACACGAAATCCTTTGGATACCAAAGTCCCATGTTAATGGTTTTTCGTAGGTGCCAAAAATCCGTTTAACCTCTTGGAGGTGAAGTTCGGTAGGCCTTGCCTGAAACCGTGCTAATAAGCAAACAGCAAAATGAATATCGGGTTGACTAGCAGTAAGGTACATGAGAGAACCAATCATGCTCCGATATTTCTTCGGATCGATAGGTTTCCCAAATAAATCAGCACCGATTTTTGGTGAAGTGACCATTGGTGTACCAACAGAGTCACAATTTTCCATACCATGTTTTTTCAAAATCTCAATTGTATATTTAGCTTGATTAATAAAAATACCATGAGGGGATTGATGTGTTTGGAAACCAAGAAAGAATTTTAGTTCCCCCATCATGGACATTTCAAATTTGCTTTTCATGAGATTTTCAAAATGTTTTGAATGATTCGGATTAGTGTACCTAAAGATAATGTTGTCCACATAAATCTGAACAATCAAAATGTCATCTTTGTATTTCCTTGTAAACAAGGTAGAATCAACAGTTCCTCTGGTGAAATTTTTTTTGATCAAGAAAGATGATAGTTCGTCATACCACGCTCTTGGAGCTTGTTTTAAACCATAAATGGCTTTCTTAAGCTTGTAGACGTAGTCTGGATGTTCCTTGTCAATGAATACTTCTGGCTGACTCACATACACTTCTTCTTTCAAAGTTTCATTCAAGAACGCAGTCTTGATGTCCATCTGATATACTGTGATGTTCTTGTGAGCTGCATAGGCTAAGTAAATCCTGACTGCTTCAAGTCTTGCTACTGGCGCGAATGATTCTTTGAAATCTATCCCTTCTTCCTGTCTTAATCCTTTAGCCACGAGACGAGCTTTGTTGCAAATTACAGTCATTTCTTCATCCTTTTTGTTCTTCCCTAACCATTTGAGATCAATAACAAGTTTGTCAAGTGGTCGTGGAACAAGTTCCCAACTGTCATGTAACTGGTATTAAAGAAGTTCCTCCTGCATCGCTTCTATCCATGCGTTTTCTGCCATCGCTTCCCGAATGTTCTTTAGTTCTTTGAGGCTTATAGAGCAAATGTAAATGCACATTTCAGGGTCTGTGGCAAGTTGTCTTCTCGTCTGAACTGGCCTTGAAGGTTCACCAATAACTTGTTCAATTGGATGGTCTTTAGTCCATTGGAGTGTAGAATGGTACCTTTGGTTTAACGTATGTGTGTTATATGGTTCTTGTAACCTTGAAAATAATTCAGCAGAGTCCGTAGCAAACGGGTTTTTGAATACTTCTTTTTCTAACACAACATCATTTTGGTTTGTGTTGTTTCTTCTTGAGATGATGTGTTATGATTTTGCTCATCAACTCTTGGTAGAACAATTTCAAGAATTGAAGTTTCTGGAGTAGATGTAGATGAGGTTGAGGGAGTTGGTGCGTTAGCTTCGATTATAGTAGATGCATCTTGTGGTAGTGGTGGTGGTTGATGGTTTTGAGTGGGTGCAGCGGAATGTTGTTGTGATGCATTTTTCGAAGTTCCACCATAGTATTCATCAAACATTAACTCGAAGAAATTTTCCAGTTCTTGTTCTGAAGGTTTTTCAGTGGTTGTTGATTGAGCTCCTAGAGGTACGAGTCCTGAACTAATGTGTCCAAAAGTCTGCGGGTTTGGTGCGGGTCCTAATCTGTTTTGATTAGAAGCCATTGGATTAAGCACGGGTTCTAGAGCGAGTCTCTCATAAGCCATTTGTGAAATCTCGTCAAACTATACATTCATCGTCTCCCTTATGCTTTTTGTTCTTCTATTATACACCCGAAATGCCCTCGAGTTTTCTAAGTATCCAATGAAGATTCCAATATCACCCTTAGCTTTCAGCTTCCCTAGATCTTCTCTGTCATTCGTTGGATAGCACAAAGCGCTAAACACATGAAGGTAAGAGATATCAGGTTTCCGATTGTTCACTAGCTGATATGGTGTTTTATTGAATCTTGGATGGATTAGGGAACGATTTTGAGTAAAATAAGCAGTGTCAACAGCATCAGCCCATAAGAATAACGGTGCACTAGAATAAATTAGCATTGTGCAAGCAGCTTCTACAAGAGTTCGATTTCTTATTTCAACTACCCCATTCTGCTGTGGAGTTCTGACAACTAAAGTCTGATGAGTGATTCCAGTATCTTCAAAGTAAGTTCTTAACTCCTGATTTGTGAATTATGTGCCGTTGTTTGTTCTTACAATCCTTACTGGAGCTTGAAGTAGAACTTGAATACGCTTCAGAAAGGTGATAATGATGCCTGGTGCTTCGTATTTTGATAGCAGAAACTTTACCCATGTATACCTTGAATAATCATCGACGATAACAAGAATATACCTCTTCCGGTTTATGCTTTCAACTCTCATTGGGCCACAAAGTCCATGTGCAAGATATGTAACCGTACTTCCAAACTAGGTAACGGTTTTGGGTTTATATGATGCCCTTTTGCTTTTTCCTTGTTCGCATGATGAGCATAAGTGATCCTTGGTGTACTTGAACTTAGGGATTCCGTTGACAATGTTGTATTTGGCTAATTTGTTGATGGTGTCAAAATTGAGATGGGATAATCTTCTATGCCACAGCCAGGACTTTGTTCCGCATGCTCTTGTCATAAGAAAAATTGGTGATGAAGAGGCCATTTGGTTGATGTCGATAGCATATAGGTTGGTGCCACAATTCCCAGTTAAGAGATAATCGCCGACCAAATTTCTAACAAAGCACGTGTTTCTCCTAAATGCAACCTCTAAATCTGCATCACAAAACTGCCCAACTGAAAAAAAGTTGTATCCCAACCCTTCGAAGTTGTAAACTCGAGTGATCAAATAATTCCCAAACTGAAGATCTCTATAACCCAGAATAGCTGCTACATGATCATTTCCAAAGCGTACAGTTCTCATGAATTTCCAGATGAAATTGATCAGCAGCTTTAGATTCCCGGTCATGTGCTTGGAGCAACCCGAGTCGACGATCCAAAGACATATTTCGATAACCTGCGAAGAACAGAAGAGTTTGTATTCGGAAACCGTTTTGAATTTGGTTCCATGAGGTTAGGAGTAAAATCCATATCACACTCATAGAAAGTTTCTACTGGTTTAATTTGAACAGCTTTCAATTTGCCATTCTGGAGTATGAACTGCCTACCCGTTGGTTTCCATACACAATACTTAAGATAGTTCCTAGGCATTTGACTACTAGTGGTTGACCTAAAGCGTGCAACTAATCTTTTTGTAGATCTAGATCTAGCACTAGTTCCTTTTGGAACATTCTTCTATTTAGGCATAACAGTCACAGTTTTAGAAACATAATCATCACAAACATCTTTAGATAAACATTTCTTGAACATTAAGCAAACAGAGTCATTACATGCATTAGAAACAGTAATTTTGACATTACATTCAGATGAAATATGTCTCTTATTACAAAGCGATAAATTCCTAGGGTGTTCTTCAACTTTATTCTTGGAACTACTCCTAGAGACAGGCGAGACTCTATTGTTCCTTGTATTGCTCCTTGGCTTTAGTCTGCTGCTCCTAGAGGTGCTTTATAATCCTGTAGAAGGTAAGGCACACGCATTAGGATTTATATTGTTGTCCTTAGAAGTTATTGTAGGATGCCTAGACTTTGTAGGATTATCTTTTACGCTCTTTTCGTTTGTTCCATATGTTTTAAATGTGGAGGCAGACGCAATAGTGGGACTAATCCTATAAAGGCCAGGTGCTATAACTTTTGGTGTTTCGACAACCGCTTTTTATTTATCAACAATCTTTTCTTTTTCATTTTGCTTGGGCAAGGGTGTTGGAGTGACTGGTTTTGTCAAATCATTTTTCACATCGACTTTTGGAACAGATTGAGAAATCGATATTTTTGGTTTAACAACCGGTTTTGAAGTATTTGGTTTGTCCGAAGTCGATGGTTTTGCAAACTTGGTGTCCGCACCCTTCCCTTTTTGACTTTCCATCTGAGCCCTCAAAAGATCATTTTGCTCTTTCATGTTCATGAAGGCACGCTCATACGACAGTTTGTCATACTTGCATTCCTCGGTTTTTCGATCAAGTTGTTTAAAATATGACACATTTTCTTTTTCAAGTTTTACAAGAGCATTTTCATATTTTGAAACAATTGCCGAGGTCTCAGCTCATAGTCTTTCATCGTCTTCAACAGAATATGTTTGTAAAATAATGGACATAATATCAGTGGACAAAACTGCTTCTAAGAGAGAATCATTTAAATTTTCCAAAACATTGATTTGCTCAATAGATTCATTAGCCTTCCTTATCAGGGATTTGTGGTCCTTGAGAAAGTCAAATGTTTCAGTTAAAAATGCTTTTTTCAAAATGAATTACTCGAGCATTAATGTTGTTAATTTGAGGAGCAAATTCAATTTCAATAATCTTTTTCAGCTGTAAATGAACCGTTGAATTCCCGTTGTTCTCAGTTAGTCTCATTTTAGATTCTAAAGTCGTTTGAAGTTGCCCAATTCTGGTTTTAATATCATCAAGAAATCCTCTGGCAGCACTTGTGTTAAAAGTGTTGTTTGAATACATCTGTTCCATTTTTGAAAGAGATTAGGAAGCAGCCATGGTTTAGAAACTAGTTTTGTGAAGCCTCGGTTTTTTGAAAACTCAGATGTTAGTTTTTGTGGAACAAAAGTAGTTCCAGAAAGTTTTTTCAATTTGTTATAATCAATGGATTTCTGGTCTGGGTTCTTTTGTTTCATTTTGGTTTGACCCTCTTCAAAAAGCTCTATTGTTTCCACATTATCACGAACAATAGGAGGATCATGTTTGGTATAAATAACATTTCCATTGTACAAAACATTTTTCTTCTTTCTAAGCTTTCTTGAGATTACAAGGAGTTTTGTTACCTAGAGCAATTTTTTGTTTCGTATGGTAAATCGGATCAATTTGATTAGTAATCATATGAATTCTTTGACTCGAATGACCTGTTTTAACCAATAAGGCTTCCAGTTTTGCGATCATATGTTCTGACTCTATGATTTCATCCAAAAGTTTATCTTCTTTCTTTACAAAGTCCTTTTTTAACTCATCCCGTTCTTTTTCAAGATTGGTATAAGCTGATTTTTGTTTTGAAAGTTGGTTTGTTAAATTAGAAATTTCTCGTTTTAAAGAGTTGATGGTTTTCGTTGAACTAATTTGAAGATTATCAAATTTGTTTTGCAATTCCCTATCTTTAACAAGTAACTTCTTATAACCAATTTCAAATTCTGAATCACGTTTAATGTCAATTTGAAAACTTTTTTCATTTTCCTTGTATCTCTCAAGCTCAGCATTCAATTTCTCATTCGCGGCCTTAACATCGCGATTGACCTTTTTCACTTTCTCAATTTCAATACTAAAATTGTTCAATAATGATTCAAATAGAGCACATATTTCCTCATCATTCTCAGCATGCTGTGAAACTGAGCCTCCACTATGATTCATATCTGGAGTTGCTGAAGGAATATTGCTACTACTAGGCGTATCTAGGTATGTATCATAAGTGGGTGCTGGAGTCTCAGAATGTCGTTGCTCATGAGGAGACATATCAAATATATCATTATTGTGGCATGTATTGAATAATGGTACCTCAGATACTGCATTGGTGTCATAAACAGGAGGTGTGTCAGAATCCGTGTCGTACTTAGCCTCCTGAAGATTAGCCATGAAGATACAGTTCGCATCGATGTCCTCTCGTTCTTCCATGTCATCCATAAGAGCCATAAAATCATTTTCCTCTGCATTCAGCTGAAACCCTGCTTGTTCCTTTTGTGCCAACAACAATGCTTTCTGCAAGTACGCTGGATTTCTTCGGCTTAGTAGGACAGTTCCTTGAAATAAGACCTACACCATGACAGTTGAATCACTTCATCGGATTACCCTGATTCACATTTCCATAATTCCCAACAACTGGAGCTGCCACATTCCCAATCTGATTACCCACTGTCTGATCCCCAACATTCTAACCCCTCTGAATCCCTGCATACTGACCCAACTGATTCCCTGCATACTGTCCTGCATTCTGCATATTCTGATTACCCATGTGAAATCCAGTAGCATATCCTTGCTGATTCCCAATAACTCCAACTACTGGTCCTCTTTGACCCATATTGAAACTCGGCTGAGCAATCTGCTTATTGCGAGTGTTCGATGAAATCCTTTGGTTGTTGTTTGTTGGTGTAGAATAGCGTCCTTGGAATGCCTTTGTCAGATAAGCAAATGCTTGTGTCAAAGCAGCAGTAGATTCATCATTGTCAGTGAACTCTGGTTCTTAGAATTGTGGATATTGTTGTTGTGGAATAACATGTTGTTGTTGTGGGTAGAATTGTTGTTGGTAGACAGGTGTTGGTTGTGGAATGTATGGTGGTTGCATGTAGTTGTGAGTGGAAGATGATGATGGTTGATGTGGTGTGTTCACTGAAAAAGGTGTTGGTGTGTTAGTAATTAATGCGAGAGGGTCATGCTTTTTAGCAAGTAATTTGGCCCTGACTTCATTTGCCTCAGCTTGATTCTGCTTTAAGAAGTCGTACAAATGATCATAGTTAACCTCATGTAAGTTCTTTGTCTGATAAAAAATGGTGACGTATCTTCCCCATTCTGGTTGTAACTCGTTCAGAAACTTGGTGTTGTTAGCTATGTTCTTCAGTGTGAGGTTGTGTCTAGATAAGTCATTCATGATCTTACAAAACCTGTAATAGTACGATTCTATTGATTCACCAGGAATGGAAGTGAGCTTGTGTAGTTCCTTGAGCAATTGTGTTTCCAATTCCTGCTTCCCAATGTCTGTCCCGTACATTAACCGTTTGACTCTTTCCCAGACTGCATGAGCACTTCCTTCACTATCCACAGTTGCATAAGTCAGTTCAGGTAGACCAGGAACGACGAGATGAAATGCCTGATCATCAGCTGCAATTTGTTGTCAGTCTTCCTCAGTCTGATCTCTGTAGAATGGTTGTACATGGAAGGTTCCATTAGGATCTCCAGGGTCTAGGACTTGTCGTGGTTTAAAAGTTCCTTCCAAAATGGAATTGATTATAAGTTTTCCGTCTAGTTTGCTCTTAAGATAGCGCATCATACGACTAGCCCACTATGAGTATCCACCCTTTGATAGCATAGGAGGTCATTTTTCTACACCGGCTGCGTGAATATCTTGCTGAGTTGCCATTGATGAAGTTATGTTTGATAAAGTTGATCTTGGATCGGTTTAATGAAGTAGGAGTTGATTTTAATTTATGATTCACCTAGTTCGAAACTTTTCAAGCTATTTTGAAACTTCTGTCCTATTTCGAAACTCTCTGTGATTTAGAAACTTTGCAATTTCTAAACTTTCAGGTTATTTCGAAACATTCAAGTTATTTTGAAACTTTGCGATTTCGAAACTTTTTGAGTGATTTCGAAACTTTTTCCAACTTTCTAATTCGTATGAATTGAAAGTTTTTCCACAAGACGAAGTGTTTTTCTCACTTATACAAGAAAGAAGAACACTGAGTAATCCACAAATCCTGAAGAAACTGTCTGAAGAGTGATTTAGAAACTTTGGGTTTAGGATTCACTTTAGGGTTTAAGGGGTATTTTGAAACTTTAGGCGTTTTAGCCATTTCGAAACTTTTCCAGAATTTCCAAAACACTAAAAATTCAACTAAGGATTGTTTCTTCCCACAATTTTCTTGTACAACTAAGCTTAAAAACACTAAAAGTTAAAGAACACAAAAGTACGATTCTTTAAAACTCAAATTTTTCAAAAAGGTTCAAACTTTCTTGTTACAAAAGGTTTATAACACTAGTTTGTAATCAAAAAAGTGTCAAAACCACAAAAAAAACAAGAAAAGTAAGTGACTTTATGAAAGATACGCGTAGAAAAGTATTAAAAAGTGACAAAACAAAACTCAAAACACTCCCAGATCATTGTTAGGCAATTGATACCACTTGTAGGACCTTAGATCTATAACCTTATCACACAATATTGATGCACAAAGATGGTGGTAAGAGATGTAGGTGTTGACTTTTAGAGAGAGAAACAAGAGAGATAAAAACAATAGAACTTTTATTAAAACACACACACTTACAAACTCAAGCACACCCTTACAAATGAGGCAAGGGTGCCTTTTATACTTAGGTTCATATGCCTCATGGGCTTTGCCATGGGCCTTGGATGAGCTTGGATTGGATTGGACTTTATATAAATGACTTAACATACAATACTAACCTATTAGATTAGTCCAATCCATGAGCTCATTGATTATTCTATTATATATTCTACGATACATTACAAAGTTATAAATAAGAGAATGACCATCACTTCTTTTTACATTTCTTTGATGCTAACACTGACTCTACCCTTATTTAACAGATATAAGGGAGGTTTTCCCTACACTTAAGATTAAGTGTGGGTGAAAGTAGCGATACACACCCTTAGGTTGGAAATATGCCATGTGAGGTGAATGGGGTGTGTGAATGGCTTCCTTCATCCTAAAACTACCCGGATTATATGGTTTGATAAGTGGATTGGGGCCTTTTTCAATTCCTAGATTTAAATCTAAGGATGGAAAGTTGAGTAATGGCTGAGGCTTCAGATCATCAACACTAGGAAACTCCCTAGAACTTAGAGAAAGGTTATCACTACAAGTATTCAAACCTATATCCTCTAGTTGTGCTTTGTCCAACGGTTCTACCTCAATCGGGAATCCTAAAGTCTCTTCTACTTCATCCGGGTAAGTCACGGGCGGTGTGTATGCCTCAAATGATGGTAAGACTTGTGGGGTACTTTGTGTGCTTGGATTATTCACCTCATCCTCCATCCTATCAAGATCATCTAAGTGCTTATTATGTTTTTTAGTAAAATCTAATATCAACATACACCTAGGTATCTCAACACTAATATATTCATCCCTTAACAAACTTGTTTCATGATCCTTCAAATATTTTATCAATTGATTTGTAATAACGTTTGTTGGGTTGTCCAATTTATAAACACATTGGGCATAATTCTCTATGGTTTCCCATGCTTCTTCAGCGCTTAATTCCCTAAGGTCCCCGTCGGCTACATAGTCAATGTCCCTTTGGGTATATTGGTCGACACGATCGTAAATGATTTGAATTTGGGACCATAAATCGAGGCCATGATAAGGGAATTTTTGAAGTAAGTATTTGAAACGAGTCCACGCATTGTAAGAGATTAATCATGATGTTGTTGGAACATCAAGATATTGTTTTGGAGTGGAATGCGTGGATTTCGTGCTGTATAGTATGGTGGATTTACGTTCTCCATAATGGCTAACGGAATAGATGATGAAAAACATTTTACGAACAAAGACACGAAGAAAAAGATAGACTACTAGAAAGCTAATAAAAAGAAAATAAAAAATCTCACTTGATATGAATCTAGTGAGTAGACCTAAACGAGATAGAAATCGAAACCTATACCATTCCTCGGCAGCGGGGCCAAAAACTTGATGCGGCGGTTATAAGACCTCCTAAAAAGTTTTACAATCCTCATAGGCAGTGTACCTAACCGTTGTAGTGTAGTATACGCAAGACACGGGGGATTGATCGTTCTCTAGGGGAATAATATATGTGAAGGCCGAAGTGTATGTCGAGATAGGTCTAAAGGTAAGGGATGAGTCTTTTTGTATTTTTTTAATATTTTATAAAAAGCAATTAAAAATCCGGTGTTTTAGAGAGTTTGGTTTTTAACTAATTAAACTACTACTAAACTAAAGCAAGAAAAGTAAATTAGGGTTCTACAAGGGAAGTGAAGCGTATCTACTTATGATATATTACTCCTTGCTAGCTATCCAATTCTATCTACTGAATTGTCACGTCCTTGTTTTAATTGAAGCGTTATATTCCGTAATATTGGTCGTGGGGAGGTGCCGAAGTCCCCAACTCTATGAACGAATAAGTCTTCCCTAAAAACCGATCTATAAGCCGCAATTCACGCAATAAATACAATGAGAAAAACCAATAGTGCACTCTATGGTTGCGTTTAGTAAGACATTCAAGCAAGCACATATAAAAGAGAAGGCAGTTTTCCTACTCATAACGCGAGGCAATCAATTAAACAAGAGACAGTAGGAAGCAAGAATTATAAACTAAATCAACTAGACTTATTGAGTTTGTCACAAAAACAATAAGATCTAATTAATTATAAACAAGTTTCATACAATCATAAGTAAATACTAGGTGAATTAGCCAAGCATGATCAATGAAGAGCAAGCAACAATAATGATAATTGAAGACATAAAATAAGATTGAATCAATAAACAAACCATTACAAGATGTTTATGGAATGATTAAGACCCTTTAAGTGGCTGTAAAAACACCTACCTAAACCCTAGAATCGGACTAGGGGTTTAGGGCTTACAAAAAGTAAAGTTATAATGTTATATTTAAAGCAGATTTTCTGTCTGCAGCGTTGTGATGGCGTCAAGTACAACATGTGATGGCGTCACAAACCCTTTTATTTACCAAATTGTAGATCTCTTGGTCCCAATTACGTGGCCTTTTGAATCACCTAAATCCGAGTTCGTATGCAAATGATACGGCCAAAATAGTATCAGCTACTTCGCGCGCTTGTTGTGATCATCTTGATAAGTTTGTGACGGCGTCACTTGCAAGTTGAGACGCCGTCATTTAACGATTTGTATTTTCCGAGTCATTATTGAACCACTTTCTTTCACTTATTATTTTAATTTCGCTGAAATTGACTTTTACGGGTAATCGTCTAGGTTAGCCTGCATACATCGTTAAACGTACATTAACTGGAACCGACCCTATACAATATTCATTCTATATGTTTTAGACATTATACACTCATTTCATTCATATTTCAAAAGTCATATTGTTATTTTTCCATTATTACGTAAACTTTGCGCTTTTTACGTTTTTCGCGTTTTCGGCATGCGTTTTAAGTTTTAACAGCATTATAACACTCCAGAAGGCTCGGGAAATACATGAAATACCAAATTTAGTCATCTTAAGCTAAAGGTAATATTTTTATGAAAAAAATATGTTTTTGATATTTATTTGACAATCGCGTCTTAAAAACTACACGTTTTCAATTACCGGGATCAAAATTATACATTATAAAACAAACTTAACCCAAAATAAACAAATCCACCCCTCCCCCACTCTCTTGAATGTCCAACTCATGAGACGGCTTTCACAACCTATACATGTGTCCACTCCACCTCTTGATACTTATACTAGCTACTTCTTTCATTCAACATAGTTTCTATCACACACCACTCTTTATCTTGTTTTCTCCACCCCATGAATGACTAAACTCAGCTCCATATACACCCATCATTTGATTTTTACTTGATCTTGTTCATCTCCAATCAAAGATTAAGTGTTCTTGTTGGTTTCTTGATCTTGGAAAGTTACCTAAATATAACGACCTAAAATCCGAAATGACATTTGAACTTCAGATACGAATATAATTTAAAGTCTATGAACATGTAACTAAGTTAAACATTTATTTTATAAGTTAAACTACAAAATGAAGAATCCTAAATTTAAATGTTACCTAAGTCGACTTAACCTAACTTCCTATGCAACATATCACACAATTTCAAGTCCATAAGAGGTCCGATTTTTATTAAATTCTGTACACTACACATCACTAAAAGAGATGACTAAATACATATGAAAAGTTGTGAAGGGAAATAGTTTCCCTTATCCCCTTAATGCTCGACATTATCTCCCCTTATACCTCCTCATTTGCTACCCATTTCAAAACCGTATACCACCTTTCTCCCTCACACCATTAAACCCTAAAAACATTCTGAATTGGCAGCCCTATTTGTCCTCTATTCGAAACCCTAGCAGCCTCCATTGTCATTCGTTTAGCTCTCAAAGATCAAGAAGAAAAGGGGATTTGAAGTTGGTTAGATCGTGGTAGTCTTGGGTGTGTTTATGTTATTAATTCATGGGTTGTGGTTATTGTTCTTTGCCTCGTTACCAGTCTATAAGGTATCATCATCCATCTTTGTTTTCTCAGCCATTCGACACCCTGTAAACAATGATAAAACATGTGACATGAACCTTTACAACCATGCTAATATGTTATATATATATATGTCTTGCTAAATCTGTTATACATATGAACGAGGAAACTCTACATAAAATCATGGAATTATAACATACATAGGTCAATTTTTAATTCTGTTTCTGCCTATACGAAATCAGTTTGTTATACACTTTTGACCTGGTCATTTGGATCCTAATAAGCTCATTAAAACGTGACCTAAATTCTAGAAATAAAGCCCTAAATAATTAAGGATGGGGCGCATGCATTTAATACGGGGATTAGGGCTTGTATCATGTGATCGTATGTGATTCATTGTGACTCGTTGACTCGAGTTATGTGTGTGTCAGGTGTGTATCATTTAGTGGGCTGTAAAACATGTGTATTTTATGTGAATGAAACCTGTAAAAATGGACGTGTGAATCGGATTTAAAATAGTTAGAGTATTAGGTTTGTTTTGGTTTCGTTAATTCATGATATGTCTCGTTAATTATGGGGGCTAAATTGCCCTTGCATGCGTGACCTTATGTGTGTTTTGTGAAGTCTAAACTTGTTTTCAAACTGAATAGAAGTGGTTAAAAGGTGTGCTTATGGTCTGGTTAAAACATTGGGTGCATTTGTGTAAGTAAACATGAGCTAAAATGGTCTTAAACGGGTTGTGAACGGGACTGTTTTGTAATCTGAATAAGTGTGCACTATTGCTTGAGTTTCATAAGTGTGTAATACTGGTTCTTTTCTTGTAAACCTTGTTTAATGTCTTAATTAAGTTTTCCAATTGGTTTGGAGTGAATTGGGGTCATATTGGTCATGTTTATGAATTTTATGGGATCATGTGTCAAAACTGAGTTTTGGGAACTTAAAATCAGTTGAGGTTTTTGATTTTTCATTTTCAAACCACAAGGAGTTAAGAGCTCTCCTTTTACAGGGGTGATATTTAAGTTATTTTTTAGTTCCTGGAAATTTTGTGGATTTTACTGAAGTGTTGAAATGGGTTAATTCAAGGCAAAGTTTCTATATGTATGTGCAGTTAACTTTCTGAATAGGTCTGGAAAGATGATTTTTAAAATAGTACTTGTGCATGGTAATAAAATCTATAAAAATTTGTGAAAGTACTTAACTGAAATGGGAATCACTGGGAATTAATTCAGAATTTTTGGAGCTTAATCGCCAGGCATGAAAAATCATAAGAATGTGATCCAGATTTACTAATATATCCGAATTAAGTGATATATGATTTAGAAGTGCCTATAAATCCTAAGTTTGATTAATTATGAATGTGACCCTAACTTACTAAATATGGAAATTTGCTAAATATTGAAAGTTACTAATTCAGGAAAGTTACTTAATTCGGGAAACTCACTTAATTCGGAAAGTTAATAATTCGGGAAAGTTACTAATTCAGGAAAGTTACCAAATATGAAAAGTTACTAAATTTGGAAAGTTTCTAAAAATAGTAGAAAACCCTAATATGTTAATCTGCTCAACAACAAGTGATGAGCCAGTAATAACTTATGAAATGGTTCTTAATAATAAGACGATCATTAATTCGTGTAGATTCACTGAAGAAGGAGTAACTTCCGATCTTTGTGATATGGTTTTATTTGCGGTTTGAGGTACAGATATTCTACCTTTTCTCAGTAAAGGTTTCTCATGATTTCTCGATCATTGACTTTGATTCAGTTACTATGATATGATCCATTTGCTATGATCCATTTGATATGATCCTTTGATATGATTCCGTTTTCTATCCATTTTGTTATGATATTCAGTATGCTATCTCATTTGATATGAGATTCTGTTCAGTTTGATATGCTTTGTTAATTATGCTATGATTGCTTCGTTATGATTATGGATAGCTTTGCTTTGTTCTGTTTTGTTCTGTTGCCCGAGTTAACTAGTCACGGAGGTACCATGACCATGTCATTGAGGCACCAATGGCATGACACTTTTCGTGGATGTGTGATTGATCCACGACGTTCCCTTCTGTTCTGTTATATGATTATTTGTGCACATGGCCATTTTGTATATGTATGTTCAGTCTAGTACTGGCATATGTATTCTGTTTTGTAGGGAGCGTATGGATGCATCCTAGGTATATGTTTTGTGTGATTATGATGTGATTTAGTGATTGGTTTGTGCATACCATGCACCCCATTTCACTTCTTGTACATTGGAGTCTGCAGCTCCTTGTACAACTTATGATTTGACGGATATATAGATATGATGATGATTATGTGACTAAGCATGTGGCATGCTTTCTGAGCTCGTTGGGCATTTCCTTATGATATTATGATTTGATTCTGTTTGGTTCTGGATTTCCTTATGATACTTATGACTCACTTCTGTTTTGCTTCTTATGATATATGACATTCTGTTTAGTTGATCCTTGATCTCTTATTCGTTTGGCATATGATATTCGTTTCAGCATGAGCTTATGTTTCCTTTTCCCTATACTTATATATGTGTTGATTATTCGTTTGTTATACATATCTGTTCACTGGGCTTTTTAAGCTTAGCCGCATTTTTTTTCCTGCGGCAGGTTTTAGGTTGGAAGCTGGGTTGAGTGAAGAGTGCATAGGAGCTCTTAGTGGACTACCCGGACGATAGACACCCATTTGCTTCTGGATTAGATTTGGATTCATTTTCAGTTAGATTAGTTGGATTTGTTTTTAGCTTTGGGACTCATTACATTTAGATGTTAGTATTTCATTATTTCCTTAGAATACCTTTGTAACTATTATGTTTTTAAGTCTTCCGCGTGCGTTTGTATGTTCTGATTGACACCATAATGTGGTATTTTGACCATTGTCGGGTTGGGGTGTTACACTAAATCTTTTTAAACTCATCTATATGATTACTAGAGGTTTTTCTAGATCTAAGACTAAAGAACTCTTGCATGCATTCTTTTGGATGATTTGATCAAGTTTTCATAGGTATATAGGATTTAGATAGGTAGTTAGGCTTGATTTGGACAGTACATGCAAGAGTTGGATGGATTTATATGGGTTTTGATTTGTTGTTAATGATTTTTCCATATGATTTTGTTTATAAAAACTGAATAAGATCTACAAAATAAACTTTGAGCTCCTAGACTTTTTGAGTTCTTGGGCTAATAAAATGGTAGTAATGATTAAACATGAGCATGCATGGATATTAGACACATTAAATACCTTTAAAGTAACACTTGCCATAGGTCAATCCTGCCCAGTTTTTCAAGAGTCCAAAAACGTGTATGCCATTTTGGTCTCATTGTGTCTTAAGAAAAAATAAAAATATGGTGAGTTAGCCACAGGTCTTAGAGTCATTTCTCAGAAAACCTTGCATCCTAATTCATCCCGATGATTTTATTAGAAAATCTACACTAAAAGTTGTCTAGAAATGTATATCAGTTTTGAAAGGCCTATTGCTCCAAAGTTTTTCCCAGAACCTTATCTTGGTCAAAACATGAAAGTTTTAGCTAAGACATATAGAAAACTTTTCCCATTGGTCTCGTGTCCATAGGACCTATAGATCAAAAGATCTATGCATTTTTCCCAGCCTAACTGAGTTCTGGAACTTCATGTATTGAGACACAGGGGTAAATTAGTAATTTCACCCTAGTTATGAAATTCTCAGTTAAGCGAGGCCTTGATTTTTGAAATGTAAAGAGTCATACCTTTCCAAGTATATAAGGTTCATAATTTTAGCCTTCACGGTTTAGAAATGGCGACCCCATTTGTGCGGAATTTTTATCAAAATCCCATCAGCTTTGTATTTAAACTTGTATAAGCACATATAAATATCATTTTTGACCCATGACTTGTTATAAACCTTACAAAAAACTTATATTATGACTAAATAAATATAAAATAAAACCTGAGTATAAGTCTTACTTAATATTTCCCCGAGCCTAAGACGTGTTATATTTACTATATAGGTCCTTAGTGGTTTTCGCGGTTTTCCCGTCGTACTTATATTCCGATCACCATCACTACTTCATTATTGGTGAGTAATCACAACCCCTCTCTTTTACTATTTTCACTATATTTTTTGGGTGGAATGCATGACTTGTGTTTTATTTAAATTCTCATGACTTGCTTTGAAACTTTTGGTACATTTACTTGAACACTTGAAATTGATTCTGAACTTTTATGACTTGAATTGAACTTAAGATTTGTTTTGAACTTATGACGTGCCGTACGCACTTAAATTTTAGTCTCCCTTGTCTACGGAGCAGGCTTAATTAAATTTGTATATAATAGTTGTTATGATGTACTATTCGTACATTCGCATTGTTAGTCCCCGATTGATTTGCCGTTCGCACTTCAATTTTAACGTACCGTTCGTACGGCTCCCTTGTCTACTGAGCAGTAGATAGTATGTATAGTGCTATTAGAGGTCGGCCAACCTCTCGTTCCCCTGTCTACGGAATGCATATTATTTAATTTAGGGGCTTTGCCACATACTTTATTATATACATGGTACTTTTAATGTGAACTTGATAACCATGTGTGCTTGACTATAAAATGTACAATCTTCTATGCAATGGTTTGTGAGACCATGATTACAAGTCTTGTGTGGGCGGGACATGTAATTGAATGGTTTAACATTACCTTTGCATTGTGGGCCTTTTCTCAAGACTTTGGACTTAATTTTATTATGGAAATGTATGTGAACTCGTATGTTACAAGTCTTGTATGGGCGGGACTTGTAACAGGAGCAGTTGACATGATGTTTGCCATGAAGACTTTCTCTAAAGATAAATATTTTCTTATTATATAAAACCTGTGTACTCACCAACTATTTTCATAGTTGACCCATTTTCTCATGCATTTCAGGTGATCGTCAGTAAGCGTTTTTATGAAGGCATTTTCATAAAGGGTCTTCACATATCATCTTTACTTTCATTAAGTTGTCAATACAATATCTTTCAAGAATTCAAACTTATTTTTATTTGCCGATGTCGGCCAAAACAATGTTGTATTAATGTACTATTTCCTTAAATTTTAATTATGGTATTGCACTATAACTCTTTTGCAATGATTATTGATTGAGTCGCACCTCGTGTTTCTGCCATCGGCGGGGTGTGACACGTCAACCCTGCCATCATTAGGGTTTTGTTTTATGTCGCTGTTGTGACGGCGTCGCTTTGTGATGTGTGACGCCGTCATGAAGTGTGACGCTGTTTCTCTATAAAATGTCTGAGCCGTCGCTTGTTAATTTTACTCTGAATCTTCACGTCAAAATACAAGTGACGGCGTCGCTTGGTAGAGCGTGACGCCGTCAGGAGTCCATCCTTGACAAATTTACGACTTGGTCATTTTTCTTCGTTTCTTCGTCGATTATGGTCCAAAACCTGCCGGTTTTCATAATTCTCGTCGCATCCGGTTATACCATTCTCATATGTTCTATTCAAAAAAAAATATATACCGAATACAAAACCCTAAATCCAATATAAACGGTTCCTTCTTTTCTCTCTCACCGAAAATCAAAAACCTAAAAAAGTCCAGATCATTTCTTTTCTCTTCAAGACATGGAGGTCGAAGGTTTGCAACCTGGTAATCGGTTGTGGTTTGCAGATGTGGTGATCGGTTCTTTAGTGATTAAGGTTTCCAGGTTTTTGTGAAATCGGTTAAGGTGTTCTGGTCATTGTTAATGTTCTTCTCCTTGGTCTCTCGTTACTAGCCTTAAGGTACTTATGATATTCTTTTGTCACACATTAAAACAATACGAGACATAAATTACTACTCCTAATCAGATTCATGTTAGTCTCTCGTATTAATCTTGTGTTTGTTGCTGTTTTGTGTCTCGTATATAATCACTAACATATAAGATTAACGCCACCTATATCATTAAGTATTTTGTGTCGTGGGTGTGTGTTCTCTTGGGTGAATCTGGTTATTACTTTCTCAAGTCAACTAATACACATTTACAAGCCCTAGCCTCTTTGGTTAGCACTAATATGAATCATTAAATACACATTAATTATGGAGTACTAAAACCTAGAAAACCCTAGATCTACTTAATTAAAGGGCGTACATGATTAATGACAAGGGTTGGAGTTGGGGTTTGTTTTCTGTCACAATAAGCATGATGTCAAGAAATTTGGGTCAATTGAACGGGTCTATATTGATAATACCAACGTGTTTTTATGTGACTCTTGATTCTAAAACTTATTTTGGGATGTGTACTCTCTGGATATAATGTTTTATAGCCATTGGAGGTCGGTAGGATGGTCTTTTGATTTTTGGGAGATTAAGTGTCAAAGCTGAGAAATCGAGTCTGAAATTCAGTTGTTGTTCTTGATTTTTAGTTTACTATGAGGTATAAGAGCTCTCCTTTTACAGGGGTGATATTTAAGATATGTGTAACTTCCTGGAATTTTTGTGGATTTTCCTGAAGTGTTCAATTGGGTCTAATAAATGTAAACTTTCGGGGTGTACCTGCAGTTAATTTTCTGGGCATGTTTGGATAAACGATTTTTGAAATGGTGGTTGCACTTAATAATAAATTCTGGGAAAATTCATGTAAGCTCATAAGACATATAGGAACTTGCATAAATTATTGTTGCTTCTAGATTGGAGTATAGATATGGTTTGAAAATTCGTAAAATGAAGGCTAAAGTATACTAATATCAGAAAATTTGTTAAGAAGCTTAGGTCTTTGTGAATTAATGCCATTTAATATGTTTGAACCGTAAAATGTACTTGAATATTAATTATGATATAATTGGTCATATGTAACCTAATTTCAATAGTGAAACCCTAATCACATTAATGAATGGTGATAAGTAATTAAGAATCCGTTATGACATTAAATGAGCTAATAAGTAATATATGAACCCTAACTCATGTAGATTCGTTGAAGAAGGCGTGACGTTGTTTCCTTGTGTTCACTTTCCCGTTTGCTTTCATTTCATTTGCTAAGGTATAGATATTCTATCCCTTTTCAGTAGGGATTTCTCATGACTTCTCGATCCTTGACTTTGATTCATTTGTTGATATGATCCGTTTGATATGATTCTGTTTGGTATGATTCGCTCTGATATGATTCTGTTCTGTTGATATGATCTGTTTGGATATGCTATGATTATGGATATGCTTTGATATGGTATGTTCTGTTCAGTTCCTAAGCTAACTAGCCATGGAGGTACCATGGCCATGTCATTGAGGCACCAATGGCATGACACTTTCTGTGGATGTGTGATTTATACACGGCGTCCCCTTCTGTTCTGTTATGATATTTGTGCACATTCGCGATTATGATATGTGTATATACTTGTCATGAGCAGGTGTATATATATGATTTGGCTTTGCAGGGGGCGTATGGATGCATCCTAGGCATACGTTTGGTGTGATTGGTGTGATTATGATGTGACTTAGTGATTGGTTTGTGTGTGCCGTGTACCCTTCCTCGTACAATATGATTTGATGGATTATGTGATTATTTTGTCTATTCGAGTATCTCGTTTAGACACGCTCGTGGCCATTCCTATTTGATTCCTTGGTTCGTTATGATTATCTGACATTAGTATTATCTATTGATTTTCTTATTTCGTTATCTCATTTGACTTATGATATCTGTTCAGCTGATCCTTGAGTGCTTATTCGTTTGACATTTGATATTTTGTTCAGCAGGATCTTGTGGTTCCATTTCTCTATATTTATATATATGCTTCGATTATTCATTTTGGTTATATCTCTTCACTAGGCTTTTTAAGCTCAGCCGCATTTCTTTTCATGCAGTAGGTTTTAGGTTGGAAGCTGGGATTGAGTGAAGAGTGCATAGGAGCTCTTAGTGGACCACCCTGATGATAGATACCCATGTGCTTTTGGATTAGAATTGAATTTATCTTCAGTTATATTTGGTTTGGATTGTATTTTAGTTTTGGAACTCATTATGTTTAGAGTTAGTATTTCGTTATTTTTATTAGAACCCCTTTGTAATCATTATGTTTATAAGTCTTCCGCTTGCGCTTGTATGTTCTGATTGACACCATAATGCGGCATTTTGACCCTTGTCAGGTTGGGGTGTTACATGATTAGTTGGTTCGGTTGATGTGGTTACTTCTGGAGGAGGTGCATCGTCAGCAACGGAGGTTGTTGACATTTCAGGTGAAGTAGAGTGCACCGAACACATGAAAGTGTTGAATATTTGGCTTTCTTTTGTGGATAAGCTCATAAGGGGTTTTGGTGTAACGAGGGCATATAAATGATCGATTATGTGTGTAACAAGCAGTTGAAACAGCTTCGGGCCAAAGAAAGGCAGGTAGTTTGGAGAAAATCAGCATTGTTCTTGCAGCTTCCACTAACGTACGGTCGCGTGGTTCAACAACACCGTTTTGTTCAGGAGTTCTTGAGATTGAAGTATGATGAGTAATGCCGACTTTGTCAAAGTATGCACGCAGAGTTTGATTTTTGAATTTTGTTCCGTTATCTGTGCGAATAATTCTTACTTGAGCACAAAGATGAACTTGAATGCGAGTAAGGAACGTAATTATCATTCTTGGATATTAGGTCACCTTATTAATCACACACAACATAGATTAAGAGAGAGAAAGTTAGGGAGAGAAAGAGAGTGGAAGGAACTTGAATGCGACCGGGCCTTAACTAAACATATAAGCCTAATAATATAGCAACCTATTACATATTTAATTAACCACACTTTTACAATGATTATAAGTAATCCCAACAATCTCCCTATAAGGGTTGCTCATTCAATTGTTGTAGGTTGCTTGACGTCTTCATTGCTTCATTGGCTTGACGTCTCTTGTATCTTCGTTCTTTGTTCTTGTTCTTCTTGTTGTGATCTTATAGTGGATTCGCCTTGCTTTCATCAACGTCTTTGTCACTGGTGTCTTTACATCTTTTCTGACATGCTCATACTTCTTTTGACTATGAATCTTCATGTTTGTGTAGTTCTCATTTCTTTGCTTTGATCTTTGTCTCTTAACTTTGTAGATTCTTTGACTTTGACGTAGAATCATTCTGAACTTTTGCTTTACTTTGATCTTTGGAGAGAACTTTCTTTGACATTTGTGATCTTTTTCTTTCATTATGATGTTGATATGAGCATGCAGAGTTGTATGGATGTTGATGAATATAGTGATGGTATCGATCTCCTTCCAAGGTACATCCGCCATTTCCTGCATGGAAACAGTTAGCAATAAAGCATTCAACACTTACAAGTTCGGACTTTGAGATCATTAACAGCATAGTGTGAAAACTTTCTCTAATCCTTACTAAGGCTATTCCTGAATCGGATACCTCAAGAGGGCTTACACAGATATACCGAGGTATATCAACGCGAACACTAAGCGTAACTCACTTACAAGTTTGCACTTTCGAATTGATCCACTTTCAATGTACATGACCGATTCGAGACACGCTTACATCACTAGTTAGACTAACTTGAAGTTATTACCTGGCCTGGTCAAGTCAACAGGAAGTTTCTTGAAACGGTACATTCTACTTAGACAAGTCCTCTTTGAGACACACTTACATCACTGGTTAGACCAACTTGAAGTTATTACCCGGCTAGGACAAGTCCTTTCGATTACTAACATTTATGTTTCGTCAATTCTTGGGTCAAATTTGAGTCAAGCTCATATGAGAATCTACATTAGTTACCATATTTTAATCACTTTTGTTTTTCTCCCCCTCAAAAATAGCATATCTTTGTTATTTTGAAGAACATTTTGATTAAAATATGCTTTTTGAGGTTTGTGGGAAGAAACGAACAAGAACTTATGGTAATGAACAAAGATTGTTTCAAATACTCCCCCTCAATAAGTGAAATAACTTTTTGAGGTTTTGATTACGAGAGGGAATACTTGTTCTTTTGAGCAGAATTATGAAAAACTTAAGAAATTTGATTAATTCTACTCAAAAGTAAGAAGCTTTCGCTCCTTATATTAGTATTGAGGCACTGAAGCGTACCTCATGGTCCTTTCTTTACAAAGAACGGGTTATGCACTGTTATGTTTGCACAAGCCATAGTTTTAATACAAAATTTGTTTTCTTTTAACAAAATACTCTCCCTCAAATAATGAAGTTTATTCAAGAGATAGTCTTCTTGAGCAGAATTTTGAATCGTATTTAAAAAATACTTTTTGAAAATTCGTGAGCTGATTCTGCTCAAAGTTTTAGAAAACACAATCAAGTATTATACAACAAAGACTACTTGATTATCAAATTAGACAACAACCTCGGGAACCCATTTAAGCACGGCGCAAAAGGGTTTACCAAAATTTGAAATCCATTTGTACGTTTTGTTAATCCGATTAAAAGATGTTGAATTCTAACAAGGACTGAAAACCATTGTTTCATTTTGAAATAACACTCGTGGAATCAATGGAAATTTAAAAGTATTTTTCTGTTGAAAGTTGTTTGAGAAACCCGGTGTTTCTCTTTGAGTTTTAAAATATGAGGAAGAAGATTTCCATTTAGAGATGAACCTCATGGGTTCTTTTTGAAGAGTTGTTTTTGTGATAAATAGAAATCCTCTGGTATTTGGGATGTTCAAAGCAGAGTCATTCTTATATTGCAAGAAAAGCATTCCAGATTTTGAAAATTTGAAAGGTTTTGAACGATTTTGCTTTGGTCTCCACACTTGCTTTACCGGTATAAAACGAGAGTGTATAGTTTGAAAAAACTTGTTTCTCATCATTTGAATCTTTTTTCAAGTTTAGCCTTTTGACACATTTAGCCCTTTGACCTCTCTCATTTGAGCCGTAAGACATCAAACACCGCACGATAATATCAAGGTAATTTTATACTTTGAAAAAAACACACACGAGAGATTGGTGCAGCAGAGATCATAAGCATTACAAGTTTTCAACGATTTGAAAATATGCAACTACATGAACGAAATAGTTTTGTAAAAGTTGACCATTTTTCTCCCCCTCAAAATATGTTCCATAAGAAATATTTTGACAATAGTTGAAATTTTGACGAAACATATTTTGACTTTAAATGGGATGACATGTACTTGCACATAGAAAATTTATCAGGCACAAACAAGCGTACAGATGAATCAAAAACTCATTCTAAATCTTCCTAATTGCTCAGAATTCTAAAATTAAAACGCAAGATCAAAGATTAATTCATTCTTTCACTCAAAATTTTCTGATTATTATCATGGTTTGGGGTTATAATTTGAGACTTTTCACGCATGTTAGCATCATATTGCATGAATATTGTACAAACAAACGCCCTAGTAGTAACAGCGAAGACATCAACATCTTAAACCCTAAATCACTTGATTTCAAACCTATGTTGTTTCTAATCGTGCAAAGACACTAATCGAGCATTATTTAGTGTTCTCTAAAGCTATATGAACTGATTAATTAGACTAAAACAAATAAAAAAGAAATACCCCAATCGATAATTACATAAGCCCTAGATTCTTATTATGCCTTTTTGATCATTGAAATCATTTGAAACATTTAGGGATCGATTAGACAACAACCATCAAGAAATTAGAAACTCACAATCGTGAAAAAAAGATCGAGGATCAAAAAAATAGTTAGTCTGAATCGTTGAGGTTTTCGATTATGTGTGATACTCTTGAGAGCATTTGTGGAAACATTTATTAGTGTCACTAAGTGTAGAGTAAAGTTTGACTGTTTGACACTTGCAGTCCCTAAGCCCATTTTACTTTCCATGCAAGGTCCTTTTACCTATGTTTAAGACTTTTGTGTACTTTACTCATTAAAGGTTAGTTACTTTTCCATTTGAAGTCCAAACATGGTTAATTGGGATCATTGCAGAAAAAATTCTTTTCTCCCCCTCGAATTAGCATTTATTTTGTGAACCCTTTTTTTTGCACACTTTAATTCGAGAGATCATAGAACTTTTGAAAATAAGTTTTTAATACGAATGATGATGAAACAATTTTTTCTTGAAGACTTATGATAAGGTATGCAAACTTCATGATGTTGTGAAAATTTTCTCCCTCTCAAAATATGTTCCCTTGATAGACTTTTGAAAAAGTTTACATATGAGGAACATGTTTTGAAGATATGATGTTTGCACACTTTGAAAGATGATTTTTTTTTCTTAATATGTACAAAGTGTTTTGGTGTTTGACTTGATCATTTGAGTTTGAGAAAATTTTCCAAATCTTTTGGAGTCAAACACTGCATACCAATCCGATGGACTAATTCAGCAAACCTTGAAGGAGGTAGTGCTTTAGTGAATAAATCTGCCAGTTGGTATTGAGTACCCACAAAATATAGTTCAAGAGTACCCTTTTTTGACATGCTCCTTGATGAAATGATATCTGAGAGTAATGTGCTTGGACTTTGAATGTTGAATCGTATTGCAGGAGATGGAAATGGTACTCTTGGAGTCACAGTTCATCGGGATCTTGTCAAAGACATAACCATAATCCATGAGCTGAGATCGCATCCAAATGACTTGAGCACAGCAGGGAGACATGGCTACGTATTCATCTTCTATTGATAACAGTGATGTACAATCCTGCTTCTTTGACTACCAAGATACAAGCTTATCTCTAAGAAACTGAGCACCACCATCTGTGCTTTTGTGTGTATCTAAACAACTTGTGTGATCAGCATCTAAAAAGGCTATTAGTTCAAAACCAGAATCCTTCGGATATCATATCCCCAAGTTAATGGTTCCCATTATGTATCGAAGGACTCTTTTAGCCTTAGAGAGGTGTCGTTCAGTTGGGTTTGACTGATAACGGGAGCAAAGATATACAGCAAAGACAATAACTGGTCTACTGGCTGTTAGATACATAAGAGACCTAATAATACTTCGGAATTTCGTAGGGTCAACGGGTGTCCCATGTAAATCAGCATCCAGCTTTGGTGATGTGGCAGACATCGGGGTATTATAAGTATCACCACTAGTCATGCCATGTTTCGTTAATATCTCAAGAGCATATTTGGACTGAGTTAGAAAAATTCCACCGAGTGATTGATGAACTTGGAGTCCTAAGAAGAACGTAAGTTCACCCATCATGGACATTTCAAAATTTTGTTTCATTAATCTTGCAAAAGCATTTGAGTATTTTTTGTTTTTAGAGGCAAAAATAATGTCATCGAAATAAATTTGAACAATTAAAATGTCCTCCCCGTGTTTTTGAATAAACAATGTTGGATCCAAAGAACCTTTAGTAAAGTGATTGGTAAGCAAGAAAGCAGTAAGTTGATCATACCACGCCCTTGGGGCTTGTTTAAGTCCGTAAAGGGCCTTCTTGAGTCTGTATACATGATTGGGATGCTCTTGATCGACGAATTCCTCTGGTTGACTAACATAAACTTCCTCACGTAATTGACCGTTCAGAAATGTCATTTTCACATCCATTTGATAAACAACCATATTCTTGTGTGCAGCATATGCCAGAAAAATACAGATAGCCTCAAGTCTAGCAACTAGAGCAAAGGACACTTCAAAACCAATTCCTTCTTGCTGAGTGAATCCTTTAGCTACCAGACGCGATTTGTTACGAATCATTGGGCCTTCTGCATCTAACTTGTTTTTCCAAAATCCACTTCAGTCCGATAACAAAGACCTAATCTGGTCTTTCAACTAACTCCCATACTTCTAGTCGTTTGAATTGGTCGAGTTCTTCTTGCATTGACTCAATCCAGTTGTCGTATGTCAGTGCGTCTTTAATGTTTTTGGGTTCATTTTGACAAACTGTGAGTGCATAGATGCAGTTTTCAGCATCGATGTGAAGTTTTCGTCTTGTCATAACTAGAGATGAGGGATTGCCAATGATGTTTACTAAGGGGTGATCTTTAGTCCAATGATGTGTTGAAGGGTGGTGTTGATAGAACGTATGCAGATTAGACGGGTCCAAATTGCGTGTGGACGACTCTACAATGTCAGGAACGGTTGGAGTCATTGCAAATGGATTAAAGAAGGCATTTGGGTCATAATATGCAGGTTCGGGTACTGATTTTTGTTGTTGTAGATCTTCAGCTGTATTTTTAGTGTTGGAAGTGGTTTGTTCAGCTGTTGATGGAGATTCAATTGGAGGTGCATCTGTTACAATGGTTGTTGTTGTAGGAGCAGGTATATCAGGTATTGGAACATTATCAGGATATGCAGCGGAACTAGTAGATACATCTGGTGCACGACTTGCAAATGAATCATCAAACAGTGGAGCAAATAGTATTTCCAATTCTTTACGGTTGAGTGAAAGAGGTGCAGCTGATTGATCTGGAAAGTTAAGACGGTTGGTTGCGGGTCCTAAGCTGTTGTGCTCAGAAGCCATTGTTATAAGCTCGGGTCCGAAACTGAGTTATTCCAAAGCCATACCTGTTGTATTTGTAAAGAAAGTAGGAGGAGACAAAATAGAGAACATGGATCCCTAAGTGTAACTGGTTCCAGATGTTAGAAGCATAAAGTTGTAGTGTCAGTTATCTTCTTGACACCTGAACACTCTATTTCTATGGTTTTCTTTCCCGCCTCAGGGATAGATGCTGTGGAGTTCACTTTTTTTTTTGTGCAAGTGTCTAAAATCTTTCCGGTAGGAACCCACCTAAGACCAATCGTTTTGAAAATTCTACCCGTGGGTACCCACCTAAGGTTAGATCTAGGAGATGTTTTCTTTTTAGGTGCAGCGAAATGACATGTGGGAGCATCACTTGGTTGAGAAAACCTACGTCCTATATTTATCCGATTCTTAGGTTTCTGAATCTTGTCTTTTGATTCAACGGGTTTGTTTGGTTTTCTTGTCTTAGTCGTTTGTTCCTTTGCAAGTGAATTCACTTCTTTAAGATATTTTGAAACACAAACATCATGATTAGCTTGAAAGATGCATTTCTGACATGTAGGACAGAGAAATTCAACATTTTTGTGGAAAACAGGAAGTTGAGCTTTGTCCTTACACGCGATTGAAAACTACTTTGTTTTTTAAAAAGACTTTGAATTCCTAGATTGAACTTCTCTGAGCACATCATGATTATTTACGTAACTACTCTTAGATGCTGGCCAATTCCTATTTGTTTGTTGAGTGCTCCTAGGTTTTGGTTTGCTACTACTAGCAGTGCTCTGAAATACAGTGGAAGGCATCACATGAGATTTTGAACCTAGAATTCCGTCTTTTTGAAGTAGTGCATTTTTCCTAGCCTTTTCTAGATCATAGTTCTTGTACATGTCATTTATGCCATCAGACTTTTTACTTTTAATGCTCGGTTTAGAAACTATTTTCAAACTAATCCTAGATGAACCAGGTATAATCACGTGTTGAGGTCTAGCAGAAACAGATGCTTTTACCTTAGGCCAAGAATGTGGAGTGACTCGTTTTGTCAAATCATTTTTCTCAACAACTTAGGAGGCAAACCGAAATTTTGAAATTTTAGGTCATTCAGATTTAAATGCAGTTGGTTGTCTAACCACTGATTCATTTCTGATAGATTGTAGACTCTGTTTCCCTAAGTTTGATGGTTTTGCCAACTTAGTATCCACACTCTGGCCAGCCAATCTTCTTAATATGTTTTGCAATGCAGCATGTGCAAACACCTTTGCTTGAATTTGACCTTTTAAAAGATCATTTTCCTTAACTAATGTATCTATACGTTTACTTTGTTCATTCAAAAATTGACCATTGTTGCCCGAAGTTAGAGATTCGTTTTGCAATTTAAGTTTAAGTGAGATGCAATGTGCCTCTAGTTTTGAAAAATCTTTTTAAAACTAGGCAATGGTCTTTTTGAGACAAGTATTTTCAAACTCAAGAGTTTGGTTTGATGGTACATCTGTTTTGTTTTCATTAAATGGATCAGACAAAGGTTGTTTGGCAAGATGTTGGTTAACATTCTGATCAACTCCTTCTTCACTGCTGAATTCGGTTTGTTCAATAAGTTGGCGTTCATGAACAGATATATTATGATTAACAGTTGATTGTACCTCAGCCATTGGCTCTTTGTCAAATATAGGCTCTGTGTCATAGGTGGGTCTTATATCTACATAATCAACATCTATATCATTCCCCGATCTGCTGCTGTCATCCTTAGCCATTGGCTCTTTGTCAAATATGGGCTCTATGTCATATGTGGGTCTAATATCTGCACAATCAACATCTGTAACGTTCCTCGATCTGATGCTGTCATCCTGTTTTTCCAATCCTTTAACCTCATTGCCCACATTACCGACATTTGTAGTAATCTCAGCATTCCCAACAAACCTTTGAGCATTCCTTCCTTGTACATCAACTCTTTCACCTTGCACAGCTGCTTGATTTCGGGGGTTAGATGAAGTCTGACTCTTTGAATTCTTAAATTTTGAGTACAACAGCTTAGTCAGTAACATCCATTCTTTGTTCATTTGCACAAATGGATCTTCAGGATCATCAGTAGCTTGTGTTAAGTACATTTGTTCTTGATCCTTGAAAAACAAAGTTTGGTGGTGAAGGATTAGATGAAGGTTTTAATATGTTGTTGGTGGGTGTGGAGATTTGTGACGTTTGTTCATTCATTTGCGACCTTGATTTATACATTTCTCCCCCTGATTGTTGCGATGTAATCGGAAGAATCAAAATATGTGGAAAAAAGGTTTATCACACACAAGGTCGCCAAAATGTTGTATGAAATGATGAATTGGATCTTTAAAGACAATAAAGGTTGGTGATGTTTAGGTAAAGGTAGGTTAGTTGTTTGGTAAATTTCCTAATTTGGAGAATCCTAACTTGGAGAATTCTGAAATTCCTTAGTAGGAGAATTCTGAAATTTCTTAGTAGAAGAACTCTGAATTTCCTTAGTAGAACTCTGAAATTTCTTAGTAGAAGAACTCTGAATTTCCTTAGTAGAAGAATTCTGAAATCCTAAATAGAAGAATTCTGAAATTCTCGAGGGCTTACTCGAAGAATTTCCTTACTCGGATGCTTACTCGAAGAATTTCCTTACTCGGATGCTTACTCGAAGAATTCCTCACTCGGAGGCTTAGTAGAAGAATTTCTTACTCGGAGGCTTAGTAGAAGAATTCCTTACTCGAAGAGTTTCAGACAAAGAAGTATATAGCCCCTTACTCGAAGAAATTAAAATATTAAAAAGTTCTGATTTCCTAACTAGGAAAATATAAACAGAACTTGCTTACTCGAAGAAATTTCCTTACTCCCAAAAAAAAAAATTCCTTACTCCCCAAAAAAAAAAAAAAAAAAAACCCTTCAAGATGTATATAACTGTTAGGAATATAAATATTCAGATGAAGGTTCGGTCACCCCAAGTATCTATTTAGCATTTACATAGCTCGTAGGCTTATTTATATTAGCTTAGCATTATTAGTATTAGTATTAATAGCTTAGTCGTATTTATATTTGTGGAGTGGGTCGGGTCTTTACCCACTGTCAGCTCACTCCACAGCCCACTAGGGGCACCAATATTAGGTACTATATAAAGTCCCTTCCCACACATGGGAAGGGTGGAACTCTTGTCACTTTTCACACACTAATCTAATTTTCACAAGTTTTCCCTTCATCTCTTTCTCTCTCTAGTTCTTCCATCTAACTCAAACATGGATCTAATCTTCCATAACCCAAGACCACCCGAATCATACACACAATCAAGATGTATAGATCTTACAATTGGTATCAAGAGCCATGGTTAGGTTCGATTGACTTGATCGTGTGTCGGTTTTATTGTTTGGATTCGAACCATGTTGCTTAAACAGTTTGCTCATATGGTGTCACTGAAATATTTTTGTTAAACATATCATTTTGTTTGTCATGAAAGAAACATTTTAGTGAATAAAATATTTTGTTTGTTCGAACCATGTTTCTTAAACTGTGTTGTGTGGTCTTCATGAAAGAAACATTTTTGTTTGTCACTGGGCTTGAATGAATATTATAAGTCCATATGTGTGTTATTCTTGTGACTTTAGCAACTGTGGCTAACAAATGTCCAGGTCATATATCATTGTTGCTGTTGTCCATATGTGGTCTTTGTTTTAGTTGTTTTTTGGGTAAACGCCATAGAATAACAACTTACTTTCTCTAATTTGCCGAGTTGAAACACATACTTTTTTTATTACCATACTTACCAACGTACTTTTAAATTTTGTTCCGACTTCACCAATATAACCATTTTATATTAAAGTAATCACTGAAATGACTATAATACCCCTGTCTTCTTCAACAAGCATATTGGTGAGGTCGGAACAAAATTTAAAAGTACGTTGGTAAGTAAAGTAATAAAAAAAGTATGTGGGTGAAGTCGGAACAAAATTTAAAAGTACGTTGGTAAGTATGGTAATAAAAAAAGTATGTGTTTCAACTCGGAAAATTAGAGAAAGTAAGTTGTTATTCTATGGCGTTTACCCTTGTTTTTTTAACTTCAAACTAATGTCAAGGTGAGTTCGAATATAATGTCAAGGTGGTTGGATCTACAAAAGTCCAGGTCGTATATCTTCTCGGATTTTACCTTTGGATCGAACTTCATGTCATGAATCAATTGTTGTTTTTAGTGACTTGTTTGAAGTTAAAAGTGGTATTCTTAGTGGCGTTTTGTGATGCAACAGAAAAAGTGAGTTGTGCTTTTGACTTGTTGCTTGGAGTGTAGCCAAAATGGGAATGAAAACAAAAGTGGTGATAGTGACTTGGCTGATGCGTTTTGTGTTTTTGAAAATTGGCGACTTGTCTCAAAACTGGAATTGTGAGCGTTTTGCGTTGTTGCAAATTGGCGACTTGTCTCAAAACTGGAATTGTGACAGCTGTACTTTCGTGATAGTGACAGTCTTGTCTGCTTGTATGCGTTTTGTGTGGTTAGCTTTTTGTAGTTAGCGTTTTGTCTAATTACAAAGTTGCGACTTGTTGAAAGATTGGTATGGCGTTTTGTCTCAGAACGTGTAGCGTTTTGTGTGTAGCGTTTTGTCTACTCAAGTCAAATCATCAAACTAAAAGAAAGGTTATGCTGCTAGTTTAAGCAGACCATGCGTTTTGTCTGTCACTCAGTCAAACCAGCCAACGGTCAAACGGTCAATATTGGTCAACGTGTTATCGAATGTCAAAATGAAAGAATAGAATGATGATGATGAAGAATTGACTACTACGACCACGAAACCAAACTTAACCACAGACTCTTTGAACCTCAGTCTACAACATCATCGATCCAAGAAAACTTCATAAAACTAAACTAACATCTCCAACAACAAATCCAACACTTCACAGCCCCATCCTCATCACTATCTAACTACATCATACCTTCGACAGTAAAAATGAAAGAGGCTTAACCTTCTTTATTAATGTTTGAATGTTTAAGAACGATGTATAACATATGCGTTATACACGTTTTTTTGTTATTCGGTTCATATTATGATATCACAGATACAATCAATCATCAAGATCTCAGCCTTTCTTTCGTGTCTTTATCAGAAATATCAGACCGTGAAGGTCAATTTCACGAAAAGAATAAACCATCATCGATCTATATTTTGAAGCATATCTTCCTTTTATTAGAACATAAAGAATGACTAATAACAATTATGTTATTATCACTCTCTGATTCGTTCAATGAAAAACAAGAACACAATACACGTATACATACCCGAGACCCTTGTAGGATCTTGAAGCACTCAAAATTAAGTCCTGACCGGGAGTGAGCAGCAAGTAAGGATGAAGTGTGTAGTGCATAACTGGGTTTGATTTAGGAGATATAAGGGAGCTTCATATTTTTTATGGATCGATTGATCTGAGATTGTGGGATTTGGGATTGTGTTTGTGTGGCTGAGTGAAATAATGAAAAGAGGGGCAGATTTGTTTAAGATTAGGGTTAGGGTACTGATAACACTTAAATCTAACATGTTTTTAGTAGCGTTATTGGTAGTTTTATATATTTTTTGTGGTTATATTTATATGCTTTTGTTACTAAATCGTACCAAAGTGTGTTTGCAAAGCATTTGTAGCCAAAGACAGGAAAATGGATGGAAAAGATGCAAAAATGAGGAAGAAGGAAATATTTATGATTGCATGTGAGTCTTGTGTCAAGTTCTGCACCGTAAGGTATTTCAATGAGTTAAAGTCCAAGTAGTCGAGTTAATAAGCTTAAGGATGAAGGGAAAGATCAAAGAATCAAGAGCTACGACCGAGAAACAAGTCATACGGAAAAGTCCAAGAAAAAGGTCCACCAGCAGTAGCCATCCGATCGGTCGCCGCCCGCAACCGAATCGGATGGGGAGAATTGGGATTTACCGAGAAGACCAACCGATCGGTAGACCATTCTATCCGATCGGTTGGAGGTTGCTGTTGACCCAAAACTTCTTTATTAAGGATTGTGACTTTACAAATCCGGTTCTAGGTCCTTCTTTTCAGTATTCTTACCTATTCAATACTACTTGGAGAGCAAGAGAAGCATTTATGCACTTAGACCCTTGGTTAGAGCAATTTTTAAACCATTTGTTGGGTATTTATATATACCAATCAATCAAAAGAGAGAGGAGTGCATGTATGCTAGAGGAGAGAACCACTCATAGAAAATACTCAAGAAATTCGTCCTTAGGTCCAGGAGAAGGAAGAAAGTCGATTACACCATTACCATTGCTTGTGGAATCATTGTCTTTCACTTGTAATCTTATTTCCAATCATTTTAAGACTTTCAATCATGGTTTCTAATGTTCAAAGTATTGAGTTTGCATTTATGTTTGCTATGAGCGGCTAGTGCCTTTGTGCACTTGCTTAGATGATGTGTATTATTTATTGATTGGCATATGATTGTGATAACATGTTTTAATTCAATTTCAAGTCGATTCTAAGAACCAATTGTGATAAAGTTTCATAGTGACATTTGGGTAATCAAGTTTAACTAGTGCTAGTAATCTTAAGGGTCGAAATAGCTATTGTTATTCCACTAGTTATAATCATTTGTCTATGAATGATTGTTGTCTTCCACTATTCTTGATTACACAAAGGAACTTGATTGTGATTGTAATGAAAATGCTTTTGTCTATCAAAACGGATTGATTGTAAACCAATTTAAAGGTCGAGAGATTAATAGTTTACTTTCAATTGTGACCTTTTGTCTATAATCGGTTACCTTTTGTATTGACCATTTCCTAAGCTTGTTTGATAAAACAAAAGATTGTTTTTGTGTTTGAGGAACACCAACTCATGAACCTTGAATTGATCTTGAATTGATTGGTTAAACGTAATGCTTGTTTTTATAAACCAAGATCTTGACGAAGGTTTAATTTGTAGAAACAATAGATTAGTGTCAAAACTAATTATCACAACCAACATGTTATCCAAAGTTATCACAATCATATTAGTCAATTGTAGTACACTAGTCTAAGCAAGTGTAGTTTTTAATCATTTGAATTTTCATAATATCATTACTACTTGTTTGAGAAAGTTGCTTTTAACTTACAATTCGATTCACTACACAAATCCCTGCGAACGATCCCGACTTACCATCAAAATCTTGCTACAACGGACGAGTATACTTGCTCATATGTGTTGTCATTAGATTCGGTAATTCACCCCATATAAATTTAAATCTTGCACCGAACCGGGCACATCAAGTTTTTGGCGCCGTTTCCGGGGATCGAACCCGGGTCACCCGCGTGACAGGCGGGAATACTTACCACTATACTACAACGACCGAGTATACTTGCTCGTATGTGTGATTAGAGAATTGGATAAATCGTGTTTATAAATTTTAAAACTTGAACTCAACGACACGCACATCAAGTTTTTGGTGCCGTTGCCGGGGATTTTGATCGTGTTTCTGTAAGATTTAGTCCATTTCTCACATAGCTAGTTTTCGTTAAAAAAAAAAAAAAAAGTCTTACCGAGCTGCCCATCCGATCGGTTTTCCAAAATTTTCATTTACCAAGAGAACCATCCGATCGGCGGACACTTCCATCCGACCGGATCCTTCAAATCAAATTTACCGAAAGATCTATCCGATCGGTAGACCATTCTATCCGATCGGTTGGACGATTCTGATCTTTTCAAATTGTTTTCATTCTTCGTTCGTTTGTTTAGACATTGCCTCGATTCTCTGGGGAATTGTATGAACACTCGATCAACTGGAGTAGAACCAATTCCACCACTTTTCGATCCCGAAAGTTTGATTCGAACAAGATCTAGAAGAAGAAGAAGAATACCCTTTGTTCCATTAGCCAATCGTGTGCCAAGAGTACCAAACCCAACTTTTGATAACCTTTTTGAAGCCAAAGTCGTTTATAACCCATTCACTGATCAACCTTTTCCCATGGCTGACGATAGAGCCATGTGGGAAGCAAACCGAGCCGTAGCACCCACTCCTGGAGCTGCTATTGTTGCTGTCAACTTAGGTGACAATTTCACCGTGAAAGGTCACCATCTTTCTATGATCAAAGACCGTCAATTCGATGGCCGTTCGAGGGCCGATCCTCACAAACACGTTGCCGAATTCATTGAAATTTGTGGCATGTTCCGATACGGTGATACAAATGTGGATGCCATTAAACTCAAACTTTTCCCGTCATCACTTGCTGGAGATGCAAAAGTGTGGTATAACGAATTAACACCAGGAATCATCACTACTTGGGAGGAGATGAGGCAAGCTTTTGTAAGCCGATTCTTTCCACCTGCAATGTTTGATCGACTCATGGGAGAAATTCGTGCTTTCACACAAAACCCTAACGAATCACTCGTCGAAGCATGGCTTCGTATGAAGGATTTACTTCGAAGTTGTCATGGACATGGTTTAGGACGAGGAACCATTATCCAAATCTTTTACCATGGACTTGATGAAACATCTCAAGGAATTCTTGATGCTGGAGGAATATTTCTTTATAAGACTCCTAACCAGGCATACCAATTGCTTGAAGACCGAGTTCTTCTCAAACTCGACTGGTCAAAAGATGCCAAGACAAAACCCTTAAGAAAAACCGTTGCCTTTGCCGAAAGTTCTGATTCATCTAAACTCATGGAGAAAATGGAAACCTTGGTTTCCAAAATCGACTCGCAATACAAAGATCTTAGAGGAGAGATGAAAGAAATGCGAGATGGTTGTAACAACTGTGGAGGTAACCACCCATCATCAGAATGCGATGATCAACCTATGGATCAACCAAAAGAAGGAGAAGCTAATTACATCCAAGGAGGATACCGTGGAGGCGGATATCGTGGAAATTATTACGGACGAAACTCTGCTAGTTGGCAAGATCGCCGACAAAGGGATAACAACCATGAGTCCCAACCAAAAGTAGAGAACCAAACTTCACAAAATTCCGACAAGAAACCTGAAGAAACAAATTTTGAAAAAATGATGAGAGAATTCGTCACAGCTCAAAAATCAACCAACGAGTTCGTCAAGAATCAATTCTTCAATCTCAAGACCAAAGTTGAGCAAGGTCAGAAAAATCATCAAGCGTCTATCCAAGATCTTGAAAACAAATTCGGTAGACTCTCTGATCAAATTTCTTCCCGACCATCAGGTTCGTTGCCTAGTAACACCTAAACCAACCCAAAACCATCATCATCATCGAATGATAAGACTTATCGTCCACCACCAACCAGAAATGAGCATATCAATGCTGTATTCACAAGAAGTGGCCTGTCTTATGATCCACCACCCAACCCAAACAACACCACAACTATCAATTACGATAGTGAGGATGAAGATGAAGAATCCAAGAAGGAAAATACACCAAAAACACCACCCAAACCCAAACCCAAACCACCAGTTAAAGCATACACTCCAAAAATTCCATATCCTCAGAGCCTTAAGAAAGAAAGAATGGAGGAGCGTTATAAGAAGTTTGTTGAAATAATCAAAGAAGTTAGACTCAATGTACCTCTCATTGATGTTTTAGCCGGAATGCCCAGTTATGGAAAATTTTTGAAAGAACTTCTTAACAACAAGAACAAGTTAGAGAAAATATCCGCTACCTTCCTCAATGAAGAATGTTCAGCTATTGTTCAAAACAAAATTCCACAAAAACTCGGAGATCCCGGAAGTTTTCTGATTCCATGCATATTAGGAAACAACATCACATGCGATGCTTTAGCCGACTTAGGTGCGAGTATCAATTTGATGCCCTATTCGCTGTATACGAAACTTTCCATCAACACCTTGAAACCCACAAGGATAAGTATCCGATTAGCTAATCATACTTACCAATATCCTGTTGGTATTGCTGAGAATATGCTTGTCCAAGTAGGTAAATTCATTTTTCCCGTGGATTTTGTGATCTTAGAAATGGAGGAAGACAGTAGAGTACCCCTTATTTTAGGAAGACCTTTTCTAAACACCGCTGATGCGATCATCAAAGTAAAAGGAAAAGAACTCAATCTTGGAGTTGGAGAAGATAGAATCACATTTTTAATCGATAAAGCGATGCAATATCCACATTCCAGTGATGACACTTGCTTTAACATTGATATAATCGATGAAGTCATTGAGGAAGAATTGGATGCATTACTTGAAGATTCTGATCCATTCATGACTATTTCGGAGAAGATTAGTGAAACAACTTTTGATAAAGAATTCGCTGATTTTATGGAAGTAAAGATTGATGAAGAAGAAGAAGAAGTTGAAGAAGGAGAGATAATAGAAGAAGATTTTGAGGAAATCAGTTTTAATGATCAAATGTGGATCAAAACATCACTTCAAGAACCACCGACTGATCTTGAGTTGAAACCACTTCCCGAAAATCTTGAGTATGCTTACTTGGAAGACAACTCACTACTTCCAGTAGTCATATCTTCGTTGCTCAATGATTATGAGAAAGAATGTCTGATCTCAGTTCTTAAGAAGCATAAAGAAGCTTTTGCGTGGAAAACTTCTGACATCCCAGGAATCAGTCCTGATTTTTGCAAACACAAAATCAATTTCGAAGAAGATACCAAACCAGTTGTAGAAAGACAACGTCGACTCAACCCCAACATGAAAGAAGTTGTTAAAAAAGAAATCATCAAACTTCTTGATGCCGGTATCATTTACCCCATCGAGGATAGTCCTTGGGTGAGTCCTGTTCACTGTGTTCCGAGAAAAGGAGGAATGACTGTTGTGACCAACGAACGAAACGAATTAGTTCCTACTAGAACTGTCACCGAATGGCGAGTATGTATTGATTACAGAAAATTAAACAAAGCCACCAGAAAAGATCATTTTCCTTTGCCTTTCATGGATCAAATGCTTGAGAGATTAGCAGGAAACAAATACTTTTGTTTTCTCGATGGTTTTTCAGGATATTTTCAAATTCCTATTGATCCGGCTGATCAAGAAAAGACTACATTCACATGTCCCTTTGGAACTTACGCTTACCGGTGTATGCCTTTTGGAATATGTAATGCTCCCGCGACTTTTCAAAGATGTATGATTGCTATATTCCAAGATATGCTTGAAACATTTATGGAAGTTTTCATGGATGACTTTTCAGTTTTCGGAAGCTCATTCGAAGCTTGCCTTTCTAACCTCGATAAAATGCTTGAAAGATGTAAAGCTGCACATCTTGTTCTTAACTGGGAGAAGTGTCATTTCATGGTAACTGAAGGAATTGTGTTAGGACACAAAATTTCCAGCGCAGGAATGGAGGTTGACAAAGCAAAGATCGATGTCATAACCAAATTACCACCCCCAACTAACGTTAAAGCCGTTAGAAGTTCCTAGGACATGCAGGTTTTTACCGTCGTTTCATTAAGGATTTTTCCAAAATATCTCGTCCAATGACGAAACTTCTGGAAAAAGATTCTGTTTTCGATTTTAATGCAGACTGCATGAAAGCATTCGAAGCATTGAAAACACAACTGACTAGTGCACCCATTATAGTTTCCCCTGATTGGTCACTACCATTCGAGCTTATGTGCGATGCAAGCGATTTTGCTGTTGGAGCTGTGTTAGGACAACGAGAAGAGAAACATTTTCGTCCTATATATTTTGCCAGCAAAACACTCAACAATGCTCAACAGAATTATACAGTTACAGAGAAAGAATTGTTAGCTGTTGTTTTCGCTTTCGATAAATTCAGATCATACCTTGTACTTTCGAAAACAATCGTGTTCACCGATCATTCAGCGTTAAAATATCTGTTTGCGAAACAAGATGCCAAACCGCGTCTCATTCGATGGATTTTACTACTCCAAGAATTCGATATCGAAATCAAAGATAAGAAAGGAGCATAAAATCTAGCCGCTAATCATCTATCTCGTTTAGAAAATCCAAATCTGGAAGAGTTAAAAGAAGATGAGATTGACGATTATTTTCCGGATGAAACACTCATGACTGTTGATACGATTGATGACAATGAAATTCCATGGTTTTCTGATTATGCAAATTATCTCGTTGGAGGAATTCTAAAGAAAGGATTAACTCATGCCCAACGAAGTAAATTCTTTTCGGATCTTAAACATTATTATTGGGAAGAACCCTATCTTTTCAAAATGTGTCCCGATGGGATGATTAGAAGATGTGTTTATGGTTCTGAAACGAGATGAATTCTCGATGAATGTCATCATGGCCCAACTGGGGGACATTATGGTCCTTCTACCACCGCTAAAAAAGTCTTTGATGCTGGATTCTATTGGCCGACTATTTTTAAAGAAGCCCATACTCTTGTTAAGAATTGTGATGCTTGCCAAAAATACGGTAGTCTTTCTCGAAGAGATGAAATGCCACAAAAGAGCATTCAAGTCTGTGAATTATTCGATATTTGGGGAATTGATTTCATGGGACCGTTTCCTAAATCCCACAAATTCGAATACATTCTCGTTGCTATTGATTACGTTTCCAAATGGGCTGAAGCGGAAGCTCTACCCACCAATGATGCACGAGTAGTTGTTAATTTTCTCAAAAAGCTTTTCGCTCGTTATGGAATTCCTAAAGCTTTGATAAGTGATCGTGGAACCCATTTCTGTAACAAACAAATGGAGAAAATTATGAAGCAATACGGAGTTCATCATCGTTTTGCTACAGCTTATCACCCACAGACCAGTGGTCAAGTCGAAAATACCAACAGAGCCTTAAAAAGGATACTCGAAAAAAGGGTTAAAGACAATCTAGCCGTTTGGTCGAGAAAACTAAATGATGCTCTGTGGGCATTTCGCACGGCTTACAAAACACCAATTGGTACAACACCATACAGATTGTTGTATGGAAAAACTTGTCATTTGCCGTTCGAAATCGAACATCGCGCTTACTGGGCACTAAGAAGCTGTAACCCAGACCTGAAAGTAGCTGGAGAAAAGAGATTTTTGCAATTGCATGAACTCGATGAGCTTAGACTACAAGCTTATGAGAACTCCAAACTTTACAAAGCAAGAACAAAAGCTTATCATGACAGAAAGCTAAGAATCAGAAAAGAATTCAAAGCTGGAGACAAAGTTCTGCTGTTTAACATGAAGTATAAGTTCAAAGCTCCCAAGCTGAAACCGAAATGGTTCGGAACGTATACAGTGAAACATGGATTTCCATCAGGATATGTTGAATTGCATGACAAACATGGTGGAAGTTTCATTGTTAATGGGCACCGAATTAAGTTATACTATGACAAGGAGCAATTGAATGAAGTTTCTATTCAAGAGATTCCGCCTGAATCCGAATATGAAGCCATAACATTTATGTCACCCTTCCCGGCCGATTTTAAGAAAAACACTCCGTGGGTCGAAGACACCGGTTATATCTATGATGTTCTTCCAAGACCGTGGGAGAAAGTTAAGTTGGAATACATAGATGAAACTGGAGAAGGAATAGTGATTGGAAATGTGCTGTACGTTCCAAAATTTCCAAAGAAGAAGTCAGCAATTGCACCAACATGAAGAGAGAGAATTTCGAGTCCGGCTGATGACTCGTTAATAAAACAAGCGCTTCTCGGGAGGCAACCCGTGTGTGTGCTATTTTTATTTTCATTTTTATTTTCTAGTGATTAAATCCCAAAGTTTTTCTAAATCGCTTAGTTGAACTTAAGTGTGGGGGTGTATCACTGTCTTTTGAATAAAGCGAAGAAATATTTCGTATTTGTGTTTCTTTTGTTTTTAGATTTCTGCAGGTAATGATTTCGAAGCTTGGACGCTAGGATCAAGACCCCTCTTGAGCAGAAAATACGGTTTATTCTCTTATTTCCCTATTTCATTCTTTGTCGTTTATCACATTGAGGACAATGCTTAACTTAAGTGTGGGGGGTGAATAGGAAAATAAGAATAGATTGTAAGTTTTGAGCTGAATTTTAAATTTTGTTTGCCCTTGTAATCTAGTCTTTTGTCATTTTAAAGATCATATTCTAGAATAACTGGATTTATCCGCTGGTAAATTCTGTGATTTTGAAAATTCGAGATGTGTCCTGATTAATATTGCAACCCATTCTGGGATCGATAACATTAGCTAGCACAGATTATAGCCCTTTCTACTAAATTGTAAAAATTTGAGCCTGTTCTATATATAGCATACATCTTTTATGCTTAGATCTTTTGCTATGAGTGTGCCAGTGATTTTATTTATTCTAGAACTTGTACTTGTAAATCATTACGAGACCGTTGTGAGATCACATTTCATTTGTGATATAAGTGTATATGCGTGATAAGAGGCAACCTTAGGATTTATCCCAAATGGCCTTCCATTTTCATATAATGCTATATTAGCTAGCTACCTTGGCTAGTTAACCACTCATATGGACCCATTTGTTAGCATTTGTCTTTAATGCTAGATACCCCTAGTTACACCCGCCGAGCCTATATTTTCTTTTGATACAATCCAGAAAAATTCAAAAAGATTTTACACCTTTTTAGCCTAGCCTTATCCATAGTCAAGTCTTGGTTGGTTGCTAGCTATTTGGCAAGATGGATGTTATGTGAAAATCATGAAAGTTCAAAGAAAGCGTAAGCTCCGAAAGTTGTTATCCAAGAAAGGTCATCGCAACTATAAGATGACAAGTAAAAAAAAAAAAAAAAAAAAAAAAAAAAAAAAAAAAAAAAAAAAAAAAAAAGAGAGAGAAAAAGAAGAAGAGTCATCGCAACTATAAGGTGACAAGAATAAGCCAATGGGATAAGTGAATCAAGTATGAATAAAGGAAGTATGGAGTTTTTCGCAAAATGGCATGATAATGGTTTGTAATAGCTAGTAACATTTGGTTCATAGACTTTGACTAAATTTTGTTTTTATTTTCAACCAATTTCATAAATATATTCCATGTCTTATCCTACCCTTTTTGACTTCGTGAAATTATTAAGTGTATGTACATGTAGTGACCATCCGATTTCTTGAGGAATTGACTAACGTTGTTAGCGATCTAGGGCGTATTTTGGCGACCATCCGTTATGCAAGTAACGTCGTTAGCGAACCAAGGTACAATCTAGTGACCATCCGTTATTTGGTAATGCAAGAATTCGTTGTTAGCGAGCTATTATGTTTTGCATGAGATAGTGGCGCATTAGTCCATTATTACCCTTAAGCCTTAAACCCGAATAAAAGCCCTCTTTGATATGTATACTTGGCGCTCACACCATTTCGGTGTAGTTTTGTTTCTTGTACAAGCCTATGGTAATATTTAGATCATGACTGAGCAAATGAGTGTCATTCCTCTTATATACTCCACCAATCATACAAATGAGTGTTTGAGTGAATTATATTTCATTTTCCTTTCGTGAGGTGTTTAGTAATGTGTATCATGCAAGAAAATCATTTGGGTATTGTCAAACATCTCAATGATTCAACCATAAAAGCTTAAAACGATGAATCTAGCTTGTACTCGTGCTTGATAGATTTGCATCGCATTTTCCTAATCATTTGTGTATACCATGTGGATAATTGTTTTTATTTCTAGATTTGCTTGAGGGCAAGCAAAGTTCAAGTGTGGGGGATTTGATAACGCTTAAATCTAACATGTTTTTAGTAGCGTTATTGGTAGTTTTATATATGTTTTGTGGTTATATTTATATGCTTTTGTTACTAAATCGTACCAAAGTATGTTTGCAAAGCATTTGTAGCCAAAGACAAGAAAATGGATGGAAAAGATGCAAAAATGAGGAAGAAGGAAATATTTATGATTGCATGTGAGTCTTGTGTCAAGTTCTGCACCGTAAGGTATTTCAATGAGTTAAAGTCCAAGTAGTCGAGTTAATAAGCTTAAGGATGAAGGGAAAGATCAAAGAATCAAGAGCTACGACCGAGAAACAAGTCATACAGAAAAGTCCAAGAAAAAGGTCCACCAGCAGTAGCCATCCGATCGGTCGCCGCCCGCAACCGAATCGGATGAGGAGAATTGGGATTTACCGAGAAGACCAACCGATCGGTAGACCATTCTATCCGATCAGTTGGAGGTTGCTGTTGACCCAAAACTTCTTTATTAAGGATTGTGACTTTACAAATCTGGTTCTAGGTCCTTCTTTTCAGTATTCTAACCTATTCAATACTACTTGGAGAGCAAGAGAAGCATTTATGCACTTAGACCCTTGGTTAGAGCAATTTTTAAACCATTTGTTGGGTATTTATATATACCAATCAATCAAAAGAGAGAGGAGTGCATGTATGCTAGAGGAGAGAACCACTCATAGAAAATACTCAAGAAATTCGTCCTTAGGTCCAGGAGAAGGAAGAAAGTTGATTACACCATTACCATTGCTTGTGGAATCATTTTCTTTCACTTGTAATCTTATTTCCAATCATTGTAAGACTTTCAATCATGGTTTCTAATGTTCAAAGTATTGAGTTTGCATTTATGTTTGCTATGAGCGGCTAGTGCCTTTGTGCCCTTGCTTAGATGATGTGTATTATTTATTGATTGGCATATGATTGTGATAACATGTTTTAATTCAATTTCAAGTCGATTCTAAGAACCAATTGTGATAAAGTTTCATAGTGACATTTGGGTAATCAAGTTTAACTAGTGCTAGTAATCTTAAGGGTCGAAAGAACTATTGTTATTCCACTAGTTATAATCATTTGTCTATGAATGATTGTTGTCTTCCACTATTCTTGATTACACAAAGGAACTTGATTGTGATTGTAATGAAAATGCTTTTGTCTATCAAAACAGATTGATTGTAAACCAATTTAAAGGTCGAGAGATTAATAGTTTACTTTCAATTGTGACCTTTTGTCTATAATCGGTTACCTTTTGTATTGACCATTTCCTAAGCTTGTTTGATAAAACAAAAGATTGCTTTTGTGTTTGAGGAACACCAACTCATGAACCTTGAATTGATCTTGAATTGATTGGTTAAACGTAATGCTTGTTTTTATAAACCAAGATCTTGACGAAGGTTTAATTTGTAGAAACAATAGATTAGTGTCAAAACTAATTATCACAACCAACATGTTATCCAAAGTTATCACAATCATATTAGTCAATTGTAGTACACTAGTCTAAGCAAGTGTAGTTTTTAATCATTTGAATTTTCATAATATCATTACTACTTGTTTGAGAAAGTTGCTTTTAACTTACAATTTGATTCACTACACAAATCCCTGCGAACGATCCCGACTTACCATCAAAATCTTGCTACAACGGACGAGTATACTTGCTCGTATGTGTTGTCATTAGATTCGGTAATTCACCCCTTATAAATTTAAAACCTGCACCGAACCGGGCACATCAGGTACTCTTATTAATACCTGATGATTAGGGCAATGCAATGGATTTGGATCGGTATCGTTAATGAGGTTAAATCGCTTATATTGATGGACCTGGAATATGGTTTGGACTTTGGGTTCTTGGCAAATGAATATTTGGTTTGTTATTTGGTGACATAATGTGGTAATTTGGTGTTTCAAATTTCATGAGCATTCACACATCACGACTAGCATTTGGGTATATGAATATCAACTTGATTCCAGAGTTGTGGATGTGGCAGCACTGTCCTATTGATGCCTACGATTTGAGTGAGCCTGCGATATAATCCTTCCAATATGAGTTATAGTTGACAAATTGCTATTTGGTTAATTGCAAATTGACAAGCTGCTACTTGACTTGTTGCGACTTGACTGATTGCGATTTGACCAGTTGCAATATGACGTTGCGAGTTGACACTTGCGATTTGACTAATTGTGATTTGGTTGATTGCAATCTGACTTGTTGCAAATTGACAATTGGTGACTTGACTTGTTGCGATTTGATCAAGTTGTGATTTGACTTTTGTGACTTGAATTTCGAAGATTGGTATTGCACGTCACTCTTTGGTATTTGTGTTGATTTCTCGGTTTCTCTAGTAGATTTTAGAAAATCCCGTCAAATTAATTTTGGACAAGTAGGCTAGACTAGGAGTTAGACATAATAAAACTTACGGGGTTTGACTATGCTATTTTCGGGATATGTTTGTGCTACGAGATCGGCGGAAATTGGGAAATTATGGTAACTTGGTTGGTTTGTTAATTCACGGGTTGGTGTACTTAGTGTCTCAAACATCTCGGGGTGGATGGATGCACGATGTTTGATGACCCTTGCTCGAGCGTATTTAGGGTGATTAGACTTGGATGTTCAAGAAGTGGATATATACAATAAAGGATGGAAGGTTGGGTATATATCACTACCTATATTTAAATGAGTTACGTTGTTGTGCTCAATATAGGTTCTAAATCACAAAATCAGTGCAAGTATAAGTCGCGGACTTGACCTTTATCAAGCTTTATCAAGTGACTGTTGTTTCTCAAGTTTCTAATGGGATTGCAGTACAAGATCTTCTCAAAAGTGGTCAGACTTAAAGACAGGAGGTGATTTGTTCAGAGACGTGTTTTAACCTTTTACACATTCTAAAGTTAAACATATTTCATCAAGCGGTTTTGGCACATTGTGAGCTTCAGGGAACTTATTAATCTGCTAAACCATTGATGAGGAGACAAGCAAGGGGTTACTACAAAAGAGTCTTAATCACCATCTTCTTTGCAGTAGTTTTATTTGTCTCATTCCATGTATTGTGCCTGACAAATTCACAAACATCACGGACTCTCAGCTTTGGCAAAAAGGTCATTTCATGCCCTTTTTGAGGGGGAGAATTAGCGCGAGTTTCCTAGCGGTTCCATCTCCAGCGGTGTGAATCTTAGCGGCTCCGGTTACAGCCGGTCAGATCGTATCGGTTCAGTCTCCAGCGGTGCCGGTTACAGCAGGCCAGATCGTAGCGGTTCAAGATTCAGTGGTTCAGTCTCCAGCAGTTAGAATCTTTGCGGTCCCAATTTCAGTGGTTTAGCTTTCAATGGTTTGGGTCTTAGCAAATTGCCTAAGATTTCAGCGGTTTGATACTTACTGTTGTGCAGTTTGTTCTTGAATTCATTTCTCTGTTAAATCTCAAGAACTGTAAAATCCTGTACACAGTACGCAAACTATTCCATGCACTGCACCTGATATCATCCAAGCAGCTGGGTCAAACAGCTATGTTTGATTGGACTGACTATGAGTCATGGGCACTGCTAAGAATTAGCGCATGTTTCTTCTCCCTTTAACTATTCAATCGCACAAAATGATTACGAAGTTAATTTGGCATCCCTTGCTTGAGGGTGAAGTTGGATTTCACGAAAGAGTCTACCTATTTTTATTTTGAAATCGGGGATGGTTGGATGCATGATTTCAATGATAACTTGCTCGTGCTTAAGAGGTAAGTTGAAGACTTGGGTTATCTAGTTTCCAGAAGTCGGGTGGATGGTTGAAGACCTGGTTAACTATCACTTAAAGGAGATACATTGTAGTACTCAGTGTCACACGTAGAAGACATTGTGGATAATCGCAAGAGGTGATGAAAGTCTCATACTTTGTCAGGATAACATCAGATGAGGCGTATCCGAAGTTAGGGTGATGCGGCGTATCACTTCAGGTTGATACGGCGCATGGTCTATCGGCTTAGATACGGCGTATCCCTAAAAAGGATACGGCGTATCCTTGGTCTGAAGGGTCGTTTGGTTGTGTTATACAATTGATTATGAAATGTTTTGAAAGGTGTTCGAGTATATGTTCTTGCAAGTATTTTAAAGGATTAAATGTGATGGATTTTGGATATGTAAATGAAGAATTTGTATGAGTCTGGTAAAGTCAAGCGTTTCCGCGTCAAAAGTTTTAAATTTTAGTCAAATCGGGTACGGGGCGTTACATATGGGTCTTTATGTAGCATACCAAGAATCAGTGGTAATCTTAGAGTCTATAGTGTTATCTATAGAGGACTTAGAAACTACGGGATTCTTAGAAGCACGAGATTTTGGAGACTTTGATGAACGAGATATCAAAAAATTTGCAATACAATTATCAACAACCAATTGCTTTTCAAGCCTCAACTAGTTCTGCTACACCAAACACATTGGACCAACAATACTTTGAAGTTCAACCTGAAGTTTAACATAAACTTAACAAAAACTTTCAACTGTGAAGACAGACTTTTTTTCCAAAAAAGAATTTGGTGGCTTTGCTTTAAATTGCATCTAGTTTCATGCAAAATTTTATCAGAATAAACTATACGTTTTTAGATTTTTACGTTTTCTTCACAGCTCATTTAAATAGTGAAGATAGTTTATTTTTTTGATTGGTTTAGTGAGTGTTGCTTGTTTTACTTCTAGTTTATTGTCAAAAAATTTCAGATTTTTTTGAATGCATATTTATAGTGAAATCAACAATGGTGTTAACTTTTTTACAAACGGTGGTTTTAAGATTTGAAAACTTAACTTCAAAGTTCATTTGGACACAAAAATCAACTGTGAAGATTGCATATTCACAGTAAAATCAACTTAACACTAACTTTTAACGAACAATGAAGTTAAACTTTTAATATCACGATTCCTTACTTTAGTGATATTCAGTTTTTTTTTTTTTTTTTTTTTTTTTTTTTTTTTTTTTTTTTAAATCATGATATTAAAATATGAAAGCTTAATAACGCAGTTCATTTAGACAGTGAATACAGATGTTTTTAACTAAAAAACAACTTTTGACAAATGGTGATTTTAAGATCAAGAACATGAAAACTTAATATCACGAATCATTATTTCAGCAAAAGAAATATTTTCTTTTGAATTTTTTTCAGCATTTGATACTCCTTTTTTGTCTAGTTTCTTGTCAGTATTTTCAAAGTTTGTTTGACTTAATTCACATTTTAACATAAACTTAACAAAATTTTCCAATAGTGAAGATAGACTTTTTTTAAAAAAGAACTTTTTCAATGAGTATTACTTATTTTACTTCTAGTATGTGTCAAATTTCTTTCAGATTTTTTTTTGACTAATATCACTGTTGGTCCTTAATTTCACAGATCATTTTAACCATGAAGACTAACGTTTTTTCAAAAACTTTTTCAGCAAAAACTAGCTATGTAGTTTTTTGTCAGTTTTTTTCAGAATAAACTGTACATTTTTAATTTTTTACGTTATCTACAAAATTCATTTAAACAGCGAAGATAAACTTTTTAATTTTTTTTCTGTGAATATTACTTATTTTACTTCTAGTTTATTGCCAAATTTTTTTAGAATAAACTGTACGTTTTTTACATTATCTTCAAAATTCATTTAAATAGTAAAGATAAATTTTTTCAGTGAATAATACTTATTTTTGTTCTAGTTTATTGTCAATTTTTTAAAGATTTTTTTGAATGCATATGTATAATGAAATTAAGAATGATATTAATGTTTCTAATATAATAATTCATCTGAACAATGAGGATGAATGTTTTTCACTTTCATTTTAAAAACTTAACACTAAAATCCACTGTAAATATTCTATATTTACAATAAAATCAATTAAAAACTCAACTTTTGATGAACGGTGAATTTAAGATCACAGACATAAAAAAAATGAAGATGTTCATAAATATATGAAAAATTTGACAAGAAAGAAGAAAAAACATGAGTAAGATTTGCTGAAAAAATTAAAAAAAAAAATCATGGTCAAAAGAGACTGTGAAGTTAACATTTTTATGTAGTCAAAATCACTCTCAAGATCTAGATCTGAAAATGGACATCACAAATCTGAAAAAATGGAGTGATTGTCAATGTATTCGGTTATGATTTATAATAAAATTTAAAGAGTCTGGAGGTAATAGTAAAAAAGGAGAGAGAAAAAAAAGGATGAACATGGCAGAGAATGAAAAAAAGGAGGGAAATATCAACTAACGCCAAGCCCGTTATCCCGTGCCTAGTATATTACATGTTACAAGGTTCATAAGTTACAAATGACTATCACTTTAATTCCTAACAGACGTGAATGTCAAAAGACATGCATCTGACAAACTCGAATCTAAGATAGACAGGTGCGTGTTTGTTGGGTGTCCCAAGGAAACGAAGGGATACTATTTCTACTTACCGACCAACAACAAAGTCCTTGTTTCTCGATCAAGTGTTTTCCTTGAGGAGATATTCCTCCAAAAGGAAACAAATAGAGAAATATATCTACTAAAGCTTGTATATGAGGAACAAACAGATGAAGCTTTGGAGGAGGTGAATCAACAACAGATTGTGCAAGCTCAAGAAAGAGTTGTTCCAGCTGTTGATGACACACAGAGTCTTCGCATGTCTCAAAGGACTTGGGTTGAACCTGAATGATACTATGGCTTTGTGATAGGTAGTGTAGATCTTTCAGAACCTGCTACTTATCATGAAGCAGTATCAGGAAGAGAGGTTGTGCATTGGCATGATGCAATGGAGACTAAGATGCAATCAATGTATGACAACGAAGTTTGGGTTCTCGTTGATTTGCCTCTATGTAAAACCGTAGAAAACAAATAGGTCTTTAAAAAGAAGATAGACATGGATGGAAATATGCAAACCTATAAGGCAAAGTTGGTGTCAAAATGTTTCACCCAAACTCATGGCATCGACTATGATGAAACTTTCTCACTTGTAGCCATGTTGAAGTCCATTAGGGTTATGATGGCAATATACGTATATTGCAACTATGAGATATGGCATATGGATGTCAAAATCGCGTTCCTTGATGGGAACTTGACAGAGGACGTCTATATGACGCAGCCAGATAGTTTTGTAGATCCAAGGAATCCAACTAAGGTTTGCAAGTTTCTCAAATCCATTTATGGATTGAAACAGGCATCTAGGAGCTAGAATCAGCGCTTTGATGAGAAAATCAAACAATATGGCTTCATCAAGAGTGATTTTGAGTCGTGTATTTACATGAAGTTCAGTGAAAAAGATGTGACATTCCTGATCCTATATGTTGATGACATATTGATCATTGGAAACAACACAGTGATGTTAACTGGTTTTAAGAGTTAGCTGATATGAAGGATTTTGGAGAAGCCACCTACATCCTAGGGATTAAAATAGTCTGTGATAGGACAAAGGGGATGATTGGATTGAGCCAGAGTACATATGTGGACAAGGTTGTGGATCGATTCAAAATGTGTGATTCAAACAAGGGGCATGTCCCGATGCCCAAATAGGTTGCTTTATCCAGAAAGCAGTGCCCTAATAAAGAACCCAAGATAAGCTACATGCAAGGGCAGTCCTATGCTTTGGAAGTAGTGTCTATCATGTATGCTATGTTATGTACTCGTCCAGATGTCACGTATGCTACAAGTTTGACAAGCAGATACCAAACATAACAAGGCATAAAGCACTGGGGATCAGTTAAGAACATCCTTAAGTATTTCAGAAGAACGATGGATGCGATGTTAACGTTTGGTGGTGGTTAAGAAAAGGAACTCATAATGGTAGGCCACACTGATGTATGTTTCCAAAGTGACAAAGGTGATTTCAAGTTATAGTCTGGTTTCGTGTTCATGTTAAATGAAGGAGCAATCAGCTGGAGGAGAGCGAAGCAGAGCACTATTGCTGATTCCACTACAGAAGCGGAGTATATAGCGGCAAGTGATGCAACTAAGGAAGCGGTGTGGCTTAGAAATTTTCTAACAGACTTGGAGTTGTTCCTAGTATCTCAGATGCTGTGGAAATCTTCTGTGGTAATATTGGTGTCGTAGCGCAATCCAGGGAGCCCAGAGAACATCAAAAGAGTAAGAACATACTTCGCAAGTATCACATCATACAACAAATCGTAGACAAAGGAGATGTGATTATAGTACAGATTCCTACGGAGGACAATGCTCTTGATCCATTAACAAAACCATTGCCTCATGCTAAGCACTATAAACATGTAAAGTCTATAGGAATGAAGTACCCTCAATGAGGCTTAGCGTAGTTTATCAGATTAGTTTGGTCTTAATAATTTAAATTTTATGTAAAAGTAAGAGCCTTGCGAACTCGTTTTTCATAATGTATTAAGTTTAAATACCAAACTTGGTTTACTTGTTCGGCAAGTTGAAGGATTCTAGAATGTTTCTTTGTGCCATATATATATAAAGGCATTCTAGTCATCCTTATAATTCACACACAAAACCCTAAAACCCTCTCCCTTCTCCCCCTTGTGTTCGACTGGTCGACAACCGCAACCAAAGGGATTCGAATCCCTTTGTTGACCTAAATTTGATCGAACTAAGGGTTTCCCAAACCCATAGTCTATCGCAGGTATTGTTCCCGAAGAACAACCCGAGCATCGAACTTGAACCATCTAGCAAATCCAAACGTGATCAGTTTCAGTGGATACCTGCACCCTCCTCGTACGGGTATTCAAGAAGATAGATCATGCCGAGCAAGTCTAAGGTACGCACGTTCTAACTATTGTTGTAGTTAGATTATTTTTTATTGTAACACATGCATGGATCCATGGCTAGGGTTTATAGTTAATTTTATTTCGCATATTAATTTTCATTAATATTAATTAATTGAAACCAGTAAGTAGAACCATACATTTTCTCCTCTATACCGAGGCAAGTGGCTGCAAAGTCTAGAGCATAATGATTAACTTCATTTAATGTGCGGATTAAATTCAACACTCCATCCTGGCTTCGAACTTTGTAGTAGGTGAGGATTACTATGTAAGTCGAAAGTAATGCATTTGAGTATATGCATCACTTTCGACTAAGGGCTTGATGATGTACCCTCCGAACGGCTCGAAGGTCTCCCCTTCTAGCATAATTGGATGCAACGCTCCGAAAGGCTTTGGCAAACTTTTGAAAGTCTTTAATGTCGTAAAATCTTTCATAGCAATGGTTACCACTGTGGAAACTCGCCATTCGAACCGCAACACCCTCCGGGGTGTACCCTTTGAAGACATTAACACAAAGGTTCAAAGTGATCAAGTCAAACCCATGATTTCCCCCTCTCAAGGCTTTCACGCCAAGATAGGAATCATAGTACACTCGCCCGACAATCACCTAAAAACATGTGACACCCCCACGATCTTCGGTTTTCAGTGTAGAGGCCTACCATAGCATATTTCCACCACCTATAAATAGCTTGGCAGGTCATTCTAGTTTGATCATGTTCTCAACACCTACTTTACATACTTTAACACTTATTGCAATCATAAACACATACTTACTCTCATATCGGAGGTGATTTAGCAGGGGCTTACAATGTTCCCTACAAGTAAAATATAAACCATAAGCACAGAGAATAGTCTTCAAACATCATTACTTCGTTCAGCTTGTAGAATCTCCTCAGCTTTCATTTCTTTACTTGCAGACGAACCATGTGAGCAAATCTAATTAGGGTTTTATGAAACGAGTGCCCTGAGTGCTATCCCATAATTAGTGCTCTCCCCCAAACTGACAACCTCTCTGATGATTGCCCTGTATCTGAAGTCCGTTCGGGGGGAATACCATTATCAACATCTTCATCTCACCAAATGCATCCCAGTTATTTTTCCCATGAGAGATTAGCCCGTACATTTCTCTCCCCTGCTGGTTACGATTCATCAAAATCAGCATACTGATGTGTACATGAGATACAAACTGGAAGCCCTTTATCAGGAATCATATCAGCCCATGAGAAGATGTCGATATACCCAATCTAACCTCCTGTATCAAAAACAACGGCTTCATGTAGTGACTACTGATGGAGAAAACCCACTATGACGAACTTGAGACTGAAGTAAAATAACCCAGACTTGTGACTTAAACTTGCACGATAGTGTGACTAAGAACCTATACTGAGCACTACAACGTAACTCCTTATAGCATAGGTCATTTCATATACCCATCCATCCTTCCTTAATTGTATATGAACCTTTCTTGAACTATCCACATCTTTGTGTGACACTGAGTACTACAACGTATCTCCTTTAAGTGATAGTTAACTAAGTCTTCGTCCATCCACCCCTTGACCTATGAAAACTAGATAACCCAAGACTTAATCACTATTCCCATGAGTGCTCAAACAAGGATCTCGAAGAACCATGCATCCAACCAACCCCGATATCTTTAAGATACTAAGTACACGTACCCGAGATATTCCACTTCAACTTCAAATAAGTAATAATGAATCATCATCCTTGTAGTCACAGCAGATAATTTAGCCATTGTCATTTGATTGTGAATCTTGAACAAGATCTTTTCGGCTATACGTAGTGATTTTGTAGGTGCAGTCCGATAATTTCATTTGTGATTTTGGTGTGAAATATGCCATAAAATGACATTCTAATGATGCTGGAAAATTTTGAGTTTAAGAAATTTTTGCGCCAAAAATTCCCCAAAAATTCGAATTTTGGCCTAAAAATTTGAATTTTGGGCCAAAATTTTTACTCTTGTACCAGAATTTGAATCTCGCGTAAAAATGGACCGTTAAGTCTCTCCTCCGAATTAATTTTTACTCAAGTTTTCCCGCCAAAATACTCGTTTTTTTTTTTTTTTTTTTTTTTTTTTTTTTTTTTTTTTTTTTTTTTTTTTTGGCAATTGCGATAAGATAGTGTTGTCCGATATCTGAATTGGGATAAGATCTCGGACACAATTGCAATAAGATTCTCGGATGACATTTGCGATAAAACTGAAAAAGGCCAATTTCGATAAAATTATCGAAATTTGATTTGCGATAAAATTGTCGGAATTGAATTGCGATAAATTTGTCGAAAATGAATTTCGATAAATTTGTCGAAAATGAATTTCGATAATTTTGTCGAAAATGAATTTCGATAAATCACCTATCGCAATATTATACAAGATTGCAATAAAACTTTGCGAATTGCGATAGATGGCAGACTCTGAATTGCGACAAAAGGCAGCTCAACCACTCTTGTCCTTTTGTCACTTGCCCACTGACGCAGCCATGCTTGTCATATCCAACCACTAACTTTTACCAACTTCTTTAATAATTCTTTTGGGAAGAATTATACGCCAAAGAAATCAATAAAATATCCACAAACAAATCTTGTACAAACCTTTTGAATGATTGTCGATCTAAATCGCTTAGAACAACATAAATCCAATCTATAAACTCAAGATTCGAGTGATAAACTAGCAAATCTTCACAACCCAACTCGTTAAATCACAAACTAACACAACCTTGAACCTTGATTTTTGCATACAATTCCAAGATAAACACCAAAAGGTCACGTTTTTATGACACAAAAATGCAGCTAGTTGGGTTCTTTTTAACATAAATCGAACACAAAAATTTAAAATACTCGACTGATGGACAGTAACGAGCTAAAACATACCATAAATCACATTTTTCACCTCAAATACATCACGTTTTGCCAAGAATCTCCCAGGTTCGCTCATGATACCAATTGTAGAAACCAAGATTCACGTTTGGGAGGTGGAGGAAACATGATAAACACGATCTAAAGATTAAACATTTCATAATCGGTTTATTGATTGCCGAGGTGTGTATGTTTTCTAAAGAGAGAAGTAAAGAAAACATACACACCTCAAGTGTTACAAGTGAATCCCCAACCCTCCTAGTGTTGACATAGGAGGGTATTTATTACATGAATACAAAGCTAACTTAGCACAAATGTCTAAACTAGTCCTTGTACTTTAAACACTATTACAATTCCCACATATGACAAAACTTTAAAGCTAACAGGGACCAACCCTTGCGCTTCACTTAACGTAGTGTCTTCATTTGTGTTGTCACATGTTACTCGAAGCTTGGCAAGCCATCACACAACCCCTCATCCTCACCATCACAAAGCCTGGTAGTGCAATTTATTGTACAATCAGTGTCCTTCTCCTATCATACGCCGCATACAGCTTCATCCTCATCACCAACCTTTATTTTTCTTAGTTGTTCCAATAGACCTTCTGCATCCCTCACATATTTGAACCAAACAAATGAATAAACTTATCCATTCCTAAGCCGTTTTTGTATCATGAACATGTGAACACCGTCCCATATTTCTTAAATATCATCCATAGACGTCCTATTACCCACTCCACCGAAAAATTGAAAAACTTAAATAATAACGACGAGTTACATTTCCCACCGATGTAGTTCATTCCAAATTGCTTGCCATTCACTACAACAAAATGTATGACGGGCAAGGACACATTCGGCGGGGACGCCCATGTCCCCACCAAAAGTCGCTAAATGACAAAAACGACGCTGAGCTGGCACACAATGTCGCTGACCGTTTACTAAATTTTCAACGCAATCTTTTGGCGGGGACATGTCCCTACCAAAAGTGTTTTTGATATTTGGCAAAATTTGACCAAACTAATAACTCTTAATTGTTCCCGGGTTTTTTTCCCACCCTCACTTTTAGCGGGGACACGTCCCCGCCAAAAGTTTAGATGCACAGTACCAGCTTTTTGGCGGGGACATGTCCCTACCGAAAGTGTTATCCAGTTTTCCCTCCTAAAAATTACTTTATCCCGCCAATATTTTCTGCTACTGATATTAGCTTTTGGCGGGGACATGTCCCCGCCAAAAGTGTTGGCGCCAATTTATCCTGCCAAATTGCAACTTTATCCCGCCAAAGTTTTACTTATATATAACCTAACCGATCATCCTCAAATCGGCAAAACACAAATAACCAAATCGTTAATTCCTACAAAACACACATAACAATGGCTGGTTACACGCCGGAAGAGGAGTGCTCAAAGGTTGTATCTTCGGAGTGTCTCTTTAATGAAGTTCTTAATACATATGGCTACGAAATTTATGATGAATATGGTTCTTATAAGAACATTAGCCCGTGGATGAGAGACCAGATTCTGGAATGGTTGAGGAAAAAGCCTTACTACAGAGAGATGTTGGACGCTCAAGCTGATGATGTTGGAGGAGAAAGCACGTTGGAAACCAAAATTGATGATCTGGGAAATAGGATAACAAATCTTGAAGCTATGTTTAAACATTTCATCAAGCAAAGGAAAGCAAGGAAGGGAAAAGATGGTGCAGGTTCTAGCAAAGTGGGAAGTAGCAGCAAAAAAAATAAAATGAATGGGCGATGTTTGTTATGGTCTATGACGTGTGTTTCGTTTGCTTGTCGAGTTGTTTCGTTTGAGTTGTTTCGTTTGCTTGTCAAGTTGTTTCATTTGATCTGTTTTGTTTGCTTGTCAAGTTGTTTCGTTTGAGTCTATATGAAATGTATGTGGTTGAGAACTCTTGCGTGTTTTAAATAAAAGGTTTTCCTTCATGTTTGTTAATTGTGATATTGTTCCTTCAGTTCCATTCTTTATGGTTATGGTTGCATGATGATTATGGTTGAATCTTGATGGATAGAAAGGTGGTGCAAAAGGGTTTAGTTGACGTTGAGTAGTGCTCATAGCTATGTGTACTGTGTTTTTTGTGTTTGATTTTTGGTCTAGTGAAACTGTGAATTTGTGTGTGTGAGAGATGATATGAGAAGATAGAAAGGTTTGTAATGATGGTGATGGAGTGGTGGCAAGTACTGAAGTGAAAGTGAAATGAGGTTTAAGGGTGGTATAGGGTTATAAGTCAATGATGAGTTGCATAGGTAGATCACTGCCGCTAACGAAGGTGCACGACGGCTATTAAAGAAGCCTCGTGAAAAACTTAAGTTTTCACAACAACAACAACATTTTATTAAAAAACAACAATAACACAAACAACAACAACAACAACAACACCAACACTACATATGAAGATTGTCCAAGTCACCTAACAGCTCACGGAGTATTGCAGCTGACTGACATGCGTGGTCGTGGTCGTTGAGATTCGTTGCCATTTCAAGTCTTGCCTCCAGCATCCTTACTCTTGTCTCTAGCACCCGTTTTTGTGATTCAAGCATGTTTATCGTAAGATCTTTGGCATTACACTTTGAGCACTTTGTTCGTGCAGCTCCATCATCTTAAGATGTTGAAGCAGAAGAGATTACTCGTAACCGGTCATCAAATTCACTCTTCCACATAAAATATCCACATCCATAATCTTTTTCTCTTGGCTGTTACATAAATAAGGAAATGTTATGATTGTTTGTATATTTACATAAATAAGAAATATATGATTGTTCACCTTCGAAAGAGGACATGCATAATATTCCCATCCAAATGTATCTTTTTTATGTGATTTTCTTAGTTTTATATTTCCTGTTCCACAAGAACACATAAAACGATTATATCGCTCCGTCTCAGGTTTTAAAATTGGTGTGAAGATAAGAGGTTGTGAGGTTGAGTGGTTTTGAGGATAAGAGTGTATATAATGTGTTTTTGAGGATAGAGCAGATCTACTAGCTTTTGCTGGGATGTTTTGGCGCCAATATTTTGGTTGGAAGTGTTAGCGCCAATATTTTGGTGGGAAGTGTTGGCGCCAATATGTTTGTGCATTAGAAGAAAGAAGACAATAGAAGTTGTGTGATATAGAATGAACGAAGGAAGCAATTGTGTAGTTGAAACATAAATGTATATGGTTGGAGATCTGAAGGAAGCAATTTAATTCATCATTTCAATACTGAGTAACATTTAATGTACGTAATTTGATTAATTTGACATAAAATAACGTATTAATTCGAAAACAATTCATCATATGTTAAGGAAGTTGTACACATCTATTCCATCTTTGTGATTCAATTCAACCTAAAAACACATCTATTCCATCTTTCTGATTCATTCAACTACTATTTTCAATATTTAAGCTTACCATGTAATGAAAATATATATTTAATTTTATAAAGTGTGTACATCTAATATTTTGTTGTAAGATAAAAAATAATTAGTCACAATAAGATTAAAAAAAGAAAAGAATATGTGGAAAAAGACAATACTAGTAAAAAAGATGGGGATTGAAGGTGCCAAATTTCCTGCCCAATAGTAGTTGTAAGCTAGCTACCTTCATCAATGCTGATTCAATATATTTAGTGAAGGTGGGCTTCATTTACTCATATTGCACAGGGTTCACATCACAATGTATTAAATACTAGTCACCTAAACACTTCTTCTTAGTTCTTATTAATAGGCACTCCCTCAATACCTATTTTCAACAAAGAAACACATATACAACCACAACACACATACATTACACTCGCCATCTTCCACCCTAGAACCATATTTTCATCAGTATGTTAGCCCTAACTGTTGGTCACACAATCACTACTACTTGTTCAAGAAATATATTCAAACAAAAACCCTAACAGAATTAAAACCAATGCACATTCTCAAACCCATCTTTGTTTATGTTGTTATTGTACTATACACAAGCAAAGAACTTTTATTTCATTGTTGAAATAGGTGGTTAATAAAATTTAGTTTACTTTTAAAATTGAGTTCAATTTTACTTATAATCAATGTTATTGTTTGTTTTTGGTTAATAAGCTGTCTTATAAGCTCTTATTTCTTAAATACTGTTCAAGCACTCAAACAAGCTTCTCAATAGCTTGTTTGAGCTTGTTGTTGTTTGATTTAAAGTAGTATAATTCAGTTTTAATACAAATTAAGCTAGTTTGGAAGATAAGCCAGAAATGGAAGGGCTTATAGGGTTTTACCAGCTTATCAGTTGAGAAGGTGGAGCTTGTAGAGTAGCTCCTCGAGCTTATTTGATCCTTGTTGAGCTAGGATCAAGGTAAAAGTACATAATCCTCATTTTAGCTTAAAACTGCTTATTGCTTATTCTGTGCTTATTTCCTGTTTAGATCTGTCTTATTTACTTGTTTATGCTTATTTGTGCTTTTATTTGTTTAGATCAAGTAGTTTTAGCTTTATCTTTTAGTATTTGGCTTAATCTGTCTTAGTTTAGCTTAAATCTGCATTTCTTATAGCTTATTGTTAAGTGCTTTTTAGTAATTGTTAGTTCCTTATTAGATCTTTATTTAGTCGGTCATTCATCTGTTTTCATAATTCTCAGCTTAAATGATTTAAATTAAGTATAAATGATTTAACTTTATTAGGTAAAAGTAATGTAAATAATTTTAAAAAGTTTTAAATTAATTAAAGATGATTTAGAAAAAAATTGATTAAATCTAAAACATTTAATATTGATTTGAGTTAGTTAAAATAATATTAAACGATTTTTTTTTTAATAAAAAAAACTGCTTTCGGCGAGGACATGTCCCCGCTAAAAGATTTCACCAAAAAATTTGTTTTTCCCTCTTCGCATTTACTTTATCCCGCCAAAGTTTTTGGCAATTAGTAAAAACTTTTAGCGGGGACTTGTTCCCGCCAAAAGGCTGGCTAAAAGACAATTTTTTTTTTTAGCCGGGACAATGTAATCGCCAAAACCTAACCTCAATTATTAACAGATCTGCTTTACACTTAAAAAAACAAAAAAAACAAAAAAAAAAAAAAAAAAAAAAAAAAAAAAAAAACCAACAACTCATCTCATGCCATCGTCTTCCTCTCGATCTACAGCACCACCATCTCCACCAACACCACTAATCACCACCACGGCACCACCATCTCACCACAGCACCATCATCTCCACCACAGTACACCCACACTCGCACCACTGTGCACGATGTATCTCTTTCTCCCCTCTCATTGTTTGAGTCTTTCCTAAACCCCTCTCATTCTTTGTTTCTCTCTATTCTCTTCTCCTTTCTTACTCTCGACAGTGTTACCAAAAACAACCCAGGTTAATTTTTGTTAATTATTTTCATTTTTTATTAATTGTTGTTAATTTGTGTTAATTTTGTTAATTGTTAATTTTTGTTATTAGTTTTGTGTTAATTGTTTTTAGTTTTTGATTTTTATTATTTTTTTTGTTTTTTTCCTTTCGAGACCACATTACAGCCGAGACCAAAGTTCAGCCGAGACCAAGCCGAGACCAATCGAGACCAAGCTGAGACCATAGACGAAAGCCCACTGTTGAGACCAAGAGGTATTATTATTTTATTTTTTTTTGAGTTTATGTGTTAGCGGGGACATGTCGCCGCCAAAAGTTTATAGTGATTAATTTGTGTTTATGTATTTTTTTAGCTAGCTCCCTGTTGTTACGAGACCGCCTGTTGAGACCGAGACCGAGACCATTTGCTGTCGAGATGATAGCCTTCACCACAGTAAGGTTATATTATTATTATTATTTTTATTATTATAATAATAATTTTATTAAAAATGAATATGATTTTACAAGAAATTAGTGGGGAGCCGAGAAACCAACTGGGCCCCCACACCTCTAGCAATAGCAAAACTAATCCTATTAAAAATATGAAGCGCAGCCCGTGCTCCAATGTCTTGAGTCATAGAGAATCGTCGAATACGCTTTAGTAGGGTTACTGCATCTTTCTCAAGTTCTCCAAAAGAGGAGAATGAAAAGGGGAGGAACCCATATCCGATATCCACGCATTTAGTTATTTGTTAAGTGCCCCTATTATTATTATTATTATTATTATTTATTTTATTTATTTATTTTTTTATTTTATTTCTTGTTATTTGTTAATTCTATAAACCTTATTGTTAGAATAAGAACCTGTTGATGTTATTGTTAGAATAAACCTTATTGTTGAGACCGAGACCGAGACAACTAGCTTAATTGGTTTTTATGTTGGGTTTGGTTAAAAACCACACCGCTAGGGGTGTGTTTGTTTTGTTTGGTTTCGCACCACAGCCGCACCACACAGTGGTGTTAGGCTTATGAGTTTAGCCACCAAACCACAACTACAAAAGGGTGTTTGCAGGCCCGGATATAAGGGTGTTCAACATGAGCAATGAACAGGGCCCAATATAATATAGGGGCACCAATTTTATATATATATTAGGTATAGCCATAGCCCATAGGCGCAGCTAGTCCAATAATACATTAATACGGAGCCGACTTTATTCCTTTTAGGTTTTTATATACATTGGAATTGCAAAGTGTCAACATCACAAATTCATAAAACTTGGGAGTTGGGACATCATCTGATCGACTGATCATCTCATATTCTCATCCACAAAAACTTTTGATCAGGTATTTTTTTTTCTTATTGACTATTGTTTTATGCTTTTGTTTTTCTTTCTTTATTAATTATTTATTATTGAATAATGAATATTAACTATAACTAAGCCTAGTACTCTAGTAGTTGAGATTTTAGATTAAAAATATATAACATAGATGTTCGTAGCTTTTGAGGCAGACACAAATATCCTAATTGAATATATAAATTATTTAATTAGCGCATATGACATAACCAATTAGGCAATTAATTTTTTTTTTTTTTTTTTTTTTTTTTTTTTTTTTTTTTTTTTTTGTGATTACTTTAAGTTTAGAGCACTATAGTTAGTTACTTAGTTATCTTGTGGCCTTATACTTATATATTTTCAGAAAAAACTATGCCTCCTAAAACTTTAAAGAAATAAGAATCTGGATCTCAAAAGTGTTTGAAAAAACAAAGAACTGAACAAAGCAATAAGAGACAATATGGAAGTATGCATAAGTATGTTCAAATAGAGCCATGAGATGCATCTAATAAACAAGATCTTATTGATGACAATATTGATGGTGATAATATGGATGTTGATGGTATTCGTGATGACAATATTGATGATGATGAACTTAATGATACTAACGTTGACGATACGGGTGGTGTTCATAGTGGTGATGTTAGTGTTGATAGTGATGACATTGATGATACTAACATTGAGACTAACACTGAGAGTACGCGCGGTGATGATGGCCCTGATGAGATTAATGCGGACAATGTGAATGTTGATAATCCTAATGCTAATGTTCATCATGTTAATATATATTTGATCCACGAAAGTGGGATGGTCTTAGTTCTGACATGATTAAAGCTTTAGTAGAAGAAGGTCCTAAAAGAGATAATTCTTTTTACAAAGGTCCTAAGGATAAATTTTCGCGACGATTTTCTGCCACTTTCTTTACAAGAGTTCTACCAAATAACAAAAAGTGTGATAGAGAATGGCTAGTGTATTCCAAAGAGCTTGATAGAGTTTTTTTGTTTTTGCTGTAAAATATTTGGAAAAGGGGTTGCAAAAGGTTCATTAGTTAATGAGGGTTTCTCGGATTGGGCACATCTTAGTACAAGACTTAAAGAGCATGAAATTGGTTTAGAACATATCACAAACATGGCCACTTGGTTTGACATGCGTAGTAGACTGAAAAAGAATGAAACAATTGATAGAGTGGTACATCAACAATTTGAGAAAGAGAGAGATCACTGGATGAAATTTCTGCTAAGAATAATTTCAGTTGTGAAGTTTCTTGCTAAACACAATTTAGCATTCCATGGTACAAATGAGAAATTGCATGTTGATAACAATGGAAACTTTTTGGGTTTGATTGAAATGTTGGAAGAGTTTGATCCAGTTATGAAAGAGCATGTTCGTCGTATCACGAGTGATGAAATTCATGTTCATTATCTTGGGCATACTATACAAAATGAGTTAATACAATTAGTTGCTCGTGGAATTAGATCACAAATTATTCAAAAAATAAAGCAAGCAAAGTATTTCTCTGTGATACTTGATTGTACCCCTCATACAAGTCATCAAGAACAAATGTCTTTGATATTGAGGTATGTAAATGTAGCATCCACATGTGTTACAGTTGAGGAATCCTTTTTAGGATTTTTAAGTGTAGATGATACGACTGGTCAAGGACTTTTTGATGTTACACATAATGAACTAAAGTCTCTAGATCTTGATATTGACGATGTGCGTGGTCAGGGCTATGATAATGGATCTAATATGAAAGGAAAGCATCGGGGAGTACAAAAGAAATTTTTAGATATAAATCCTAGAGCTTTTTATACTCCATGTGGTTGCCATAGCCTTAATCTAACATTGTGTGACATCGCTAGCTCTTGTGGTAAAGCTATGGACTTTTTTGGAGTTATACAACGTATTTATACTATGTTTGCCAATTCTTCCAAGAGGTGGTTAATTTTGAAAAATAATGTTAAAGGGTTAACTCTCAAGTCATTGTCCATAACCCGTTGGGAAAGTCGTGTTGAGAGTGTGAAAGCTATTAGATTTCAGCCTTTAGAAATAAGAGAAGCTTTATTTCAAGTTGCTGAAAATGATAATGACTCTAAAATCAAAAGTGAGTCAAAATCTTTAGCAACAAATGAGCTTGGCGGTTTTGAGTTTTTTGTATCAACCGTCATTTGGTTTGACATATTATCTGCCGTAAATTTGGTTAGCAAGAAGTTACAATCTGATAATATGCTTATAGATGTTGCTATTAAAGAAGTTGAATCGCTAATTTCATTCTTTGAGGAATCTAGAGACACGGGTTTCGATAAAGTGATTAATGTTGCTAAGGTAATTGCTATTGAAATGGATATTGATCCAGTATTTCGTCAAAAGCGCGTAATTCGTAGAAAAAGACAATTTGATGAGAATTATGTGGATCAAGATACTTCATATTCCGTCGAAGAGTCATTTAAGGTTGAATATTTACTATACATTGTTGATCAAGCACTTGTTTCTCTAAGAATACGATTCGAGCAATACAAAGAGTATGAAAAAGTTTTTGGCTTTTTATTCACTTCTCGCAAGTTGAATTCCTTTGATGACAACACTCTTAAGTCCCATTGTGCTCATCTTAAAGCTGCACTCAAGAATAATGAACAATCAGATGTTGATGCGAAGGATCTTTTTGTGGAGTTGAGGTTACTTAACAAATATTTGCCTAACATAAATCTGGGACCTTCTGATATTCTGAATTTTCTTAAAGAACACAACTTTTTTCCAAATGCAATGATTGCATATAGAGTATTGCTCACGATCCCGGTAACTGTGGCATCAACAGAAAGAAGTTTCTCAAAACTGAAATTGTTGAAGTCTTACTTGAGGTCCACAATGTCACAAGAGAGACTTAATGGATTGGCATTAATAGCAATCGAGAACGGACTATTGGAGAGCGTTGATTATGAAGCTTTAATTAACAACTTTGCTTCAAAGAATGCGAGGAGAAGTGCATTTTTCAAAAAATAAGTTGCACTATTTATAGCTATTTGTTAGAGTGATTCACTAATTTGCCGTTAGTTTTTTTTTTTATATATTTCTTTCTAACATGTTTCAACTATTCAATGTTATGAATTTTTATACTAGTATTTAAAGTATTTGCGTTTAAGGGGCCCAATTTTTTGTAACTGAACAGGGCACCCAAATTTCATGGGATGGCCTCGGGTGTTTGTCTTGGGACTTTGCTCACAGCAACGACCCACGTGGGGTGTTTGTTGCTCTCGGTTCAACACCAACCCGAGAGGGTGGTGTTTGTTTTGCCCTTGGTTGGAAAGAAAACCACCACAGGTGGTGTTTGTTTGGCTTGCTACACGACAGCCCCGAAGGAAGGGGTTGTCATTTTGGTTATTCATTTGTAGGTGTCGTACCACAGCAACCTGCAAAGGTGCTGTTGGTTTCTTTGGTTTCTGTCCAAAGCAGCCCTCACCATATGGTGCATTTGGCCACAGTAAGACAGCAGTTAAGGTTTACACAGGTCGGTTTTTTAGCAATAGATTACACATGTAGGTCTTTTCATATTAATGCTTATTGTTTCTGCTTATGTAGCTGCTTATAAATAAGTACTTACTCTACTTTAAAACAAGCTAAGGAAACTAAAGGAAAAGTTGTTAATTGGTATCTGATTTAGTTAATCATATTGATGTGTAAAGTAGTGGAATGGTGCCTTTAATTCCTATATATGGCCGAAAGGGTGCGTTTGGTTAACAGCAGCCCACAAGGGCCGCTTGGTTTATGCTGTCCAAACAACAACCCACAAAGGGGTGTTTGGGTTTGCTTATTTTCTGCACCAAAGGGGTGTTTGGATTTCTTATTTTTCATCCCCGAAAGGGTGCGTTTGATTAACAGCAGCCCACAAGGGGCGTTTGGTTTATGCTGACCAAACAGCAGCCCACAAAGGGTTGTTTAGGTTTGCTTATTTTTGAGTATTTGGTATACGTTTGATAAGTTTATTGTATTTTCATTTGGAATACGTTTGATAATGTATTGAAGGCGGGCCTGTTTACATGAGGTGGATGTATCCATTTGAAGGCGGGCCTGTTTAAATGTGTTTATTTATTTAATTATTTATTATTATATTTTTTTTGGTATATATTGTTATTTATTTGAATGTGTGTATATATATATATGCGTATATGTGTTTCTTCACTAATTTCTATGTTCTTGTACTAGTACGTTTATAGATGGCAGATGTTGTGGCTATGAGCCACGGTGGCGATGGAGGTAATGTGCCACCCCATGGTCCCTCGAGGAGGATAGGCACTAACTGTCAGCGTAAGAATTTCTCGATTATTTTTATTAAACTTGATCATTATTTGAAATTGATAACTTGTTATTTTATGTCATCATTACTTGAATTTGATTACTTTCAGGGTCTAATTCCAGACCTCCCAAGCCCAATGCCAAAATTGGCAAAGGCGGGAAGGTGGTGCGTGGTCCCACAAAGAACGCGAAACTCCACCAAATGAGGAATGAGACTGGTCGTCCGGTATCGATCAGATTCCGGAAGAACGTCAAAGGGATGTGGGAGCATGTGGGCGATCAATCTTCGTGGTTCTCGAACCGTTTGGGACGTTGTTACGGGAATCAATTCCCATGCATTACGATTCATGGGATAAGGTTCCCGAGACCACCAAGGCCCACACTGATAACCAGCTCCACGTAAGTTTTTTTTATCTTTTATTTTTTTAATTATTGCGTTTATTTATTTTAAATGTGTTTATTTATTTAAATTTCCCAGTTTATTTAAATTTGTATATTTATTTTAATTATATTTTATTACAACATTTCTTTGATCTCGGCGAACACCTTGCCGATCCGGATGGAGATGATATTGTCAGAAGTATCGAAGCTTACCTCAGAAAGTGATACGATGACAACAAATACAAATTGCAAAATTTTACACGGCAAGGTGGGGTTGAGAAAGTTGAAGAGATCAAGAATAAGCGTCCGGTGAACCAGACGCTTGAGGATTGGGAAAAACATGTAAATTACTAGATCGACACGTTGTTATTATTATTATTATTATTATTATTATTATTATTATTATTATTATTATTATTATTATTATTATCATAATAATAATAATTATAATAATAATAATAATAATAATAATAATAATAATAATAATAATAATAATAATAATTCATTTATATAATAGTTTTTATTATTTATAATAAGCAGGTGAAGCACTGGTCAGACCCAAAGAAGTTGAGGATCGGGGCGATCAACAGGCAAAACCGGCTCGCGAGTACGAGTTCTAGCCTTCATGAATACCATTCGTTAGTTGTTATACGCGATAACTTCGTAAGACACTTTTTAATTATTTTATTTATATATATAGTGTTGGGTGAGTCGTTATTGATTTTATTTATAAACAGTTGAGCCGCCCCACCGACTCCACGGATGGTAGAGACTTGATCGAGCTTTCAAACACAACCATACGAGAGGCGACGTCTTTGAGTCTCCAGTGTCCGAGGCTAGATACGTAACTATAATTAATTTCCAAAACCCCACCCATATTAATGCAATATAATAAATCACGACTTATATATTACTTTTCTTGTTTTTTTGTAACTAAACAGAATGAGATGATACGGATGCGGACAGAGAGCACCTCCTCTGGGATGACTATAACTAACCTCGATATTATGCGCCACGTGATCAGTGGTAAGCAATGTGGTCATATTCCTGGCGTAGGTCCAGTGTTAACCGGCAGTGGTCAGAAGACGACCCTCAACGCCTCACGAGCTCGCGAGCAAGCCTCCTCGTCCTCGCTGCAAGAAACCATGCAAAAGCAATCCCAGGAGTTGTCCACGTAAAGGACACAGATTGATATTTTGCTGGATTAGGCCAGGACTCAGCCGGGTTGGACCGAGCGGCTAACGAGTGGCTTGCCGGGGACATCGGGATCACAAAATGCTTCACAGGGTGAGTCTCGAGGTACCGGGGAGGGGAGTGGGGAGACTAGGGAGTAGCGTATGGCTTGTTTAGGTCCGATGGGTCGGTTTATATTTGTTTTGGGGTTATGGACAAAGTTGTGTAGATTTACATAAATTATTATGTGTTTATGTAGTTTATGTGTTAGGATTCCCGCTAAATTGTTCCCCGCGTATAGTTTTGGACCATTTTGCGGATAGCTAGCTTATGTATAGTTTTTGGACCATTTTGCGGATAGCTAGCTTATGTATAGTTTTGTAGATGATCATGTGATCGCGGTTTTTGAACCGTTTTTTGCGAATTTTGATACATATGCATTATTATGTTAACTTAGCGAATTTGAATATGTATGATATTATGTTTAGCGAATTTGTTATGCGAGTCTTTTGTGGTGTTGTAGCATTTGGATACATATAGAGGTTGTGATGTTGTAGATTTTTTCTAGAAAAAATCTGGAAATTACCCATTTTGCAGCAATATGCTGCAAAATGGGTCAGAGGCTTTTGGTGAGGACATGTTCCCACCAAAAGGTGAACCAGTTTTATCTGGTTACGCCTTTTGGCGAGGACATGTCCCCGCCAAAAAAATTTAATGCAACAGTGGATTACTTTTTTTGACGGGGACACGTCCCCGCCAAAAAACTTAATTAATTATCATAATCCCTTAATTAAGTGACTTTTCTGGTTAATTAAGGGACTTATTGGCGGGGACAAAAGTAATGCCACGCTAGACCAAGTTTGACCAGCTCAAAGGCTGTGGGACCCACATTTCCCCGCCAAAAGGTAACATTTGTTCCCGCTAAAAGTATCATCGGCGGGCTGTTAGCGGGGACCTTTTGGTGGGGATATGTCCCGCTGAAAGTTATTGGCGGAGACATGTCCCATCCGAAAGGGTCGAAATGTCTCCTCGAAAAGCATCGAATGTTGTAGCGATTGTATTGCTATCTATTTCTTATGTTATGCCTCGATCTCTCATTCTCTCAATCTCTCGTGTTTGCTGTTTCACATTGCCTTCTTGATGGAAAATTTCTATCGTTAATTTTCTCTCACGCGTAGTTCAGTTTCTCTCACAGATAGTTTATTTTCTCTCTATATTAATAATGTTTTATTTTATTTTAATTTTTCTCGGGTATGAGATTAGTATATGCAAGGATAAGTAAGTTGTATAGAACGTCAGTTTTTTACTTTTGTGTGTAGCTTTCCTTAATAAATCATTGTAGTATGTATGTACATAAGTAACTAAATTAATACAACAGGACAAAGTAAAATGTGATATGGTACGTACATTTTTAGACAACCTAATCCCTACTATAGCAGCATATTTGTTACTCCCTAGTATGCCGTCCCAGTAATAGTGTCTTGTTTTGAATTTTCAAAGTCTCTTGTTTTAAATTTTGACCATAAATATATTTTTTTTTGTTATATAATACTTGATGAAAAGTATACCCAATGAAAACACATCTAAAACTAAATCAATTCATATAACTTTCATAAAGTATTATATAACACAAACAAAATTATTTACGGTCAAAGTTGAAAAACAAAGACTTTGAATATTCAAAACAAGACACTTTTACTGGGACGGAGGGAGCATATTTGTTAATTCTTAGTATGCCGCTAACAACATAATAGCATCGTAGCAACAGGTCCCAAAAACTGCCTTTCAAAAAAAAAAAAAAAAAAACAGGTCCCAAAAACTTATTTCGAATTTCAAATAATAAAGAATAAAACAAAAATACAGTCTATTAACGCATGGGTACATAGGTAATGAAACAAATACAGAATGATCCATAAGTGTACGGGCGTCTGAACCTAACTAAAAAAACTAAGAAAGTGAAATAAACTAATTCAAACATATTTGAAGCGATAGATTTATTCCTACATTATTGTTGAGAGCAACATAGTTACATACTAATGTGTTCGTCGCAAATTTAAATTTGGACTGCTGATGCTCTTATCAAAATCCCAACAAAAAGAAACACGCTCTCTTAGTCGATGTGAACCCAAATACCCGCACCAGGAATACCGAGGTGACTCACAAACATAATGTAGTATCCTGGTGGAGCAATCTCTCCAGAAGGAGGTGCAATGGCTGTAATTACACCGTTCTCAACACTGGTTATTGCCGGTACAATCATCCTTTGGTTTTGAGAGAAACCATGAGTGGTGAATGGTGGATATAACAAGGTTACCTTAACCTCACCAAGCACCACGGGTTGTTTTTCCGTAAGAGCAGCTGTAATCTTAAATGGTTTTCCGTACTTCAAGACCACATCCGTATTAGCTGGATCGATCTGGGTTCTTTCCGGTTCTAGGGCTGGGTCCAAGTAAGGTGGTGAGAATTTCTCAACCCTCAATTCTGTAGGAAACTCAGTGTCGAACGTGTAGAATTGGTGCATGTTGCTACCCGCGACCAAGACTCTAGTGTCGGGCAATAAAGCCGAGCAAGAATGATACATTCGAGCAATTGTTGTTGGACTCAATTCTTTAAATCTTTGTCCCATAGGTTTGTATGGTGTATATAAAACAGGTGTAAGGTTAGCCTCTGTCGCATCTTCCCAACCTGATGTACCTTTTTTCGCACCATTAAGCATCAACATATCACCATTGGCAAGATGTATCAAATCACCCATGGTTCTTGGTGATGGCATGTTTTGTTCGGGGATCCACGCTGCATCAGCTGCCATGGGTTTGATTCTGTTACAATCTTGGAGGGCAGGTAGGAACTGCTTTTCGGTGACATGCCTTGCGTCAACGAGTTCATATGCATTTCGTTGGTTACCACCGCAAATTACAATCTCAGGAACGACCGGGGCATTATCAGCCGTGAGCTTCAGTGGGAAAAGAGCGGCCGATCCTGAAGGTGGATAGTTGCGAGAACCACCAGGTAACACGGGGAACTCCTTAACGATTTTTCCAGTAGCTGGTTCGAAGGTGATGGCACGATTGTTAGCAAAGAGGAAAATGTTTCCATCAGGAAGGAGGAAAAGGAACGGGTACAGGTTGTTCTCGACCGGTCTTCCTGGTCCTAAAGGAGGTTCAGTTGTTTGTTGCATGAAAGGGAGATCAAATCTCTTGGGTTTAAATTCCATTTGTGGTGGTACGATTTCGTAGCTGTAGGAATCCCTGCCTCCCAACACGATTGAACTTCCGTCTGGCAAGACCTGGTTAGATGAGTACCTGTAGTGCATTTTATTTCAGTACATGATATTATTTCAAACATGATACTAATTATTGTATTAGTAACAGACCATCTAGTATCAGCAAGAGCACCAATTTTGGTGGTAAAGTCTCCATTAGGATCATCGTTAGCGATCACTCGAATAGCTTTATCACCACTGAAGGTACCTCCCGTAGCCATTAGGTTACCATTTGGCCACAAGTTTCCGGACGAGCACCATGCATCACCTTGTAACTGCATAATTTTATTTATATTAGTCCCCCGTATTCCAAGCAAGATCAGTTTAAGAAAACATGAAATCTGTTATAATAAGAATATAAACCTTTTAGCCATTTCAAAGAAAATCTCCATAGTTTTATTTATTTTGTTCCTATGAATTTACCAACAGATATTATGGCTGAATGCACCCTTGCCTCACAAAGATGCGCTAATGAATATACAGTTAAAACAAATAAACACTAACCGTAAGCGGCCTGTATTTTGAGGTCTTCCAGTCATAAGCGATGCCATGAACATAACAATCAGGCTGGTTATTTGCATCTGGGTTATTAGGGCAAGGAGTTCCCTCAGGTAATTTATATCCCGAAGCCCCAAGTGACGTGGTATCAAACCATACAATCTGATCATTAGGCATCAACTGGAGTTGCATGGCAGCAACACCAGCGTTAGGATTGTCAATTACCCATTCACCCATAAATTCAGGCTCGATCGCAGGCTTTGCATAATCAGATGCACCATCGTTGTTTCCGGGTACAGGTTTGTCACCACCACCACCATCATCGATTTCGGGGCCAGGTTTGTCGCCACCATCGGTTATATCTGGGGCAGCAAGGACAGAATATGCAAGCAATAGAGGGAGAAGGAAAAGGATGACTGTTTTAATTGATGAAGCCATACGGCTAGTTAAATTGAATGATTTGTTGCATAACAATCATCCTCCTTTATACTTTAATTGCTTAGAAACCATTGGTGCAAATGAACTAGTATTCCTACACAAACGGTTTCTAAATATAGCATTTGGACACTAAAGACTCGGGCTTTTCTTCTATATATGTATGTATGTATATTCATGCGCATGTTTTTAAATATATATATATGGGGCCATAAACCAATCGAACCAGTGAACAATTCGAGAATCGTTCAGTAAAAAATTCGTTTATGCTCGCTTATTTATTAAATGAACGAACATAAACAATATTTTACGTACTTTTTGTTAAATGAATGATAATGTGTTTATTAAAATTCGTTTATGTCCCTTTATTTGTTTACGTTCGTATATCATTTTTTTTAAATTTTTTTTACTTTAACACTGGCTTGTTTAACCAAACAACAGTTATAGAACAAAATATTATGCTTAATTTAATAAAGTTTTTGTTTGTTTTTCAACATTCATTTATGTTTTTTTAGATTTCGTTTAGTGTCTTGATGAATAAACATAAACGAGCGTGAAAAAATCATTTTCTTAATAAACGAACATGAGCAAGAAAATTCATTAGCGTAAGCGTTCATGTTCATTTATTTTTCTGTTTAAAATTAAACGAACGTACACAAACAAGACTCTGTTTGTTTTCATCCGGTTCATTTACGGTCCTATTTATATCAACATTTAACATTTCATTGTGAATAATTTACATGTTTTTTTAATTGTCAAACATGCCTAAAGGGATTGTTTTCCGTCATGTAATACATGTAATTTTTTTAAATGAAGTTATCAGAGGATTGACATGCCTTATGCCCGAATCTGGGCTAAAGCTGGTCATGTCAATCCATCAATAAAAGTATAAAACTATCATTTGGAAAATAACGCATATTAACCTCAACTTTTTATATGTTTACTCGTTGATCACATTCACGGTTTATAGTCTTGTATACATTTTTTTATTGGCCAAAGAAGTATATAAAAGGGGCAGCCTAGTAAGACACTCGGAGCCCATAGATACAATTATTTACAGAAGCTTTACATAGATTGTCAAATCGATGTTTTGGCTTTAAATTGGATTTTTTCTTTTTATTTATTTATTTATTTAATTATTTTTTTTTTTTATTAGAGATCCAGTTAACCAACGAAACCTAGCTTGATGTCGTTAAAGATAAGCTTCTTCATGAAGGGGAAGGATAACTCATTTCGGTAAACCCTACAAGGCTCTAAGGGCTGATTGAACAACAACATCAAAATGTCCTGCTTGACTAATTATCAAGGCGACTCGGCCGGCTAGATTAACCGTATGCAAGAGGGATGGATGATGGATTCAGAGGAACTGTATATCAAGAAAATGTTATATATTATTTTATCAAAAGGTTAAATTTCTTTGCTTTTTTTTTGAACGACAAAAAGACTATATATATTAAACCAGCGAGGAGCTAAGAAAGTACGACTTCTTATAATAAAATATGTTTTCCAGAAAGCGCCAAGTGCTTCGATTAGCTTAATCTTTTTATCTCTTATGTCCCTTTACAAAAGTGAGATTAGATATTGGTACATAATCATGAATCATGTGAAAGATAAAAGTTAATTAATTCGATATCTGTGTATGTAATGTCCAGCTAGTATATAGTGTCAAAATAATTTATTGATTCAAAACGAAACATAATTACTTCTATATTTGAAGTTACTAACCTGGTATTTGTACATTGTGCCGGGCGGGTACTCTAAGTAAATATATTTTCGAAAAATTATACGAAAAATTGTTACATTATAATATTAAAAATTGCTTAGCAAAATCCATGTTAAAATATAACAACAAAATAAGTATTATTATACAAATATTTACTAATATGATGTTCGCACAATGTGACGGAGAAATCAAATAGTCTAGAAGGCTACGTGATATTGATAATTCCATTAAGAGTGTTTGCATAGAACATCATGCAACTATAATAAAATAATTTAAATATAAGATATCATTTATCAAACACAATGACAAATTATTACAAAAATTACAAATATCATTTATCATTTTTTGCTAACCACAACCCATAGGGTTGTGATTAAAGTTACCTTAATTGAAAATCAACAATTAATAAGTATTTAAAGGGTAATTATAGTTTTAGTTTTTTTTTTTTTGGTTAAATCACATTTTTTATATATATATATATTTCTTTTTGTAAAACAGGTTTACAAAAGATGTTTTAAAATGTTGTAACTAATGAGACTATGTTGTAACCAAACACAATTTCATGATAAGTAACTATATTGGCTGAAAATTTTAAGAATTTCTTATTTAAGATGTCCCAAATAGTCTCAAATACTTTATAATGTAGTATAAAAGATAAGTTTGATGTAAGAGTGAATCTAGCATTAATTTTTAGAGTTCTTTGCAGTCTTCCTAGAGAAATAAAATGTACTGATATCCATCTAGAGTGATGATATACTGTATTAAACTACTAAAACAGTGACACAGATGATCCGAAATGATGGTTACCAACCCAGAAAACGAAAAATAAAAAAAAAATGTCAGATCTATGATCTTGATTATATATCCATAGGTTCCGAATTTCCAACCGGATGTTGCTTTTCTTTCGAATTTATGAGTTCGATGAGAAGAGGACAGTGTTACATGTCCTGACTAAATTAAATTTACAATTAAATCAAAGTGAAAGTCTTAGCTCCAAATCCACATCTTGGCTGCCATTTGAATCATAATTTTGACTGTTTGAACCCATTGAATTACTCCTGTTTTTCATCCTCAGTGCGTCCTTCATGTACGATCAACATTACACACAAAAAGAGGTAAATGTTAGGGATGCACAAGACTAGTCTAATATATATATGGTATGTATCAAGATCATATTTGTTTAGCAAACGCATATTGCTAATTACCTCTACTTCTACTTGGAAGAGGTGTCTAGTTACTCCTGGTTGTACATATAGTCGAGCTTCGAACATGGCATTGCTTGCATTCCATCTGATAAGGATATAGTACGTTTACGGGGTTAATTCCTTAAAGTAAAATCCTCTTTTTAAAATTCATGTGGAGTAAATTTTATTTTATTTTTTATTTTTTTTAAACTCTTTTGAGTGCAATGATCGACTACAAAATCTTCTATTGACATTAACTTCATTACCAAGGAAATCGAGGCAGTAGTTGACTAAACTATATAGAAAAGTATCTTAGCTTACATATTTTAGAGATCTCCCATAACCGAAAAACATACATTTAGATCAACAAGTGGCATTTAGTCTAATGGTATAAGCAGATCTCAAAAACCACGTCATTAGTTTCTTAATAAATGAGATACAGCTTATACGAATAACTTCAAATCATAAAGGTTTAAGCTAATTTATGTATTAGGTAATTTGGACAAGAGGAGGTGTAAATTAATCATCAACATGGTAATAAATAATTGAAATACCTCGGGTCACTGCTAGGCTGTGCATGACCATATATCATGTTTGATCTCTCTGGTTCGCCCATACCCATCTGCAAAACAGCGGTAAATCAACTATTTTATTTTGAGAAATTGAGTGTGACCTAAACTCGTAGTGTTCGATTTAGCATCAAGAATGATATCGATCCCCGATCTTTATATAGGGCCAATATTAACATCTAAAAGTTAAGGACAAGGATGGGTTTGTTACAAGAGTTATTTTTGAAAATATCAGAATCAGCACACACCATGATATTTTGCTGTCCTTGTGAAGTATTATAAGTTGCTGATGATGAATTGTAAGAGAAAGAAGATGGTGGTGAATAAGCTGTTTGAATCCTGATATCCTCCTACATATATATACATACACTCGATTATAAAATATACATAGAAAAAAACTTAGAACTAATACAACCCTAACGTGTCAGTTAACTATATAAAACTCGTATGAATCATCTCACCCGGCATCTTGCTTAAAGTTATTAGATTTGTCTAGCTATTTTGTCGTATATTATGGTAACAGTACGGTGTTGCTTGAGAAACTATTTTCTGAATCCCTCGCTGGTACGTAGTGAGTGAAAATGGATATATACCTGTGGATGGAGATTATTAGTTGGATGCAAACCCAATTGGCTATGAAGTCTAATCTTCTCCAACTGAGCAACACCAAGGCCTCTTTGAGGTTGCTTTGGCTTGTCTGGATGACTCTTTTTCCCTTTTCGTGATGACGACGTTCCTCCAGCAGATTGATCAAATCCGGCAGAATCACCAAAATAATTCATCTTCAAGCTAGATACTTACTTGAAATTTTGTTTTCCTTCAAATCACACTTTTCTGTCTTCTTAATTCTTTTGGAAGAAATAGAAAAGATAGAAGAGATCTTCAAAGAACTGGTCCCTTTTAAAAGAAGTTCTAAAACCTTGGTAATTAATAGCATCGCTGGATATCAGATTGCATTTAGATATAATATAAAATAGTATCTCCTCGTGATTTCTTTATATATTAAGGTAGATTTTATGCTCTTTCTCCACTCTATATTAAAAAACTTCTAGAAAAATAATGATTTTAAAATATATGGTTATGGTCTTTGGGATAGACAAATAACACTTGATAGTGATTGTGTCCGTAAGAACTCATTTTAATATTCACAAGATCATTGCAATAAAATATGCAATCATGAAAATTTGGGAATATCCCCTACTCTCCTTTGATGGCGCGTTTTGAATCTTTGGGTAAATTAAAACAAATCTCATTCTTCAATACACAAAATCACAATTGGTAAATTTGGTAGTTTCTACAAATAATGAGTTTATTAGTCAATGAAAATTTCAAGTACGCATTTTAAACATTACATTTGCGATCTCATAAAATGTATAAATTCTTAAAACCAATGTTGATTGCACGTAAACTAAATTAAACATTACATTTGTGCATTAAAGTACTAATTTCCACCATTAAGCTTTGTGAATGTAAATGAACGCATTTTAAAATAAAATGTAGAAACCAAACACTATTGTCTTATTGAATTGATAAATAAAATAAGAGCCTAGATAGAGTGTTTATATAGTCCTCTATGCTAATTTTACTGTCCACTTTCTTTTTAGGTTTGTTCTAAAATAATTGTCAATGACTAAATATAAAAGTTGAAATTGTGTAAGTTTATCTTATTACCCCTAATCAGAATTATTATATACAAAGTTGAATGAAGTAATTAATTAGTTAATAGTCAAAGGGTAAAACTGCCTTTTAATGGCTTTTACAAAATCAAACATTAATAAATACATTTTTCTTAATCTTTGTGTTTTTTGTTGGTGTACAATAATATTTTGACGGGGGAGTAAGAAACAAAAGAAAAAAACCTTAGAAGCTAAAAATGGACCGCTTATGGGTTAATACGTACTAATAATATTAAGCTAACATCCACTCAAACTCATATGTTGCAGTGATAAACACTAAGAGTTTGTCAATCAAGTAACGAAAACGTGGTCCAGTTACATAGAGTATTAAGCTTAAAAAAAGAAAAGGTAAAACCCTAGAAGCTAACTATGCGCTAATGGGTAGCTTATGGGGTAGTACGGGCTAATAATAATAAGATAACCCCCCCCCCCCCCCCCCCCCCCCCTCCCTTACCAACTCAAAATGCTACAGCGATGAACACTTAAAGTTTGTCAATCAAAAAACGAAAGCATGGTCCAAAGTGTGGCTTGGTAAATATATTTGCACTCTGTAAAGCATACGAAACAAATGGTAGATAGATAGCTACAACCACAAGATGATGACGAGTTAAATGACAATATATCTCAATATGCATGATGTGTTCATGAAACACCGAGTTGCGCGCAATCTGAATAGCACTACGATCAATGTAATGGACTGGGATGGCTCATACGAACACCTATATCTGCAAGCAACCAACGTAACCAAACAACCACACTAGTAGTCACAACCATGGCACGATACTCAGCTTTAATAAAAGATTTAGAAAGAACATCTTGTTCTACCTACTATGGATCATCTTGAGGAGAATCCTCTATATGTAGAAAATGGTTAGGTTTCAAATCCATGATCATCTTTTGTGGTCATGTAGATTTTTATCAGTTATGGTGATTCAGTTGAAGCTTTAGGTGTAAAAGAGTCTCTTGTCATAGATCCTTAGTTCATTGCCTTCATTTGAGAAAGGTAGGAACGTTAATTCATTACAATTTGTCTTTCAGGATGGTTTATTTGTATTTGGATTGAGCATTAGTTTCAAAAAAAAAAAGTCTAATTTAATTTTCTCACTCAATTCAACTTCTATTGATAAGGGTTTTTAATATATTTATTTTGTTTTTAACAACGAAAAAAGAAAGAAAACAGAGTGAACCATTAATTTATGCAGCAAACACATTCTTTTTATTTGTCTCAACATAAATTTAATGTTTTGATATTTTATTCTTCTTTTGTATAGAGATAACTTGCAAGAAAAAGAGGATTTTAAGTGAAGAATTATTCATGTAGATGTCTAGATAATCTACACTACATATAATGGAGGGATGACATTTTCTCAATTTAATACACTAAGACATCTTACAAATACAATATCAAATATTAAAACTAATAACACTTAAGGCAGAATCCAAATAAACACAACAAACAAAACATCTAAGTCAGCCAAGACATGTAAAAATAAAGAAATGCTACGATCGCATAAATTTTACAAAATTATTTTTACACAATGATGTGTCATAGTGACTTGTACACCATTCACCAACTAAAAAGACTAGAGAGAATGAATTTTTGTTAAATTTCACATGACATGTCATTGTGTGACAAATATTTTGTTAAAAAGATGTTAACATTACAGTGGTGTTCATTATTATCGTACATGCCATGTAACTTAATGTAATAGATTAGTAATATTATACGGGCCTTATGTTTTATGAATAGATTAGTCGGTTAAGTAATTGTGTAGTCCAAGGGCTAAAGCCCATTTTCGGCTCATTTTGTAACACATATACACGACCCTCCTAGCAAAGGAGGGGATGTGAGTTTCATTCTAATAGATTTCATTTTCACAAAAACTCTCCAATCTCTCTCTACCTTCTCTCTATAATTATATATCTCTCTCTAGTATTTCTTATAGTTCCGTGTGTGTTTCTTGATAAATAACGACTTTACAATTGGTATCAAGAGTCTAACATGATTATTTTTCAAAAAGCTTTCGTTCAAAATGGTTTTGTTTTGGTACGTGTAGCTTAAGAAAACTCAACCGGGTGTTTTTGATAAAAAAAAAAAAAAAAAAACCCGTGTGGTTCTTTACCAAAATTACAATTTGTTTACGTATTTTTGTCAAAGCAATGTGTTTTAATGCATCATTGGATATGGTTAAGAACTTTTGACGCAAAACGGGTTTATAAAGCTAAAAATTACGTTTTTGATTCAAAATTTTCGAACAGCCTTTGAAATCTTGGGAACGTGTTTTTAGGACTTGGAATCTTGTCACATAGAATCTCAGTACTTGTATTCCGGTCATATGTTGAATCTCCGTTGTGGTTCACCGATATTAGGGTTCACCGAAATTTGGAGTTCACAAAGTTTAGGGTTACTGAGTTTTGGGTGTCACCGAGACTAAGGTTTTGAATTCTCCACTCATATCCAACGTGGCACCGGATTAACTCCTTATGTCACCAAGATTTAAGGTTAAGTTTTCACTAAGATTTGAAATATAATTCCACCGAGATACCTAAAACCCTAAACATCGAGTTCACTTTGTTCACCGAGTTTGTTACCGAGATTGTTTCACCGAGTTAGGGCTTGTAACTTTCACCGAGATTTGGACATTTTTCACCGAGATTTGGTTTATATTCTCATCGAGATTTGGTTTGTATTTCCACCGGTATTTGGTTGGTTTTACACCAAGAATTGGACAAATTTTCCACCGAGATTTGGTTATTCATTTCAAAGAGATTTAAACTTAAATTTCACCGAGATTGTTCACTGAAATCCACAACCAAGACCTTAACAACAACCTAATTCGAAACAACACAACTCCATTATTATTTAAACCGATCACATCAAGTTTCACACACTTACAATCATCATGGCATCTCAGAAAGACGCTGTAAATGCTGAATCATAAAACCGCCCCCAATGCTTTATCGAGGTGGTTGTATTTCATGGTCAGGTCGTATGCTTAGTTACATTGATGTAACAATTCGTTTTCTCGGGTTCCTATTAATGCTCGTATTTTTACCATTAATCATCGCATTTTCAAGTCATCATTTAACTTTGAAAATTTACTATTCATTTCCCCAAAAAGTTACTATTCATTATCGTAGTTTTACTATTCATTATTTTCCAAAAATTAAATTTCTTTTCAAGTATTATTTATGCGTAACTTTAAGAGTTAAATCGCGTAACTGAGAAACATCATTTTATGCACAACCAATAGATTAGAGTTAGTCTACATATTGCCAGTAACATCATTTTCATTTTAGGTCTTACTTGTGTTTGCATTTTTATTTATTTACATTTATTAAATAAATAAACGATTTTACACGATTTTTATGCATGAACAATATACCCGATACTCCCAACAATGGTCCTAGTACATTTTTACACTCAATACAATGTCACAAAAATTCAAGTATTATTTTGCTATGTATTTTTAATTCATTTATTATATATATTTTTAAATATATATAATTACGATAATTTAAGTAATTACGAAACAATAATTATTTAAACACCCGATACTTATACAAAATACATTTTCATAATTTTAACAGCTTTATTACACTTAATTTTGTTCCGCTAAAATTTATTTCTAGCTAACTCAATACCTAAATAATAAATATCTAACTTATTATAATAAATTTACTAGATATTTATTAGACAAATACTTACGTCTACTTACACACTCAACCCCCCCCCCCCCCCCAATTCCCCTAAAATACGGTCATCATTCCTCCCCTCCCCCTCTTTTGACTTTTTTGCCAAAAATTCTTAAAATTACCATTTTACCCTTTCCTTTATTTACTAAATTACCATAATTTTCACTATAAATAGAAAACTTTAACCTACACTTTTATACTTGCAAAATTCATTAAAAACTCTCTCAAAATACTCTAAAATTTTCAGCCATAAGAAGAAACAAGAAGAGAATATCCGATTTTGTTAGTTTCAAGCATATTTCGATCATTTACGGGCTATATACTAACAATAAATCGATTTTGAGTAACTTTTGGGGTTTTATTATTCTAAATATTTTCAAAAATCCTTTATTATCAAGTAAGTATAAAATAAGTTTTATACCTCTACTTATGTGTTTTATGCATTTATTTTGCACATTTATGCATTTATAAAGTTTAAATCTATATTTAAACTCATTTAATTACATATATCACCTATACACATGTTTGTGCATTTTTATGATGAAAACAAGTAAATATATATTTTTCAAGGTCATTTGGATGAGAAAAAGGTGTACAAACAAGTCTTGAATCATTTTTGTTTGATTTATAGAAACTATTGTTATAAAAGTGCTAATATAAGTCAAAAATTGTTTCTACTTAGTTATTAGTCATGTGGAAAACTAGAAGGGGGGTTGAATAGTTTTACGTCTTTTTAATTTATGAAAACTTTTGTTTACTTTTTAAAACTTCGATTCTATCTTATGTGAATTCAACTCTTGATCAATATGAACAAATATAAACAAATATAGATAAGCAATGCAAGTAAAGTAAATATAATGAAATGAAAGATAGAAATGGAAAGATCAAACCACAACACGGAGATTTATAGTGGTTCGGCTACAAGGACACCTTCCTTGCCCTACTCCACTCCTCGAGTCACCTACTCGAGAGTTTTCTTCACTATGTCAACAAACTCCCTTATGGCGGAGAAACCTTACACAACTTTAGCTTACACCGGTTTAACGACACAAAGCTAGATGTCGAGTTCTAATCGTAGCTAGAACCAATCTCACGACTTGTACACAACTTCTACACAACTTAATCACGACGGCTTCACGACGGCTTCACGACTTCTTCTCCACAACTACTTCACGACTACTTCACAACTACTTCTACACTACTTCTTTACAACACAACTAGTTACTTACACTTAGATCTACTTATCACAACTATACAACACTTTACACAACTACGATGATGATATGAGTTAAGCTATAATACTTCTTCTCTAGTTGAAGGAGTATTCTTCTTTTGCACTATGATGGTGGAAGCTTGGATCACTTGGAAACCAATGCTTAAGAGAATATGATCAAAGGGTTTTTAGAAAGGATTTACAAGATTTAAAACAGAAGGTTTGGGGTGAAAAAGGTGAGTAAAAATTCAAGGGAAGGCTGGTATTTATAGGCAGAAAACTGGAAAGCTGGAAAGCTATTGGAGCGTGGCCGGCCCCCTTAAATAGGGGGGCGGTCCCCTTAATTTTAAGGGGGCCTCCTAGCAAAATTAAGGGGCCCGCTCAAGCCAGCCGTTGACCAATTTTTTCTTTTTGTGGGGAAGGTTTTTCTGGAACATTTTTACTGATTTTGGTTAAAAAATTGAATTCATAAATTTATAATGAATTAAACCTTTTTATTTATTACCAAAAATATTTTTCTAAAAGATATAAAATGTTTTTGACATTTTATAAAAAATCTAGTGTTTAAAAAAATGTTCCTTTGATCATATAATGCATTAAGCATTAGTTCATTCATACCTTAAGTGATATGAGTTGTAGAAATAGATATTTACAGCTAAATACATGTTTACGTCATAATTTTCCGATTAATGATTTTACATTTTGTGATTATCAAAACGTAGAGATATCGAAAAATATTAATAACATGTTTAGGCATTATTTATATCAGCAATCTCCCCCTTTTTGATGATTACAAAATCTAAACTCATTAAATCTAAAGATTAGTTTTTAGACAAGTATTTAGTGAGTTTATATCTATTTCTCCCCCTTTTTGTAGAATCAAAAAGGTTAAGCCGACAAATATTAGTTATGAGATTTGTCGGGACGATGACTCCCCCTAGGTGTGTACTCCCCCTCGTTTGTGTGCATAAATGAATCGATATATGGAATTCTTGCAAGAAAAATATTAGAAGCACAAGCATATATATAGCAAAAAAAATAAGCATGCATATAAAAGAAAGATATTCATTAAAAATGTTGTGTATAAATACACAAACATACAAGATTACATTTAATCCTACATAAGCTAGTAAGTAATGCAATCTACATAATCATTCTAGGAGTACATGATCTTCCATGGGGCTTGCACACAAAATGGTTTTGAAAATTATTTTTAATTAAGCATTGCATATGCTTAATTGGGTGAAAATGGAGGTGGTGGTGGTGTAGTGGGTGAAGGTGGTAGAGGTGGTGGTGGTGGTGGGTTGGTAATCACGTGTTCAAGTGATGAAAACATGTAGTGTATCTCATCTCTAAGTCCAAAGATTATGGTGCGGTTATGGATGTAACAAAGACAATTGTCACCATGGGCTTCAAGCAATGCCCAAGGTATGGGAAAGAATGGTTGTGGGATTGGTGATGGTGAGAAGTGAGCATCAAGAGGTGTGATGGGTGATAAGGAAATGGCAAGTTGAGTGGATAGAGGTTCTTGAGTGGGAGGTGGTGATGATGTTCTTTGTGGTGATGATGATAGATGGGAGTTGATATAGTCATTGATGAATGAAGTGGATGGTATGGATTAGGATGATGTGCCATGAGTAGATGGTGTTTTTGATGGTGCATTTGGTGCATTTGGGGATGAACATTGAGGTGGTGGTGATGGAGTTTTGGTGTCATCTTGGGTTAAGTCTATGAAAAGTTATTTTGGTGGTATGATGACAAGTCTTTGCTTCCTTGGAGTCTTAGAGATGGAGGATTTAGGTGATAACATGGTCATTTGGGATGATGAAGGATGATGGAATGAGAGGTGATTGTTCGGAGGGAATTTATAATATGAAAATGTGGTTAGTTTAGGAAAAATTTTGAGGTTTTGTTGTAAGATTCCAATACCAGTTCGTCCATTAAGAGAAATGGTAGCTGGGGCTAGATAAAAGGGGTTACATAATGCAAAAGAAAACAGTGAATTTCACTGCCCAGATGGCCGGTCCCCTTAATTGCTGGCCGGCCCCTTTAAAATTAAGGGGACCGCCTAGGGAATTAAGGGGGCCGCCCATCTGATGTTTTCCCAAGCGACCAAATTTGAAAAATTTCCAGAAAAGGGTCATTGTTAGGGTGTATTTGCAGCAAGCTCCATTTGAATCATGTACATGAAGAATGATTAAATAGTGGCATAAGCATGTTTAAATAAGCATGTATACATTAAGGCTAAAAATAATTATATTATAGAATAAGCATGTTATTAATCATTAGCAAGCATATTAATTTAAGCGTAGCATTCAAGTTCTAATAAAAAAAATAGATACTAACATACTATAACATGCAAGAAATAAATAATTCTCAAATACAAAACAAAATAAAATGTCTAAACACAATATAGTTCTAATAAGCCAACTTCCACATCTCATCTTTTCTTCTTTCCGAAAATGTTCTTGAAAGCTTTCCCTATCGACTTGAAACCACCTCTAACTTCTTCATGCATCTGTTGAGTTGTGTTGAGTAATGCGGTTTGTTGTTCAAATAGGATTTGCTCGGTTTGTTCGGAAGGACGAGGAACTTGATAATCGGAATAGTTAAGTTCCGGGAGATTGTCCACGAACCTCGTGGGAGATGGAGTACTGAAACGTGAGGTGCCTTCCTCCTCCTCATCATCATCTCCCCGATGACATGTGGAACTACGAGGTGCGTAGAGATTAGGGCGTCTAGATTTGCCCTTGTCACTACGAGAACGACGAAGTTGGCTACGAGAGAGAGGGCGTAGGACGGGACGAACGAATAGGTAAACATCAATTTCGAGATGAGGGAAATTTTCCATGACATAACGATAGAGACGGGTGAGGAACATGCCATAAGGAAGGTTGGCGTTGGGAGTGTTTTTGGCTGACATGATGCGATAGACAAAGAGGTAAGCCAAATTGTATTGTTCTTCTGCAACAATACAATACAACATGTGAGCAATGCTCGCCGTGAGATGATCATGGTGACCACCGGTACCGAACGCATTCTCGCGAATGAGTTCTTCCCAACGCTTCATGTCGGGGCTTAGCTCTTTAAGGATGATTTGGTTTGCATGAATTTCGACATTTTTTGACTTGATCCTTCGGCTAGTCGTACCACGTTCTAGCTCGAGAAGTCCACGAATGTCGTCAGGAGAAGGAATATCAGAATAGTACGGACCATTCTGAGGCCGATTTTTCTCAAGAGATGAGAGATCCCATTCATTTGAGAAAACGGCTTGACCGTTGTAAGGAATTTGGAGAATTTGACCAAACTGAGCTAGATTGAGAGTGATAAATTCGTTTTGGATCATAAAGGAAATAAGAATATAGCCATATGGATCGGTTTGCATCGTCACTTGGCTATAGAAGTCTAGAACGAAGCGAGGAATGATTGGCTCATTAATTTTGAAGAGACAATCGAGACGAACATTTGAGAACATTCGCTCGATTTGATCAGATTGATAGAAAGATGGTTCGAAAACTCTACCTTCGTGAATGTTTCTATTTTCGATGGGTCGATAGAGACATGCAATAGAAGGAGATATGCCGGGAGTTTCGGAGACTTTTGGAATGTAGGCCTTGGTTTTGGAAAGATCACCGACTGTAGCTTTAGGCATTTTCACCTATACAAGAAAGCAACACACAAACAAAAATAAGAAAATGACATGCATATATTATATATGCTACTTATGTGGAACATAAACATACTTCGACTCTAAAACTTTAGTCCTAAGAAGTAGTTTACAATGTTCCTTAGTTTTGATTTTTAACTCGCTTCAAATGTATTTTATGATGTTAAAGAATAGTTACATGGATATTATGATAAGAAATCAAAAATATCCAAACGCTCCTTTATACGTCATAAACTACTTTGAAATGTGGCTAGACAAACATCAGATTGTATATCTAGCTGTCACACCCCCAAAATCGGATCCAGCGGAAGCATACATGTAGCTGGGGTGCAACTCAATTGGTATCATAACACAAGTGCAAAGAACGGTTTTCATCTCATTCATTTAGAATAAAATAGTTTAACAAAAATGTTGATTTACATTGTAAAAAGTGGTGCGGAATTAGGCCCTTGAAAATATCATTTAAAACGGTCCCTTATGAATATCAGAGTCTTCTATGACCATGCCGTGCCCTGCCAAAACCTCCAGTAGCGTGCCTTTGCTTAATACCTGAGAATACATGCTAAAGTGTCAACACGAGGTTGGTGAGTTCATAGAGTTTAGTGTAAAATGAATTTGCATTGGATTAAGATTTCCCAGCAAAGGCATTGTAAATCCACTCAGTTCCAAGCCCTGGCCATACAAGACTCGCAACCTGTGTGTTTACAACCCACTGCTAACATATAGTATGAGTAAAACAAGTATAAGTTTATCACAACAATTATCAAAGCTAATGGTCATCCAACAACTTAATTTGGAGCCACTAGATAGTCTCAGTAGTCATCCAGCAACTTAATCTGGAGCCACTGGAAAGTCACAGTAGTCATCTAGCAACTTAATCTAGAGCCACTGGAAAGTCACAGTAGTCATCCAGCAACTTAATCTGGAGCCACTGGAAAGTCACAGTAGTCATCCAGCAACTTAATCTGGAGCCACTGGAAGTATGTATGTATGTATGTTTACTGGGTGCCATTTCCCAAAGTATAAGAATCCAAGAATACACAATCAAGATTTACGCAATATGTTTAATAGTATGAAAGTATAGCATAGCATATGAGTAAAGTTGTTTAGAGTAATAGCAAACAGTTTAAGCATGTATCTCCCCCAAAGAGTTTATAAAGCAGTTAAAATGAGTAAAAGTGGGGCTATGAAACTCACCTGGTGCGATAGCTACGATGACAAAAGTGGATACACTGAAATGAGGCACGATTCTCTAACCGCAACCTAATATGAACGATAGTGATCTACTTAGATCATGAAAGGATGTAAAGAATATGCATGCACATGATACCTATACCACTTGTAACTTGAAAATAGTTGTTATCGTCGATATGTAATGTTTTCCAAAATTTTGGTAAAAATGTGTTCAACTTGTTACGTCAAAACTAGTCGTGTAATAACGTGTATAAAATGTTTATGATAGTCTCGGCGTTTTGAAAACCTTGGTATGTCTTGTAATAGTCGCGTTAATAAACCTTTGATCGTACGTGTTCCAACGGGTAAGAGATACGGCTTTCCATGGTTATTACTTGAAAAAAAATATAGTTTCTAGTACGTAAATATATTCTTACTTAAAAGCTGTCAAAAACTAGTGTGATTTATCGATGTTTAAACGCGTGTATCTTGTTCGTTATTAGCTCGTTTTCGACGTTCTTTATATCCGTGGTTTCGTATTAATATATACTAACACATTTTCAGTAGCTCGGTTCATCTAGGTCGCGTTAAACGCCTCAGTTTGCCCGTCGAAAATCGTCCAACAGCACGCTATTTTCAGAAAAATTAGTTTTCATCGTTAAACTTTGAAAAATCATATCTCCTTCGTTATAAGCTCGTTTTTATCCCCGTTTTCGGCCATAGTTTCGTCTCGGAATGTATTTTCTAAATCTTTGGTCCAAAATTTCCCACAACCTACTGAGTTGGCCACGTTTTCAAAATAGGGACAGTAGGTATGTTATAGTTTCAAAAATGGGTTTTCCTAGTTTGTATCTTGTTCAAAACCATCCAATCTACAACCAAACAACTCTCAATCCTACCATACACCTTCTTAGGGTGTCATGGGTTCCTAAACATCATCAATCTTGCTAATCTACCAAGGATCCACTTATATTTAGTATCTAGGGTTCAATAGTTATAAAAAGTATAAATAGAGTGGTATAAGCTAGCATATGCATATAGATCTCGAAACTATGACATGAAACTAGTAAAATGAAAGTATGAAAAGATCAAAGAGTGGTCATGAAGCTTACTTGAGGTTTTGATGAGTTTTGGAGATGATGATGTAAAGAAACTTAGAGTTTTATCACAAAACCCTAACTAGGAATGGAAATAGAGCTTGATTATGACTTGATCTTGAAAAGTTTATGGTTTCTTCTCTTGTTCCTTGATGTGGCCGTGGGATGTGAAGGAGAGAAAAGAGAGAATGGTTTGATTTTGTGTTGCAAATGAAATGTTACTTGAAGTTTGTTTTGGAAATAAAATGGCAAGACAAAGGAACATAACTAATAAATGTAGTATGGTTTAGCAAAGAAAAATGGAAAAGTGGTCATGGGTGGGGCGTCCTTTTGGAAGAAAATGGGGATGAAATAATTGGTTGGTGGATTTTGTAAGAGATAGTGTAAGATATTAGTAGTTTAGTGTATACTTTAGGTGTTATCGGGTACCGAGTTATCTTGAAATAAATGTTAACGAAGTGAAATAAAATACGACGAAGTTGTAAAAATTGAAAAATTATGTTACTGATAAGAATCGGGTGTCGGAATAATTATCGGGTTAAATTTTCGTAAACAGACGGAGTTATAAGCTCCTAACGGAAAACATAGCATTTGATTTAAAAACACCGGGTAAATTAATAATATAATCTCTATATTATTATAATGAGTATGAAAATACGTTAGGATCATTTTCGGGAGTATTGGGTATAATGTTAGTAGTAAAACTGAGTGGTAATCGTTAATTACAAATTAAGCATACGTAATTTTGAAATGATGCATGATGAACATGAATAGTGTTTTTCCCTCGGGATGAATAGTGTCATGTGAATAGTAAAATTTCTGAAAGTTTCTCAAAATATCAAATTGACCTCGAAAACGATGAATAGTGAAAAGTGAATAGTGATCGGTGAATAGTAAATGATGAATAGTAACCGATGAATAGTAATTTCCCGAGATGAATAGTGAATATGGAAGTATCCTGAAAATGCGGGTTGTGACAGTCTCCCACCCTAAAAGGAACTTCGTCCCGAAGTTCAGCTCGTTCGTTCTGCGCACACACATTCTCCTGGTTGGATTTGATGAGGCAAACTTTCCCATCCTCGAGCGTAGCCCTCAAAAGACCTTTCGGTAACCGATTTTTACTTAATCCCACAACTCATCAAACAAGAACTGTCATGGGATTAGGCTAAATCGGTTTAGGTTGTCGATTCAAATTTAATCTCACAACTCATCAAACAAGAACTGTCATGAGATTAAACTGAGTCGGCTGGGGTAACAACTTGGCTCTTAGCTTGATTTTCGCAACTCATCAAACAAGAACTGTCACTAGATCAAGCTATGAAACAAGTTGCCAAAAATAATGGATTCAACATCCTGAAATGAGGTCTTTTGAAAGATTGGCTCGATTTTGGAATTGCTTACATCAATCAAATCAATCTGGACATAATTCTATTATAACTACTCTCAGTATTGCAAAATTCATCTCTGAGTCAGACATAGGTGGTCAGGCTATGTCTCACTATCCCGGGTCGAATATAGATGACCAGTCTATATTCCACCGAGGTTCAATGAATTCTGAAATACTCAGCTTAGTTATACTAATACTATGTCCTTCACATTTAAAGGACGTCTCAAAAGACTAAGGCAAGTGACCAAACTCGAGGTCGAATGATGAAACTATATAAGGAAAAGGTGTAACGCTATGACGTGCATGATATGTAAGCATACTCATATGGAATACAATTTTAGAAATCAAAGAGAGTAAGTGAGTATAAATGATTTGGTAATAAGACACAAATCTTATTAAATATGTCAGCAACAAACCACAAATGAGGCATCAGCTTGGCAGGCAGGCACGTGGCGGTCATAGGGTTAAGTTTTCGTAAAAGTAGCTATAGTTTAGGTTTTAAAATTACCCAATTCTCTATAGCCTAGGCTCTGATACCAATCTGTCACACCCCCAAAATCGGATCCAGCGGAAGCATACATGTAGCTGGGGTGCAACTCAATTGGTATCATAACACAAGTGCAAAGAACGGTTTTCATCTCATTCATTTAGAATAAAATAGTTTAACAAAAATGTTGATTTACATTGTAAAAAGTGGTGCGGAATTAGGCCCTTGAAAATATCATTTAAAACGGTCCCTTATGAATATCAGAGTCTTCTATGACCATGCCGTGCCCTGCCAAAACCTCCAGTAGCGTGCCTTTGCTTAATACCTGAGAATACATGCTAAAGTGTCAACACGAGGTTGGTGAGTTCATAGAGTTTAGTGTAAAATGAATTTGCATTGGATTAAGATTTCCCAGCAAAGGCATTGTAAATCCACTCAGTTCCAAGCCCTGGCCATACAAGACTCGCAACCTGTGTGTTTACAACCCACTGCTAACATATAGTATGAGTAAAACAAGTATAAGTTTATCACAACAATTATCAAAGCTAATGGTCATCCAACAACTTAATTTGGAGCCACTAGATAGTCTCAGTAGTCATCCAGCAACTTAATCTGGAGCCACTGGAAAGTCACAGTAGTCATCTAGCAACTTAATCTAGAGCCACTGGAAAGTCACAGTAGTCATCCAGCAACTTAATCTGGAGCCACTGGAAAGTCACAGTAGTCATCCAGCAACTTAATCTGGAGCCACTGGAAGTATGTATGTATGTATGTTTACTGGGTGCCATTTCCCAAAGTATAAGAATCCAAGAATACACAATCAAGATTTACGCAATATGTTTAATAGTATGAAAGTATAGCATAGCATATGAGTAAAGTTGTTTAGAGTAATAGCAAACAGTTTAAGCATGTATCTCCCCCAAAGAGTTTATAAAGCAGTTAAAATGAGTAAAAGTGGGGCTATGAAACTCACCTGGTGCGATAGCTACGATGACAAAAGTGGATACACTGAAATGAGGCACGATTCTCTAACCGCAACCTAATATGAACGATAGTGATCTACTTAGATCATGAAAGGATGTAAAGAATATGCATGCACATGATACCTATACCACTTGTAACTTGAAAATAGTTGTTATCGTCGATATGTAATGTTTTCCAAAATTTTGGTAAAAATGTGTTCAACTTGTTACGTCAAAACTAGTCGTGTAATAACGTGTATAAAATGTTTATGATAGTCTCGGCGTTTTGAAAACCTTGGTATGTCTTGTAATAGTCGCGTTAATAAACCTTTGATCGTACGTGTTCCAACGGGTAAGAGATACGGCTTTCCATGGTTATTACTTGAAAAAAAATATAGTTTCTAGTACGTAAATATATTCTTACTTAAAAGCTGTCAAAAACTAGTGTGATTTATCGATGTTTAAACGCGTGTATCTTGTTCGTTATTAGCTCGTTTTCGACGTTCTTTATATCCGTGGTTTCGTATTAATATATACTAACACATTTTCAGTAGCTCGGTTCATCTAGGTCGCGTTAAACGCCTCAGTTTGCCCGTCGAAAATCGTCCAACAGCACGCTATTTTCAGAAAAATTAGTTTTCATCGTTAAACTTTGAAAAATCATATCTCCTTCGTTATAAGCTCGTTTTTATCCCCGTTTTCGGCCATAGTTTCGTCTCGGAATGTATTTTCTAAATCTTTGGTCCAAAATTTCCCACAACCTACTGAGTTGGCCACGTTTTCAAAATAGGGACAGTAGGTATGTTATAGTTTCAAAAATGGGTTTTCCTAGTTTGTATCTTGTTCAAAACCATCCAATCTACAACCAAACAACTCTCAATCCTACCATAAACCTTCTTAGGGTGTCATGGGTTCCTAAACATCATCAATCTTGCTAATCTACCAAGGATCCACTTATATTTAGTATCTAGGGTTCAATAGTTATAAAAAGTATAAATAGAGTGGTATAAGCTAGCATATGCATATAGATCTCGAAACTATGACATGAAACTAGTAAAATGAAAGTATGAAAAGATCAAAGAGTGGTCATGAAGCTTACTTGAGGTTTTGATGAGTTTTGGAGATGATGATGTAAAGAAACTTAGAGTTTTATCACAAAACCCTAACTAGGAATGGAAATAGAGCTTGATTATGACTTGATCTTGAAAAGTTTATGGTTTCTTCTCTTGTTCCTTGATGTGGCCGTGGGATGTGAAGGAGAGAAAAGAGAGAATGGTTTGATTTTGTGTTGCAAATGAAATGTTACTTGAAGTTTGTTTTGGAAATAAAATGGCAAGACAAAGGAACATAACTAATAAATGTAGTATGGTTTAGCAAAGAAAAATGGAAAAGTGGTCATGGGTGGGGCGTCCTTTTGGAAGAAAATGGGGATGAAATAATTGGTTGGTGGATTTTGTAAGAGATAGTGTAAGATATTAGTAGTTTAGTGTATACTTTAGGTGTTATCGGGTACCGAGTTATCTTGAAATAAATGTTAACGAAGTGAAATAAAATACGACGAAGTTGTAAAAATTGAAAAATTATGTTACTGATAAGAATCGGGTGTCGGAATAATTATCGGGTTAAATTTTCGTAAACAGACGGAGTTATAAGCTCCTAACGGAAAACATAGCATTTGATTTAAAAACACCGGGTAAATTAATAATATAATCTCTATATTATTATAATGAGTATGAAAATACGTTAGGATCATTTTCGGGAGTATTGGGTATAATGTTAGTAGTAAAACTGAGTGATAATCGTTAATTACAAATTAAGCATACGTAATTTTGAAATGATGCATGATGAACATGAATAGTATTTTTCCCTCGGGATGAATAGTGTCATGTGAATAGTAAAATTTCTGAAAGTTTCTCAAAATATCAAATTGACCTCGAAAACGATGAATAGTGAAAAGTGAATAGTGATCGGTGAATAGTAAATGATGAATAGTAACCGATGAATAGTAATTTCCCGAGATGAATAGTGAATATGGAAGTATCCTGAAAATGCGGGTTGTGACACTAGCTATTTCTTACGAGTGTTTATGTTAAGAAACTTATTGAAAAAGGTGAAAACATAGATTTTGACTCAAAAATTTCTTTCAAAATGTTATGCCAAACGCTCCCTTAATTATAAAAATAACTACTAAAATTTCAATATACATATGAATTATGTATCTTGATGACTCAAAACAACTAATTGCATGTTTATAAACTTGGCAAGTAGTTGTGAACTTAATTTTGATTAAATTTCGATGACTCTAGCTCCTAATCCAAACACTCTCTTATAAAAAACATTTTTATGATTCAAAAAATATATTTTTAGTATTAAGAGGTTACGATGTAACAATGTGATTAGTTTTAACAAGTGTTTATGGCATAATTCAACAATGTATAACAAGTTTTGAATAGGAGTGTTTCGTTTTTCAAATTTTTGACATGAGGGTATCTAATTACTTAGTTTCTAGGTTGATTAAGCATTCTAATCCTATGGGGAGCATTTGATTATAACATTCCTAGACTCAATTTCAACAAAAATTCTAATTTTGAAAAATTAAGTAAAAGACCTAATTATGATTAGACTCAAAATTGGATGAAATTAGATAAAATGTGTATTGAAAAACTTACAAAATGTGTTGCTAATCGAAATATAGGTGTTTGCCCCTTGCAAAATTAGCCGGAAATGGTGATTTGGTGAGTGGTTTTGGGGTTGCAGCTCGTTCACAGCAGAGGGAGTGAGAGGTGTGTTTTAAAAATGGTGTGTTTGGCAGAGTTTTTTTGAAGGAAAAACAATTTTTGGAGGTAACAGTAGGACGGTCCCCTTAATTATTAAGGGGGCCGCCCCCGTTTTCAAGCCGGTCCCCTTAAAATTAAGGGGGCCGCCGGCCCAAAAAATGGATTTTGTCAAATTTTATTTCTGATAGCAAAATATTTTTATGTATATAGATAGATTTATTATATATATCAAAAATACGTTAGGTTTTATTAGCACAAAGAGGGAATACTTGGCGTATTTTATTAACATTTCGTTAACAAAATATATCTTGAGAATTTTGGATAAAATAATCAAGACGTCAAGCTGACAAAGGTGGATTTAAGGAATGAAAAGAGAATGTGTATGTGTGTGTATATATATATATATATATATATATATATATATTATATATATATATATTATATATATATTAATTAGGTATTTAGGTGGGATGTTGGATGATGAGGAAACGACGGAGATGGGTGCTAATGACGATGGGAGTTTGTTACACAGTTTTCTTGTTCGAAGGTTCAGCTCCGACTTCTATGTTGATCCACTCAACTCACTTCTCTTCATCACCATGAGTTTTGCGAGAGTGGACATAGAAGATTTTCATGTTGAACGTTATAGTCCAAAAGAGGCAAAGGGGAAAGAAAAGATTCGAGGACGAACAATTTCTTTTAGTTCTTGATAGTCAACAAATAACGTATCTAGGTTATGAGAGGATATGTGTATATATATATATATATATATATATATATATATATATTATAGTAATATAGGTATATAAGAAGAGAACTTACTAACAAACACATAAGTATTTATTAAACTAAGCATTTAAGACTAAAGAGGGCATGCAATAGGCTATTTTATTAATCTACGCATATAGTGGTGAGCAAGAAAGAGAGGCGTACCTTTTTGTCTTCAACATGTGATCTTCAAATACTTCAAAGAGTATTGACTTATAAAAGCCAATTACGAAAGAGATTCCGACTTTCCCGATGAGTTGAAATTCTAGCCACTTGGTCCCCATGGTCTGATTGGTCCATAGTTGTTTGAACCAAACATGGTTTGCAATTGACTCGGATGCATATATCGTGGAAGTATTCCCCAAGGATTGAAACTTGGTGGATTTGGATAATTCCACATTGGGTGACTATTATTTTGACGGTTTGGTCTATTTTGATTTCTTCTAGGTTGAGGAGTTTTAGGCCGAGGGTGAGGACTAGGTGGTCTTCTAGGAGGAGGTTTTTTGACCTTAACTTTGGTTTAGAGTGTTCTACTTCATTTTTTAAAGATGGTTTTAAAAAGTTTTTACATCCTCATTACTAGCTATGGGTATTTTTCTATCTTTCATAAGTATATACTTAGGTTTTGACTCTAAAGGTTTTTGCTCACTAGTTTCACATTCAAACTTTACATTTTTAGTTTCACTATTTGAATCCTTAGTTGAATTAAATCCTAATCCGGTTTTATCTCCTGATATCCTTTGAATACTTATTATTTCCCTAAGTGAATTACTACTATTTTCGAATTTGTTAAGTTTACAAATTTCTTTCTTAAGTATTTCATTTTCATTTTTAGTTTCTTGATATGTTCTACATTCAAAAACTTCTTTCCCTTTTTCTAAGTTATGTAGTTTAATTTTTAATTCTAGTATTTACTTTTCTAATTGGTTATTTTTATGTTTTAGTGATTTATTTTTACTCATTACTTTTTGACCTAGTTTGCATAATTTATTATATTCGCTATCTAAGTCTTTTTCATCTAATGATAAATATTCATCACTAAAGTATTCGGTTTCGAAATGTACCTCACTTGATGTCTTAGCCATAAGACATTTCACCTCCTTTGTGGTTTCTTTCTCATCTTCGTCACTATCACTCCATGCTCCTCCAACGAACGCCTTTTGGTTTTGCTCCTTTGACATCATAGGACATCTTCTGATGAGATGATTTGGATCACCGCATTTGAAGCACTTCCTCTCGCTCTTGCTACCTTTGTCGTCTTTGTTTCTTTGGAGTGTCTTTCTTTCGTCATGTGGTTGTCTAACGAATCTTCCTCGTCTTTTGAAAAACTTCTTGAAGTCTCTTACGGCCATGGCATATTCTTCGTCATCACTATCGGAGGTTGAGCTATCCTCGTCACTTGATGCTTTCCTAGCTTTCAACGCGATTGACTTGCTTTTTTCTTTCTTTCCTTTGACCATCTCGGAGTCTTTCTTGATTATTGCTTCGTAGACCTTCAAGTTGCCAATCAACTCGTCAAGTTGAAGAGTTGACAAGTTCTTTGATTCTTCAATCGCCGTACCTTTAGCTCGCCATTTTTGATGAAGAGCCCTAAGAAATTTCCTAACAAAATTCTTACTAGAAAAACTCTCATCAAGTGCCTTTAAACTTGTGATGATTGTGTTAAACCTAGCAAAAGCATTATCAATTGATTCCTCTTCCAGAATCGTAAATTGTTCATATTGTTGAACAAGAAGATCTATTTTATTGTCTTTGACTTGACTATTACCTTGGTGAGTTATTAGTAAAGAGTTCCAAATTTCTTTTGCGGTTTCACACATAAAGATCCTTTCGTATTCTTTACGTGGTAACGCATTATAAATAACCATTTTTGCCTCATTATTTTTAGAAAGCTATCTTTTTAAATCATCACTTTGTTTTTCAAAAGGTACTAATTCATCCATTTTAGTTTCAAAATTATGTTGAATGGGTAAAAAATCACCGTTAGTAATAACATGCCAAAGATCTAGATCTTTTGATTTCACATAAGTTTCGAATCGATTTTTCCAATATAGAAATCCATCACTTTCAAATAGTGGTGGTCTTTGCATAGATTGCCCTTCTAAATATTTTTCAGATTCCATAGATCGTTTCAAGTTTTAAAATACAGTTTATTTTAAAAATCTTGTTTGACGTGGCTCTTGATACCAATTATGGAAAACTAGAAGGGGGGTTGAATAGTTTTACGTCTTTTTAATTTATGAAAACTTTTGTTTACTTTTTAAAACTTCGATTCTATCTTATGTGAATTCAACTCTTGATCAATATGAACAAATATAAACAAATATAGATAAGCAATGCAAGTAAAGTAAATATAATGAAATGAAAGATAGAGATGGAAAGATCAAACCACAACACGGAGATTTATAGTGGTTCGGCTACAAGGGCAACTTCCTTGCCCTACTCCACTCCTCGAGTCACCTACTCGAGAGTTTTCTTCACTATGTCAACAAACTCCCTTATGGCGGAGAAACCTTACACAACTTTAGCTTACACCGGTTTAACGACACAAAGCTAGATGTCGAGTTCTAATCGTAGCTAGAACCAATCTCACGACTTGTACACAACTTCTACACAACTTAATCACGACTGCTTCACGACGGCTTCACGACGGCTTCACGACTTCTTCACGACTTCTACTCCACGACTACTTCACGACTACTTCACAACTACTTCTATACTACTTCTTTACAACACAACTAGTTACTTACACTTAGATCTACTTATCACAACTATACAATACTTTACACAACTTAATCACGACTGCTTCACGACGGCTTCACGACGGCTTCACGACTTCTTCTCCACGACTACTTCGCGACTACTTCACAACTACTTCTACACTACTTCTTTACAACACAACTAGTTACTTACACTTAGATCTACTTATCACAACTATACAACACTTTACACAACTACGATGATGATATGAGTTAAGCTATAATACTTCTTCTCTAGTTGAAGGAGTATTCTTCTTTTGCACTATGATGGTGGAAGCTTGGATCACATGGAAACCAATGCTTAAGAGAATATGATCAAAGGGTTTTTAGAAAGGATTTACAAGATTTAAAACAGAAGGTTTGGGGTGCAAAAGGTGAGTAAAAATCCAGGGGAAGGCTTGTATTTATAGGCAGAAAACTGGAAAGCTGGAAAGCTACTGGAGCGTGGCCGGCCCCCTTAAATAGGGGGGCGGTCCCCTTAATTTTAAGGGGGCCGCCTACAAAATTAAGGGGCCCGCCCAAGCCAGCCGTTGCCCAGTTTTGTCTTTTTGTGGGGAAGGTTTTTCTGGAACATTTTTACTGATTTTGGTTGAAAATTTGAATTCATAAATTTATAATGAATTAAACCTTTTTATTTATTACCAAAAATATTTTTCTAAAAAATATAAAATGTTTTTGACATTTTATAAAAAATCTAGTGTTTAAGAAAATGTTCCTTTGATCATATAATGCATTAAGCATTAGTTCATTCATACCTTAAGTGATTTGAGTTGTAGAAATAGATATTTACAACTAAATACATGTTTACGTCATAATTTTCCGATTAATGATTTTACATTTTGTGATTATCAAAACGTAGAGATATCGAAAAATATTAATAACGTGTTTAGGCATTATTTATATCAACAAGTCATTTTCTCAAGATCTACATTTTTATTATGTTATTTTGATTATTGTGAGACTATAAAAATTGTTGAAGAAATTGGTGGAAGAGATTAGGATGGATTTGGTTTTGATATCTTAAGTGATTTAGTTTAGGAAATGGATTTTTAAATATATATGCGGAAGCGCTGTCCAAATTTTTAATTTTCAAAAAAACAAGTTGTTTACAAGATTTAGTTGAATAAATAGAAAATGAATTTTCTAATGAAAACGTGGTCGTTTGAATGGATAAAAACGGATATATAACGAATGAGATACGAGTTTTCTGAAGTTAATAGCGATAACTATTTTTCAGAAAATATATAAGTTGTTGTATGGATTTTCAAATCAGTAAAACCGAGCTTTATAAGATAAACCGAATCCCCGAGACCTTAAAATGTGGTAGTATACTTAAATACCTTCGCGGGGATAGGTACAACTTCAAAAACCAAGCTATAATGAAGAAGTTTTGACTTAACAAAGTTACCGACGAAAAACATTATTTTTGACCGCTTTTCTATTAGTAAATAGTAACATGTTCTTATTTTTAAAAATGGATTTTGGACACTTTAGGTGCGGTTTTAGGTAAAATGACTTAAACGGAAGTTGTAGTATTTTGGTTACATACTTTAGTCGAGTCTTAAACTTTCCAAAATATACACTACCGAAACATTCATTTCGTAACTACGATACATACCTGTTAAAAATTCCAAAAATAGTATATTTTGACTATTGATAGAAAATAGCGAAGTGACGTTATTTGTATAACTAAATTTACAAACAAACATGTACAGGTGGTATAAAATTTATAAATTGCATACACGACATCATTTCATGACCTAAATCATATCATTAATATTAGGTTGCGGTTAGATTACCGAGTCTCATACCAGTGAACGCTTTTGCTAGTATCATATACCAATTGTTTCAGGTGAGTTCATAGGTCCACTTTTCACTCATTTATCGTTTTTTTACAAACTCCTTGGGGGAGAGACATGCTATGTTTTAACTATTGACAAGTATTTACAAACTGTATGCTTCCCTGATTGTATTATTGCTTAAGTACCTCTATTGCCAAAAATTCCGTTACATCATGAACCATTAATTACCTAGATGCTGGTAAGCGCGAATATTGTGAATAGGCCTATCGGTAGTGACGAATCCCGTTTGTGTTAGCTGGATAAGTAAGCAAAAGCACTATATTAGAGTTAATAGGTAAGTGGCAAGTTACCTACAAAGGGCATTGTTACTTTATATCATTTATTTGATACCTCAGTTAACGTTTTGAGTGTCATGAGCTTTGGGCAATAATATCTATTTTATTGATTTTTGTATTTATTACAAATATCATATAACCTCTGAAATCTTGTTATCCATTTCTTTACAACATTAAATCTATGAATTTCACTCAACAATTTTGTTGACGTTTTAAGCATGTTTATCTCAGGTCTTTAAGGCGATAGCACGGGGTGGCGCATTTAGGTCTATTGATATTTTGAAGACCTTATGCATACTTTTGAACCATTCGATATCACTTTGAAAAATGTATATGTACATTACTGTGGGACCTCCCTTTTTGTATAACTCTGATTTTAATTATCGAATGGAAACTATTTAAAAACGTCTTATATAGAGTTCTTTTTCCATTTCTATCCCATTGTAACCATGAAGTAACACCCTCAGTTGCCTTCCGCTGTTGACCCGATTTTGGGGGTGTTACAATTGAAGACAGAGAGAATGGAAACTTAGTTTTGGAAGAGATTGAAAAAGGTCCCTATCAGTTCAAAGAGATCGATGTGCCTGGAGATGTAGCCAATGGGGTACCTGCTCACTCAAGATTGCAAACCATCAAATACCTTAATGCTGAAGAACTCGCATTTTATCGGGCTGATACGAGAGCTAGAAAAATTATCTTGCTGGGGCTACCAGATGAGGCGTATAATTCTGTGGATAGTTGCACTAGTGCAATAACTACGTGGAAGGAGATTGAGAATCTAATGCAGGGAGCTAAGGTAGGAAAGCAGGACAAGGAGACCACTCTTATTTGGGAATATGATAAGTTCGCATCGACACGGGGATATCATTGGAATCACATTATAGGAGGTTTTCTAAGATTGTGAACGAATTGACTAGGAACAAGTTGAATCACAATAGGATCAAAGAGAACATTAAGTTTCTGATGACTCTGCAACCATAATGGGAATGATATGTTACACTGGTTAAGCAAACCAATGACTTATACTCCATTGACTTTATACAAATCTTTGATATATTTAAGCAGAATTAGAAGGAAGCAAATGATGTGAGAGGGGAGATGCTTGCTAATCAGAATGATCCATTATCTTTGATTGCAAACTACAATACCCAACCTTCATCATTACACACATCCCGCACATCATCATCATCATCATCATTGAGGAGTAGGTCAAGGGCAAAAGTTAAAACACCATCTGTATCATCTGGGTCAGAAGAAGAAGATAAGGCACTTGTTGTGAATGAAGAACAACCAAATGATATGCAGAGACAAAGGCACTTCAGAAGTCTTTTTACTCCACACCAACTAACAAAAATCTCCATATTGCTTCAAACACCATAAACAGGTTTAGTGTGGACACTAGAAGAAACGAGGTACCACTAAGACAAGTTGGAACTGTGTGTTGATGCAAATAATGTCTAAAAACGTTATTTCTATCTTTCGATATCCTTACGTTTTGATGATAACAAAATGTAAAAACACTTTACGTCAAAATTAACGTAAACAAGTTTTTAGTCGAAATATCTCGTTTCTACGTAAATCACTCTAGGTAATAACAAACAAATTTACAACTTGACAAATGATCAAAGAAGTGAATTTGTGTCTCAAACTTCAAATTTTAATGTGACAAAAAAAATTTTCAAAAATATACTTTACAAATTATTTTTGAATTAAAAAGAAATATTTTAATTGGAAAAATAAGTTTAAAATTTCCAACAGCTATTCCCCCCCCCCCCAAATCAGCTCCAAACATCCCCAAATAAACTTTCACCACTAAAAACAAATTTTGGAGCGTCCTTGTCTGGGACGTTATCACGGTAGCACTAAATTGGTACCGTCGGGTATTTAGTGGTGCCGTCCCACTGTAACGGCTAGATTTTTCTTGCCTATAAATACTGGCCCACTTCACAGTTTTTGGGTATCCTTTGACACACAAAACTTTTTGAGTTTAACTCCCCACTCACACTTACATTTCCTTGATCATTTAGAGTGTTTTCTTTTGTTTTAAAGCGTGATTCTTTCATCCAACCAAAGATCACCTTCATTCCTCTATTAGTCAAAGAGAAGAACACAAAGTATCAAGAAGATACAAAGTGTTAGAGTCATTGTGTAGTGCACTTGCATTACTTGTAGTTTACTTGTTGTATCTTGACATACATCAAGTTGTCATTGTCTTGTTTAGTCTTCTTGTGTAGATCATTGTGATTGTGTAGAGATCGTGTGGACCTTGTGTTGATTGTGTAGAGAGTGTGTAGATCAAGTGGATCTAAAGTAGAGTGTGTGGATCGTGTGATTAGTAAGGATCGTGTGGATCGTGAGTGAGATTGGTACTAGCTAGATTAGTACTCGACATTTAGCTTAGTGTCGAAAATTGTAATAAGCGACGTTGTACGGTTTTCTCCGCCTGAAGGGAGTTTGTTGACATAGTGCTTAGAACTCTCGAGTTGGGTACTCGAGGAGTGGAGTAGGGCGAAGAAGAGCTTCGTTACCGAACCACTATAAATCCCTTTGCCTTTGTTTGATCTTTCCATCTCTTACTCCTTACTTTTATTGGTTATGCTTTGTTGTGTAGTTTAGTATACATAGCATTCATATTGTTGTTGGTTGGTTACACAAATAATCGAATCGAAGTTTTTCACAAGTAAACTTTTATAACTAACAAAAAAAAAAAAAAAAAAAAAAAAAAAAAAAAAAAAAAAAAGCGGTAAAACTATTCAACCCCCCTTCTAGTTTTCCACAAATGGGATCAGAGCCACGTCAGGCAAGATTTTAAAATAAACTATATTTTAAAACTTGAATCGATCAATGGATCGACAAATATCAAGAAGGGCAATCTATGCAAAGACCACCACTTTTTGAAACCGATTATTTTATCTATTGGAAAACATGATTCGAAACGTATGTGAAATAAAAATACATTGTTCTTTGGCATGTTATTACTGAGGGTGACTTCAAACCTGTTGAAAAGAATCCGATATCTAAAAAGGATGAAATTATTCCTTATGATCAACAAAGTGATAATCTTAAAAGAAAACTAGCCAATAATAATGAGGCTAAAATGATGATTTACAATGCTTTGCCGAAAAAGGAATTTGAAAGAATTTTTATGTGTAATACGGCAAAATATATTTGGAAAATTTATTAGTCACCCATCAAGGTAATAATCAAGTCAAAGAAAACAAGATTGATCTTCTTATGCAAGAATATGAACAATTTTCCATTTCGGAAGATGAAACTATAGATAATGCTTTTGCTAGATTTAATACTATGATTACTAGTCTTAAAGCTCTTAATGAAGGTTAATCTAGCAAGAACTATTTTAGGAAGTTTCTTAGGGCTTTACATCCCAAATGGAGAGCAAAGGTCACCGCCATTGAAGAGTCAAAGAACTTGGCGACATTATCACTTGATGAACTAATAGGAAACTTAAAAGTTCATGAAATGATAATCTAGAAAGACTCCGACATAGTAAAAGGCAAAAGTGAGAAAGTTAGATCTCTAGCATTGAAAGACAAGAAGGAGTCTAGTGATGAGGAAAGTTCGGATTCCAATAGTGAAGACGAAGAGTATGCATTAGGGGTTAGAGACTTTAAGAAGTTCTTTAGAAGAAGAGGTGGATTTGTAAGACAACCTCGTGATGAAAAGAAGTCGTTCCAAAAGAACCGGAATGACAAGAAAGAAAAGAGTGATAGAAAATGCTTTAGATGCGGAGATCCAAATCATCTCATCGGAGAATTTCCTAAACCACCGAGAATCAAGAACCAACGAGCACTCGTAGGAGGTTCTTGGAGTGATAGCAGTGAGGAAGAAGAGGAAGAAGAGGAGAAGCCAAATGACGAAACATGTCTTGTGGCTCAAGCTTCAAATGAGGTATATTCCGACTCTTCTTACTATAGTGATGATAATTCATCAATAGATGATAATATATTATGTGATGAATATAATAAATTATGTGAAGTAAGTTCTAAAATCATAACTAGAAACAAAACACTAAAAGCAACTTTGCATAAACTCGAAACGGAAATTTTAGAAATAAAAGATCAAGTTAAAAGACTTGAGAAATGGAAAGAATGTGATGTTGGATGCGAATCATGTCATAATCTTAGGTTAGAAAATGTAGAACTTAGAAAAAATGCGTTAAGGATCATCAAGTTCGAAAAAGGAACAAAAACACTAGATGACATGTTAGATAATATTAGATATATTGAGCATGTCGGTACGGGTCTAGGTTTTAATCCAAATGAAGCTTCGAAAAGTAAAACAAAACAAGTAAAATTTGTCAAACCCACAAGTTTTGTCGAAATAGAGGACGGTACCATTAAAGGTACAGACGGCACCACTAAAATTAGTGGTACCGTGGTACCATCTAGTGCAAAAGACAGAACTAAGTCGAGTCTGAAAAATGACTTAAGTCCTAAACCAAGTCACATAGTAGTTAACAATGTTTAAATACCTGTTGCTAGTAAAAAGGAGGTCAAAAGTTTTTACAAACCTTTGTCAACCCCCGGGCTTGGCTTTGTAAAACCCGATACTAGATCAAAGACTCCTCCACCTAGAAAAACAAATGTTCCTAAACCTCGGTCAAGAACTCATCTAGCGAGAAGTAACTTTATAAGACAAAGTTATCCAAGTAACTATCTCGTAACTTGGAATAACTATCAACAACGAAGTTAATTACCATAGGAAATTTATCCTCCGTTCCAATATCCAAACCAAATGCAAGGAATGCATGGGATGTTTAACATTAACAACTTTGGACCCATGAGATATTGGGGACCAAACATTTGAGTTTTTTTCTTATAGATATGCTTGGGAATCAACTTGGAATCCAACAAATGGGTTAAGAATAGTGGGTGCACAAATCGCATGACAACTAATCTAAGTCTATTCTCATCTTACAAAGCATACAACGAAGGTAACGTCACATTTACTAGCTAAAGGGCAACATCACAGGCGAAGGTACGATCTCTCAATACACCCTTGCTATTAAATATGTTGAGCATATAGATAACTTAGGATCTAACTTAGTTAGCATAAATATAATGGACCTGAAAAGTACATCCCCAAATAGTTTTATCAACAAGGAGTTATATGTAGTACAACCTCCGGGATTCGCTGATTTCTAAAAACCAAATCATGGTTACAAACTCAAGAAAGCACTCTATGATCTTAAACAAGCCCCCAAAGCTTGGTATGACAGATTAAATGCCCTCTTGCTTAAACATTAATATACCATGGGAATGGTTGATAACACACTTTTCACGAAGAAACGAAATTCACGTCTCATCATTGCTCAAATATATGTCGACGACATTATATTAGGCTCAACTTGTCTAGAAATGTGCGATGATTTTTCAAAGATCATGCGTGACAAGTTTGAGATGAGCATGATGGGTGAATTAAATTTCTTCCTTTGTCTATAAATAAAACAAATGGAAGATAGTATCTTCTTTAATCTAAGTATAATAAAATATATAAGAAGCTTAGCTTGGAAAAATCTAAACCTATAAAAACGCCCATGTCCTTGAAAATGAAACTTACGAGAGAAGATGAAGGTGAGTATACGGATAGTACTAAGTATAGGGGCGTAATAGGTAGTTTACTCTACCTAACGTCAAGTAGGCCCGATATCATGTTTAGTGTCTGCCTTTATGCTCACTTCTAAGAGGATCCCAAAACCTCTCACCTTGAAGCGGTTAAGTGTATCTTCCGATACATTAAAGGCACTATACACTTGGGATTGTATTATCCCAAGGGGACCGGTGTAGAAACTATTGTCTATGCCGAATCTGATCATGCGGGAGATTATGTGGATCGAAAAAGTACGAGTGGCGTTTGTACCTTCATGGGTTGTTGTCTAACTTCTTGGTTCTCCAAGAAACAAACGGCTCTTGCTATCTCTACGACCGAAGCCGAATACGTAAGCGCCGGAAAGGCATGTCAACAAGCACTATGGATGAAACAAGCTCTAATCGACTACGACATCCATTTCGACGACATCCCGATTATGTGCGACAAAAAAGGTGCTATTGACTTGAGCAAAAACCCCGTTCAACACTCTCGTACTAAACACATCGAAATTCGTCAGCACTTCCTTCGCGATAACGTCCAAAAAGGAAATATTTCTATCGAGAAAGTTCCCTCTCAAGACAATATCGCCGACATCTTAACCAAACCTCTCAAACGAGAATCCTTCAACTATCTACGTCTAGGTCAAGGAATGATGGAACACATCCCGTAAATCTTGTCTTATGACTATCTAAATATTTAATCGAAAATATTAAAGTCATCCCCCGAAACCCTCTAATGACTACTTAAGTATTTCCTTGGAAATATTTAAGTTATCTCTTCTCGTCTAATCTCATACATCTCGTAAAAAGAATTGATTAGGTATAAATTCTCTCCTCGTGTCAAAAAGTCTTACTAAATCAGCGAGATTTATTCGTCAAAAATCAAAACGGGACAAAACTTGTCCCAGCAGGCCACGACACCACTAAAGTGGCCACGACACCACTAAAGTGGCCACGACACCACTAAATTTAGTGGTACTGTGGTACCGTGGATCTGATACAGCCCGTATTTAAATCTTCTTTCTCTCACTATTCACTTTCAAACTTTCCCAACTTCTGCCATTGCTGTCAAAACCGAACCTCACAACCCAAATCAATTACACCCTTTCAAAATCAAATTCGAGGCATTAATTTTCAAAATTATCAATCACTACTACTTTCTCAACATCAATTGTAAGTAATTTAACTCTATTTTTCTTTAATTTTGAGTCTAGGGTTTGTTCATACACACAAATTCAAATTGGGACTTTTCAAATTTTAATTGTGTTTTTATGCAATTAGGACTAGAATTAGACAATGTATAACCATCATGATTCCCTAAACATAGGATTTGCATAAACCCACTTATATTATATTTTGGTCCGAATTTTGATTTCCTAATTTGACTTAGATTAATTATTTTTAGTGGAATCATGTTTAGGATACTTAAAATTGAATTAGAAATCATTAACATTCAAGCCTTTCAACTTTAAGAATCTTGGAGCCAAAACGTTGAATTTACCAAACACCCCAATTCACTCGTATTCGAAAAATTTCACGAAACTAGGATCATGAAACATTTTCATGCATTGTTGATACAAACTAAAAATGTTTTCTCATGCATACATGATCTCACGAATATTGAGAGAATTACATAACTAATATGTATTTTTCGACATATTCATTTGAGCAAAAGTAAAGTTAGGAGCACTTGGGTAATTTCATTATCTTTATTTTTAGAGTCGAGATTACCGCACCTCCACATGGTTTGCATATAAGCACACACTAGGCACATGTGCATCAACCTTTTAACGTAAAATAAACTTATATATCAATATTATTTTCCTATAGGTAACAAAATGTCACACGAGTATGATTTTGATCACCTTCTAACTGACACCTATACTCCCGATATCTCCCGTGAACAAACGACACCCGGAAGTCACATTCGTGCCTATGTTAATCTTGAAACTCGTCATTTTTATGAAGGTCGAATCGTTGACCCCTCTTTAATTTATCATAGGGATATCAACACCTCATTTCGAGCCATAGGCTTTGATTGCTTGCTTCACATCAACGAGCACATTTGTCCTTGTTTTGTGTTAGAATGCTTTTGACAAGTTAAACTCGTACATAACGAGGATCAATCCTTGTCATTGTAGTTTTGGATCCGAAACTTCAAGTTGGTCTTAACTCTTGAGCAATTTGCTCAAATTCTCCGAATTCCCAATCATGGGCAATGTGCCTATACGGAAGATTGGTGTCTTGAGTCTCTCTTCAACTATCGAGAAGAGAATAGTCTGTATTGTTCCTACATTCCCTCTCCACAAGAACTAACCAAACTTATTCGTACACATATGTACTTTCCTTACCCAGATCCAATAAAAATTCGTTTGGAAGAGGTTCGTCATGAATTGCTCTCTTGGGCAGTCATCTTGCGAGAAAGTGTTCTAAGTCTAAAAGGTAATCGTGAGCAACTTTCAGCGTGTTGTGCTTATATGATTTACTGTCTTCATACTCAACAACCATATAATCTTGCCTACTTCTTCGCTAAGCGAATTGTACATCTCAAGGGTAACAAAAATAAATTGATACCCTACGGGATGTTCCTGACTTGTCTTTATCATCACTTCATGCACTTTCATCTATACCTTCATGGTCGTCAATACTCACTCTTCAATCCCGTCATGGAACCCCTTAATGAGTCATACATCTCTTCTATTCTCATTTCCGAATCCTCCACCAACTATGCACCCTTTGATGATCCGAGTCATGAGGAGGATGTGCAAGCTCAAGTCGAGAGTGTGACGCAACGGGAGCAAGTTCAAATCATCCTTAGGGAACAACGTCATGAGTAGTTAGGGTGGGATTAGTGAGCCTATCTCATATTAGGATTCAACTATGGATACCTAACTTAACTATTATTCTCTTAACACTATCTTGCATGCTTGACTATTGCTCCATCACTTTGCATGATTTTAAATTATGTGATTCTTGGATGATAGCTTATTTTGTCCTTTTTGATTGCATGCTTATAACTTATTTTAGATATTTTCATGATATCCTTTAATTGCTAGGAGTAGCTAAACATGGGATATATTTGGCAAATTAATCTGTAGTGGTTTGAGGCACTAACATTTCCTGCTAATAGTCCCACTAGAAAACTCCTTTTAACAGCCCAAAACTAGGCACACAGGAAAATTCGTGACTCCCAGGTCACGGTACCGTTAAATAAGCCATGACACCGTTAAATTTAATGGTGCCGTGTGTTATTTAGTGGTACCGTACCCTTGTTTGACGAATTTTCACTGTTCCCTCTATAGGGTCCTGCATCCTTAACCTTAAACTTGCAATGTTTTGCAAACTCTCATGCACCCTAAGATTCCTTCACTACACTATACGACACTTCCACCAACTTTAATTAAAATCCCACAACTCTTGTCTGTATAAAGCCTCACCTTTGCAAGTATCTCTTGCATCTCATCTTCAACCTTCCCTTACACATTCACCATGTCTTCCACTCAAGCTTCACCAACTCACATCTCCAAGAAACCTAGAATCATCGTTAGACCACCAAACAAAATAACCTTTAAACCACCACAACCACAAGCCGCCATGTTCATTGATTTAACCAATAACAATTATGATGAGGAAGTTAGCACACCACGTTCCCAAAGAACTCCTTGCTCTCCCACACCACCAAATGCTCCATCAAAGACTTCATCCAATGGAACTATCATCTTCCTCCTAATCCTTTGGCACTCGTCTATCCTCTATGGATATGTCATTCACTCTATCACCCATTACCCCGTTAGATTATGCTGTGCCAACTCCATCACCACCATACTCACCACCACCTCTATCTCCAATCATGGGCCAACCTTTTCAACTCCATCCGGTTGATATACATAGTGCAAATTGCCTATGTTGTCTTCATAACCGCAACCTCATATTCTCTTTGAGAGATGAAATCCACTTCATGTTCTTCTATGTTGAACATCTCTTGACACCCCCACAACCTCCAATCATGTCACCATCTCCACCAACCAGTAGCCCATTCAACTAAACATATTGATGTTTAGTTTTTAAGAATAAATGATTAGGAACCCCTTTTGGACTAGAAGCAAATCTTAGGGCCTCTCAAGTCACTAAAGATAAATTTGTGCTTCATGTTTTTTTTATTCTCTTGCCTTTATGTTGTACTCACACCTTATGTGTGATCATCTATGAATGCATGGGCTTATTTTATGGTTGGCTTAAATTTTCATGTCCTGGCTACTTAGCTCTTTTATTTTATGGTTGGATATTTGTCTTGGTTGCTACATGTTAGATACTGTATGTTTGTTATCTAACCATCTTTTGTAGCAAAAACCATTGCTCGATTTCTTGGTGTCCTCCAAACGAGGGGGAGTATACATCAAGGGGGAGCTTTAGCGTCGTCTCGACAATCTTTTTGATTCGTCAAAAAGGGGGATAAATGGGATAAACTCAACTTAAAAACTTGTTAAAATTAATCTTTCTCCTAAAATGAGTTTATGTTTTGTCATCATAAAAAACGGGGAGATTGTTGATGCAAATAATGTCTAAAAACGTTATTTCTATCTTTCGATATCCTTACGTTTTGATGATAACAAAATGTAAAAACACTTTACGTCAAAATTAACGTAAACAAGTTTTTAGTCGAAATATCTCGTTTCTACGTAAATCACTCTAGGTAATAACAAACAAATTTACAACTTGACAAATGATCAAAGAAGTGAATTTGTGTCTCAAACTTCAAATTTTAATGTGACAAAACATTTTTTCAAAAATATACTTTACAAATTATTTTTGAATTAAAAAGAAATATTTTAATTAGAAAAATAAGTTTAAAATTTCCAACAGCTATTCCCCCCCCCCCCCAAATCAGCTCCAAACATCCCCAAATAAACTTTCACCACTAAAAACAAATTTTGGAGCGTCCATGTCTGGGACGTTATCACGGTAGCACTAAATTGGTACCGTCGGGTATTTAGTGGTGCCGTCCCACTGTAACGGCTAGATTTTTCTTGCCTATAAATACTGGCCCACTTCACATTTTTTGGGTATCCTTTGACACACAAAACTTTTTGAGTTTAACTCCCCATTCACACTTACATTTCCTTGATCATTTAGAGTGTTTTCTTTTGTTTTAAAGCGTGATTCTTTCATCCAACCAAAGATCACCTTCATTCCTCTATTAGTCAAAGAGAAGAACACAAAGTATCAAGAAGATACAAAGTGTTAGAGTCATTGTGTAGTGCACTTGCATTACTTGTAGTTTACTTGTTGTATCTTGACATACATCAAGTTGTCATTGTCTTGTTTAGTCTTCTTGTGTAGATCATTGTGATTGTGTAGAGATCGTGTGGACCTTGTGTTGATTGTGTAGAGAGTGTGTAGATCAAGTGGATCTAAAGTAGAGCGTGTGGATCGTGTGATTAGTAAGGATCGTGTGGATCGTGAGTGAGATTGGTACTAGCTAGATTAGTACTCGACATTTAGCTTAGTGTCGAAAATTGTAATAAGCGACGTTGTACGGTTTTCTCCGCCTGAAGGGAGTTTGTTGACATAGTGCTTAGAACTCTCGAGTTGGGTACTCGAGGAGTGGAGTAGGGTGAAGAAGAGCTTCGTTACCGTACCAATATAAATCTCTTTGCCTCGGTTTGATCTTTCCATCTCTTACTCCTTACTTTTGTTAGTTATGCTTTGTTGTGTAGTTTAGTATACATAGCATTCATATTGTTGTTGGTTGGTTTCAAAAATAATCGAATCAATGTTTTTCACAAGTAAACTTTTATAGCTAAATAAAAAAAATAAAAAAAAAATAAATAAATAAATAAAAACCAGTAAAACTATTCAACCCCCCTTTTAGTTTTCCACACTGTGAACCCATATTCGTCTACTAACTTCCATAGTTCTTCGCAAAAAGTTATCTCATTTTTTCTATCAATCTTTTCTTCATTCCTCTCCTTGAGCTTTGAATCCAGTAGCCCGTTATCCCCATCATCATTTATGTACGAGTTATCATTCCATATTCCATCATAGTCATTTTCCTCCACATTATCATACCATTTTTCTTCTTCTTCTTCTTCTTCTTTATTTATCCATGGTAGATCATCATTTTTTATCTTTTCCCAACTAGAGAGAAGTTCTTCCTTACTTAAATAAATGTCATCCTCGTAGGCAGCCCAGTTCTAACTGATGCAGTTTATATGGATGAGTTCATCATAGGCGATACACATTGGTGACTCATATGTGAAGAGGTCAGTATCAATTTCCATATTGTTGATTATTTTCTCCTATTTTTCCAGCATGCTACAAACAACCTGGTGCTTCAAAAGTTTCAAGATAACATACTAAAATAGTGTGAGTCCCAATTAATTTGTCATTTTTAAAAACAGCTTTGTCATCACCGACTCTTAATGAAAATTTCTTTTAAAAACATCAATTTTAGCACGTGCAGTAGGCAAAATTTGATTTCCTAGAATAAATTGATTTTAGTTTCCTCAGGCATGTCCTAGATGACTGTTGGGATTAAAAGCTTTCTTGTTAGGATTGTTGGGATTCTTGTTACTGCTGCTTTTACAAAGTTACAACTGCTCATGAACTTCATAGAAAATGTGCTAAGTATTTACAATTGTTGGTGAAAAAGTTAAGACTGCTAGTGCAAGTTACTACTGCTGAAGAACTTTAAAGAATATACGCTAAGTATGTTAAGACTATCAGTGCAAAGTTACTACTGCTACAACAAAGTTACCACTGTTAGGCATAAGTTAGTACTGTTTGGTTAATAATGCTTATTTAATATGTATTAAATAACTTTTGCGTGAAGATATGTATTAGATAAGTATAGAAAAGATTTGATATACTTAGGAAAGTATTGTAAGCCGACTAGGACTCCTTGGTGTATAAAAGGAGGTCCTAGGGCATAGAGTTATACACACCAATACACACGAATTACATAGAATACACAGTCGTATAATTCTTATAGCTACAAGGTTTGTAACCCTAATACTGTTCGAGTATTCGTATTATTCTTAATAATATTGAGGCTTGATTGTTTGTTTGTTCATTGTTTACTGTTTCATTAAAGCAATTCTTCTTCATATTAAAGATTAGATTCCGCATAATCTTTAATACATTCAAACACAGTTTCTACCATAGTTGTGTTAGATTTATCTAATATAACTAAACCTTTAACAAGCTAAAGGAATTCGATCTAAAGTTCAACCAGAACTCAACAAAAGTCCTATTGGGATCAACAAGTGGTATCAGAGCTTGTAGAGAAGCTGTGATCTAGAAGAATTAAGAAGATATGGATCAAGATTCTGCACACATGGTGGCTGCATCCAAGGTTCCCATGCTCAAACCTGGTGAGTTTGAGATATGGAGGATGAGGATTGAACAATATATCAAGATGATAGAATATTCACTATGGGAAGTCATAGAGAATGGTAACACTTTGCCGAAAACAAAAGAAGGGGAAGGTGTTGTGACTGAGTTACCTATCTCAACCGCTGAAGATAAGGCTCAGAGAAGACTAGAGGTGAAAGCGAGAAGTACTTTAATGATGGGCATTCCCAATGAACATCAGTTAAAGTTTAACTCCATGAAAGATGCTAAGTTGTTGCTGAAAGCTGAAGAAAAGAGATTTGGTAGGAATGATGCTACAAGGAAGACCAAGAAGAATCTCTTAAAGTAGCAATATGAAAACTTCACTGCTCCAAGCTATGAGATGCTTGATCAAAATTTTGACAGGCTTCAAAAGCTTGTGAGTCAGTTGGTACTTTTGGGTGAAAAGCTTTCACAAGAAGATGTTAATCAGAAGCTATTGAGAAGTTTTTCATCTGAATGGAACACACATGCTGTTGTGTGGAGGAATAAAGCTGATCTGGATACTATGAGCATGGATGATCTCTACAACAATCTCAAGGTGTATGAACCAAAAGTTAAAGGGATTTCTATCTCAAGTTCAAGCACATATGTTAGGAACACGTTTTGTATTATTTCAAGTCCTGATCATTTTATTGCAATAGGTTGCTCGTTATATAGGGCTTTATGTTAGTTTGATCCACACAGCTTATAAGAAGCCCATGGGCCGTGTGTTTTATTGAAATAATTTCTAGATGATCAAAGCAAGTGTTGCCCTAAACACTTGCCTATAAATACTAGAGTCATGTATGCATTTCACTTGTTGGTTTTATTCATTATTGTACCGAAACTTTGCCTCTATATCGAGTGAATGAAATCATCCATTTCTCTTCATCTTATTCTCTAGTTCTCTCATTCTTTACTAGTTATACATTTATTACATCTTGTGTTACATTAATTATAGGACCTAACAAGTGGTATCATTCGCTAGAAGATAGTTGGATTGTGTGTTTTGAGTAGTTTAGTTCGTTATTTACTTTATACGTTTGGTTTTGTAGCTTTTACGTGACAAAAGATCTCATTTCTTTCACTTTTCTTCACACTTGTAAAGTGTTAAGATCATCTTAGTGAATAGAAACCAGATTTAAAGTCGAAAGTTTAGATCTTATTCGATTTCCATAAGTTTTACACTCGAGTTTATTAGTTGCGTTTTATCGAAATTCACCAAATTTTGTTTAAAACACTAAAGCTTGAAACTTTCTTATTCTTTAAGTGTTTTTAAATGTTTTGAACTGAAAAAATCCACTTAAAACATCATTTTTTTAGTCGTAAAAAGTGTTTTGTTTGATCTGGCATTCTATCAGAATTGGTGAAAAGAGGGTTTATCGGATTCGGATTTGAGGGTTTGTTGGAATTGCTCGCTAGGGTTTGTCAGAATTCATCAGAAAGGTTTTATCGAATTTGCAGATTTAAGGGTTTATCAGAATTGGTGCTCAGTAGATTCCTTGCTTGTATAAGCTTGTGAAAATACTTCGACTTTGAGGCAAATCTCCTATCTGGTATAAGGTAGTGAGAAAATTATCAGAATTGCAATTTAGATAAGTTATCGAAATTGCCAAGTTCTATCGCAATTCAGATTAGCTATCAGAATTGTAAATTTCTGTCACAATTGCAAAGTCCATCGCAATTCCCATATTCATCAAAATTCACTAGTCCATTGGAATTCAGCCATTTTGTCGGAATTGGATAAATCCATCGAAATTGAAAAATTTCATCGGAATTTAGAAACCTCATTGCAATTCAGCAACCTCATCGCAATTCAGAAACCTCATCGCAATTGGCAAAGTGAACAGGGTTTCATCGGAATTGATAGTGAACAGTGATTTGTCGGAATTGAACAAGAAAAACATCTAAATTTACACTTAACCAAAACTAAACTTTAAGTATCCATAGAATCCTAAAAAGTTTCTCTCTCTAGGCGATTTTTTTACCCACCATCCCTTCATCAATTTTCATCAAATTCGTCCAAAAACTTTGTGTTTTCTGCATTGATTTTTTAAGTTTTATTGATTAGCATTCTAGTTATTCATTAATCTTCTTAATTCGCTGCTCAATCCACATCTTTTTTGTACGTTTGGGGTGTTACATCTTATTAGGGTTTTAAAATCGCTGTTTACCCTAAACCTTAAAAACGATCGATCTCCTATTCTAATCCTTGTTTCTTATAATCTTTAACATGTAATCAGTTGTTTGGATTCTATCTCAATCACTGGTTCGGTTGGGTTATTAAAACCTGGGTTCTTTAATCCTTTTTAGGGTTCTAGGGTTTTTTATCGCTTTTGGCCGCTGATCGCTTTCTCTATCCTTAATTTCTGGAAGTCGGTTTTAGCATCTCTATTAATTCTAAGGATTATAGGGTGTGATTAAAGTGGACTTTTTTGATTCTTGGGTTGCGATTTTGTTAGATGGATCTTTCATCGTTAAAAAGACCTTCTCTAGGGTTTGTTCCATTCGCTTTTGCAAGTAAAACCCTCTGTCGGTTTTTTTGGTACTGAAAGTTTATTGAAAGTGGGTTATTGAGAGATGGATTCAGGTTTCTTGTTGGGTAAAAAGGTATCTAAAGGTTCTGGATTGGCTACCAAAATTCAGAACATTGATGGTAAGATTGTAGGTAAGAATGGGCACCCTTTGAAGTCTATTTTGAAGAAGGCAGATAAAGGTGGGAAATCACCTACTGAACCAGCACATTCTGATTCGTTGCATGTTGTTCAAGGGGATGAAAATCCTTGTACGCATCGTGCTTTACAAGATGGTGTATGTTCGTGTGACCCAAAGATTATATCTGATGTACAAGCAAAGGAAAGAGTTGTTGATCCTTCAAATGTGGTACCTGCTGTTAATGCGTTTAATACATATACTACTACTGATCTATGTGGTAATGGAAGTTCTATTGAGGTGTCTATGTTGAAATTAGCAAATGAAGGGCAAGTATCAAGTGCTAAAGTTGTTATACCAAATGCCGTGGTAGATGCTATGTGTAAAAAATTTCCTATTGTGGAAAACTATGTGAAGTATACTTGGGCTAAGTTTGGCTTTCAACGCATGATTATGCGTGATGGTTTTTTCTTTTTTCAGTTTTCGTCCCAAGAAGGTGTAACAAAAGTTCTTGAAGGTGGCCCTTGGTTTATTAGATCGAAGCCCATCTTTTATATCAATGGGTGGCGAATACAAAGTTGAAAAGGGAGGAAATCAAAATGGTACCGGTTTGGGTGAAGATACGTAAAGTACTTGCGGTTGTGTTCTCAGAAGTCGGTATTAGTTTGATGGCTAATCAGTTGGGACGGCTCATTAGATTAGATGCTGGTACGTATGATATGTGCCATAATCCTTGGGGTCGTTATTCTTATGCAAGGGCTCTTATTGAATTATCGGCTGATAATGACATCCTCAAATCTATTAACGTTGCCATACCTTTGCCTAATGGTAAAGGACATTATGAGGAAGTTCTTGAAGTTGAATACGAATGGTGGCCTCCTCGATGCTCACATTGCAAATTATTCAACCATGAGGATGTTGCGTGTCATTTTATTATGAAGAAGGCTGTTTCGTGTTCAGATTTTCAGAAGGTTCGTGAAAAGGAGCAAGTTCACACTAGGAAGCATGGGAAAAAGGTCGCGAAATCTAAACAAGAGGTTAGGGTTTTTAAACCTAAATCCTCTTTTGTGTTTAGGCCTATTTCTAAATCGGCTACCAATAAGGTAACTAATTTGGAGAAGACGAACGACAAGTCTAATTCTGTTCCTATGGTTACCACTAATGATTCATCTTAGTCTCTTAATGAGCATGGCTATTTTAAAGATGATATTAATATTGGTGAGCTTAAACGTGATATGGAGAAGATTATGGAAGTTGAAAAGGTGCTTGATACTCCCTCACATTCGGTTGAAGTGGATACTATTGATAATATTTCTAAAATGCCGAAGACTAGTGATGTTTCGAGCAGTTCCAAGTCAGTTCCTATGGAGGGTTGTTTGGACCAGCCTTGTGAAGTTACTACGCCTAAACCTATGGTTGGTAGTACAAGTAAAAAGGGTAGTTTGTGGGAGTAATTCACTAGGACACGTCTTGCTTCTACAAGTGATAATCCTACTTCCTCTACTGATCCGTCTAGTTATGCTACTAAATGAGTGAACCCATTTTCTAAGGTGGGAGATATTGTAGATTCGGATAGTGATGAGGAGGTTGTGAACACCTTTGATGAGTCTGTTAACTTATTTAGAGGTGGTAATGATCTTGAGTATGATTTGGAGTCTTATGATGGCTATGAGTCTCAGGCGTATGGTCATGACATTTGCTTGAAGGGTCATCATAGGTAGTATGTTATATTTTGTTAGTTATAAGAATGCCATGTCATTCTTATATAGTGGTTTGGTTTGTTGAATTTTTTTTCATGTAAGTGCCTATGTAACGGGCTGAGATTTGGGATTTCACCCATATCCTTTGTACTTAAACGTTTTTTGGTTAATTTACTTACCAGGGTGTAGGATTACTCCCCTTTACCTAAAAATCAAAACTAAACTTTATAACTCATAACACACATATCAATTGTCTACAAGATCGACAAGAACACAAGAATGTCTCAACCACCGAACTACAACTATTTCTACAATCAACAACAACAGTATCATTAGAAACAACAATATCCTCAACAACCACAATATCCTCAACAACAACTCTTCATGCAACAACATCAGTTTTTCCCTCAATAACAAGTCTTTCAACAACAACAAATTCAACAACTACCAATGCAGTCCTACCAACTACCAGCAAAACAACATTACTGGTTTGACCAGATGTGTGAAGCAATTAGCAGTCAACATTCAAGATAAGAGGCTGGATCCTTAGACATACCTCCTATGCTCACTCCGGGTAACTACGTGCAATGGTCAAGTCGATTTCTACGGTTCATTGAACTCATGAAACCACATGGAAAGTACTTGAAATAGGTAATTATTGAAGGACCATTTCCAGTGCCTACCACAACGGTTCCTGGCGATCCAAATGTCGTTCCTCCAAGAGAAGCAACTGTGACTTCTATTCCTGATGCTCAGCTTACAGCAGAACAAGTACTTCAGAAAGAAGCCAATGAACTAGCAATGTCTTACATGAAGTATTGATGCACAAAAGACTGCTAAGGACATGTGGGAACATGTTCATCTTCTCATGGAAGGAACTGAGTTGAACAAAGAAGATATGGAATCAAAACTCTATCTGGAATACACCATGTTTATGATTGAAGCTAGAGCATCCTTAGAGTCTTATTACCATAGGTTTACCAACATTATAAACGACTTGGACAGGCACAACATCGTTCTACCTAGGATTGTAGTTAATACTAAGTTCCTAAGCTGTCTTGGACCTGACTGGCAGAAGTATGTTACTTTTGTACGTCAAGCAAAGAATCTACACAATGCCTCATATGGTATAACACCTCCAAAAATCATGTTTTACAGCGGAAGACTTGATTGGGTGTTATTTGTGGATCGAAGTTGTAATCATAGAAAACATCAAAATAATTTAAAGATGTTTTTAAACAAAGTTCTCATTTGATATAATCAGAGTTTAACGAATTTAGATCCCAAAAGTTTTAAACAGGACAAGAGTCCAAAAGGTTCATAATTTAGACACAATATAAGTTTTTGAGTTCCATCGAATGTGAAATAACACGTGTCCATCCATCCATGTCCTTGCACGCCCATCCAAGCATTTAACACTTACGAACCTAATATAAAACATGCTAAAAAGTCAACACAAAGGTTGAGTGAATCCATAGAGTTTAATAAATAATAAGTTGAAAACAAGCATTATTCATAAATTGACATGTAACGAATACAAGTCAGGAAATATATTATAGCATCGAGCTCATGAAATCGAACCTTGACTGAAATTTAATAATGCCCCGCAAGAGGTAAGTTTGCCAATTTACCAAGAATTTCTCAATATTATGCTACCCGTTATATATGAGCGCGACTCATCCGGACAGGCTTGTCAAACCCCATATGCATATTCATAATACTAGCGTTTCCCACGGAATTAACGGTTCATGATGTTAGGGACTTTTAATGGCAAGAGATAACTCAATAACTATAATCATGTATCGGGTCCAGCATACCAAAAACTACTTGTATTCAGTTCGTAAAACTAGCATGTATCTCCCCCAATGGGTTTTATAAACAGTTTAAGAGTTAAAGTGGGGCTATGAACTCACCGATTAGCAAAGTGAATGATCAAAATGAAGTAGCGAAGAATAAACCGCAAGAATCTTACGAGCAACCTAGAATATACACGCGTGTCTTAGCTTCTAATAATAATGATACAATCATTACTATATGTTATATAAGTTACATCTCAATTATGCTTGGTACATAAAGTTTAAATAAGTATCAAGATTTAATTTGGCATTTAAAAATGATTTACAAGTATAAAATGTATTTCTAACAATATTTCAAGTTTTATGTCTATTTTTATCCTTAAGTCCAAAATAAGTATTAAGGGTCCAATTTAAGTCTAAGGGTTCACTTTAGTCAAAGGGTTCAATTTTAGTCAAAAAGTTCAAATTAAGTCTAAAGGTTCAAATTATATTAGATGGTTCAACAATATACTTAAAGGTCCAATTTTTATAAAGTGTAAACATTTTTATACTCTAATCCTAATGCTGATGGAAATTTTAATAACTTGTTCACTTTCAAAAATCTGTTACTTGCAAACCGTAAGTAGAAAAATTAAGTTCTTTATATCCCCGGAAAGGTATTCATCTGTACTAACAAGTGTTGTGGGTCCCACTAATTCAAAAATTACAATACAGTAGCAAAGTTATCCATTTACCCATATTATTCACTTCAGAAGTTTCTAATATTACAACAGTCCCGCGAAAAGTTCGATATCTAGAGTTCTACAAGTCCAATCGACCCCATTCTTTTGGCCACATTTAAGTTAAGATGTTCTCTAAAACTTTCATGTTTTGACTAACAGTGGGTTATTCACAAAGAAAATGACTTTTATAGGTTTCAAATCTGTTACTCAGAATATAACATGTTTCACGAAAATATTTCTAGTTTAATCATCGTAATGAGTTATTCAATGAAATACCCGTCAAAACCACCACAAGACATTGATATATAACTAAATATTTTTAGTTTATGTCCAAAGTTTACTGATAAAATCAGTTTATTACATTTTTACCCCTGATCAGAAACTACTGTTGCATGTCTAGTCCTTTGGTATTTTCTTGTAATTTTTAATATATACCAAGCATATTCAAGCATCATGAACTTATATAACATACAAATTACATCAAGAAACATAAAATTTTACAGAAGTGAAATAAAAAGATGAGTATTGGTTCCTTATAAGAGTTGATGAACAAGAAAGATTTAAGAACAATTGGACTCTAAACCTAGATTTACCAACAATACTTGCACCATTTACTTTCAATCTTTTACCCAACTTTTTCACCTTGATTTACCCTTGATAAAAGCTTAAAATCACAGCCACATAACCATCTTGAAGGCCTTTAAAAACTCTTGAGAATAAGGTCTTTGAAGAGGAAAAAGGAACAAGAACAATGCTAGCACCAAAAGGCCTTCATTTATTGGACAATCTTTGAATAAAAGAATCAACTAACAAAGATGTCTTTGATCTTGAGGAGCCACGAAATATTGAGAGGAAAAACAGATTTTTGGAGTGCAAGAAGTTGGTGATATGATCAAGGTTGGTTATTAAGGCAATATGTATGGCATGGAAGGTAGTGGAGTACATTTGTCTCTCAAAAGAGACAAGTGTGGGTGTGTTCTCCTCCTTGGACGCCACCTAAGGGAGGGGGAAAGAGTTAGTGGAAATCTTGTGATTAAATTGGGTATAGGTGTGTTATAGAGTGTAGTTTTGATCCCGGTAATTAAAACGGAGTGTTTTCAAGACGCGTAACGTAGTACCGGGTAGTAATAAAATGTAAAACTTTTAATAATATTTAAAACTTGTTTTCATAACCTATTTTATTATTTTAGATGAGTGATGAGATCATCGGAAGATTTAAATGTGGTTAGAACATAAAAATGAAGGTTTAAATCATGTAAAACGTAAAAGGTGCAAGGTTTACGTAAAAATGGAAAAAGTGAAAAGTGACTTGTTAAAATAGAATTGTAAGGAACCAAAAGTGTATAAAAAAAAAGTAGACTGGACATAGTCTAGTGTCGGTTGAATAATTGAACGTGTTATGTCGTACGCGGATAACTTCCGACGAAGTTAATTATATATAAAAAAAATAATAAAAATGAAATAGTTATGTAATTAAAATAGAAACATTAGTGACATGAAATTACGAAATGTCACAATACACACTCCTTAAGAGAGCGACATCCCGGCGCTCAATTCTTCTTAATCGCCGTATGGTTTAATGGTGAAGAGATGACGATATAGACAAGTCATCGTCGAGGTTTGCAACGGGAGTTAAATGATCAAAAGCCAAAATATCAAATATGTTCAATGAACAAGAGGGAATGAATTGAAGAATTCTAACAAGTAGTCAATTCTTGAAAGCAGATAATAGCACATTACTATTAGCTTGTCAAGGTCGCGGCGGTCGATACAAATTTGGAAAAGTCCACGTAACAAATTACGAGTCGAGAGGAGTTCATAGCCCAAAGAATGATTCGTACGCACGCTATGGCGGATACACATAAGCCCACTCATTTATAATCCATCACTTACATAAAGAGGTGTCCCAACCCATGTAAGTAAGGATTTATAAACTTATGGTTCGGCGGTTTATAATTTTCTTATTCAAATGAAGAGGCGTCCCAATCCATTTCAATAAGATGATTATAAATCATCCTACTTATGTATTGCCGACACAACACAATAAAAACAACACCAAATGATATTCTTCAAAATCATAAGAAGTAACGAGAAAAGGAATGAGATGTTAGTCAATCATGTTTCGAAGGTAAGTGTCAGAAGACAGCAAGATCCAAGGTAACAAATTTAAAGTCATACTCTCATCAACTGGAAGAGTTCAAAACGATGGATTACGAAGCAATATATACAATCTTGAAATATAGTGAAAGGATAGTTTATAAAATAATAATAAAATTGTTTACTAAACGATAGTGAAATAGCAAGTGCAATGGGCAGAAGTCGTCGCAACATGTTGATGCAAAATAGTACTCCCTCCGTCCCACTATAAGTGTCCACTTTCCATTTGCACAAAGTTTTAGGAAAGTGGGGCCAACTACACTCTCCACCAATCAAATATTACTATTACCCACTAAAGTCTCTTCTCATTGGTTGAAAATATTCTCTGGACAGTTAATATGGGACAAGCAAAGATACCATTGTGGACACTTATAGTGGGACGGAGGGAGTAGATAATTATGGGTTGAATAAGTTTCATCACTTGGAGTAAAAATGTTATAAGATGATAGGTTAAAGTCGCGTTCAATTTAATTAACTTGTTTCTAGGTGATGGGTTACGAGGTGATGTAGTGTTCCAAAAGTTTAGGACAAATATTCAAATTCATTTTCGAAGGTGGATAGCAAGATAATCAAGGGGAATCGATAGACTTAGTATATAAAGAATAAGAATTGGTAAAATATTTATAAAGATAAGTAGTCGAGAGTAAACAAAGTGTATATGAATAATCTTTATATACATAGTTTCAATAGTGGTGCTTCGGAAAGTAAGCAGAAATGCTCAGAAAACATGAGTTTACGGGGAGTATGACAACTAATAGAAATTGATAAACTGCAACATGTTTCGATGTTATATGAAATGATGTTACATATGGTTATGAAAGAGTTTAGAGACCATTGTAATTACAACAATGTATGAGAAATAAGAGAGACCATTGTAATCACCTACAATGTCTGATAAATAAGAGAGATCATTGTAATCATCTACAATATCTTATAAATAAGAGAGACCATTGTAATCATTTACAATGTCTGATAAATAAGAGAGACCATTGTAATCATCTACAATGTCTGATAAATAAGAGAGATCATTGTAATCATCTACAATGTCTGATATAACTTGAAGATGTGTATAAATTTCCGGATGGAAATTTACAATGCTCACGAATAGCATATAATACACCAAGGAAGTTTAGTGCACAAAAGTTTACATACATAAGAAGTGATACTTTTGTGGATTATCGGACAAGTTCAGAAATAATTATAGTGCTCCTATAATTATCCTTAGTATAATATAGTAAAGATATATACTCAATGGAGTAATAGGAATTTTAGGAAGTAGGCGCGTATGGATATCGGAAAAGATGATGGAACTCATAATTTTTGAAAAATGATTGGTTATAGTCTAGGCTTTTGAAAGAAAATGACCTAGTTCACTATAACGTATGCTCTGATACCAATCTATAACACCCCCAAAAATCATGTTTTACAGCGGAAGACTTGTTTTACAGCGGAAGACTTGATTGGGTGTTATTTGTGGATCGAAGTTGTAATCATAGAAAACATCAAAATAATTTAAAGATGTTTTTAAACAAAGTTCTCATTTGATATAATCAGAGTTTAACGAATTTAGGTCCCAAAAGTTTTAAACAGGACAAGAGTCCAAAAGGTTCATAATTTAGACACAATATAAGTTTTTGAGTTCCATCGAATGTGAAATAACACGTGTCCATCCATCCATGTCCTTGCACGCCCATCCAAGCATTTAACACTTACGAACCTGAGATAAAACATGCTAAAAAGTCAACACAAAGGTTGAGTGAATCCATAGAGTTTAATAAATAATAAGTTGAATACAAACATTATTCATAAATTGACATGTAACGAATACAAGTCGGGAAATAGATTATAACATCGAGCTCATGAAACCGAACCTTGACTGAAATTTAATAATGCCCTGTACGAGGTAAGTTTGCCAATTAACCAAGAATTTCTCAATATTATGCTACCCATTATATATGAGCGCGACTCATCCGGACAGGCTTGTCAAACCCCATATGCATATTCATAATACTAGCGTTTCCCACGGAATTAACGGTTCATTATGTTAGGGACTTTTAATGGCAAGAGATAACTCAATAACTAAAATCATGTATCGGGTCCAGCATACCAAAAACTACTTGTATTCAGTTTGTAAAACTAGCATGTATCTCCCCCAATAGGTTTTATAAACAATTTAAGAGTTAAAGTGGGGCTATGAACTCACCGATTAGCAAAGTGAATGTTCAAAATGAAGTAGCGAAGAATAAACCGCAAGAATCTTACGAGCAACCTAGAATATACACGCGTGTCTTAGCTTCTAAGAATAATGATACAATCATTACTATATGTTATATAAGTTACATCTCAATTATGCTTGGTATATAAAGTTTAAATAAGTATCAAGATTTAATTTGGCATTTAAAAATGATTTACAAGTATAAAATGTATTTCTTACAATATTTCAAGTTTTATGTCTATTTTTATCCTTAAGTCCAAAATAAGTATTAAGGGTCCAATTTAAGTCTAAGGGTTCACTTTAGTCAAAGGGTTCAATTTTAGTCAAAAAGTTCAAATTAAGTCTAAAGGTTCAAATTATATTAGATGGTTCAACAATATACTTAAAGGTCCAATTTTTATAAAGTGTAAACATTTTTATACTCTTATCCTAATGCTGATGGAAATTTTAATAACTTGTTCACTTTCAAAAATCCGTTACTTGCAAACCGTAAGTCGAAAAATTAAGTTCTTTATATCCCCGGAAAGATATTCATCTGTACTAACAAGTTTTGTGGGTCCCACTAAGTCAAAAATTACAATACAGTAGCAAAGTTATCCATTTACCCATATTATTGACTTCAGAAGTTTCTAATATTACAACAGTCCCGCGAAAAGTTCGATATCTAGAGTTCTACAAGTCCAATCGACCCCATTCTTTTGGCCACATTTAAGTTAAGATGTTCTCTAAAACTTTCATGTTTCGACTAACAGTGGGTTATTCACAAAAAAAATGACTTTTATAGGTTTCAAATCTGTTAATCAGAATATAACATGGTTCACGAAAATATTTCTAGTTTAATCATCGTAATGAGTTATTCAATGAAATACCCGTCAAAACGACCACAAGACATTGATCTAAAACTAAATCTTCTTAGTTTATGTCCAAAGTTTACTGATAAAATTAGTTTATTACGTTTTTACCCCGGATCAGAAACTACTGTTGCATGTCTAGTCCTTTAGTGTTTTCTTGTAATTTTTAATATATACCAAGCATATTCAAGCATCATGAACTTATATAACATACAAATTACATCAAGAAACATAAAATTTTACAGAAGTGAAATAAAAAGATGAGTATTGGTTCCTTACAAGAGTTGATGAACAAGAAAGATTAAAGAACAATTGGACTCTAAATCTAGATTTACCAACAATACTTGCACCATTTACTTTCAATCTTTTACCCAAATTTTTCACCTTGATTTACCCTTGATAAAAGCTTAAAATCACAGCCACATAACCATCTTGAAGGCCTTTCAAAACTCTTAAGAATAAGGTCTTTGAAGAGGAAAAAGGAACAAGAACAATGCTAGCACCAAAAGGCCTTCATTTATTGGACAATCTTGGAATAAAAGAATCAACTAACAAAGATGTATTTGATCTTGAGGAGCCACGAAATATTGAGAGGAAAAACAGATTTTTGGAGTGCAAGAAGTTGGTGATATGATCTAGGTTGGTTATTAAGGCAATATGTATCGCATGGAAGGTAGTGGAGTACATTTGTCTCTCAAAAGAGACAAGTGTGGGTTTGTTCTCCTCCTTGGACGCCACCTAAGGGAGGGGGAAAGAGATAGTGGAAATCTTGTGATTAAATTGGGTATAGGTGTGTTATAGAGTGTAGTTTTGATCCCGGTAATTAAAACGGAGAGTTTTCAAGACGCGCAACGTAGTACCGAGTAGTAATAAAATGTAAAACTTTTAAAAATATTTAAAACTTGTTTTCATAACCTATTTTATTATTTTAGATGAGTGATGAGATCATCGGAAGATATAAATGTGGTTAGAACATAAAAATGAAGGTTTAAATCGCGTAAAACGTAAAAGGTGCAAGGTTTACGTAAAAATGGAAAAAGTGAAAAGTGACTTATTAAAATAGAATTTTAAGGAACCAAAAGTGTATAAAAAAAAGTAGACTGGACATAGTCTAGTGTCGGTTGAATAATTGAACGTGTTATGTCGTATGCGGATAACTTCCGACGAAGTTAATTATATATAAAAAAAATAATAAAAATGAAATAGTTAGGTAATTAAAATAGAAACATTAGTTACATGAAATTACGAAATGTCACATATGGGTTATTGTATGATTACTTGAAGCATCACTAGTCAGAGGTTGATAAAGATAGAGCTGCTCGTGGAGGTTATTCATCGTCAACAACTCCAAACTCATTTGCTTTGATAGCTCAGTTTCATTTTGCTCCACAATCAAATCAGGGTTTTGTCCAACCACAACATCATTCTGCTTATCCCTCACAAACTTCATCAAGTCAACTCATTCCATATGAAGCATCACCGCCACTAACTGATAATCAACTAGTTCCATATGACAACACCGATACTATACTTTACTCAAATGTCAACGATGACGAAGGCGATTCTTTCAATTCATTAAACGAAGGATTTGCTTTGATTGCTCGTGCTTTTAGCAAGTTTTCCAACAAATCCAACAACCGAATTCGTACTTCATCCAACACTCGTAATCAGGCAGTTGTCCACGACGGAAGAGTTGAGATTCAGAACAAAGCTTATGGAAGAAATGGTTCGGGTAATTACATGGGAAACTCAGGATATGGTCAGAGGTTTAACTCAGCTGGAAGCAATAGAAATAGCACTGGTAATACACAAACAAGGGCAGAGATTGTTGATACAGGGAATTCAGGGATTGCAAACACTATGGTGAAATGTTACAACTGTGGAGGGAAAGGTCACTTGGCCAATGCTTGCCCCAAACCAAGGACCAGAGACAGTGCATACCACAAAGAAGCACTACTTCTCGCTCTTAAAAATGAAGCTGGAGGCACTCTTACTGAGAAGGAGCACAACTTCATGGCTAATGCTTACTCTGATGATGATATGGAAGATCTAGAAGCCAATGTAGCCGTGATGTTGATGGCCAATATACAAGAGATGCACATGAGTGAAACAGGCCCTATATATGATACAGATGGCTTGTCTCAGGTACCTGACTCAACATGTCTCATTCATGAAATTGTATCCCCCTCTGCATCTGTATTAGCTGAAGAGCATGTTGGTCAAGATGACTCATTCTTATCTCCTCAAGTCGATGACCAAATAAACACCGTAGTTACATTTGATAAAGATCAAATTAGCCCGGTTGTTACATTTGATGATCCTCTTGATGATGATAATAATGATCAACTTGAACAAGATGATCTTTTGCTTGGTCCAGATGCAGAGCTCGTGACCTTGCTCTTGACCACCCAAACCCAGTTAGACACACAGAAATCCTAAATTGATAAATGCAATGAAATAAATAGAAATTTAAAAGCGAAAGTTGCATTGTTGACTAAGGATCTTGAGTGCTATAAACTTCAACTTGAAACAAAAGAAAAACGGGAAAAAAGTTTTGAAGTTGCATTCCAACAATCTTATGTGAAAGAACAAGAGTTAGAACATCAGATACGTGAATTAACTTTTTCTAAAAATGAATTAATTTAACAAAAGGAACAAAAAAGATTAGATTTTCAAAAACAAGTTGACATCCTACACTCTGAACTTTCCAAAACAAAAACAGAGTTGACAACTTGTCAAGATAATTTTTCTGAACATAAACAAGTATCAAGGAAATGAGTTGATTCCTATCTTTAGGAAATCGTTGAGTTGGAATGCAAACTTAAAGAGTTTCAAAAAGTTGTGTATAAAACTGGTGAGTCAGTAACAACCATTCAGAAATTTTCACTAAAGCAAAATCCCCAAGGATATGGCTTTGCTATTGGGGATGACAAACCACGTTTTTTACAAAAAGCACTCAAGGAAAATTTGAAGTTATATAGTACAGAACATCTGTTTGATGACTCTATCATGCATGTTGTTGTTTTTAATTGTGAAGAAGAAATGGAACAGGACGAAGAGAGTCGATCTAAAATGAGTAATGTCAAATTTAATAAACCATATGATTACTCAAGAGTACCTCATATTAGCGACACCTTCGTACCACAATGAGATAAAACAGAACAGTCATGGTCTTTAATAGAAATGAATGAATCTTCTGAGGTTGGTCATGTGAACACAGTAGCACAAGTCAATGGCCCTTTACCAAATTCAGGTGTAATTGCACCATTGCCAAAACAATGTCTTATCCTTAGATATTTTAATACATTTATGGAAGACATACAATTTTTGGAACAAGCAATTGAACGAAATTCAGAGATAAAAGTCTCTACTTTTCTTTCTCCCTAGGAAAAAGAAAAGAGAGAAGTTTTTCAAAAACAATTTTTGCCACACGTTCAACACCTGCGACTTTGTGCTACACATTGGGAACAGGAACTTCAATCAGAGGTTGCATCCATGATGAACATTTTCGAAGCAACGGAAAACACGATCTCAAAACAAAAATGGAAAAAACAAAGCTGTGCAAAAAGAAGCAGATCGACTCTTGGAGAATGTTCTATGTTCTGATGTTATATCTGTGTTCATGAATTCCATTTATGTGTCTTGCAATGAAATGATTGTTGATGCTCATTCTGTTGATACTAAGATGTTGAGACTTGAGATTGGTAATTTGAAAAGAGAAAATGAGAGACTTCGCAAAGTCAATGATGATGTGGAACACAAACTTTCAAAAGAAAATTTTCTACTCAATCAAAAGTTGTAATGGTGTCAGACTCAGAGTCTTGACTTTGAGTTAAAATTACCAAGTCAAAAAGAATCATTGTCCTTTCAAAACAGTCATGCTTCCAAAATTCAGAATATTGAAAAAGAAAATGCTGTTTTAAAACATCAAATTTTCGATTATGAAAAGGACATTGATGAAGTTTGCCAAAACAGGAATGACATTGTTCGCTTAAACTGAGAATTGGATCCTAAAATTCAACAACAAAAACACATCATCATTGATTTAAAAGAGAAAATCAAATTACTTGAAAAAGGGAAATTTATTCACAAGAAGGTGAGTACACCAGGCATGTGTAAAGTAGATGAGACACCTAAAAAAAATCCCTTCAGACCACTAATGTGCATGCTTCGACTTCTACAGGACTAGACACCCCTCCTAGCATTAGCAGATCCAAGACTAAAAAGAACAAAAAGAAGACTAGTATATGGCAACGTAAGAGCGGCACACCTAAAGATCAAGAAGTAGAAGACCACAATAGGAATCTGAATAAAAAGCCTGTTATGTCTAATGTAGAATCAAACTTTAAAATGTGTAATTCTAATTGTGATGTAACAAATGCTAAGACTATGAATGTTCTGAATGATGTTATTGCTGATGCTTATTGTGTGTTTTGTCGTAAAAGTATATTGTCTGGTAATCATAAAAACTGTGTTGCAAAGACTCTTTTGTCTCGTAATCAGAAACGTGCATATGGCATTTCCTCTAGGCCCACTACTGCTGCTAAGTCAATATTAGGAAAACCGCCAAATGTAGTTTCTAAGATTGCCATAGACAAAACCATAGTTGCTACTAGAACAATCCAAACACCTAGTGCATTTACTAAGAAGAAAGCAGAATCTAGTTGGATATGGCAACGTTGGCTACAACATGCACCTAGTTTTACTTGGTTACCTAAAATGCTTGAAAACTGTGCTACTAACCCAACGGGTTCCACCATTACCGTCTCTCCATCTTCATTATCTTCTTGTGATGCAGGTGATTCAGATTGTACTTTGGATTGTTGACAGCGGATGTTCCCGACACATGACAGGCAACCTAAAACTTCTAGTAAACTTTGTTGCAAAGTTCATAGGAACTGTCAGATTCGGGAATGATCACTTTGCCGCTATAATGGGCTATGGGGACTATGTCAACGGAAACATCGAGATTAGCCGTGTATACTACGTTGAAGGCCTTGGACATAACCTTTTCTCAGTAGCGCAATTTTGTAATGGTGATTTGGAAGTTGCATTTAGGGAGAAAACCTGCTTTGTTCGTGATCTTCAAGGAAACGACCTAATGACCGGCAAACGCGGAACGAGTCTCTACACCATTTCCTTGTCAGACATGACCGCTTCTCATTTGATCACTTTTGTCCAGAACGAGTCTATACAAAATCATGGCTATGGCATAAACGTTTGTCTCATTTGAATTTCAAGACAATGACAGAACTTGCTCTTCATAAATTAGTCGACGGTCTTCCAAGATTTCGGTATGCTAAAGATCACCTTTGTCCAGCATGTGAACAAAGGAAGAGTACTCGTGCTCATTTTCCTCATAAAATCAAGCACAATACTGATCATGTTCTCCAACTTCTCCATATGGATTTGTGTGGCCCGATGCGAGTTCAAACAATCAACGGGAAGCGATACATATTGGTAATCGTCGATGATTTTTCAAGATGGACTTGGGTCTACTTTCTTTGAACCAAAGATCAAGCTCCTTTGATGATCATCACCTTTCTCACCAAAACTCAGGTTCAGCTCCGCAATACCGTTAGAAAACTCAGAACAGATAACGGAACCGAATTTAAGAATCACACTATTCGTGAGTATTTTGAAAAAGTAGGGATTGAACACCAAACATCTATTACACGCAGCCCAGAACAGAATGGAGTTGTCGAAAGACGAAACAGGACGTTAGTGAAAGCTGCAAGGACGATGTTGATAAACGCTCAATTACCTGATTACCTTTGGGCTGAAGCTGTCTCAACCTTATGCTACACTCAAAACCGTTGTATGATCAACAAAAGGCACCATAAAACCCCATATGAACTTGTTCACAAACGTAAACCGAACATAAATTACTTTCATGTATTTGGGGCTCTCTGTTACCCAAATAATGATCATAATGACCTTGGAAAGCTGAAAGCCAAAGCTGATATTGGAATCTTTGTTGGATACTATGAAAATTCAAAAGGCTTTCGTATCTGGAACCGTCGAACTAGGGAAATTCAAGAGACAATACACGCCCATTTTGATGAACTCACATAATTGGCATCTGAGCAAAACAGCTTAGGACCCGCTACTAACCGTCTGAACTTCCCTAATCAATCAGCTGCACCACTCTCTCTCGACCACAAGGATTTGGAAGACTTGTTTGCTCTGCTGTTCGATGATTCTCTCATTATTCATGCACCAGATGTATCCACCAGTTTCGCTGCACAACCGTTCAATATTCCAATACTTGATACACCAACTACTACAACAACAGTAGCTGCAGATGCACCTCTAACAGATACACCATCAACAGTAGAACAAACTGCCTCCAATACTGAGACTGCAGCTGAAGATCCCCTCCTATCTCAAGAAGTACCCACACCCGCAAATTATGACGGAAATGCATTTTTCAATCCATTTGCTCCGGCTCCAACCGTTCCTGATATTGCTGAGTCATCAACGAGCAACTTGGATCCATCAAATATGCAAAACAATTTTCAACACTACCCTTCTACACACAAATGGACTAGAGATCACCCTTTAGTGAACGTGATTGGTAATCCAGACAATCCAGTCATGACACAGAAAAGACTCCACACAGATGGTGAAACCTGCATTTATGCACTCACCGTTTGTCAAGCAGAACCGAAGAATATTAAAGAAGCATTAACTTATGACAACTGGATTGAGTCAATGCAAGAAGAACTTGATCAATTCAAGCATCTTGAAGTTTGGGAACTAGTATGTAAGTAATATCAAATCATAATACGTATGGTTCTTGCGGATTTAGGCCGAATCTAGTGAGAAATAAGAAAGAAGATGGAACCTTGAGAGAGAAAGTATGAGATATTAGATTAGGTAAATGAGAAGGTTCAACCCTCTCCCTTGGTGGGAGAGGGTATTTATACACCAAGCATACACGCCCCATGTGGGCTGTGGAGTGAGCTGACAGTGGGTAAAGACCTGACCCAACTCCACAAATACTACGATAACTAAATTAGTACTAATAATCCTACGAGCTACTTAATGCAAATAGATGCTCGGGGTGACCTAGTCTTTCACATGAATATTTATATTTCTAACAATCTCCCCCTAAGGGAGGTCACCCTGGAAATTACACTTCGAATTCTAGCATTCTATTACATAGATTAGAGTTCCTAGCTCGTAGTCTTTGATTCTTCTATGTAAAACCCTAAAATTCCATTCATTTGAAATTCTCGTTTTGCCCCTCAAAATTTTGAATTTATAAGAGCATACAATTAATTATACAAGAACATTATACATTTTAACCTAAGTATGAAAATACAACTATATGTCATTTAAATCATTACCTTATAATTAATTTGCACATTATAATTAAAAACCTAAAACTATATGTTATTAATATAAACCAACCTAAGGCTTACATAATAATAATACTTGTTACAAATTACCAAATCCTTCCTAGTCCATCAAATATTACACGCCCCATATAGTCCATGTGATAGGCGATTTATACAAGGTTAATAGAAATTTGAATCCTTAATTTAGCCATAATTTACTCAATCAAGATCAAATATTATCTCCTTTCCAAGATTAAATATATGCTCCTTTTCTATCATTAGAACTCGGTCTTTCTGCTCCCCCCCTTTTTCATTCATACGACACAAATAAAAACACAAGGTTCCTGCTTATTTTTTTTTCTCTCAAAGGCAAGGAGGTCGAAGGTTTGCTGCTGGTAATTCGTGGGTTTTGATCATTGGAGTTCTAGAGTTCTTGTTCTTTTTCTTTTGTCTCGCTAAGCCAAGGTATCATCACATTTTTCCTTGTTTTTTTCCTTCTTCCTAAGTCGACACATATATATACATGAATCTGAATTTTTGCCAACACGAAAACCTTATTAGTAACATGTTTTAATACACATATTAATCCATTTATTATGCTTCTCGTTAACCATAAAAACGTCACATGAAATCATGAAATTTTAGCATACTAAAACGCGTATATTGGACTTATTATGTTTCTACTTTAATCGACCAATATTACAATGATTCGACCAATCAATATTTCGAACCCTAGATGTGATCTCTAACTCTTATTAGTCATATTGATTTCACATTTAATAAGCTTTCAAAACTTGGAAACCCTAACGCGTTTAATACTTAAGAATTAGGGCTTATTGTGATTGTTGTGTCGTTATTTTATGTGCTTTCCTATAGATGTTATTGTTGTTGATCATGAATGATTCATATGAGGTGTTTGAATATGTGTTTTTGATTAATTATATCAGTAGATAATATGTATATTGATCACACAATTAATTCAATTAAAAAGGGATAAACGAATTAGGGTTTGTTTGTGATTAATTAAAACGGTTCTTGAATATTTAGGTCACATGAACTGATTTTGGTGTTTGGTTTCTTGGGTTTGATTTCATAAATATGTTAATATGATGTATAAATGAGTTATGGGTGAATGGTGTAAGCTTGTATGCACGATTAGTAATTAAAATGGTGCTAGCTATGGCCTAAAATGGATTCGTGAGATTGGCAGTTTTGATAGTTGATTATGTGTGCTTGATAACATGAGCTTCTTAAGTTTCTAATACTAAATTTCTGCATGTAAACCTAGTTTAGGGTCCTAGGAAAGTATTCCAATTGGTTTGAAAGGATTTGAGTTTGATTTGGTTGAATTTTTGAATTTATTGTGATGATATGTCAAAACTATTCTGGCAGAATTTTAATTCAGTTGTGGTTTAGGATTCTTCATTTTCAAACCATAGTAAAATAGAGGCCAAAAATTTACAGGAATCATAACTCACATGTGTACTACCTCCTGGAATTTTTGTAGAATTTTATGAAGTCATTTAGTTAGGTTTTCAATTGCATATTTTTGAAGTGTATCTGCAGATCCGAATCTGGACATGTTAGTATAAATGATTTTTGAAAGGGGGTACCCACTTAATAATAAAATCTGTAACATTTCAAGTAGACTCTTAAGACATATGGGCTCCTGTGAGAATTTTTTTGATTTTTAGTTTGGGATTCTAATACATTTTTAAAATTCGTTTATTGGGCTTAATTTTATGATAAACCCAGTTAATGTGTATACATGTATTACATAGGTGTTAAATGTGTTCCTTTGGTGTTTGGTGCCCTAATGCATGTTCCTATATCGGGTGTGTCTTGCTGATGTCGTGTTGACTTGTGTGTGTACGTTAAACCTAATTGATAATCTCGAAGCCTAAACCTAATTTAACGAAATTGGGAAGTCGTATTAAAAGTTACTAATTATGGAAAGTTACTCAATCTGGAAGGTTACTAAATATAGAAACATGCTAATTTTGGAAACCTGCTAAATATAGAAAGTTACTAAAAATAGAAGGTTACTAAAAGAGGAAAGTTACTAGAAATGGAAAGAAGCCCCAATTTGTAATAAGAACAACATCAATGAGTAAACAACATATAAAACAAGCTATTAATAAGTGCTACTATATCATGTGTAGATTCTGAAGAGAAGTATTTCCCATTCTGTGATCTTTTCCGTATTCAGCTTTTCATTTACTCATGGTACAGATATTCTGACCTTATATTTAAGGTTCCTTTGTGACTTACAACCTTTGATATGAACCTTCACTATGAACCTTTGCCATGAACCTTATGATATGATAACTATGATATGAGCCTTTGTTTATGAACCCTTATGTTACCTGAGCTTTCCTAGTCATGGAGGTACCATGACCGTGTTATCGATGCACCAATGGTACGACTCTAGGGTGGTCGAGTGATATTCCACCCCGTCCCTTTTGTTATGTAATATGTATGGCCTTGACGACTGTGATTTTTGCAGGGGCGTATGGATGCATCCTAGATCTGTTTATGTTATGGTTATGATGTGATATATTTCTGGTGATTGGTACTATGTGCAATACATGCCCTTCACAATTCTGGGAGCTGATAACTCCATCATATTACTTATGAGGATTATGATATGATTATGTTTCTGAGCTCATGGTATTATGATTCTGTTTATGCAGGCGACTGCATAGATTCCTGTTACTTAACCTATACACTATGTTTCCCTTACATTATAATATGCCTACTTATGTTTCCCCATTGTACTTCATTTGAACTTTACGTTTATATTTTTGTTCTCTATTATCATATATCTGTTCACTGGGCTTTTTAAGCTCAGCCGCATTTCTTTTCTCCACGGTAGGTTTATCAAGTTAGGAGCTGGGGCTATCTTTGGGCTGAGAGTAGGAGCTGAGTGTGGACTTACCCTAGACTTCTTAGATTTGGTTTATGTTTACCAATTGATTAGACTCTGATTATGTTTCCTTTCATTTTGGTTTATGGAACTCATGTAATTCTTTAAGTCATGTTGACTTATATTTTGATTTATGTTAAGACTTCCGCTTGCGTTTGTTTATTTATGCTTTGATATGCTACCATAATGTGATGCTTCTACCCTTGTTGGGTTGGGGTGTTACACTTATAAGTCTTTAATCTTTGTACTTTCAGCAGTGAACTTTTGATGACTGTTCTTTCGTCTTGGATGATCTTTGAGGATTCTTTGAGGTCATCATCCAACATACGTCTCCAAGTCATCTTTTTGCAGTATCATCACCATGTGATGTTGTGATCTTTGGACCGACATGCTCACACTTTTCTGGATCATGATTGTCAACATCAGAGTTGCGGAAGCAGCGTTGAATGTCTTTCATTTATCATGATTTCATGGATTATGATGATGAAGTGTGAGCATGAGGTGATGAATTTGCATCTTTTCTGCAATCATCTGCAACCGCCAGGGATTCCTGCATACGACAGTTAGCAATAAAACATCCGGTATTAACAGCATAGTGTGAAAACTTTCTTTAATCCTTGCCAAGGCCGTTCCTAAATCGGATACCCCCGAGAGGGCTTACAAGATCTACCGAAGTACATCAATGATTAGGTGAGTCGCTGGAGTTCACTCCACGACTGTAGACCGTTTGAAACTGCCGCGACCACTAAGCGTAATCCACAAGGAATTACCGAAGTGACCTGCTTTCAGGGCTGTTTGATGTTAACCCTGGCAGGAATTTCCATTCAATCACTGAGAATTACATTTGTAAATTCCCTCATAAATGTTCTTGTAGATTGCTAAGATCTGCGTAGGACTCATAAGTTTACAACTGGTGTCCTTAATGTTGAACAACCAATGTAGAAGTAACATGTGTTCCTATGAGATCTTATGATGCATCTCGTGGCTCTAGACTCGATAAGTGCAATTTTTGGTAGTCAGAGACTGGATTGATGTCTCCTGATTCAATATCAACATAACTCGTAATGAGCAGTCGTTAGATTATGCAGGGTTCCTTAGTAACAAGTCCTTTTAAGAGAACTTGAGTGGCTTAGAAGGTTTAGTGCAATGCATCACTGGGTCCTTGATGTCTTTTCTTCAATACTGGCATCACCTTAGTAACAACCAGTAGCATATGAATTGAACCCGTTTTCTGCCCTAAGGTTGAATAATTGGAGGGTTATTTCTTTTCACCCTTTCTCATTACATTTCTTTTTAATTCTTCAACCCCTTCTTTCTCCTTTCTCATATTACACATTTTTTCATAATCATTCCTAAGGACTTTCTAATACTAACTATTCGGTATTTCCCTTGGGTAGATCCCTCCGGCTCTGGCGGATCATAGGACGGTTTTCCTAACATTAGTCACCTTATAACACCATGACTATCCTATGTTGCCGTACACCATTTATTTGAAAAAATCTCTTAAAGTGTTTATAATTAAGAAACGCTTTTTGCTAACACTTTGAGAGTTTTTGTAAAACCCCAAAATTACCACAATCTGAAATAACCAAAATACCCTCTAATTTTGAAATTTCAAGAACTTGTAAAATTATGTAAGTAACACCATTTGTACTTAACCTAAGTTATCTAACAAGTTAAGTTAATATGAACTTTACATTATAATTTAATATCACAAAACAAATAAATCCCTACATCAAGTCCTAAAATTTCGACATGTATATGTGTTCAACACATAATTTTTGGCTAGATCAAATAAAGGAGATAATCATGCATTTAATTTTCATTGATAATCACATCCCACTAAAATAGGTCTTTCCTTGTATAGCACAATCAAAATACACGGTTTTGTTCCATCCCTCTATACCGAAAATTTCACTCCATTTGAAAACCCTAAAAACTACCAAAACAAAGTTTGGTTGCTGCTACTATCTTCCCTCCTGTTCGATCATAAACCCAGGAGAAAGAAGGCCTTTTTCGTTGTGATTTCTAATCGTGTTGTTCCTGGTTCGTGGTGGTATTGATCATGGGTTGTGAAAGCTATTCGAAGGATTTGGTTAGGGATCGACTAGGGTAGTTTCTTGGTGTTTCAATCTTATTCTTGTTCTTCTTATCACGCTACAAAGGGTAATCGAACAATTCTTGTTCAATTAAATCTTTCTTGCTTGATTCTTGTTTCATTTTCCAAGTTGTTGTTGTCGATTCATACACCTAAAATAATAGAGAGAAAGCTACATAAAATCATAGAAAGAAAGGTTACATGAAATCATAAATATGCACATAAAATAATGAATTGGAAGAACCCTATGTGATCGACCTATGTATGTTATTTTGATTCAAATTGTTATGTTCATGTTCAGACTATATATGAGTCGACCCATGTTGTTTTATATCATACATGATTACTTTGTGTCAATATATGGGTCGTTGGAATGTTAAACATAAAATACGAAACCCTAAGATGCTATCAGGAATTTAAGTCAAATTGAAGGGAGTATATTTTAATGATATCAACGTATTTTTGAGTGTTTCTTGGGTCTAAAATTAAGTTTAAGAAAAGAGCTTTCTGGGTATATAAGCCTTGTAATTTTTAGAGGTCAGGAAGATATACTTTTTGATTTTACAAGTTCATGTGCCAAAACTAAATTCGGGTATCTGGAAAATTAGTCCGTGTTTGCGAGTTTTAGTTTTCAAACCATGTCGAATTAGATGATAAAAATTGGTGGGATTCATATTTCATATGTTTAGTAATTACTGGAATTTTTGTAGATTTTTCTAAATTATTTTGATGGGGTAAAGAAATACAAACTTTTCGTATGTAAAATCTGATCATGAATCTGGACGATTTGACCTAAGGGATTTTTAGATTATAGTTATACGAACTAATAAATTCTGGGAAACTTAGTGTGAGTTCTAAAGACATCGAAGTACCTGTGTGAATTTTTGTGGATTTTATTTCTGAGTTCTAATGTGATTCATAAAGTCGTCAAAGCGTGACCAGTTCATATATATAAACTCTTAAAGGTTCAAAAAGGTTTTTAAAAGGATTACTTGTGTAATAATTAACTAAAGGGTTAAATTGTCATTTTTCTAAACTAAAGGGCTTAACTTGTGAAACCATGTAACTTTAGGATAATTATATTTCATACTCTAATCTTACCATAATGACACTATAATCCCTAAACTTGTTGTATTTGCATAATGAACCCTAACACTTATGAAAGCTACGTTATGAACCTTAAACTATTCACTTTGCTACCTCAAATTGATTAAGGGACAAACTTGAACATTTATGACTAATGTTTCTAAATATAAAAACCTTCTAATTATGGAAACTTACTAATTCGGGAAACCTGCCTAAAATAGAAGATTACTTAAAATGGAAGAGTCGACTAAAATAAGTAATCTGATTTAAAATAAGTTATTAATCAGACGATCATAAATTCGTGTAGATTCGCTGAAGATGGAGTTTACTTCCGATCTTTTCGTTTCCAGTTGTGTTTTCACTTGCGTTCTGAGGTACAGATATTCTACCCTTTTTCAGTAAGGGTGCTTTCGTTCTCATGATTTTCTTGATCTTGATTCATTAGGATTCCCTTAAGCCATTGCTATGATCCCCTGTTCTTTGATCCATTCGTTTGATATGCTTTGTTGATATTATGATTCATTTGACATTCGTTCATTGTGATTCCTATGGTATGATACTTGACATAAGTATTCGAATCACTGGATGCTTAGAAGGTTCATTTGATTTTGTAACTGGATGTGAAAACCTTTCTAAATTTTATTATGGAAATGTTTTGAGAAAAACTAAATTTTAAATGATGTTTATGAACGATGCGATACCACTTTTATATGAAATTTTACTAAACTTTTATGAAAACTACTTATAAAGACTACCTTTATGAAAACCATTATTAAAAGATTTCTTTAAATGAACATTAGATGGAAACCTTTGAATTGAACCTTGCTATGAACCATTTGATTTCGAACCTTTGATTATGAACCTTTGAGATCCTATGCCTGATATGATTCCCTCATTTGACTCAGGACATTCATTGTATGATTGTTAATCTTATTGTTTCACTCTGACATTTATTTTAAATGTCTCTGCTATGCTATGCTTATGTTTTGCCATGCTATTTGAGTTACTATCTTGTTTCTCTTGCCATGCTAGTTTGTTATTGTTGTATGCTATGATAGATCTGTGCCTGAGCTTACCTAGTTGTGGAGGTACCATGACCATGTCTTTGATGGCACCTTAGGCACGACACTCCCGTAGAGGTGTGATAGATCTACGGCGTTCCCCCTTATGTTATGATTTTTGTGTACACTATTGGCTAACTTTAAATATGTGTGACCAGTCTAGTACTGCCATTCATATTTTGTTAGGGAGCGTATGGATGCATCCTAGGTTTATGTATGTGTATGTATGGTGACCAGGTGATGTGTGCCTTACACTCCTTCTCACGCTTTTAGTACTTAGAGGTCTTCCCTCTTCGTATACTTGTTATGCTTTAGTATGATTTGACGGATTATGTATGGAGTTCTTATGGCACATCCTTATATGAACTTTTTCATTGTTTCATTCTTTCTCTCGATTCATTTATTATTCAGTTCTCATGCATTCCTGGTTTTTAGTTCCCTTAAAAATTTGTATGACTTCCATAATTATACTTTCATTTTGTATTCTTATTCCTTCGTTGCTTATGCTTATTTACCGTTCTGTTATGTTATATATATCTGTTCACTGGGCTTTTTAAGCTCAGCCGCATTTCTTTTCCTGCGGCAGGTTTTAGTTGGAAGTTGGGTTATGAGTGGAGAGTACTTTGGACTTAGAAGACCTTACTAGCTATTCTGGATTAGAGACGAATAGAACGTTTACAAATTGTAGAACTTAGAATTTATTATTGTTCCCTTTGTAACCTTGTATTTTCAATTCTTCCTTTGTAACCTTTGAAATTCATTTTGTAATATTTAGTCATATGTTTGTGTTTGCTTTGATATGTCACCATAACGTAATACTTCTACCCTTATCGGGTTGGGGTGTTACAGTTTTGAACTGTTCAAATGCTCCCCCTTAACATGTGGTCAGGTGTTTTTATTAAAAATTTGCACATGTTGGGTAGAGCTTGCACTTTTTGAATTGATCCACTTTCAATGACCATGACCGATTCGAGACACGCTTACATCACTAGTTAGACAAGCTTGAAATTATTACCCGGCCTGGTCAAGTCCACAGAAAGTTTCTCGAAATGGTACACTCTACTCAGACAAGTCCTCTTTGAGACACGCGTACATCACTGGTTAGACCAGCTTGAAATTATTACCCGGCCAGGACAGGTCCTTTCGATTAACGACAGTTTTTGTTTCGTCAATTCATTGGTGAAGTATGAGTCGCGTTCACATGAGATATCACCAAAGATGCCACATTCTTTTTGTTACTACAAACCATTTGCTCCCCCTCAATATGTGCATTGATACATAAAAGAGTTTAGCACATATGGGAGAGCTTACATTTAAGTCCAAAACATCACATTTTTATCAGATTGCATATTTAAATCACATTCTCTCCCCCGATCAAAAATTTCAAACCTTTTGAGATTTTGTGATCCCAATTGATTTAAATAAGTTTAGAAAATATGGGAGAAAATGTGGTCAGGTTTAATATGTGCTGATAATGGAACATTACGATGCTCCCCCTCAACCTATGAGGGAGAATGTTAGTGTCAGGTATGATAGGTTTGGAAGATTTGAATTTAACAAAAATCATACACTGACACATAACAACCACATTTTATTCCCTGAAACGTACATCAAATTGAAGAAACATGGATATAAAGTAATCCATGCCCGGGTGAACTTCACCCAGTGGGAGGAACAGCCGTCTTTTTGGCGACGTGCTTTCCCCATAATGAAGAACGGGTTACAGTCTGAAGTAACTGCAAGCCGATAAGACATGTTTTAACAGTTTATTTGAACTTCTGCTCGAGCTTCATTTAAATTTCCGTGTCATTATTGAATGACATTTCTAGGGTCGTAAATGTTATCGATAAACGGAATACATGCCTAGAGCAACTATTTTTGGTATTTTTGTGTTTTTCTGATTTTTATGGTTTTTATAGGTTTTATATTTTTCTCTTTTCTTTTTGATTTAAAATATATACAAATATATACAAGGATATATGAAGCAAATCCATTACTCGTCATGTTCTTCCTGAAGACACTTGAGGGTTTCTGGCGTCAAACTCTTCATGCCAAGTCGCGGGAGAATAAATTGGAACCGTTCTCTCGGAAGTGAATTACTGAAGATATCAGCCAACTGAAACTCTGTCCTCACGAAGTAGAGTTCAACAACCCCTTTCTCAACCTGTACCCTTATAAAGTTATGCCGGATATCGATGTGCTTTGATCGGGAGTGTTGGACATTGTTGCAGCAAAGAGCTATAACACTTTTGTTATCACAATACAGAGGAATCTTGTTGTATGCAAAGCCATAGTCCGATAGTTGAGATCTCATCCATAGGATTTGAGCACAGCACGCAGACATGGCAATGTATTCAGCCTCTGTGGAAGATATAGATGTACTCATTTGCCTCTTAGATGACCAGCTTACTAACTTCTCCCCCAAATACTGAGCACCTCCCGATGTACTTCGACGAGTATCTTGACACCCCGCATGGTCTGCATCTGCATAGGCCATGAGTGCCATGGCGGTGTCCTTAGGATACCAGAGACCCATGTGAATAGTCACTTGAAGGTATCGAAAGACCCGCTTTACCGCTTCCAGATGCTTTTTGGTGGGCTTAGACTGGTACCGAGCACACATGCATACTGCGAACAAGAGATCTGGCCTACTTGCGGTGAGATACATTAGGGATCCAATCATACTTCGAAGCATGGTTTGATCAACATAGATCCCATAGAGGTCTTCATCCAACTTCGATCTCTCAACCATAGGAGTGTCAACATGATCACTTGAATCAAATCCAAATTTCTTCAATATTTCATTTGCATATTTGGATTGATTAATGAAGATGCCTCCGGGACTTTGAGAGATTTGCAAACCTAAGAAGAATGACATTTGTCCCATCATAGACATTTGGAACTTAGAACTCATCTCTTTAGAAAACCGATCACATTCCATAGGATCAGAGGAGGCAAAGATAATGTCATCTACATAGATCTGAACGTGAAATAGATGTTTGCCCGTTTTCCTAGTGAATAGCGTAGGATCAACAACACCTTTGGAGAATCTGTTTGCCAGAAAAAAACTTAGAAAAGGTATCATACCACACCCTAGGTGCCTGCTTTAAGCCATAGAGGGCCTTCTTCAAGCGATAGACGTGAGTAGGACGATCCGGGTCCACAAATCCTTCAGGTTGACTCACATAGACTTCCTCTTTCAAATCACCATTTAAGAATGTTGTCTTGACATCCATTTGATAGACTGTCATATTCTGACTTGCAGCATTAGCGAGAAAGATTCTGATGGCTTCAATTCGAGCAACTGTAGCAATTGATTCTTCGAGGTCTATGCCTTCTTCTTGTCGATACCCCTTTGCAACAAGCCGTGCCTTATTTTTCAGAGCATCATCATGCTCATCGAGTTTCACTTTGAAGATCCACTTTAGAGCGATAATCATTGCACAATCTGGAGGAGGCACTAATTCCCATACTTCAAGTATCAAACTCATGAATTTCTTATTGCATTGTTGTAAACCAGCAGTCTTTAGACAAAGCATCTTTGAATTCTTTGGGTTCGACTTTGGACAGTACGGAATTAAAGAAGCACCACAATGCATCGGTGGCAAGTTGCTTTCGTGTGGATACCGGACGAGAAGGATTTCCAATGATGTTGTCAATCGGATGATCATTGGTCCATTTTCTCAGATGATCATGTGGTTGAGGGTAGTAAACTGATGTTGCCACGTTAGGATCCCCTGAAGAAGATGTCTCTGTAGACGATTCAGGAGAAAATATATTCTCGAATGGAACATCATCAGCAGGAGCAAAAGGTTTCAATTCAAAAGAATTTTCTACTGCAGAGCCTTGCTGTACCGAAAAAGATTGAATATTTGATGATGATGGTGAGTGACTGGCAGATGGTGCATCGTGACTGACAGATACTGATACAGATAGACCCTCTGAATTTTGTGGAATTGGAGCATCAGCAAATGGAGGTACAGGTGGAGCTTCCGTTTTAGTATCAACCATTGGTGGCTCAAAGTATTCATCAAACGTCTGATCAAACAAATTCTTTAACTCTTCACTGGTAGGGGTTACATAACGAAATGCAGGAGTGGGATGTTGTACAAGACTTGAACTAATTGGTCCAGGAAACAAAAGATTAGGTGTGGGTCCAGAACTTGTAAGTCCAGGAGCCGTTTGCTCAGTCAGCTCATCGAATGTCACGTGAATGGTTTCCATAATTTTTCGGGTTCGTTTGTTGTAGATTCGGTATCCCTTGCGATCTGGTGCATATCAAACGAAGAATCCTATGTCTGCTTTAGCCTTTAGTTTTCCCAGATCCTGACTGTCGTTTATTGGGTAGCATAGAGCACCGAACACTCATAGAAAGGAGAGACCTGGTTTATTGCCATGTATCAGCTCATAAGGAGTTTTGTTGTGAAGAGTATGTATCAAGGATCGGTTTTGGGTGTAACATGCTGTGGCAATTGCTTCCGCCCAAAGAAACATCGGTGCCTTGGAGAATATCAGCATGGTTCGTGCAACTTCCAAAAGAGTACGATTTCGTCTTTCAACAACGCCGTTCTACTGAGGAGTGCGTGGAACACTTTTCTGGTGAGTTATGCCAATACTTTCATAAAATTGAATGAGTTGTTTGTTAACAAACTCAGTCCCATTGTCTGTGCCGATGATTCTGACGGTATTATTGAGTCTTACTTGCAGCTGTTTGATAAGTTTGATGATAACCTCTCGAGTCTCGTCCTTGGTTCTCAAAAACTTCACCCATGTGAACCTAGAGTAGTCGTCGACCACTACAAACACATATTTCTTCCCATTTATACTCTGCACTCTCATTGGTCCGCATAGATCTATGTGAAGGGTGTGAAGAACTTCCATGATGGTGTTGACAGTTTTGGGTTTGTGAGTATGCTTCTTGCTTTTACCGAGTTGACATGCAGAACACAGATGATCTTTTTCAAACATCAATCTGGGCATACCTCGTACAACATCCTTACGAGTAAGTTCATTTATGGTACCGAAGTTTAAGTGATTTAAACGATGATGCCAAAGCCACGATTTGTTCTTTGAGGCCTTTGACAGCAAGCAAATAGGAAAGGACTGCATCATGTCTTCAATAGAGATGGTGTATAGATTAGTGCCACGACTGCCTTTAAGAAGATCAATAACATTCAATTCTCTGACAAAACATGTGTGTTTTCTGAAAGCAACTTCAAGATCAGAATCACATAATTGACCAACAGAGAACAAATTGTGCCCAAGTCCTTCCACGTAGTATACCCTGGAAATTACACTGTCACCAAACACATAATCTCCATAACCCATAATTGCCCCAAAATGGTCGTTCCCGAATCTAACTGTCCTGATAAATTTATTCACGAAATTCTTGAGCCGTGAGCGATCCCCGGTCATATGTTTTGAGCAGCCTGAGTCCAAATACCTAAGGACGATTTGTACATCCTGCATTTGAAAAGAGTCAACGATGGATAACTGAAAAAAGTGGATCCCCACGTGCAATTGGGGTCCGTTTGGTTAGCAAAAACAAACTCTGGAACAACAGGATTCATAGATGCCATTGTATTCACAGTGGAGACTATACTAGTAGCAGCAATTGACCTAGTTACAGGGCATTGCGCCTCTAAAGGGAAAATTCGACCAATTGGGTTCCATTCCTTAACAGTCACTACTTTATGATTAGTTATTCTAGTTAAGGGGCATTGATCCCCTAAAGTGAATTTCCTTCCAGTGGGTCTCCATTGATAACCGACATTAGCAAAAACTTTTCTTGTTGTTTTCCAAATTTGCTTACTCAGTTTATGTTTTCTAACATTCTTAACTGGGGATCGTTGAGAAGACATCAAGAATGACATAACACATTCATCATGATTACCCAAAATTAAGCATTCATTACATGTCTTACAAATAGCATTAGAATTTGAATTAATTACAGTATGCTTATAGCTAATACTAGAATCAACACGATTCTTTTTTATCAAGTCAAACTTATTGTTCCTAAGGTAGACTTCTACTTTCTTCTCATGAGCACTCTTAGCTGGCGTAGTCCTATCTTTCTTTGTATTGCGACTAGGCTTTGACCCGCTAGCTTTAGTGTCACAGTTCACTCCTGTAGAAGCAATGATGGGAACATTAGTTTGTTTCACTGCCATTTGGTTTTCTGGTTTTGATGTGCTGGGTTCAGATGTTTTCAGTGGTACATCAAAGGTTACATGCTTGTTCTTAGTCATTGAGGATGATGCAATAAATCTATCTCGCTTGTTATCAATCTTAGGACATGTGCCAATGACGTATTCTAAGAGTTCTGAGATCGTTTAGTGAGGAAGCAGGAATCTACAACTGCACTATCTAGTGGTTTCTCTATCCTAAGATGAGTGAGATAAACTTGATGTGATGACCTATTGTTTCTAAGAGGAAGCGGGATAGTCACAGCATCAATTGCATATTTTCTACAAGCAGAAACCTTTGGAACAACATTTTCACTAGTGATGATTGGCATTTTCCCTTTCACCTGAGTCTTTAGATTCTCAATCTCATTTAGCAAAGAAGTTATCTTGTCATTGTGATTGTTACGTGTGACTTTAATCGAGTCATATAACTCTTTGTAATGCTGTTTGATTTTTGATTTTTCAGCTTGAAAACACTCATTTTCATATTTTAATTTATTGATGGTGTCTTGATAGTGAAAATTCTGAGAATATGAAGACGATGGTTTATGGGTGTCAATCACATCACTCTTATTTGATTTTAATTGGGCAATTTGAGCCCTCAATTTTCGAATCGTATTAGTGTGAGCTTGAATTTTTTCATCTCGTTTGCTTTATTCAAAATATGCATCAAATTCAGGAGCATCCAAAGATGTCTTGGCATTTGAGATTTTAACTCTTTCTTTTAAATGTTGATATTTTAATTGCAAATTAAGATTATCAACCTCTAGTTTTAAAAAATGTCTGACCATGTTATCATGGTCATCGTTTTGGATTTTCTCATGCAATTTTAAATTCTCCCCCTCAAGCTCAACAACACGATTCTGGGAAACATTCAATGCAATAGACAACTCATGAAATTGACAAGCAGTTAATGCAGAATCAGTAGCAGTATAAAACACGTCCTGTGCAATACATCTAGCAATCAAATTCCCATTGGTGATGAGAATGTTTTTTCTCTCAATCTCACGACTCTTAAGTTCTATCGCATTTTGGGACACCTCGCTTTCCATATCTTTAAATACCTCCTTCATCTCTTTTACTTCAGTTTTAAGGGTTTTTTGTATGCCCCCAAAATGTTCCTTGAGGAGTTTAAAGAATGGAATAACCTCAGTTAAGTAGCACTCTTTTGTTAGTTCAAAACCCCTTTCCCCTTCAGTAATTCCCGTTGGTGTGATTCTCTTCTTACATGTTTTATCAAAATCAGCAAATAGTTGACAAAGAACATAGATGCTAATTAGAGTTCTACATTCTGTGGGAAGAGTTAAAGGAACTAAGTGCCTAGGTGTATTGGGTGGGTACACCGTTGCAGCCGCTATTTTTCTAAGGGGTGGAGTTTTGGCTTTAATTTCTTTGGCCTTTCTCTTTTCTACATCTAAAGACCAAAATATTAGTTCTGGCGTCAACTTAGTCTGAGGTGCAAACACAGTCAATCGGTTCTCCTCATAGTAATCATGGGGTTTGATTATGACTCGATTTTCAATAAATTTGGGATCCTTCATTTTTTCAGCCACTCTTTCTCTACTTATTACTTCTATCTCATTACTCTCTTCAAATGATGACACATCGGGAGGGGCATGACCAGGCTTAAGCATTACATTTGCATAATATAAGGCAGGTTGGGCAACTTTAACACTCTTAAGTAAAACTGATCTAGGTTCACCTACATCCTTTTCACTATTTTCATCACACAACTTTTTATGCTTTTGAATCATTTGAGCAGTTTGTCTGGTTTGGTCTTGTGTGTACAACTTGTTTTCAATAACGTTTTAGTTCTGGAAAAATCATTTAAGTGTTTTGTTTCTTTTACTTTGAAATCTTGTTTTAGTATATTTACACTTTCTTGAATCGCCTATTTTTGTTTAACAGTCTGATCCAGTTGTTTTTGTAAAGAATATAACTTCTTTTTCAATGTTTCTTCCCTTAAATTACGTTCTGTTATGAATGTACGCATTTGACTATCCATTTTCTGCTCACGTTCAGTTAGCTCAAATTTTGCACGTTGTTCATATATGGCCACCTGATCTTTATAGATATTTAGTCTAGTGGTCAGTGAATCATCAGGGATAAAAGCAGTGTCTTCATGTAACTCACAAGCATTATCAACAACAGGAGATGCACCACTTGGTACAACATATTTTTCATATGGAATAATATTACTATTTCCCATATCAACAGTATCTGATTCAACAATGTCTGTCTGTTGTACTTCGTTGGGAAGCTTCTGTTCATCTACCATGTTATATGTGTCATAAAGCTTTAGTACCTCATATATGATAGATGCATTGGAAGGACCAGCTTGTTGTGGTGATGAGCCTACAGAAGACAGATTAGCCATGAAGATGGTTTGAGCAGTGGGTTCATCATCAACATCTGAGTCAAAAGCATCATAGTCATCAGCTTGGAAGATGTTGGGATCATTTAGTGCCAAGTCCTGAACTGGTTGATCATCCACATCAGCATCAAACGTATTCCCCCCATCACCAGCAATAAGCAATAACTCTTCTTCGTCCAAAGCTGCTCCATTCTCTTGAGCTTGCATCAACAGCATCTTATCTTTGAAGTAGTCAGAGTTCTGTGGACGCTTTGGTTGAGTGCATTTCCTTGCTATGTGCCCTAGTCCACCACAGTTGTAACACTTGGGTTGCCTTCCCTATCCCTGATTAACATTCCCAACTCTGTTCTGTACATTACCCCGACCAATGTTCCTTTGATTCACATTCTGCCTTCCCAGAACATTCTGAACCACAACCCTTCCATCCTCCACAGTTGCTTGATTACGCGGGTTTGATGAAGTTCAAAGTTGTTTGTTGGTTTGAGGGAGTGTTGCTCTGAACTGTTGGACAAGTAAGGAAACTTGGTTGGAGAGATTATCAATCATCTTGTCAGTATGAGAGTATCCTGAATCCAGTTGGGAGTTCACAGCAGATGGTGGGTGCAATGATGATTGGGCAAATGAAGTCTGATTCTGTGATGAAAAGGGTTGTTGATAAACTTGATCAAGTGAGGATTGATTGTACTGCTGAACATTTGAGACTAAAGCAAGAGAATCATTAGATGTTGTTGGATTGAGTTTTTCCCTCATTTGACGATCATAGACAGCATGCTTTTCATGTTGTTGTAAGTAAGCATACAACTGTTCATAATTGGTCTGTCTCAATCCTTTGTTGAGCTTCACGGCTGTAACAAATATATCCCACTCAGGTGAAATATTGTTCACAAACTTAGAATTGAGTTGGATATTTGGCATTGTCATCCTGATGATTCTCATGTCATTCACAAGCTTGTGAAATCTCACATAATAGTCAGTGATGTTTTCACCAGGATTCATCTCGAAATGCTCAAACTCATCATACAACTGAGATTCACGATCTTCCTTGGTCAGTTCAGATCCTGCCAGAAGCATTTTGACATTGTCCCAAACAGCTTTGGCTTCAGTGTTGAAGTTGATAAGCTTGTAAACGTCTTTGGGAAGTCCTTGAATCACAATGTTAGAAGCTCTAATGTCAGCATCATAACACTTCTTTTCCTCCTCATTAAGATCGTTGTAAGTACGTGGCCTGTCGATTCCAAAAGTAACAGTTCCATCCTCAGCGGTAGCGACAGCATCTCTAGTGGTGCCCATTTGAAAAGGTCCTTCATCAATGGATTTAAGAATGTTAAATCCATTTTCTTTACCCAAGCAGTAGAGTCGAATTCTTTGTGCCCATGACTCATAATCCGTCCTATCAAGTATAAGAGGGCGGGTATCGGACCCGACAGCTTGAATGTCATCAGAAGAAGTGCTTGCCATGATGTGAACTTACACGGGATTTTACAACTCTTGTGATTTAAACCGAGAAATCGAATCTTTCGCGGGATTTTATAAAATCAACAAAAGAAACCGTAAGATACTGATTACTTGAGTGTGATATGATAAGGTTTGCAAATCACAATGAGTAACCAAAGGTAAGTTGCAATACTGGTCTTCAACAATCAAGTCACAGAAGTCAAGTCGCAACTGATCAAATCGCAACAAGTCAAGTCACAATTGTTCAAATCTCAACAAGTCAAATAGCAATTAACCAAATCGCAATAAGTCAAATCGCAAGTATCAACTCGCAATGTCAAATCGCAACTGGTCAAATAACAATCAGTCAAGTCGCAACTAGTCAAATCGCAACTTGTCAATTCGCAACTAATCAAATCGCAACTAGTCAAATAGCAGTGTCTCAAATCGCAGGCTCACTCAAATCGTAGGCTTAAAAATACCCAAATCGCAAAGATCAAATCGCAATTCACAACAGGACAAAACAGTCACTTTCTTGCGATTTGTCTTCTTTCCCTTTTTAAGTAAAACGCGAAATCACAGTAGAATAAAACACCAAATCGCAACCCAACTTAACTCAAATCGCAAAAATGAAAATGCAACCGAGGCTCAAATCGCAGAGAAGAAAAACTTCAAAACACCACTCGAATTAACACAAACATCCACAACACTTATGAAATAAGCAATCTAACCACTAAACTAAGCTTATACCACAATCCTAATCAAGAAAGTACAAGCTTTTAACAATTCAAACCACAAACAAAATCGAACCAATGTGTTTTTACCAAAAACTAGTCGAACCACAAAAAACTCACAAAAACCAATATAAAATCCAAGAACATACGATCAAACGAACCTAACCATGGCTCTTGATACCAATTGTAAGTAATATCAAATCATAATACGTATGGTTCATGTGGATTTAGGCCGAATCTAGTGAGAAATAAGAATGAATATGGAACCTTGTTGGGCTATGAAATATCAAAGTACTGCTGAAAGTCAAAGTACTGCTACTCAAGTCAAAGTACTGCTGCTCGTTGAAGGACTGCTATGCAAATTGTTTAAAGACTAATGTGTAATTCTAGAATGTTCGTATTAGATTAGATTTATAATTAGAATTACTTGTCGTTCAAGTTTGTAAACCGACTAGGGTTTTCCTTGTGCCTATAAAAGGATCCCTAGGTTGACATTAGAGATATACGATTAGATAAGATTTTAGAGAGACAAGTTTACACGAAGAAGCTTGTTAGAAGTATTAGTGATTAGAGTTTGTTAGTGAATCTGTGTAAAAGAGAAGGTTCAAGGTTTTAATAATATTCAAAGTTGTTTATTAATTCTTCTTAGCTTTGTTGAAGTACATTCCGCATACTTAGCAAAGTATATCAGTGTTTCATTATTAATAGTTTTGAATTCATTCAAAGTTGTTAAACCGTAGACAAGCTACAAGTTAGTTTGGTCAGAGTATATCGATCCAACAAGTGGTATCAGAGCTTGTGTGGAGACTCTGATTAAGAAGAAACTCTTAAAACCGATTTATCAACAAACCCTCAACGATGTCGACTGAAGCTGCACCTATCCCATCCATCACCTCACTCAGAATTCCTATCATCAAGAAGGGAGAATATGATCTCTGGAGCATGAAGATGAGGCAGTACCTTGCTATTACTGACCATGCTCTATGGGATGTGATTGTCAATGGTAATGTTGTTCTTGACGAACATGTGCATGTTGAAGGCCAACCCAAACCACCTCAACCAACCTTGCCAGCAGCTACAAAGAGAAATCAAGATAAGGCTCTCAACATACTGTTGTCTGCTATTCCTGATGGTCACCTACTGAAGTTCCATGATGCTAAGGATGCAAAGCAATTGTGGGCTGCGATCAAGACAAGATTTGGAGGTAATGATGCTTCAAAGAAGAAGCATAGAAACTTATTGAAGCAGCAGTTTGAAACTTTCACTGTTGGTGAAAGAGAAGGTCTTGATGCTGCCTATGACAGATTCCAAAATCTACTTAGTATGCTAGAATTGTATGGAGCAGAGGTATCTGTTGAAGATGCAAATTTGAAGTTCTTAAGGAGTTTGCCATCTGTCTGGCATGTGGTTGCTACTATGATTAGAGGACAACCTGGATTGGAGTCTATGGACTTTGATGATCTCTACAACAATTTGAAAGTGTACGAGCAAGAGATGAATGGTCACAGTTCTCAAAAAACTCACAACATAGCTTTTGTATCTTCTGAAAATAGAAGCAGTACTTCCACTAAAAGTACTGCTTATCCTTCTCAAAGTACTGTTGGTGATACACAGCATGTTTGCACAACCACAACTACTCCCAACCCATCACCAACAAACAACACCAATTCTGATGATGTTGTATGTTCCTTCTTTGCACAACAAGCCACTTTACCTGTTACCTATCAAGAAGACTTGTTGCAGATTGAAGAAGATGCTTTAGAAGAGATTGACATAAGATGGCAAGTAGCTATGATCACTGCAAGGATCAAGAAGTTCATGAACAAGACAGGAAGGGGAATTGATTTCAAAGCCAAACAGGGTATAACTTTTGACAAATCCAAGATTGAATGTTTCAATTGTCAAAAGCTTGGACACTTTGCAAGGGAATGCAAGTTTGCAAAATATCAGGCAAACAGGATGGTTGAACAACCCAAGGTTGAAAGAAAGGAGGTTCCTAGTACTGAATCACAACCAAAAGCTTTGGTGGCTCAAGAAAATCTAGCAGAGATTGACTGGAGTGCTGAATTTGATGATGAACCTGTAACCTATTCTATGGTTGCAATAGAAGAGTTTGATTGGGGCACAGCTTTTGATGAGGAACCAGGATATGCTGCTTTGGAATCAAGAGATGGTCTTGGAAGCTTTGACTGGAGCATGGAGGATGAAGATGAACCTGTTCAGATTGCTATGGTAGCTACTTCACCAAGTTCATCCAATGTCTCTGAGGTATGCTCTAAGTGTAATGATGTTTATCAAAAGTTGCTTAAAGATTATGTGACTGAAAGAGATAATTGTAGAACAGCTAGGTCTGAGGTAGCTGGTTATCAATTAACTTTAGAGTCCATGGAAGCCAAAATATTAACACATGAAAATAATGAAATGGCTTGGGCAGAAAAATATAAGCAACAAGATTACCAATTAAAATTAAGTGAATGGAAGTTAGGATGTAAGGTGTCTGAATTAGAAAAGATTACTAAGGAAAGAGATGCTTTGTTAGAAAAACTTGGTAGTATTAAACAGGCTGGTCTATCACATGTTCAATTTGTTGAAAAACAAAGAGTCATAAACAGTAGAGCTGGACTAGGTTATGGTGAAGATAGTAGTTCAGATGAGACCTCACCTAGCGATAAGGAAGAGACCCCACCTAGTGATAAGGAAGAGATTCCACCTAGTGATGATGACCTTACAAGCTCAGAAGAAAACACATCTAGGAATGAGGTACCAATTAGTGAATCACCTCCTGAGTTTAAGAAAGATAAGGAGTACCACTCAGTTCCTCCACCCACTGGTAAGTTTCAACCACTTAGGACAGATGTTTCTTGTTATGGTGTAGACAACCTAGAGTTTAGGAAGAAGCTTACTGGTCAATTTAGTTCTGAGAAACCTAAGGATGATTTTCAAAGGGGTAATGATCAAAAGTTTCCTACAGCCTTTCAAAAGCAAGCAGTACCTCCAAAAACTTTTCAAAGTACTGCTGGACACTCAGTAGTACCTCCAAGAGAAACTTTTCAAAGTACTGCTCACTATAGGAAACCTTTTAATCATAGAAGAGGATTTGGGAATATGGAGAGAAAGTTATGTTATGTATACTATAGTCCTGATCACTTGATTAAGCATTGTGACTTACACTCAGAATATTTAAGTCAGTTCCCAAAGAATAGACCTGCCACCCATAAGCCAAGAGAGACTAGACCAGTTTGGAATCGCTCAAATAGGGTCAACCATAGTAATTTCTCTAAAGACTATAGGTACCCTCAACAGAAAAGAATGTTTTCCAAACCACCAGTACCTTCACACATTGCTAAGTCTCAAGAAGTACCTTCTCAAAGGACTGATAAGTTTTCACCCAATCATGGTACTGCTAACACTTTTTCACCTAGAAGACCTAAGAGATTCAATTCATATAAAAGGTCTTACACCTCAAGCAAAGTACCTAAGGTTAAACGAAATTGGATTAAGAAAGAAAGTACTGATGGGGAACAAGCAGTACTTTCATCCGATAAGGGTGAAACAGGGAGTGTTGTTGATAATACAACACAGGACATGGGACCAACTCAAATAATCATTGACCATGCTTTTAAAACCAGTGGAGATTACATACTGAAGGAATTCAAGTATGTCACTCCACAAGGGGAACACAAGTCAGTAATGGCTTGGGTTCCTAAAAGAAGCTAACCCTATTCTTTAATGTGCAGGGCAACCCAGAGGAGGAGCTTAAAGATCATATTATTGTTGATAGTGGTTGCTCTGGCAGCATGACAGGGGACAAGGAGATCCTGTCAGGTTTTAAGGCATATTATGGAGGAAGAGTTGCATTTGGTAATGATCCTGATGGAGGGAGAATCACTGGCAAAGGAACAATCAAGGCTGGATGTATTGATTTTGAGAATGTTAGATATGTAAAGGAGCTCAAGTTCAATCTTTTGTCAGTATCTCAGATTTGTGACAAGAAGTACCCAATTCTGTTCACTGATACAGAATGTCTCATTCTATCTCCTGAGTTTAAGTTTATTGATGATCACTTGGTAACATTGAGAGTACCAAGAACCAATGATGTGTACAGTTTAGACTTAAAGAGTCTCAATTCTGCTGGAAGAGCAACATGTTTAGTAGCAAAGGCATCATTGGAAGAAGCACATCTGTGGCACAGAAGACTAGGTCATGTTAATTTCAAGAACATCAACAAGCTGGTCAAAGGAAACTTAGTTAGAGGTTTACCTTCCAAAACATTCAAGACTGATCATTCATGTTTGGCTTGCAAGAAGGGTAAACAACATAAAGCTTCATGTAAGAAGCTTTGAGAAAGAGAAATTAGAGAACCTTTGGAGTTGCTACACATGGATCTGTTTGGACCAGTTTCAGTAGAGAGTTTAAACAAGAAGAAGTATTGCTTGGTTGTGACAGATGATTGTAGCAGATTTAGTTGGGTCTTTTTCTTGGGATTCAAAGATGAAACCTTTGATGTTATCCATGACCTGATAGTAGCCTTTGAAAATCAATTAAGACTCAAAGTAAGAGGTATTAGATGTGATAATGGAACAGAATTCAAGAACAAGCATATGGATGAATTATGTGCCAAGAAAGGGATCAAGAGAGAGTTTAGCATTGCTAGAACACCCCAGCAGAATGGTGTTGCAGAAAGAAAGAACAGGACTTTGATAGAAGCAGCTAGAACAATGCTTGCAGATTCCCAATTACCTATTCTCTTTTGGGCTGAAGCCATAAGTACTGCTTGCTATGTGTTAAATAGAGTTTCAGTAACTAAACCTCAAATGAAGACACCTTATGAGTTACTAATGGGAAAGAAACCAAACATTCATTTTCTAAAACCTTTTGGCTGCTCTCTGAGTATTCTAAATACTAGTGATTCTCTGGGAAAATTTGATGGTAAGTCAGATGAAGGATATCTATTGGGTTATTGTACAAATAGCAAAGGTTTTAGAGTCTATAATAGGAGTACCAAAAAGGTACAAGATTGTCTTCATGTTGAATTTTTGGAAGATAAGGAAACTCATAAAGGTAAAGGTCCTGATTGGATGTTTGATCTTGATCTCAAGTTCACTCCATCTATGAATTATGTGCCAGTTAGAGAAGAGAATCAGGCTAATCACAAAGAAGATGATTCACAATATATTGTTCATGGAGTCAATGTTAGACCAGAAGATGTTCCTGACAAAGAACCTGAAGTATCTGATGAGGAACAACGTACTGCTCAACCAACCAATACAGTATCTAATGAAGATCAAGCCATACAAGATGAACTTAATAGGATGCTTTTTCAAGAAACTATAGCACAATCCTATGAAGATGAACAAAGGAGGGCTTATGAAGCTGCAAAGAAAAAGAGTAAATTTCAAGATACTGTTCACAGTACTTTTGATCAAAGTACTGATGATTCTATTGACAGTACTTCTGGTGTGTTAAAACAATCAAATTGGAACAATTCTGCTGATTTCAAAGTTGATGATGATGATTTGGATAATGCTAACATTCCTGGATTAGAAGAAGTTGATGATGAGCTTAATCAAGAAGGTATTTTCTCCAATGAAGGGATTGATTTTACTAACTTGGAGTCTGATCTTCCAGTACCACCAACTCCTACTTTGAGAGTTCATAAAGCTCATCCTCAAAGTAATATTATTGGATCACCCTCTTCAGGAGTGGTTACAAGGAACAAAGTTAAAGGACTTTCTAAGCAACATACTGCTTTACTTAGCTTTGTTTACAAACAAAACAGGATGAATCACAAGGATCAACAAACATGCCTGTTTGCTTGCTTTCTATCTCAAGAAGAACCCAAGAAGGTAGCTCAAGCTTTAGCTGATGAAAGTTGGGTTGAAGCCATGCAAGAGGAGCTTCTACAATTCAAGCTTCAAGAAGTCTGGGTATTATGTGATTTACCAGATGGCAAAAGAGTCATTGGTACAAGATGGGTTTTCAGAATCAAAAGAGATGAAAGAGGGAATGTTATCAAAAATAAAGCTAGATTGGTTGCACAAGGATATCGCCAAGAAGAAGGAGTGGATTATGATGAAGTGTTTGCTCCTGTTGCAAGGATAGAGGCAATAAGGTTATTTCTTGCATTTGCATCATATATGGGATTTCATGTCTACCAAATGGATGTGAAAAGTGCTTTTCTTTATGGCATAATTTCTGAGAAAGTTTATGTTAAACAACCTCCTGGTTTTGAAGATCCTGTACATCCAAACAAAGTCTACAAGGTGATCAAGGCTCTGTATGGCCTTCATCAAGCTCCCAGAGCTTGGTATGAGAGACTCTCAAATTTTCTATTACAACATGGTTATAGAAGAGGAGCAATTGATAAGACTTTGTTTATAAAAAGGGATAAGAAAGACATTATGTTAGTCCAAGTCTATGTGGATGATATTATATTTGGAGCAACAAAGAAGTCTATGGTGAAAGAATTTGAAGAACTTATGCAGAAGGAGTTTCAAATGAGTTCTATGGGAGAATTAACTTTCTTTTTAGGGCTTCAAGTTAGAAAAACAAGAGATGGAATCTTCATTAACCAAGAAAAGTATGTTGCAGACATACTTAAAAGATTTGACCTTCCAAATCTCAGGCCTGCCACCACACCCATTGATAACAATAAACCCTTAGGCAAGGATGAGGATGGACAAGCTGTGGATGTCAAGCTTTATAGATAAATGATTGGTTGTCTTATGTACTTAACTGCATCAAGACCTGACATCATGTTTGCTGTTTGTTTGTGTGCAAGATATCTGGTTACACCCAAGGTTTCCTATATGTATGCAGTCAAGAGGATTTTTCGATATCTCAAGCATCAACCAAAGTTAGGATTATGGTATCCTAAGGAGTCACCTTTTCACTTGGAAGCTTTTTCAGATAGTGACTATGCAGGGGATAACTATGATAAAAGATCAACCTCAGGAGGATGTCAATATCTTGGAAGAAGATTAGTTTCCTGGCAATGTAAAAAGCAAACAATTGCTGCAACCTCCTCTACTGAAGCAGAATATGTTGCTGCTGCAAGCTGTTGTGGACAAGTTTTGTGGATGCAAAATCAACTCTTGGATTATGGATTCAACTTCAAAAATACTCCTATCAACATTGATAATGAGAGTACCATCTGCATTGTGAAGAATCCAGTTTATCACTCCAAGACCAAGCATATTCAGATTAGGCATCACTTCATTCGGGATTGTTATGAGCACAGGCTTATAAATGTGGTCAAGGTTCACACAGATGATAATGTAGCTGATCTACTCACTAAGGGATTTGATGTTTCAAGATTCAACCACTTAGTTGTGAGCATTGGGATGATTAACTACTAGGCTACATTTGAGGGGAGGCTTTAGTATTAGTTAGTATACTTTCTATTAGTTCTTAATGAAAGTATTGGTTTTTAGTAGTTTAGTTTAGACTATATGTTGTATTTGAGGGGAGGCAACATAATTATTAGTTAGAACTTAAGCATGAGCCATTTACAAGTTCTTGGTTTTAGTTTGGAGTGTTGATTGTGGATAAGAAGATGGAACATACTGCTTTGTTGCTTAAAGTACTGACTCAGCAAAGTACTGCTTCAACGTACTGCTTACGTGGACGTACTGTTCCAACGGTCAAAACTTGTGGGGCTACGGTTAATTAATTCCTTACGGCGGAGATAATAAGTTAATCAAAATGGTAACTTTATTATTTTGAGTTTGATTTATTTCCATCCTATTTAAGGAAACTCTCCCCAATTCCCCGCCTTTTACCTTATTTGAGATCTGTAACACCCCGACCCACCAAGGTCAAGATATCACATTATGGTGTCATACAAAGCATACATAACGCAAGCGGAAGTCTTTAATAAATAACTAGACCTTGAACATCAAGTCTAGTATCAAAGATAATCCCAACGCATAATGGGTTAACCAAACAAACCAAAGTAAATAATATTCAAAGTGCGGAAATAATGAAATGTCCGAAACAATGGACTACAAATGATAACCAAAATGGGTCTCTCAATAATCTACTCTCTCATCCCCATGCCCGTCGCCCTGCTTATTACCTGCCGCATAAGAAAGAAAAACATGCGGCTGAGCTTAAAAAGCCCAGTGAACGGATATAAACGAATAACAAATCATAAAGGTAAATAAGCATAAGCAACGAAGGAATGAAAGATACGAAATCATAATCATAAGCCATACGAATCAAAGCATATCAAAAGAATAAGAGTGCATGAGAACTGAATGAGAACTGATCAATAATGGAATGAAAATAATGAGAAGGTTCATAAAAGGATGTGCCATAAGAACTCCATACATACATAATCCGTCAAATCATATCATATCATATAAGTGCACGAAGAGGGGAGACCTCTAAGTACCATAAGTGTGAGAGGGGTGTAAGGCACACACCACCTGGTCACCATAATCATACATACACATAAATCCTAGGATGCATCTATACGCTCCCAACATAAGTATGTGTGACAGTACTAGACTGGTCACACACACGCATAAATGGCCAATAGTGCACAAAATCATAACATATCATAAAGGGGGAACGCCGTAGATCTATCACACCTCTACGGGAGTGTCATGCATAGGGTGCCATCCTAGACATGGTCCTGGTACCTCCAGAACTAGTTAAGCTCAGGCACAGATCTATCATATCATACCAAATCATAATCAAAGTCAAAGCATAGCAAGAGAAACGAAAGTGTATCTCAACAAATCATAGCAAACACATAATCATATCATAGCAAAGACATTTAAACAAATGTCAGAATGAATCACATAAGAATGGCAATCATACAATGAAAGCCAATAATCAAACAAAAGGGAATCATAGCAGTTATCGGATCATAAGAAATATCCCTACTGAAAAGGGAAAACATAATGTACGAAGCAATGTGTCTTAGAGTAAGACAGAATATCCGTACCTCGACAAAGCACACCAAATATCAAGGCAACAAAAGAATAGGGATGAATGATCACTCCCTCTTCACCCGATCTACAAATAAACATAAGTTCTCTTAAGTTCGTATAATCATATGGTTTCATGTTTGTTCCCATTTCATATTAAGGAGCTTTGATCATTAAGGTTCTCGTATTTCAAATTAAAAGGTTAGAGATTATCATATTCTTAGCTTATGATTCATAATGTCATTCACAAGTTTTAGTGTCATATAGTAGTTATCATAACTTTAGGGGTTCAATATGTAATTATCATAAGTTTAGGGTATAATATGAAAATATCATCAAGTTACAGATTTTATAAGTTATGACCTTTGGTTTTAGCAAAATATCCATTTACACCCTTTAGGTTACACAATAAACACATCACACCATTTAGTTCACAATTTTACCCTTTTATAACATTACACAGTTTTAAGTACAAATTTGTCAGGTTTTCCATAAATTATAAATCGTATAAGAACTCAGTATTAAAATTCCCAAAAATTCCCAGAGATGCTAAAATGTCTTAAGTATTTTATCAAATTTTTCCAGATTTTATTATGTAGTATAGGTATGTATTAAAAATCCATTTTCACAACACGTCCATATTTCTGAGAAATTTTACTATACGAAAAGTTATTAGCTAGAAACCTTTTAAGAAAAATTTACAAAAATCTATAAAAATTCCAGGAAGTCATATACATCTTGAATATTACCCAGATCAAAGTAAACCTTCTAACTCAACACGGTTTGAAAATTAAAAATGGAAAACCCGGACTGATTTTCCAGACTCACAAATCCGACCAGACACATAATTTTCTAAAAATCAAAAAGTACCTTTCCATGCCTCTAAAAATTACAACATAAATTTCCCCAGGTAGCTATTTCATTAGACTATAATCTAGACTCCAGAAACATCAAAATATACATTCACATCATTTAGTTATAGCCGTTTAAAGTCGACCAAAAGTTCGAACTCAGAAACAGACCTCACAGAAACCTATCCATTTTAGGGTTTTTCATATCCAAATCACAAGTTATTCATCCCAAACGATTTTGGTTGAGTCCATAACATATTTTGGTCATTCAATAACATATTTAACATGATTCTCACGAATTATTTTACACCAAAAGTGGCATCCGATTCATATACATAATTTTTAGGGTTTTTACATTCATGATTTCATGTGATTATTTGTGGTTCTATAACACATATTTTTCGATCATACAACGGAACAAGAACAAGAATTAAACAAGGACACGATACCCTCGTAGACCACGAAAACCACGAACACCACACGGATCAAAGACACCACACGAATGCTTCTTCCTCCTCTTCCTATCCTTGCGCCGAACAGCAGCAAAAACAGCACAAAAGTGGTTGATTTGATTAGTTTTTGACGCGTAATCTTCGTATGGATCATCATAGAGGTTAGGGGCTTACCTTGTGACGATTAGACAAGAGTTAGAACAAGTTTTTGGAGCTCCTTGGATGATCTTCTAGGCGTGGCAGCAGAAAAATGGAGGCAGCCGATTGTTTTGATTAGTTTAGGGTTTTTGATTTGTTTTGAATTAGTGAAATCCGGTGTTAGGAGATAACAAGGACCGACATTTGATTTAGGTTAAGTTAGGAATGATTTACATAATTTTAGGGACTTACCATGATTGTACAAATCAAGAATGTGGACTTGTTTATGGTCCAAGGGGGGGGGGGCGGCCAAACTTTAGCTTCCTCTTTTTTTTTTTTTTTGTTACAAAACATATAATGTATAGTTTTATAATTAAGTTAGACTTAGGTTAATTTCATTTAATTCGTATTCGTAAGTTCTCAAGATTTTAATTCGAGGGCATTTTAGTCTTTTCATATTGTGTTAATTTGTGGGTTTTACAACTCTTCCCCTCTTAAAAAAAAATTTCGTCCTCGAAAATTGAAGTGCGAAATCGAAATGAAATGCGAAATCGAAAGCAATAACGAAATGAATACGTACCAAATCAAAAAGAGAAATTCGGATAATCGGATCGTATTGACTCTTCGGTTTCCCAAGTAGCCTCGCTCTCAGGATTGTTCTTCCAAAGAATCTTTACGAACGGAATGGTTTTAGTTCTCATGACTCTTTCCTGACGCTCCAAAATAGCCTCAGGTTCTTCACTGTAAGAAAGGTCTTCCCGAATCTGATCGAACGGGCAAGACACAACGTGAAGCGGATGATAATTATACCCACGAAGAAGTGACACATGAAAAACGTTATGCACGTGCGATAACTGGGGAGGTAGCGCCAAACGATAAGATACCTCACCAACACGATCAAGAATCTCAAACGGACCAATATAGCGCGGACTAAGCTTCCCTTTCATACCGAAACGCTTAACACCTCGAAAAGGAGAAACCTTCAAGAAAACACGATCACCAGAATTAAACATAACATCACGACGATGACGATCAGCATAGCTCTTCTGCCTAGCACGAGCTTCCTTCAACTTCTCCCTGGCTACATCCACTTTCTCATTAGTGATCCTAATCATTTCAGGTCCCTCAATGAGTCTTTCCCCGACCTCATTCCAACAGACCGGCGCCCTACACTTACGCCCATATAACATCTCAAACGGAGCCATCCGAATACTCGCGTGCCAACTATTATTGTAAGCAAACTCCACTAAACACAAGTAATCATCCCAGTGGCCTGTCCACTCTAAAGCACAAGACCTCAACATATCCTCCAATGTCTGAATCGTCCGCTCCGACTACCCATCGGTCTGAGGATGAAATGCCGTACTGAATTTAAGCCGTGCACCCCAAACTTTATGTAACCCTTTCCAGAAACGAGACGTAAAACGAGGATCACGATCGGACACAATAGAAGACGGCATACCATGCAATCGAACAATTTCCTGCTGGAAGATCTCGGCCAAACGACCCACAGAATAATCAATACGAATAGGAAGAAAATGCGCAGATTTGGTCAGACGATCAACAACAACCCAAATAGCGTCATGCTTCCGAAGAGTACGAGGTAAACCAGTAACGAAGTCCATCGATATCTCATCCCATTTCCACATAGGAATATCAAGAGGTTGCAACAGACCACTTGCACGCTGATGTTCAATCTTAACTTGCTGACAAGTCATACATCTAGCCACATGCAAAGCCACATCCTGCTTCATCCCATTCCACCAAAAATGTTGCTTCAGATCATGATACATCTTAGTCGAACCCGGATGAATAGAAAACGGAGAACTATGTGCCTCAGAAAGCACAGCGTCACGAAGAGTAGAATCATCAGGAACACATAAACGCTCACCAAACCAAACGATACCATCTGCATCCACACGAAAATCCGACTGCTTACCATCCTCAATATTCTGCACAATAGCCCATAAGTCACCATCATCTTTCTGGGCTTCCTTAATCCTCAACATCAAATCAGGCTCCACCTTCAAGCTAGCCCAAAAACCATCATGCCCACGAACACACAATTCAACCTCCATAAGCTCTAAGTCATTCAGAATCCTCGGCTCAAAGTCAAGACTAGCAATCATTCCTGACTTACGACTCAGAGCATCAGCCACAACATTGGCTTTCCCAGGGTGATACTGAATATTGGTATCATAATCTTTCAACAACTCTAACCAACGCCTCTGTCGCATGTTCAACGCATTCTGGGTGAAGATGTACTTCAAGCTCTTATGGTCGGTGAATATATCACAACTCTCACCATAAAGATAATGCCTCCAGATTTTCAAAGCAAAGACAACAGCAGCTAACTCAAGATCGTGAGTAGGATAGTTCGCCTCATATGGTTTCAACTGCCTAGAAGCATAAGCAATCACTTTCCCATGCTGCATCAAGACACAACCCAAACCCTTCTTTGAAGCATCACTATAAATCTGATAACCTCCCGAACCAGATGGAAGGGTAAGAATCGGTGCAGAAACAAGCCTCTTCTTCAACTCCTCAAAACTAGCCTCTCGCTCGTCGGTCCATACAAATTTCTCTCCCTTGCGCATAAGCTGAGTCAAAGGTAGGGACAAACGAGAAAAACCTTCAACAAACCTCCGATAATAACCAGCCAAACCCAGAAAACTCCTGATCTCAGTCACATTGGTCGGTCTTGGCCACTTAGTGATAGCCTCAACCTTAGCCGGATCCATTTTGATACCATCTGCGGAAACGACATGACCTAGAAATGCAACTTGCCCTAACCAGAACTCACACTTGGAGAACTTGGCGTACAACTTCTTCTGCCTCAAAGTTTCCAACACAATACGAAGATGACTCTCATGCTCTTCCTTAGTCTTAGAGTAGACCAAGATGTCATCAATAAACACAATCACAAATTTATCCAAGTACTCATGGAAAACCCGATTCATCAAGTCCATGAAAACCGCTGGCGCATTCGTCAACCCAAAAGGCATGACTAGGAACTCATAGTGGCCATATCTCGTACGAAACGCGGTTTTAGGAACATCTTGCTCCTTCACACGTAGCTGATGATAACCCGACCTCAAGTCGATCTTAGAAAAGAATTTAGCACCCTGAAGCTGATCAAACAAATCATCGATGCGAGGAAGCGGATAACGATTACGAATAGTGATCCGGTTAAGCTCACGGTAGTCGATACACAACCTCATACTACCGTCCTTCTTCTTAACGAATAACACCGGAGCACCCCACGGCGAAACACTAGGACGAATGGAACCAGATTCAAGCAATTCTTGCAACTGCTCTTTCAATTCTTTCAATTCCACAGGAGCCATACGATAAGGAGCCTTGGAAATAGGTTCCGCACCAGGAATTAAATCAATAGAGAATTCCACTTCACGCTCAGGCGGCATGCCTGGGAGTTCATCAGGAAATACATCAGGGAATTCACGAACAACAGAGAGGTCCTCGATACTAGGAACCTCCAAAGATGAATCCATAATCGAAGCCAGAAAACCCTCACAACCATGAGTTAACAAAGAACGAGCTTTCATAGCGGATATGATCTTAATAGGTTTACCAAGCCGACATCCCTGGTAAACAAATTCCGGATTACAAAGATCGCCAAATATCACACGCCTAGTATGGCAGTCAATCGTAGCTCGATGCTCCGACAACCAATCCATACCCAAAATCACATCGAAATCATACATATCGAGAGGAAGAAGATTCGCAGGGCGAATCCTATCATCAAAGCGAAGAGGACAATCCACGTATTCATGCGTAATGACTACGGAAGTTTTCATAGGGGTTGATATGGATAAAGCATATTTTAATGGTGTTGCGGTTGATTTTATGGATTTAGCAAACGTAACAGATATAACAGAATGAGTAGCTCCCGTATCAAATAAAACAAGGACAGAACGATCAAATAAATAGAGCATAACTGAAACAGTGCCAGAAGAACCCACAGCCTGATCTCTGGTAAGTGCAAATACCCGACCTTTAGAGGCCTGTTGTCCACCACTTCCATTACCACGATTGTTACCATTCGCCTTCGGACAATCCCTAGCCCGATGTCCAACCTCACCACAATTAAAACACGCACCAGAAGCCCTATAGCAAGTACGACCCGGATGGGTTTTCCCACACTCGACACAAACAGGAGGAGGTGGAAGCCGTTCCACATTCCCCTGACCAGCCGAAGAAGAACCAGAACCCCGATTACCCTGCTGATAGCCCTGACTCTGCTGATTGCCCCGACTCTGCTGACCTCTATACTGCTGGTCACGACCTGACCGCTGATTCTGTCCACCATTGTTGTTGTTACCCCGCCTATCAGTACTCCGAAACTCATTTCCCCGCGAAACAACATTCCTGCTACTACTACCCTGGACCTGCTGCTGATCACCCTCCAAAGACCTTTTTACCCCACGCCTAGACCTCTGCTGCATCAACTCTTTGTTACGAACCGCGTTGGCAACTTGTGCCACATCATCAAAATTAGTGTTGAGAATACCATCCAACAACTCATCACGTAACCCCCACTTAAAGTGTAAAGCCTGCTCCTCCGGAGGCCCTGCCTTCTCGCCCAAGAAACCCGCTAGCCTAACAAACCGCTTCATATATTCCCCACTCGTCTCCCTATCCAACTGGTAAATCTGATGGTAGTCCCGCTCAAACTTCAGTCTCTCGGATTGAGGAAAATACTGGAGAAAGAAGATCTCTCGAAATTCAGCCCAAGATAACCCAGCCACATACGTTTCACCTCCCTTAGCAGTCCTATACGCCTTCCACCAACTGAGGGCATCCCCCTCAAACTTGTAACTAGCCAAACGTGCCTTAAACACGTCATCACACCCAAGCACCTCAAAGATTTTCTCAATGTGAGAAATCCAGTTCTCCGCCTCAACAGGAGAAGTAGCAGCACTAAACGAACGCGGTTTCTGCTTACCAAAACGCTCCAACCATACATGGATCGATGCTGGTGGAGCATCACCACCACCACCACCGTTACCACCATTTCCGTTACCACCATTACCATTACCACCACCACCACTACTACTAGCGGTGTTCCTCCTAACCTCCTCTGTGATACGCTCAGTCAAACCAGGGAGCAACGCAGCAACAGCTCGCTGCACAGCAGCATCAAAAGCAGCTTCCTCACGAGTCATTACCATCTGAAAGATCACAAATGAGACAAAAGGACAGAAGAAACGTAAGGGTCAAAATACGAAGAAAGAGATCGCGTTAACGAAAAGCCTAGTGTCTACCCAAATCCTCACAGGTCATTTCTAAGGTTCTACAGGTCAAACCCAGTCGCTTTGATACCATAACTGTAACACCCCGACCCGCCAAGGTCAAGATATCACATTATGGTGTCATACAAAGCATACATAACGCAAGCGGAAGTCTTTAATAAATAACTAAACCTTGAACATCAAGTCTAGTATCAAAGATAATCCCAACGCATAATGGGTTAACCAAACAAACCAAAGTAAATAATATTCAAAGTGCGGAAATAATGAAATGTCCGAAACAATGGACTACAAATGATAACCAAAATGGGTCTCTCAATAATCTACTCTCTCATCCCCATGCCCGTCGCCCTGCTTATTACCTGCCGCATAAGAAAGAAAAACATGCGGCTGAGCTTAAAAAGCCCAGTGAACGGATATAAACGAATAACAAATCATAAAGGTAAATAAGCATAAGCAACGAAGGAATGAAAGATACGAAATCATAATCATAAGCCATACGAATCAAAGCATATCAAAAGAATAAGAGTGCATGAGAACTGAATGAGAACTGATCAATAATGGAATGAAAATAATGAGAAGGTTCATAAAAGGATGTGCCATAAGAACTCCATACATACATAATCCGTCAAATCATATCATATCATATAAGTGCACGAAGAGGGGAGACCTCTAAGTACCATAAGTGTGAGAGGGGTGTAAGGCACACACCACCTGGTCACCATAATCATACATACACATAAATCCTAGGATGCATCTATACGCTCCCAACATAAGTATGTGTGACAGTACTAGACTGGTCACACACACGCATAAATGGCCAATAGTGCACAAAATCATAACATATCATAAAGGGGGAACGCCGTAGATCTATCACACCTCTACGGGAGTGTCATGCATAGGGTGCCATCCTAGACATGGTCCTGGTACCTCCAGAACTAGTTAAGCTCAGGCACAGATCTATCATATCATACCAAATCATAATCAAAGTCAAAGCATAGCAAGAGAAACGAAAGTGTATCTCAACAAATCATAGCAAACACATAATCATATCATAGCAAAGACATTTAAACAAATGTCAGAATGAATCACATAAGAATGGCAATCATACAATGAAAGCCAATAATCAAACAAAAGGGAATCATAGCAGTTATCGGATCATAAGAAATATCCCTACTGAAAAGGGAAAACATAATGTACGAAGCAATGTGTCTTAGAGTAAGACAGAATATCCGTACCTCGACAAAGCACACCAAATATCAAGGCAACAAAAGAATAGGGACGAATGATCACTCCCTCTTCACCCGATCTACAAATAAACATAAGTTCTCTTAAGTTCGTATAATCATATGGTTTCATGTTTGTTCCCATTTCATATTAAGGAGCTTTGATCATTAAGGTTCTCGTATTTCAAATTAAAAGGTTAGAGATTATCATATTCTTAGCTTATGATTCATAATGTCATTCACAAGTTTTAGTGTCATATAGTAGTTATCATAACTTTAGGGGTTCAATATGTAATTATCATAAGTTTAGGGTATAATATGAAAAATCATCAAGTTACAGATTTTATAAGTTATGACCTTTGGTTTTAGCAAAATATCCATTTACACCCTTTAGGTTACACAATAAACACATCACACCCTTTAGTTCACAATATTACCCTTTTATAACATTACACAGTTTTAAGTACAAATTTGTCAGGTTTTCCATAAATTATAAATCATATAAGAACTCAGTATTAAAATTCCCAAAAATTCCCAGAGATTCTAAAATGTCTTAATTATTTTATCAAATTTTTCCAGATTTTATTATGTAGTATAGGTATGTATTAAAAATCCATTTTCACAACACGTCCAGATTTCTGAGAAATTTTACTATACGAAAAGTTATTAGCTAGAAACCTTTTAGGAAAAATTCACAAAAATCTATAAAAATTCCAGGAAGTCATATACATCTTGAATATTACCCAGTTCAAAGGAAACCGTCTAACTCAACACGGTTTGAAAATTAAAAATGGAAAATCCGGACTAATTTTCCAGACTCACAAATCCGACCAGACACATAATTTTCTAAAAATCAAAAAGTACCTTTCCATGCCTCTAAAAATTACAACATAAATTTCTCCAGGTAGCTATTTCATTAAACTACAATCTAGACTCCAGAAACATCAAAATATACATTCACATCATTTAGTTATAGCCGTTTAAAGTCGACCAAAAGTTCGAACTCAGAAACAGACCTCACAGAAACCTATCCATTTTAGGGTTTTTCATATCCAAATCACAAGTTATTCATCCCAAACGATTTTGGTTGAGTCCATAACATATTTTGGTCATTCAATAACATATTTAACATGATTCTCACGAATTATTTTACACCAAAAGTGGCATCCGATTCATATACATAATTTTTAGGGTTTTTACATTCATGATTTCATGTGATTATTTGTGGTTCTATAACACATATTTTTCGATCATACAACGGAACAAGAACAAGAATTAAACAAGGACACGATACCCTCGTAGACCACGAAAACCACGAACACCACCCGGATCAAAAACACCACACGAATGCTTCTTCCTCCTCTTCCTATCCTTGCGCCGAACAGCAGCAAAAACAGCACAAAAGTGGTTGATTTGATTAGTTTTTGACGCGTAATCTTCGTATGGATCATCATAGAGGTTAGGGGCTTACCTTGTGACGATTAGACAAGAGTTAGAACAAGTTTTTGGAGCTCCTTGGATGATCTTCTAGGCGTGGCAGCAGAAAAATGGAGGCAGCCGATTGTTTTGATTAGTTTAGGGTTTTTGATTTGTTTTGAATTAGTGAAATCCGGTGTTAGGAGATAACAAGGACCGACATTTGATTTAGGTTAAGTTAGGAATGATTTACATAATTTTAGGGACTTACCATGATTGTACAAATCAAGAATGTGGACTTGTTTATGGTCCAAGGGGGGGGGGGGGGGGCGGCCAAACTTTAGCTTCCTCTTTTTTTTTTTTTGTTAAAAAACATATAATGTATAGTTTTATAATTAAGTTAGACTTAGGTTAATTTCATTTAATTCGTATTCGTAAGTTCTCAAGATTTTAATTCGAGGGCATTTTAGTCTTTTCATATTGTGTTAATTTGTGGGTTTTACAAGATCCCTCATTCGCTTTTACACCACAATCTTTTTAACGAAACACACACTCAAAGTGAATTCTTCTCTACCACTCATCATGGCTAATCGACTCACTGTTAGCAAACACAATATGATCGCTAATTTAGACAAGACAAGGGATAATGTTGATTTTCATGCGATCATTGATTTCTTGACTGGGTCTTCCATCAACTACTCTATTTTAGTTGATCCGGATGTTATTGGTCCATGGATACAAGAATTTTGGGCAACTGCAACCGTTGAAGATGATTCTTTAATTAGGGCTACGGTTGTTGGACGAACTATTCGGATTTCTGAAGCCACAGTTAGGGATGTTTTGATGTTTAATGATGAAGGTGGGGCTGCTCGTTTTGAAAAACAAGTGCTTTGGGACACTTTAAGTGATATGGGTTATGAAGGAGATCTGACGAAACTTACTTTTCAGAAGCCTTTGTTTTGTTCTCATTGGAAGTACCTCATTCACGTCTTACTTCATTGTTTAAGTCCCAAGAGTACTTCTTTTGATCAATTTGGTCAAAATATTGCATCTGCTTTAGTGGGTTTGGCTACCGATCAAAGATTCAACTTTTCACGACTAATTCTTGATGGTATGCTTACACATATTGCTAATGGTTCACCATTCTTAATGTATCCAAGGTTTGTTCAGTTATTCTTGAACAATCAACTTGAGGATGTCCCTAAACCTCAAAGTTTTTTACCCACTGTCAAACTTCCACCAAAGGTGTTTACTTTTCTACCTAAACAAAGTGTCAAGTTTTCTGGAACCAACACACCTTTGACTGCTCATATATTGGGAGTTGCACAAGTTATTAGAGATGCAGAGCAAGAGCAAGAGCAAGATGCAAATTCTGTATCAGCAAGCCAAGAGTCTCCAGTTTCAAGAGAAGTTAATGTTCCTCAACCTACTGCTTCTCAACATACTGCTTCTCCACATTCTGCTACTCGGGAAGATACTGTTCCTATGGACATTCCTACTCATGAGGAGTCAGACCAAGCTATGCATCCACCACCATCTCCTAATGATTCTTCTTCCACAAATATGTCTAAGCAATTTGAAGAAGAAGAGGCAGAGTTGGATAATTATGCTTTAACAAGGGAGTTAAGGAGGCTGAAAAAGGAGAGTGAGGCTCAAGCTGCTAAGATAGTCAAATTACAGACTAAGTTTCAAAGATTGAAGAAGTTTGTTTGGCCACTAATTCAACACCATCGATTATGGGTAAAGTCTCAGAAGCATAGTGGTCAGAAACCTAAGAAGTCTTCTCAGTCAAAGAAGAAAAAGTCAAAGAAGCAATCTTCATTCCAATTGGGGAGGAATTTAGAGAATTTGAATGAAGATGCTGGTTTTGAACAAGATGCTGGATTTATGGATGATACTCAGATGACACCACCTGAAAATATTCCTCAAGATACTGCTGAGAGGAAGAGTGATGAAACAGAGCAAATCAATTTGGAAGAAGCTGCTGTTGAAGTAAGAAGTGGTGATACTGAGGAAATAAACTTGGAAGGAGCTGAAGCTGAAAGTACTGCTCAACAAGGTACTGAGAGGCAATTTACTATTACACCTAGAACTTTAGATTTTGAAGAAGATATTGGTCCTTCAAGTCAAGTTCAAGAGGAAGTTGGCCCTTCTAAACCAGCTCAAGAAGAAGATGTTATAGCTCATACTAACAGTGATGATGAAACAATTGATGATATTATGCTTAATATGTCAAGTCAAAGAGGCATCAGTATTCATGAGGTTGAACAACAACATCATACTTCTTCTCAACCTACTCAGGAGATAGATCCAAAAGATAAAGGTAAAGGGATCTTGGTAGAAAAGAAGAAGAAGAAGATGACATTGGCATAATTAAGAGAAATTCAGATTGCCAAAGGTGAGGAAGCAGCTAGAATATTGCAAGCAGAGATAGATGCTGAAGAATCAAGAAAGATTGTTCAATCACAAAGGCCAATTAGTAAAGCTAGAGAAAGGAATGATATGATGGCTTATCTGAAAGGTCAAGGATATACAGGTTTAGTCAGATTGACATATACAAAGATGAAGGATCTGTATGATGCTGTTAGAGAAGCTATAGAAAAGGATCTTGCAATCATTATTTCTTTTGAAGATAAGGAGCTTGAAGATAAAAGAAAGGAAAGAGTTGTTACAAGGAACTCAAAGAGGAAAAGAACAACTGATGAACAGCCATCAAAGAAGTTCAAGGAAGCAGTTGAATTAAGAACAGACACAGTTGATGAGCTCAGGAATTATCTTAGAGTTGTTGATTTTGAACATCCAAAATTGAAAGAAGATACTGATAAGAAGTCCAAGATATCTACTTTTTCAGTTGTAGAATCACAAGAAGGAGATTATCTGATCTTTCATAGACAAGATGGAAGTTTTAGAGTGTTCAATTCATTATGGGATATACTACATCTGATTGACAGAGATGATATGCTTCAGTTATATCTCCAAGTACAAACTTATTTTGAGCATATTCCACCACAAGGAGTAGGTTTGATATTGTTAGGAGATCTCACAACAATCTGGGAGACAGAGGAAACAAAGGACAGTACTTTGTGGGAAAATCAAGACAACTAGGAGATTAACAAATGGAGATTCTTTGAATCAGTTGGAATACATGTTTTGGAGTTAGAAGATGGCACTATGATTCATATGCTAGCAGAACAGAGATATCCACTCACAAGAGATCTGATGATCAGGATGCTAGAGCATGGCATGGAAGTGGAACAAGAGAATGAAGTAGCATTGATGGTCATAAAATTGTTTATCAAGTGGACAACTGAATCTGAAGATTAATGCATAACTACTGGTATGGTTTAATTATATAAATCTTTTGAAAAATAAGTACTTTCTTCAAAGTACTGCTAGTCAAACAGTACTTTCTCAAAGTACTGCTTGCAGCATGAAACCAGTAAAGTCTTTTGATAAAATCAGTAATTTTTGATAAGTGCAAAAACATTTTGAAGCACAAAGATTAAACAGCAACAAATGGTTTTGAAAGCAACAACATGGTGTTAGTACTTGTACTACACAACAAATGGTAATCAACTCACCATGTTTAATAAACAAGAAAGAGTTTGACTCATCATGAGGGTACGGCTCTGATGTGATTATCAAATCCGTTTTTAGTTGACAATTTACTAAAAATTGTATGGTTTTCAACTCACCATATCTATATTAGTGAAGAGTTGGCTAGCCCACAAGATAATGGCTTTGTGGTAAAGGCTGTGGAAAACCATTATATGGTAATTAGTTCACCATGGTAGTGATTGTACTAAAAGAACTAGCTAGTCCAAAAGCAAACGGCTATTTGGTAAAGACTACTCAAATCCGTTGATAGCTGATGATTTGCTAAAAATCATATGGTTATCAATATACCATGGTTTTTCCTAAACCTAAACATTGGCTACTCCAGAGCTAATGGCTTTGGTAAAGAGACATCAAAATCCATTAAGTTTTTCAATGATTCACCTCTCACAGGAGTTAACACACCTGGAAGTGATGAGAATAGTATGGAACTTTTAAGATCTGATGTACCTATTGCCAATATGATGCTGAGTTGCTGAAAAGATATGATACTGAAAAGAATTGTTGCTGATGAAGATTGAAGATACTGATTGCATTGATTATGATAAAACAACAACGAGACAGATTTCAAAGATACAACCTTTCCTTGAAGATAAAGTGTTGAAGTTAAAGAACTACAAAGGAACTTGAAATCAAGCAAGTAGAATTCAAGTTAGGGGAGGATTGTTGGGCTATGAAATATCAAAGTACTGCTGAAAGTCAAAGTACTGCTACTCAAGTCAAAGTACTGCTGCTCGTTGAAGGACTGCTATGCAAATTGTTTAAAGACTAATGTGTAATTCTAGAATGTTCGTATTAGATTAGAGTTATAATTAGAATTACTTGTCGTTCAAGTTTGTAAACCGACTAGGTTTTTCCTTGTGCCTATAAAAGGATCCCTAGGTTGACATTAGAGATATACGATTAGATAAGATTTTAGAGAGACAAGTTTACACGAAGAAGCTTGTTAGAAGTATTAGTGATTAGAGTTTGTTAGTGAATCTGTGTAAGAGAGCAGGTTCAAGGTTTTAATAATATTCAAAGTTGTTTATTAATTCTTCTTAGCTTTGTTGAAGTAGATTCCGCATACTTAGCAAAGTATATCAGTGTTTCATTATTAATAGTTTTGAATTCATTCAAAGTTGTTAAACCGTAGACAAGCTACAAGTTAGTTTGGTCAGAGTATATCGATCCAACAAACCTTGAGAGAGAAAGTATGAGATATTAGATTAGGTAAATGAGAAGGTTCAACCCTCTCCCTTGGTGGGAGAAGGTATTTATACACCAAGCATAGACGCCCCATGTGGGCTGTGGAGTGAGCTGACAGTGGGTAAAGACCCGACCCAACTCCACAAATACTATGATAACTAAATTAGTACTAATAATCCTACGAGCTACTTAATGCTAATAGATACTCGGGGTGACCAAGTCTTTCACATGAATATTTATATTCGTAACATAGTAGAAAGACCTGATGGAGTATACGTTGTCGGACTGAAATGGATCTGGAAGAGAAAATTGGATGCTGATGGCACAGTTATTCGTAACAAATCTCGTCTGGTTGCTAAAGGTTTCAGTCAAGAAGAAGGTATCGACTTTAAGGAATCCTTTGCACCAGTGGCTAGACTTGAAGCTGTTTGCATGTTTCTGGCGTATGCGTCCCACAAGAACACAAACGTTTACCAAATGGACGTGAAGACTGCATTCCTGAATGGACAACTCCGTGAAGAGGTGTACATCACACAACCAGAGGGCTTCATCGATCCAGAACATCCAAACCATGTCTACAGGCTCAAGAAAGCCCTCTATAGCCTTAAACAAGCCCCGAGGGCATGGTACGATAAACTGTCTGCATTCCTAATTGCTAATCATTTCACCAAAGGATTTGTTGATCCTACACTGTTTATACAAAAACACGGGGAGGACATCTTAATAGTTCAAATTTATGTGGATGATATCATTTTTGGTTCAACACATAAAAAGTACTCAAATGCTTTTGCTAAACTAATGATATTTTTTTTTTTAGATGTCCATGATGGGTGAACTTAAGTTCTTCTTAGGACTGCAAGTTCATCAATCCCCCTATGGTATTTTTCTAAACCAGTCCAAATATGCTCTAGAAATTTTAAAGACACATGGCATGACAAGTTGTGACACATATAACACCCCAATGTCTGCATCATCTCCAAAGCTGGATGCTGATTTACATGGGACACCAATTGACCCTACCAAATACCGAAGTATGATTGGGTCACTCATGTATCTAAGAGCCAGCAGACCAGATATTGTATTTGCAACATATCTTTGCTCCCGCTATCAGTCTAGACCTACTGAAAGACACCTCTCTGAGGTTAAACGAATCCTTCGATACATAAAGGGAACCATTCATTTGGGGATCTGGTATCCGAAGGATTCTGGCTTTGAACTAATTGCCTTTTCAGATGCTGATCTTGCAGGATGCTTAGATACACATAAAAGTACGTCTGGAGGAGTGCAGTTCCTTGGAGACAAACTTGTCTCTTGGCAGTCGAAGAAGCAAGATTGTACATCATTATCATCTACAGAATCTGAATACGTAGCCATGTCATCATGTTGTGCTCAAGTCATCTGGATGAGATCACAACTGATGGACGATGGTTATGTATTCAACAAGATTCCAATGAACTGTGACTCCAAGAGTGCCATTGCCATCTCATGCAACACCGTTCAGTATTCGAAGTCCAAGCTTATCGCACTTCGATAGCATTTCATCAAGGAGCATGTGGAACAGGGTACTATTGAACTTTACTTTGTGGGTACAGAATACCAACTGACAGACTTATTAACCAAAGCCTTGTCTCATACAAGATTTGTGGAATTAGTTCACCAGATTGGTATAAGGTGTTTGACTCCAGAGGATCTAAACAACTTTCATACAAACAATTAAGAAAGTCAAACACGAAAACTATCTATGTAAATATTTTATCAAAAACAAAAAAAGATTTTCTATTTTCTTCATCTTTCAAAAAGAAAAAAAAAAAAAAAAAAAAAAAAAAAAAAAAAGGGCATGCAGGTACAAAATATCCATCAACACTTTGTTTCAAAACATTACCAATTCTTTCTGAACAAGTGTTGAGGGGGAGAAAGAAATTCAAATTTTAAAATTTTCATTAAAATATGTACTTTCATATTTTATTTAAAATTGTTGCTTCATAAAATGGTGGTAATAATACTTGTGTAATACCCTCCTTGATCTTAAAAATGTTTTTCAAATACTCATAAGTCAAGGGGGAGTATTAAATTGTTCTTGTATAAAAATCATGTCAAGTCTAGGTTATAAGTTGTGAGTGAGGACTTAGGTTGAAAAAACAATATGGTTAAGGGACTAAATGTGAAAAAGTTGGAAAGATTGAAAACTTTAACAAAACAAGGTCAAAATGCATTAACTGCATTTACAGTCAATATTTTTTCACCTAACTGCATTTATACCACACCCACCTTAATCCACGACTAACAATCAAACAAGAAATCCGAGCAAGAATCTTCAAATCTGTGAGTACTTAAACATTGTATGCATAATTTTAAGACATGGTTTTAAATGATTTCAAGATCCAACGGTTAAATCTTTCAAAATCGAGTCTTATAGATTTAGGGTTTATGCCGATTCGGGTTTATATGATTGAGTGTGTTTAAGGTGAAATTGAATGGTGGGTTTTGGTCGGAATTGCTTCTCAAACATGTTATAAGTCTTTAATCGAACCCAGAAACACAATTGGTGCATGTACATAAATTAGGGTTTATACGTCGAAATTGGGGAAATTGTAATAGGAGTATTGTGGCCTAATTAATGTACTGAGATAGTGCTCATGTGTGTCGAATTACATGTTTTAACTATTAAATCGAACCCAGAAAAACGTTTGAAGTAATTTCGATTATTAGGGTTTTAGATGAACTCGAACAAGTTCTATCTTTCGATTTTATGGTTAAATAGTGTTAAGATATGGACCAAAAAACTCAGGAACATCATATGAATCTATTGGAATCAATAAAACAAACTTCTAACAAGTTTTTGTGAATTCCGATAATTCGTAGAATAGGGTTTGTCGGAATTGAGTGCTGTTGCTTTTTAATTTGATAAATAGGGTTTAATGAGCAAAGTATAACTTGTGAATTGATTTAATTAGACAGGAAAACCAAATTTCGACAAAGAACCAAGAAAAATGTACGTCTACAGTATTTGTCGCAATTTTTTGTATAAGAAATTGTCGAAATTGCAAAATCCGTTGAAATTTGATAAGTTTTGTCGGAATTGCAAAATCTATCGAAATTGGATAAAATTATCGCAATTGCTCAAAATTTGTCGAAATTCAATATTTTTATCGCAATTGGGCAAATTTATCGAAATTTCAGATTTCCATCGCAATTGGACATAACTTATCACAATTCAGGTTTTTCCATCGGAATTGGTCAAAAGTCATCAAAATTCAAAAGTCATCGAAATTGGACCATTATTCTGTCGGAATTTGTAAAATTGTCAAAATTGGTCAACATTGTCATTTGTCGCAATTTAACTGTCAAAATTCACTCAAGTCACAAATTGTCGAAATTGTTCATAGGGCAAATACAGGAAATCAGTTGTAACTAATAAAGTGTTATACTTAAACTTGTAAAATCAAATTAAGCAACTAAAAGGTGACATGAATGATAACAATATTAACCATTTGCTAACTTTCATGTATCCCACAAATCTGTTCTTGATTGATGTTTCAGATATCTCAAATGGCTGCACAACAACAACCACCTCTCCCAATGCTCACAAAGGCTGATGTTCTTCCACAAGACTATGATGTGGAGATTGGTAAGAACAATGCAAGGGTGGAATTTCACAAGGTCAAGCGTGCTAAACCAACTTGTCAGATAGCTAGTGTTCCAGAACTCTACATCCATCAAATATGGAACACTCTACAGCTAGACTTAAGAGAAGAATATTTCACATGCAAGCTGGACCGAAAGGAAGTAACTGTTGACAGAAACTACCTCCGCAAGGCTTTGCTATTACCATAAGCTCCTGGACCAGCCAAGGAATTCTATCCAACACCAACTGAAGAAGAAGTTCTCAACTTTCTTGTTGAGATAGGCTACAATGTACAATCAGACAAACCATTGACAAAAATATCAAGGATTGAAGCCAAGCTCATCCCACAACCCTGGAGAACCATATACTACATCCTGGCCCAATCTGTCTCTGGAAGGGAAAGTGGTCACAAGAACCCCTGCCTGTCTCATCTTCAAATCTTCTAGGGAATGGTTAATCAGAAACAGATTGACTATGCTCAACTTATCTGGGATGATATTGTCTACATAATCCAAAGTCACTACCAAAAACCTTTAACAAAAATCTCGTTTGTTCGTTACACCAAGCTTCTCATCGCTCATCTAATAGACGACAACACTGACATCTCTCCACGTCTTGAAGACCGAGAAATGCATCTATTCAAAATGGACAAGACCATCAGGTCAGTCTACATCCCCAAAGGCAGTACACATAAGCAAGGGCTGAGACTACCTGAAACTCTTCTGACAGAAAAGGTTAAGCTAACAAAAGCTTACAAAAGCTATGATAGAGCACACCATGAGGGACATGTCAGTTTTTGCAAATATGATGATGAGCCTGCACCAGCCAGGACTCGATCGAAAGAAAGTAGCAAGTTAGGCAGCACTTGTAGTGTATCCAAGAAAATCAAACCATCTGCTCATAAAATCGTTAAAAGAAGAGTTCCAGTTAAGGTAGCTAAGCCCGAACCTGAAGAAGGAAAGATTGTTGAGGAAGAGGGATCCGATTCAGAAATAGAAACCGATGAAGAACCAACAATCTATAAGGAGGAAATAGCTACTCAGATTGAGCTAGAAGAGAAACGAGAGTCCTACAAAGTTGAACTAAAAAGGTGGAAGCAGATGAGGATGGAAGAACAAATGAGATTGGATGAAGAATTGGCCAAGGATTTTGGTGAAGACCAGACCGATGACGATCCGGTTAATCAACCCGGTGGGTCTGGTGTTGTAAAAGAAGTAACTCCACCTCACCGTGATCCGGTTAATCAACCCGATAGGTTTAAGGTTGTTAAAGACGTTACTCCACCTCACCCTATTCCGGTTAATCAACCCCGTGGGTCTGAGGCTGAGAAAGAAGCTATCCTACCTCATTCAGATCTGGTTAATCAACCCGGTAATGATGAGGAAAAGAAGGAAGACGAACAGATGAAAGTCTTCGATATGGATGAAGGGGAAGAATCAGAAAAGGTGTTAGCTGATGAGGAAGAAATAAATAAATCTACTAAAGAACTGGAGTTGGAAATGAAGAGGAAAGAAGATGAAAGGATGGCAAAGGAAAGAGAAGCAGACAGATATATTCTAACTCCACCAATCACTCCTCCACATTCTCCACCAGCTGTCAATGAATCACCTCTAGTATCTCAGCATGCTTCACCACCTAAAGCACAAACACCTCCAGTTTCTCAGCATGATTCACCTCCCAAAGTTTTAACACATCCTGAATCATCCACACATCCCTCATCACCACCACCACCACCAACTCAAGCAACAACTGAAACAACAAAAGATACAACAATCAAGATAAGCAAGAAAGCAAAGAAGATGGCTAGGCTTAGAAGGGATGATGTAATCTCCCAAGCGTCCGAAAGGGTGAAAAAGGCAGCAAAGCTCGCACGTGCCAAGAAAGACAACCAGCTACATGACCAAGTCGAAGCATTAACAAATGTGGTCATTGGCCTTGTCGGACAAGTTAACGAGCTACAAGAAACCAAGGCTCGCATCAATGAGTTCCTGACCGACGATGTTGAAGATCGAATGCTCACAGCGATCAAGGGCAATACTAAAGCATACGTGAAGAAGTACTTGCCCAAGGTTGCATCCCAGAAGGTAGAAGAGTATCTTGAACCAAACATTGAAGATTTAGTCAAGAACATTGTGGCTTCGGTTCCTCTTGTCTTTAAATCCCAACCAACGCAGCCTAAAGAACCAACTCTTGAAGAACTCCAACTCCAACTCCTTGACAGACTCATAAGCATCACCTCACCAACTCCAGAAGAAATTGCCATCACTGAGGCTATAAATGCCAATATTGCAAAGGAGTCGTGCAAAGTTGAGGCCGACAAGGGTAAACATCCAAGAGAGGATGAAGACCCATATCCAAACACCCAAGCCAAGAAACAAAAGGGTGTCAGGGGATCTAGTTCACAACTTAAAGAACCAGTTGGTCCCTCAGCAACAACAGCCACTCAACCACCCAAGGCTTCAGGATCAGGACCTCAAGAAATGGAGCATCAGGATGAGTACACTGCAACTGAGGACTTTGAATTTCAATAACATTACGATCAACCAGATTCACCTCCCAAGACCAAAGCTACATCTTCTAAATCTACCAAGAAGACTTCCAAAAGACCAACTGTTGTCTCCTGGCTAGATGAAGATACGACACAGGGAAATGAATGGTTTGATCAGCATGCAAGTGCTCAACCTCAGGTGGACGAAGATTCAATAATCATAGGTAGCATGCTTGAGTTCACACAAAGACTCAAACGTGACCGAAGTATCAAGAAAATGACTAAAGGTGAACTTCGTCGCATTAAGAACGATGCCTTTAACTTGCTCAAAGATAGGTCGTCTAGTGCAGCTGAGCTAGAATATCATCTGGAGAACATTGCTCGAGCAATGTCAAGTGATTTCAGCTAGACCAATCCTGATGTGATTATGGTTGGTAGCACTTCTAAAAAAAACCAACCACACATTACAGATTGGACAAATCCGTTCCCGGTGATTAGAGTCTCCGATCAACCTGCTATTCCTTATCAATTCTTCTTCAACAACAATCTCGAACTACTTGTGCATGGTATCAAATGTCAACCAAAATACGCAACCTCCATAACTTTGATCCCTGCAACAAGTTACACACAACCAGCCATTGAGGAAACTGCTACTAGACTCTTCATTTCAAAGAAAGTGCAGTATGACCAAGATGCGCAACTCGGCATTTATCATTGGTTTGAGAAGAGCAATACATGGTACAAGAGTAAACTTACAAAGAAGTCTTCTACTCCAGTGATGAGTGACCTTAGGATTCTTGCTGTGGTCAGTATAGAGGGTGAAAAGAGATATGACTACACCTTCTTAACTAAAATCAAGCTTAGAAGACACGATCAGCAGATCTACACGTTCTCAAAAGCAGATTTCCCAGACTTGAACATCAATGACCTTGAAGACATGTATATTATCAAGGTTCAAGGGAAGATGCAACACTTCTCGACTGATCTACAATACGTGTTCAACACTTCTATACTACATTTCATCAGAAAAAAATCATACAAGAACATGTAGAAGATCTGCAGCTTGGGGTCGAGAGCTACCAAAGGAAGTTGAATCTAACCGCACCAGTTCTATCTCTTCCTGGAATCAACAATGAGCCCCAGTACACCATGAAGAAAGAACCAACCTTTGGGTTTGTTTACAAGAGCGGTCTTACGATCAACTACTTCATGGGGTACAAGGAAGTTCACAAGTTCTGTGACCACACGCTGAAGAAAGTTCGTGACGGGTTGGTGATACGAGTATGAGATCGGGAGTTGTACAAGACAAGCAGGTGGACAGCTTCTCAATTACGAGAAGTTCGTCAGTTCATTCTAAAGATCGAGAGAAGGTTGTTTTACAGAGATCAGATGAGGCGGCTTGAGAGTTATGTTGGAGGAAGGCCATCATTCCCCATCCGGAATTTCCAAAGACCTGATTCGGTTTACACCGTCTTCAGAAGTTTGGAATGATGTGAGAGTTGAATATATTCTTTGATTGATATATATTGCTTGAATGATTGTTTATTATGGCTTGTGCACAGATAAAAGTGCACAACCCGTTCTTATAAAGAAAGGACCCTGAGGTACGCTTCAGTGCCTCAATCCTAAACTAAGGAGCAAAAGCTTCTTACTTTTGAGTAGAATTAACTAGAATTTTCTAAGTTTTTCAAAATTCTGCTCAAAAGAACAAGTATGCCCTTGTTAAGGGGGGTACTTGAAGCGAAAATCTTTGTTCAGACACAAAAGTTCTTGAAATTCTTCCCGTAAACCTCAAAAGGCATATTTTAAACAAAATTTTAACAAAACCAACATGAATATGCTGTTTTTTAGGGGGAGAATATGTACATGATTAAAATATGGTACCTCAAAGTTGAAATCTCGCATGAGCTTGACTCAGATTGCACCCTCGAATTGATAAAAATCATAAGTCATTAATCGAAAAGACTTTTCCGGGACGGGTAATAATTTCAAGTCGGTTTATCCGGTGATGTAAACGTGTCTCGCAAAGGAATTTTCTGAGTAGAGTGTACCGATTTCGAGAGATTCTTCGTTGAAAATGACCTGGACGGGTAATAATTTCAAGCTAGTCTAACTAGTGATGTAAACGTGTCTCGCAATGGTCATGTTTAATGAAAATCAATCAATTCTAAAAGTGCTGACTCCACCCAACATGTGCAAATTTACTTTAAACACTTATGAGCACATGTGAAGGGGGAGTATTTCTGAAAAATGCAAAACTCTCAAAGTGTAAACAATATAAGTTTTACACTCATAAGCACTTTGAGAGATTTTTTAAATGATTGGTTTTATGGCAAACATAGGTTAGTCATGGAAATATAAGGTGACTAAGGTTAGGAAACCGTCTTATGATCCACCAGTGCTGGAGGGATCTACCCAAGGACAATATCAATAGTTTAGAACTAGAAAGTCCTAGGTATGATGAAAAAAGGAGTAAAGAAATGAAAAGGGAAAGAAGGGGTTGAAGAATGAAAAAGAAAAGTAAAGAAAAGGGTGAAAAGAAATAGCCCTCCATATGATTCAACCTTAGGGCAGAAACCGGGTTCAACTCATATGCTACTGGTTATTACTAAGGTGACACCGGTATTGAAGATTAAGCCGTCATGGAGCCAGTGACGCACTGTACTAAACCTTCTTGCCACTCAGGTGTCTCTCAAAAGACACTTGTTTCATTTCTCACGAAGAACCCTTCAATATCTATCGACCTCTCATTCCGAGATGAGTTGATATTGAAAAGGAGGCACTTTGCTCCATGCCTCCGACGACTAAACACCAATAAGCACTTAATCGAGTCTAGAGCCGCGAGATACATAAAAAGATCTCATAGGAATACTTAAAATTTCTTCACTGGTTGTTCAACAATAAGAACACCAGTTTTAAATTATAAGAGTCCTACGCAGATCTTAGTAATCTTCCGAGAACATTCATGAGGGAATTCATGAATTGTGATTCACAGTGACTGAATGGAAATCCTGCCAGGGTCAACATCAAACAGCCCTGATAGCAGGTCACTTCGGTAATCCCTTGTGGATTACTCTTAGTGTTCATGGTGGCTCCAAACGGTCTATAGTCGTGGAGTGATACTTCAGTATGCTTCAGCGGCTCACCTGAATCATTGATACACTTCGATGTATTTGAGTTAGCTCTTTCGGGGGCATCCGGTTCAGGAACGGCCTTGGCTAGGATTAGAGAAAGTCTTCACACTATGCTGTTGACTATCTCAAAGTCTGAATCTATAAGTGCCGGATGATTTGTTGCTAACTGTTTACATTGCAGGTAACCATGGAGACCAGGAGTTCCACCACCACCACTTCCATCATGCTCACATCCCAAAAAAAAGTTCTGACGAAGACTAAGAGATAACAAAAGGTCAAAGAAGTCTAAGAAAAGTCAAAGATCAAGCATAACAAACTTTCACAAGTCAAAGAGTGAAGCTTCTGAAGTGAGAACCACTTGAAATATGAAGATCAAAAGTCAAAAGACATATGACCATGGTGGAAAAGACGTAAAGACATCAAGATTAAAGAACGTCAGTGGAAGGCAGATCAAGACATTACCATATCACATCACAAAAAGAACAAGGAACAAAGATTCTAAAGACGACGAAGCCTAAGAAGCAAAGAAGACGTCAAGCAACCTTGATGACCAATCCTTAGGGGGAGATTGTTGGGAACACGTCTTGTATTATTTCATGTCTTGGTCATTTTATTGTAATAGGTTGCTCGTTGTATAGGGCTTTATGTTAGTTTGATCCACACGGCTTATAAGAAGCCCATGGGCCGTGTGGTTTAGTGAAATAACTTCTAGAAGATCAAGGCAAGTGTTGCCCTAAACACTTGCCTACAAATACTAGAGTCATGTATGCATTTCACTTGTTGGTTTTATTCATTATTGTACCGAAACTTTGCCTCTATATCGAGTGAAAGAAATCATCCATTTCTCTTCATCTTATTCTCTAGTTCTCTCATTCTTTCCTAAGTTATACGTTTATTACATCTTGTGTTACATTAATTATAGGACCTAACAACACAGAACATGGCTTTTGTGTCCTCTTCAAATAACAACACTAGCAGCACTGATGGAGAAGTTAATACTGCTCATGGAGTTTTTACTGCTAGCACTCAAGTTAATGCTGCTAACTCTGCTAATATTGATAACTTGAGTGATGCTGTTATTTGTGCATTCTTTGCTAGTCAACCTAATAGTCCTCAACTTGTACATGAGGACTTGTAACAAATTCATCCAGATGACATTGAAGAGATGAAGTTGAGATGGCAAATGGCTATGTTGACTATGAGGGCAAGAAGGTTTTTGAAAATAACAGGAAGGAAGCTTACTATCAATGGCAATGAGAACATGGGTTTTGATGCATCCAAAGTGGAGTGCTACAATTGCCACTAGAGGGGACATTTTGCTAGGGAGTGCAGAGCCCCAAGAAATCAAGACTACAAGAACAAGGAAAGCTCAAGAAGGAGTATGCCTGTGGTAACTTCTACTTCCACAGCTTTGGTGTCATGTGATTGTCTTGGTGGTTATGACTTGAGTTGTAATACCTGAAATTCAGATAATGCGTAAAATTACCAAACTACCCCTGATAACATAAAACCTTATTAAACAACTTATAAAATTTCGAAATAATTCCAAAACATCTGAAATCGAACTATATTTGAAACAAATAAATTTCTGGGACAATGTTACATCATTTTAAATGTTCAAAAATTAATATACATATTTATTTTGTAAATTCCGAAATTATATAAAATTAACTAAACATAATGTTTTATTTCTTTTAATTAAATAATATGTAAATAAAATAAGGAAATGTTGAATAAAATCAACCCAATATAATTCTTGATATTATGGGCCAAAAATATCAGATCTTGCCCCCCCCCCCACAAAGTCGGTTTCTCAAGATATAATCAAATCCTTTTATTTTATTCTCTTAAAAAAAACAAACCGCATAATATTCTAAACCCTAGCGATCAAAGAAAATCAACCAAGGCTTCTTCACGAATTCTAGGATTGAACAAGTAATTTTTTGGTGTTATTGGAGGTGCAAGGAAGCTAGGAAAATTAAGGGTTGCTGCGTTTTCTCCTTGGTTCGTTCTTGTTCTTAATTTCTTGTCGATTTGCTCTAAAACAAGGTAATAATTCTTGCGACTAAACCAAACGTTTTAAAATTGATATGGAAATTTTCCTGAGATCTTTAGATGTTATATGACTCATATAAAATATGTAAATCGATCCATGCATGCTATTCTATGCGTATGAAAATATAATGGTCATAAAACACGTAAATCACAATAATATGTAATCCGAATTTCTGGACATGATAGCTATTTTATTTAGACCTCTTATGATGTATTAGACCTGGGAAAAATGATAGATCGAATTATAATAGCCTAAATCAAGTCGTTGTAATTTTAATGTCTAAAACGTACGTAAATATGTAATATATGTTGAACGAATTTTCTGGGCATGTTAATTATTTTTCGTGGGTTCCTTATGAGTAATATGATCTGGGAAAAATATGAGTTTGATTTTTGGAGGCCTAAAATTAACGTGGTGAATTATTGGATAAACCGGATTTTGTGAAAATTAAGAAAACAAATAAAATAAAAATCGTGGCTTCTAGGGTTTGTTTTCTTGGTCATGAATCTGAGCATTTAATGTGTTTTAAGGATGAATAAATGATGGTTCAATGATTGGTGAAAAGTAGGGTTTGTATTTGTTGTTAAAAAGTCTTACCGATTTAAAGATAAAAGTAAAAGGACCTGTTTTGCCAACTTTAAAACTTCTGGGATATTTTTGTAAGATCATATACATCTGTAAGAGTGTGGGAAAAATATAACTTTGGGGTCCTAAGTGTAAATATTGCATAATAATGAATTATTGGCAAATTAGGGTTACGAATTGGAATTAATTAAAAGTGAGGGACCAAAAGTGTAAATCTGGAATTCTGAAGTTGTTTTGTGTTAATACTGATATAAAAAGGTTGTTGTGTAAATTTGAGGATTTTTGGGCTAATTATGTAATTGTTATGAATTATGACTTAATATATATGTTTTGTAAACTTAAAGGGCTAAATATGTAAATTCTAAATTCTGAGGGGTCAAATCTGTAAAGTACTAACTTCAGATGGTATATTCTGTAAATTTGAAATCTAATGTGCTTGGTTGGTAATTATGGATATTGTAGGGTTTAATTTGTTAAATATGAAATTATAAGGTTGATTTTGTAAATTATGAAACTAAAAGGGTGTAATCTGTAAATTGTGAAAGTTAAGGGAATGGAAGGTAATTCTGAATAAAGTGAGCATATAATTCTGTAACTTAAAGTATTTTCACTAATGACCTTGTAAATTTATGAAGTTACATTTAAAACCCTAAACTTTGTATAATTGTCATTTAAAACCCTAAACTTCTGTAACTTGATAAAATATACTGATATTCCATAATAATCTCTGAATAAGGGTTAAACCTAATCTGAAATGATAATATCTGTTAATTCTGGAAAACCTGCTAATTATGAAAACTTACTAAATCTGGAAAGTTACTAAAAATATAAAGTACATAAAATGATGAGATAAACAAAGAATAATAATCTGAATAAGAAACTTTAGTAATTATGTCTTCCTCTTCCTTAGGTGTGAAGAAGGAGAAGTCTTGATCTTCATTTCTGTGTTTGTTTGTTTGTCTGCTGTGCTAATAAGGTACAGATATTCTGCCCTTTTTCAGTAAGGGTTTTTCATCCCCTTTTCTTTCAGTTTTACATTTTCTTTATTAGGATTCCCTGTACCATTGCTATGTTCCCTTCTGTTGTGAATCTTTGTTGTGATCTGTTTGTCTTGAACCTTTTGTTTGAACCTCTGCTATGATTCTTGTATTCTGAACCTTTTTCCTGAACTCTGATTGATCTCTTGTTCTGAACCCTGAATTTGTGAGTCTTAATTGAATCTGATCTGTGAACCTTGTTCTGAACCTTAACCTGATCTATCTGTTGTAAATTCTGGTTTGATTTTGGTAAACCTTAACCTGTTAGATCCTTATCTGAACCTAAATGATTTTGAACCTCTATTAAACTACATATGAAACTGTTTAAGAAAAGCTATTTTAAAAAGAAGCGATACCACTTGGAAATAGAAGTTACTAAACGTTTTGGAAGACCATTTTTATGAAAACTATTTCGTAAGATCATTTCAATGAAAACCATTATTAAATGATTGATTTAAATGAACTTTTGACAGGAACTTCTGAAATGGATTATTGCTATAAATTTGTAATCATTAACCTTTGATATACTTTTTGGACTATTGGAAATAAACGTTTTAATCTGAACTTAAGCTTTGATATTAAACTTAATCTGATAAACTCTGATTTAAACCTTATTATCTTATTCTGAATTGTTGACATGACCCTTCTGCCATGAACCCTTAGATATGACTCTGTTTATTATATGACATCTGACCTTGACCACAGTCTGATATCCGAGCCAATCACTAGGCATGAGGGTTTCATGTCCATGTCATTGATGCACCTTTGACATGACTCTAGGGCAGGAGAGTGATGACCTGTTCCGTCCCTGATTTTATCTGTTATGTAGGAGAAGAATCTGGCCTACTAGGGCGCATGGATGCATCCTAGTTCTGATCTGATTTCTGTTATCTGTTACTGTTTACTGTTATATATGTATATCTGGTGACTGATGGTGTGTGCGATACACGTCTTTCACATTATCTGGGAGCTGATCACTCCATTTGATACATGAGGTCACCCCTCATATTATCTGTTACTTGAGAGGCATCCCCTCTGGATTATTATATGATTACTCTGTTTTGATATTATCTGTTATCTCTGGGCTCGTGATGGATTTCTGTATTTCCCTAAACCTGGTTTGTACATTATCCCTTTCTCATTTCTTTTCTTTTACCCTTACTCCTTTCCTATTCTTTCACTTTAATTCTGTATCTGTATAATCTGTATTTCGGATTTTTTTCTGTATTGTTATCTGTTATTGTTTCTGTCATCTATATATCTGTTCACTGAGCTTTTGAAGCTCAGCCGCATTTCTTTTCCTGCGGCAGGTTTTAGTAGGAAGCTGGGAATGAGTGAGAGTGTACCTCTGGACGTAGAAAGCTTGGTAGCTATTCTGGATTAGAGTTGGACTGAAGTTATTATGTTTAGAATTAGTTTTGAAAGTTTCATTGTAACCTTGTAGAATTCAGTATTTCAATTGTAATCCTTTGAGATTTTTGTATTACTGTAGATGTATGCTCTGTTTTGATCTGATATGAGTCCATTATTGTGATATCTTTACCCTTGTCGGGTTGGGGTGTTACAATTTATGGTATCAGAGCTCACAGGCTGCGACTCGTAATACATTTACCCTTGACCTGTGAAGTCTGGGTCACTAAGTTTCCCCTGTAGGCGCTCGTAGGATAACCTTTGAGATTTTGCTTTAGGATTTCCCTATAGGAACTTAAATTCTGACCAGTGAGGAATGGGTAGACTATAAGCCATTTGCTTAAGTATCTTGCTTCCGCACCACTCTGATTCGTGTCTTGCTTTTGGTTAAATCACATTTGAAAATTTGGAGCTGATGCCTTGCACCACCTAAGAGTGAAACCTAAATAAAATCTGAAGCATTGGAAATTGCGTAGTAATTGTCTGAGATTATTTGATCCTTGCCTTCCAACCTCCACTCCGACCTCTGAACCTTCTGTTAATCATTCTGATGCCTCTTTGGGCAATCTGAGAATCCCCATGATGATGATACACTTGATACATTCTGTTATTTGTTTCTTGCTTCTGATAATCATCTATGAATCTTTTGACACTATTTGATTCCGTCTTAACCATTTCTGTTCCCATGAGAAGTCTTGTGGTGTTTAACCACGAGTATAAAAGGGTTCTCCCTCTTATTCTGAATGGTAAAGATCTGCTTTGTCGATCCGTTTTCATTGATAATTAACCTTGATGTTCTCCTGATAAAAGATTAGTTGATTGATCATTCAATGGTGACGACTATCCTCCTATGTCTCACCTCTGGCGTTTGAAACAATTTTGGAACCCCTGACATGATTACCGATTGTTAAACTTTTGCTGCCACTACCTGATTTTGACCTTCATTTCTGATCTGTGGATAAACCGTCTGATATCTCTCCGACCATCCCGAAGACCATTTAACCTTAATGTGTTTGACACATCCTATAAATTCATGACCCATGCTGGATATAAATGTATCCACTGAAACTATTTTGTCCTGAATGATGAATCTTATTTGCTCCCTTGAATGATGAATCTTATTTGTCGATCAGTTTCCTTTGGAAGGATTTGATGCAAATACCGTCTCTGTATGGAATTATTAATTGAGCATATGATGCTGATATCCGATATCTCATAAGTCTCACTTCTGCAATTATACGATGTTCGTATTACCGATGATGTACACCCTACCTGTCACTTATGCTAAAAGCTAAACCAAGAACACCAACACCTTGAACTATTCGCGTACCTATCCCCACACTATACTGAACCATGTACTTGACTCTGACATATGAACTATCCGTTTGGGTTAATGACCATATTCGTTCTGCGGATCCGTTTACTATTAATATACTTGATTTTGGAGATCTTTTGATTATAGATTGGCTGGCTCTTCGTAAAAGCTAGCATAGGCTACCGCATCTGAAATATAACAATCTGCTCCATCCTATTTTGTTATAGTAACCTTGAACCGCTTAAATCTGTTAAGCTTATCACTGTTATGGAAATATTTACCCTGATCTCATTTGATTGTCAAATTCTCCTGACACCTATTTGTATCCTCCCCTAGAAAGTTTTGTTGTACAAATTTTCTGGCATTTTCTGATGAAACTTCTGATTTTTTCCTCCCCTTTGAGAAGTAGAATTGATTCTGAACCGATCTCAGTTAACGACCCATGATGCTATAGAAGTTGAGAGATTGAAGAAACTGATGAGATATGTTTTTGTCCACCTCAGTGTTCCCCTTGAATACCCCTATTTGTTATGAAGAAGAAAGAGAAAATTTTGCGTCTGCATATCAACTATCGTAAACCTAACCGTAACCTCAACCGTATCAGACAACCTCATTTAATGTTCGAAGGACTGAAGAAGCAACCACAAGAACTCCTGAGATGGGCGATGACTAACTGAGAGAAGCTTCCATAAAGTATTTCAGTTTTATATGAATATATCCCTGAAAAGATTCATGAAAACTATTTCCGTACTCATTGTGACCATTATGAGTCTTAAATAATGCCAATAGTATTGGCTAATAAGAATCATGTTTTCACGAGTATCTGGACAATTGTCATAGTATGACAGCATGTTGTGCCCTGAGACGAACGAGGAAACATGTAGACCATCTTCGTATTAAATGGAATGACCTTTGTTCTGGAAGAAAAGATGTGATTTGGCATTTAGAGATTGTAGCAGACACCACCACCGAACATCCGATGACGACAGCAATCTGAGTTGGCAAATTCCGAACTGTGCTAGCAGACTTGTCCAAGACTCGCAGTCTTGCTTCTCTATTCATTTTAGTTGTACTAAGATGAATTGAGAGTAGAAGCAGACTTGAGAATGGAAACTGAGAACATGACCTTGAATAGAAGAAAATTCTGAATCGAATAAATTCTGTGACGGATGAAGTTATGGATGATGTGATTCACTTATGCTTGACCTATCTAAATTTCTGTTACCTGATGATAAATCCTTTGAATGATTTAGGTTCCTTATCAGTAATTCCGCTCTGTGCTCATTCTGCGTATGTCGGATGATGGTTTTGTTATCTGAAATTTGACGAATGATGGATGATCTGATGTACCAAATTCTGATAGACATTTTGGGACTTCCGTTAAAATTCTTTTTCGAGTGATTCGTTCTCCTCTTAGTTAGGTTATTTAATTTTGATGATCTCTGAGACCGTAGGAAGACTAGGTGGATTAGGATAAGTTTGTTCTGCTCACGACTTGAGATAAAGTATGACCATCATGAGGGCATATTTATATGATGCCATTATTATGACGTCTGGCCAACGTGATAATACTAACATCATATAACGTGCACTTGTTGTGGGCATAGGATATTTCGAGAAGTGCCTTAGAAGCTTTAGAAATTCTGATAACTGTTTGAGATCGTCTGCGTTAGTGAGACTTTAAGTTCATTCTAACTATACGCGTAATCTGCTTCCACCGTTATGCGAATTGATACGTCTGGATTCTCGTCACGCATTCTGCTGACCTCTGAACTTCTGATAATAATCTTCAGTTTTGTTATAAAACTTCTTCTAGTTGATGTTATCGATAATCTATTTCTGTACGCTCTAATCTGATCTGTCAATTCAATTTCTGTGGACGGCATATCCGTCAAAATCATGTGAAATTCTTACGTCTCTTCCGAGGGAATCTGATTATCATCTATTAGGTCTGTTATGTCTTGTTTTGTTTTCTGCTCTTTCTCTTTTCCTTCTGCTTTCTGCAAATTTCGAGGACGAAATTTTTTTGTTAGTGGGGAAGAAGTTGGAATACCTGAAATTCAGATAATGCGTAAAATTACCAAACTACCCCTGATAACATAAAACCTTATTAAACAACTTATAAAATTCCGAAATAATTCCAAAACATCTGAAATCGAACTATATCTAAAACAAATAAATTTCTGGGACAATGTTACATCATTTTAAATGTTCAAAAATTAATATACATATTTATTTTGTAAATTCCGAAATTATATAAAATTAACTAAACATAATGTTTTATTTCTTTTAATTAAAATAATATGTAAATAAAATAAGGAAATGTTGAATAAAATCAACCCAATATAATTCTTGATATTATGGGCCGAGAATATCAGATCTTGCCCCCCCCCCCCAAAGTCGGTTTCTCAAGATATAATCAAATCCTTTTATTTTATTCTCTAAAAAAAAAACAAAACGCATAATATCTAAAACACCTAGCGATAAAGAAAATCGACCAAGGCTTCTCACGAAAATTTTGGTTTGAACAGTAATTTTCTGGTGTTATTGGAGGTTCAAGGAAGCTAGGAAAATTAAGGGTTGCTGCGTTTTCTCCTTGGTTCGTTCTTGTTCTTAATTTCTTGTCGATTTGCTCTAAAACAAGGTAATAATTCTTGCGACTAAACCAAACGTTTTAAAATTGATATGAAATTTTCCTGAGATCTTTAGATGTTATATGACTCATATAAAATATGTAAATCGATCCATGCATGCTATTCTATGCGTATGAAAATATAATGGTCATAAAACACGTAAATCACAATAATATGTAATCCGAATTTCTGGACATGATAGCTATTTTATTTAGACCTCTTATGATGTATTAGACCTGGGAAAAATGATAGATCGAATTATAATAGCCTAAATCAAGTCGTTGTAATTTTAATGTCTAAAAGTACGTAAATATGTAATATATGTTGAACGAATTTTTGGGCATGTTAATTATTTTTCGTGGGTTCCTTATGAGTAATATGATCTTGGAAAAATATGAGTTTGATTTTTGGAGGCCTAAAATTAACGTGGTGAATTATTGGATAAACCGGATTTTGTGAAAATTAAGAAAACAAATAAAATAAAAATCGTGGCTTCTAGGGTTTGTTTTCTTGGTCATGAATCTGAGCATTTAATGTGTTTTAAGGATGAATAAATGATGGTTCAATGATTGGTGAAAAGTAGGGTTTGTATTTGTTGTTAAAAAGTCTTACCGATTTAAAGATAAAAGTAAAAGGACCTGTTTTGCCAACTTTAAAACTTCTGGGATATTTTTGTAAGATCATATACATCTGTAAGAGTGTGGGAAAATATAACTTTGGGGTCCTAAGTGTAAATATTGCATAATAATGAATTAATGGGAAATTAGGGTTACGAATTGGAATTAATTAAAAGTGAGGGACCAAAAGTGTAAATCTGGAATTCTGAAGTTGTTTTGTGTTAATACTGATATAAAAAGGTTGTTGTGTAAATTTGAGGATTTTTGGGCTAATTATGTAATTGTTATGAATTATGACTTAATATATATGTTTTGTAAACTTAAAGGGCTAAATATTAAATTCTAAATTCTGAGGGGTCAAATCTGTAAAGTACTAACTTCTGATGGTATATTCTGTAAATTTGAAATCTAATGTGCTTGGTTGGTAATTATGGATATTGTAGGGTTTAATTTGTAAAATATGAAATTATAAGGTTGATTTTGTAAATTATGAAACTAAAAGGGTGTAATCTGTAAATTGTGAAAGTTAAGGGAATGGAAGGTAATTCTGAATAAAGTGAGCATATAATTCTGTAACTTAAAGTATTTTCACTAATGACCTTGTAAATTTATGAAGTTACATTTAAAACCCTAAACTTTGTATAATTGTCATTTAAAACCCTAAACTTCTGTAACTTGATAAAATATACTGATATTCCATAATAATCTCTGAATAAGGGTTAAACCTAATCTGAAATGATAATATCTGTTAATTCTGGAAAACCTGCTAATTATGAAAACTTACTAAATCTGGAAAGTTACTAAAAATATAAAGTACATAAAATGATGAGATAAACAAAGAATAATAATCTGAATAAGAAACTTTAGTAATTATGTCTTCCTCTTCCTTAGGTGTGAAGAAGGAGAAGTCTTGATCTTCATTTCTGTGTTTGTTTGTTTGTCTGCTGTGCTAATAAGGTACAGATATTCTGCCCTTTTTCAGTAAGGGTTTTTCATCCCCTTTTCTTTCAGTTTTACATTTTCTTTATTAGGATTCCCTGTACCATTGCTATGTTCCCTTCTGTTGTGAATCTTTGTTGTGATCTGTTTGTCTTGAACCTTTTGTTTGAACCTCTGCTATGATTCTTGTATTCTGAACCTTTTTCCTGAACTCTGATTGATCTCTTGTTCTGAACCCTGAATTTGTGAGTCTTAATTGAATCTGATCTGTGAACCTTGTTCTGAACCTTAACCTGATCTATCTGTTGTAAATTCTGATTTGATTTTGGTAAACCTTAACCTGTTAGATCCTTATCTGAACCTAAATGATTTTGAACCTCTATTAAACTACATATGAAACTGTTTAAGAAAAGCTATTTTAAAAAGAAGCGATACCACTTGGAAATGGAAGTTACTAAACGTTTTGGAAGACCATTTTTATGAAAACTATTTCGTAAGATCATTTCAATGAAAACCATTATTAAATGATTGATTTAAATGAACTTTTGACAGGAACTTCTGAAATGGATTATTGCTATAAATTTGTAATCATTAACCTTTGATATACTTTTTGGACTATTGGAAATAAACGTTTTAATCTGAACTTAAGCTTTGATATTAAACTTAATCTGATAAACTCTGATTTAAACCTTATTATCTTATTCTGAATTGTTGACATGACCCTTCTGCCATGAACCCTTAGATATGACTCTGTTTATTATATGACATCTGACCTTGACCACAGTCTGATATCCGAGCCAATCACTAGGCATGAGGGTTTCATGTCCATGTCATTGATGCACCTTTGACATGACTCTAGGGCAGGAGAGTGATGACCTGTTCCGTCCCTGATTTTATCTGTTATGTAGGAGAAGAATCTGGCCTACTGGGGCGCATGGATGCATCCTAGTTCTGATCTGATTTATGTTATCTGTTACTGTTTACTGTTATATATGTATATCTGGTGACTGATGGTGTGTGCGATACACGTCTTTCACATTATCTGGGAGCTGATCACTCCATTTGATACATGAGGTCACCCCTCATATTATCTGTTACTTGAGAGGCATCCCCTCTGGATTATTATATGATTACTCTGTTATGATATTATCTGTTATCTCTGGGCTCGTGATGGATTTCTGTATTTCCCTAAACCTGGTTTGTACATTATCCCTTTCTCATTTCTTTTCTTTTACCCTTACTCCTTTCCTATTCTTTCACTTTAATTCTGTATCTGTATAATCTGTATTTCGGATTTTTTTCTGTATTGTTATCTGTTATTGTTTCTGTCATCTATATATCTGTTCACTGAGCTTTTGAAGCTCAGCCGCATTTCTTTTCCTGCGGCAGGTTTTAGTAGGAAGCTGGGAATGAGTGAGAGTGTACCTCTGGACGTAGAAAGCTTGGTAGCTATTCTGGATTAGAGTTGGACTGATGTTATTATGTTTAGAATTAGTTTTGAAAGTTTCATTGTAACCTTGTAGAATTCAGTATTTCAATTGTAATCCTTTGAGATTTTTGTATTACTGTAGATGTATGCTCTGTTTTGATCTGATATGAGTCCATTATTGTGATATCTTTACCCTTGTCGAGTTGGGGTGTTACATGCGTGATCAGGTAGAGGAAGGGCCTAATTATGCACTCATGTCTTACACATCCTCAAGTTCTAACTCAGAGGGCAATCTACAAATGGATTTACAGGATCAAAGAATGATTGATAGTGGATGCTCAAGGCACATGACAGGGAACATGTCCTATCTAACAGACTATGAAGAGATTGATGGAGGATATGTTGCTTTTGGAGGGAACCCCAAAGGAGGGAAAATCATAGGAAAAAGTACCATTAAAACTGGTAATCTAGATTTTGAAAAAATGTATTTTGTGAGAGAGTTAAAGTTTAATCTCTTTAGTGTCTCACAGATGTGTGATAAAAAAATTGTATTCTTTTTAATGACACTGAATGTATTGTTTCATCTCCAAACTTTAAGTTAATTGATGAAAGTCAAGTTTTATTTAGAGTTCCTAGAAAGAACAATATGTATAGTCTTGATTTAAAGAACATAGTTCCTAAAGGAGGTTTAACTTGCCTTTTTGCAAAAGCCACATCTGATGAATCTAAACTTTGGCATAGAAGGCTAGGTCACTTAAATTTTAAAACTATGAATAAACTGGTTAAGGGAAATCTTGTAAGAGGTTTACCTTCCAAGCATTTTAAAAATGATCAAACCTGTGTTGCTTGTCAAAATGGAAAGCAGCACAGAGCCTCTTGTAAGTCCAAAACAGAGAACTCAATCAGTCTACCTTTACATATGTTGCATAGGGATTTGTTTGGTCCAAGATTTGTAAAAAGTCTTATGAAGAAAATGTATTGCCTAGTTACTAAGGATAAGACTAGTGGCACTCTTAAGTCCTTTATAACTAGAATAGAAAATCTAGTAGATCACAAGGTTAAGGTGATTAGATGTGATAATGGGACTGGGTTCAAAAACAGAGAGATGAGTCAGTTTTGTGAGATGAAGGGTATTTTGATACAATTTAGTGTAGCTAGAACTCCTCAACAAAATGGAGTTGCTGAGAGGAGAGATAGGACACTAATTGAGGCTGCTAGAACTATGCTAGCTGATTCTAAGTTGTAGGATCGTGTTTTAGGTTGATTATTGTGATTCGGGAGGTCGGGGATGATGGAAAGATTAAAGCTCCCATTGTTAGAGAGAGAGAGTAGAGAGAGAAGGTAAGACTTGTGTTTATTGATAATAGAGAAAATGAAGTTACACACTAAGTCTCACCCCTCCATGGAAGTATGAAGGGGTATATATAGCCTCACACATGCTACACTATTACAATATTACACATCTAGTCCATGTGTTTCGGCTTAATAGGATAACTAATGTAATCCCGTAAATGTCGTTCCATTTACGTGTTAGGAGCATTCCCAACAATCTTCCCCCAATGGGACGACATAAGGGATTACTTACAACATTTTCTACAAGTACAAATATAAGTAAAATAAAGTGTTCATAAGCTCTTCAAATGTTGAGGATGACTGCAGTTTACGCTGTTTGTCTTCATCTTGTACCTCGGCTTGAGAACTTTTCTTCACTTGTAGGCAAATGATGTAATATTCACGATGTTAGGAATACGTTTAATTAATATCAAGTGTCGGTCATTAAGTTTTGTAATAAGTTGCTTAGTTATAAGGCTTATATGCTTTTGATTATGTCTAGGCTCATGAAGTAAGCCCATGGGCCTAGGCTTAAGGCCCATTTCGTGAACAAGGAAGGAAGAGGGAGTGTTGCCCTAGCTTCCTTCCTTATAAATACTTCATTTATAATACTCTTATAGTTGTTGGTTATTTCATATATGTAATCAAATCTTTGCTACTCTTTTGTATGATATAATCGACCTAGCTTATTTATCTCTATCTCATCTCTCTCTTACATATACTTGTGTTTATATCATTAGGGTGACCTAACAAGTGGTATCAATCGCCAAAAGATAGTTGTAAAGTGTGTTTGGAGTGCATAGAATCATTTACTGTATTTATGTTTGGTTTTATGTATTACTTTGTGACGAAATCTCATTTCTAGCACTCTTTCTTCACGCTTGTATAGTGTGAAAACGTCTATAGTGTTTAGAAGTTAGTTATTTAGTCGAAAGTTAGGATCTTTTTTTTTTTAACTTGTTAGAATCGTTATTTTACTAACTTTCGATCTATCGAAATTAGTCAAATTTCATCTAAATCGTTAAAGCTTTAAACTTTCCTCTTATTTAATTATTATACAACATTTCTGATAACAAGGTTTTATTACTTAAGTCGTTTTCTTCGTTCAAATTAAGTGGTTTTGTTTTCTGTTTGTTTATCGAAATTGACTTAAGGGTTTATCGGAACTGACTTAAGGGTTTATCGGAATTCACCATAAGGGTTCATCGGAATTGGAATTTCAGGGTTCATCGCAATTCATCCTAGGTTTTCTTCACGATTCACGGTTTACTCAGTAGATTCCTTGCTTGTACAAGCTTGTGATAATACTTCAACTTTGTGGAAATCTCCGATCTTGAATAAGTTAGTGAGATAACATCGGAATTGCAAAGATCCATCACAATTCATATAACTTATCGAAATTGCCAAATTCCATCGCAATTCTGATAACTTATCGAAATTGCCAAGTTCTATTGCAATTTAGATAACTCATCGAAATTGTCAAGTTCTATCGCAATTCAGATAACTCATCGAAATTGCCAAGTCCCATCGCAATTGATCATAAGTCATCGCAATTCGTCAGCGAACATTGCTCATCGAAATTGAACATGAACAGTACTTATCTAAATTCCAACTTAACCAAAACCAAACTTCATCTACTTCAACACATTTCATAATTATCTTCAAAAGATCCATCACAAATACACAAGTTAATCTTTAGGGGAGATTAAACGTTCAATTTTTACACAAAATTCAAATTTTGGTATAACAGTAAAAATTTTGTCCCAAAATTCAAATTTTTAGGTCAAAATTCTAATTTTTACGGTGAAATTTGGCGTCAAAATTTTCTAGTAACCTTATAATTGCATTTTATGGTGAATTTCAAATTCTGGGAGAGAAATTTTTTTCAAATTCAATTTTTGGAGGGAAATAAGAAATCATTATATCGACCTCGTGTGTGACATATCAACTTTACACATTTTAGTTTGATTCTTCCGATTACATCACAAAAATCAGGGGGAGAAATGTATAAATCAATTTCATAAATGAATGAACAGATGTCACAAATCTCCACACTTAGCAACAAAAGATCAAAACCCTCGTCTAATCCTTCATCACCAAACTTTGCTTTTCAAGGATCTCAAGAACAAATGTACTTCACACAAGCTACTGATGATCCTGAAGATCCGTTTGTGAAAATGAACAAAGGAATGATGTCACTGACTAAGATGTACTCACAAATTAAGAATTCAAAGAGTCAGACTTCATCTAACCCCCGAAATCAAGTAGTCGCGCAAGGTGAAAGAGTTGATATACAAGGAAGGAATGCTCAAAGGATGACTGCAGCAGATCGAGGAATGATACAGATGTTGATTGTGCAGATGTCAGACTCACCTATGACATAGAGCCCATATTTGACAAAGAGCCAATGGCTGAGGATGACAACAGCAGATCGGGGAATGATACAGATGTTGATTGTGCAGATATCAGACCCACTTATGACACGGAGCCCATATTTGACAAAGAGCCAATGGCCGAGGTACAATCAATTGTCAATAATAATATATCCGCTCATGATCGCCAACTTACTGAACAACCTGAATTCAGAATTGAAAGAGGGGTTGATCAGAATGTTGAACAACATCTTGTCAAACAACCTTTGTCTGATCAATTAAATGAAAATATAACAAATGTACCATCAAACCAAACTCTCGAGTTTGAAAATACTTGTCTCAAAAAGACCATTGCCCAGTTTCTAAAATATTTCTCAAAACTAGAGGCACATTGCATCTCACTTGAACTTAATTGCAAATCGAATCTCTAACTTTGGCCAACAATGGTCAATTTTTGAATGAACAAAGTAAACGTGTGGATACATTAGTTAAGGAAATGAGCTTTTAAAAGGTCAAATTCAAGCAAAGGTGTTTGCACATGCTGGATTGCAAAACAAATTAAGAAGATTGTTTGGCCAGAGTGTGGATACTATGTTTGCAAAACCATCAATCTTGGGGAAACCGCCTCTACAACCTATCAGAAAATAATCAGTGGTTAGACAACCAACTGCATTTAAATCTGAAAGACCTAAATTTTCAAAATCTCGGTTTGCCTCCCAAGTTGTTGAGAAAAATGATTTGACAAAACCAGTCACTCCACATACTTGGCCTAAGGAAAATGCATCTGTCTCTGCTAAACCTCAACACGTGATTATACCTGGCTCATCTAGGATTAGTTCGAAAACATTGTCTAAACCGAGCATTAAAAGTAAAGAGTCTTATGGCATAAATGACATGTACAAGAACTATGATCTAGAAAAATATAGAAAAAATGAACTACTACAAAAGGACGGAATTATAGGTTCAAAACCTCGTGTGATGCCTTTCACTGTATTGCAGAACACTGCTAGTAGTAGCAAACCAAAACCTAGGAGCACTCAACAAACAAATAGGATTTGGCTACCATCTAAGAGTAGTAGGGTAAACAATAATGATGTGTACAGAGAAACCCAATCTTGGAATTCAAAGTCTTTTTCAAAAAAAAACAGTTTTCAATCGCGTGTAAGGACACAACTAAACTTCCTATTTTCAACCAAAATGCTGAATTTGTATGTCCTACATGTCAGAAATGCATCTTTCAACCTAATCATGATGTCTGTGTTTCAAAATATCTTCAAGAAGTGAATTCACGTGCAAAGGCACGATCGACTAAGACAAGTAAACCAAACAAACCCGTTAAACCAAAACACAAGATTAAGAAACCTAAGAAGTGGATCAATATAGGACGTAGGTTTTCTCAACCAAGTGATGCTCCCACATCTCATTCCGCTGCACCTAAAAAGAAAACAACTCCTAGGTCTAACCTTAGGTGGGTACCTACGGGTAGAATTTTCAAAACGATTGGTCTTAGGTGGATTCCTACTGGAAAGATTTTAGACATTTGCACCAAAATAAATGTGAACTCCGCTGCATAGTTGAAATTGGGGGTGTTACATGTTGTGGAGTTTCACATTTATTTTGCATCAGTGACTGCAGGAGTTACATGTTAGTAAAAAGTTTATATAAATAATCTTTTATATAAAGAAATGGTGATCGAAAGTAAATCAAGTATATATACACTTATATAAACAAGTGTAATAGTGTATAGAATAAGTGTTCGGAAAGTGTAAGCGCACGGAGAGTGTAAGGCAATGCAAAGTGAAAAAGTTAAAATATAAAGAGCGGTTATAGTCTAGGTCTAAAAAAATGCGACTTGGTTCTCTATAACCATGGCTCTGGTACCAATCTGTAACACCCCCAAAATATCGCAGCGGAATGTAATATCATTGGGGTGCTACTTATTAGTACAGCAGTCATAATCATAAAAAATGACTCTAAATGAGACGTTTTTAAAAGTTTATCATTCGATCATAATAAAACATCAGAGTTACGAGAGGTCCCAAATAGTTTTAGAATACATAATACGTAAACATAACAGTTTTTAAGAGTTTATCGAATGATAACAAAATGCAAGCCATCAAAACATTCCCCGTGCGACTTCATGCTTGCCAAATACCTTAAGGACCTGAGTTAAAACATGCTAAAAATTCAATACAAATGTTGAGTGAAATTCACAGGTTTATAAATAATTAATGGACCACAAGATTTTAGAGTTAAAATAATAATTGAAATGAATACAATTATGGGTAAATAATAATTAATGCTCTAAGCTCACGACACTTAAACTAACTGAAGGTTCATAGAATGAACGAATGCCCTGAAAGGTAATTTGCCGTTTTACCTAATTATTCAAATATAGTGCGTTTGTGATATCCAACTGATGAACAAAAACGGGATTCGTCAATCCCAATAGGCCAATTCACAATATTCGCGTCCACATAAAAGTGATTAATGGTTCATGATATAGTTAGGGACTTATTTTGGCAATATCGGTACGTTAGCAATAATATTTTCAAGTAAGCATACAGTTTAAAGCACTTGTGTCCAAATTGTAAAATAGTTAGTATCTCCCTCAATGGGTTTATAAACAGTTTAAAGAGTTAAATTGGGGCTATGAACTCACCAAAGATTAAATAGCAAGATGTAAGTAAAGTGACGGGTAAACCGAGAAGTCCTACGAGCAACCTAAAAATAATATGTTGCGTCTTAGGTTTTAAAATAATAGAGTATGAATGCAAGAAAGTTTTATATAATTATTATATCATATGCAATTGTACATAGAGTTTTTAAGGTTTATAAAGTGATAGGGACTAAAATTGACAGAATAGGAAAGTGTTACGAGCCCTAATATATAAGCTGTCCGAGGTTTGGGTTTTTATGATATTTCTACAGTTCAAGTATCCTATTGTGTCGATTTGTAGTCAATTGGACTATAGATAAATTATCGGGTCTATTTCTGAAAGTAGGTCCTACCACTTCGGGTAAGTGTAAAATTTATCCAGTATTTAATATAATTATAGTTTACCAAATTTTATTTTTATAAAAACAGTTACATCAATATTATTATCATTTTATAATATTTATAGATATTATAAAATATATTTGACTATTTTTAAGTAATTAGATAAGTTATAAAAATTTTAGGTTGAGTGCGGGTTTTGATTAAAAGTGGATATTTGTGACTAAAAATTCCGTTTCTCTTAAACCGTACAGAGTTATACTTCAAATTTTATATTTTCGGAAAGGTATTTAACTGTACTAATTAGATTTATAGGTCTTATAGCTCTTAAAATTGCATAGCCTAAGTGAAATTACCATTTCATCCTTATATGCCAGGTCTGATCCGGGACAGTTCCAAACAATCCCACCATTTTTGCGATAAGTTGAGTTCCGTAACTCATTTTTATGCGAGGTTTTCGGCTACGTCCAAGTTAAGGTGTTTCCTACATTTCAAAAAACTAGACCAATTCTCAAAAATGATTAGATCTATGAGATTTTTATGTTTAAAATCTTGTGTGCGTTTTCCGACTAGTTTTACCGTTTATTTTCTAATTAAATCATCTTGTATCGCCACGCGACTCTCCACCTGCAAAATCGAAGCTAAGAGATAGTTCTACAGCCCGATATTTTTACCTAAGTCATAAAGTCTACTGATTAAGTGCAGTAATTATGAGAATTGTCCCTGGTCCAAATGATCTTTGCAAACTTAGTCCCAATTATAGTTTTAGGCATTTTAAGCTATGTACAATGCATAAATTCATATAATAATCATATGAAACATGAGAAATGTATAAAATACAATATACATCAGTAGTGAAATGAAAATTTTAAAGTGATTCCTTACACAAATGAAATGAAACACAAGAGAAATCAAGAGGTGGGAGTACTAAAATGAAATCACCACACCAACAAGCTTCAAAATTTTTGTCACCACAACTCTATGGACCCTTGATTCAAGACTCCAAAGTACTTATAAAACTTCTTTAAAAAACCTTGAATAACTTCTTAACAAAGCACTTGAATGGAAGAAATTGAACCAAGAACTAACAATAGTACCTAGGTCTTTATTTCTTGCATCAAATTTTTAGCTAAAAATCAAATTATGATGGTATTTGTGTGAGTTGAATCCCATGACAACAAGGAAGAACACAAGAGATTTTTGAAGTGGTTTTGAGATCTACTTTGTGTAGTTCCCATGACAAATGTCCTTGTGGTTATTCCTTTGGACGCCACCTCATAAGAGGTGGTGTTAGTGTGTAGCTTTTTTTATTTTATTATTTTTTTTTTTTTTTGTATAAAATGTATCATTTAGTGTATAGTTTGATCCCGGTAATTAAAAACGTGGAGTTTTTAAGACGTGAAACTTAAAACTGGGTAACGTAAAAATACAAAACTTACAAAAATATTAAAACTTGTGATCAAAATCTATTTTGATATTTTAGGTGATCCTTGAGCTTGTTGGGTGATTACTTGTTGTTTAAAAATTGAAAACGTAGACTGCAAACGTGCAAGACGCGAAAAGTACAAAGTTTAAGTAAAAATGGAAAAGTAAAGATGGAATATTTAAAATATGATTGTAAGGAACCAATATGCATAAAAATAGTTTTATTGTATATTGTCAGGTGTTAGTTCGAGTTAAATGTACGTTTAACGATGTACACGGGATAACCTATTTAGTTACTCGCAAAAGTGAATTTACTTAAAAAAATAAACTAAGTAAAAATTAAATAACTAAATAATGACCTCAAAATTATGAATTGTTACAAGTATTCTTCTGCAGTGTTCAAGATTCAAGATGAAGATCAAGCGTCAGAGTTGCAAGTGAAGAGCAAGAGATAACAGTTTTTAGGATTACGCAAGGATAAAGCTGGATCAAGATCACCAAGAGAGACAAAGTTCTTCTAAAGATAATTTCAGCATTCATTAATCCTTCTCGGCATCCAAGCTTCAAAGATTTATCAAGCAGTGAAGACAAAGACTATGCTAGACTAGACTATTATTACATTGGGGGAGATTGTTAGGAATTATATATGAATGTAACAATATTCTTTATAAGTCTTGGATTAGTTTTGTTATCATTGTAGTAGTTTACGTATTATGGACTAAAAGTGCAATACGTCTATTGTCACAAATTATTGGAAGAGTATAAATACCCAATCATTGGATGATAATGACAATTCTTTCCATATTTTCCCTTTGTGGTAAAGTTGACATAATGTAGACAATTTTTAATTACTAATTGTTTCTCTCTCTAACTGGGACTAACCGGAAAGGTAGAGATTACGCTCTAAATTATGAACACCTTGCACTTCACATCGCCATGGTTTTCCTAATATAATATGACAACCATTTTTTAAAATCAACCACATCACACATTACCCATCGTTGTAGAATTTTCCAATGAATATCAGAATCCTACAAGCATTATGACCTCAAACCAAACAAGTCTCTATTAGAAAAATAAATTAACTGACTGATTTCCTTGACACCATATTTTTAGTACTACAATTAATGAAACTACCTTACTATTGTTCATACCCTTTGAACGAAACAACTTGGTTGTTGGTATTAGATCTTATAACTTTCTCTCCTCACATTCTTTAATTACTCCATTGTTTAATGGGGAATGGTTGCATCTATTATTTTCAAAAGATCCGCATATGATTGGACGAATTCGTGAACCTCCATAATTGCTAATTTGCTACTCTCATGATTCTTGTGAATTAATGCCCCACCTACGATTACAAAATGTAGTTCTTCAAGCATAGTGGAAATCTTGTCAAGTTCTTTCATGGATTTCATTAAACCATTGTCCACCTACTCTCTAGACAATACCCCGCCAATTGTACGGGTTTCAATAGCATCTACACAATTATTAACAAGCTCTTATGCCAACTGACACACGACACGGAAGCGAATTTTAATAAACAATAATACAAGGGAAGATGAAGAAACCTCAAGGGGCCCTAACAAGAATAAAGAACATAATAGTTCAACATATTAATCAAAAAAAGATAAAAGTTACAAAACATTAACTCCTATATTTAAAAAGGGAAAGATAAATTGGGAAGAAAGATAAGTTGTCTTTTTTTACCAAAACTCTTAAAAAATTGAAAGTAAAAAAACTATAGCCAAACTTATACCCACACATTAATGGCGAGAAAAAAGAATAAATGCGTCTGGGTAAAACATTGTCCTAATAGAGAAAACATCTGGTAAGGGAGTTATTGACATCCATATTCCACCTAAATCTCAAACACTTGTTTTCCTTCCAGCAAAATAACCATTCAAATACCCCTATTGTGTTTTTCACTTGCTTGTCCCCATTGAAACTCTACACAACAAACATGGTGTATTAAGCAGCTTTATGTGATGATAATTTGGATATATCATATTATTGTTTATTATTGTTAATTTGCACCCAAAATGATATTTTATTTTAATTTCTTTCCTAATAAGGAGTTGCATAGAAGAATGAGAAAATTCTAAAATTACATACTTTTCTTAAAATGCATTCACTTTCTAGTAAAAAAATATTCGTTTTCAAAAATGGTCGTGATGGACCCTAAACTGTGTGACTCAAAAGAAATTTTGAAACTTGTCCAAAAGGTTGGCTATTCTTTTGTTAGACCGAAGTGAACTTTTGCTAGACCAAGGTGATGTTTTGCTAGACCAGTTTTGTCTTATTCGAAATGTGAGACCCACGGTTGACTTTTACGACACGTGGGTCCAACTTCTTGAATAATACAAATCTGGTCTAGCAAAACATCACATCGTTCAAGCAAAATGTCACTTCGATCTAGCAAAAAAACATCACCAACCTTTTGGAAACGTGTCAAAATTTCTATGGAGTCACATAGTCTAGAGGTTTATCAAGATTATTTTGAAAAATATGATTTTTTTTTACTATAAAGTGAATGCACTTTGAGAAAAGTATCTACTTTTGAAGTTAGCTCTAAAAAATGCATAATTTGTTGTATGATATAAACCATGTAAGTTAATATTCTCCGATTGGCGAATTTCTAAACCCTATCTTTATAGAATTATCTATTGAAATCCTATTGAAATTTTTCATTTATACTTCACATGCATGTTAAATGTATTTATTCTTTTAGGAAAGGTTGTACTTGATTGATCACTTACATCAAAGAGGAAACTGCAAAAATCATCCATGTGGTTTGTGGATGCTGGATTTCAGACCAGATTTTATTATTTATAAATTCTCGTCTACCTATGGTCTACCTACGCACTAACGGGAAATGTACCCAGTCGTGTGTAGTGTAGTAATCGGTAAAGCCGAGGTCGTCCCAATAGCTATGAGTGCGGATCTAATCTAAGTTCTAATGTCACTGATTTTAAAGGGGGTTTTGATTTTGTGGAAAACTAGAAGGGGGGGTTGAATAGTTTTACCATTTAAAATTAATTTGCTTTGTTACTTATCGTGATTTCAAAGTTAAGTAAACAATCAAGCTCACAAACAAGTAATGTAAGTAAATAAGTAAAGAGAGGAAAGATCAAACCACACAACACGGATGTTTATAGTGGTTCGGCTACAAGGACTCTTATCCTGCTTTTGCTCTCTCACGCGCGCATATGCACTTGCCAGAGGTCTCTTTGGAAGCAGTCTCACTACTCCCGGGTCTTCTTTGGGGTAGGGGTAGGATCTGTCTATATTCTACCTCCCCCATACCCTGCCCCGCGCGGGATTGGGTATGTTGTTGTTGTTGTTGGCTACAAGGACTCTTATCCTTGCCCTACTCCACTCCTCGAGCCTCTAACTCGAGAGTTATTCTTCACTAAGAAACAAACTCCTTTCTCGGCGGAGAAAACCTTAATACACGTTGCTTACACCTTTTTCTGATACAAAGCTAAATACCGGGTTCTTGTTTAAGGAAGAACCAACCTGACGTCGTCTAAATGATTACCGACACTAAGCGAGATGTCGAGTTCTTTACAAGGGTACAACCACTCCCATTTGGTTCTTTACAAGGGTACAACCACTCCCGACACTCTATGTGTTTTGAGGACTAAAACACTAACCGGTTTCTACTGAATAAAAGATGCAACTATGATGTGTGAACTGATGTAAGATCACATAGACTCTATGCTACAGGATGACAACAGTATGTTGATCCTTATATGTTGAGATCTTCTTTGCTACAAAAGGAAAGATCTATGAAATGTTAGTATGCTAAGGGTTAGTAATATGTAAATGAAAGGATATCTAATTTAGGCTATGTAAGTGATAAAATGGCCAAATGATCAGCTTGCTATTTATAGGCATAGCTGATCAACAGGCGGCGGATCCGGCGATCCCCAAAATTGGATCCGTCCGTGTACCACTTTGGATCCGCCGTGTCAGGCCAGCTAAGAGATCTTCAAATCTTTCCAAATCTTGCCAAATCTTTCCATATCTTCAAATGTCAACTCTTTGGCTTGAAGATCTAAACAAAATATCACAAAAATCTTACCAAGATTGTGTACATGATGCATGCCACGATGTCATCCTAATATTTAACTAATAAAGTTTCCATTTTAAGAACTAAACATGTAAACTTGTATATGTCATTTCTAGAAAACTTTGTGATGTGAAAATGTGTTTGTAAAATGCTTATCACTATAAATGTAAAAGACTTAATCTTATTTATGCTTTGCTTAAAGATAAATTTTGTAATTGTCATTAACAAAACTAAGCAAAGATCGTAAAATATAAATAACATTTTTAGAGCGATATTTGTATTAACAATCTCCCCCTTTTTGTTGATGACAAAACATAAAGTGTATTTTTAAGTAGAGAACTTAAATAAAGGATGAGTCTTTTAAAAATATAGATTAAGTTAGTTTGTGCAAGTTTTAAAATTTATTTTAAGCTAAAATGTATGTACTGTGATGTTTCACAGTTGATGCAAACTTAATCCTATCTTCCCTTTTTTGTCGAAACAAAAAGAAGATATGCGTAGCGGAATGCGAGTTTGAAAACTTTAAAGCTCCCCCTTGATTTATACTCCCCGTAAATGGAGTAACAAGGATATGATGTATGATCCTACAAAATGAATGGTTAGAATATGCTTATGCTCCTCTTTGATGTATACTCAACATTGCTAGAGTACCAACGTATACATTTCAAGAGTATGATATGATGTATGATCCTACAAAACAAATGGTTAGACTATGATATGCTCCCCCTTGATGTATACTCCTCATTGCTAGAGTACCAACGTATACGTTTCAATGATGAGAAATGCTAAAAATGATGTGTTAGTATATGATATACTCCCCCTCGATCTATACTCCCCGTTGCTAGGGTACCAACGTATATGAATCAAGGTTGAGAAAAGCTACAAAAGAAAAGTTAGTTACTTCAATCAAGAAGCAATATGCATATGCAATAGTCAACCAAGAAAGGTCAACCCATTTGACTTCTAAAAAGTTAAAATGAAGTGTCTGATCAAATTTTAGTACCTAGTGTACATTTGATCAATGCAATATGTGAAGGTAAGACAACCATACTATGATGTTAGTATCTAAAATGAGATAATATGCTTGATATTGATCACTTACAAGCATAAACATATAACATCCATTCATTGAAAATTTGTTTATGACATAAGTCACTAAACATGATGTTACAAGAAGAAAATAAATCCTACAAAGAAAATACTAGGATGAATCCTAAGAACACCTATTGAGAAGGATTGGTTGGGTTTGATGAAGATGTGATGGAAGCAAGCCAAATGGATTCTAAGTTCTTAGTATCATGTGGGTTTGAATCAAGTTCCTCATTGCCTTGAATGTTTGGTTGATTGAGCCACATTGACTCATCAATGTTTTGGAGTGTGGTAAGTAAATCATGGGGTTGCAATTTGGGTGATGGTGATCTTGGTGATGGTGATCTTGGTTGAGATGGAGTTGGTGATGGTGTATTACTTATTGGAGTTATGGTAGGTGATGGTGACTTTGATGTAGGTGATGGTGTGGTACTTAGTGGAATTATGATAGGTGAAGGTGATCTTGATGGTTGAGTTGAAACGGGTGATGATATGTTAATCACAGGAGTGATGATGGGTGTTGAAGTAGTAGTGGATATGGTAGGAAAGTTTACATTAGAGATTGGATTTACAATCCAGTATGGTCTAACACTAATTCTGGCAGTCCTTCTGTTTGGTCTGGACATGTGTGAGTTGTTGGTTTTGTGCATTGTGAAGTTGTGCAGGTATGATTATGAGAATGTGAGTTGAAATCATCCTAAGGCTTATAATTTATACTACTCTAAAGTGCATGGAAATTGGTGTTTAGATTGATGTTTGAAGAGGTGTTGGTTTCCAAAGAACTTGGAACAAGATAAAGTGGTTTGTCCTATTTATGAAGGTCAATCCATAGAAATGGAGTTGATATGAAGAAATGCAGAGGATGACTCAAAAGAATGAAATGTGATTGATTCACAGATTCCAAGGAGCCTAGCTAAGGAATCCTGATGTGTTAGAAAATGGTAACCTAGGAAAAAATTTGAATATTCAAATTTTGGTGGAAAAGTTGATTCTATTGTTTTCTAATTGTTCTAATGGTTCCTAATCATCCTAATGATCAGTAGAATGCTCCTAAAATGAAGAATCTAAAAGTTGATTAATCGGGAAAGTTTTGAAAATATTGATGTTGGTACCCACGGATCCAATCGACAACAAAGGCGGAGCCAAAGTTTAGGAGCCGTGGAATCCGTAGGTTCTGGACTGGCGGAACCGAGTGATACGCTAGGCGGATCCAATTTCTGGGATCTGCCAGATCCGCCCAATGGATTTTCAGTTTCTTAACAGAATGAAAGTCAAATTTCGCGTTTCTTGGTCAAAACCCGAAAAATCTTCTAAAACCTATGTAATAGCTAATATGTGACACAAATATGCTAAACATATAGATTCTAACACACGTATACACATAGATTAATCCGATTATAACATCTTACCATAAAAAGGAGTTAAATCAAACGAGGTCTTAATCTCGGAAAATTGATAACAATATGTGTTATCGACCTGCAACTACAAGTTAGTTCACGTAGGAGATAAGTGCAAACATAATATCTCAAGAACCACACAAGTTCAATATCTCATAAAGAAAAAGTCTAAAAAAAATTCTAAAACCAAACACTCCTTGGATGTCACTTGTTGTTCAACATCTTCATTATTTTCTTCTGACCCTTCTGAAGTTTCATGATCCATCGACCTAGATTCTTTATCATTCCCTTTGTTTGTCGAAGCTCCTCGGATTCATTGTTAATGGAAGAAAGTTGATTCAAGTATTCGGGTGGAGGAATCTTAGAGTTTGGCAAACCGTCTTCGTCACTAGCCGATGATGATGAAGATAAGGATGGAGAATGAGCACGTTTTCCTCTTGCTACGGTTACTCTAAAATCGCTAAGAGGAACAAAGGTGTGTGGGATTTCGGTGTAAAGAGGAAGGAAACCACTCTCATTTCGAGGAATAGGTATAGAAGCTCTAAACAGACAGGTAAGAAGCATTCCGTATGGCATGGCGGTTGAGCCTAAGACAGGTATATCGGCCATTCTTTTGGCGATATAGTAGGCTAAGTTGAATTGTTGGTGGGTAGATACATAGTAGAGCATGTAGCATAAGCTTGCGTTCATGTGATCCCTATTACCAACAGTGCTAATGACATTGGCTCTAAGAATCTCCTCTAGTTTCTTAAATTCGGGTTTGAGTTCATTAAGTTCCATGGCAAATGGATCTCGATTTATTTGTTTACCTCAGATTTTCTTAGTTAGGTTGGTTCTAGGATTGAAAAGATGGTCTCGAATGATTTCTTTGGAAGTGAGAAGTGTATCGTATGGATGTGAACGACCAAGGTTACATTCTAGAATGGACAAAGGCCACTTGTCTGAATAAAAACAAGTTCCTTGATTTGGAATACCTAAAACTTCTCCGAATTGATTTAAAGGAAAGCTGAATTGACTTTGGTTTACTTTGAAATGGATGCTTAAAGCTCCAAAGTCGTCAGATCCAAGTTTTACGGAGGCATAAAATGCAAGAATAAACCTAGGAATGATAGGTTCATCTTTGTCGAGGAGACAATCAAGTTGGATGGATGCTAATTGTTCACGGATATTGGTTTCTTCTAAAAATGATGAGTCTACGGTTCTACCTTCATGAACATACCGTTCTTCTAAGGTTTTGAAGACATTAACTTGAGCTTCGGCGAGACCTTTGGTTTTGTGGTGTTAAGGTAGGTATTTTTTGGTGTGTTTGTGATTGTAATTGGTTGCGGGAGGCATAGTTACCTAGACACAAAAAATATATAGTTTAGTTGAAATTATCAAAAGTATATATATATGTCTAGTGTGTGCCTACATGGGGAAAATGTGGAGGTGCGGTTATCTCGACTCCTTTTGATGCATGAAAATTATGTTTATGCAAGTTTTATGATAAAATGAGAGATAACCCAAACGCTCCTACTTCAATGTAGCTACGATTGAATGTACCCGAAAATACATATTAATTATGTATTCCCTTTAGCATTCAAGAGACATTATGCAAATGATGCTTAAAACATAACGTTTTTGTATTTGTATGAACAATGTCCAAAAACCATTTTTCCTAGTCGTGAGAAGATTTTAGCAAAAATTTCTCATGGGGTTTTTGATGAATAATGACAATGTACTATAAGATGCAATTCCTAACTATGATATCTAATTCCTAATTACAAAGAAAATGATGTGTTATGTTGTTTTAGCATGCCTCATGATTTTACAAGAAAAATGAATAAACCCCCAAGTTTTGATTTTGTGCAATAAATAGGAATCCTAGACTCAGATTAGAGATTAGATAGGATTAGGATACTTACAGTGATGAATTAAACACAAATTGGTTGTTGAGAATGACCTAATTTTTGAGTTTGGTGAGTTATGGGTCGAGTTCAGTGAGATGTGTGTTTTGGGGGATATGGTGTACAGTAAAGGATGTTTGTTTTAATAAGTTAAAAACTGTCTCAGTAGCCCACGGATCCGGCCAATCCCAAACAAGGGTTCCGCCCTTGTTATCGTTTGGATCCGCAGGATCAGAACTCAGGTTGGGTTTTTGCCGAGTTTGGTTAATCTAAGGTTTGAGCTAACGTTTATTCTACTAGGTTCCATTAATCCTAAACTAATTCTAAGATAGTTGAAAGATTTTCTCTTGAGAGGCTTTGTGAGGGTATCAGCAATGTTGTCCTCTGAGGAAACTTCTCAATTAAGATGTTTCTCTTCTGAACATTGTCACGAAGGAAGTGATGACGTAACTCTCTGTGTTTGGTTCTAGCGTGTTTGAATGGGTTTTTGCTAAGATTGATAGCTCCTTTGTTGTCACAAAGAGTGGGAATGTCGTTGAGTACAATTCCATAGTCGTTGAGAGCCTGCTTCATCCATACTCCTCGTTGACAAGCTTTGAAGTTGCAAAGACTGTTTGTTTCTTAGTAAATCATGAAGTGTAACAGTGTCTTACACTGCTTATACTCCCCTTATCAACATAATTACCGGGATGGTCTAAATTAGTATATACTATGGTTTCTACACCTATCCCTTTGGGATACCATACTCCTAAATGTGTAGTGCCTTTAATGTACCTAAATATTCGTCTAACGGCTTCAAGATGGGATGTTTTAGGATCTTCTTGAAAGCATGCACATAGACAAACACTAAACATAATGTCCGGTCTACTAGTCGTTAGGTAGAGTAAACTACCAATCATCCCTCTATATTTAGTGCTACCTATGGATTTACTTTCGTCATCCTTGGTGAGTTTGGAATACGTTGGAGTTTTTCATGGGTTTAAATCTTCAAGACCAAATTTCTTAAGCATACCCTTGATACACTTAGATTGGTTGAGGAATATCCCATCTTCTAATTAGGAGACCTAAGAAAAAGTTTAGTTCCCTCATCATATTCATTTCAAACTTGTCATGCATGATTTGTGAGAAATCAGTGCATAGCTCTTGACAAGTTGAACCGAACATAATGTCATTCACATATATCTGCACTATGATAACATGTGATCCCTTTTTCTTGGTGTAGAGAGTATACTCTACTAAGAAAGTCTTAAGTCAATTAACCAATCTTTTGGTGCTTGCTTAAGTTCATATAATTCTTGAGTAAACATGGTTTGGTTTTTCAAAATTAGCAAAGCCGGGAGCAGAACCTAAGGCATTTCTAGGAATGGGTTTGAGGGCTTTATAGAGACGGGTCAAAAGCATCCCGTAGGGTCCTAACGAGTTCCTTAGATGATAAGGATAGAATTAACCTCATAATGACATGACCTAAGTGTTGATGCCATAGATTTGAGATATCGTCCAAAGAAGTGAGACAACGTTTGTCTTTGGGTGGTTTATCTAATTTGATAACATAAACGTTATTCAAAACACCTTTTCCTAAGGTTATGCCATCCTTAAGTATTTTACTTCCATTTTCACAAAAAGGACGTTATACTTTTTGCGGCATAATTGACTAATCCTAAGCAAGTTAAATCCTAAGATATCTACATGAGCAACATCATCAATAGTGAGAGAGTCATGAGAAATTGTACCTTTTCCGATGATTTAACTATCAAGCTTGCTACCGAATGTGATAATACCTTCGTCGTACACTTGGTAGGTTGAGAAAAAGGCTTTTGTTTCTCATCATGTATCTTGAACACTTACTATCTTTAATCCACTTATCTGATTCTAACTTGACTTTTGAGCATACCTTATTTCAAGAAAAGCTCAAACATTTGGTTCCCAATATCTCATGGGTCCGTTTGGGTTAGACACAACATTACCATGGTTCACTGATATCTAGCATGTAATCGAAGGGAATTGCTACAAATTGTTTCCTAAGCATGGTTCCTTCATCTACAGTTGTTTTGATTCTATACTTGCTTTGATCTTTTTCTAAAGAGACTGATGGTTTTTGTTTTTTAATAGTTGTACTAGTGTTAGGTTTTCTAGTGACGTTAACGAGATTCGTATGATCTAATTTACTAACCTTTTGTTCGTCTTTTGTTCCCGCGGATCCTTTGGATACAACCGGCAGAACCAAAATTTTGGATCCGCCAGATCCGTAGTTATCAGAAGTAGTTGGAAGAGTCTCTTTTTCTTTTACTATTTGTTCCTGAAAATCACTTAATTTTCCATTTCTCTTAAAATCTGGTTTGAAACTACCATGAGGTATTCTTTGCATTTTCATTATATCATCAGTATAACTTAAGTGTTTATCAAACCTTTTGAATTTGGAGTTTTGTATGACAAGAACCTCTTGTGTGGATTTTAATGTATCTATTTGAAGTTTTAGTCTTTGACATAAAACACATGTTTCTCTCCCTCTTTCTAACCTTATAGCTTTCTCTTTTAACTGATGAATTTTGTTTTCTAAAAATTCCTTTTTGGTCTTTAAGAACTTATTTTTATTTATGATTTTTAGAGTGATTTCACATAGTTTGTTATATTCTATATCTAATGTGTCATCATTAATAAAAGAGTATGACGAGTCAGAATGTACCTCTTCTGTGTCGAGCCATTAGAGCAACTTTGTCGTTCTTAGGCTCGTCGTCATCTCCTTCACTATCACTCCAAGCTCCACTGACAAAGGCTCTTTGAGACTTGTTCTTTGGAGGCTTTGGACATTCTCCTATAAAGTGACTAGAATCCCCACATCTAAAACACTTTCTATTTACCTTTCCTTTCCTATCATCATGATCTTTCCGGAAGGATTTCTTTTCTTATGAGGAGGTCTACCGAACTTTCCTCGTCTTCTAAAGAATTTCTTGAAATCTCTTACGGCATGGCATACTTTCATCTTCACTACTAGCACTAGATCTGCATCACTACTTGATTCTACCCTAGCTTTCAAGGCAATGAACTTCTCCTTTTTGCCTTTGACTATTTCTGAATCTTTTTCCATAACCATCTCATGAACTTTGAGATTTCCTATGAGCTCGTCCAGTGTCATCTTTGAAAGATCCTTAGATTCTTCAATGCTGTCACCTTTGCTCTCCACTTCGGTGGAGTGCTCTTAAAATTTCCTGACAAATTCTTACTAGAAAAAGATTCATCAAGTGCTTTAAGTGATGTAATAATAGTATAAACCAGCAAATGCACTATCAATGGTCTCATCTTCAGAGATAACAAATTGTTCATATTGTTGAACAAGAAGATCAATTTTTTTATCTTTGACTTGTGAGTTCCTTGATGAGTGATGATTAGTGATTGCCAAATATCTTTAGCCATTTTACATATGAAAACTCTTTCATATTCCTTTTTAGGCAAGGCATTGTAAGCATCATTTTGGCTTCTTATTTTGGCAATCAACCTCTTTTGTTCATCACTTTGACGAATAAAAGAGTTACCTAATCCCGACCACCTAAAATATCACTACTTATGGTGGTAATCACCCTCTACAATAAATACCACAGATCTATGTCCTTTGATTTCACATATGTCTCAAAGCGATTTTTCCATATAGAAACAATTTGGTTCAAATAGTGGTGGTCTTTGCATAGATTGCCTTCTTAAAGTTTTCAAAATCCATGATCGTTCAAGTTTTTAAAAACATATATTTGAAAATCTTGAGTAACACTTCTCTGATACCAATTGTGGAAAACTAGAAGGGGGGGTTGAATAGTTTTATCGTTTAAAATTAATTTGCTTTGTTACTTATCGTGATTTCAAAGTTAAGTAAACAATCAAGCTCACAAACAAGTAATGTAAGTAAATAAGTAAAGAGAAAAGATCAAACCACACAACACGGATGTTTAGTGTTCGCTACAAGGACTCTTATCCTGGGCCATACTCCACTCTCGAGCCTCTAACTCGAGAGTTATTTTCACTAAAAAAACCCCTTCTCGGCGGAGAAACCTTAATACATGCTTACACCTTTTCCGGTACAAGCTAAATACCGGGTTCTTGTTTAAGGAAGAACCACCTGACGTCGCCTAAATGATTACCAACACTAAGCTAGATGTCGAGTTCTTACAAGGGTACAACCACTCCCGTTTGGTTCTTTACAAGGGTACAACCACTCCCGACACTCTATGTGTTTTGAGGACTAAAACACTAACCGGTTTCTACTAAATAAAAGATGCAACTATGATGTGTGAACTTATGCAAGATCACACAGACTCTATACTACAGGATGACAACAGTATGTTGATCCTTATATGTTGAGATCTTCTTTGCTACAAAAGGAAAGATCTATGAAATGTTAGTATGCTAAGGGTTAGTATATGTAAATGAAAGGATATCTAATTTAGGCTATGTAAGTGATAAAATGGACAAATGATCAGCTTGCTATTTATAGGCAAAGCTGATCTACAGGCGGCGGATCCGGCGGATCCCCAAAATTGGATCCGTCCGTGTACCACTTTGGATCCGCCGTGTCAGGCCAGCTAAGAGATCTTCAAATCTTTCAAATCTTGCCATATCTTCATACTTCAAATGTCAACTCTTTGGCTTGAAGATCTAAAAAAAATATCACAAAATCTTACCAAGATTGTGTACATGATGCATGCCATGATGTCATCCTAATATTTAACTAATAAAGTTTCTATTTTAAGAAATAAACATGTAAACTTGTATATGTCATTTCTAGAAAACTTTGTGATGTGAAAATGTGTTTGTAAAATGCTTATCACTATAAATGTAAAAGACTTAATCTTATTTATGCTTTGCTTAAAGATAAACTTTGTAATTGTCATTAACAAAACTAAGCAAAGATCGTAAAATATAAATAACGCTTTTAGGATGATACTTGTATTAACATATTTGATTAATAATTAAACTAATGAAATGAAATTAAAAGCGAAAGCAAATTAAAATGATGAACAATCAGTAGGGAGAAATGTGCTAGCCTAATTACAAATCTTGTTACGCCATAATTAAGTTTTCCTATTAATGTTTTCTATCGCTTCATGTGGGGGTAAATGTCACTAGACTCCTCGGGTAAATTCGTCTAGCCTTGTTCTATAGGTTCCTATTCTGTAACCATGCGATTGCCAGAGTTCGTGGGTTAACCTATGTAGAGTCATTAAGTACCAGCTACAATCTAGAATTATTCTAAGGAAACCCGGCCTCTTGGAAATTAGGTTTCCCCTTAACTTCTTAAGCATCTCCATTTGGTAGGTGATCCTATGGTCAATTCGCACACAAGATAGTAGTAGTCCTATGGTCAATTCTTACCACTACTCGCAACCTATTCGTCTAGGGTCCGATGGTCAATTCTCCTAGATTCCTAGATATTACCAACATTAATACTACCGAAACGAAGTTGTGCACAAATAAGCAAAGAAAATATGCACATAAAGCGATACAAAAACGAGAAAACTAAATCTTGGCAATAACAATTTCATAACTAGGCTAACACCAAAGGTGTTTAGCCGATCATATTAAATAATGCAGGAAATTCAATGTTTAAGATCATAATGAAAGACATTGAATTGAATACAAATGTTTGATATGAAATACTAAAACTTTTTTAGTGAATGGCGTGAATTCTTCCTTGGAAATGCTTCGTATGCTGCTGAATATCATCCCTCTGGAAGCTCTTTTACGTCCCTTGGTGTTGTGTATTGGGAAGTTATGTGAAAATGCAGAATTAGGGTTTGTATTTTTAGCCTCGTCAAAGTTACGGCGTAACCTTGTGAATTGGTTACGTCATAACCATCGTATCTCAGACGATCTTATCCATAGTAAAATATTTACGGCGTAACCTTACAAATGGGTTACGACAGTAAAACTCTCGTAGTGAATTTCATCACTTTTACGCCGTAACCTTGCAAATGGGTTACGGCGTATGTATCTTGACCATAAAAATTCTTCTAAGTCAGGAAATATATATGGCGTAACTATGTTGTGGAGTTACGCCGTACCCTTGAACTGCGTTGACTTTGGTCTTCTAGTGTAATCATAGTTACGGCGTAAGTGGAATATGGAATTACGTCGTAACCTTTGTCTGGCCAGCATACTCTTGATAGTTACTTTAATAACCTTCCAAAACCGCGTCTCTTTGTTCCTATGCTCATTTATGACCTGAAAATGAAATATTAAGAAATAAGAGTATATTTTCAAGTAAAACAATACAAATGATGAGCATATTAGGGGAAAATTGACACTAAAATATCAGGACTATTTGATGTTATCAAATTCCCCCCCCCTCCCCCACTTGAACTCTACTTGCCCTCAAGTAGACCTTATTAGAATCATTCTCAAAAAGATATCTTCCATAATACTTAGAAAATATGAGTTTAAAAACTTCATATGCTAGAATTTATCAAAGTCAAACACCTCACGAAATGGGAACCAAACACTCATACTCTCTCTATTCTAAGTGCCAATTTCGGAGTGATCACTCATTGCACAGTCATAGTATGTATTCTATTATAGGCTTGGCGGTTACACAAATCTCCACCACTAGAGCTAAGGTCAAGACAATCCTTAAAGGCAACGTCGGGTGAACAAGTTTATAAGGCTAGAGTGAATTGTCATTACTAACGTGCAATGGCGAAGGCGACAAAGAACATCGATACATGACCAAATCCATGACCAAGACACCAATGACTTCTCACTCCCTCACCTAAGCATGATTCATGACTAAAGGGTAGGATAAGACATGGAATGTACATAAATGGTGAAAAATAAAAATAACAACCAAATAGTCTTAGCCTACAACCAAGTCGTTACCGCCCACCGTCCATCCAAAATCCAAGCTTCAAGACGCGAAAACCGGATCATAATATAACAAGTTAGTGTGCCATAAGTATATGTAAAATGAGGGACACACTAACTTGGTCTTCAACAAACTCATGTCTTCAAATGAATGCGACCGAGGTAAAGTTCCTCAATACTAGTACAATAAGCTCCGTAATGACTAAGTATTAATGCTTATAATGTTTGCACTATCCTTTTACAATAAACAATAAATAAATTAATTTTTTTCTCTTTTTTTTCTAATAAAAACAAATAAATAAGACATCCCCCCACTTGAGATGAATCATATATGAGGAATATCGGGGGTCTTCAATGATCTTCAAAAATATGTCTTCAATGTAGGCGTGATTCCCGAATTTCTCTACCCGAACCTCAAACTTAGGCAAAAGAGAACTTCCCAATCGTAAACCATAGGGCTGAGCAAACCACCTGAATGGACCGGACCGGACCGGACCGACCACATTGGGTCCGACCCTCGGTGTCAGCTTTTGGGCTAATTCGGTCTCGGTCTTGGTCGGTCCGGTCCGGACCACGAACCGACTATTTTGCCTTGAGGACCGGACTGACCACATTCGGTCCGGTCCTCGGTCTCGGCTTTTGGGCTAATTAGGTCTCGGTCTTGGTCGGTCCGGTCTGGTCCGGGACCGATGCTCAGCCCTAGTAGACCAAGACTACACAGTAGGCTAAGGCGAGTAGGTGTAACGAAACAATACGTAATATGGGTTAAGAAATGAAAAGAATGACTCGAAAGGGTGTAACTAGGGGTATCTTGCACTAAAGGTGAGTGCAACAAAAGGGTTTATACAGGGGTCAAAAAGTCGAGGTGACTAATCGATAAACACACACAATAATACACATATGGGCTATTTGGTGTGAATCCTAAAACATTGCCTTCTCGAACTATCCTTCCCAAATGTAACAAGCTAACTCGACACACTACTCGTCTATGGTCTCAAAATGATGTAAAGGCCAAGTTCTAAAGTTTACAATACTACCGGCACATTCAATATTTTGTGGATTTGAGTAATATAGGGAAAATGAAAGGCTAAACCTCACCAATGAAATGAAGGGTTATAGTATGCTCGGCTAAGGTGTATTCTGGTTCGGTTAAGAAAAACATGTAAAAAAATTTCAAAATGGCATAATTTTTCAAAATAAACTAGAAAAACGGGCAAATAAAGTTCAAGTTATAATTCTACTCCCGGCCCCCCACTTGAAATGTACAAAGTCCCTTTTGTACGCAAACATGTAATAATAAAAGGAGAAAAGTAGAATTGGAATGAGAACTCCCCTGAAATTTGCTCCAAAAATGGTAGAATGATCACGTTGAAAAGACGTGCCTTTGCTTTGCCTCCATGCACAAACTTCAAATCCCTGAAATCACGTCACTACCAACAAGCATAAATCTAAAAATAAAAAAGTAAACAAAACCTAACTCACTTTCGTAGTAACCACGGTTGCATTTAGCGTATGCAACAAGCCTTTTAAACCACTAGGTGTCCCGAGTGGACGAGTGAAGTCTCGTGAGGGTTTACAGGGAACACACCAACAAAGTTCATTTAAAAACTAATACAAGGTTATGGAATGCAAGTTATTTTAAATTAAAAATTTTCTGGTACAGGGAAAGATTACGGCGTAAACTCATGGATTGTGTTACGCCGTAAGTAATTAGACTTGAAAAAATTGCAGATGTCTGAGGATGGTTATGGCGTAATCATAACACAGAGTAACGTCGTAGAAAGTTTCTGAGACGAATTCCAGGAGTGAAAAACTCCTTGGTGCGTTTCCAAGCCATCCTTCTTTCTTCAATACCTACAAAAAGTTATAACAAAGCATACCAAACCAAACTACACTAATAAAAAGGAAAGAAAGGGATAAATCGGGTTGTCTCCCGAAAAAGCACTTTTGTTTATTAACGAGTCTTTAAGTTAGACTCAAGGCCACGGTTTTTAAAGGTTCCTTTCGAAAATGTCCAACCGTGCCCATTTACATCTTCTTCCATTCCACCATACTTGAAGGTGATCCCAAAGTCATGGGAATCCCTCCTCCCATTGGATACAAAGGAAAGCCATGTTAGGTCTCTAGTGGGAAATTTGCCTTGACCCATTCTTCAAAAGATATTCCATGATACCCAATGCAACTCCTCTTATGCTCATTAAAACATGCCCATTCGTTTGTGAACCTTTTAAGCATGTTTTATTCTGGGAACTCTCCTCCATTACATTCCTTCAGAAAGGGATTGCAAGAAGGCCATGCTTCAATCACTCCTTTCTCCTTGATTACTACTGGCTTGCAGAAATGAACCGTCCATTGGACTTTCTCATTTAAATTAGCACTCATGAAGTTTGTACGGAATCAAGTTTCCTTAATCACTTCTTCTTCCTCAAAGCACCACCATACCCTTGCCTCCTTTTGTAGTTGTCTTATTTTCATTCCTCCCCCACCATTGCATTCATTGACCAAGGGGTCGCATTTTGGCAGGGTTAATTTTTCTCCGTTATGTATAATAATTGTAGGAGCACAAAAGTGTAGTTTACCAATAGCGGCTACGGAATTTACTTCCTCATCTCCTTCCTTCATTTTGGATTCTTGTTCATCATCAAACCAAAAAGATCCGTCTCCGTCGCTTTCATTGCATTCTTGTTCAAATTTTAAGCACAAAGGGGTTTTATAGGAAAAAAGGTCATCCGACATTTTAAAAATGTCCAATGGTTTCTCTACATCCGTAACATTGGTCATACATACTATTGCTATAGTAACCGGGGTTTGACACAAAACTCCATCCGTATTAAACATTATCCTATCATCACCTATTCCCAACGAAATTTCTCTTTCGAAAACTTTGATTCGGGCATGTGAAGTGGCAAGGAAAGGTCTTCCTAAGATAATGTGTTCATTAGGCACATTCACCATATTAATAACTACAAAATCGGTAGGGAATACAAACTTGTTGATTTTAATAAGCACACTTTCAACTATCCCTATCGGAGTTGTCCTAGTCATGTCTGCCATTTCCACTATTAGTTTTGTTTCCTTAAGATATGTAAGATCAAGACTTTGAAATAGCGACATTGGCATGACATTTACACTAGATCCTATATCGGCTAATGCCGTTATACCACAATCACCAATGGTGCAAGGAAGAGTGAAACTTTCAGAGCTAGACTCCTTCTCTGGTAATTGGCATGGCATAGCTCCTTTAGTTTCATCTTGCAAAAAAGAAACCCCACAAATTTGATTTGTATTATGAGAGTATTCATTGGAATTTTTTTACCTCTTTGTCAGCAAAGATTGCCTTGCAAGATCCCACGGTCGTCTTGCCTTGCACTACAGGTTTTGAGCTGCTTTCTTCCATCAAATTCTTCTGATGGATGTCGTCAGTTAGCTTTCCTATCATGGCTTCAAGATTTTTAAGAGATTCATCGTGATTAATGAGGCTCTTGTTAGTGGTCTCTTGAAAACTCTTCAACCATGCATCTTGTTCATTTTGCTTTTTGGTGGAGTCTTCCAGGTACTTGTTGATGATCTCCTCAATGTTGGATCTACTTTCCCCGTAAGGTGCTCTATTATAGTAACCAGGCGGTCCCACACGATACCCATTGCTATTGCTACTGTTCCCTTGAAAAGGTCTACCTTCTCCATACTTGACCTCTTCTTTCTTATCTTCTTTCAAAGGGCAATCCTTGGCAAGGTGAGCTCCTCTACAAGTTTCGCATCCTACTTGAATAGCATGCACGTTTTCTTTCAACTTCTTCATGTCCCTACCAAGACTCTCAAGCTTATTGGTGATCACCAAAATACCATCCATGTTACCGCCCATACTTCTACTACTGCATCCATCATGTCATTTCTTAGAATGGTCCGCCATGTCTTGGATAGCTTCTTGGGCTCGAATAGGAGTCATCCCAGGGATCGGCCCCTGAGAGTCAAGCGTTTTCCTTGTGGAAATATTGAGACCCTTGTAGAAGATGTTTACCACTTGTTGCTTGTTTAGGTCATGAGTCGGGCACCTGTAAAGGAGATCATTGTACCTATCCCAAGCTTGGTACAATGTCTCATCACCATCTTGCTTGAAATTGTGGATCTCCTCGAGTTGTTTTTCCGTCTTTGAAGGAGGGCAATAACGTTGAATGAAGGTTATTTTGAGGAGATCCCATGTGTTGACGGTTGATGAGTGTCTAAATACTCATCATTTTTACCTAATCTGAGCTGCCAAAACATCCAAAAACACTCAGAAATGCATCAAAATACAGAAAATATCCAAAAAAATTGTGTTTTATATGATTCAGATGCAAAATAAGTAAAAACAGTTGAAAAACGAGCAAAGTTTATAATATTGGCAGTTTCAGTCCCTCAACTTTCATAAAATGTCAAAACTAGTCCCTGATCGTAAAAATATGGAAAATTATCATCAAAGGTACTTAGGGATTCAAAAGTTGTCAAAGTTAGTTTTTAGAAATCAATTTCACAAATTAACAACTTTAGTCCCTCAAATTTCAAAAGTTGTCAATATTAGTCCCCGGGTGTATTAAAATGGAAAATTATATTTTAAACCCTTGTACTATTGGAACTTGGCAATAATTACCCTTGTGATAACTTTGGATAAATTACAGGTTTAGTCCTCAACTTTTCAGCAAATGACAAAAATGGTCCTTGTGTTTAAGCTACAAATCCAACCGGACCCTTGTTATTATACTAAACCCAAAATCCAAATCCCTTAACTAAACCCAGTCCATGTCCTAGCCCAACACCAAAAAGCCCATTTCATTTTTAAACTAAGACGGGGTCAAACCAATGTTTGACCCGTCTCTTCTTCTTCATTAAACCGCCAAAACCAAACCAGACAGTCACCCCCCACAGCTTCCTCTAATACCACCAAACCACCTTATCCTGACACACCCACCATCACCCCCTCCTCCTTAGCTACCCACTACCCCACATGACTCAGTAAAAAGTTAAAACGCCACATGTCCAATTTTCCCGCCAAAATTGCTATAAACGGCCAAGATTGATTCAAGTCCAATTAAATGGTGAGGATATGCTCGGATTTGATCAAGGAGTAATATGGGATAGCTATAAAAGGAAGAGGAGCATCACAGGATTAATGGTCAGTAGTTTTAAGACCAAAGTAGTGTAGAAAAATAGCTAAAGCTTATCTCAGTTTAAATTAAGGTTTTCATTGTAATTTCATGTTTGTTTCCAATCATTAGTCTCAAGTTACTACTGTATTGTATCAATTTTCCAAGATTAATGAAGTTTCAAATTTTCTCATGTTACTGTTAAATTCGTATTAGATTATTAGTTAAGCAAATAGCTTATTCTCTATTGATATAAGCTCATTTAAGCTTCTCATAGCCTTTTGTGAGTTTATTTTTAGTTTACTAGTCCTGTTTCAAGAAATCAAGAGAAAGTCAACAATAGTCAACTGTGTGGTCAAAATAAGCAATTGGAAGGGATAAGCAGTTGTGATTAAGCTAATTAGGGTCTAAACTTGGTAAGTGACATTCTAAGTTCAGCTCTGATCTAAGTTCTCCTCTGTTCTGATTCCATTCAGTTGTAAGTTTTCTCATTATTTTGTATTATTTTCTTGTTTTCTGTTCTAGTGCTTAATATTAGATTATTGTTATTGTTATGTGCTTATTTTAAGTTTGTAATCATATTTGATTAGTCAAATCTGTAGTTCTATTGTTTGTTCTTCATTGTGCTTAAAAAACTCAAAAAGTCCAAAAACAGCCAATAAGGCATAAGCTTATTAGACTGCTTATTTTTCTAATAAAAGTTGCTTATCTATGTTCATATAAGTTAGTTAATACTTAAAATCAACTCTTTTAGTTTAAAATATTTGGTTTCCTTTGAAAAATCACCAAAACAGTCCCTAGAAGGGGTGTTTGGTTTAAGCCATTAACTAGGCCAAACAGCCTAGTTACTGTACAATTACCATTAGGCCAACTTTGGTTGAGCTTATTTTGGTGAATTTAAGCTGTTTTCAAGATTGGATTGGCCATTTAGATAGATAGTCCATATTTGCATATGCTGTGGAATTTTCAAGCTGTCAAAAAGCTCAATCAGCCATCAGCAGCCAAAAGCTTCTTTTGGCCTGTTTAGTAGCTTATCTGAGTCACTCTTGGTCATAATAGGTTAAGTCAAATAGACCTGGTCTTGTCCCATTTTGTCTGTGCTTGTCTGCACAAAATCTGCATAATCAGCAGACTATGTGTTTTTGAGTGCTGATCTAGCACTCAATTGAGGTTCAATTGGAAAGATTATGATGGGGCTTTTTAGGTTTTTGGATACCCAGTAGTATCACCTTGATTTTGCCCCCCTAATATTGAATCTCAGCAGCTTAATTCATTGCTTAATTTGGGCTGCAAGTTGGTCTTATTTCTGAATTTTCTGTTTTGATTTTGTCCACAGCCAAGTGCTTAATTGTTAAATCTCTTGTGCTAATTTGTAGTTTTAAGTTGTTTTAAACTTATTTAAGTATATTAAGCCTGTCCTGATCATTTGGTTAAGTTTCTTGCTTTTTAGCTTATTTTTGGCTTATTAGCCAACTGCTTATTAGCCCAAATCTGATTTTTAAGCTTATCCAACCTTTCATTTTAATTTTCCTAGCTTCTTAATATTATTTTAGAATTATCTGTAAAGTTTTATAATTTTCCTAATAGTTTTGATATTTTTAATCATTTTAAGTAGTTTATAATAGTAATTAAATCATAATAAATAGAATATTAATCAGAAAAATATAATTCCAATTTTCATAATTTTCTTTTATCATTTGTAATCTAGGAAAAATATAAAAATATTTTTAGGCCTTAATAAAATCAAAAATAGAAATAAAGTGATAGCTTCTATTTAATAGAATTTATCTTTTTAAATTTTAATTAAGTAATTTTCATTTTTATAATTTTCTTAGTTTCTATTTACTTAGTAATATTTTTAGAAAAAGTTTTAGATTTTTCTTTGTCCATTTAGTTTTTTTTTATGATTTAAATTAGTTTAATTAATAATTAAATAATAAATAATTAATAATAAATAGATAAAAAGTATAAAAAAATATAATTTAAGTTTTTAAATAAGTTTTAAGTTATTTCACATTTTTAAGTTTTAATTTTCTAAAATTTTAATTTTAGTCCCATTTTAGCTTTTCCGTTACGCGTTTGTAATTTAGTAATTCGCGTTTAACTTTATTGTGCATATCTGTTTTAAATTTGTTATTTAGAATTGTTAAATAAAGCAAAATCAAATATCTGATTCATCAATCACTTTAATCCAAAGCTTTTAACAGTTTTCCATTCACACCTCGTTGGGAAACGACCCAGGTGATCACTTGCCTGGTTTCACACACTACACACGAGCATCCGGTTCTGAGACTGCATTTGTTTAACTATTAGTGTTGATGGATATCTGGTAAAGAGAAAAATCCATTAAATCTTCATAAAATATTGCTAAGGACTAGCAATAGTTTAGTGTGGGGGATTGATGAGTGTCTAAATACTCATCATTTTTACCTAATCTGAGCTGCCAAAACATCCAAAAACACTCAGAAATGCATCAAAATACTGAAATTATCCAAAAAATTGTGTTTTATATGATTCAGATGCAAAATAAGTAAAAACAGTTGAAAAACGAGCAAAGTTTATAATATTGGCAGTTTCAGTCCCTCAACTTTCATAAAATGTCAAAACTAGTCCCTGATCGTAAAAATATGGAAAATTATCATCAAAGGTACTTAGGGATTCAAAAGTTGTCAAAATTAGTTTTTAGAAATCAATTTCACAAATTAACAACTTTAGTCCCTCAAATTTCAAAAGTTGTCAATATTAGTCCCCGGGTGTATTAAAATGGAAAATTATATTTTAAACCCTTGTACTATTGGAACTTGGCAATAATTACCCTTGTGATAACTTTGGATAAATTACAGGTTTAGTCCTCAACTTTTCAGCAAATGACAAAAATGGTCCTTGTGTTTAAGCTACAAATCCAACCGGACCCTTGTTATTATACTAAACCCAAAATCCAAATCCCTTAACTAAACCCAGTCCATGTCCTAGCCCAACACCAAAAAGCCCATTTCATTTTTAAACTAAGACGGGGTCAAACCAATGTTTGACCCGTCTCTTCTTCTTCATTAAACCGCCAAAACCAAACCAGACAGTCACCCCCCACAGCTTCCTCTAATACCACCAAACCACCTTATCCTGACACACCCACCATCACCCCCTCCTCCTTAGCTACCCACTACCCCACATGACTCAGTAAAAAGTTAAAACGCCACATGTCCAATTTTCCCGCCAAAATTGCTATAAACGGCCAAGATTGATTCAAGTCCAATTAAATGGTGAGGATATGCTCGGATTTGATCAAGGAGTAATATGGGATAGCTATAAAAGGAAGAGGAGCATCACAGGATTAATGGTCAGTAGTTTTAAGACCAAAGTAGTGTAGAAAAATAGCTAAAGCTTATCTCAGTTTAAATTAAGGTTTTCATTGTAATTTCATGTTTGTTTCCAATCATTAGTCTCAAGTTACTACTGTATTGTATCAATTTTCCAAGATTAATGAAGTTTCAAATTTTCTCATGTTACTGTTAAATTCGTATTAGATTATTAGTTAAGCAAATAGCTTATTCTCTATTGATATAAGCTCATTTAAGCTTCTCATAGCCTTTTGTGAGTTTATTTTTAGTTTACTAGTCCTGTTTCAAGAAATCAAGAGAAAGTCAACAATAGTCAACTGTGTGGTCAAAATAAGCAATTGGAAGGGATAAGCAGTTGTGATTAAGCTAATTAGGGTCTAAACTTGGTAAGTGACATTCTAAGTTCAGCTCTGATCTAAGTTCTCCTCTGTTCTGATTCCATTCAGTTGTAAGTTTTCTCATTATTTTGTATTATTTTCTTGTTTTCTGTTCTAGTGCTTAATATTAGATTATTGTTATTGTTATGTGCTTATTTTAAGTTTGTAATCATATTTGATTAGTCAAATCTGTAGTTCTATTGTTTGTTCTTCATTGTGCTTAAAAAACTCAAAAAGTCCAAAAACAGCCAATAAGGCATAAGCTTATTAGACTGCTTATTTTTCTAATAAAAGTTGCTTATCTATGTTCATATAAGTTAGTTAATACTTAAAATCAACTCTTTTAGTTTAAAATATTTGGTTTCCTTTGAAAAATCACCAAAACAGTCCCTAGAAGGGGTGTTTGGTTTAAGCCATTAACTAGGCCAAACAGCCTAGTTACTGTACAATTACCATTAGGCCAACTTTGGTTGAGCTTATTTTGGTGAATTTAAGCTGTTTTCAAGATTGGATTGGCCATTTAGATAGATAGTCCATATTTGCATATGCTGTGGAATTTTCAAGCTGTCAAAAAGCTCAATCAGCCATCAGCAGCCAAAAGCTTCTTTTGGCCTGTTTAGTAGCTTATCTGAGTCACTCTTGGTCATAATAGGTTAAGTCAAATAGACCTGGTCTTGTCCCATTTTGTCTGTGCTTGTCTGCACAAAATCTGCATAATCAGCAGACTATGTGTTTTTGAGTGCTGATCTAGCACTCAATTGAGGTTCAATTGGAAAGATTATGATGGAGCTTTTTAGGTTTTTGGATACCCAGTAGTATCACCTTGATTTTGCCCCCCTAATATTGAATCTCAGCAGCTTAATTCATTGCTTAATTTGGGCTGCAAGTTGGTCTTATTTCTGAATTTTCTGTTTTGATTTTGTCCACAGCCAAGTGCTTAATTGTTAAATCTCTTGTGCTAATTTGTAGTTTTAAGTTGTTTTAAACTTATTTAAGTATATTTAGCCTGTCCTGATCATTTGGTTAAGTTTCTTGCTTTTTAGCTTATTTTTGGCTTATTAGCCAACTGCTTATTAGCCCAAATCTGATTTTTAAGCTTAGCCAACCTTTCATTTTAATTTTCCTAGCTTCTTAATATTATTTTAGAATTATCTGTAAAGTTTCATAATTTTCCTAATAGTTTTGATATTTTTAATCATTTTAAGTAGTTTATAATAGTAATTAAATCATAATAAATAGAATATTAATCAGAAAAATATAATTCCAATTTTCATAATTTTCTTTTGTCATTTTTAATCTAGGAAAAATATAAAAATATTTTAGTCCTTAAGAAAATCAAAAATAGAAATATAGTGATAGCTTCTATTTACCTTAGAATATTTATATAAAAAAATTTCAGATTTTTCTTTGATCTTTTAGTATTTATTAGAATTTTAATTAGTTTAAATAAATATTAAATAGTTTTTAATTAATAATAATTAATTAATAAGTCAAATAAATAATTTTCTTTTTCTAATAATTTTCTTTTATTATTAGGATTGTAAAAATATAATTTTCATATCCGTAGGCTTTTTATTTCTTAAAACTCACGTTTTATTTCGTACGTTTACGTTTATTTAAATTTAAACGTACGTCTTTTAGTTTTAAACGTTTCTAGGTAATTTGCTTTCTCGAACTTGTTTTTATAGCTTGTTTAAGCTATTTCCTTTTATATTTCCTTAGTTTAATCAATCAAAACCCTTTCTCGTTCAATATTCACCCGATCACAGATTCGTTTTACTACAGATTTCACACCTCGCTGGGACTTAAACGACCCGGGGATAAAACTATACTCCTTGGATAATTGCATTGTGTTCTTGATTGGTTTGACTTTGTTTGACCACATCCGTGGTTGATTTAAGTTGACTGTTTCGGAGCCAATCAACGGTTCCCGCGGGCAACCTATCAATCCACCTTTTTGCGGCTCTAGTGAGCGTCATAGGAAACACTAAGAGCATAACCGCATCGTGATAAACACTAGGAATGTTGAAAAGACTCACGATGTACAAAACATTATCAATATGTTTATGTGCATCTTCGGTCTTGCTTCCGGAAAAGGGGTCTTTTCTCAACTCCCGCATGAACTGGTTTTTGATCTCAAACTGAACATCAGCTCCAATAACCGGCCTAACCATACCAGGCCCTTGTTCCTCTCGCGTCAAAGCGAGGTATTCTACGAGGGTAAGCATATCAATGTCAACTTCACCCACGGTACCTGAAACTAATGAAATAGAAATTGTGAGATGATGAAAAACTAAACAAAAATTTAAAACTTAAATAAAATCCTAAAATAGCTCCCCGGCAGCGGTGCCAAAAACTTGATGCTGGATTTTAGACCAGGTTTTACTATTTATAAATTCTCGTCTACCTAAGGTCAACCTATGCACTAACGGGCAGTGTACCCGGTCATGTGTAGTGTAGTAATCGGTAAAGCCGAGGTCCCAAGAGCTATGATTGCAGATCTAATCTAAGTTCTAATGTCACTGATTTTAAAGGGGGTTTTGATTTGATTAAGAATTAAACTAATGAAATGAAAATAAAAACGAAAACAAATTAAAATGATGAACAATCAGCAGGGAGAAATGTGATATCCTAATTACTAGTCTTGTTACGCCATAATTAAGTTTTCCTATTAATGTTTTCTATCGCTTCATGTGGGGGTAAATGTCACTAGACTCCTCGGGTAAATTCGTCTAGCCTATGTTCCATAGGCTCCTATTCTGTAACCATACGATTGCCAGAGTTCGTGGGTTAACCTATGTAGAGTCATTAAGTACCAGCTACAATCTAGACTTATTCTAAGGAAACTCGGCCTGTCGGAACTTAGGTTTCCCCTTAAATTCTTAAGTATCTCCGTTTGGTAGGTGATCCTATGGTCAATTCGCACACAAGATAGTGGTAGTCTTATGGTCAATTCTTACCACTACTCGCAACCTATTCGTCTAGGGTCCGATGGTCAATTTTCCTAGCTTCTTAGATACTATCAAACATTAATACTACCGAAACGAAGGTGTCCACAAATAAGCAAAGAAAGTATGCACATAAAACGATACGAAAACGAGAAAACTAAATCATGGCAATAACAATTTCATAACTAGGCTAACAACAAAGGTGTTTAGCCGATCATATTAAATAATGCAGGAAATTCATTGTTTAAGATCATAATGAAAGACATTGAATTGAATACAAATGTTTGATATGAAACACTAAAACTTATGTAGTGAATTCTACCTTGGAAATGCTCCGTATGCTGCTGAATATCGTCCCTCTGGAAGCTCTTTTACATCCCTTGGTGTTGTGTATTGGGAAGTTATGTGAAAATGCAGAATTAGGGCTTATATTTGTAGCCTCGTCAAAGTTACGGCGTAACCTTGTGAACTGGTTACGCCGTAACCATCGTATCTCAGACGATCTTATCAATAGTGAAATATTTATGGCGTAACCTTAAGAATGGTTTACGACCGTAAAACTCTCGTAGTGAATTTCATCACTTTGACGCCGTAACCTTGCAAATGGGTTACGGCGTAAGTATCTTGACAATAAAAATTCTTCTATGTTTGGAAATATATACGGCGTAACTATGTTGTGGAGTTACGCCGTAACCTTTAACTGCGTTGACTTTGGTCTTCTAGTGTAAATCCTAGTTACGGCGTAAGTGGAGTATGGAACTACGCCGTAACCTTTGTCTGGCCAGCATAGTCTTGTATATTTACTTTAATAACCTTCCAAAATCACGTCTCTTTGTTCCTATGCTCATTTGTGACCTGAAAATGAAATATTAAGAAATAAGAGTATATTTTCAAGTAAAACAATACAAATGATGAGCATATTAGGAGGAAATTGACACTAAAATATCAGGACTATTTGATGTTATCATTTGTCAAATTTGGCATTATTCATCCCTTATCGATTTTATTAGCAAATATCTAACAAACCAAACATCCAGCACATTACATCCCTTTATGACGTAAATGACTGTTTTACCCATTATCCAGCTTACCAAACAAACATCTCAGAGATAGATAGAGAGGTAGGAATTTATCGAACGAACCACACTCCTTCATATACATCACTCTTCTTTCTATAATACACACTAAAAATGTTCCATCTTTCTTTTCCACATATATTCATCGACGCACATAATAACTGAAACACAACTCTCCCTCTCTTTTGTATTCCTATCACTACCATCACTATTCACCACCAATACTTGCCACCACCAACGTCATTCCACAGTTGTCACCACCACCACCACAACCCATTCTCTATATACCCACAAGTGAAATACACAAAAATCGATGTGTCATTTCTAGTGGCCACACCGGTGCTAGTGAGAATAATATGGTGAGTGAGTAAAATAAATTGAGTGTTTGATTTTAAAAGATTGATTGTTGGGATGTTGTAGACTCCATTTGTTAAAGAGAGTGTACTATATGGATTTAGGTTTTATTATTGTTTGTTGTTTTAGCTGGTAAACTTGTGGATCTTTGCTAATTAATTGAATTGCATTAAATCTAATAAAACGACCTCCATTCCTACCAGCAACCTCCACATCAACCTTCCAACCCAACTATCGAGATCGCCGCTTCAATCTGTGTCATAACTTTTTGTAGAAGTGTTTGTGTGTTACTCAAGATTTGATTGTAGGTATTGATGAGGCATGATGAATGATGGTGGGTTTTTAAGTGATGTTGGTAATGGATGAGAAATGATTAAGGTTGTGACCATACTGACCGAACTCCGATGGACACATCATTTATATCTACCTTCATATCATTTATGCTGCCACCACAGGCACAACCACAACTGTAACGCACCGCCACCACCATCGTAAAACCCAATCTACTACCATAATCGAATCCACCACCGCAAGCAACCTATAGATACTACTACAATTCATAACCCACCGTAACATACCACTACCGAACCAAAACCACCATTTACACATCCCCAATCCTAACCCGTCGCCACTCTTTATGTTTTTCAAGACCTCTGCTTTATCTGATTTCATGTTATTGTATGTTTTGCAATTTGTGTTTTTGGTGTAGTGTTATATTGTAAGTTGATGGTGGACTCAAGATTTCTACACAACTTTGGAATTAAACAAACTAAAAAAGCCAAGAAAATTAAGAATGCAAGAATGGGTTCGGTTATTTGACAGAGTGTTTGTTATGTGTTTTTATGAGAGACGGAGAATGACAAAGACGTAAGTGAGTTGTTTCAGTTTTAGTGGTGGGACCCAATAAGATAAGGAGGAGAAAAATACCAATTTACCTCTCATGTGCTAAGCATGTGATGGGTTTCGACATCAAAAACAAACAACATTAAGTCAAGGGACTACGGGTGTTAAGACTTTCGGAGTTGGGGACTATCTGATTCAGAAAAAAGTGATAGGACCAAACATGAAAGCTAATGCAAACCACAGGGACCATCCGTGTAATTTACTCAAAAGTTTACACATGAGAGATTATAAAATACGAAAAAGTTAGTTGATTAAGAAGTTAGTGCATCAGGATGTTTGCCATTTCACGAACATATATGGCAAGGCATTAATAAATTAAGTGGTGTCCTTGTCCTGCTTTCCTATGGTTTCTTCGAAATTACGAATTTAACTTTGTGGTATAATTAGGCTAGTTGGCAAGGGAGGTGAGTGGCTCACCCTGCAACCCAACTCACGCAACATCACCTTGCCAATTCCTCCCTCTCACGCGCGAGATGCACTGTTCAAAACAAAATAAGGTGAACGGCTCACCTTAAGTATCCTTCATGTTTTATTATTTTTTATTTTGTGTGTGAGTGTGTGTGGGATATTTAGTGAGGTATATTTATATAAAGTGAGTATTTTAATGAAATGTGAACATGTAGGGTGTGTTTGGTAAAAGTAGCAGCGAGCTGTGAGCTGTGAGCGGTGAGCAGTAGCGGTGAGCAGTAGCCACAGCTCACAACCCACCGCTCACAGCTTCTTAAAGAAGCATTGAAAAAATGAGCATTCCTAAAAAATCGCAAAGCTCACCGCTCTTTTGCCAAACGAACATTAAAAATCAAAAAGCTTATTGCTCACCGCTCATCGCCTAAAAAGGCTCCAAAAAGCTCCGCGCTAAACATAGTCGTAGTATCCTCGCCCACAAAAAGATGAGTGAGGGTGAGGGGAAGTGAGAGGAGAAAGAAATCTGACGTAGCGCTGAGGTGTAAGGTGAGTGAATGACTACCTTGCCATCCGGCCTAAACTACACTGATGATCGTTGCTCTTAAAAATTGTAACCTGGTCCCCATAATTAATTTATTAAAAATACATTTTCAAGATATAAGGAATGACTTACGAAAGCAATTTTTATTTGAGAGTTTATTAAAACAAATTTTAGAAACAAGATGCGCGCGGGTGCAATTGCAAATTCGAAACATTAAAAAGCATCAAAATAGAGTCGAATGATAATTATAAGACGTCTTAGATTCACATATTGTTATATATACTAATTCATCTTAGAAAAGCAGGTAAGATATCGTTATAAAAGATTACTAGAAAGGCTTGTCAAAGCATTCAAAAACACATTATCTCGTATCATAATGCATGCATTGAATCAAAATTGAAGGGGCAACGTATTAGGTATCCAACAAAGTCATATATGAAGGTATGCGATGGATGCAGCCACACAGGGCCTCAAAGACTATCTTAATTGCAAAGTGGATAACCAGAGCTCGAGCAAAGCACAAGAAGATTATAGTCGTACTATATAAATTGAACACAACCTGTATTGGATTGCAAACCAACTCGCCAACAAACACGCTTGAGTGATTGCATTATGAGAATTGAGAAGATCCTAAAAGAATAATCTTGTGACTTGACAATTTGTAAACTAATAAGTTTTCGCCAAAACAACGACTCTGAGACACAAAAGCTGGTAATTAAGACATGGAAATGGTAACAAAAATAATAAATCGACTAGTATATATTGTAACGAAAATTGCGAACCAACTTGCCGAAGATAAGCACATAGCTCATTAAAGAGTTAAAGATGTAAATAACAAATCGACTAATATCTTGTAATGATTTCAAAATATGTCGATAGGTAAACTAATAAATCTTTCTAAAAGCAAAACGCGGTATGGAACTTGTAAATTTTTCTGAAACTGGTGGAAGAAACTGAGTAAATTCGAGGTTGAGACGGATACAGAAGGATTGAGTTTATTATTAGATTTATTTTGATTGTGTTCGATTGTACTAAAATATATATAATCAATAATTGTAGAAGCAAATACTTTAAGATTACTTTTTAAAATAAAGTACAAGAAAAGATAGTAGGAATATCTACCTGCAGATTGAGGCACATGCATCTTCACACGGTTTGGAAATAAAATCCATTAGAAATTTGCAGCTTATTCACGATTTAACTTTTGCTTGAAAATATATCTTTTCGGTTTCAATTAGCTAGAAGTTTGATAAGCTCGAGCTAATAAAAGCGAGCTTTTAAAAATGTATATAGCTTGTAATTTGTCAAATTACTTAAATAGCATTCAATATATTATGAATAAATACACGAAAAACTTGAAATATGTGTGCAACTAGTTTGATTATTTATACGTCATTTTAAAATAATAAGCTTTGTCTACGACTAATTCGCCACACACCTCAACAAAAATAAAAACCTTAGCATTTATCTTATAATATAAGCTTTAGCTACAACTTCAACTTCGACTATGTTCAACTAATTTCCTCAAACACAACTTTATCTTTAATACAAGCTTTTGTTAAAAGCTTTGAAGTCATTGATAAGAGTTACGATACATCAACATACAAAACTTGATTATCCTCAAGCATCTGAAGCAAATACTTGAAGAAAATGTCGTTTGGAAGCAGTCTTTCTGGAAGCAGTCTCTCTACCTCCGGGTTTATCCTGAGGTAGGGGTACGATCTGTCTACATTCTACCTCCCCCATACCCTGCCCGGCGGGATTGGGTTTTGTTGTTGTTGTTGTATTTGAAGAAAATGTCGTTCATGATAAAATCACATTAAATATTAAAAGTAAAAAAAGTTAATTTATTTGATACGGTAGTATTTTGTGATAATAGGTTTTTGAGTAAATTGCATTCTTGGTCCTTGTGGTTTGGCCAAATTGCATATTTGATTCTTATGTTTTTGAAAGTACAACGAACGTCATTATTTTGAACTTTGGCTTGCATACTCAGTCCCTAGTCGAAGTTGAATAACTAAGGGGCCGTTTGGTTTGTTGCTAGGAATCACAATGGGTATTGGATTTTGTATGGGGAAGAATGGCAATAGATATGAAAAAGTGTATCATTACGATTGTTTTTGTTTGGATGACAAAATATTGTACGAAAAAGTGTATAGATATTTGAATTTTGTAGTGGAAAAGAGAAGGGACCACATAATGGATTTCATAGACACCAAATTGGTGAGTAATGAGTCTATAGCTATTATATACTCATTTCATTCATGGACCCACTAAACAAACATATTTAATCACTATGAAACCCATAACCCTATTCTCATATACCTATATCAAACGCACCCTAAAATACCATTTATCTTCTTTCCCTTGAATTTTCAAATGAATTATTCTTTTTCTTTAAAATATAATCTTATCTGTTTTCTTTAAAATGCTTTTATCTCTTTTCAAAATATATATTGAAAATACTCTTATCTCTTTTCAAACCATATAAAACAATTAAATTAAGGGTCCGTTTGGTTTATGGGTGTAGAATCACACTTTTCGTTTAAGTTTTGATAAATGGATTTAAGATTTAGAATGAAAATAATGAAAATTCTGATTCCACTCATAATAGCTTGGATCGGTGAAAATTGTGGGCCCAACTAAAAATTTGTGTCCATATCTCTTATTTTTTTACAAAGGGTATTTTAATCATTCAACTTTGGTCATGGACTGAATATGCAGGCCAAAGTTCAAAATAAGGACGTTCACTGCTTTCAAAAAGATGGGGACCAGACATACAATTTGGCCAAACCACAGGGACCAAAAATGCAATTTACTCTAGTTTTTTTATGACAAAAGCTTTTGATAAAACTTGATTGCATTAGAAATACTCTCATTTTAGTTATACTTTTGAAGCTTATTACTAACTATAAAATACAAAATCAAAAACTAACCAAGGGTGATGTCCGTATTAGCAATCTTTACATACCCACTTAATCCTATGATCGTCTTTCCAACCTTCGTTTTTCATTCAATAAAACACAGTGTCACAGTCCTTGCTTCTCGATTAGGGAACTCCATTTGTCTGTCATGTATCGCATAATATCCTTAAAATTAACACTTTATTTTTACTCATTCTAATTTTTTACAAATGGACGACCCTTCCTTACACGATGAGATCCAAAAAAAAAAAAAAACGGTCTGTTCAACAGATCGACGACTTAGAGTGGAACATCAGTTTCAATTTTGAATTTTCATACAATTTCAGGTGACCAGCATTGTTCCCTATTACGTTAGAATGGGAGACTGGGAGGAACACTAACATGAGGATTTGAGTTCTAGATCAAACTGCATCATTTTGTTTATATCCTTATAAGAACCCAAAACACGAGTTCCCAGATTAAAGCTTCGTAACAATCTCCAATAAACATGAATTTGCCCATATTAACTCTGTCAAAACTGATAACAGAAAAATACAGATCGACAACAACCATGCAAGTACAAAAATGAATACATATTCGAGACAGATCCAAGACCAAATAGCAATACTAAAGAACACTTGATTTGTAAAAAAGAAATATTTCTTTTTCAATCAAGGTGACCCAAGGAGTTAAAAAGCAGGAGGAAATATTGAAGATAATCAAAGAGGTAGACAAAGATTTCACGAACTGCAATGTTGCAACAAATTAACATCTGATGACACCGACAATGCTACTTAGCCTGACCAGTTGCATATACATAAAAATATCAAGATCATTAACAAAAATCTATTGGCATCACAAACTAACACATGGTTTATCTGGTACACCAACATTGGCCACCTAGGTGAAATAATTGGACAAAACTGTAATTACTACATGAAACCCAAACCGACACAATATCCGACTCCATTATCATTAAAATTTCCAATGACATTTAACAAGCTTACAACAGAGCAAAATAGCAAATGTTGATCTGTGTCTCTTCTACAGCCCTTACCACTTACGATTCAAACAACATATCGGTAAGTGACATAACGACCAGCAGTCTCACTAGGTCGAATGATTTTCACGACCTGCCCACGCTTTAGCCCATAATATCTAGCAACCGGATCACTCACTTGAATTCGAGGCAGCTGCAAACAAATGTTGTACAGATCAAGTTACGGCACATGCTTTAGAAAAATAGCCAATAATAGAAAGGAAACATGAACTGACCTGAGTTTCTTTAACTGTGTATCTCTCTAGTAAAGTCTTTTTCTCCTCGTTTGTAAGAACCTGATGCTCAGGCACTAGAACATGATTTTTGACGTTCACCAATAACTCTGCTTCCTGCATAATAACATAAAATGGCCTTAATTTTATTGCATTGGCTAAATACTTGCCTCAGGGCTCAGGGTGGTGAAATTAACCCATTTATATATTCAAGTTTTATTTCATATTTCTAGTCATAACCCTCTGATACATAAAAGATTAGCTATAAGCTTTAAGATTATTACCTTAATGATATAGCCTTTGTATATGTCATAAAATAATTACTTCCCAACAAATTATAATACAGTAACAAACAAAAATGTATTTGACTGGTCAACCAAATCCGATCCAACATAACCAGAGTTTATAAATTACACACTTTGACCCAAGCCTATCTTTACAATTTACCCACCCCGCCTCAATTACAACCTTTCCTTTAGCTTATGTTCATCAGTCTACCACTTTTAATAATGTTCCCTTTTCTCTCTCCCTGGCTGTTACACAAGTTTGGATTCTGCCTATTCAAAGTTTCTCATCTTGAACAAGTATGGCTAGAATTAGAAAGTGAAACCCAAAAGATCTTTCAATTGTAATAGGATTTCCGAATAGCATCAGACTTCCAATGTTTATGCCACTTTGTCAATTCTTAACCAATGACTCAGATCCTCATTATTCTCTATATCCATCTATAATTTGACCCCGTAACAAATGATCTTTTTTCTATTTTTAGTTATGCAGAAATCATTAGCTTAGCACGACAATCAAGTACTCTTCTATCAATAGAAAAATTTCAAGCAGCAACTCAGAGATGACCAAGTGGACATATGAATAGTTCAATTCATCAAACAAAAAATGAGTTCTTTCAGATTATGCTAAAAAACGATACCCAATATGATAATGATAATACTATATTAATTTATACAGTAGTAATTTACTTCACAAAATGAACAATTCCATGATTCCATTTATACCGTTACAGAATGAACATGGAATAGCCTGTAGGTAGAATAAGTTATCTGATGATGTAAGGAGACAAAGTTGAGTAATCCAAGTTGAAGTTTTTAGGAATGCTTACGGCCCGTTTGGTTGATAGGTTTTGGATTTGGGGTTGATTTTGAAAGTTGTTGTTTGGTATGTAAATGTGGGTCCCAAAATTGGGAATGAGTCCCAAACATTTGCTTTGAATGAATCCTAGCTAACTTGTCAACTTTTCATATTTAGTGGTTCCTTTTACCGTTTATTAGTACTTTGTTATTTTTTTATAATAAAATCTTTAACTTTAAAGAGCAATGCTATGCTCACATAAATTTTACACAATAAAATTCACATAATGAGTTTGCAAACTCACTTGTCCATTCAAATAGTTTCTCATTTTCTAAGTGGCTTGAATGAAAAAATGAGCAAGCCACATCATTATGTGAATCTTTTAGTGTAAAATTTTTGTCAACATAGCATTTCTCTTAAATATTATATTCATTTAAAAAATAAATAATATACAAATCTATCCTAATCCTAAACCCATCTACAAACCAAACGGGTTAAGGACTCCACCTTGGCAACAATATCAAGCAGCATAATCCTAAAACCTGCTTTCAATGAATATATCACACACAGCAGCCTTCACAAAATTGAATACCAAACGACAGGTGACTGACGGACATAACTTCTAGATTGCAGTGCAGTAATCCTCCTAAAACTGCTCTAAATACGTTTGCATGCATCCCATGATGTTTTGGCTGAAAAGCTTTTGTCAATTAATAGTACTAGGCTTCCATAGGCATTTACTAGTGAACTCTATTCACATCAACAGGGCAACAAAAGAATGATAGATTATAAATTGCCGGTTATCATTACAACATATTGACATATGGTCAACTACTCTCTCCATATATATATGCTAGATAAAACTAATAAAGGTAGCTATTATAGAAGGAATAAGCTTCACTCACCTGGAAAACCTCCAAGTGAAACTTTGTTGAAATCTCACTAATGCAAGTCCGGGCGAAGGGAGTTAGATTTTGCTGCACAACCAAGATTCCACGGGTAACATTCTCCTTCTTCATACGTTCGATATAATTCTTTATTGTCTTGACTCCAACTTTTGCTTCATCAGGGAAGAAGACATAGATCTGGTAGAAAAGCACATCTTTTAAATAACACAGTCAAATGCGGAAAAAAGTTGTAATCTTAATAAATTGGCATAACAAATAATTAAGGAATAAATGCCTAGCTTAGGATTCCCTAGTTGAATATATGAAAGAGAAGCCACTAAATCTAGGCAATTAACTTGGTCAGAAAGCCTAAAACAAAACCTCTCATCACATGCATTTAATACTTGCCTAGCTTAGGATTCCCTGTTATAATTTTTTTACCTAAAAGTAAAGATTTAGATTATATTGGTTTAAATTGTTTGTTACTAAAAACATCCTTTATAGCCTAGGTCGCCAGATCAGTCACCAACAGCCACGTCGGTCTACTAATATTGACGTGAGGCGGCTCTATAAGAGTGTGTGCCTTAGTCACTAACGTCCTCCACATGCGAAGCGTAACGTGGTTACCAAGCTCAGCTAAAAGACAATCATTTTATCTTCTTTTATAAAAGACAGAATTCCACTGGAATTGGATGGCTATATTTAGGTTTTGAGCTCCAAATGGGAAAAGGTTATCCTCGGACTTATACGACACATCAATTTATACCCTAAATTACTCCTCTAAGGTGCCGTTAGCCACAAAATGAAAATTATTTTTGGCTCGTTTATGACTTCTTTTTTTCTTGGTGAATTACCAGCACGAACTATTCCCTTATATGCATTAACGTAATTATGTTTATATTCCATTACATTATGCTCTTATTTACAATTCGACGTCAAATTTTGTCATATAATAAATCTCAATTCTCAAAACTTCAAGCTTTCCTTAACCAAGCCCTCACCGTTTTTCACTTCCCACCTAAAAGGATACACACAATAAGTCACCTCATTTCGCCCTTCACCTTTAACCATTACAACCATGATTCTTAACCAAACATATTCCATAACCTACACTACTTCTCCATTCATACACACTCACGCTTTCTCACAGTTCAAGAAAATATATCTTGACATCTTATTTGTTCGCACATGGCAACAGCTTCTATACATCATAACAACATTATCCACCACAATCATAGTCCTCCCCTTTCCAGCTTATGCTTCTGACTATAAATAAGTACTTATGATCGCTTATTTTGTGAAAGCAATAATACCTTCAACCCAATCCATCTATAAAAGGTTTAAGGTCAATTTGAAAGTAAGTAACATAATAATTTCCTCTTAAATAAACCCCTCAAAATAAGAAGCTTACTCATGGGGTGTTTGTTTAAGCTTATTTTTGGGCTTACGCGCTTACCGGGTAAACCCCTCCCCTTTTCAAGAAGGTTGGCTTGACCACTAAGAGTGTTTGCACCTAGCAGGAATTGAACTTGAGACTTCTTTATAGTTACTCAAGCTCCTTACCACTAGGCCACCCCTAAGTGGTTATGTCATAATAAGCATTTAAAAAAAGCAGGAAAAAATAGGCTTATGAAACATAAGCCGTAATCAGATAAGCTAATAAACCCAAAGATAAGCTTAAACAAATAAGAAGCTATTTATTATATTACCTCAACACAAGCAGATAAACAGCTAACAAAACAATCCCAGACACCCTTTAACACAATTATTACACATATAACCAATTAGCACAAACAAAACATGAACTTTTTGACACGAAAAAACCATGAGAAGAAAAAGATAACCTGTTCAGAGGAATCATTCTTCAAGGACTTACTAATAACAAGATCTTCACGTTTCATATCATCACCATATTTATTAATAAATTGTCTTTTATCCATCTCAATCTCAAACTCACCTACCAAATAATTCCTATCTTTCAACATCTCCATCACTGTTTTCCTTATTCTAAACAACCTTTTTATTTCTTCCTCTGATAATGATGTTGACATCTTTTCTTTTTTTTACCCACAAATTGCTTTTTGGGTTATGTTTCTTTTTGGGTTTTGAGGAAGGTGAATTAAGGTTTTTGGTTATGAGGTCTGGTCGGCTATGAAGGAAGGGGTTTGAGGGGAATCGTGTTTGTGTTTGACTAAAATGTCAGTTTGGGGTAAATATTGGGGTTGAATGTTTTGTTAACGGTTTGTGGCCTTGGTCTTTTGTGGTTTTTGCAATGAGGCCCTTTTTATAACTTAGTTATGATTATCTTAACTAAATATCTAAATACTATATGCTTATAAAACAAAAATGGTTAAAGTAAAAAGTCAATAAAGTGAAATGTTGAAACAATTAATGATGAGCAATTTCAACTATTAATACACATATATTTCAAATGAAAACTATTAATACACATTGAAAATCGTGTTGACTTGGGACGCTTCAAACCCGAAGGGTTGACCCGGTTTAATCTGACCCGTTTTTCGACCCAACCAGTCGGGTTGACCTGGTTTATAATGACCCTTTTTTTACAGGAACGGTTCAACCGGTTGAGTCACCCGGGTCGAACCGAGTTTCAAAACATTATGTTTAATCCCCAAATTCTCAAATTTTTATTATTTTTTGTTTATAACCTATAAACCTTTTTTTTATCACTAAAACTATCTGCCGCTATAAAATCTCGTTGCTATGCGCGGGTACTCATCTATAGTTAAAAAATCAACTTTCTTATAAGTGTAATGTGAAAACTGAATCATCACTTCTTTGTAAAAACTAAATGGAAGGCTGACTCACCGAAAATATTGAAGGAAACATTAAAATAGAAGGCTGGAATCATTAAAATGCAAGGATGGACACGAAATATTGAAGGAAACACCCATCTGCTCTTGAATTTTCAAAAAAGTTAAAACTTAGATGGTGTTTACTTTCAACTTAATTAACTTAGGGGGCATTTGATTTCGACTTAACTGACCTAATATGAAAAAAACTGAATTAATTAAGTCAATTGAAAATTGTTTGTTTTTAACTTAATAGAGAAAGATGACTGAAAATATTAAGTAACAAAACTGAGGTTGTATGCATTAAGTCATCTTTTAATTAAACTTGACTTAATAAAAAAATTTAACAAACAAGCCCTTAATATGAAAAAACTTAATTTATTAAGTCATGTGAAAAGTTGTTTGTTTTTCACTTAATCAAAAGAAATGACTTAAAATAAAAATTGACAAAAGTGAGAGTCTTTATACTAAGTCATCTATTAATTAACACGAATTAATGATAAAATTAGACAAACAGGCCTTATCTATATTAGGAAACAATTATTTATTTATTTATTTATTTATTATTATTTTTTTTTTTTTTTTTGGTAAAACATTACCCCGGTAAAATATATTGATCACAAAATGTTAAGTACAAAATGGAATATGACTGAGTACCACATTAACCTCAAACAAAACTTGATAAACTACTAAACTGTGTTTATGACAGGCCATAAACACAAACACTAACAACCTATTACATAACTAATAATAGAGTAAATATGTAGTCGACATCCATGACACCTCCTTTTGGAACCAGCATGAACCACTCCAAGACACTTCGAAACCCCTCAGCCGTGAGAAACTGTAACAATTCACATTAGGTCATTATTTAATTATTTACTTTTACTTATTATTTTATTTTTAAGTAAATTTACCTTTACGAGTAATCAGATAGATTAACTCGCGTACATTGTGTAACGTACATTTGAATTAAGCTGACACTAGACTATGATCACTCTACACTTTTTATGCATTTTAGTTTCCTTACAATCATATTTTATAAGCCACATTTCATGTTTTTTATTTTTACGTAAACTTTGAATATGTTACGTTTTACGTGTTTATGAGCTACATTTTTATTTTTAACAACGTTTTAACACTCCGGCAAGCGCGTGACTCATTTAAAATATTAAAATTTGTTATTTTTACAAGATATAACAATTCTTATAAGTTTTGAATTTTTACGTCACCCAGTATTCCGTTCTTGAATTTTAAAAACCTATATTTTCAATTATCAGGATCAAACTACACATTATAATACTTATTACCTAACAAATCAACCACTCCCCATTCTATTCTTACAAAACCCATGCCCCCGCCCCCTCCCCCCCCCCCCCTTTTGAAACATGGATCTTGTTTTTATTTTTGTAGATATTTTGAAACTAAGTTACATATCTTAGTGAGGAGACCTGATTCAAATTCAAAAAGAACCTCTAGGAAGGTACCCTCGGCCGCCTATGACGGAGGACTTTTTTCCTCTTCTCTGAAATCGTAATTTTTCTGATAGGAACAGGCTAAACAAAAAGAAAAGGGGCTGTTTTTCGTCGGAATAGGGGCCTGTTGACACAATCCCATTTCTTTCTCCCTTTCTTTCCGTTGGTCAACAACCAACAAGAGTCTCGTTTAGTTCTTCACTACTCGTACAGGAAGGCCTCTCTTTCTGTATGGGGGGAATCCTTTATTCTCAATCAAGATGCCTCAACTGGATAAATTCACTTATTTCACACAATTCTTCTGGTCATGCCTTTTCCTCTTTACTTTCTATATTGCCATATGCAATGATGGAGATGGACTACTTGGGATCAGCAGAATTCTAAAACTACGTAACCAACTGCTTTCACACCGTACGAACAACATCCGGAGCAAGGACCCCAACAGTTGGGAAGATATCTTGAGAAAAGGTTTTAGCACCGGTCTATCCTATATGTACTCCAGTTTATTCGAAGTCTCCCAATGGTGTAAAGCCGTCGACTTATTGGGAAAAAGGAGGAAGATCACTTTGATCTCTTGTTTCGGAGAAATCAGTGGCTCACGAGGAATGGAAAGGAACATATTATATTTGATCTCGAAGTCCTCATATAGCACTTCTTCCAATCCTGGATGGGGGATCACTTGTAGGAATGACATAATGCTAATCCATGTTCCACACGGCCAAGGAAGCATCGGTTTTTAATCTCATTATGACTTGGTCGTTCAGAAGAGATTCTTTCTCGATCAGAATAGTGGAATGGAGGGCACTACAAGAATTATAATCTCATTTCCTTTCATTTCTTTCATATCTTTTGTAACACTTAACAAAACCAACTCACTTTCTTTTTATGTTTTTCTTTTTTTTTTTCTTTCTACTGCCGAACCAAACACACCCTTGTATATCACATATGATCTTGATTTTTGCTAGTTCCTTTCTTGTTTTGTTGAAGGTTTATGTTCCTTGAATGACTTCTAGTTCATTTCTTCAATAAATCACTATAAATCCACACCAAAATCTCATCATTTCCATGGGTTTTTCTTGAAAGCTTTTGCAAGGGTTTGTTTATGTTAGATTAAGGTAGATCAAGCTGTTGATCCCAGTAATACACTTGATCGAATTCTTTAGCTTGTAAGGGTTAGTTATTTTAGATAAATCTAAAACAACTAAGTATAGAAACTGTCTTGAAGTTTAACAAACACAATGCGGAATCTTGTATTTGATCTTAAGAAGAACTTTATGTTGCATAAACAGTAAACAAGAACACAATTGTATCAAACTAAACACTTCAATATTATTGATATAATACGAATACTCAAAAGTATTAGGGTTCACAAACTTGAAGTTTTATGAAAAACCGTGTTAAGATGTATCAAATCTTTTATCTCTATGCCCTAGGACCTCCTTTTATAGACTAAGGAGTCCTAGTCGACTTACAATAACTTTCTATATAAGATAAATATATTTTCTATATTTATCTATTACTAAACTTTCGTTACAAGATATTCTATAAACATAAACTGACTCTAATACTCCAGCAACACTAATAATGAATCAGCAGCACTAACTCTTTGTTTTGGCAGCATTAAGTCTTCAGTAGTAGTAACTTAGAGCTAGCAGCACTAAGTTTTCTTCTAGCAGCATTAACTACTTAGAGTATTTTTCTTTGAAGTCTGTCAGCAGTCTTAATGTACTCTAGCAGTCTTAACTTCCATACGCAGCATTAACCTTTATAACTAGCAGCAGTAATAACTTGGAGCATTTCCTGTGTAAACCATGAGCAGTTGTAATTACATGAGCAGCATTAACACCTTGGAAGCTTTAATTCCCAACAATCCTCCCCTAAACTTGATATTTTCTTCTAAAATCATCAAGTTTCCTTCAAAGCTTTAACCATCACCAGGAGGATGCTTCCAAACACTTCATTGTTCATTCCTCAGTCTCATAATAAACCAAATAAGCTCATTTGCCATACTTTCATTCATTCCATATTCCATTTGAAGCCTACTTTCAAGCATCTTTCCTAATGTAGTCTTTGTGAGTTGACACTTCTTTTCAACCAACATGTAGATATGCATAGCATCCATTGTCAACTCATGAAGTCCACATGTATCTATCAACCTCCAGCTTATCACCTTCTGGTTATAGAAAGGTCTTCTCCATACTTCATCTTCTACATGAGGTTCAAAGATATTCTTCAAATCACCCCACAAAACATAATCTTGATCAGACACTGGTTGCTTTAATGGTCTTGTTGGTCTATACTTCTCCTTAACAAGCTTCCAAAGAGTCTCCATATCCTCTCTGTTAAAACTTCTTAACATCTGATTAAACCTGAAGAATATATAAAACTTTCCATCAGCTCTTTTGATTTCATATACTATTTTCTTTATGCCCTCTTTATATATTCCCCAACCAACAATATCTGGAAGTTTTGTAGCCAGAGGTACAACATCAATAGTTGGCTCTTCATCATCATCAGAAACCACTGTTATATACTGCTTAGTATCTTCTTCTGTACCTTTGTCTTCATCACCCTTTTGTTTATTATCAACTGATTACTTTTGCTCTGTCTGCTCATCAATTTTTTGCTTCTTGCTGCTATCAGGTTCTATTTCATCTCCTGCACTCTTAGAACCTCCTACCACCTCCTCTTCATTTATAGCAACGAATGTATTTACCCTCTTGAATACCTTGTCAAACTGATCTTTTATCTTTTCAAAACTAAGATTCTTCAACTGACTAGGCTTTCAATTATCCATGTTTCTCAGGTATGTACTCATTGCTTTCCTTTGTTCAGCTTTGGTAGGTGGTTTGTTCCTCTTTGCTTCAATCCTCTTTTGAGCAAAGAACTTTTTCTGCTTGGCTAAGAATTCCATGAAGAGTTTTGATTTTTCTTATAAAGATAGCTCTTCCTGTTCAACTTGCCACATCCTCTAGGCTAACATGTGATATGCTTCACATTTTGCTTGTATGTCATCCCAGGAATGAATTAGTGCAAGACTTACTTCTTCTGCTTTCTGAGCTTGCTCTCTTCTTGCCTCTTCTTCTTCAGCAAGAAGCTCAGCTTGCACCTGTCTTGCAAGTTCATCATCTTCAATGAGTTGTTGTTGTAGATGTTTTAGTGATAAGGATTTCTTTTTAGGTTCTTCAATCAGAATGCCTTTGCCTTTATCAGTTGAAGTAGTTGTTGGTTTTATTGTTGATGCTGGTGTTGGCTCTTGAATCACAACTCCTTTTGCCTTAGGTCTTCTGCTCTTTAACTTTGTGAGTGTTTGAGATATAGTTAATTCTTCATCAATTTTAGTAGCAGCAGCACTGATGCGCGTGATGTGTCGTTGCGGTTTAGCAGTTTTAATGCCTACTCAAGTTTTAAATTTATATTTAGCCGACTTATCAATAACACACACACTTAACGAGCAGTGTACCCGGTCAGTATGAAGATAATGGTAAGTAGAGTGTCGATCACTAAGAGTGGAACGTATTATCTCGTTATTCTAATCAGTATTTTAATATCCTAACGCAAGGGGGTTTCAGCCTGAGAGACTGGCACGATTTGTTTGCAATTAAATAATAAAATAAACCAATAGGCACGAATCAGCAAGTAGCACACACGTACACAGATAGATACTTGAGACAATAAGAGGGCTGTCCTTATGATTAAGTAGTTTGTCACTTGCTTTATTGATAGCTTTATATGAAGTGTATGTAGTTAACCCTTTCTCGTTGGTCCTAATCTTATCGGCGAGTAAACCCTTAATGATTACTTATGTCTAAAAGTTATTCCTAAGTGATCAATTTAGTAATAACCGTGGGAGCCACATTATGTCCCGCAGTCAAATGCCCGCAAGCCACTAATAAACACAGAGGTTATCAATGCACTAATAAGTAGTAACCAAAGACATCAACATATAAACTTTAATTGATGGGAAAGCAAGTATTAAAGGGAGTGCAATCTTTCGTTGTCACATTACACAAGCCACCAATCCTGATGAATTAAAGTTTGCTAACACAATAAAACAAAACTACTTAATGAATTAAACACATGCAGCACCTTCTTACAGCTCTTGTATCTTTGATTTGGGTGTGTCTTGTGCTGCCTCCTTGACTGAATTCGTCCTTCGGTTCTTCTGTTCGGTCTTCGAAACTTATATATTCCCCCCGAAATTCGTCTGGTCTTGGGGTATTTATAGTTTCTGTCTGAGGGAAGATGCGGCGCATCTAAGGAGTAGATGCGGCGCATGTACTTAACTTCGCGTGGGGTCCAAGATTATAATATTCAGGAATATTTGTACACCGCCAGAAGATGCGGCGTAACTCCATGATTAGATGCGGCGCATGTCCTCTTGTATCTTGGATCGTATCTGGTGATATCTTGATAGAGATGCGGCGCATGTCATGAGTGAGATGCGGCGCATCTGGAGCAGATTAGTCTTGATCTTCTTCATTTCAGTAGACTCTTCACATTATGCATGTTTTGCTCCATTATTAGTCCAAAATCGCTAAGTTTCACCAAATGCTTGTTTTTACCTGAGAATTACAAAAGTAAACGATTAAGTATCAATCCTCATACATAATATAGTAAAACAAGTCAATTTAATAGGATAAATGATAGTAATAAAATGTACTTATTTGAGTTCATCAAATATCCCCCCACTTGAACTTTACTTGTCCCCATGTAAACCTTAGAATTTCTTTTATGAAAATGTATCCTAAAAGATGTTAGGATTTATTTTTATATTTAAGCATGTATTCGTTTATTTCATAATCACACAACTAAACACTTAACGAATTAGAAGTAAAATAAAATAAGTCGATAAAAGCAAATCTAATCGTTTAACTGTCCAGTCGCGACGAATATTCTATCATAAGCTTGGCAAGTATACACATCTCCACCACTAAAGCTAAGGAATAACAAGTCTAAAGCGGTAAAAAGGGTTTTTAGGCTTAAGGGTTAATTATTCTCTTTCACTATCGATCTCAAATTCCAGAAAAGGCGACAAAATCACAAATACATGATCGAATCCACGAACACGATACTTGCAATTGCTCAAATCCTTAACTCGAATAGGCTAAAGATAGGTCCAAACTTCACCAATAATAATATATCAAAAAGGGCGACAAAATCATAAATACATAGCCGAATCCACGACTACGATACTTAAGATTGCTCAAATCCCTAATCTCAATAAATCAAAGGTTTGGTTGGATAAAGAATAGGGTATGGATAACATTTGGGATATAAATTGGTGTAAAATGAAAAATAAACAAAACAAATAAATTAAAATCCTAAGTGTGGTTAATCACTATCCCAACCATCCCATGAATAAGACTCATATCATCGAATAACTCACGCTTTAACACTTGAAACACACGCTTTAGGTAGACACGAATTATACTCAACAAGATCTTAATCAAAGAATAAACCTTAATTGGCGTTCCCATAACTGCCAATTCCCATTCAATCCATAGATATAGTACAACAAATAGTGGTGATATCGACCACTTACATAACTTTACATAAGTTGGTTAAAATTAACTTCCAACTTTTCTTTCTTTCTTTTTCTTTTCTTATTTTTTCGATTTTTTTTTTTTTTTTTTTTTTTTTTTTTTTTTTTTTAAAACTTGAAACATAAACATAGATGTGTAAAATTTCACCACATCACTACAACTTTCTTTCTGGATAATTTTTCTATACTTTTCATACTTCAGAAATAACGGTAATAGTGAAAGTAGTAAACACACGAAAAATAAACTCAAAAAATATATAATATCTACTTTCACTCCAATTGCATTGTGCAATTTCCCGACCTAACCATAGATAATGAATTACGCACGCGAACACAGGTAATGTAAGGAAACACACTTTGCCTATAGCAATTAACCAACCACGGATTCTAATCTACAGGGTAGGCTAAGGTGTAAGGGTGTAACGAAACATTTTAAACATAGGTGTAAGAAACGAAAGGAATGGCTCTGAGTTTTTTTCTAGGGGTATCTTACTCTAAAAATGAGAGTAACAAAAGGGTTTATACGGGGGTTAACTAACCAGTGTAGTTAGTTAATAACACATAACATATAATAGGCTATTTTGGGTGTAATCCTAGAAATTTACCAATTTAGACAAGTCATTCCAATTATATAAAATAATACTCATTATGGTGGTCTCGAATAGTATACAAGCCAAGTTCTAAAGTTTACAAGTCACCGGCACACTCATAGATTTGTGAATTTTGAAAAATCACAATTTTTGAAAATAACGTCATGTGTGCAGCTATGCAACTTAGATCTTAAACAAAAACATGCTAAAAAAATTTTTAAGTTTGATATATTAAGCACATTTTAAGCATAATTTTTGAAAAAGTTTAGGACAAGTAAGTGTTAAGTGTTCTAATTCTCCAATCCCCCCACTTAAGTTAAACAACGTCCTCGTTGTTTGTATAAAAGGTTAAAAACTGGAAAATAAAAGAATTAGAACAGAAAAACTCCCCTGAGATTTGCTCGGTATGATCCTCCATTAGTATAAGAGCAAAAATCATCTTTCTTGTGGATTAGAACGTTAAAGCTTCATACTTGATGTATCCACAGGAAATCCAGGAAACTATAATACCACCAACACTTTAAAACACACCTAAGATAAGAAAGGTTCAACTTGCATAATACATTAGTAGTTAGGAAAAATAAAACTTAAAAATTAAAACTGAAAATCATCAGGTCAGTCGATGCGCCGTATCTTATGGAAGAAGATACGCCGTATCGAGCCTGGAATAAATACGGATCAGAATAAAGATGCGCCGCATCCTTAACCAGGGATGCGCCGCATAAAAATAAACTGATAAATAGTTTTAAAGTCGAAAATAAAAATGCAGAAAAATTAAAATAAGATATGACCATTGCAGGAGATGCGTCGCATCTCAGAATTGAGATGCGCCGTATCCTCGTGCGGGCCTGACTGACTCGACACAGAAAACAGAAAATTAAAAGATAAATCCGGGTTGTCTCCCGGTAAGCACTTGTCTTTATTCCAGAGTCTTCAAGTTAGACTCACGTTCAGCTCATTAATCCAATACTTCAGGTTCAAACTCCACCACCTCGTTCTCATTATCCTCAATTTTATTATCAAAGTATTTCTTCACACGTTGCCCGTTCACTTTGAATATATAACCATTTTTATCGCATATTTCAATAGTTCCGTATGGATACACTTTCTTGACAACGAACGGTCCCGTCCATCTTGATTTAAGTTTACCAGGATACATCTTTAATCTGGAATTAAACAGTAGCACTTTCTCTCCAATAGTAAACGTTTTATCCCCACGTAACCTCGAGTCATGCCATCTTTTAGTTCTTTCTTTGTAGATCTTAGTATTTTTGTAGGCCTCATCTCTTAGTTCATAGAGTTCATTAAGTTCCATGAAACGGTTCTTCGTTGCAGCTTCCATATCCATATTACAATTCGTCAAAGCCCAATATGCACTTTGTTCAATTTCGACCGGTAGGTGGCATGCTTTTCCGTATACAAGACGAAATGGAGTGCATCCCGTTGGTGTCTTATAGGCTGTACGGAATGCCCATAAAGCATCATTTAACTTGTCAGACCACCCTTTAGGATTATACCCAGTTGTTTTTTCAAGAATTCGTTTTATAGCTCTATTGGTTACTTCAGTTTGACCATTTGATTGAGGATGGTATGCGGTGGAAACCCTATGATATACTCCATATTTTTGCAAGGCTTTTCCCAGATGGTGATTACAAAAGTGTGTTCCCCTATCACTAATCAATGCTTTAGGAATTCCAAACCTAGAAAACAAACTTTGCAAAAATTTAAGTACTACCTTGCTGTCGTTTGTTGGAGATGCTTGCGCTTCGACCCATTTTGATACGTAATCAACAGCAACTAAAATATATTTATTACCTTTAGATTCAGGAAACGGTCCCATGAAGTCTAATCCCCATATGTCGAAAACTTCACATACATGGAGATAATTTTGCGGCATTTCGTTTCTTGATGTAATATTTCCGGATCGTTGACACGCATCACATCCTTTTATATAATCTTTCGCATCCTCCAACATCGTGGGCCAATAAAATCCCGCATCCAGGATCTTTCTTCTTGTGATGACTGGACCGTGATGTCCCCCTGTTGGCCCTGAATGGCAATGTGCCAATATTGCTGCGATGTCATCACCGTCTACGCATCTTCGTATAATATTGTCAGGACATAATTTAAAGGCATAAGGTTCATCCCAAATATACTCGTTAGCGCGAGTTATAAACCTTCTTTTCTCGTCGGATGTTAGCCCTTTTGGAATTTCATTTGCAACAATAAAGTTTATAAAGTCGGCATACCATGGTCCATTATTATTGCTCTTAATTCCTACCATCATAAGGTGTTCATCAGGAAAGTCATCAGCTATTTCCCTTTCGTCAAGCACCTCCATATCAGGGTTTTCAAGTCTAGATAAGTGGTCAGCAGCTAGATTCTCGGCACCCTTTTTATCTTTAATTTCAATATCGAATCCTTGGAGCAATAAAACCCACCTAATAAGCCTTGGCTTGGCATCCTGTTTATTGAACAAATACTTCAAAGCAGAATGGTCAGTGTAAACCATAGTTTTTGACAATATAAGATATGATCTAAATTTATCGAATGCAAAAACTACTGCTAAAAGTTCTTTTTCCGTGGTGGTGTAGTGTTCTTGGGCATTATTCAATGTTTTGCTAGCATAATAAATTGGCTTAAATTTCTTATCTATCTTTTGGCCAAGTACGACTCCAACAGCATAATCACTAGCATCACACATTAGTTCAAAAGGCAGATTCCAATCAGGCGAAATTATAATGGGTGCAGAAGTTAGTTTTTCTTTAAGTATATTAAATGCCTTTTTGCAATCTTCAGAAAAATCAAACTTTGCATCCTTTAGCAACAATTGGGTCATAGGCCTAGATATTTTTGAAAAATCCTTTATGAATCTACGATAAAATCCAGCGTGCCCTAAAAAACTTCTAACGCCTTTTACGTTAGTGGGGTAAGGTAGTTTAGCAATTACATCAATTTTAGCTTTATCGACTTCTATACCTTTCCCAGAAATCTTATGTCCTAACACAATTCCCTCTCTAACCATAAAGTGACATTTTTCCCAATTAAGAACAAGGTTAGTTTCTTCACACCTAGCAAGCATTTTATCAAGTTTAAAGAGACAATCACTAAATGAGTTACCGAACACCGAGAAGTCGTCCATGAAGACTTCCATAAAGTCTTCTACCATATCATGGAAGATAGCCGTCATACAACGTTGGAAAGTAGCAGGGGCGTTGCATAATCCGAACGGCATTCTTCTATAGGCGAAGGTTCCATAAGGGCAGGTGAAAGTCGTCTTTTCTTGATCCTCGGGGGCAATTGGTATTTGGAAGAAACCTGAAAAACCATCTAAAAAACAATAATAATCATAACCTGATAGTCTTTCTAACATTTGATCAATAAATGGAAGAGGGAAGTGATCTTTTCGCGTAGCATCATTGAGTTTGCGGTAGTCGATGCAAACTCTCCATCCGGTAACAGTTCTTGAAGGGATTAGCTCATTGTCGTCATTGAGTACTACCGTCATTCCTCCTTTTTTGGTACAACGTGGATGGGACTGACCCACGAGCTGTCGGAAATTGGGTAGATAAGTCCGGAGTCAAGCAATTTTACAATTTCATTTTTCACCACATCTTGGACTTTTGGATTCAAACGCCTTTGAGGTTGGATAGTTGGTTTGAATTCATCCTCCATAAGGATTTTATGTGTACAAAATGACGGGCTAATTCCCTTAATATCAGACATACTCCACGCTAATGCTCCTCTTCGTTTATATAGTACCTGCAAAAGAGACTCTTTTTCTTTTGGCGTTAAGTCAGATGCAATAATAACGGGTGAATTAGTATTTCCGTTTAAATAAGCATATTCCAAAGTAGAAGGAAGATCCTTAAGCACAGGTTTAACATTATCAATTTCAGTAACACTAGCGGAATAAACCTGTTCATTAATTATATCGTTGCTGTCATCAGATAGATGCGCCGCATCGAGGTTTTCGATGCGCCGCATCGCGTTACATACAGCAGAGTTAGCAGCAAAATCATAATCAACAGTATTCTCATCTACTTGATCTTCTATAGCAATTGCGTTTTCTAAATTTTTAAGCAGAAAAGAATCAAGCAAATTATTCTTTAACAATTTCTGAGTAAATTGATTAATTGTATCATCAGAAACATCGATGTTATAGCATTCATCGTCATCGGATTCATCTTTACTCATAGATTGTTCCATGTTAAACTCAACCTCATCTTTCCCTATGGTAAAAGTTATCTTTTTATTAAAAACATCAATTATGGCCCTAGCAGTGGCTAAAAATGGTCGTCCTAATATTATAGGAGTTCTAGAATTTTCAGGCATATCAAGGATAACGAAGTCGATAGGTAATTCAAATTTATCAACTTTTATTAATATATTTTCCGCTATTCCTAATGGGTATTGTATGGACCTATCAGCTAGTTCTAAGCACATCCTAGTAGGTTTTGGTTCACCAAGACCTAATTTATCATACATAGAAGAGGGCATAAGACTTATACTAGCTCCTAGGTCGGCTAAGGCATTTTCAATATGCAAATTTTTAATTTGACAAGGAATAGTGAAACTCCCTGGATCTTTTTCTTTAGACGGAAGTTTATTGAGCAATGCCGCTGAGCTTCTTTTCCCCATTGTTATGGTGCAAGCCTCTTCGAGTTTAGACTTGTTTGTAAGAAAGCTTTTCAGATATTTGGCGTATTTTGGCATTTGCACTAGGGCTTCCATAAATGGTATGCTTAGCTGCAGCTGCTTGAGATTCTCCAGGAATTTCTTTTGATAGGCATCTTCTTTCTCTTTCCTTACCCTATGTGGGAAAGGTGGTGTTGATCGTTTAGATTCAACAGAAGGTTCTCTTCTAATTACGGGTTCTGGATCAGTCTCTTTTGGTTGCTCTTGCTCGGGTGATAAAGATTCAGGGGAAATTTTTTTGGTACTGTCATCCTCGGGTGTCTCTCCGATTTGAAAGGTTGACTTTCCGCCTCTGGTTGTAATTCCTTTCAGATCGTGCCTTACCAAAAGAACCTTGTTAAGCACTGTTGACAATTGGTGCACTTCAATTGCCAAACCATTGATCATATTGTTTTGTTCCTTTAGTAACAGCTCATGACTGCCTTTGAATTCAGTGATAAAGTTCCTTGCTTCATGATGTTCTTGTTCATTGGCTTGAGCGATTAGTAATGCAAACTCTTCCATAGTAAGGTTTCTTTGGGGTCTTCCGAACCAGTTTGGGAAAATATTGAACATTGTTCCTGAAAATTAAGAACAAGAAGATTTCAAAGTAAAAGCTTCCTAGTATAAGGGTAAGTCAGAATATTTCCCGTTCGGAAATTAGAAAAGAATAAAAGTTGCTGATATCTGCAGATGATGCGCCGTATCCAAATAGTTGGATACGCCGTATCTTAATACGTTAAAATTTAATCAGACTTTATTCAGAAAATAGATACGCCGCTTTAGAATTTTGAATGCGCCGTATCGAATTAATTAATCAAAAATCAGCTTATCTAATTAAAATTAAATGCGTCGTATTAACGAAAGTTAATGCGCCGTATTTTCGTTACGTTTAAAAATAAATATCGATTTTTGATTCAGAAAGATGCGCCGTATCGACAAAGATCGATACGCCGTATCTGTTTAATAATTCGCAAACTGTTTTTAATTAAAATAATAGATACGCCGTATCTACGAAAGCAGATGCGTCGTATGGCGTTAACGTTTAGAAATTTTTTTTTTTATCAAAAACAGATACGCCGTATCTGCAAAAGCAGATGCGTCGTATTACTTTATCGCTATTTGAAAAAAAAAATCGTATTAAAAACAGATACGCCGTATCTTGGGGAAAAGATGCGTCGTATCGAATTAATTAAACGCGTTGTATTTTTAAAAATTAAACGCAATACGCCGTATCTGAGAGATCAGATGCGCCGTATCGTTTGATTTAGCACAGTACAACGATAGCAGAACAGAAAAATATACGAAAAATAAAAACAAAAAATAAAACACACAAACAAAAAATAAAACACACAAAAATAAAAATAAAAGCAAACAAATAACACACAATACAACAAATATGCAAAATAGTACAATGATGCAATTAATCTAATAAAAAGAAAAACCCAATTAAAATACTAATCAAATTAACAGATAATAACAATTCACTCCCCGGCAGCGGCGCCAAAAACTTGATGGGCGTGATGTGTCGTTGCGGTTTAGCAGTTTTAATGCCTACTCAAGTTTTAAATTTATATTTAGCCGACTTATCAATAACACACACACTTAACGAGCAGTGTACCCGGTCAGTATGAAGATAATGGTAAGTAGAGTGTCGATCACTAAGAGTGGAACGTATTATCTCGTTATTCTAATCAGTATTTTAATATCCTAACGCAAGGGGGTTTCAGCCTGAGAGACTGGCACGATTTGTTTGCAATTAAATAATAAAATAAACCAATAGGCACGAATCAGCAAGTAGCACACACGTACACAGATAGATACTTGAGACAATAAGAGGGCTGTCCTTATGATTAAGTAGTTTGTCACTTATTTTATTGATAGCTTTATATGAAGTGTATGTAGTTAACCCTTTCTCGTTGGTCCTAATCTTATCGGCGAGTAAACCCTTAATGATTACTTATGTCTAAAAGTTATTCCTAAGTGATCAATTTAGTAATAACCGTGGGAGCCACATTATGTCCCGCAGTCAAATGCCCGCAAGCCACTAATAAACACAGAGGTTATCAATGCACTAATAAGTAGTAACCAAAGACATCAACATATAAACTTTAATTGATGGGAAAGCAAGTATTAAAGGGAGTGCAATCTTTCGTTGTCACATTACACAAGCCACCAATCCTGATGAATTAAAGTTTGCTAACACAATAAAACAAAACTACTTAATGAATTAAACACATGCAGCACCTTCTTACAGCTCTTGTATCTTTGATTTGGGTGTGTCTTGTGCTGCCTCCTTGACTGAATTCGTCCTTCGGTTCTTCTGTTCGGTCTTCGAAACTTATATATTCCCCCCGAAATTCGTCTGGTCTTGGGGTATTTATAGTTTCTGTCTGAGGGAAGATGCGGCGCATCTAAGGAGTAGATGCGGCGCATGTACTTAACTTCGCGTGGGGTCCAAGATTATAATATTCAGGAATATTCGTACACCGCCAGAAGATGCGGCGTAACTCCATGATTAGATGCGGCGCATGTCCTCTTGTATCTTGGATCGTATCTGGTGATATCTTGATAGAGATGCGGCGCATGTCATGAGTGAGATGCGGCGCATCTGGAGCAGATTAGTCTTGATCTTCTTCATTTCAGTAGACTCTTCACATTATGCATGTTTTGCTCCATTATTAGTCCAAAATCGCTAAGTTTCACCAAATGCTTATTTTTACCTGAGAATTACAAAAGTAAACGATTAAGTATCAATCCTCATACATAATATAGTAAAACAAGTCAATTTAATAGGATAAATGATAGTAATAAAATGTACTTATTTGAGTATCATCAATTTTAGTAGCAGCAGCACTAACTTCAGGTTCAGTAGCACTAACTTTTTCACTAGCAGCACTAACTGAAATTTCAACACTAGCAGCATTAACCTTATCAGTAGCAGCTTTAAGATCAGCAACATTAACAACAAACACATCACTTTCAACCTGCTCATCCATCTAAGTCTCCTCCCCTGAACCCATGCTATCACTCCTCCCCTGTTTAGAGGCATCCTCCCCCAAACTAGCATCTTCAGAAAGATCAACCCTTTGAGCAATACCCACCTTGTGTATTCTTTTAAGCTTGTGGGTTTTTTTACTTCTGTACCCCTTCTAGAAACCTAACTCTTCTCTTCAACATTTTAATTTCATCACCTTGAGAAGCATCTATTTGTTGAAGGTCAAGAACCTGTTGTGACAAGTTGGTACAAGTAACCATCAATTCATTAATCAGTTCAAGACTACCCTCACCATTTCGGAGTGTGTTACCTCTCCCGAGTGGTGCATCATTGGGTGAGTTAGGCATAGCCTCAGACCTTGCCTGAGCATCTACACCCCCATGTTTTCCGGTTGGCTGGGACCTTCACCTGAATCAGTTCCATGAGAACTTGATTCATTAGAAGTTGTCTTAGATTGGGTCTTACTTATGTTACCACTCCCCTGCTCTGCATCTAAGCTAGCAGCAGTAGTGGCAACCCTTTCTAAACTACCTTCCCACTCCTTATTGGTAGCCTCATCTGCATCCATACCAGCACTAGCCTGAGGTAGCTGAGTGCCCTTTTTGGTGAACCTACGGGTATAGGTCTTTTGAGTTGTTGATGTGGATGGTAAAATAGTGGGTGTGCAATGGGTATCAGCTAGAATTGCTGAACCTTCACCCTGAATTTAACCTAGTTCCAACATTGTTTGAAACAATGGTGTAACTATGCCTGAAAAGACCTTTCCCTCTCTCTTCATGTTAGCAAAAATCTTTTTAGTATGAGAGAGAGCAGGATAAACCTTGTTACGAACCTTTTTATTTGTAAATTGTTTATCCATAAGAAGTTGTAAAAACCTTGGATATAAGTAATGTTTGTGAGAACTATCCAAGCCCTTAACCATACTATCAAAAATTAATTTGAACAATTGAATCTTTGATTTTTAGCTAAGCAGATATTGGCAGAAGCCATATTACTACTGAACTCATTCCAACCAGTAGTCTTTGGACTAAGACACTGTAAGATAGTGTGTATTAAGAATTTCCACTGTGGTGAGAAAGCACATTTTGAAATTTTTAAAGAATTATTTTGCCTTTCATACCCCATCAGTGCAAGGTTTTCAAAAATTGTAGAGTTTGGAAGATTCACAATTCCATTAACATCTGCTAGATGAAGAACTTCTCTAACAAATGCCTCAGTAATAAGAATCCTTTGCCCATCCATAAGGGCATGTATCTGTGTTTCCCCATCAATAGTTTTGACCTTAATAGTAGCCCAAAACTGTTTGATGTTGGAAATATATATGGTAGGTTTTACTGTTAATGCATACTTAATATGAGTAGCATTAAGAAAATCAATAATTTCAGTAAACCCTTCACTTTCTCTGGGTTTTTGAAAAAATGTGATCATGTTATGTTGGTCTAGAAAAGACAGAGTCGACATTATGAATTTTGAAAAATTTTGTAAGGTTTTGTTGGATTTTGCAATTAATGGATAAAAACAAGTTAGGCTTTATGTTTGGGAGAGTTTTGATCGGATAAAAACACTTGTGTGAATGATTATAGGACATAAACCCCTAATCGTTCATATTCCTAAAACAGTACCCTGTACTCTCAAACATAGCAGCAGAAACCTAGCAGCACTAAGTTAGGCTTAGCAGCACTAACTTATGCTTAGCAGCATGAACTCAATTTCCACTCCTAACAGCTTATTAATCAGCACTCCAGCACTTTTCTCAACTTATCCTGCAAAAGATTAGTCCCAAAAACACAAAACCACAAACATAACACAATTTACAATAATCACATCATCAATTATACTTAGCAGTACTAAGTATAAATGGCAGCATTAACACAACAGTTTTAAGTAAACTAGCAACACTAAGTATACTTAGCAGCAGAAACAATTTATTGACCTAATAACAATGCTAATCCTTACAAAACTTTACAAAAAACACAAAGAGATAAGAATTTTCAAAGATTTATCATTCCAATACTGACAACCAAAAATTGAAATCCACCCACATCAAAAGCTTTTGTGAGCAAATCTGCAACATTATTATCAGTATGAATTTTAACAATTTGAATTAACTTCTTTTCATAACAATATCTTATAAAATGATGTTTTATCTCAATATGTTTTGTTTTTTAGTGATAAACAAGATTTCTTATAATGCACATAGTACTGCTATTATCAATATATATTTTTGTATGCATAAAATTATACCCATAATCTAACAATTGATTCTGAATCCAGAGCACTTGTCCACAGCAACTTGAAGCAGCCACATACTCAACTTCTGTTGTGGAATTTGCAACCACAGTTTGTCCACAGCAACTTGAGCTGGGGCTTGGAAGTTTTCATTATTGTCTTTGCAGGCTTCACATCAGTAAACCCAAACTTCTTCAAAATGTTAGCCACATACTTATCTTGACTGATAAATATGCCATCCTTCTTTTGCTTGACTTGTAACCCTAAGAAGAATGTGAGTTCACCCATAGAACTCATCTGAAATCTTTCATGCATTAGCTTCTCAAATTCAACACATAACACCTTGTTTGTTGATCCAAAGATAATATCATCAACATAAACTTGAACTAACAAGATATCATTTTTGTGTCTTCTGATACACAAATTCTTGTCAATCTTCCCTCTACTAAAACCATTGTTCAACAGATATTTTGACAATGTGTCATACCAAGCTCTAGGAGCTTGATGTAAACCATAAAATGCTTTCTCCACCTTGTAAACCTTGTCAGGAAAATTTGGATCTTCAAAACCAGGTGGTTGAGAAACATAAACTTCTTCATCAATTTTCCCATATAGAAAAGCACTCTTCACATCCATTTGATACACTACAAAGTCTTTTTATGAAGCATAAGCCAAGAATAACCTTATAGCTTCAATTCTTGCAACTGGAGCAAATACTTCATCATAATCAATGCCTTCTTCTTGAGTGTATCCCTGAGCTACTAATCTTGCCTTGTTTCTAATCACAATGCCTCTTTCATCCTTTTTGTATCTGAAAACCCACTTAGTACCAATTGCCCTCTTCCTATTAGGCAGATCTACCAGAGTCCAAACTTCTTGAATCATGAATTGTAGAAGCTCTTCTTGCATAGCCTCCACCCAGCTTGGATCCTGTAATGCTTTATGTGCATTCTTGGGTTCTATTTGTGATACAAAACAAGCAAACAAACAGTTTTGAAGGTCTTTGTGACTGTTTATTTGATGAAGGGATCTAGTAAAGAAACCTTGTTCCTTCAAACCTTTTGTCATGTTTCTTGTTTGAACAACAGATTATGGCTCTCCAATAATTTGCTCCTTAGGATGATCCTTGTGAATTCTGTGAAAAACTTAGAGGGGGGGGGGTGAATACATTTACTGTTTTAAAAATTAAAACTTGTTGTATCAAATTTCCACTTTGGCTAGTTCTAATATGAAAACTGTCTATTGTAGTTTATGTCTACCAAGTTGTCACATAAGTATTATCAACTAATCACAACACAAGCAATCACATAATGCAAACATAAAAGTAAAGAGATAAGTAAAAGAAAGCGCAAACCGAACACGATGATTTATAGTGGTTCGGCTACGGAGCTCCTCTCCGCCCTACTCCACTCCCCGAGTACCCAACTCGAGATTTACTTCACTAGATCAACAACCTCCCTTTCTTAGGCGGAGAAAACCTTTACACGTTGCTTACTTCCTTTTCCGGTACTAAGCTAAACACCGAGTTCTACTTCAGGGCAGAACCAACCCAACGTCGCCTATACAATTACCGACACTAAGCTAGATGTCGAGTTCTTTACAAGGGTACAACCACTCCCTACGTCGCTTAACCTTTTTTCGGTACTAAGCTAGATACCGAGTTCTTTACACGGGTACAACCACTCCCGACACTCTTTGTGTTTTGAGGACTAAAACACTAACCACACTCACTGATACAAATGATGTTTACAATGATCCATGACATAAATGTTCAATGGATATAAATGACTAATCTATATGAACTTCTTGAATAAGAAGTCTTCAATCATTGAGGATGTCAAGTACTCTTGAATCTTCATATGTTGGAATGCTATGGATGATGTCTCATGATCTTGAGCTTGCTTCACAGGATCATTAACAATGTATGCTTACAACATAATGAAAAGTTAGTAACATTATGATCATTATGTAAAGGGTGATTAATGTATGAATCTACATGTTTTGCTACTGATCTAAGTGTGTGAAATTTGTGAGGGAATGTGTGTTCTAATGCTTAAACAATGGGTAAACAATGGGCAAGTATTTATAGGAAAACATAAAACTAAAACCATGTGTACAACTAAAACCATGTGTAAAACTAAAACCATGTGTAAGACTAAAACCATGTGTACAACTAAAACCATGTGTACTACTAAAACCATGTGTAAAATTATTTATAGAAAAACAATTTCTACAAGCCACGGATCTGGCGGATCCCATAAATTGGATCCGTCAGTTATACCAATTGGATCCGCGGGTGTCAGACAAAAAATATTTTCAAGTAGAATGATTAGCCTTTTTAAAATACTTAATTACCTAACCGTATTTTAAACATTCTAAATGGTTTGTTAAGGGTCTGATCATAATGCTACATAACAAACATGTACGAACCTGTGTTGTATCATACGAGGACTTGAGAGGTGTAGAATGTATGTTGAGACAATATAAGATTACAATTAACTTGTACATTTTACGTTATGTATCAAGTTACATGTTTGTCATCAATCAAAACAAACGAGATTGCTTGCACTAGCAATCTCCCCAACGAGACTGCTTGCACTAACAATCTCCCCCTTTTTGATGATGACAAAATATGTAAACGTGATAGAAAGTAAAATGCAAAAAGTTACTTGTGTCCATAATAACTTACTTTAATCTTGTGTCCGTTTCTCCGTTTACACCTTTCTCCCTTTTCTCCTTGTGTCCGTAATTACTCACTTGCACTAACAATCTCCCCTTTAATCTTGTGTCCGTTTTTCCGTTTACACCTTTCTCCCTTTTCTCCTTGTGTCCGTAATTACTCACTTTCTCCGTTTACACCTTTCTCCCCCTTTTGTCGAAGCAAAAAGGGTGTGTCCTTGGAGTTAACTTAATTTCTCCCCGAAATGGCGAGCTTGCATCATCCCTAGTGAAGTTAAATAGACTACTCCAATTTCCTATGGTTGTTGCGTTTTCTAGGTTGTTAGCGAATCCATGGATCAAGCTAGAATCTTAACCTACATGAAGTTTAGTGGTGTGCAACATAAATAGAATATATATGAAAAATGCATGATGAATGAAATGCAAATAGCCAACGATACACGTGGGTAAGCTATGTTGGACTATGTTGGCCTATCTCCTCCTTTTTGTCGAAACACAAAAGTGTGTCGAAGAATGAGAATTCTTAAGACTACGAGCATGCTCCCCCTTGACTATAGCTCCCACTTAATCAATACTCCCGTTGCTAGGGTACCAACGTATATGAATGCTACAAATCAAGGATTAGTACATGATGTGCTCCCCCTTGATCAATACTCCCCGTTGCTAGGGTACCGACGTATATGATCCAAGGATGAATAATCCTACAAAATAAAGGTTAGTATAAAACAATATTTGTCCTTGGACAAGTATGTGATATACACCAATGCGTGTATATGATGCATCCAAAAAAATGCTTGACGAAAGCTCCCCCTTGCTTTAGGGCGTCAAGATGAACCTACAAAATAAAAGATTAGTGCACTAGAAGCTATGTCTTAAGTCATATACGACCAATGTGTATAGACGATGCAATATGAGTGCTAACTGATAATCCTCCTGGTTTGAAAGCGCTAAGCAACACCTATAAAAGAAAAAATAATCGATGCAAACTTCATCCTATGATGAGTATGCTATATACGATCGAGCGTATATGATGATGAACCTACAATGAAATGGTTAGTGCAATATATTTTATCTTAAAGAAAAATATTATGTAACATATTAATAATCTAATCACAACCAACATACCAATTGTGATTGTCTAGTCAAATAAAAATATGATGTAGCATACGAATGTGATATCAATCGTGATTATCATGTTATAAAGAGTGTATCTTCTAATAAGAATTACATTTACAAGAATATCATAAGATAAAATCCTACAAAACAATGCCTATGAGGAGGATATGAAGTGAAGTTAAAATGCTTAACGTGAGTGGTGTTAATATTGGTGTTGGTTTACTAGTGAATAATAACTTAATAGATGACTAAAGGTTGATGTAAATAGGTTTTTCGCTAATCCATGGGGTTGATGATTAGTGAAGGAGGTGATGAAAGTTATGCAATGAATTAAGAAACTCTAATGTATAGCAAATGCTATAAGAGTATTTGAAGACTGTTACGGTTATGATATCTACCAAAGATTGTTGGGAATAAAATGATCAAAGTCAAAGAGCCTGCCAAGTCGATGAAGAGCCTGCTAGTTGATTTTGTTATGTACGAAGATGTTCTACCAGTACCTTCTGGGTAGAAGGTACTGCTAGCTAATGAAGAGCCTGCCAAGATTATGTAAAGTCTATTAGATATTTTGTAATAGATATTTAGTTGAATTATTAGTCTTTGTACATTGTTATACGTTATGTAGAAGTAGAATAGTCTTCTGTGGTGACAGAAGAATATATCAGAGTGTACATGGGTAGTTGTATTTAATTGTAGGCGCCAATATAGTCAAAGTATAGTATTATATTCATCTACTTGACAACATGTAATAAGATATCCTTATCTTATAAAAGGATATCTTAGTCACTTCTTCATGCATGCATCTTTCACAACTAATAACCAAAAACAAACTATCTCTCAAGTAACTTAGTTACTTCAAATCACAAATCCTTTACAATCAAAGATTCAAGATTACTTTGTAATCCCGGTGATATTTAGATCATCCGTATTATTTCATCAATAATATTGAATCGTTTTGTGTTAACCAAAGTTGTGTTATTTGTTCATTGCATTCACACGTTTACTTAAACTCACCACCTTGTGTTCTTTTAAAGTGTGTTGTAGTAGATTCCGCATGCTAAACACATTCAATACATAAATATCTCTCAAACACATTACTAAGATTCATATCCCAAGTGTTTGAACTTCGAACAACAAACGTTCCACAAGTGGTATCAGAGCTAGGCTTGATATTTACTAATTTAAAAGAAAAATGGATGTTGAACATATTCAAACCAATGTTGCAGCTAAACTTCCATTACTCAAGCAAAACGAGTTTGAAATGTGGAGACTAAGGGTTGAACAATACTTTCAAGTGCAGGACTATGCACTTTGGGAGATCATTGAACAAGGCAATTCATTTAAACCCCAAATCACCACTACAACAGTAAATGATGCTCTTGTAACAAGAATACAAGAACAACCATCAAATGCAGATGAAAAAGTTCAGAAGAGAAATGATCTAAAGGCAAGGAGTATGTTACTGATGACTATTCCAAATGATCAACTTCTGATCTTTAACAAATACAAAGATGCCAAAACCCTTTTTGAAGCAATTGTGGCTAGGTTTGGTGGTAATGATGCTACCAAGAAAACACAGAAAACACTTCTCAAACAACAATTTGAGAACTTCACAGCCACAACCAATGAGTCTTTGGACAGTATGTTCAATAGACTTCAGAAGCTTGCAAGTCAGTTAGCCATCCATGAAGTGATGATAACTCAAGAAGACCTAAACTCTAAATTTCTTAGAAGTTTACCTTCAGAATGGTCTATGCATGTCATTGTATGGAAGAACAAGTCAGATATTGACCAGATGAGTCTCAATGATCTCTACAACAATTTCAAAATTGTAGAACATGAAGTAAAGAAGACTACTGGGTCAAGTTCAGGAAATATGGCTTTTGTTTCATCCCCAAGCATCTCAAAGGTTGATAATGAAGAACAAAGTAGCAGAGAAGAAGGTACTGCCAATACAACCTTTGGTACTGCTAGTACTTCTGGTAGTACCAAATCCATATTAGATGAAACAATTGGGTGTGCTTTTCTTACATCTCAGCACAATGGGTCCGTATTATCATTTGAAGACCTTCAAGAGATTCATCCTGATGATCTTAAAGAAATGGACATAAAGTGGCAACTTTCACTTTTAAGCATTAGAGCCAAGAAGTTGATGATGAGGACTGGCAAGAAGATTCTGATAGATGGAAATGAGCCTGCTGGATATGATAAGTCAAAGGTGGAGTGTTACAACTGCCACATGAAAGGTCACTACTCTAGAGAATGTAGAAGACCTAAGAAGCAGGATGACAAGGGTAGAGGGTTTGACAACAGGAATAAAGGAAGCTTTGAGAAGAAAGGAAGCTTTGAAAGCAAGAGTAAGGTTGTTGAAGTTGCAGAGCCAAAAGCAATGGTTGCTATTGATGGCATGGGTTTTGATTGGAGTTTCATGGGTGAAGATGAGTCAACTTCTGATGAATTGGCTTTAATGGCATTCTCCACCCCTGAGGTACAAATTATCAAATGTCCTAATGATTGTGAATCTTTTAAAGAATTAAAAATCATAAGTAAAGCTTATGATACAGAAGTATTAGAACATAGAAAAACCAATCAAACCTTATTTGACCATAAGTGTGGTATGTCCAAGCTAGAAAAACAAATCATTCACTATAGAGAAAATGAACTCACATTTTCTGATGCTAAAGCTGCTCTTAATAGACAAATATTTTTGAAAGATTCAGAAATTGAAATGGTAAGGACTGAGTGCACTAAAGTGACTTTGGCTAGAGATAATATTCAACTGACTGTTACTAAATTGAAAAATGCTTCTGAGTGTACTAAGAGCATAGTAGAGAATCAGTTGAATAAAAGAATAAAATCAGGGATAGGATACAATGAATGTCCACCTCCTTATAGAGGAATTCCATGTCCCCAAGGTAGTGATCTTGCTGTATCAGGTTTACATGAATTTGTTAACAAACCATTGGATAAACCTGTAGTGATAAGTGAACCTTCTGAGAGTGCTAAGAATGTTCCACTCTCTAAGGTGCTCACTGATAAGAGACCAGATGTCCTAATTATTGAGGATTAGGTATCTGATGATGATGAAGATCAGACTATTCCTATCAAAGGAATCAAAGTAGGACCAATCAGTCCTAAGAAAGTAGAAGTTAAAGCTAAGACTAAAGCTGTTTTGAAGACAGTTGAAAGTTGTGAAAAATGTAATAACAAACCTAGGGGAAGCCAAAGAAATTGGAACAACCTAAAGTCACAACAACTAGGTGATGACTTTGTTATGTTTAATAAAGCTTGTTATTATTGTGGTAGCTTTAATCATCTTCATGCTTATTGTAATAAATGGGTTTCTGGGAGTAAATCAAAGTCTAAAACAAATGTTACTCACCCCAGAAAAAGTTTTGCTAACACCACAAATGTTAAACATACTGTTAGACAACATAAGCCTGTTATTACAAAACCAACTGAAAAGGGTACAAGAAACACTTTCAAAAGTGTACCAAAAGTTGAGAAAAGTCCTATTCAAAAGACAAATGTGGTTAAAACAAAAGTTTGGAGTCCAAAAACCAAAGGTCCTGCTAGACCAAAAGGTCCTGCTAGACCAAATGGTACTGCCAAACTTGGTATTGCCAAAATTGGTACTGATAGACCAAAGACCACACAATGGATTAGAAGGGAAAGTGCTGTTAAGTCCTCAGCATGTTGGATTTGGAAACCAATCTAATCAAAAGGTGCATCAACAATCCTGAAAAGGTTTGATTTCATTGATGCAAGAGGCAAACCCAAGTCTGTCATGGCTTGGGTACCCCAAGGAAACTAATATGTTTATTCATGTGCAGGAACATTCAACTGATATTGAAGATCAAGGATATGTTGATAGTGGGTGTTCAAGGCACATGACAGGCAACATGTCATTCCTCTCAGACTTCAAAACATTTGATGGAGGATATGTTACCTTTGGGGGTGGAATAAAAGGAAAGATCACTGGTAAAGGTACTATCAAAACCAGTAAACTAGATTTTGAAAATGTGTATTTTGTGAAAGAACTTCAGTTTAATCTTCTTAGTGTCTCACAAATGTGTGACAAAAAGAACAATGTTCTTTTTACTGACAATGAATGTATGGTTCTTTCTTCTGATTTTAAGATGCCTGATGAGAGTCAGATACTTCTTAAAATTCCAAAAAGGAACAATATGTATAGTGTCAATTTAAAGAACATTGATCCCAAGGAAGGTTTAACTTGTTTGGTAGCAAAGGCCTCATTGGATGAATCTATGCTTTGGCATAGAAGGCTTGGTCATGTAAACTTTAAAACAATCAACACTATTGCAAAATATGATTTAGTAAGAGGTTTACCCAAAAAGATTTTCCAAAACGACCAAACTTGTGTTGATTGCCTAAAAGGCAAACAACATAGAGCTTCTTGTAAGCCCAAGACCCAAAACTCTATTACTCAGGCTTTACATATGCTTCATATGGATCTCTTTGGTCCTACTAATGTGTGCAGCTTGAATGGAAAAAGATATTGTCTAGTTGTTACTGATGATTATAGCAGATTTTCATGGGTTTTCTTTTTAAGATCTAAACATGAAACTAGTGAGATACTTAAAACCTATATCACTGAGGTAGAAAACCAATCTGATAAGAAGGTTAAGGTCATCAGGTGTGACAATGGGACAGAGTTCAAGAATAGAGTTATGGATGACTTTTGCAGGGAAAAAGGCATAAAAAGAGAGTTTAGTGTAGCTAGAACACCTCAGCAAAATGGAGTAGCAGAAAGAAAGAATAGAACACTTATAGAGACTGCTAGAACTATGTTAGTAGACTCTAAGTTGCCTATTTCATTTTGGGCTGAAGCAGTTGGTACTGCTTGTTATGTACAAAACAGGGTTCTTGTGACAAAACCACATAGAAAAACACCTTATGAACTTTTCTTTGGTAGAAAACCATCTTTAAGTTTTATGAGACCTTTTGGTTGTCATGTCACTATTCTCAATACCAAAGATCATTTAGGCAAATTTGATGGAAAAGCAGATGTTGGCTTTTTGATAGGGTATTCCTTGCAGAGTAAGGCCTATAGAGTGTTTAACACTTGCACTAGGCTAGTAGAAGAGAATCTTCACATAGAGTTTCAAGAGAAACTAACAAATGTGAAAGGAGTTGGACCAGATTGGATGTTTGATGTTGATAGGCTTTCAGAATCTATGAATTATGTGCCTGTTACAGGTACAAATGCTAATGAAAATGCAGGTTCTGAAGATAATGTTGAAACTCCTAAAAATCAAGATTACATCTGGATGCCAATTTAGAAAAGTATGGATCTATCTTCAAGTGAAGAAGGGCCTTCAGACACAACAAATGAAGGCAATGAAGAAGATCAAGGAACTCAGAATCAAGAGAATCAAGAAAGTGGTGCTAATGACAATGGTACTGCCAGTTATTCAGATGGTCCTGCCAGTTCAAGTATTGGTACTGCTGAGCCATTGAATATTCAAATAGATGATTCTTTTCAAGAAGAAGTTGGGATTAGCAATCTTCCAACTACATATGAAGTTCCTAAAACACCAAACACTAGAATTCTCAAAGATCACTCAACTGATGATGTGATTGGAAGCATAACTTCTGGTGTTAGAACAAGATCTCAAGTTGGTTTATCTCAAGTCTTATCTTCAGATGAAGAAGGGTTTATCTCCTCTATTTATGAAGAAAAGAAAAATGATACTTCCAATATATGCCTGTTTTCATGTTTTCTATCTCAGGCTGAACCCAAAAACATAAACAAAGCTTTAGATGATGCAAGTTGGGTGGAAGCTATGCAAGAAGAGCTTCTCCAATTCAAGATTCAGAAGGTTTGGATATTGGTTGATTTGCCTAGAGGTCATAGGGCAATTGGAACCAAATGGGTGTTCAGAAACAAGAAAGATGAAAGGGGTATAGTGATCAGAAACAAGGCTAGATTGGTAGCACAAGGATATACTCAAGAAGAAGGGGTAGATTATGAAGAAGTGTTTTCTCCAGTTGCAAGACTTGAAGCAATTAGGCTATTCTTGGCTTATGCTTCATTCATAGGCTTCACTGTCTATCAAATGGATGTTAAGAGTGCATTTTTATATGGTGAGATTGAAGAACCAGTATATGTGTCTCAACCTCCAGGCTTCATTGATGCTGAGTATCCAGACAAAGTTTACAAGGTTACCAAGGCTTTGTATGGCCTACACCAAGCTCCAAGGGCATGGTATGAAACATTGGCTTGTTTCCTACTAAAAGGTGGATTCCAAAGAGGCAGGATTGATCCAACTTTGTTCATCAAAAGGACAAAGAAAGACATCTTGTTAGTGCAGATTTATGTTGATGACATAATCTTTGGATCAACAAACCAAGACTTGTGTGTAGAATTTGAAAAACTTATGCATAGTAAGTTTGAAATGAGTTCCATGGGGGAACTTACTTTCTTTTTAGGTCTCCAAGTGAAACAATCAAAAGAAGGCATATTTATCAGCCAAGATAAGTATGTAGCAGAGATCCTAAGAAAATTTAATTTTGCTGATTCTAAGGTTGCAAGTACACCAATGGATCCAGACAAAGGGCTACTCAAGGATGCTGAAGGAGAAGATATGGATTTGCACAATTATAGATCTATGATTGGGTCCTTGATGTATCTTACATCATCAAGACCAGATATCATGTTCTCAGTATGTGTATGTGCAAGGTTTCAAATACATCCCAAGATCTCTCATCTCACAGCAGTCAAAAGAATCTTTAGATATCTTAAGGGTCAACCTAGGTTGGGTCTTTGGTATCCAAGGGAATCATCTTTTGAATTGGTGGCTTATTCGGATAGTGACTATGCTGGTGCAACTCTAGACAGAAAATCCACAACTGGTGGATGTCAATTTCTTGGTTGCAGACTAATCTCTTGGCAATGCAAGAAACAAACAATGGTGGCCAATTCTACAACTGAAGCAGAATATGTTGCTGGTGCAAGTTGTTGTGGGCAAGTTCTTTGGATCCAAAATCAATTACTTGACTATGGGTACAATTTTCTTAACACCATTATTTATATTGACAATAGCAGTACTATTTGTATCATTAAAAACCCAGTTCAACACTCAAAAACAAAACATATTGAAATCAGACACCATTTCATAAGGGATTGCAATGAGAAGAGGTTAATTCAAGTAGTTAAAATTGATTCTGAAAAGAATTATGCAGACCTTCTCACCAAAGCTTTTGATTTAGGTAGATTCAAATATCTTGTAGGAGGTATTGGAATGATAAATCTTTGAAAAACATGTGTTTTTGTTCATAAAATTAACTGGTATTGGATTTTAAACATGGTACTGCTAGTTAGTCAAAAGGTCCTGTTAGTTCATAATTGGTCCTGCTGATACAAAATTGCTATGTTTTGTTCATATAAAGGCTTGAATGTTTAAAATGCTATAGATCAAGTGCTTTGCACCTTGTTCTTTTGGTTTGCAACTAACACATTTCAGGTTGATAACAAAACAAGAGTTCTTCCAAACAGAAAGGAGAGATAACAATCTCAGGGGAGGAATTAATAGCCCAGAATGGAAGAAAAACCAATTAGTGAAAGACAAGAGCATACAAGATGATGCAGAGTTGAAAAAGATAGAGTTAGATCACATATCTAGAAGGGATGAAGCATTTCTCAAAGGAGAAAGTTCTATCTAGATCAAACTAAGAAAGGTTTCAACTCAAAGGCATGACATTAGATGATTTCACTTGTTGAACCAATCATCCAAGATACACAGCATCATTGCCTTTCTAAATTTCCTCCATCCAAGGAAATTGCACCATCTTTGGGCCATCATGGCTTTTGGTATTCAGCTCACCAAGTTTTCACAAACTTAAGAGTTGGCTAGTCCTTAAGCAAACGGCTTTTGGTAAAGACAAATCAAATCCGTTGATGGTTGATAGTTTACCAAAAACTATATGGTTGTTAACTAACCATACTTAATTGTAAATAGTTAGCTAGTCCTTAAGCAAACGGCTTTTGGTAAAGACAACTCAAATCCGTTGATAGCTGGTAGTTTGCTAAAAACTATAAGGGATTTTTATAAAACTTTCAAAGGTACTGGTAGTTCAAAATTGGTACTGCTAGTATAAAAAGGTACTGCTAGATAGCCGTTGAGCCTGTCAGAAAAAGTTTTAGCCATTAGGCCTGGTAGTTAAAAAATTAGCCGTTGGGGTAGTTATGTAATTCACTGATGATTATATTATATTATATTTTATATATAAAAGATCTTTTTAATCGCCTTTTCATTTACTTATTTTAATCTTTCTTATTGTCGGTTAAAAGTAATTCTCTCATATCTTCTTTCATCAGTCACTATCATAATTCACATACACCTTTCATCTTCTACCAGTACTATCAACAAATCCCACCATCATATTCAAAATTTTCATTATGGCTTCCACAATTGTTCTAGATTTTGTCCAACATCACAATCAGTTAGCATTTTTGGAAAATTCAGAGGATAATGCCTCATTTCATCAAGTAGTGGACTTTTTAAACAACTCCTACATCAGGTTTGCTTTGCTAGTCAATCCCACTATTTATGAAAATCAAATTTTGCAATTTTGGCAATCTGCTAAAATTAAAACTTCTGAAAATGGGGAACAAAGAATTAAGGCCAAAGTGGATGGTAAGTATTTGACTCTTACTGAGTCATCCATAAGAAGACATCTTCATTTGGATGATTCTGATGGTATTAGTCAATTACCAGATACTGAAATTTTTGAAAATTTACAAAGAATGGGGTATCATGCTGAGTCTAACAAACTCACTTTTCTGAAAAAGCATCTTACTCCACAATGGAGATTTTTGATTCACACAATCCTTCACTGTTTGAGCCAGAAGAAAACCTCTTGGGAGCAATTTAGTGGCAACATGGCCTCTGCTCTCATTTGCTTAGCAACAAACAGAAAATACAACTTTTCAAAATATATTTTTGAAGGATTGATAAACAATGTGAAAAGTAAAACAAAGTTTTTGATGTATCCAAGATTTATTGGATGCATCATTGGAAAACTACAACATGTGTTGCTTCCCACAGACTCAATTTATGACACACCAAAACTTTCTCACAAAGTGTTTTCAAATATGAGAATTGGTTTTAGAGGGGAGGAAGTTCCACTTTTTGATGAAATGGTACCACAACATCCAGAAGAACACACACCATCTGCTGATACACAATCATCCAGTTCTTCACATGGTTACATTTCACCAACACAACAAACAACACCAAAACCATCTCCAGTACCATCTGAAACACCACCACCATCACCACATCATATATCACAAACCCAATCACCTCAGACAATGCAAGAGCTGAAAGATAAGGTGAAGTTCTTAGAGAATGCTCTCAAAAGTCAAAATGAAAGGTTTTCTAAGATCAACATCAAATTGGTCAAAAGGGTCAAGAAATTGGAGGGTGAAGTGAAGAAGTTACAGGGTAAAAAGTCTGCAAAGGTTGTTTTATCTAGTTCTTCACAGTCAGATGCTGATAGGATAGATCACTCTTCCAAAAAGGGGAGGAAGGATAGGTCTGAAGATGAAAATGAAGAGGAGGAACAGGCTCAATTTGAATTCCATGATGGAACTCAAGTTTATGATGAAGAGCCTGTTGGAGCAGGGCAAGAGCCTGTTGGAGCAGGGCAAGAGCCTGCTAGGGCAGAAGAAGAGTCTGCTAGAAGAGAAAGGCTATTAGCTATGGGGTATAAAGGGTCTGCTGAGAGAGTATACAAGAGAAAGAGGGTTTTAATTGCTGATGAGCAATCTTCTGCTCCATCACAAGATTCAACTCCAAAGGATAAGGGCAAAGGTATTATGATTGAAGATGAGCCAAAGTCCAAGAAGTTGAAAAGAACTCAGCAAATTCAGATGGCTTTAGGAGAAGAAGAGGCCAAAAGGGTTCAACAAGAAGAGCTAGAAGCACTTGAAGCTTCAAGAATGCTTGCAGCAATGAAAGAGCAGAAAGATACTGAAGATGCTGCTCAAGATCTTCTTGATTCTCAAATTGCTCAAGAGACCTTTGATGCACAGATGTTATGGATTATCAATAATGATCCAATTGTGAAAGGTCATGCAGCAAATATAGTAAATGACAAGACACTCAATTCTGATGAGAAGACCGAAGCACTTGAATCTTTCATCAACAAGAAATACAAAGAAGCAGCTTTGGCTGACATTTTTGAGAAGATGAAGGAAAGTCAGAAGAGAGGTTTTAAAGTGGGCCAAACTAACAAAGATCAAACAATCTTTATGAAGAAATTTTTGAAGAATCAGGCAAATTGGACTGATTATCAACTTAAGAAGAAATCTGCTGATGAAATCTTCTTTTTATATCTTCAAGCCTACAAAAATCTTTACTATAATGTTCCATCTGATGTACACCCCTCTATGAAGAAGAAAGATGCTCAGAAGAAAGAAGTAGCAAAATTGGACACAGAGCAAGTAAGTAAAATGTTGATAACTTTACCTACTATCATACATGCTGATCCAATTAGGTCTAGACACCCTATAATTGATTGGGAAATACACCATGATAGATTTGGTAAGTCATGGAAAATATCAAGGGTTGGGGGACAGTCTGCTATCTTCAAGAATTTTGAAAATTTAGTTAGAGCATCTGATAGAGCAGATTTGGAAGAATTGTGGAATCTAGTGCAGATTAGGCTAGACACAACTTCTAGTACAGATGCTAAGGAACAAGAACTTTGGGTGGAATTCAATAGGATGTTTGATCCTGATCCCAAAGATGTTCATTGGAAATTTCCCTATTATGATCCTTCAACAACTTGGGAATTTCTAAGCCATAGCAATATTCATCACCTTTTCACACAGAGTGGGATTGAACTCTTCATGTTGGCTGAGAAAGAGTATCCACTTAGTTATGAAGTGCTCTCAACTATGATCTCCAAGAGATTAAGGTGTGACAAGGATGAAGAAAACTCAGAAATTGTTCAAAGTTTGCTAAGGAGCATATTTGAACAATCTGAAAGAAAAAGGAAGGATAGGAAGTAAAGGTTTTTGGAAGAGTTCTCAAATCCTCAAGGTATGTATTTTATTCATCAGAAACTTGTGTATTTTAATGGAAATAACAAGTTTAGGGGAGGATTGTTGGGAATAAAATGATCAAAGTCAAAGAGCCTGCCAAGTCGATGAAGAGCCTGCTAGTTGATTTTGTTATGTACGAAGATGTTCTACCAGTACCTTCTGGGTAGAAGGTACTGCTAGCTAATGAAGAGCCTGCCAAGATTATGTCAAGTCTATTAGATATTTTGTAATAGATATTTAGTTGAATTATTAGTCTTTGTACATTGTTATACGTTATGTAGAAGTAGAATAGTCTTCTGTGGTGACAGAAGAATATATCAGAGTGTACATGGGTAGTTGTATTTAATTGTAGGCGCCAATATAGTCAAAGTATAGTATTATATTCATCTACTTGACAACATGTAATAAGATATCCTTATCTTATAAAAGGATATCTTAGTCACTACTTCATGTATGCATCTTTTACAACCAATAACAAAAAACAAACTATCTCTCAAGTAACTTAGTTACTTCAAATCACAAATCCTTTACAATCAAAGATTCAAGATTACTTTGTAATCCTGGTGATATTTAGATCATCCGTATTATTTCATCAATAATATTGAATCGTTTTGTGTTAACCAAAGTTGTGTTATTTGTTCATTGCATTCACACGTTTACTTAAACTCACCACCTTGTGTTCTTTTAAAGTGTGTTGTAGTAGATTCCGCATGCTAAACACATTCAATACATAAATATCTCTCAAACACATTACTAAGATTCATATCCCAAGTGTTTGAACTTCGAACAACAAACGTTCCACAAAGATGATGAATCGTGCCATAGTAAATGCTCAAATGAAGGAAGTGAATACAATGATCACTTTGGAATAGAGATTCCATATACTGATATGAAAATGACATCATGTGATGAGAGTGTTGGTTGGACTAATGTGTTGAGAATGATGGTTCTGCTTGTACTGAAAATGACGTGCTTGATATGTATCAAGAATGAAAAGGATGAGATCCTATTATGGTGTTTTAGACACTGAAGATATTCTAGACAATTAAGTTGTGGGATGAAACTCCTAGATTCGTTGGTTACTAGAAGGTTGTTTGGTTTCTGAATGGTTAAAAGCTGACCAAGTACCCCACGGATTGGGCGGAACCAAGATTTTGGTTCCGTCCTTCTTATCGAAGGGTTCCGTGAGACCGAAATTGATTTGGTCATGTTTTGTCGTTTTTGATCAAATGAAGGTTCAAGCTATAGTGTATTTACTTACAACTACTGATTTGGTTTTACTAATCCTAGTCAAAGTCTAAGGAGACTTAAGGCTTCTAGTTTAAGAGGTTTGTCAAACACATGATTGTGTTTTTATTTAATGAGGTATTGGTGCAGAGCTATAATGTTGAGCTAATAAGGTTTAAAACACTTTGTGATTTTGTGAACTGATTTAACTAAGTGATTTGAACCTACATGTCGGTATTTGGGAATGTAAGAAACATGAGTACATGTTCTTTAATGTGAAAAGACAATTATGTGAATGAATTTCTCTCCCCCTTAATTGGTGGACATTCAACATAATCTGTGATGCATCAAAAGAAGAATGACGATGAAATGTTTAGGAGGTTGTAGCTTAATGAAAGCGATGAGCTTAGCAATGTTTTTGTGGATATTGATTAGCATACAAAGAACTTCATCCTCGAAGTCACGTAGCTCTTCTCTATTAATGCGAGATGATCGCATGATGAGGCATGTGGTTTTCCTTATGGGAGATGTATTGTTTTAACTAAAAGATGATGGAGATATTGTTAGGAAAGCGGAAGCAACAATACGATTTGGAGAGAGGCATACTGAAAGATATCCAAATCTAAGTAGCAATAATGAGATAATAATTATGCAAAATAAGCATAACAAGGAGAAATAACAAATAATTTGTTATCAATCTACAAGACAAAAGTCCTAATGACAAAAGATATCATCATAACATCTTATGTAAACAAAAACAAATATTCATCTACCAGAGACATGGCATCAAGACAAATAATCATATTGAAAGATGACATGACATTGTTTTTGTTATTACATTGTGAAATTGTTTTTGAAGTTAGACTTAGTTACTTAAGCATACTTACTCATTAATTAACACAATGATCTATGTGATTAATAAAACAACTTCTAAGTGTATATCATACCAAAAATCAATTAGACATATAGGTGCACATATGGCAAACAAATAGTGTGACATGGTCACAAAAGTAATGAAACGACAGGTTCATGCAAATAATTCTAACATTTTAGAAGCATGAATTATTTAAACTATCCTACGAAAGAAGCTCAATGAAATGTCAACTAAAAACAAAAGCTATCTAACACTATGTATTAAGAATAACACATAGTGAGTTAACAAGTAATACATTAATCTTGCGAAATAGCATATAACGAAAGAATGAACATATCATACAAATTATGTTAACATAAAGCATATAAGCATGCAGACAAAACCTTTCTAAGGTTTACACATTTGACAATGATAACATCAAGGTATCAAACAAATATCATGTAATCAATACACGTATAGGTAAGTGCAAGTGATTTTATTAATAAACTAAAGAAAAAATCACATCTACTCTTTGTTTGATTAATTATTCCTAAGACAAGATAATTTACCAATATATGACTTAATGACACTCAACTATTTCTATTTAAAACTAGTCATGTTATACACGTAAATTTGACAAATATGTGTCAACAGATTTTAATCATTGTGTTTGGAATCTAAGGTTGAATGATCTAAAGGGTGACATCCTTTGAGTTGAGTTTAAGTATGAGTTATGCAAGTGATCTAAGATCAAGACATGTGTTTGTGTGTGGTAATGGGATATGTCATGAACGTTCTGAAGAAAGTTCTTTGGAACAAGAATCTAAATAAAGTTACCAACTTTAATAGGTCTTGTGTATGCTCCAGAGATGTGGATATGCACAAAGTTTGACCAAGGTTTAATGTACGCTGAAAGGAAAGAGATACGTATGGTATCTTTCAACAAGTAAGATAGAGTCATTAAGCTTATGAAAATAAGAATGACAAGATGAGGGGGAAGCTCTAGTTAATAGAACTTGCAGATGTTTATTTAAGATCATTTGCCTAATGAGGTGTAATGAAATTTCTTGTAACACAACCGATCATGTTGCAAGGAGAGAATGATGCATGGGATATATGTTATCCTTTTATGAAAACCAAATACATAATGTTTTCCGAAACATCATAAATGAAGATATGAAGCTTAATTGTTTGGATAGACCTATCCTAAGTTTACTAGATGAATTCACTTTGAGTTTCTTATATATACTTCTCAAGTGTCATTGTTGCTTGGGGTGTATGAGGTTGTCATTGCATTTCAACATATGTTGTTAAAATACTGATTTAAGGGTTAACGAGACTTATTCAGAAGCTTGGTAACAAAGTATTACTAATACTTTGATTACTTGTGAAAGTGGTACTACTAGTGGAAATTGATAAACATTGAATGTGAATATCATGCTCATTTGATGATTGAAGTTTTAATTCTATAGGTGGCAAGGTATTATTGAGTTGATTCAACATGTATTTGATTTGGTATAAGTGTTGGACTAAGGGCTTTTTGAGCAATGCACTCAATGGCGAGAATTATGGTGATGTAGGAGTTTGTTGTACTATGGATGAACTTTTGGGTTTCATGAATGTTGAAGATTACAAGAATGGATACTAATTCTTGTGGTTCACTAGCGGATGAAGTGTTTGGTTATGTTTGTGAAACCTAGGGGCTGAATGTGACGGGTTGATGAAAGAACACATGTTCTAGTTATGATGGGATGCGTGTTTTAACGTACATTGTTAAAATACTTGGGAGTTGATTGTTTCAGATATGACTTTCAATGACTACAATCGTAAGTCAGATATACTTGAATATTTCGGACGAAATACTTAAGTTGTCAATCCTACTTGGAGAAAAGAGTAACAAGACATGATAATTACATCTATAACCTAAGTGTGAGTTATGACTCGATGTAAATCTTAATTGTCTTGAAAGATGACATGTTAACCAAGCCAGGCAACATATGTGAGTATTAGACAATATCCATAGTCATGAGTTGGGTTTGTAATCTATGATATATTTGAAAACAGTGAGTCTGGATTAGTTTGGAAGTTGTCAATTTACAAATCAAGCTAGTGAATGAGTAAAGGACGGGAGGATGCAGTGAATGTGTGTAATGATCACAAATACTCAGTGGTTTACCGAAAAGGTACCTTGGAGCATTTTCATGAAGTTTGAAACTGTGTTTAGATATGATTATCCTATTTGGTGTTTGGTGAGATGTCCTAATCCTAATTTGAGTGAACATCAGTGATAAGAATCCTAAGAACTAGACTCAATAATCTAAGGATCGGGATTAGTCGGGAATTTTGAAAAAGTTACTGTTGAGACTGACGGATCCAATCGACAACAAAGACGGAGCCAAAGTTTGGGAGCCGTGGAATCCGTGGGTTCTGAATTGGTGGATCCAACGATAACTCTTGGCGGATCCAAAATGAGGGATCCGTCAGATCCGTTGAACAAAAGTACTAAAAGCAAACAGAGAGATATGCAAAATTTGCGTTTTTCGACCAAGACCCGAAAATTCTCTTGGAACATATCTATTAGCTAATATGTAATGCAAAACTACTAAAAATGTATATTCTAACACACGTACACACATAGTTTAATCCTGTTCATAATAACTTACCATAAATAAAGTTAAGCCAAACACTGGCTTATTCTTGGAAAATTGATAACACTAAGTGTTATCGTCCTGCATGACATAGTTAGTTCACATGATTATTCAAAGATAAGTTTCTATCCTAATAACACAACAAATCATCATATCATTGTTTGAAATTTTCTTATGCCAAGCACTCTTTCACAGATACTACATGTTTACACATTAAGTGAGGGTTTGTGCAAAACAATACATTTTAAGCCTCTAAACAAGTTTCACTTAGTTCACATTTCTAAGTAAGATGGGTAAGATTCTCACATAACATATGCAAACAAAGATATCTAAAACAAACACAGTTTATTAACTTAGTGTACAAGATCTAGCAAAAGTCCTATTGTGCATCAAACAAGCAATTGCTAAACAAGCAAATAATTGTCATGGCAAAACACTTATGTATATCCTATCAACAAATGCAATCACAATTACCAACATGCAAATCACATGTATGCAAATAACTTAGAACAGATAGTCACATAGCATGGCATAAGTGAAAAGATACTTTTCGTCACTTTGCGTTTAAATATGACGATGTATGCCAAGCTTGATATGTTTCCTTTATATTACCAAATTCTTTAGTTTCAATAGAAATCATATCAATGTTTAAAGGATACCAACTTACATTGCTTAACTCAAAAATTTAAGTTACTGTGACAAAACAAAACTGACTATATTGGACAGGTTGTATCTTTTGATTAGTTTTACCTATTTCAATTTAGATTCAGGCCATGATATTATTTTTAAATGAAAGTAGACTTAATTCCCTTCAAAATGATAGGTGGCGCGACTCCTACGGACTTACGGTTAATTAGTTATGAATTTTTGAAGTTTGACAAAAAAACTGCATACTGCATGGACGGATCCGACGGATCCTTTTTGAGGGATCCGCACTTTATGTGATTTGGATCCGCCGGGACCTGTACCAGATTCACCTAAACTCGTATTTTGACATAAGGAAAATGTGTAGGACTTGCTAGACTTAATATTAAACATATATTACACATATTTAACAACATTTCTACTTATGTGACTTATCTAAACATTACGGAGGTGATTTTTCAACTAAACTACTAGTTATCCCAAACGCCCATTTAAAACCCGTGTTTTTCATAAATTAGCTTTACGCACACAATTTGACACTTAATCATTTTAAGAAATCTTTTCTCTTGATTTACCAAAAACATCTTCAAGTTTGTTTACAAAATAATATTTAACAACAAAATTTCAAAGTATACTTCGCGAAACATTTTTCATATTATGTTCTGCTTCAGAGGTAATTTGATACATGGATCTTACTCTATTTTAAAAACCATTTGTTTTGAAAATGAGAGCCAACCCGCTCTGATACCAATTGTGAAAAACGTAGAGGGGGGGGGGGTGAATACGTTTACCGTTTTAAAACTTAAAACTTGTTGTATCAAATTTCCACTTTGGCTAGTTCTAATATGAAAACTGTCTATTGTAGTTTATGTCTACCAAGTTGTCACATAAGTATTATCAACTAATCACAACACAAGCAATCACATAATGCAAACATAAAAGTAAAGAGATAAGTAAAAGAAAGCGCAAACCGAACACGATGATTTATAGTGGTTCGGCTACGGAGCTCCTCTCCGCCCTACTCCACTCCCCGAGTACCCAACTCGAGAGTTACTTCACTAGATCAACAACCTCCCTTTCTTAGGCGGAGAATACCTTTACACGTTGCTTACTTCCTTTTCCAGTACTAAGCTAAACACCGAGTTCTACTTCAGGGCAGAACCAACCCAACGTCGCCTATACAATTACCGACACTAAGCTAGATGTCGAGTTCTTTACAAGGGTACAACCACTCCCTACGTCGCTTAACCTTTTTTCGGTACTAAGCTAGATACCGAGTTCTTTACACGGGTACAACCACTCCCGACACTCTTTGTGTTTTGAGGACTAAAACACTAACCACACTCACTGATACAAATGATGTTTACAATGATCCATGACATAAATGTTCAATGGATATAAATGACTAATCTATATGAACTTCTTGAATAAGAAGTCTTCAATCATTGAGGATGTCAAGTACTCTTGAATCTTCATATGTTGGAATGCTATGGATGATGTCTCATGATTTTGAGCTTGCTTCACAGGATCATTAACAATGTATGCTTACAACATAATGAAAGTTAGTAACATTATGATCATTATGTAAAGGGTGATTAATGTATGAATCTACATGTTTTGCTACTGATCTAAGTGTGTGAAATGAGTGAGGGAATGTGTGTTCTAATACTTAAACAATGGGTAAACAATGGGCAAGTATTTATAGGAAAACATAAAACTAAAACCATGTGTAAAACTAAAACCATGTGTAAGACTAAAACCATGTGTACAACTAAAACCATGTGTAAAACTAAAACCATGTATAAGACTAAAACCATGTGTACTACTAAAACCATGTGTAAAATTATTTATAGAAAAACAATTTCTACAAGCCACGGATCTGGCGGATCCCATAAATTGGATCCGTCAGTTATACCAATTGGATCCGCGGGTGTCAGACAAAAAATATTTTCAAGTAGAATGATTAGCCTTTTTAAAATACTTAATTACCTAACCGTATTTTAAACATTCTAAATGGTTTGTTAAGGGTCTGATCATAATGCTACATAACAAACATGTATGAACCTGTGTTGTATCATACGAGGACTTGAGAGGTGTAGAATGTATGTTGAGACAATATAAGATTACAAGTAACTTGTACATTTTATGTTATGTATCAATTTACATGTTTGTCATCAATCAAAACAAACGAGATTGCTTGCACTAGCAATCTCCCCAACGAGACTGCTTGCACTAACAAATTCTTTTAGTTGGAATAGGATTGACACGAACTTCATCTTCCATATTGGTTATGTCAGCCTCTGCACCAATTACGTCATCATCAGTATCAGGGTATATTTCTTCCAATGGAGGCATGTTTGGATCATGTGGATATTCATCCGTATCACAAGCAAAGCCTTCCTTGTCAGCAACATTAACACTTGGCTTAGCAGTATTAACAGAGTTAGTACTGCTAGTGTTATTTTCTTCATTGGCAAAATTATCTGATACATCACCCTTTACTTGTTCATCAGTCTGCTTTTCTTCATTAAACACTTTATCATCATCAGAAGAATTTACACCATCTTCTTTATCATCTTTTGGATCTTCATCAAGATCATCTGCTTGTGAACTCTTTGATTCTTGGGTTGAGAAAGGTGGATCTGCAGTCCATATGGGTAGCAAAATGTACTTCTTTGTAGGTTTAGTCTCCTTCCAAGCTTGTGTACCTGCATCAGTATTAACTTTTGTACCTGCATATTCATTAGATTGTGTACCTGCAACATCTGGCTCATAATTCATTGTCTTGGTTAGTGAATCAATATCAAACAGCCAGTTTGGTCCACTCTTTGCAACATTAGATGTACTCTCACTAAACCTAACATGCAAGTTATCTTCCATTTTCCTGGTCCTACTATTGAACACTCTAACCAACAAAGAAACCTTCATCAGCCTTGCCATCAAACTTGCCTAAGTGATCTATGGTATTCAAGATAGTAACAGGACACCCAAATGGTCTTAAGAAATCTAGCAATGGTTTTCTACCATGTAAAAGTTCATAAAGAGTCTTGTTGTGAGGCTTAACTACTTTACTTCTATTCTGCACATAGCAAGCAGTATTGACTGCTTCATCCCAAAAAGTAGTAGGTAATTTAGAATCAGCTAACATTGTTCTAGCAGCCTCAATAAGTGTCATATTTCTCCTCTCAGCAACACCATTTTGTTGAGGAGTTCTAGCTACTCTATACTATCTCTCAATACCTTTCATCTCACAAAACTGGTTAATATCGCTGTTCTTTAACTCTGTTCCATTGTCACATCTTATCACTTTAACCTTATGATTAACTAGGTTTTCTATCCTAGTTATGAAAGCCTTAAGAATGACACTTGTTTCATCCTTAGATGCTAAAAAGAAAACCCAAGTAAACCTACTATAATCATCTGTGACAACTAGGCAATACATCTGTTTCATCAAACTTTTCACAAATGTTGGTCCAAATAAATCCATGTGCAACATATGTAAAGGCTGACTTATAGAGTTCACTGCTTTGGTCTTACAAGAAGCTCTGTGTTGTTTTCCCTTCTGACAAGTAACACATATTTCAGTATTTTCAAAAACTTTTAAAGGTAACCCTCTTACAAGGTTTCCTTTAACCAATTTATTGATTGTTTTGAAATTTAAATGTCCAAGTCTTCTATGCCAAAGCTTAGATTCATCAGATGTGGCATTTGCCAAGAGACAAGTCAAACCTCCTTTGGGAACCATATTTTTTAAATCAACATTGTATATGTTGTGTAACACCCCAACCCGATAAGGGCAGAAGCATTACGTATGGTGACATATCAAAGCAAACACAAGCATAAGACTTAAATAATACAAATGAATTTCAAAGGTTACAAAGGGAAAATCTGAAATACAAGGTTACAAAAGAGAACTACAATAAATGCTAAGTCTAAAAATGTAACACTTCTAGTCATCTCTAATCCAGAGTAGCTATCAAGGTATAGTCTTCTAAGTCCAAAGTACTCTCCACCCATAACCCAGCTTCCAACTAAAACCTGCCGCAGGAAAAGAAATGCGGCTGAGCTTAAAAAGCCCAGTGAACAGATATATAAACAAAGCAGAGACGATAATAAGCACAGTCAAACGAATATGAATCAAATGGAACACAAGCATACACATCAAATAAGAATAGCTCTAGAGTCAAGGAAGTAAACGTCTACAAACACATCCAACCGAGCCACTCGATCGGACCAAAGATACCTAACAGATAGCCACGAGCGTATCTATATGAGCCACTCGTATAGACCAAATAATCACATCACATATACCTATCATGTCTGAGTGTACGGAGAGGGGAGACCTTTAAGTACCAAAATAGTGAGTGGGGTATAGGGCACATACAGCCAGTCACCAAACAAATCACATATCAAATCATATTAGCCTAGGATGCATCCATACGCCCCCTGCAAAACAAATCATATACGTACCATGTACTAGACAAGTATACGCATATATCAAAATGGCCAAGAGATCTCACATCATATCATATCATATAATATCATAACAAATGGGGACGCCGGGGATCAATCACACCTCCCCAAGAAGTGTCATGCCATTGGTGCCTCAATGACATGGCCATGGTACCTCCATGGCTAGTTAGCTCGGGCGACAAACAAACAAAGCACACATCATATCATCATATCAGAAGTAATCATACCAAAGGCATATACCGACAGAATCATATCAGAGGATCACATAGGTGAGACCATAGCAAAACTCATATCAAACGAATCATATCAAAAGATCATAGCAAGGGAATCATATCAAAGGAATCAAAGCATATCAAATCATACGAATCAGAATCAAAGATCGAATCAAAGTATAAGGGAACATAGCAATGGCTTAGGGAATCTTATAATGAATCAGAAATCAAGATCAACAAGTCATGAGGATGAAAACACCCTTACTGAAAAAGGGTAGAATATATGTACCTTGGACCGCAAGTGAAAACACAACTAGAAACGTAAAGATAGGAAGCAACTCCATCTTCAGCGAATCTACACGAATTCAGGGTCGTCTTAGTTAATAACTTATTTTTAATCAGATTTCTCATTTTAGTCGGCTTTCCATTTTTAGTAACTTCCTTTTATAGCAGCTTTCCAAAATAGTAATTTTCCAAAAATAGCAAGTTTCCTCTTTAAGTAGTTTAACCATATTAAGTAACTTTCTGTTTTAGGCAGTTTTCCCAACTCAGTAAGTTTCCCGATTTAGTACTTTGAGTTATAAATAATAATTAATTAGGCTTTAGGACTTGACATGATCAATGTTTTAGTGTAGGATTTATAATGACATCTTTTTAATAATTTAGGGTTAAAAGTGTTAATATAGCGAGGTTCAGGGTCCAACATGTAAATTTCTCATTATTTAGGGTTAGATGTGTCACTTTGTTCTTGGCTCATATATTATCACGTTAACATGCAATTCTCATTTTATTGTTTCATGTAACATGCTTTTTACTTGATATGAATTCATGCTTTCTTCATCTACGTAAGAAGTTTAACCGAATCGACTCGCACTACGTTTTAACGAGACAGAAACATTATAACATCACACAAAAATCAAATCCCCCTTTTATAAACCCATGGAGGACTGATCCTTCGACATACAAACTGGCCAAAGCCAAAAGGATTTTACGAGCCAAAAACAATAAAAGTGTTCACATAAAATCATAACCGAGACACACTCTCGATACACATACTTTCACGCCTAGTTTTTCTAATAGATACGCTTCATTAATGATCGTTAAATAGACACATCTAAGGCTTGGATTAGGGTCATATTTATGTCGAGATAGGGCTGCTAAAGAGTCACCAAAACAGTTTTAAAACTCGCCACAGAACAGAATGTTTAGGCGCTTAGATATATGATTTTTATGCGGCTTTATCACTTGGCAAGCAAACATAAATTTAGGCCTGCTTCGATGGATCCATAGCATGCTTATCGGTCCAGTTATAGAAGAGTTATAGGTCAGAAAATATGGGCTGTTGAAGGACACAAAGTTGCCCACAAAACTCACGACATAACATATACATACAGGCATATACGTTGTGGTTTCATGTGACTAAAACGACGAGGCAACAAACATGTATACGTAAGTAGATTCGAATGGTTATAAGTATAGTTTTTAGGTTGTGTTTTTTTCATATGTATCATGTCGAATCAAATAAAATAGAAAGGAGGTATGTATACCTTAAAGTCGACGGGGAAGAAACGATTAGGAACAAAGAACAAAGATGACACTAGAACCCTCCACGATTTGTACTATGCCTTGGTTACCAACGACAACTACTTGCTTTCTCCTTCTTCCTTTCTTGGCAGCCAAACAAAAGAGATAGGTGTGTTTTCTGGTTATTGGATTGATGTAAAAGGGATACGGTTGAGAAAGAAACAAGGCAAAGTGCATTATAAATTGCAATGCGGTGTGAAATTGAAAAAAAATATGTCGTGTGGTATTTAATGTAGAGGATATGCATCGTTTTATATTTGGTATGATAATAATTTGATTGATATGACATCAATGTGATTGATCATGATAAAGAGGCTGAATTTTTTTTTTTGTATTTATTTTGCTTCTTATCTCAAAATTACGACGTGGAAGGAATGTTGTAACTAAGGTAAAGGAAACACAAGTATCACCTCTTATAAAAGAATTTGGTAGAAAATATATAACTGAATTACTTTCTGTTTGACGTCTCTTATGTTGCGCCATGTTTTGTGTGTATTGAATTTATGTCATGTTCTCATAACAATTATGCTTTACTATATGTTGAGATAAGGTACAAAGTAAGTAATAAGCGTAAGTAAATAAAAAGGCTTAGTCTAGGTAATACTTTCTTTGCTATCTTTTATTTAACTTAAGCTTTATTTTAGGATTTTATTTATAGTGTAATATTATTCACAAAGTATAGTTTAATATGTTGCAAGTTAATAATTCGTACTTAGGAGATTTCAAAATGACTCAAGAATTTTATGGTTCAAAATTTTCGGGTTTTACATGTTGTCTGTTCTAGGAACTTTAAGTAAAACATGACTTTCATCAGTCAACCTAAAGTCAAGATACAAGAAAAAACATTCAGTGTCAGTAAAAATAAAATTGTTCTTTTTGTCATACATTTATGAGACACTAAAGAGATTAAACTTAAGCTCTTTTACAAAGTACACATTATGAAAATCTAATTTACTAGTTTTTATTGTACCTCTGCCTGTGATTTTCCCTCATTTGGGATTACTCCCAAAGGCAACATATCCTCCATCAATTACTTCAAAATCTGTGAGATAGGACATGTTTTTAGTCATGTGCCTTGAGCATCCACTGTCAAATACTCCTTTATCCTCTAATTCCACATGTGGATTGCCCTACACATAAAGTAAGAAAATCAGTTCGCTTTGGGGACCCAAGCCATTACTGACTTGAATTTGCCTTGTGCATCAACATAATCATACTTCTTTAAAACTATGGATGCACTGCTGTGTCTGGAGATATTATCTAAAAATTTAACTTTTGGTTTCCAGACCTAACAAGCTGAGGCCTTTACAGCATAAAAATGATTTCCCAAAACAGTATCAGTAATTGCCTTTGGCTTAGCAGCAAAAACTACTGATTTTGCCTTAGCAGTACTAGATGTTCTATTCTTTTGAATGGGCCTTTTTACAGATGAATGTGTTGTATTTAAAAACTGTAACCTGGATTTAGCACCATTCACTGTTCTTTTTGAGTTAGCAACACTAACTGATCTAGCAATATTAGTTACTACTTCAAAAATTGATTTGCACAAGTCAAAGCCTCTCACGAAGAAAAGTCAACTTGCCACACAAATCAATAAGTATTACCGGATAAGCGTATACCCGGGTCATAGTCCAAACGAAGTGTGAAATGGAGGATATCGTTTGAGGTTCGATATTAAAATGCTTGAAAGAACGAGGGTCACTTGGTTTTTAATATCTAATAAAACGAAAACAAAATAACGTAACCGGTAAACTAAAACGAGCATAAACATCAACTCTATTAAAAACTAACCCTACGAATACCAAAATAATTTTCCTACATCCGAAATGACAAAAGAAAATTTTGAAAAAAAGAATTATATTTTTTAGAATTTTTAATAATTAAATACGAATTAAAAACTATTTGAAAGAAAATAAGTGATTAAAAATACTAAACGTAAAAAGAAAAATCTAAAAATTTTCCTAAAAATACTTTAATCAATACTGAAGCTAGGAAAAATGTAAAAAAGTTCCTAGCTTATTTCAATAAGCTGGGAAAAAGCTAAATAAATCGAACTGCTTAAAGGGAAAAAGGGGTTATCAAATAAATGTTGCAAAGATATACCCAAAAAGACCCAAGAGCTGATTGGTAGAGTGTTGTGTGTGTGAGCTAGAGGTCTGGGGTTCGAACCCCAGTTTTGCAAATTTTTTGCTATCTATCTATTTTTTTTTGTTTTTCTTTTTAAAAATCTGATAAGCACTAGCAATAAGCTACTTTTTGAAAAGACAAAGATTTTTTTAAAAACTAAAAATAAGCTCAGAACAGCTTATCAAATTAACTGATAAGGACAGAAGAAAAAAAAGAAAAAATGCAAGTTAAAAGCTAAATTAAAATGGTCAAAAAGCTACCCTATGGGACTAATAAGCTAAACTTAACTGAAAAAGCTGGACTAGACTTAGGAATGAACTATGGGAATCAAAATAAGCTAACTAGAAATGGCCAATCAGCACTGACTTAAAGCAAATAAGCACTAGGTGTGCTGATCTGCTGATGCATTAACAGGCTGATGGGCCTACTTTGGGCTATCTAAAAGCTATCTATAAGCTAGTTTTAGGCTACCAAAATGAAACCACCACAACTTCATACTATGAACTTAACATAAACCAAGATTCAGACCATAATGACTTAATTTCAGCTTATAAATAAGCTGAGGAAAAAAGGATGGGGACTGAGGTCTGCTGTTGTGTGGGGTGTGCAGGGGAAATAGTGGCAATTTTAAGCTGATGAAAAGCTACAATAAGCTGCTATATAAAAATTAAAAGAATGTGAAAATAGCAAAACAGCAAGCAATTAGTGAGTGCACAAAATCTAAGGTCAAGAGAGCTTATAATGATCAAATTAAAAATAAAAAAAACAAAAGCTAAATTGAGTAAAACCCAACATGTGCAGACTGATATAAACAATCTCAATTCCTTAGCAATTCTGCCCAGCCCTATTAGACTTACTTAGTAGGCCAAAATGAATACCAAGATCACAAGAAAAGGTGCCAAATAAGGTTATAGCTTTTATGGGCTTATGGGATCAGCTGATATCCTGTAACCTACACAGTTAGCTCAAAACCTACTCAGTTCTTCACATCAACAGGAAAGCTCCTATAAACAACTAATGTTTGCTACATTAATCAAGATCAAACCTAGGAAAAGTGCAACTGAACAGTAGTAAGCCAATTTGACCCATTTAACCCATTGAGCCAAACACCCCTAAAAGCAGACTGTTTGCTATTGAAAATTCTATTTTGAGACACTAAAATACAAGACAAGGCATAAATAAGCTAAACTAAGTTACTCCTAATCAAGTAAGGTAGATGAGGGCAGCAAATCAGCAAAGGGATAAGCAATAAGCTAAAGAGTACTATTTAGGATTTTTTTTGAAGAATAAAACTTAAAACTGGAAATTTTATAAAAACAAAAGTAAATTACAATATTGGAAAACTTAAATAACAAAAAGCTTAAAAGAGTTAAGAATTACCTAAAAAAAATAAGCTAAATCCTAACTGAGTACAACTGATACTATTTCTATCTATTTATACTAGAAAACTAGGGTTTTCTCCTCTGGGTCTTGTGCTTTCTGTGTGAGTGGAATCCAATCTTTTGCTTCTTCTTTAATTCCCAGCCTTCGGATTGTTTTTGCTCTCCACAACTTTGCATCTTGGCCATTGGATGGATTTGTTGTCCTTGGATTGATGAGGTGGAGGGGGGGACCAAAGGTGTTGGATTGTGACATGTTTTTGGACTGTGGTGAGGGTGAAAGTGATGGGGAAGGTGGTTAAGGAGGTTAGGCGGTAAAAATGGTGTGTTAGTGATGATGAACAGTTAGTTAAGCTTAAACCTGGGTGTTTGACTATTCTTTGACCCCGTATTAGGTTTAACTTAAAAGGATAGTGGGCTTTTGGTGGGCCGTGGGTTTAGTTTTAGGATTGGGTTGGTTGGAATGGGTTGTTGTTGGAATGGGTTTAATTTAGTTGGGGTAAATTTAGATGTCAGTTAAGTGTAGTTTTAGGGACCAAAAGTGTAAATTTTGCAACTTCAGGGGCCAATTCTGTCAATTTTGCAATTTTAATCAAGGGACCAAATTTGTGAAGTAAAAATAATCCAAGGGCTGTTTTGGGATTTTTGAGCTTGAATTAAATCCACATGAAAAATGTTGTTCCTGGCTTCGGCTTCTTGCTCTTTTCCATTCCAAGCTCGGTTTTGTCCATATTTGCCCCGTTTTCAATCCTTTTGTACCTGAAACACATAAAACACATTCCAAGGACATTTGTAACAATATTGGGTCCATTTGGGTGTTTTTGATCATTTTTGTGGGGTTTTTCGGGTATAAAATGATGAGTAAAAGGCCACTCTTCAATCCCCCACACTAAACAATTGCTAGTCCCTAGCAATCCGATCATAAAAAGTAATGAAAGGATCAAAATTACCAAGACTATCCCGTTTTGACTTTATTATAAAATTCAAGTAATTTAAACGAGAACAAACATAAACATCATGCTTGATTTTTAAAAATGGCATCATGGAACGGGAATCACGCAAAATGGGTGACTCCGGGGAATTGTAATCGTCATCCTCTTTTTATACTCCCCAACTAAGTTCAAAACCCTTGTGCAAACGTTTTTGTAAAATGCTAACACTACTTATGTTAGAAATCTATGTAAGTCGAGACTTAACTTTTCGCTCCCACAATTATTTAAGTTAGGTGTGTGTGCTTGTTTTCAAAGTTTTGACCGTAAAAATCGACATTTATTAGGGTTAAAAACCGACAATGATTTAGAAATTAGAGATTCAAAGGTGAGATCACTCCATGTAGCGACTTTCTTCTCAGCTTGTCCTTAGTAAACTTAGGAGGCTAGGTTTTTACACCCTCGAGAATAGTATCGGAGCTCACGGGATCTTTAAAGTCAAAAATTTCTAAATCACCGTCCAACTTTTAGACAATTTTGATGAACATTAGTTCAATTTTCGATTTAAATTTGAGAAGAAGCAAGTTTCTCACACTTATTCATAAACAAACGTACATTTTTTTTTCATTTTTCACCACTTTTTCACTTTTTTTTTTTTTTTTTTTTTTTTTTTTTTAATTTTTTTATCACTAACTTTTTACTTGCGTACCCTAAACGACGGAGCTTCACGGTTTAGTTCCAAGACCTTACACCTTCCGGAATAAAGGATCCAAGGGCCGTTACAACGGAGTGTTCCAAGACTCTAGACATTCCTGAAATGAGGATCCAAGGTGGTTAGACCAAGACCTCACACATTCCTGAACTAGAGGTCCAAGGGCCGGTGCAAGAGGGTAGCCAAGACCTAAACGCCTTTTGGAAATAAGGATCCAAGGACCGATCTCGAACCGAAGCTTAGGACTTATTTATTCATACTCAAACTTTAATATTTGCAACTTTCAAGCAACGTCCCACTTTCATTTTGCATTCTTATTATGCTTTTACGAAAGTATGCTTGTTCCGAAATTTAAATAAAACTTTGAACTAGTATTCTAAATCAAGATTGTATAAAAATTTATTTGCTTAACAAAAACGGTTTTTGCATTCAAAAGTTTGAAAATAGCACTTATTTTAGTCAGATTAGGAGCTTCTGGGAGGAAAAGCCATAGATTACTTATATAAGCTCTAAAGAGAACCAACTACTCCACGCTTAGCATTTTCATTTGTACAATTCGTAAAAACTTAGCCTAAAAGTTAAGGGTAGCAGCTAGATCAACACTCTAGCAGAGTCGGGATTCCCTTGTTCTAGCCTAACCAAGTCTAAACTTCCACTAATGCCGAAGCATTAATGTATAGCAAATTATTATTTAATTGTGCAAAGCACTTCTATTTAATGCAAAATACGATAAAAAAATTTAAAATTTTTGGTCAAAACGGGGGTGCTAGGGGACTAGTAGGTACAATATGTGAAAAAATTTTAAATTTGGTCAAATGAGAATTCCCCTCCACACTTAGAATTGAATATTGCCCTCAATATTCAAAGTACCGGCCTAAGCCGACACTATAGAACGTAAAAGGGTAAGATTACTACCTAAGTGTGGAAACGAAATCTTTTTCACATAAAGGATTAAATAAGATATCCCTGGATGTTAGTAAAAAGATCGGATATTGGGCGGCTGGATTGAAAACAGGCGCATCAATCATCACGATCTACGGGAATCCTGAAAACAAAGGCAAACATACAACCACAAAGCAACAAGTAGAGGAATTCCCCCACACTTAGTGTCAGAAAATAGAAAAGAAGATAGAAGATAGGCATGGGTTGCCTCCCACGAAGCGCTTGTTTATTTATCGAGTCGTAAAGCTTAACCCGCCCCGAATTTAATTGTTCTTGGGGGAGCATGTGGAAAAGAAAATCTCCATCGGACTTTCGTTCAAGATGTTTGGATAAACATTGAAGCATACGAAAGTTCCACTCCGATGAGATACCCGCGGCTCTAAATAGAATTAGAAATGACGATGCCGGGGTCAAATATGGTGTCTTCACTCCCGAAGGAGTGAAAGAGAGGAGAAGTCACCGGATAGGTGAAGAAAGGGAGAAAGATCATCATCGGGATGAGAATCCATTCTTCAACCTCAAAATTCTTAGATTTAACGAAAACCTCGGGAGGGAGGTTCGAGGTGACATCATCAATAAGCAAATTCTTCTGATAGAGAACACCTCCCCCCAGACTAAGATCTTCATCAAAATCAAAATAGAAATTATCAAACTCCGGTGGAGATATGACGTGAGTGAGTTCACCGGAGAACTCCTCATGATAAAGATCACTCATATCAAAAAGAAATGAATCATACTCGGGAAGAGAGAGATAAGAATGAGAAGTGGTACTGCCACTATCCGTCTCTTCCGAATGATTGATATCAAAGCAAAAGGCTTCATAAGCCGAGAGAGAATAATCAGGATGAGAAGCGGGATTGCCACTACTCTCCTCTTTGTCATCAAAAATAAAACTCTCATATATGGGAAAAGGATCCTTGAGCTCGTGCTCCGAAGGATCTGACGGTTCTTCCTCGATATTAACTTCTTCAAGAACTTCCCTCGGGGGGAGGGAAATAACGGTTCATCAAATATCATTTTCTCTAATAACGGAGCACCTCCCCCCGGATCACCATCGGCCTCAACAATTTTCGGCGAAATTGGAGCATCAATAAAGAAAACCTCGAGCTCTTCCATAGAGATATCACTTCCCTCAACCGGTGTGAGAGAAAGGGAAGAGTCAGAAATGATTGGTTCAGAAGTCGAGTGGGATTGCCACTCGAAGAGTTAACCGAGAAAAAGTCATTGTCCTCAACGGGGATAGGAGATGAGGAGGGAGAAATGGTATCATTTAAAGGAATAGTACCCTCCTCTTCGTTTTTCTCATCATTGTTGCTAGCATAAACAGCTTTTATACGTTCCATCTACTCTTCTACTAGTAATTCTGCAACACTCTTGTTTTCTAGATTTTTCTGGACGGGTGTGATTGCAGCTGATGAATTTTTGTAAAACTCCCCAATTAGGATAGTGTCCTCATCATCGTCATCGAGAATGGCAGCCTTGAGAAATATGGAACGCCTTTGCGCTGCTCGTTCTCTGGCTAGCAATTCTGCAATAGATTTTTCATGAGGATCTTCTTGGGGAGGTTTATTAACCAAATCCTTAAGATCTTTTAGAACATCAAAAAGAGCATGAAGAATTTCTTGAGGAAATGGCTGAGGTTGTGGTTGAATCATTTGGTACTGTGGAGGTTGGTCAAGATAAGAATAGTCATAATTGTTATAAGGGACATGCTCACAGACAAGCGGGTTCCTTGTTTGACAATCAGAGCTATAGTAAGGACCTCCACAGTACTCACAACAATACGATTGCTGTGACTGATTCGGTGAATTATATGGATAATGGTCATACCCGAAGTTTTGATTATTACATGAAACTTGCTCATAGACAAGCATGTTTCCTGCTTGACAATCAAAACCCGGGTGAGGACTACCTCCACCAGACTCACACGAGTATGTCTCCATCTGGTGTTGTGGGGGCTGGTTGAAAAAGTCGGTTGTTTCATGGTAAGAATAAGGATTTTGGTCATAGACAAACCCGTTTCACGATTCCACCATGCTACAACCGGGACAATTCCCACCATTATGAGGACCTCCACACCATTTACAACCATAATGGTAAGATGAAGACATAAAGAAGAAGAATTAAACGGATAGAGGGTAAGAAATAATGAATTAAACGGGTAAGAGGATTGAGAAGAATATTTTTGGATTTTTAAAATTTAGAAACATGGAAAAACACAAAAGAAAAAGGAAAATAAATTTGAAAAGAATATCTTTTTGGGTTTTTTGAAAAGTTTTAGAAAAGGAAAATATTTATGGGTTTTTTAAAGGGTTTTTTAAAGGGTTTTTTGGATTTTTGATATAAACTATTCACAAGAAAAATACATAACTTCACAAGGAAGGATCTTCAAGTCACTAATCATCAAACCGTAACGATATTGTCGCAACACACCTCCCTAGCAGCGGCGCCAAAAACTGATTGATTATGGTTAAACACGTCACAAGTCAACCTTTCACTAAGAAAAGTCAACGAGCAACACTTAACACACAAATCAATAAATAAATAACCGGATAAGCGTATACCCGGGTCGTACTCCCAACGAGGTGTGAAATGGAGGATATCTTTTGAGGTTCGATATTAAAATGCTTGAAAGAACGAGGGTCACTTGGTTTTTAATATCTAATAAAACGAAAACAAAATAACGTAACCGGTAAACTAAAATGAGCATAAACGTCAACTCTATTCAAAACTAACCCTACGGATACCAATATAATTTTCCTACATCCTAAATGACAAAAGAAAATTTTGAAAAAAAGAATTATATTTTTTTGACTTTTTAATAATTAAATACGAATTAAAAACTATTTGAAAGAAAATAAGTGATTAAAAATACTAAACTTTAAAAGAAAAATCTGAAAATTTTCCTAAAAATACTTTAATCAATACTGAAGCTAGGAAAAATGTAAAAAAGTTCCCAACTTATTTCAATAAGCTGGGAAAAAGCTAAATAAATCGAACTGCTTAAAGGGAAAAAGGGGTTATCAATTAAATGTTGCAAAGATATACCCAAAAAGATCCAAGGGCGGATTGGTAGAGTGTTGTGTGTGTGAGCTAGAGGTCTGGGGTTCGAACCCTAGTTATGCAAATTTTTTGCTATTTATCTATTTTTGTTTTTGTTTTTGTTTTTAAAAATCTGATAAGTACTAGCAATAGGCTACTTTTTGAAAAGACAAAGATTTTTTTTAAACTAAAAATAAGCTCAGAACAGCTTATCAAATTAACTGATAAGGACAGAAGAAAAAAAAAGAAAAAATGCAAGTTAAAAGCTAAATTAAAATGGTCAAAAAGCTACCCTATGGGACTAATAAGCTAAACTTAACTGAAAAGCAGGACTAGACTTAGGAATGAACTATGGGAATCAAAATAAGCTAACTAGAAATGGCCAATCAGCACTAACTTAAAGCAAATAAGCACTAGGTGTGCTGATCTGCTGATGCATTAACAGGTTGATGGGCCTACTTTGGGCTATCTATAAGCTAGTTTTAGGCTACCAAAATGAAACCACCACAACTTAGTACTATGAACTTAACATAAACCAAAATTTAGACCTTAATGACTTAATTTCAGCTTATAAATAAGTTGAGGAAAAAAGGATGGGGACTGAGGTCTGCTGTTGTGTGGGGTGTGCAGGGGAAATAGTGGCAATTTTAAGCTGATGAAAAGCTACAATAAGCTACTATATAAAAATTAAAAGAATGTGAAAATAGCAAAACAACAAGCAATTAGTAAGTGCACAAAATCTAAGGTCAAGAGAGCTTATAATGATCAAATTAAAAATAAAAAAAACAAAAGCTAAATTGAGTAAAACCCAACATGTGCAGACTGATATAAACAATCTCAATTCCTTATCAATTCTGTCCAGCCCTATTAGACTTACTTAGTAGGCCAAAATGAATACCAAGATCACAAGAAAAGGTGCCAAATAAGCTTATAGCTTTTATGGGCTTATGGGATCAGCTGATATCCTGTAACCTACACAGTTAGCTCAAAACCTACTCAGTTCTTCACATCAACAGGAAAGCTCCTATAAACAACTAATGTTTGCTACATTAATCAAGATCAAACCTAGGAAAAGTGCAACTGAACAGTAGTAAGCCAATTTGACCCATTTAACCCATTGAGCCAAATACCCCTAAAGGCAGACTGTTTGCTATTGAAAATTCTATTTTGAGACACTAAAATACAAGACAAGGCATAAATAAGCTAAACTAAGTTACTCCTAATCAAGTAAGGTAGATGAGGGCAGCAAATCAGCAAAGGGATAAGCAATAAGCTAAAGAGTACTATTTAGGATTTTTTTTTGAAGAATAAAACTTAAAACTGGAAATTTTATAAAAATAAAAGTAAATTACAATATTGGAAAACTTAAATAACAAAAAGATTAAAAGAGTTAAGAATTACCTAAAAAAAATAAGCTAAATCCTAACTGAGTACAACTGATACTATTTCTATCTATTTATACTAGAAAACTAGGGTTTTCTCCTCTGGGTCTTGTGCTTTCTGTGTGAGTGGAATCCAATCTTGTGCTTCTTCTTTAATTCCCAGCCTTCGGATTGTTTCTTGCTCTCCACAACTTTGCATCTTGGCCGTTGATGGATTTGTTGTCCTTGGATTGATGAGGTGGAGGGGGGACCAAAGGTGATGGATTGTGACATGTTTTTGGACTGTGGTGAGGGTGAAAGTGATGGGGAAGGTGGTTAAGGAGGTTAGGCTGGAAAAATGGTGTGTTAGTGATGATGAACAGTTAGTTAAGCTTAAACCTGGGTGTTTGACTATTGCTTTGACCTCGTATTAGGTTTAACTTAAAAGGATAGTGGGCTTTTGGTGGGCTGTGGGTTTAGTTTTAGGATTGGTTTGGTTGGAATGGGTTGTTGTTGGAATGGGTTTAATTTAGTTGGGGTAAATTTAGATGTCAGTTAAGTGTAGTTTTAGGGACCAAAAGTGTAAATTTTGCAACTTCAGGGGCCAATTCTGTCAATTTTGCAATTTTAATCAAGGGACCAAATTTGTGAAGTAAAAATAATCCAAGGGCTGTTTTGGGATTCTTGAGCTTGAATTAAATCCACATGAAAAATGTAGTTCCCGGCTTCGGCTTCTTGCTCATTTCAATTCCAAGCTCGGTTTTGTCCATATTTGCCCCGTTTTCAATCCTTTTGTACCTGAAACACATAAAACACATTCCAAGGATATTTGTAACAATATTGGGTCCATTTGGGTGTTTTTGGTCATTTTTGTGGGGTTTTTCGGGTATAAAATGATGAGTAAAAGGCCACTCATCACTACTGCTGATTTATAAATATTTTGCTTGGAAGTATTAACTGATACTAAACCAGGTCTCATTTGTACTACTGTTGGAATCATGTTTCTTTTAGCAAAGGGGCGAGTGTTTTGAGCAAAATTTTGATGATTCACCCTCTTAGCATAGTTCCAAACAAGTTTTTAATACTAATAACAATTTTCCTGTAAATGTTCAAAACTACCACAGTGATAACAAGCCTTGTTAAACATCTCAAAGTCACTCCCTAACCTTTGTGACATCATGTTATTCCAATTTCTCTGGTTACCTCTAGGCCTGTTAGTATACTCCCTAGGTTGCCCAATGAAATCAACAGATTTCCTATACAACTTATCACCAAACCTAGGTTTGACAAACTTAATCTGTTCAACTCTAGGCTTAACTATGTTCCTTTCAACCTTAGGTGTAGACTCTACTTGTTCCACATCGTCATCAGACATCGAATCTTCAATGATAGGTGCATCAGTATTTGTCTTTTCAACCTTATGTTTCTCCTCATTAGACTTACTATTCACAGCTAAAGACTTATCATCAGACTCAACTAAACAAGACAATTCAGATATAGGAGGTACATACTTTCCTGTTATTGAAGGAGGAACTTCATTATAACCTATACCACTACCTCTCCTCATCATTTAACACTCAATTGTCTTATTTACACTTTTAGATGCAAATTCAAGCTTATTTACTTTAACTTGATGTTTTTTCTTTTTCTTGATAAGCTGCATCTTTTTCTTTTTGAGCATGTTTTAACCTTTTAGTAAGTTCATTAATGACATTCTCTTTAACATAAAACTTACTTTCAAGAACATTAACTTGCTCTACATACTCTGACTCATTCTGTTTAAAGAATTCAAGTCTTTGCTCAACAGATTTTAAGCCTAGTTTATAGCCTAAATTATCTAACTGTAACTTCCTTACATCTTCTATTAGTTTTTCATTCATAGCCTTAACTTCTTCAATAGTATCTAAACAAGATTTATAAGAACAACCAGAATCATTAGATACCTTAGAATCAGAACTTGATGAAGAAGAGTAAGCCATAAGTGCAAAGTTTGGTCCTTCAGCTGCTTGGTCACTCCAATCATATCCACCCAAACCATCACAAGACACCAAAGCTGTAGAATTCTTAGATTCCTCAGACAATCTTTCCTTGATCTCTCTCCATTCTTGTAGTCTTGGTTCTTTAGTGCCCTGCATTCCCTTGCAAAGTGTCCCTTCCTGTAACAGTTGTAGCATTCAACCTTGAACTTATCAAAACCCATGTTATCCTGCCTATTGACCTTGAGGTTTCTTCCTGTATTCTTCAAAAATCTCCTTACCCTCATTACCAACATAGCCATCTGCCATTTCAAGTCTATCTCTTCAAGATCATCTGGATGAATCTGTTCCAAATCCTCATGCACAATCTGAGGACTAGTAGATTGACCAACTAAGAAAGCATAGATAACAACATCACTCAAGTTATCAAGGGTTGTAGACCTAGCAGTATTAACTTGTGTGCTAGCAGTACTAACTCCATGAGCAGTATTAACTGCTTCATTAGTACAGCTGGTACTGTTATTAGAGGAGGACACAAAAGCTAAGTTCTGTGAGCTTGAGGATGAGCTAGATGACCCTTTGACTTCAGGTTCATACACTTTTAGATTGTTATACAGATCATCTAAGCTCATTTTATCAAGGTCAACCTTGTTTCTCCACACCACAGTATGTGTATTCCACTCTGGTGACAAGCTTCTCATAAACTTATGATTTATATCTTCTTGAGGAATTGTTACTTCCACAAGTGCTAGTTGACTAATAAGTTTCTGAAGTCTGTAAAAGGTCTGATCAAGATTCTCAGAACTTGGAGCAGCAAAATTCTCATATTGTTGCTTCAAAAGATTCTTGCTGGTCTTCTTGGTAGCAGCATTCCCTCCAAACCTTTTCTCAATAGCTTCTAACAACAATTTAGCATCCTTGATGTGATTGAAAGTCAACTGATGGTCATTAGGAATGCCCATCATGACAGTGCTTCTTGCCTTAACTTCTAGTCTTCTTTGTGCCTTGTCTTCAGCAGTTTTAATAGGCAAGATAGTGACAACACCATCATCAAAAGTTTCTATTTTAGGTAAAGTATTGACAGTCTCTATCACCTCCCATATAGAATAATCAACTATCTGAATATACTGCTCTATTCTCATTCTCCATAGCTCATACTCTCCAGACTTGAACATTGGCACCTTTGATGCAGTAATCATATGAGTAGATTCTGAATCCATGTCTTCAGTAAGATCAGAACAGCCTTGAGTCTAAACAGGTTCTTCTTGATCATAGCTTCTAGATCACAAGCTCTGATACCACTTGTTGATCTCAGTAGTACACTTGATCGAATTCCTTAGCTTGTAAGGGTTAGTTATCTTAGATAAATCTAAAACAACTAAGTATAGAAACCGTCTTGAAGTTTATCAAACACAATGCGGAATCTTGTATTTGATCTTAAGAAGAACTTTATATTACATAAAACAGTAAACAAGAACACAATTGTATCAAACTACACACTTCAATATTATTGATATAATACGAATACTCAAAAGTATTAGGGTTTACAACCTTGAAGTTCTATGAAAAACCGTGTTAAGATGCATCTAATCTTTTATCTCTATGCCCTAGGACCTCCTTTTATAGACTAAGGAGTCCTAGTTGGCTTATAATAACTTTCTATACAAGACAAATATCTTTTCTATATTTATCTATTACTAAACTTTCGTTACAAGATATTCTATAAACATAAACCGACTCTAATACTCCAACAACACTAATAATGAATCAGCATCACTAACTCTTTGTTCTGGCAGCATTAAGTCTTCAATAGTAGTAACTTAGAGCTAGCAGCACTAAGTTTCCTTCTAGCAGCATTAACAACTTAGAGTATTTTTCCTTGAAGTCTGTCAGCAGTCTTAATGTACTCTAGCAGTCTTAACTTCCATACGCAGCATTAACCTTTATAACTAGCAGCAGTAATAACTTGGAGCATTTCCTGTGTAAACCATGAGCAGCATTAACACCTTGGAAGATTTAATTACCAACACAAGGTTTTCTAAGGGTGGGTTATTAATTTGGAAGCTTGGTTTTGTTGGTGATTTTTGAAGATTAAGTTAGTGTTCTTGATTTGTTTTTGGTTTTGGCTCTTATTCTTGTTTTGATCTTTTTCACTACAGCCCATTGTAAGGAAACATTATGCTCACTTTCATTTGTGTATTTTCGTATCTTTTATTTGTTTTATACATTTATTAGACATGGTTATACATTTTACATAGCTTATAACACTCGAAAATCATGTTTTGAACCTTGATTGAATGACGGTTTTTAAAACAGCCCGCTAAACGAATTTATTAGGAAAAATCAGTGGACTTATGGACTTGGACAAAAATATGGGGTTGTAGATCAGTGTCATAGCTACGTTTCGCCGGGTGGATCGAGCCGTAACTCGACCCGATGAATTAATTAAAAATGTTTTCGTGAGTAAGTACCAGATTTCAAACAGAAAAAGCTCATTGATCTATTTATTTTCACAACTTGGCGCAGTTTTTTGAAATGTAGTAGACCCTTTAATTTAAACGTGGCCGCCGGACCCGCGTCAAACCGAGTTGTAGAACTCAAGATGTTGCCATTTCCATCTGGCTGAATTGTGCTGTCCAAAAACAGCTTGTGTATTTAAGGGTAAAATGGTAATTTAACATAGGTTATGTAAATTTTAAGACAGCGGGACCCTCAAATCTGATTAGTAGACTTACCTTTCCGAAGACGTAAAAACCAAGTCGTGATCATTTTTACGGTTTAGGAGTAGTGAATTTTTGAAATCGGATAACTTAATAAATAAAAACTAAAACTTGACAATTAGTATCACATAAACCCATTTTGACCTTTCTTACATGAAAACCGAATTGGTAGGACCCATTATCGGAAAAATATACTCGTTTACCTTTCTATAAGACTAATATACCAAGATATGACTATTTACGGAATAAATGGACTATTAAAATGCCATAAAACATGAACATTTGATAACTTATTAATCAGGGCTTGTAACTATTTTTAAATTGTCAAAACTAACCTTTAACACTTATTAAACCTTATTAACACTATGTACAATGGTATAATTGATATATAAGCTATATAAAAATTTATTTGCATGTTCTCGTTGTTATTTATAAAACATAAGACGCATCGTTATGTTCTAGGTTGCTATTAGGAGTTTCTCGGCTTTTTGGGTTATGGGTTTTGAGGAAGGTGAATTAGAGTTTTGGTTATTGAGGTCGGCTATGAAGGAAGGGGTTTGAGGGGAACTGTGTTTGTGTTCGACTAAATGTCAATTTGGGGTAAATATTGGGGTTGAATGTTTTGTTGACGGTTTGTGGCCTTGGTCTTTTGTTATTTTTGCAATGAGGCCCTTTGTAAAACTTTGTTGTTATTATATTACAAAAGTTTTTATTTGTTAATAAACTTCACCTCAAATGTACACGTGTAAACGAATGAGATTTTTTCTTGTCATTTGCGTGATAGTTTTGAACATTATTTCTGACCGTTCTTTAAGTAGTTACCTAATAGGATCAGAATTGATATATCCGTTGATAACGAGTTAAATTTGACCGCATGTTACAGCGGGTGCAAAAACATTTATTAGATACACAATTTAATGATAATATGTTTATCAAATGAAAAAAGGTTACCAATAATATTAAGGTAACATAATGGAGTAAAATATACAGTTTAGGGGCTAATTTGTTATATTACTAAACCTAAGGAGAGTGTATTATATAAAGTTGGGATGAAACTATACTTAACTTGCTATTTTTTAGAGTGTTATGTACGTAACTTTCTTTTTTGCTATTGTATAGCCAAACTTTTAAATTTCTTCTCTTGTGTGTATTTTTTGACTGATCGTACAATGATTACACCCTTGATCAGAACCTATGTGAATAGTAGATTGGATACCTCTAAACGCTTTTATGGCCTGAAATAAGACAAAGAAACTCGTTACGTTAGTTGGAGCGCAGGAGATGACCCTGCGAACTGGCTCCTACATGAGAATAAGTCATCCAATTGTGGATGAATTGTCTTTAGAGAGATAAAGTATATGTGAGAGAGGACATTCCTAAAAAATGAGGATGATTTTGGTTTTTATAGGCATCCTATGAAAGTTCTAAATAACGCCACATGTCTCAGCCGGATAGGTTAGAGGGGAACATATTCCTGTTGCCCAATAGGAAGGCTCCAAGCATATGCTACATTTTCCTTCCTAGTTTGTAAGCAAACATGCCATATGCAACTTTCGTTGGTTGTGACAATATTGGAAACCCGTCACCTGAGGTGGGGCCCACACAATATTTTGTGCTTTTCCTTTAGTGATTCGGAGCCTATGGTCCGTCGAAGGCTCAAGCATCTCTGAGATTGAGGCCCTATCGGATAGGCTTCTTGTCTATTGGCGGATTTCCTTACGGTAGCCTAGTAGGCTTTGCGCTAATGATCACTTCGAGCACTATTTGTGAATTACTCGGAGGCTAGGCTCCGGCTGTAGCTAGGGTACACCATCAGTGACCATTTATCTTTAAGCTTTTTAATCACCATATTAACAACGAAATGGTAAAATAGTCACTGTACATGAGAAAAATATTGACATAGGTCGAAATTCAAAATTTTAGGTATATGTTAACAAAAAAATGGCTACACAGCATGTAAAAATCGGGAAAATTCAGGTCATTATTTTACTATTTATATTTACTTATTATCCTAATTTAAGTAAATTTACATTTACCGAGAAGTGTTTAACCGCGTACGTCGTAACACGCACCCGTAATTTTTCAGAACTTATTTTTATAATAAATTATATTTATTATTACTTACTAGCATGGTACCCGCGCGTTGCGGCGGCGGGTACCCTGAAATAATATTTTCTGGTGAATCATGTATTTTAGTTTATTATGTTGTTTTTAATAATAAATTTACGGATATCAAGAATTTCATGTGACGTATTTCAACTCTTTAACTAAGGAATTTATGTCGTCTTTTTGGGTCTTTTTTAAAGTCATTCGTATAACATGAGCCCGTTTGGCCAGTGCCCGTTTAGCCCGTGCCCGTTTGGCCCGTGTCCGTTCGGGTTCTAGCCCGTTTGGCCCGTGCCCGTTTAGCCCGTGCCCGTTTGACCCGTGTCCGTTCGGGTTCTAGCCCGTTTGGCCCGTGCCCGTTCGGGCTCTAGCCCGTTTGGCCCGTTGCCTATTTGTATAATGTGCTTTATTATTTGCATTAGTAACATTTAATGTAGGAATTGTGTTTAAGTTGGTTGTACAATATGCTTGATAATTTGTATTTCTTATGTAAGGGGTGTTTTAATAACTAAATTAATTGTATTTATTGACCAATTAATTAATTGACTACATTAAATATTTTGACTAAATTAATAGTGCTTTGTATTTTGTACATTAAGCTTCAAGACTTGTAAGTCTTAAAATTAAGATTGATGAGAAAGATCATTAATAGTGCTTTGTGTATTGTACAATAAGCATTATAGCTTGTAAGTCTTAATTTTAAGACTAAGAGGAGAGATAGTCATTCATGCTTTATATGTAGTATAGATATTTCATTTCAAACTTTTTTGAACTCATTTGATTTAAAAACGAGAGACTATCTCGCAAAACGTGAAAACCACACACGACGCGTATCGACACAATCGTAAACCTAATAAATAATTTAATTTAATTATTATATTGTTTTCAAGAAACTAGCCGTGTGAATACTCATTTTCGTGGAGAAATTATTTTGGATGCAGCGGCTTAATTTTCACGAGTTGAATGAAACGTTTGCTAACCTAAATGAGCCCCGAGAGTCATTTTTATAAAAGATATCAAAAACTGTCACTTCTGGCCCCTGGACTTATATTTACGCCACAGCCCTCAATTTTTACCTATTTATGTTTTTGGCATTAGGGTTTAAATGTTTAATATATAAACCAAGTTATATAATTTTATTCACATTTTTGCCTAACCCTAAAAATTATACCCGCCTCTTTCTCTTCTTCCTGGCGCCAACAACCCCACCTCCACCACCGGAGCTTAGCCCCCACCACCTTATACCACCATTCCTTCATCATCTCTCGAAGATCCTTGTGTTTTGACGACAAGTCGGATTTAGATCGAGTTGTAATCAAGCGTTTGGTGTTCAACCCGTAGCCTCTTGTCTTCCTTTTTCTTGGTAGGTTAATGATATACAATCAAAAACATCATTACTCGTATGTTCTTTTCGAATAAAACATGAAAACGGGATTTATGAAAAGGGTTTTATGACTATTCGATTCACACAAGTTTTTATGTGAATCGAAACACTTAAAAACGTAACACCTAAATGGTATCATCTCTTTGGTTCGTGTATATCTCAATCTATAAACTTTCGGTCTCATAAGCTTCTATAAGCTTTCGATAAGCTCGCGTACGAGCTTATTCATATCTATTTCAGCTTATTTTACTTCGATCCATTTTCTTTGCTATTTGGTTTTTGTCTCGCTGCAATTTTGGACAGCCCACACGGCTATGGGTCGAGGCCCATACGACTCGGTTTTGGGTTGGGGTTCGGCAAAAAATAGCCCGAAAGGGGTGTTTGGGTTCTGATTATTTTACAGCCCAGCAGGGGCGTTTGCATCAGCATATTTTAGCTCCAGGGGTGCGTTTGGTTTAGCGTATTTGCAGCCCGACAAGGGTGCGTTGATTTGCTTATTTTTCAGCTACATAAGGGTCCGTTTGCTTCTGTTTATTTTCAGCCCCGAAAGGGTTTTTTGGTTTGTTGCTTATGTGTTTCGGCTTATTGGTTTGTGGGTGTTTGTTTGAAGCCGAACACACCACCACAGGTGGTGTTTGGCTTGGTTTCGGACCACCACAGCCGCACCTTCAAGGTGTCGGGCTTGTGGCTCGATTAGTTGTTAGTCTATCTTGGTTCGAACCACCGACAAAGTAGGCTGTTTGGTTTCTTTTGTCTCGACCAAACACACAAACCCACAAGTGGTGTTCGTCTTGGTTCACCTTCGGCTCATCGAAGGGGTGTTTGTTTGATCTAGCAACAACAGCCAAAGGCTGTTTAATGTGGTTTTACTTATGGCGTTTTTGGTTTTGCTTGTTCAGCGAGGATAAGCCAAGACGAGAGGCTAATGGCTTTGAGCTTAATTAACCGGCGTATGATTTTGTTTTGGTTCATAACTTGCATACTTGTTTAAACATATAGATTATTTATTTAGCTTATTTAACTTTAGACTTGCGTTTAGAGTGTGGTATTATATATTGGACTTGCGATATTGTTGATTGATAAAGTGCACTTTTGGTGGTCTCACACCAAAAGGGGCGTCACGAGTTTATTAGTGTTAGGATTGATACTTAGTATTTATATAGTTAAAAGCGGATTATTATGGATTTTCTCGAATTGTTTTAGATAGAAAAATATTGATTGTATAAATATGGGAAATGTTGTGTAAACGAATAGGTCATGCCAAAATTTCTATAAATCCCTATACTTAGTAAACTTTCACTAAATTTCTATTTCTTAAAAACCCGATAAAAGGACAAAATTATAGTGTTTTATAATTAATAACTTATGTTTATACAATAAACCGGCAAACAAACAAAAACTATACTTTTACAAATGAGATGGCTAGTTTACCTAAAACCCGACAAGAAAATGAAATATTAAATTATGAATTGTTATTTTATAATTTACGATAAGAAGACGAAAGTCATAGCTTTTGTAAAAACTTTAAAACTATATTTATTTAGTTCGTAACATTAGATCGTATGTTCCTTTTGAACGTGAACTCTTTATTTCATTACTTTGAGGTTTTTGGTAACATGTCGAATTATATAGTTTTATTTATTTTTCTATTTTCTTATATAATACATGCGATGTATTATATACCTTGAACTAATTTATTTCTTTTTCTCATCACTTCTTATATATAATACCCGCCATGTATTATATATTTATTTAATTTCCATGTGTAATATATACGAAATATATTACATACTTTCCTTTTATCTTTCGATTTATTTTATTTAACCGAAACTTACTATTTGACTTATCTTTTATTTGCATTTTCTTTGTCGTTATTTCCTTGATTTCTTTCTGTCATTCTTTTTCGACTCAAGTTCTCATTAGTACTTTTCTCGACTATGTCGTTATCTATTCCTTTCTGGCGTGCGTATTCTTGAATCAGTACTTTCTTACCGATACACGGATGATGATACCAAACTCTTTTATAATGATGATACGAGACTATTTAGAAAACTAAAACACTTTGTGTTAGGAATTAAATGTTGAAGACTTTGTACTGCTGAAGATAACACTCACAGTACAAACTGCTAGTGTAAGTTGAAGACTGCTGATATAACTAACAGTACAAACTGCTAAGTTAGTACTGCTAGTATTGATGAAGATACTGCTGCATGATACTAATTTAGAAGACGTGTAGAAGATAAGTATAGAAAAGATTGCATGTATATCTTATTTAGTTAGAATTATACGGGTAGATATTTATCTTGTAAAGGACTCCTTGTGCTATAAAAGAATATCCTAGGTTAGATGAGAGATATACGTTTTTGTTAAGATTCAAGGTCTTGTAACCTTAGTGATATCAGAGATCACTCGTATTATTATCTAATAATATTGAATCGTTTGGAGTTATATTATGTGTTCATTGTTCATACAAACATTGCATTACTGTTACATCAATTCAACCTTCTAAGTATCATCAAGTAGATTACGCATACTTGGTGATATAAACCCAAAGTATCCACAACACATCCTAAGTGTATTAGATCATCTCAAGTGGTATCAGAGCCAGGTTGATACTTTGATTTACAAGAAGAACTCTTTATTCCTTAAACAAAACGGACATAGAAACCACACAGACCAACATGGCTGTAAAGTTGCCTATGCTGAAGCAGAACGATTTTGAGATGTGGAGGCTTCGAATAGAACAGTACTTTCAAGTGCAGGACTATGCACTCTGGGAGATCATTGAAGATGGAAACTCTTTTAAACCATCAACAACTGTAATAACAGTTGATGGTGAGGAAAAGACTACTGTGAATACCTCTCCAGTTACTGTAAAAGAGAAGCTGCAAAAGAAGAATGATGTCAAAGCTAGGAGTTTTGTGGGAAACTAGAAGGGGGGTTGAATAGTTTACCGGTTTAAAAACTTCTTTTAAAATCTTGTTTTAAAAGTATGCTATTGGAAACTTTGATTCGAACTCTATGTGTAATCAAACAACACCAACATGAACTACAAACTAAGCTACGTAATAATAACAAATAAAAGTAAAGAGTAGAGTTGGAAAGATCAAACCGAGACAGAGGATTTATAGTGGTTCGGCTACGAAGCTCTTCTTCGCCCTACTCCACTCCCCGAGTACCACACTCGAGAGTTTCAAACACTATATCAACAACCTCCCTTCAGGCGGAGAAAACCGTACACGTCGCTTATCCTATTTCCGACACTAAGCTAGATGTCGAGTGCTAATCTTAGCTAGCACCAATCTACCAAGGTCCACGTGACCAAACACACAAGCCCAATGGCTTCAAGAGATCACCAAGATCTCAACACGATCACAATGATCAACACTCACTTCACTCTACTCAACTAACACTAACCTAATGACCCTTGATCTTCTTGATCAATCACACAAGCCCAATGGCTTCAAGAGATGTTCACTATCTCTATAGATCACACTTGATCTTCACTCTCACTCACAAAAAGAAAATAAACTTGATGTATGCTAAGATACAACAAGGTTGTAACAAGTGTTACAAAAACCTATCAACTATAACTCTAGTATCTTCTTGATTACTTGAGTTCTTCTCTTGCCAATGAAGAGGGATGACAACACCTTGTATCAACTTGGATACTTGTGTTCTTCTTTTGCTAGTGAAGAGGTATGAAGAGGATCACTTGAAGGATGATTGGATCACTCTTGAAACAAAGAAAAACTAATCTAATTTACCCTAAGAAGTGAAAGGTGTGAGAGGGTTTTACTAAGGGATTTTTCTGTGTGTGAAGGGTGCCTAAACCTGTGAAAGAGGTGGGTATTTATAGGCAAAGAAAATCTGAACGTTACAATTCAAAATGGTACGGACGGCTCCACTAAATGACCCACGGCTCCGTTAAATTTAACGGTACCGTGGAGCCGTGGTAGACTAGGACGCTCCAAATTTTGTCTTTTCTGGTGAAAACTTATTTGGGGAAGGTTGGAGCTGATTTTGGGGGGAAAAATAGCTGTTGTGATTTTCAAACTTATTTTTCCATTAAAACATTTCTTAATATTTCAAAAATAATTTGTCATGTGTATTTTTGAAAAAATGTTTTGTCCCATTTAAAATGTGAATTTTCAAAACATGAATTCACTTCTTTGATCACTAGTCCAAGTTGTAACTTTGTTTAAGAGTGATTTGCGTAGATACGGGATCTTCCAATTAAAAACTTGTTAGCGTTAATTTTAACGTAACGTGAGTTCACATTTTGTCATCCTCAAAACGTGAAGTAATCGAAAGATATAAATAACGTTTTTAGAACATTATTTGCATCAACAAGTTTGTTGATGATGACCATCCCCAATGATCAGCTCCTTAACTTCAGCAAATACAAGGATGCAAAATCCTTGTTTGAAGCAATCACTACTCCGTATGGTGGTAATGAAGCCACCAAGAAGACCCAAAAGACCTTACTGAAGCAGAACTTTGAAAACTTTAGTGCTTCCAGTACTGAGTCTTTAGATCACATGTTTAATAGATTGCAGAAAATTGTCAGCCAACTGGCTGTGCTAGGAGTTGAAATCCCTCGGGAAGATTTGAACTTTAAGTTCTTGAGGAGCTTACCTGCTGAATGGTACACACATGTGGTGGTCTTAACATGGACTCATCCAATGTGGCCTTTGCAATAAGACAAGTAAGGGTCTCTTTAGAAACAATCTTTTTCATATCAACACTGTACATGTTACCCTTTCTCGGAACTTTTAGTAGAACATGACTTTCATCAGAAATCTTAAAGTCTGGGGAAAGCCCAAAACATTCAGTGTCAGTAAAAAGAACCTTGTTCTTTTTGTCACACATTTGTGAGACACTAAACAGGTTATACTTAAGCTCTTGCACAAAGTACACATCTTCAAAATCTAATTTACCGGTTTTCAATGTGCCTTTACCAGTAATTTTTCATCTTATTCCTCCCCCAAAGGTAACATATCCTCCATACATTGGTTGAAAGTCTGAAAGATAGGACATGTTGCTTGTCATGTGCCTAGAACATCCACTTTCTGCATAACCTTGATCTTCTTCATCATCCTGTGAATGTCTCTGCACATAAAATAAGGAAATTAGTTTCCTTGGGGTACCCAAGCCATCACTAACTTGGGTTTGCCTCATGCATCAATATAGTCAAATCTTTTCAATACAATTGATGCACCATTGGATTTGATTGGTCTCCATACCCAACATGCTGAGGCTTTAACAACATTTGCCCTCTTATCCCTAGTAGTGTTTTTAGAGTTACTAGTACTAACTGCTGGCTTTGCAGTGTTAGCCTTTGGTTTCAAAAATTGTTTTTGAACCACTGCTTTCTTATGAAAAGGCCTTTTAACAGTTTGTTGTGCATGTTTGAAAGTTGGTTTTGCACTTGAAACTGCTGGTCTAGGGTACATAGTTTTAAAAGGTCTGGCAGTACTAACTGCTGGTCGAGCAGTACTAATTGGTTTTAGGCCAGACTTTAATAAAAGTGCTCTGGGTGTCATTCTGTTTGAACTAGGGTGAGTTTTAAACCTGTTTAAGTTCACCCTATGACTTGAGTTCCCAGTTACCCTGTTGTTTCCAGTAACCATCTTTCTCCCATGATGGTTATGATAAACAGCCTCTAGGTGGTCAAAGCTACCACAAGTAAAATAAGCCTTTTTGTACATAACAAAATCACTTGCTAGTTGATGTGACTTGAGGTCATTCCAGTTCTTCTGGTTACCTCTTGGCTTGCCTGTGGACCTATACATCTCACCGTACCTAACTGGTTTTACATTTGTTGTAGGCTTAACAGTTTTATCACTAACCACCTTAGGAACATTGGTTCCTTTTAACTTTACCACATCAGGTTTGGCTACAACCTGTTCTTCCTCAACAGATTCCCAATCTTCTATGATGGGAGCATCTGAATTCCTATCAGTTAACACCTTTTCCTTAGTAAGTGAGGTGTCACATGCACTCTCAAAAAGCTCACTAGTTTCTACAGGTTTATTAGCAGTTGAAATTTATTTGGGCTCACAACCATACTCTAACTTAGGTTGTTGAAATTCAATCAAACTTGTATGCTCTAAGTCTATTCCTACGGGTGCAGGCACTCTTCTGTGAGGAGGTGGACATGTTTTATACCCTAACCTAGACTTAGCCTTATTAACTATCTGACACTCTATAATTTTGTTTACACCTTTTGATACATACTCCAAAGTGTCTACAGTTAATTGTATATTGTCTTTTGCCTTAGTGATTCTATCTGATCCAGCTTTTAGCAAATTAATCTCAGCATTCTTAAGTGACAAATCTCTCGTAAGAACAGCTATATCCTCAGCAAAAGTAGACTCATTGTTCTTATAATGCACAATTTGTTCTTCAAGGACTGCTAAACCTCTTTTGTGATTAGACAAATTGTAATTTGTTTGGTTTAATTCAATCCTCTACTCATCATAGTGTTTCTTTAAAGCTTCATTGTCTTTAAGAGCAGTACATGTTTTAAAACAACTTTTAGCAGATAGTACCTCAGAGTCAAAGAAGGCCATAAGTGCCATCTCAGTAGGTGCTTCCTCTTCATCTGCCATGAAGCTCCAGTCATAGCCTAGGCCATCAATAGCCACCATAGCCTTTGAAGATGGCTCAGCTTCTCCCACTGCCTTGGGCTTGCTTTCATAACCCTTGCTCCTGCTATCCTATTGCCTGGGCCTCCTACATTCCTTTGAAAAATGCCCCAACTTGTGAAAATTGTAGCATTCTACCTTAGATTTGTCAAAACCAGCAGTATCATTACTACTGATGGTGATCTTCTTGCCAGTTCTTTGATAGAATTTCTTAACCCTCATGCTAAGAAGTGAAATCTGCCACTTGAGATCCATCTCTTCCAAGTCATCATCATTAATCTCCTTGAATTCTTCATGTGTCAACATTGACCCATCATTCTGGCTGGTCAGGAATGCACAATAGGTAGTATCATTCAGGATATAAGTAGTACTAGTAGATGAGCCAGCAGTACTAACACTAGGGTTAGCAGTACTAACTCCTACAACCACCTTTTCTTCATCTGGACTTGAATTACTAGGAGATGACACAAAGGCCATGTTTCCAGTGGTCGAACTAGCACCTCTAGCTTTCTTCACATCCTGTTCAACAATCTTGAAGTTGTTGTAAAGATCATTGAGGCTCATGGTATCAATATCCTACTTATTCTTCCAGACCACCACATGCATAGCCCATTCAGTAGGTAGACTCCTCAAGAACTTGGAGTTCTGATGTTCCTGAGGTATGTCAACACCAAGCACAGCAAGTTGGCTAACAATCTTTTGCAACCTGTTAAACATGTGATCTAAGGACTCGTTACTGGTTGCACTGAAGTTTTCAAAGTTCTGCTTCAGTAGAGTCTTTTGATTCTTCTTGGTGGCTTCATTACCACTATACCTAGTAGTGATTGCCTCAAACAAAGACTTTGCATCCTTATATTTGCTGAAGTTTAAGAGTTGATCATTGGGAATGGTCATCATCAGCAAGTTCCTAGCCTTGACATCATTTTTCTTTTGCAGCTTCTCTTCTGCAGTCTCTGGAGAGGTTTGCGCAACAGTCTCTTCTTTACCATCAGCTGTTGAAACAGATGTGGAAGGTTTAAAGGAGTTTCCTTCTTCAATAATCTCCCAAAGTGCATAGTCCTGCACTTGGAAGTACTGTTCTATTCATACCCTCCACATCTCAAAGTCGTTTTGCTTTAGCATAGGCAGTTTAGCAGCCATGTTAGTCTGTGTAGTCTCCATGTCAATAATCTTCAAAAAGAGTTCTTCTAAAATCAAAGTATCAGCCAGGCTCTGATAGCACTTGAGAAGATCAAACACTTAGGATGTTACTCCCTTATGATGTGTTTAAGATACTTTGAGGTTATACTGTTAAGTACGCGGAATCTACTTAACAATACTTAGAAGGTTTTGTTTGATGTAACAGTAATGTAGTATGAACAATGAACACAATGTTTAACTTCAAACGATTCAATGTTATTCAAGAAAAATACGAGTGATCTCAATATCACTAGGGTTACAACGACCTTGAATCTTAACTAAACTTGTATGACTCGTGTATCTCGTACATAAATATCTAACCTAGGATCTCCTTTTATATACATAAGGAGTCCTTTACAAGATAAGTATCTACCCATATAATTCTAACTAATTGTGATATACATAAAATCTTTACCATACTTATCCTTGACACATTTCCTTATCATGCTGCAGTACCTTCTATTATATACTAGCAGTACTAACTTATAGTTTGTACTGTTAGTTATCCTTCAGCAGTTCTTCAGTTATACACTAGCAGTTTGTACTGTTAGTGTATTCTTCCAGCAGTACTAAGTCAAAAACATTTAATTCCCAACAAAAACTTCGTTAAATCTCCGGTAGTAACCGGCAAGTCCTAAGAATTGGCGTATTTTGGTGTGTGCCGCCCAATCCTTTATTGACTCGATCTTTGCGAGATTTGTGTGAATGCCTTCACTATCGAGCACGTGGCCCAGAAACTGCATAGTTGATATCCATAATTCACACTTCGAAAACTTGGCATATAACTCCTCATTTTCAATAATTCTAAGATTAGCTTGAGGTGCTCCTCGTGCTCTTTCTCATTCTTAGAATATATCAGGATGTCGTCAACGAATACGATCACGAATTTATCCAAGTACAGCTTACACACTCGATTCATGAGGTCCAGGAATACGGCTGGTGTGTTGGTTAAGCCGAATGGCATAACATGGAATTCATAATGGCCATATCGGGTCTTGAATGCAGTCTTTGGGATATCCTCTTCCCGGACTCAGAGTTGATGATAACCTGATCTCAAGTCAATCTTGGAGTAAATGGATGAACCTAGAAGTTGATCGAATAGATCGTCGATTCTTGGGAGTGGATATCGGTTTTTGATAGTGAGTTTGTTCAGTTCCCGATAGTCGATACACATTCTGAAGGATCCATCCTTCTTCTTGACAAACAGGACCGGATCTCCCTAAGGCGAAGAACTCGGTCTGATAAGGCCTTTCTCTATAAGTTCAGCCAACTGGTTTGGCAGCTCTTGCAATTCCGTTAGTGCTAATCGATAGGGTGCTTGATTCACTTCTAAGTTTGGTTTAGTGAATAACGGTGTTTCTATAAAATGTCATGTCCTAGCCAGGCCAGTATCCCCAAGGAATTAGTGAAGGGTTAGACAACTATTTCAAAGATAATGTCTCAGGTTACTCTGCAAGGTCTTAAGATTTCTGTTGGGTCACAAGTCTATTTTTGGTAAGTCTCTAGTCCCCGAAAGTTTAGTGGTTCACCCATTGTTTATTTTTGTCCAGGGATCCTCCATGTGTTGCTAGGATCCTATTGCCATAAGGCACGCAGACGAGTTTCCCACCATGGGTGATTATAACTTGGTATTTCAACATCCTGCCTACACTGGGGATGACGTCGAAGTCTCCAAGTTTTGTAGGCATAGGATCACTGTTGGTCGAGGAGTTTTGAAGGTCTAGAGTATGACCTTGAAGGATGGTGTTGATTGCTACTAGCAGTCAGTTGGTTGGCTCAATGAGATTCATCCGATAGACGATGCAGTGTCTCGGAATCGTAAGGGGTAGTGTACCGTGAGATGTTAATCGGTGGGGTCATCTTATGTTGGCTAGTGGTGTAAGTTTTCCTTTCGGATTTGGACGTGGTATGAAGTAGGGTTGGTCCTAGGTGGTAACTTGGCGTCAAGGTCTATTTGGTTACGGTGTTTCTAGTCCGGATGCCCAGGAATTGCACTACTTTTATGTGCTCGCACGCGCGAGTTTACTGATTTATCGAAAAAAGGGAAATAATAGATTTGACTTTGATAAAAGTTTAAGGCAACCATTCCTAGCATAGTATGGTCCTACCCGAATTTTACATAGGTGATCAGGCTTTGTATAATTGGGGTCTAACGAGGCAATGCTGAGTTTAGTTACAAGAAAAAATATCGGTTTTTCTACTCGCGAGGTTGCAGCATAAACTACTTTTCAAAAAGTACAAAATTCGCCGGGCGGTAACATAACAGTTTGTATACTGGTTTGCAAACAATTTATAGAGTAACAGAAAAACAATTTATTATTGGCAAGATAGCATCCAGGTTATAGTTTAGCTTATAAATTGTTAGTAAAACAGTTCGTAAGATAATATGAAGACGGTTCCTTGTTTCAAAGAAATTAGTGAGGTCAAAACTTTGATTCTGTAATATAGTAGTAAAACGACTTGTAGTATGACTGGAAAATAGTCTGTGGAATACTTGCAAAAGTTCGAGTGTTGGTAGCAATACCATTTATTATTTCATGAAAAGATAATAAGGTAGACAAATGGTTTATACGAGTTCAAATAGTTGATAAACGATGGCAAGTGGTTTGTTAACTGATAGTAAAAATGAATAGTGCAACGGGTGGCGATTGGTACATCTAGTAGGCATAGGACCGTTGATAGTCGGAGTCAAATAAGCTAACATCTCATAATAAATGTTCACCAAATCCATACCATACGACGCGGTTCACAGAAAGATACTAATGAAGTCTTACAGAAACGAACTTAAACGAGTCTAAACTTAAGTCCTATTACATAGGGTAGTCATTCTTATGTCATCACGTCTGAGTCTCGGTTTTCTCCCGCTCCAAGTTTTCCTTCATTGCTCACTTCTTCTTGGTCCTTTGGTTCCTGACATTTGTTCTTGTAGTGCCCCTTCTTCCCACACCCAAAACAGATTAGCACAACTCTCCGATTTTTCCCTGATTTTGTCTGTGCTACTGCAACGGTTTTAGACCAACGACCTCCAGTCAGATGTCCAACCTTCTAGCATTTGTGGCACTTCACGGTGCAAGGTCCGTTGTGGTGTAGTTTGCAGCGACTACACATTGGTAACTTCCCAGCATCAACCTTCCTGTTACTAGGTCCAGTAGTGTAAGTTTTGGCCAACTTTGGCTTTCTGAGAGGTTGCAGAACCCCTTTGTTCCCTTGGTTGTTCTCCCGTTTCCTCTTTTTGTTAATGCTCTCAACTACTTGAAGTGCCCCTCGGTTTATCAAGTCGCAAGCCATGCGGATTCCTAACTCGTAGGCAGAAATAGTCTCTGCTAACCGTTGGGATATGAGTTGCTCCATGGTTGCGGAGTTTAGGTCTTGCCTCTCAGGTGACATGGTTCTTCACAATGAGAAAAGAAATGTGAGAAATAGTAGGGATGTGTCATAAGAGTAGATGGTTCAAGGAGATATGTTATAAGGCGGTAGTTTAGGGTTGTGCTCACATAAGTTGGTGGGTTCCTTTACTATAGTAATATAAGTGTTTCGAAAGAATAAGATGATTGTCCAACCTTGAAGTCGAATAGAAAATGAATTCATGTGGTATGTAGTGAGTATTCAACTCAAAGTGAAATAATGACGTTACGTAGGGACATGGTCTGTGACAAATATGGTGCGGCATGTGTAAGTATATAGAAAATACTTATATCATATATGTTAAGTAAAATACTCAAACATCATAGTATATCACTTAATCATATAAGGCAAATAGCGATCAAATCATGGAAAATGAGGCAGGCAGGCATCTGGCAGTCATAAGGAAACGTTTTTCATAAAATTGTTATAGTTTAGGGTTTATATATACCTAGTTCTCTATAACCAAGGCTCTGATGCCAATCTGTAACACCCCCAAAATCTGGATTTGCGGAAGCATATGTGTTTGGGTGCTACTAAATTGGTAATCACAACACAAAGATATAGAGAACAGATTTGAAGATCCGTTTTAAAATAGTTTACATTACCAAAGTTAAATGTCATACATCAAGTTCAATTTAAATAATAATCAAGGCCCATTAACATGACTGTCCCAAATCAGAGTTTAATGCATGTGTAAAAACACTTCTGGTAATTATGACCGATGCTATGCCCTGCCTTCAACAAATACATTCTCAAACACCTGAGAAAAACATGCTAAAAGTCAGCTAACGCTGGTGAGTTCATAGGTTCAAAGTAAATAAGCACATATGGACCATAGCAAATAATTCAGCAAACACACACTAACTGCATGCTAACACTAATCTCATCCAACCGAAACTAGACAAACAATATGCCAAACGGCATAGCAAACAAGGGTGCCCGCGAGTGTTAATCCCCAGACACTCGGCAAAAATCCGACATGGTATACATTCGCGTTGACCTGTTGGGCCAACCGAATGGGGGAGTCACCCCAATACATCTATTTATATCATACGCGCTTCCCAGCAGGAATTGACTATTGATGATAGTGGGCGCAATGGGATTCAAACATACTTGGGTTATCCGCATACTAGTGTGTACAAAAACAAAGTTCAATTTGGTCCATGAAAACAGTTTTGCATGTTTCTCACCCCAAGGTTTATAAAAACAATTCGTATAAAATGGGGCTATAAACTCACCTTAATAATAGCAATCTGCTTGTCAACAATAACACAGTGCAGCTGCTCCGACACGCGACCTATATCAGTATGGTAAGTCTTAGCGCAATATTCGTGTTTTAAACTTTTACCTCATTTGAAAGGTTTACGTGTGTCAAGTACTCGTGTATTTCTTGCTTGCTGTGTGGTAAGTTACATTTCAAAAGTGGTTTATCGTATAAGACTCTTTGGTGATGGCTCATAGTGAAAGTGTACGGTGAAAATACGTGCGACGGAAACTTCCTTACTTAGTGCTTGTCGTCACAAAATGCGTAAGTAATATATATATTATATATATATATATATATATATATATATATATATATATATATATATATATATATATATATATATATATTATCGCATATTAATAAGGTTTAATAATTAAACATTTAATTAATTAGGGATTAATATTAATCTAATAGATATTGAAAAATTAATATGATAATGGTGATAGTGGGGTAATATTATATTATAAACGTTATAATTAGTTATAATATAATTGTAATTATAATAAGTATTTAATTTTTAGAAATTAAATAAGTGTAAGTGTATAAATATATGACATATATTTATAAGTCTCATAAAGTCTAAAAATATTAATTTAAAAGAATTAATATTTTTAATAATAAAAATAATTCGTTTCGTCTTTTATTCGGTTTTCATCCGAAAATATCCTAAGTGTCGAGATTTTAGAAAAATCGATCATGACCCATTTGTTTATTCAAACTTTTCCATTTTTCTCAAGTATTGCAATTTCCTCAAATAATCCCTTACGTTAACTATATTTGCAAAACTAGTCCAAAATTTATATATTTATCGTTACGTTTACTTCTATGTTATAAGTTTCGATACAAAAATCAACGTTTAGTCAAAATATTTCCAAAAGTCAACAGAAAGTCAACATTCATAAAATTGGGCCGAAAATCCATTTATTAGCCTTATTGGGCTCAAAGTGTCCAAACGAGTTTAAATTGGTTTTAATCGATATATAACATTCTATTACACAAAAATAATTATAGTGAGTCGAAAAATGTTCCAAAACTCATTTTTGTCTCCCGAAATATACATTGGGCTAAATAGGCCATAATGGGTCCAATAGTCCATTTTTAGTCCGAAACTAATTAACCATTTTTATTTACGTTATATTTTACGTTAAGTATTAAATAAGCTAATAAGCACTTTAAATAAGCAATTCGGTCAAAAAGTCAAATTAGGCAAAAAATTGTTGGGCTTGGCCCATGTTGTGTTGAGACCCAATTTACCCAAAACCAATAAGCCGAAACCAATAAGCTATTGCTTATTTCAATAAGATATCTAAAATAAACCAATAAGCATACATTTCACCATTAGAGCCAAAACTTTATGTTTTTCAAAACCCCAATTTTTATTTCTCACAAAAGCTAGCTGATTTATACATATATACAAATAAGTGTATATTTTGTTTTAAACTCGCGTAATTAATACTAAACACATTTGTATCTTCAAACTAGTACCACAAGCAACAAGATTTACCACACAAGCCAAAAATTACCAAATTTGTATGTAAACTTAAAAAAAATTAGAGCAAACATAATTATATACCAAACCCTAGCTTTTTCAATTTAACAAAACGTAAACATTTAGCACTTGCTAACACTTTTAAACATCACAAGAACAAGTAATAAACAAGATTGAAAAAGTTTTGAGGATCCTTACAAAATTCTTGAAAAAGTCGTGAGGTAGAAAACCAAGAGAGACCCCAAATTGCCCCAAATTTACCCACAATACATTCCGATTAACCCAAAACACTTGAAAGTACAACCCAATTAGCTCAAACTTCACTTGATTTTTGTAGATCTTGATTTTTGTTGATGGTTCATGAGGTAGAAGAGTAGGAAATGATCTAGGTATGTTTTGAGGATAGATATGTATGTGTGTTATAATGTGTGAAGTAATTAGGGTATAAAAACAAATACATGCATGTCATCATCCACTAACAAACATTAGGATAAAATTTTATTGTCATGTAGTGGGGGAGGTAGGTGGTAAAACGAGCCAAGAGGGGGAGGGAAAATGATTTTGCTCCTCGTGGTGTATCGTGTGTCGGTTTAAGCTTAAATGTTACCGTAAAGTCCCGGTTTGACGTTTTTGGACACATATATGTAAAATAAAGTTTTTATCGACGTCTTTGTAAGAATAATAATAAAATATTATTATTTGCTCAAAAATGCATTTATTTGACTGCTACCATATATACTGTAGTGTCGGTTCGCGTGTGGTGTTGCTTTTTAGTAAATACGAGAAAGCTTCTCAGTTAAATACGAAACTTGTCAGTAACTATCAGAAATAGGATAATTTACGCTTACTGACAAAAATATACTTTTTCAGCAGTGACTGTAAGCTATAGTATGCGGGACAGCTCCCCAAAAATGTTCAGAAATGCTCAGAAACATGCAGTTACGCATAAAAATGCTCGACTTAAAAATAATAAATAAACATTTATTATTAACATAAAATGTGAAAATTACCATTTGTCACAATCCAGACAAGGTATACAAGGTGGTAAAAGCTCTTTGTGGCTTGCATCAAGCTCCTAGAGCCTGGTATGAAACTTTAGCTACTTATCTATTAGAAAATGGGTTTCATAGAGGCAAGATTGATCAGACCTTATTTATCAAGAAGCAAAAGGGAGATATTTTGCTTGTACATGTCTATGTGGATGATATCATTTTTGGATCCACAAAGAAGGAGATGTGCATTGAATTTGAGAAGCTTATGCATGATAAGTTTCAAATGAGTTTCATGGGTGAGCTCACTTTCTTTTTGGGGCTGTAGGTGAAGCAAAAAGCTGAAGGAATATTTATTAGTCAAGATAAATATGTAACTGAGATATTGAGAAAGTTTTAGTTTACAGATGTAAAAGTAGCAAGTACTCCTGTTGATCCAGAGAAACCTTTGCTCAAATATTCAGATGGTGAAAATGTTGATGTACACACCTACAGGTCCATGATTGGGTCCTTGATGTACCTTACTTTATCAATACTAGATATTATGTTTGTTGTGTGTGCATGTACAAGGTTTCAAGTTAATCCCAAAGCCTCACATTTAGTTGCTGTGAAGAGAATCTTCAGGTACCTCAAAGGTCAACCCAAATTGGGTCTATGATATCCTAGAGAATCTCCTTTTGATCTGGTGGCATACTCAGATAGTAACTATACTGGTGCTAGTTTGGATAGGAATTCAACAACAGGTGGTTGTCAATTCCTAGGTTGTAGGCTGATATCATGGCAATGCAAGAAGCAGACTATTGTGTCCACTTCTACAACTGAAACTGAATATGTGGCTGCTGTTAGTTGTTGTGGTCAAGTTCTATGGATTCAGAATCAGATGCTTGACTATGGGTACAACTTTATGAATACCATGACGTTGGAAGGTTTCAATACTTGGTTGCAAGTATTGGAATGCTTAATCCCTAAAGTTTTTAATCTTGGTGTTTTTGTAAAGGAAAACGATTTGTACTGCTAGTTGTGTGAATTAGTACTGCTATGTATAATTTGTACTGCTACTGAAAATTCAGTCTGTTATGTTTGAACCGTTAGTCATACTTTATACTGCTATGAAGCACAGGCTTTGCATTGTGTTTTCTTGGTTTTGGACTAACAATTGTAGGTTATGAAAGCAATATGCTTGGAGCTTGCATTGTGTGAGAAGAAAAGTGGTGGCAAGTTTGCTAGCATGATTAATTGATGATGGACAGAATTTGGGGATCACTTGACAAAGGTTTTACACCTGAGTTGGGAGATTCTTTAAAATTTCTTTCTTGAAATCTAATTGTGATATTTTTTTTTATCATGAACTGATGGCATAGTTAGTCAAATAGTAACTGATCTAACTCACTCTTTACCATTTTATACTTTTATTAGTATAATGAGTTAGTCCAAGGACATCTGGTAAAGAGAACAGCGAGTAAAAGTGAATCTAACAAATTTGTGTTAGAGGCAACACTTGCCACGAGCTGGAAACCCTGTCAAGAAAGCTCTTTGAATGAGTTTATCTGATCACAGGCAGTTACTTATAACTAAAATTATTGGTTCTCATACTACCGGAGGTTAATTTCAATCGAAATTTGATTAAGTGTCTTCCTTTACACTTAATCCTTTCAAAATGTTTGTATGCAGTATGGTTTTAAATAAAAATTGAGTTTATACTACTAAGTAAAAGTTTTTCCAAAACTTAGTACTGCTAGGCAAAACTTTGTACTGCTGGATAGCCGTTTGTACTGTTGAGTCATAACCGCTTTTTGAATATAGCCGTTGAGAAGCCGTTGAGAAAATTCTGGTCAATTACTTTACATAAGGGTTTTCTAAATTGGATAATTTTTACTTTTTATCTACTTTATTCACTTTCTTCAGTCTAAAGAAATCTTTTATTGAAGTCGGTCCAATGGAAACCCTAAGTATTCTTTATAACATCTCAATTCGCTTTACTCAACCTACTTTCTTACCTAATCAATCATATCCCAGCAATCAAATCAAACTTTTACTGATAATAATGGCGAATTTAGCTTTTGTTGACAAACACAACATGGTGGCGTACTTGGAGAAAACAGAGGAAGGTGTACACTTTCATCAGATAGTAGATTTTATAAACTCTACCCATATCTATGTCTCCCAAATCAAACGGTTTTGGCAGACTATTAATGTCAATACTATTGAGAATGGAGACAAAGAGCTAATTGCAACAGTTGATGGAAAAACCATCACTCTTACTGAATCATCTGTTAGGAGGCATCTCCATCTAGCAGATGACAATGGTATTTGTGATTTGCCTAATACTGAAATCTTTCAAAATGTATCCAGAATGGGGTATAACACAACTTATCAAACATTAACTTTTCAAAAAGGATGTTTTGCCCCACAATGGAGGTTTTTCATACATACCAATCTTCATTGTGTGAGTCCAAAGAAAACTTCATGGGAACAGTTCAGTAGCAATATTGCAACTGCTCTCATTTGCTTATCAACAAATAGGACTTATAATTTTTCAAAACTTATTTTTGATGGTATGGTAAAAAATGTGGATAACAAATCCAAGTTTTTAATGTATCCACGTTTTATCCAAATGATTTTGAATATGAGAAAAAGTCTTGCTTCTACCTCATCAAAATATTTATCTAACTCCAACCCTTTCTCTAAAATTATTTAGTAACATGAGGATGGCCTCAAAGGGTTATAGTGGGGTAGAAGTTCCACTTTTTGATAACATGTTGCAAGTACAAGGTGAAGGATCAACTACCCAGTTGACTCCCAACACACACCCACAAGTTCATCTCAAACAGCCTCACCACCAATCTCATCACCAACTAGGAGTATATCTAGAGAGGACTCTAGTGTACCTCAACACAGAGTTCCTACCACATCCCTAGTAGTAGATGAGGCTGTCTTAGACAGTATAGGAAGGGCTGCCCCTACTGTCTCAGGCTTAGAAGCTGGGCAGGACAGGGGTAACATACCTAAGACCCAACCTATGGCAACACCTAATGTACAAAGTTTTTTGAACCTAGTACAGGTGGTGGAATCCCAAGCCACATGGAAACAATGGGTGGCTCAGATACTCATCCTTTGGTTGAGCCTGAGTCTTTGCCCCATGATGCACCTCTCCCAGAAGGTAACACATCTGGAAGTGCTGAGGGTAGTATGAAACTTCAAGAATTGATGAAAACTTGTACCAGGTTGACTGAGAAGGTGACTGGCTTGGAAGAAGAACTAAAGGCAACCAAGAAGCTTTTTGGAGGAGTTTACAAAAAACTCATTTTGAAGGTGAAGAAGCTTCAAACACAGGTCAAGACTCTCAAGAGAAAGAGGATAGCTCAGATGGTGGAATCTTCAAGTTCTGATGATCAAGATGATAACATGGGTGATGATTCTTCCAAACAGGGGAGGAAGATTGCCAATCTTGATGAAGACCCCAATGTTTCATTGGTTTAAGAGAGTGCTAACACTCAGGGGAGGCAAAATGAACATAAGGGAGAAGCTCAGGAAGGTGCTCAAGAAAGTACTGCTGGTCATCAACTTAGTACTGCTGGGGCAGTCTATATTAGAAGAAGGAGAATTGATAAAGGGAAGGCAATCATGACTGAAGCTGAGCCATCTAAGAAGATCAGCTAAAAGTCTCAAGCTCAGATGGAGTATGATTATGAGGTTGCTCAAAGGATGCAAGCTGAAGAAGAGCCAGAGTAGCAGAAGAAGAAAGAATAGCAAAATTCTTGGTTGAACAAAAGCTTCTAAGTGAAGAAGAAGAGAGAACAACTTAGGAACTGGCTGACAAAGAGTTGGCTTTGAAGATGCAAGAGGAAAAAAGATCACATTTTACTAGAGAAGAACAAGAAAGTGCCATCAATGATCTACTGGATGAGATTAGGAAGCATCAAAGTAAGAAGAGAGCTGCTATGAAGAAACCTCCAACAAAAGATCAACAGATGAAGTACATGAAGGACTACTTGAAACATCAAGACCATTGGACTGAAAGACAATTAAAAGGCAGATCTTATGAAGAGATTGAAAAGTTGTACTGCATAGCATATAGGAAAATTCAACATTTGTTAAGAGGATTCTCAGAAGCGGTTGAGACTAGCAGAGTTGATAAGAGGGCAGGTATACAGTTAGAGAATACATCTTCAAAGAAGCAAAAGACTGGTGAAAGTTCTTCTACAGCTGAACAAGAAAAAGAAGAACAACCAACAGAAGAGGAAAATGAAATACCAGAGGAGTTAACTGATGAAAGGCTTCAGCATATGATGGTTATCATTCCAGAGGTTCTGAATGTTGAGCCAATTCAAGCTAAACATCCAATCATAGACTGGGAAGTTCACTCAGATGGGGTTGTCAAGGCATGGAAGATAATTAGGGTAGGAGGACATTCTGAAGTATGTAAGTATTTTGAAGACATGCTAAAGGATTTTGACAGAGAAGACTTGAATCAACTTTGGAGTTTAGTTCAAGAAAAGTTTAGCTCTACAGATCCTATTGAAGACAAAGACATAGAGTTATGGGTGGAATTGAAAAGGTTATATGAACCTAATCCAAAAGATATTTTATGGACATTTCAAGCTCATGACCTTGGTACTGCATGGAGATTGTATGATACATGTGGTGTTCACCATGTATCTACAAAGGATGATGTTGATGTCTACATGCTGATAGAAAAGGATTACCCATTGAGAGCTGGAATTCTATTTGTTATGTTAGCTGCAAAACTCAGAGTTGATGAGGAATCTGACATGGCAAGGGAATTAGTGAGAAAGATATATCAGCAAGCAGAAGACATGAAGACTACAAGACCAAGAAGATAATGTGTGGAAGAATCCTCAAAAGGTAATGATTTAATTCAGAAACTTGATGATTTAGGGTAAATCACAAGTTTAGAGGAGGATTGTTAGGAATTAAATATCCAAGCACTTGGTTTTTATCAAAGAAGAATTAGTACTGCTAAGGAATAACACTAACAATACTAACTGAGTTAGTACTGCTAGTGTAAATATTAGTACTGCCAGAGTTAAAGTTGAAGACTACTGAATATATAACTAACAGTACTAACTGACTGAGTTAGTACTGCTAGTATAGAAGTTGATATTGCTGGACTGCTTGAAGACTGAAGATGGTACTGCTTATGAAGTCGTGTAATAGGATAAGTATAGAATAGATTTTGTGTATATCTTATATAGTTAGAATTATACGAATATTCTGAATGTATAGAATATTATACTTACCTTGTAAAGGACTCCTTGTGCTATAAAAGGAGGTCCTAGGTTAGATGATTTAGTACGTATGTTTTGTTAAGCTTTAAGGTTTGTAAACCCTAGTGATAAGCAAGATCACTCGTATCATGCCTAATAATATTGAAGCGTTTGGTGATATCTTTGTTCATATAAACTGTTCATACAATTACTGTCACTGGTACAAATATGGGTATTGGTCACACAAAAAATGTGTGACGATATGCATATAGTCACACACATTTTTTTGGTGTGTGTCACCAAAGGTCGCGCCACCGTAGGTGGCATATGGTGATGTTGTTTAGTTTTTGGCCGTTTTCATTGAAAAAGAGTGACCAAAACCCGAATATGTGTGACAAATTAGGCACAAGTTTTGTTGGATTAATCAGTATTAGTGACCGTAAACACTTTATATTCACACAAATGATTTTTGAGAGTAACTAGTGTTCGTCATTTGGCCACATAAATATATAATATATGTGACATTTGAGATGATTTATTCAAGTAAATATGTATTTTTGTGACTATTTCCCATCCTATGGCCACATGAATATATAATAAATTTGACATTTGTGATGATTTAGTAACACAACGTGTGTTGTTTTTTTGGAGTTAGTTGCATACAATTTAAAAAACAGTGGCCAAAAGTGTTAATAAATGTGACCATATGCTGTTTAAAGTGAAGAAATGTGTATTTTGTGTGACTATTGTTCATCCAATGGCCACTTGAATTTTATGTTTGTGTGGCCTTTTGTAATATTTAGTCACACAAATCATGTTTGTTTTGGGTATTTAGTCACATACAATTAAGCAAAAAGTGTTAATAAGTGTGACCATATGCTGTTTAAAGTGAAGAAATGTGTATTTTTGTGACTATTGATCATCCAATGGCCACATGAATGTTATGTTTATATGGCCTTTTGTAATATTTAGTCACACAAAGCATGTTTGTTTTGGGTATTTAGTCACATACAAAAAAGAAGAAAGTGGCCAAAAGTGTTAATAAGTGTGACCATATGCTGTTTAAAATGAAGAAATGTGTATTTTGTTTGACTATTGTTCATCCATTGGCCACTTGAATTTTATGTTTGTGTGGCCTTTTGTAATATTTAGTCATAGAAAGCATGTTTCTTTTGGGTATTTAGTCACACACAATTAAGCAAAAAGTGGCCAAAAGTGTTAATAAGTGTGACCATATGCTGTTTAAAGTGAAGAAATGTGTATTTTGTGTGACTATTGATCATCTAATGGCCACTTGAATTTTATGTTTGTGTGGCCTTTTGTAATATTTAGTCACACCAAGCATGATTTTTTTGGGTATTTAGTCACATACAATTAAGCATAAAGTGGCCAAAAGTGTTAATAAGTGTGACCATATGCTGTTTAAAGTGAAGAAATGTGTATTTTGCGTGACTATTGTTCATCCAATGGTCACATGAATTTTTGGTTTGTGTGGCATTTTGTAATATTTAGTCACACATCGAATTAAACAAAAGAGTAACCAATAATGTTGATAAGCCTGACCATATTATGTGAGTGCATCTTTTAGTCATAGGGTTACTACTACCATTACTAAGTTAGTACTGTTGGAGCAGAGTTGCTACTGCTATTACTAAGTTAGTCATACTGAAGCAGAGTTACTACTGCTAGTACTATGCTAGTGCTGCTGGAATGAGTATATATATATATATATATATATATATATATATATATTATATTATATATATATATATATATATATATATATAAAGCAGAATTAAAAACAAAAAGAAATTTCAAATTGAATTAAACTCGAATGTATATAACTGAACAAAATATACAATTGTAATGTCATACATAATCAAATTCTCAAGTACCATAATTTAAAGACTTTTGACTTTTCGCCGGCTTAGCTTGCAGTTGCTTTATGTCTTTAATAGATACATATTTTCGCTTCGATGGTACTGTTGGTCCACATTTAGTCACAGGGTTTGTTGGTGTAACCTGTAGTAAACAAAAGACGTTTGTATCAAACATTGAATTAAATATGAAGAATTATATATATGTAGGTTGAAAAAACACATGTATGTACCTCTTCTTCAACAATAACTTGATCCTTTGGCCATGCAATGAAACCACCTACGCCTTCCTTAACTGTTTTAAACCCATTATTTGCTACGTTCGGTATGCATGCTGCATCCACTAACGATGAATCAATTGACACTCTGTAGCAATCATTTGGGAGTGGTTGGTTATGCAGCATTTGCTTTCCATGAGACTTGTATATGGTACCCAAAGCAAAGATATTTGATTTCCTTAAGTGTCATAGTTTGCACTTAAATGTCTAAAAAAAAAAGAATTTTTGCATGTATATATAAGAAATTATTTAAACAAAAGAATATCAAGAAACATGTTGAAATACATACTGTTGGCAGTGCTTGTGTTGGAGACACATTTTGTTGCGATTGGGAATCTGGAGACCCGTTTTGTCGTGACTTAGGCATTTTCTTAGGTCCGATAGTTTTAGCAGGTTCCTATATGTATATATAAAACACGTTACATTATTTAAACAAAAGAATAACAAGAAACATGTTGAAATACATACTGTTGGTACTCCTTGTGTTTGGAGACACATTTCCTTGCGATTGGGAATCTATAGACCCATTTCGTCGTGACTTAGGCGTTTTGTTAGGTCTAACAGTTTTAGCAGGTTCCTATACGTATATATAAAACACGGTACATTAGTCATGATGTAAAATTCAAAAATCAAAGGGGGATGTTTTATTACTTACCATTGTTTCCGTTACCTTTTCCTAAGTTACAAGGCCATTAGACTTCTCCTGAATTCTCGCATCTTTAGCACTTACAACATCACTTGGCTGAGTGCCGTCCACCTCAATAGCGCTGCTATCTATATTGTCAATGGCCATTGGAGTCACCTGCAATATAAATTAAGAAATACATTGACTCGTCAGTTTATGTTCAATGTCTGCTATCATTATAATAAGTGGTGTTAGCATTAGAAAATGAAATTGTCAACAACATAAAAAATGGCTTACATCTGAGGCTACTGGCAATTGAGATGCCAAATTTACATGCACCCCTTGTTGACTAAACTGTGCCATCAGTAGAGTAAACATTCCCTTTGTTTCTTTCATCTCATTGGACAATGTCTTGACCATCACATGTTTTTCGGTCATCTCGGTGGACAATTTCTTGACCAATAAATCTTTTTCTTGACGCCCGCGTCTCTCATTATCAAGTTGAGTTTGAAGTAACTCAAGTCTTTCATCAATTTCTTGTTTTCTTCGAGGAAAACCAAAATACTTCTTGTATGTAACTTCACTTGCCACTCCTCTTGCATAACCGCCCTTTTCCTTACCAAACACAACTGTCATGACATCAATTCCATTATCAAGACTCAAGGTTCCTTCCTTGATCTGGTCATCAGCTTCTTTCTGCAAAAAAAATATAGGAAATGTTGGGATTAAAAGTCTTCTTGATGCTGTTAGAGTAACTGCTGCTCATATTTGTGTCAATGCTGCTCAGCTGGAGTTAGTGTTGCTCATGAACTTTAATAAAAAATATTGCAAGTGTTTACTATTGCTAGTACACAGTTACTGCTGTTAGTATGCATTTAATACTGCTGGTATACAAGTTACTACTGCTATTACATAGTTAATGCTGCTGGTATATAAGCATAATAATAGAATTTACTGTCAAACTTACAAGTTTATCTCCCACTGATCTAATCTCATCATCTGGATATTCGCCGTCTTTGTTTACCCTTCCTTTCAACCACATTACATCACGCGGGGGTTCTTCATCTGCTGCAATCTCTTTATTTTCGATCTAATAAACATAAAATGCATACACATATAAAGTTAAACCAAGATAAACGAAAATATGAGGATGCATACACATGTACAGTTAAACCAAGATAATCGAAAATAAGAGGGTATTAAATTCAAATGTGCAAATTGTGCAATAAAAACAGATTTATTTCTCATACTTATCATCTCTCAATTTGTAAAACAAACATTATGTAATCTTACCATTTTCTCTTTGACATAAACATATCCACCTCGTCCCATTTTATGCTGATAAATATTTTTGAACGCGCCATCTTAGCTTTATCAGATTTCTCCTAAAAACACAAAATCATAAGGCGTTTAGATGCGGTAATGCTGCAAACTAAAAATTATGAAATGACATATAGACTTAAATAAAATGACTAATTAAAACCTTGTATGCATCGGTGGTTGTGTAGTTTACAAACTCGACCCAGTCTTCTGATGTCATAAATGCACTATACATGGCCGGGACCTCATTCAGTTTCGAAGGTGTATTTAGGTTGGCCAAAATGTATTTTTCTCTGAGCTTCATTCTGAAATTCCTTAGCAGTTGACTAAGACGAGTCATTATCAATTTTCAGAATGTCACGTCAACATCAAAATATCGTTGCAAAGATTAACACAATGTTGTTAATTAGTTGCAAATAATGTAACTGCATAGATAAACTTATGTAGTACTAGGTTACAAAATAGTATATATGTACCATGATTTCAGCCCATAGTTTATCTCTTGATTTTTTATTCACCTTCTTCCAGGAAAGAATCTTCAAACCTATGTGATCACGAATCAGATCTCCTAAAAAACTTGAAAACAGTGTTCTGTGTTCCCCTGATACCCTATTCAATGCATCGAAGGTTACCTTGAGCTTTATTCCACCAGGTTGGCCATATCGCAGGCGAAACATTTTTAGCCTAGTTATGCCCCTCTTAGCTAGTATCCTATCTGGTTGGTTGGTTCCAGGCGCATCTAGCTCTTCATCATCAGAATACTTTTCGGATTCATATTTCTAAGTTGTTATCATCATGTTCATTATCAGCAGGAAACAAAAGATGATTATCAACAATGGGTTCAATTTCCATGACTCTTGAGCAACAATGGGTAAAAGAAAATGATTCTGTCTTGGAGAGTATTGGTGATAGAAGATTTATTTTTGTGTTTTCTTTGCAGTATTTTTTTTAGGAGAGAAAAGAGAGTATATTAAGAATATGAATCGTTATTCTTGGTAAATGCTTGTAATTAGGTGATTTAAAAATTTTGGGTCAAAATTTTGGCTCGAAGTTCTAATTTGAAATTAACAATTGAATTATTCAAAATTTTTACCTTTGAACCTGTTAATTAAAGCATAAACTTGAATAAATAAAAAATTTGGCTCCAAATGTTATATGTCATTATCTTAATCGCAAATGTACCATCTAACTGTGCACCCATCACATCAAGTACACAATTTGCTACCATTTAACAAACCAAAATACTTACATAATTACCAGTTACTGTACCCTTAATAATTACATTTACAAAACACAAATTGCTACCATTTTTTTTAACATAGAAGACTTTTTATTCATATATTGAAAACCAAAACCAACAAGTTACTGGGGAATACAGAAAGGAGAATATTGAAAAAATAATACAGTACATACATAAGGGAAAATCAGTATCCAAATTGAAGGTCCTCTTTAACTCAAACCCACACACGTAACACACTAGATCTACACGAACTACTACTTATATAAATAAGCTACGAATGAAATAAGCTAATAAGGTAAGATAGAAAATGAGAGATGAAGAGAAAAGTGGAAGATTATCATTCGAATGACTTAGTGACAAAGGTTCGATACAATGAATGAATAACCAACAACAAACTTAGCACCCCATACCTTCTATTTATAGGCTATGGATTAGGGCAACATGCACATGGAGTGTTTCTAGAAGATTTCACTTAAATGGCCGGCCCATGGACTTCTAATGGACTGGACCATAATTACAAACATAAAGTCCTATTTTGAGCAACATATTTATTGGAAATGAACAAGACTTGAAATATGAATAAAACGCGTTCCTAACAATCTCCCACTAAGTCTTGGACATCAATGTTGCTCGACGTCGTCTTTGCTTCTTTGGCTTCTGAAGTCTTGATAATCTTTGTTCTTTGTTCTTGACTTGAAATGTTATGGTGTTGTCTCGATCTGCGAATCTCCAACGTCTTCTCGTCTTTTCCATCATGCTTATATATCTTTGACTTTTGTTCTGCAGCTTGTTCTCACTTTTCAATCTTTAACTTGAGAAAGGTTGTAGTGCTTGAACTTTTGACTTTACTTTATCATTTGTTGAACTTTTGTTATTTCTGAGTCTTTGAGAGAACATATCTTCAGGATATGAGCATGATGGAGTCTTGATGGTTGAACTCCAGATCCTCAACAGCAGTAGCAGCAGCACGAACCAATCGGCACTTACAGGCTCAGACTTCGAGATTGTCAACAGCATAGTGTGAAGACTTTCTCTAATCCTTGCCCAGGCCGTTCTGAATCGGATACCCCGAAAGGGCTTACACGGACACACCGAAGTGCACCCACAATTCAGTGAGTCGCTGGAGATCACCCCACGACTGTAGATCGTTTGGAGCAAACACTAAGCGTAACCCACAAGGAGTTACCGAAGTGACCTGCTGTCAGGGCTGTTTGATGTTGACCCTGGCAGGATTTCCATTCAATCATTGGTAATCACAATTGTGACTTTTCTCGTGAATGTTCTAGGCAGATTGCTAAGATCTGCGAAGGACTCTTTCTTAGTTTTACAACTGCTGCCCATGATGTAGAACAGCAGAGTAATACTAAGTGTTCCTAAGAGATCTTTGATGAATCTCATGGCTCTAGACTCAATTAGTGCATATTTGTTTGGTCGTCGGAGGCTGGACCAGAGTGCCTCCTTTTCTATATCAACACCCTCGTAGTGAGAGGTCGATAGGTTATGAAGGGTTCTCCATGTGAAATGAAACAAGTATCTTTTGAGAGACACTTGAGTGGCTAGAAGGTTTAGTGCAGTGCGTCACTGGGTCCATGACGTCTTTTGTCTTCAATACCGGTGATGCTCAGTCAACCAGTAGATTATGTATTGAACCCGGTGTCTGCCCTAAGGTTGAACAAATGGAGGGCTATTTCTTTTCACCCTTTTCTTTGCTTTTCTTTTTAATTCTTCAACCCCTTCTTTCTCCTTTCTTTTCATTTCTCCTTTTTCATATCATACCTAGGTTTCTTAGTTCTAAACTATGGGATTTGCCCTTGGGTAGATCCCTCCGGCTCTGGCGGATCATAGGACGGTTTTCCTAAACCTTAGTCACCTTATTACTCCATGACTATCCTATGTTGATGCCATTTACCAAAACCTTTGAAAATCTCTCAAAGTGTCGATGATTGTAAAAACATTTTATTGACACCTTGAGAGTTTTGTGTTTTTCAGAAGGACTCCCCCTTAACATGTGCTCATAAGTAATTAATTTGAAATTTGCACATGTCGGGAAGAGTTGGCACTTTTGAATTGATTGATTTTCAATGAATATGATCATCGCGAGACACGCTTACATCACTAGTAAACTAGCTTGAAATTATTACCCGTCCAGATCACATTCAAGGAAAATCGCTCGAAATCGGTACATTCTACTTAGACACGTCCTTTGCGAGATACGTTTACATCACCAAATGAACTGGCTTGAAATTATTACCCGTCCGGGACATGTCCTTTCGACTACTGACTTTTGCTATCGTCAATTCGAGGGTCAATTCTGAGTTGAGCACTTATGAGATTCCAGCATTGAGACACCATATTTTAATTATATTTTACTTCTCCCCCTCAAAAATAGCATACTCATGATGTTTTTTGAAAAACTTTATGATTAAAATATGCTATTTTTGAGTTTTAGGGAAGAATTTCAAGAACGTTTGTGTTTTCGAACAAAGATTATATTTTCAAATACTCCCCCTTGACGAGGGAATACTTGTCCTTATGAGCAGAATGTTTAAAAAACTTAGAAAACATGCCGGTTTAATTCTACTCATAAGAAAGAAGCTTTTGCTCCTTTGATCAGGATTGAGGCACTGAAGCGTACCTCAGGGTCCTTTCTATAGGGTCCTGGTTGTACACTGTTATGTGTGCACAAGCCGTAATGTCACAGGCATATGATAAGAATAATGAATAAGAATTATGAAAATATTGAAATCAAATTCTTACATCAGCCCCCTTTTGCAAATGTGGTGAATGTTGGATCCGTCGTATGAAATGTTCTGATTGAGAAGGGTGGACGACCTCCAACATAAGTTTCCAATCTCCACATCTGATCCCTGCGGAACAATCTTCTTTTAATCTTTAAGATAAACTGCTTCACTTGTCTCAGTTGATCACTGTTCCATCTCCTTGTTATCCCCAATTCTTGATCCCGAATCCGACTAACCAACCCGTCTCGAACATTCTTCAATGTGTCATCACAAAACTTGTGGATTTCGTGAAATGACATGAAGCATAGTTGTGTCAGTTCACTTTTGTAGACAAATCCTAGCGTTGGTCGGTGCTTCATGTTGAATTGAGTTTCAGAAGATATGCCGTCAGGAGAGAGCATAGGCTGTTCCAGATTTAACTCCTTTTGATAACTCTCTACCCCAAGTTGAATATCTTCCACTCGTTCTTTGATGACAATTCTTCGGATGAAGTGGCAGATTGCGGTACTGAATGCATATTGAAGTTCAGGTGTGAGATGAGTAAGTTTTCCTTGTACCTTGATGAGGTACATGTCTTCAATATCATTCAGACTTAGATCAGGGAAATCTGCCTCAGAGAATGTGTAGAGTTTTTGGTCGTGTTGTTGGACTGTGATCTCAGACAAGTAGGTGTAGTCATACCGTTTTTCCCCTGTCACACTTGTTATAGCCATAATCCTGAGGTCACTGTATACTGGTTCACGAGACTTCTCAGTGAGTTTGCTTTTGTACCATGTTCTTCTTTTCTCGAACCAGTGAAATATCCCCAACTCAGCATCACGATCATAGTTGACCAAGTGTTTGACGTATAGGTGATGATGACTGGCAGTTTCCTCGATTGCAGGTTGTGTGTAATCTGCTGCTGGTGTGAATGTGATTGAAGTAGCATACTTTGTCTTTCCTTTTTATCCGAGTTTGAGAAGTTCAAGATCATTATTGAAGAAGAATTGGAACGGGATCTCTGAAACATGATGCTTGCGTATCACGGGGAGTGGTTTGGTCCAATCTGTGATGTATGGACGGTTTTTGCTATCACGACCACCAACACTGAATATGTCTGGATTAGTCCAGTCAAATTCACTTGACATTGCGCGAGCAATGTTTTCAAGATGATACTCTAGTTCAGCAGCACTGTGAGATTTGTCTTTCAGAAGATTGAAAGCATCATTCTTGATCCTTCGAAGCTCCCGTTTGGTCATTCTTTTGATATTCAGAGAACTTTTTATTTGTTGTGTGACCGCAAACGTGCTATCTTCAACTTTATAATCTTCGTCTGTTTGGATCTAAGCATTCACAAGTTGCTCAAACCATTCATTTCCTAGCTCATCTTCATCTTCATCAAGCCATGTCACGACAGCTAGTTCTTTAGAAGATTTCTTGCTGCTTGAGGGCTTTGATTTTGAATGTTTTGATTTTGGTGGTGACGGTGTTGGTGAGTGTGGTTGATCATCTTGTGGTTGAAATTCAACATTTTCTTCGTGAAAGTGCTCATAATGATGTTCTGTTGCAGTCGAACCAGATTCCGGATTCTTTTGAGGTGGAGGTGAAGTTGTTGTTCTTGTGGGCTCTGTAATGTGAATCCCAGATCCGCTACCAGTCCTTTGTTTCTTTGTTGTGGTGTCTGGATCTTGGTCATCATTATCACGTTTACGCTTGCCGTTGTCTGCTGCAGCCTTACACGAGTCCATGTTGGCACGGATTGCATCAAAAATTGGTATTTATGTGTATGACATTTCGGATTGTGCAATCAGTTTTGTAAGGAGGGCGTCTTGGAGCTCTTCAATGGAGTACTCAAGAAGATGTTTCTGATTGATTGCATACTCTTGGATCTTCTCTTTTATTTGAGTGTCAACGTGTTCCTCAATATTTTTCTGAAAATCAGGAAGATACTTCTTGACGTAATGCCTCGTATTTACTTTCATTTTATCCTCGATATTAGAGGCTAGAAACTCATCCATTTTCTGCTTTGTTTATTTCAGTTCTCCCATTTGTTCAGATAAATTCTTGACTAAGGTTTGCATCTCAGTCAATTGTTTACTTGTTTGATTATCCTTCTTGGCTTGTGCGAGTTTCACTGCTTGTTTGAGTTTCTTCGCAGCAGGTGAGACAACTTCCACTCTGGTTACTCGGGCAATTCTTCTCACATTCTTACCCTTTACGGCTGTTTTGATGCTTTCTGCCACTGTTGGCTTTGCTTTTGGTGATGGTGATCTTGTTGGTGATGGAGTAAGTGAGGGGATTGATGATGATTTAGGGTTAGGTGTAGAGTCCTTTGGAGATGAGGATGGTGGTGTTGGATTCTTGGGAGGTGACACATGAGGTGTGGTAGGTTTTGGTGATGGTGATGAACTCAAATAAGTACATATTATTACTATCATTTATCCTATTAATTTGACTTGTTTTATTATATTATGTATGAGGATTGATACTTAATCGTTTACTTTTGTAATTCTCAGTTGAAAACAAGCATTTGGTGAAACTTAGCGATTTTGGACTAATTATGGAGCAAAACATGCAAGAAGTTAAGAGTCTACTGAAATGGACAAGATCAAGACGAATCTGCTCCAGATGCGCCGCATCTCACTCATTACATACGACGCATCACTATCAAGATTTCACCAGATACGATCCAAGATACAAGAGGACATGCGCCGCATCTAATTATGGAGTTACGCCGCATCTTCTGGCGGTGTACGAATATTCCTGAATATTATAATCTTGGACCCCACGCGAAGTTAAGTCAATGCGCCGCATCTACTTACTAGATGCGCCGCATCCTACCCTCAGACAGAAACTATAAATACCCCAAGACCAGACGAATTTCGAGGTGACATATTATATCCGAAGACCGAAGTACAGAAACCTAGGACGAATTCAGTCGATTAAGGCAGCACAAGACACACCCAAACGAAGATACAAGAGCTGTAAGAAGGTGCTGCATGTTTTTAATTCATTAAGTAGTTTTGTTTTATTGTGTTAGTAAACTTTAATTCATCAAGATTGGTGGCTTGTGTAATGTGACAACGGAAAGATTGCACTCCCTTAAAAGTGCTTTCTCATTAATTAAAGTTTATATGTTGATGTCATTGGTGACTTTTATTAGTGCATTGATAACCTCTGTGTCTAGCTGAGCGTTGATCGGGTCGCCATGCCTCTGCCCTCGCCTATTTATTAGATCGCCTATGCATTCTATGGTCTGTAGAAAAGTAGGAAGAAAGATAAATAGGATAGTCATAAGTAATCATTAAGGGTTTACTCGCCGATAAGATTAGAACCAACGAGAAAGGACTTAATCTCGGTGCGTTGCATCGAACTATACACTTCATATAAAACTAGCAATAAAACAAGTGACAAACTACTTATCTATCAGGACAGCCCTCTTATTGTCTCGAGTATTTATCTGTGTACGTGTGTGCTATTCGCTGATTCGTGCCTATTGGTTTAGTTTATTATTTAATTGCAACCAAATCGTGCCAGTCTCTCAGGCTGAACCCCCTTGCGTTAGAATAGGTTGTATAGCTAACTTAATTTATTAAAATACTGATTAGAATAACTAGATAATACGTTCCACTCTTAGTGATCGACACTCTACTTACCATTATATTCATACTGACCGGGTACACTGCTCGTTAAGTGTGTGTGTTATTGATAAGTCGGCTAAATATAAATTTAAAACTTGAGTAGGCATTAAAACTGCTAAACCGCAACGACACATCGCACGCATCAAGTTTTTGGCGCCGCTGCCGGGGAGTGAATTGTTATTATCTGTTAATTTGATTAGTATTTTAATTAGGTTTTTAATTTTTTTTATCTAACCGCTAATTCTGTTGTGTATTAGATTAATTTGCATTCATTGTAATATTTTGCATATTTTCTGTTTTTGTGTGTTATTTGTTTGCTTTTATTTGTGTTTATTTTCGTGTGTTTTTTATTGTTTTTATTTTTCGTATTTTTTTTGTATTCTGCTATCGTTGTACTGAGCTAAATCGAACGATACGGCGCATCTTATTTCTCAGATACGGCGTATTGCGTTCAATTTTTATAAAATACAACGCGTTTAAATAATTCGATACGACGCATCTTTTCCCCAAGATACGGCGTATCTGTTTTGGATAAAATTTTTTTTCTAAACATTAACGCCATACGACGCATCTGCTTTAGCAGATACGGCGTATCTATTATTTTAATTAAAAACAGTTTTCGAATTATTAAACAGATACGGCGTATCGATCTTTATCGATACGGCGCATCTTCTGAATCAAAAATCTTATATTTTGAAACGTAATGAAGATACGGCGCATTAACTTTTGTTAATACGACGCATTTAATTTTTTTTTAATAAATATCGATTTTTGATAATTAAAAACAAATACGTCGCATTCTAATTCCTAAGCGGCGTATCTATTTTCTGAATAAAGTCTGATTAAATTTTAACGATTATAAGATACGGCGTATCCAACTTTTTGGATACGGCGCATCGCCTGCAGATATCTGTAACTTTAATTTTTCGTATTCCGTTTTCGTTGTTAATTTTCTGATATATTACTTTCTCGAGCATACCCTACTGATATTTTTGTGTTGATTTCAGGAAGTGCATGACCAGGAGTTCTACGAAGAACTTGATTCAACCTTTCGAAGATCCAGAACGAGTCTTTCATTCGCTTAAAAGGCTTTTCAACACAAATCTTTGATACTTCATGTTCATTCGAGCTTGATTATTTTTCTGAAGAGAAAGAGGAGGAAGAAACAGAAACAATGGGCGAAAACACAACTATGGAGGAATACATGAACAAAACCCGTGCTGATTACACTTCAGGAGTTGCTAGACCAAAGTTTGATGATAAGTCAAAGTTTGAATTGAAGGGTCAGTTTCTCAAAGAGCTAAGAGAGAATGCTTTCAGTGGATCGGAACATGAGGATGCTAATGAGCATGTTGAAAAGGTCCTCGAGATTGCGGATTTGTTTACTTCAGAAGGAGTCACTGACGATCAACTCATGCTAAGAATCTTTCCACTCTCGCTAAAAGGAGCTGCTAACAAGTGGCTAAGGAATGAACCTGCTAGTTCAATCACTACATGGGAAGATTTGAAGAGCAAATTCCTGAAGAGATATTGTCCACCTGCTAGGACTACTAAAAAAATGGAGGCTATCAATAGTTTCAAGCAAGAGCCTGATGAAACTCTTTATCAAGCTTGGGAAAGATTTAAAGATTTACTGGTAAAATGTCCTCAACACTATCTAACCCCTATGCAGGAGATAATATTGTTTTATCAAGGATTGGACGTGCCTACTAGACAAATCTTGGACGCTAAGGGAGCTGTGCCCCAAATGAGTGCAACCAATGCTAGGAAAGCGATCCAAGAAGCTGCTGATCATTCTAAAAAATGGCACGATGGGACCTCTACTAGATCTAAGAGCAGCACTAATTTTGACGGGATTGCTGCTATTCAAGCTCAATTGGATAAAATTAGTAGAGAGATGAAGAAGCGTGATGAAAGAGCGTATGCTGCCCAAGTTGGATGTGAAAAGTGCGAAGGACCTCACTACACTAAAGATTGCTCGAATAAGAATGAAAGTGAGACGTTTGAAGGAGCATATTACACCCAATTTGGACAACCATTCAGACCTTCAGGAAGATTTAGGGAAGCTACCCCGGGATTCTATCAAAAGAACAACTTCAATCCCGCTTATCAAGAAAGGAGGCAGACTTTAGATGACACTCTAAAGCAAATTATGGCCGATGCTGCTAAAAGACATGACGAGAATACTGCTATGATCAAAGAAATCCGAGCTTCAACGGACACTACTACCAGAAATCAAGGAGCTTCGATCAAAGCATTGGAACAACAAATTGGTCAAATGAGCAAGGTTCTTCAAGAAAGGGGATATGGAAGTTTACCTAGCTCAACTGAGACCAACCCAAGGGATCATGTCAAGGCCATAAGCACCACTGAAGAAGTCACTCCTTGCTTACCTAGAAGATCGATGAATGGTAATGATGGTGCAAGACCCGAATTTTTCTTTAATTCTTCAATCAGCTTAAGGAGACTACTAAAAGAAAAGACAAAGATTGAAGAGGAGATCAAGGCTACAATGAAAGAAGAGAGCTCTGCAACCGACTTACATGCCTTGCCTCATAAAGAAAAGGACCCAGGAAGTTTTACTTTGCCTTGTTCAATTAATAATATATCTTTCAATAATGTGTTAGCTGACTTAGGAGCTAGTGTTAGTGTTATGCCTCTTAAGACATTCACTACCCTAGGACTAGGAAAATTAGCACCAACTAAGTTACTTATTGAATTGGCTGATAAAACGGTAAAACGACCTGAAGGGATTGCTAATAATGTGCTAGTTAAGATTGAGAAGTTTGTTTTCCCTGTAGACTTTGTTATTTTAGATATGCCCGAGGATGTTAAGATTCCTTTAATCCTTGGAAGACCTTTCTTGTCTACTGCCCATGCTAAGATCGATGTGTTTAAAAGAAAAATCTCATTAAGGGCAGGGAATAATAAACTAGTCTATAAGTGCCAAGATCCTATTAAAAGCATAATTAGAGGTGTCTATGTCCTAGGATTAAGAGAGCGTATGGACCTCGATCTTGAAGCTAGACTTATGGGGGAAACATTGATTCAAAACAACTCAACTAATCCTAATCATGTGAACTTTGAGGAATTTATTGACCTTAATATACCTACCGAACTTAGACGCGATGTTGTCAATGATTCTGATGATGAGTGGTATGATTGCGTAGTAATTAACAAACGTAGGAGAATAGTTGAGAATACGAATTTGAATAATGATGTGTTTATTGAACTACCACCCCACCTTGCTTATTTATGCTTATATGATAATAAGAATTTCCCGTCTATCATTTTGTCATCTCTGCCCGAAAGGGACAGAACTTTGTTTATATAGATACTGAAGAAGAATGGCGTGGAAATTAAGGAGGAGCAAGGAGTGTTCAATATTACTGAATTGGCAATGAGGGAGCGCGATGTTTCCGACTCCTTCAATGATCGATATTAATGAGCTGAACGTGAGTCTAACTTGAAGACTCTGGAATAAAAACAAGTGCTTACCGGGAGACAACCCGGATTTATCTTTTTATTATTCTGTTTTTGTGTCGAGTCAGTCAGGCCGCAGAGGATACGGTGCATCTCAATCCTGAGATGCGACGCATCTCCTGCAATGGTCATATCTTTATTTTTCTGCATTTTTTATTTTCGACTTTAAAACTTTTTATCAGTTTATTTTAATGCGGCGCATCCCTGGTTAAGGATGAGGCGCATCTTCTATTCTGATCCGTATTTATTCCAGGCTCGATACGGCGTATCTTCTTCCATAAGATACGGCGCATCGACTGACCTGATGATTTTCATTTTAAATTTTTATGTTTTATTTTTACCTAACTACTAATGTGTTATGCAAATTGAACCTTTCTTAACTTAGGTGTGTTTTAAAGCCATGGTGGTATTATAGATTCCTGCACTTCCTGTGGATACATCAATTATGAAGCTTAAACGTTCTCATCCACAAGAAAGATGGTTTTTGCTCTTATACAAATGGAGGATCATACCGAGCAAATCTCAGGGGAGTTTTTCTGTTCTAATTCTTTTATTTTCCAGTTTTTAACCTTTGATACAAACAACGAGGACGTTGTTTAACTTAAGTGGGGGGATTGGAGAATTAGAACACTTAACACTTACTTGTCCTAAACTTTTCAAAATATGCTTAAAATGTGCTTAATATATCAAATTTTAAAATTTTTAGCATGTTTTTGTTTAAAGTCTAAGTTGCATAGCTGCACACATGACGTTATTTTCAAAAATTGTGATTTTTCAAAACTCACAAATCTATGAGTGTGCCGGTGACTTGTAAACTTTAGAACTTGGCTTGTATACTATTCGAGACCACCATAATAAGTATTATTTATTATAATTGGAATGACTTGTCTAAATTGGTAAAATTTCTAGGATTACACCCAAATAGCCTTATATGTTATGTGTTATTAGCTAACTACACTGGTTAGTTAACCCCCGTATAAACCCTTTGTTACTCTCACTTTTAGAGTAAGATACCCCTAGAAAAACACTCAGAGCCATTCCTTTCGTTTCTTACACCTTTGTTAAAATGTTTCGTTACACCCTTAAACCTTAGCCTACCCTGTAGATTAAAATCCGTGGTTGGTTAATTGCTATAGGCAAAGTGTGTTTCCTTACATTACCTGTGTTCGCGTGCGTAATTCATTATCTATGGTTAGGTCGGGAAATTGCACAATGCAATGGAGTGAAAGTAAATATTGTATATCTTTGAGTTTATTTTTTGTGTGTTTACTACTTTCACTATTACCGTTATTTCTGAAGTCATGAAAAGTATGGAAAAATTATCCAGAATTATCATTATAGTGATGTGGTGAAATTTTACACATCTTTGTTTATGTTATTAAAAAAAAAAAAAAAAAAAAAAATCGAAAAAATAAGAAAAAGAAAAAGAAAAAAGAGAAGAAAGTTGGATGTTTGTTTTAACCAACTTATATAAAGTTTTGTATTAAGTGGTCGATATCACCACTAGTTGTTGTATATTATACCTATGGATTAAATGGGAGTTGACAGTTATGGGAACGCCGACTAAGGTTTATTCTTTGATTAAGATCTTGTTGAGTATAATTCGTGTCTACCTAAAGCGTGTGTTTCAAGTGTTAAAGCGTGAGTTATTCTATGATATGAGTCTTATTCATGGGATGGTTGGGATAGTGATTAACCACACTTAGGATTTTAATCTATTTGTTTTGTTTATTTTTTATTTTACACCATTTCTATCCCAAATATTATCCATACCCTGTATTATTCTTTATCCAACCAAACCTTTGATTTATTGAGATTAGGGATTTGAGCAATCTTAAGTATCGTGGTCGTGGATTCGGCTATGTATTTATGATTTTGTCGCCCTTTTTGATATATTATTATTGGTGAAGTTTGGACCTATCTTTAGCCTATTCGAGTTAAGGATTTGAGCAATTGCAAGTATCGTGTTCGTGGATTCGATCATGTATTTGTGATTTTGTCGCCTTTTCTGGAATTTGAGATCGATAGTGATTAAGAAGAGTAATTAACCCTTAAACCTCAAAACCCTTTTTACCGCTTTAGACTTGTAATTCCTTGGCTTTAGTGGGGGAGATGTGTATACTTGCCAAGCTTATGATAGAATATTCGTCACGACTGGACAGTTAAACGATTAGATTTGCTTTTATCAAATTATTTTATTTTACTTCTAATTCGTTAAGTGTTTAGTTGTGTGATTATGGCAAAAACGAATACATGCTTAAATATAAAAATAAATCCTAATATCTTTTAGGATACATTTTCATAAGATTAAATCTAAGGTTTACTTGGGGACAAGTAAAGTTCAAGTGGGGGGATATTTGATGAACTCAAATAAGTACATATTATTACTATCATTTATCCTATTAATTTGACTTGTTTTATTATATTATGTATGAGGATTGATACTTAATCGTTTACTTTTGTAATTCTCAGTTGAAAACAAGCATTTGGTGAAACTTAGCGATTTTGGACTAATTATGGAGCAAAACATGCAAGAAGTTAAGAGTCTACTGAAATGGACAAGATCAAGACGAATCTGCTCCAGATGCGCCGCATCTCACTCATTACATACGGCGCATCACTATCAAGATTTCACCAGATACGATCCAAGATACAAGAGGACATGCGCCGCATCTAATTATGGAGTTACGCCGCATCTTCTGGCAGTGTACGAATATTCCTGAATATTATAATCTTGGACCCCACGCGAAGTTAAGTCAATGCGCCGCATCTACTTACTAGATGCGCCGCATCCTACCCTCAGACAGAAACTATAAATACCCCAAGACCAGACGAATTTTGAGGTGACATATTATATCCGAAGACCGAAGTACAGAAACCTAGGACGAATTCAGTCGATTAAGTCAGCACAAGACACACCCAAACGAAGATACAAGAGCTGTAAGAAGGTGCTGCATGTGTTTAATTCATTAAGTAGTTTTGTTTTATTGTGTTAGTAAACTTTAATTCATCAAGATTGGTGGCTTGTGTAATGTGACAACGGAAAGATTGCACTCCCTTAAAACTGCTTTCTCATTAATTAAAGTTTATATGTTGATGTCATTGGTGACTTTTATTAGTGCATTGATAACCTCTGTGTCTAGCTGAGCGTTGATCGGGTCGCCATGCCTCTGCCTTCGCCTATTTATTAGATCGCCTATGCATTCTATGGTCTGTAGAAAAGTAGGAAGAAAGATAAATAGGATAGTCATAAGTAATCATTTAGGGTTTACTCGCCGATAAGATTAGAACCAACGAGAAAGGACTTAATCTCGGTGCGTTGCATCGAACTATACACTTCATATAAAACTAGCAATAAAACAAGTGACAAACTACTTATCTATCAGGACAGCCCTCTTATTGTCTCGAGTATTTATCTGTGTACGTGTGTGCTATTCGCTGATTCGTGCCTATTGGTTTAGTTTATTATTTAATTGCAACCAAATCGTGCCAGTCTCTCAGGCTGAACCCCCTTGCGTTAGAATAGGTTGTATAGCTAACTTAATTTATTAAAATACTGATTAGAATAACTAGATAATACGTTCCACTCTTAGTGATCGACACTCTACTTACCATTATATTCATACTGACCGGGTACACTGCTCGTTCAGTGTGTGTGTTATTGATAAGTCGGCTAAATATAAATTTAAAACTTGAGTAGGCATTAAAACTGCTAAACCGCAACGACACATCGCACGCATCAAGTTTTTGGCGCCGCTGCCGGGGAGTGAATTGTTATTATCTGTTAATTTGATTAGTATTTTAATTAGGTTTTTAATTTTTTTTATCTAACCGCTAATTCTGTTGTGTATTAGATTAATTTGCATTCATTGTAATATTTTGCATATTTTCTGTTTTTGTGTGTTATTTGTTTGCTTTTATTTGTGTTTATTTTCGTGTGTTTTTATTTGTTTTTATTTTTCGTATTTTTTTTGTATTCTGCTATCGTTGTACTGAGCTAAATCGAACGATACGGCGCATCTTATTTCTCAGATACGGCGTATTGCGTTCAATTTTTATAAAATATAACGCGTTTAAATAATTCGATACGACGCATCTTTTCCCCAAGATACGGCGTATCTGTTTTTGATAAATTTTTTTTTCTAAACATTAACGCCATACGACGCATCTGCTTTAGCAGATACGGCGTATCTATTATTTTAATTAAAAACAGTTTTCGAATTATTAAACAGATACGGCGTATCGATCTTTATCGATACGGCGCATCTTCTGAATCAAAAATCTTATATTTTGAAACGTAACGAAGATACGGCGCATTAACTTTTGTTAATAGGACGCATTTAATTTTTTTTTAATAAATATCGATTTTTGATAATTAAAAACAAATACGTCGCATTCTAATTCCTAAGCGGCGTATCTATTTTCTGAATAAAGTCTGATTAAATTTTAACGATTATAAGATACGGCGTATCCAACTTTTTGGATACGGCGCATCGCCTGCAGATATCAGTAACTTTAATTTTTCGTATTCCGTTTTCGTTGTTAATTTTCTGATATATTACTTTCTCGAGCATACCCTACTGATATTTTTGTGTTGATTTCAGGAAGTGCATGACCAGGAGTTCTACGAAGAACTTGATTCAACCTTTCGAAGATCCAGAACGAGTCTTTCATTCGCTTAAAAGGCTTTTCAACACAAAAAGCTTTGATACTTCAAGTTCATTCGAGCTTGATTATTTTTCTGAAGAGAAAGAGGAGGAAGAAACAGAAACAATGGGCGAAAACACAACTATGGAGGAATACATGAACAAAACCCGTGCTGATTACACTTCAGGAGTTGCTAGACCAAAGTTTGATGATAAGTCAAAGTTTGAATTGAAGGGTCAGTTTCTCAAAGAGCTAAGAGAGAATGCTTTCAGTGGATCGGAACATGAGGATGCTAATGAGCATGTTGAAAAGGTCCTCGAGATTGCGGATTTGTTTACTTCAGAAGGAGTCACTGACGATCAACTCATGCTAAGAATCTTTCCACTCTCGCTAAAAGGAGCTGCTAACAAGTGGCTAAGGAATGAACCTGCTAGTTCAATCACTACATGGGAAGATTTGAAGAGCAAATTCCTGAAGAGATATTGTCCACCTGCTAGGACTGCTAAAAAGATGGAGGCTATCAACAGTTTCAAGCAAGAGCCTGATGAAACTCTTTATCAAGCTTGGGAAAGATTTAAAGATTTACTGGTAAAATGTCCTCAACACTATCTAACCCCTATGCAGGAGATAATATTGTTTTATCAAGGATTGGACGTGCCTACTAGACAAATCTTGGACGCTAAGGGAGCTGTGCCCCAAATGAGTGCAACCAATGCTAGGAAAGCGATCCAAGAAGCTGCTGATCATTCTCAAAAATGGCACGATGGGACCTCTACTAGATCTAAGAACAGCACTAATTTTGACGGGATTGCTGCTATTCAAGCTCAATTGGATAAAATTAGTAGAGAGATGAAGAAGCGTGATGAAAGAGCGTATGCTGCCCAAGTTGGATGTGAAAAGTGCGAAGGACCTCACTACACTAAAGATTGCCCGAATAAGAATGAAAGTGAGACATTTGAAGGAGCATATTACACCCAATTTGGACAACCATTCAGACCTTCAGGAAGATTTAGGGAAGCTACCCCGGGATTCTATCAAAAGAACAACTTCAATCCCGCTTATCAAGAAAGGAGGCAGACTTTAGATGACACTCTAAAGCAAATTATGGCCGATGCTGCTAAAAGACATGACGAGAATACTGCTATGATCAAAGAAATCCGAGCTTCAACGAACACTACTACCAGAAATCAAGGAGCTTCGATCAAAGCATTGGAACAACAAATTGGTCAAATGAGCAAAGTTCTTCAAGAAAGGGGATATGGAAGTTTACCTAGCTCAACTGAGACCAACCCAAGGGATCATTTCAAGGCCATAAGCACCACTGAAGAAGTCACTCCTTGCTTACCTAGAAGATCGATGAATGGTAATGATGGTGCAAGACCCGAATTTTTCTTTAATTCTTCAATCAGCTTAAGGAGACTACTAAAAGAAAAGACAAAGATTGAAGAGGAGATCAAGGCTACAATGAAAGAAGAGAGCTCTGCAACCGACTTACATGCCTTGCCTCATAAAGAAAAGGACCCAGGAAGTTTTACTTTGCCTTGTTCAATTAATAATATATCTTTCAATAATGTGTTAGCTGACTTAGGAGCTAGTGTTAGTGTTATGCCTCTTAAGACATTCACTACCCTAGGACTAGGAAAATTAGCACCAACTAAGTTACTTATTGAATTGGCTGATAAAACGGTAAAACGACCTGAAGGGATTGCTAATAATGTGCTAGTTAAGATTGAGAAGTTTGTTTTCCCTGTAGACTTTGTTATTTTAGATATGCCCGAGGATGTTAAGATTCCTTTAATCCTTGGAAGACCTTTCTTGTCTACTGCCCATGCTAAGATCGATGTGTTTAAAAGAAAAATCTCATTAAGGGCAGGGAATAATAAACTAGTCTATAAGTGCCAAGATCCTGTTAAAAGCATAATTAGAGGTGTCTATGTCCTAGGATTAAGAGAGCGTATGGACCTCGATCTTGAAGCTAGACTTATGGGGGAAACATTGATTCAAAACAACTCAACTAATCCTAATCATGTGAACTTTGAGGAATTTATTGACCTTAATATACCTACCGAACTTAGACGCGATGTTGTCAATGATTCTGATGATGAGTGGTATGATTGCGTAGTAATTAACAAACGTAGGAGAATAGTTGAGAATACGAATTTGAATAATGATGTGTTTATTGAACTACCACCCCACCTTGCTTATTTATGCTTATATGATAATAAGAATTTCCCGTCTATCATTTTGTCATCTCTGCCCGAAAGGGACAGAACTTTGTTTATATAGATACTGAAGAAGAATGGCGTGGAAATTAAGGAGGAGCAAGGAGTGTTCAATATTACTGAATTGGCAATGAGGGAGCGCGATGTTTCCGACTCCTTCAATGATCGATATTAATGAGCTGAACGTGAGTCTAACTTGAAGACTCTGGAATAAAGACAAGTGCTTACCGGGAGACAACCCGGATTTATCTTTTTATTATTCTGTTTTTGTGTCGAGTCAGTCAGGCCGCAGAGGATACGGTGCATCTCAATCCTGAGATGCGACGCATCTCCTGCAATGGTCATATCTTTATTTTTCTGCATTTTTTATTTTCGACTTTAAAACTTTTTATCAGTTTATTTTAATGCGGCGCATCCCTGGTTAAGGATGCGGTGCATCTTCTATTCTGATCCGTATTTATTCCAGGCTCGATACGGCGTATCTTCTTCCATAAGATACGGCGCATCGACTGACCTGATGATTTTCATTTTAAATTTTTATGTTTTATTTTTACCTAACTACTAATGTGTTATGCAAATTGAACCTTTCTTAACTTAGGTGTGTTTTAAAGCCATGGTGGTATTATAGATTCCTGCACTTCCTGTGGATACATCAATTATGAAGCTTAAACGTTCTCATCCACAAGAAAGATGATTTTTGCTCTTATACAAATGGAGGATCATACCGAGCAAATCTCAGGGGAGTTTTTCTGTTCTAATTCTTTTATTTTCCAGTTTTTAACCTTTGATACAAACAACGAGGACGTTGTTTAACTTAAGTGGGGGGATTGGAGAATTAGAACACTTAACACTTACTTGTCCTAAACTTTTCAAAATATGCTTAAAATGTGCTTAATATATCAAATTTTAAAATTTTTAGCATGTTTTTGTTTAAAGTCTAAGTTGCATAGCTGCACACATGACGTTATTTTCAAAAATTGTGATTTTTCAAAACTCACAAATCTATGAGTGTGCCGGTGACTTGTAAACTTTAGAACTTGGCTTGTATACTATTCGAGACCACCATAATAAGTATTATTTATATAATTGGAATGACTTGTCTAAATTGGTAAAATTTCTAGGATTACACCCAAATAGCCTTATATGTTATGTGTTATTAGCTAACTACACTGGTTAGTTAACCCCCGTATAAACCCTTTGTTACTCTCACTTTTAGAGTAAGATACCCCTAGAAAAACACTCAGAGCCATTCCTTTCGTTTCTTACACCTTTGTTAAAATGTTTCGTTACACCCTTAAACCTTAGCCTACCCTGTAGATTAAAATCCGTGGTTGGTTAATTGCTATAGGCAAAGTGTGTTTCCTTACATTACCTGTGTTCGCGTGCGTAATTCATTATCTATGGTTAGGTCGGGAAATTGCACAATGCAATGGAGTGAAAGTAAATATTGTATATCTTTGAGTTTATTTTTTGTGTGTTTACTACTTTCACTATTACCGTTATTTCTGAAGTCATGAAAAGTATGGAAAAATTATCCAGAATTATCATTATAGTGATGTGGTGAAATTTTACACATCTTTGTTTATGTTATTAAAAAAAAAAAAAAAAAAAAAAAATCGAAAAAATAAGAAAAGAAAAAGAAAAAAAGAAGAAAGTTGGATGTTTGTTTTAACCAACTTATATAAAGTTTTGTATTAAGTGGTCGATATCACCACTAGTTGTTGTATATTATACCTATGGATTAAATGGGAGTTGACAGTTATGGGAACGCCGACTAAGGTTTATTCTTTGATTAAGATCTTGTTGAGTATAATTCGTGTCTACCTAAAGCGTGTGTTTCAAGTGTTAAAGCGTGAGTTATTCTATGATATGAGTCTTATTCATGGGATGGTTGGGATAGTGATTAACCACACTTAGGATTTTAATCTATTTGTTTTGTTTATTTTTTATTTTACACCATTTCTATCCCAAATATTATCCATACCCTGTATTATTCTTTATCCAACCAAACCTTTGATTTATTGAGATTAGGGATTTGAGCAATCTTAAGTATCGTGGTCGTGGATTCGGCTATGTATTTATGATTTTGTCGCCCTTTTTGATATATTATTATTGGTGAAGTTTGGACCTATCTTTAGCCTATTCGAGTTAAGGATTTGAGCAATTGCAAGTATCGTGTTCGTGGATTCGATCATGTATTTGTGATTTTGTCGCCTTTTCTGGAATTTGAGATCGATAGTGATTAAGAAGAGTAATTAACCCTTAAACCTCAAAACCCTTTTTACCGCTTTAGACTTGTAATTCCTTGGCTTTAGTGGGGGAGATGTGTATACTTGCCAAGCTTATGATAGAATATTCGTCACGACTGGACAGTTAAACGATTAGATTTGCTTTTATCAAATTATTTTATTTTACTTCTAATTCGTTAAGTGTTTAGTTGTGTGATTATGGCAAAAACGAATACATGCTTAAATATAAAAATAAATCCTAATATCTTTTAGGATACATTTTCATAAGATTAAATCTAAGGTTTACTTGGGGACAAGTAAAGTTCAAGTGGGGGGATATTTGATGAACTCAAATAAGTACATATTATTACTATCATTTATCTTATTAATTTGACTTGTTTTATTATATTATGTATGAGGATTGATACTTAATCGTTTACTTTTGTAATTCTCAGTTGAAAACAAGCATTTGGTGAAACTTAGCGATTTTGGACTAATTATGGAGCAAAACATGCAAGAAGTTAAGAGTCTACTAAAATGGACAAGATCAAGACGAATCTGCTCCAGATGCGCCGCATCTCACTCATTACATACGGCGCATCACTATCAAGATTTCACCAGATACGATCCAAGATACAAGAGGACATGCGCCGCATCTAATTATGGAGTTACGCCACATCTTCTGGCGGTGTACGAATATTCCTGAATATTATAATCTTGGACCCCACGCGAAGTTAAGTCAATGCGCCGCATCTACTTACTAGATGCGCCGCATCCTACCCTCAGACAGAAACTATAAATACCCCAAGACCAGACGAATTTCGAGGTGACATATTATATCCGAAGACCGAAGTACAGAAACCTAGGACGAATTCAGTCGATTAAGGCAGCACAAGACACACCCAAAAGAAGATACAAGAGCTGTAAGAAGGTGCTGCATGTGTTTAATTCATTAAGTAGTTTTGTTTTATTGTGTTAGTAAACTTTAATTCATCAAGATTGGTGGCTTGTGTAATGTGACAACGGAAAGATTGCACTCCCTTAAAAGTGCTTTCTCATTAATTAAAGTTTATATGTTGATGTCATTGGTGACTTTTATTAGTGCATTGATAACCTCTGTGTCTAGCTGAGCGTTGATCGGGTCGCCATGCCTCTGCCCTCGCCTATTTATTAGATCGCCTATGCATTCTATGGTCTGTAGAAAAGTAGGAAGAAAGATATATAGGATAGTCATAAGTAATCATTAAGGGTTTAATCGCCGATAAGATTAGAACCAACGAGAAAGGACTTAATCTCGGTGCGTTGCATCGAACTATACACTTCATATAAAACTAGCAATAAAACAAGTGACAAACTACTTATCTATCAGGACAGCCCTCTTATTGTCTCGAGTATTTATCTGTGTACGTGTGTGCTATTCGCTGATTCGTGCCTATTGGTTTAGTTTATTATTTAATTGCAACCAAATCGTGCCAGTCTCTCAGGCTGAACCCCCTTGCGTTAGAATAGGTTGTATAGCTAACTTAATTTATTAAAATACTGATTAGAATAACTAGATAATACGTTCCACTCTTAGTGATCGACACTCTACTTACCATTATATTCATACTGACCGGGTACACTGCTCGTTAAGTGTGTGTGTTATTGATAAGTCGGCTAAATATAAATTTAAAACTTGAGTAGGCATTAAAACTGCTAAACCGCAATGACACATCGCACGCATCAGATGGTATTGGAGGTGAATCAGGAGGTGTTGGATTCTTTGGAGATTGAGCTGGTTGAGGAGATTGTTGAGGATTAAAGACGATGAGAGCATTTTGTGGAGGAGTGTGAATGTAGCTATCAGCTTCTTTATTTTCTTCTTCATCTTCCTTTTCTTCATCCTTTCCTTCTAATTCTGCCTTAAGCTCAGCCTCAAGTTCTGCAGCAGCTTCCAGAGATTTTTGTCCAACTATTTCCCGTTCTTCTTCAGGGTTCCAGTCTATACCATCATCATATTGTTGTTCTTTCTCCTTGTCACTGTTATACATTTCATCAGGAATATCTTCTTCTGTAAGAACTATTTTCTCTCCCTCAGATGTTTGAGTTTCCAAGTCGGGTTGATTCACCGAGCTTGGTGGAGGAGGAATAACAGATTCAGCCATATCGGGTTGATTAACCGTATCATGCTGAACTGTGGATGTAGCTGCTCCAGACCCTCCGGGTTGATTAACCGGATCAGTGTGGGTCAGAGTGGCTTCTTGTGTAGTTCCAGATCCTCCTGCTCCATTCTTTTCTTCCATCTCCCTCATCTTTTCTATTACCAATTTTGCCCTTCTCGCTTCATCCTCCTTTGTTGACTTTATACTGGCCTTTGTGGCATTAAGAATATCAATCTCATTTTGAAGTTCAATTTCTGCATCAGTCATTTTAACTGTTACTTCTTCTTCTGATTCTGTTTCTTCTGAGTCGGTTTCTTCATCATATATTCCAACGGCTTTAACTTTGGGCTTGGGTTCAGTTGGCACTCTTCTTTTGAGTGTTCTGGGATGTTTCTTTGGTTGTTTTGAGGCACTTGATGCACTCCCTGCCTTACTCTTGCTGCTTCTAGAATGGGTCCTTGTGGATCCTGACCCTTCTACAAGTTTAGAGAGCCCCACTCGACCTTCACTGAATGCCTTGTCATAGTCATGATAGGATTGTGTTTCCTTCACTTCTTCAGTCATCAGAAATTCTGGCAGCCTAGCTCCTTTTTTATGTGTGCTTCCTTTGGGAAAGTAGACATTGCTGAAAGTCTTGTCCATCTTGTATAGATGCATTTCTCTATCATTAGGACGTAGATTAATGTAATTGTGTTCGTTAATCAGAAGACTAATGAGTAGTTTGGTGTAACGAACGAAAGGGATCTTTGTGAAGGCTTTGCGCATTTGAAATATCATATCTTCCCAAATAAGAGCAGCAAAATCAATCTTTGCTTCATTCATGAACCCCAAGAAGACTTGAAGATGAGGTAGCCGTGGGTGTTCAAAGCCACTATCTCTTCCTGATATTGAACGAGTCACGATGTAGAAGAGGGTTCTCCATGGTTGTGGGATGAATTTGGCATTGACTTTTGAGATTTTGGTTAATGGCGTATCAGGTTGAACATCATAACCAATATTTATAAGGAACTGCATGACTTCAGATTCAGATGGGGTCAGGTAGAATCGGTTGGCAGGTTCTGGTGCCTTTGGAAGACCCAAGGCTCTGCGAAGGTGACTTGGTGTGACTCTGACCTTCGTACGATCCAAAGTGCATGTGAAGTATTTGTCATAATTGTTCAGCTCGAAATTTTTCCACAATTGGTGAATGTATAATTCCAGAATACCATCTGAACTGTCTAGGAGGTTTCTGCACTTGTGTTCTTTGAGAATCTCAACAGCAATTTGGCAACTTGGTTCGGAGCACTTGATCTTCTCAAGTTCTACCCGTGCATTGTTGCTGCCAATCTCTAATGAATACCCTTGAGGAAGAACATCAGCTTTAGTGAGTAATGGGAGTGGATGTTGTTGAGGTGCAGCCATTGGAGATTTCTGAAACATCAATCAAGTACAAATATGCAGGATACATAATTGTTAGCAGATGTTAGAACTTGATGCAACACATGAGATCCTTTTGTAGCTATGATTGGTGTTTTACATGTTTGACCACAGAGGTTATCATCCTTAATAAAAAATTACCAATTTCTATAGAATTTGTTCCATTTCGATAGACATTGAAATATCTAAGGACATTGATCAATTTCTATAGAAATCACATTTGCGATAATATGGCATTTGCGATAATATAGCATTTGCGATAATCATAGCATTTGCGATAAATATGGCATTTGTGATAATTATGGCATTTGCGATAATAATGGCATTTGCGATAATTATGGCATTTGCGATAATTATTGGCAATTTTTGATAAACTCTTGTACAAGAGTTTCCGATAATGACTGAAGATGAACAGTTTCTCAGATTTATCGAAATTTATCATAACTTGAAAATTTGCAACCACAGATTATCTCAAACATTTTCTATGATGGTTTTAGGTAATCTGACCAAGTTATAACAATATTTGTCCACAAAATCTCAAGATTCAATCTGCTAGTGTTCATACGTTCTTCTTAAACCCTAAAACTTAATTAACGCTCTTATGGTGTTTCTGGGTTCAATCAAAGCATGCAATCTTTCAATTCAAAGCATAACAACAACATCTCAACACATGAATTACACTATAACACTCACATACGATTTTCCCCAATTTTGTACGCTTAAACCCTAAAACAAGATTATGACTATTTGATGTTTCTGGGTACAATTAAGCATGCAAACGATGTTTATAATCAATATCTAAGCATAATCGTACAAACAAACAAATCTTAAACACTCAATATCGAATATCCCTAATTCAACGCAAACCCTAGATCTTAAATTCACACTTGTGATTAAACTAGCCGTTGGATCGGGATATAATTCAAAACCGTTTGTTAAAATGACACATTAAACACGAAAGTACTCACAAATTTGGATGATCTTAAGCAGATTTGCAGATTGAACAAGGGCCGTTGATTATGGTGGGTGAAGGTATTTAATTGGGTGGGTGATGTATGTCAGTAAAATACAGAGTATTAACTGCGGTTGTTTTTTTTTTTGACTTTTATATGACTTAGTTAAACTTTGCACTCATTGTCACATCTAGTCCCCTAACCTTGAAACATTTTATTCCTAGTCCTAACCCACCATTCTACTAACTCTTAGTCTTAAACTTAGCAAAATGTGCACACAACTTATCCATCTTTATGATCTTATCACCAAAAACTTTGTAAAGCAACAAATTTCAGAAAGCATGCAAGTACAAATTTAAAAAAAATTTAAATTTTGTATCTCCCCCTCAACACTTGTTCGAAAATAATATTTGACATGTTAAAAAATGAACAAAGTGTTGTAAAAGGGTTTGTACTTGCATTTTTTTTGTTTTTTAATAGATATTTACATAGATAGTTTAGATGTTTGACTCATTTAATTGTTTTTGAGAAAAGTTTCCAAATCACTCGGAGTCAAACATCTCATACCAATCCGGTGAACCAGATCCACAAATCTTGCATGAGGCAAGGCTTTTGTGAATAGATCCGCCAATTGGTGTTCAGTACCCACAAAATACAGTTCAACAGTACCCTTCTCCACGTGCTCCTTGATGAAATGGTATCGGAGATCAATATGCTTAGACTTGGAATGCTGCACGGTGTTGCATGAAATGGCAATGGCACTCTTGGAGTCGCAATACATAGGAATCTTGTTGAATACGTATCTGTTGTCCATCAGTTGTGATCGCATTCAAATGACTTGAGCACAACAGGCAGACATGGCTACATATTTAGATTCTGTTGAAGACAGTGATGTGCAATCTTGCTTCTTTGAGTGCCAAGATACGAGCTTGTCACCCAAAAACTGTACTCCTCTAGATTAACTTTTTCTCGTGTCTAAACACCCTGCATGGTCAGCGTCTGAAAAAGCTACAAGTTCAAAGCCAGAATCCTTTGGATACCAAATCCCCAAATTAATGGTTCCCTTTATGTATCTAAGGATTCTTTTAATGGCTGACAAATGCCGCTCAGTTGGTCTTGACTGATATCGGGAGCATAGATACATGGCAAATACAACATCCGGTCTGCTAGCTGTGAGATACATGATTGACCCAATGATACTACGATATTTTATAGCATCAATGTGTGTCCCATTTATGTCAGCGTCTAGCTTTAGGGATGAGGAGGACATAGGTGTATTATAGGTGTCACAGCTGGTCATACCATGCTTTTTCAGGATTTCCTGAGCATATTTGGACTGACTAAGGAATATACCACGGGGTGATTGATGAACTTGCAGTCCTAAGAAGAAATTCAGTTCACCCATCATGGACATCTAAAAGTTATTTTTCATTAGTTTTTCGAAAGCATTTGAATATATTTTATGTGTTGATCCAAAAATTATATCATCGACATAAATTTGTAAGATAAGAATGTCCTCCCCGTGTTTTTTTATAAACAAAGTCGGGTCCACAGTTCCTTTAGTAAAGTGATTGGCAAGTAAAACGCAGATAACTTGTCGTACCGGGCCCTTGGGGCTTGTTTAAGGCCGTAAAGGGCTTTCTTTAGCCGATATACGTGATTCGGATGTTCTTCGTCCACGAAGCCTTCTAGTTGAGAAACGTACACCACTTCCCGGAGTTGGCCGTTAAGAAATGCAATCTTCACATCCATTTGGTAGACAGTAATGTTCTTGTGAGCCGCGTAAGCCAGGAACATGCGAACAGCCTCAAGCCTTGCGACTGGAGCAAACGATTCTTCGAACTCGATTCCCTCTTGTTGACTGAATCCTTTTGCGACTAGCCGGGACTTGTTACGAATGACAGTACCATCTGTATCTAACTTGTTTTTCCAGATCCATTTCAATCCAACGACATAAACCCCATCTGGTCTCTCTACCAGTTCCCAAACTTCTAACCGCTTGAATTGTTCCAACTCCTCTTGCAAGGATTCAATCCAGTTGTCATAAGTGAGGGCTTCCTTGATGTTTTTGGGTTCGGCTTGACAAATGGTGAGTGCATAAATGCAGGTTTCACCGTCTGTATGGAGTCTTTGTCTTGTCATGACTGGGTTTTCTGGATTACCAATGATGTTTACTAAGGGATGGTCCTTGGTCGATTTATGAGTGGATGGATAGTGTTGATAATTGTGGTGCAAGTTTGATGGTTCCAAATTGCGTATAAAAGATTCTGCAATATCAGGAATGGTTGGTGCAGGTGCAAATGGATTAAAGAATGCATCTCCGTCATAACCTGATGGTGTGGGTACTTAAGCAGAGTTGCGGGGGGAATCTTCAGCTGTGGGTGTAGAAGTTGAAGGTGTTTGATCTACTGACGATGATGGTTCTGGTTGAGGTGCGTCGTCAGCAACTACTGTGGAAGTAGTTGCAGGTGTATCAGGTGCTTGATTGGTTACGGTTTGAGCAGCGGAATTGGTGGATACTGCAGAGGCACAATTAACTAGAGAGTCATCGAACAGAGGAGCAAACAAGTCGTCTATATCCTTTCTATTGAACGGTAATGGTTCAGCTGAAGATTCAGGAAAGTTGAGACGGTTGTGTGCGGGTCCTAAGCTGTTTTGCTCAGAAGCCATTTCCGTGAGCTCATCAAAATTAGCATGGATTGTCTCTTGAATTTCCCGAGTACGACGATTCCAAATTCTGAATCCTTTCGAATTCTCACAATAGCCAACAAATACTCCTATGTCTGCTTTGGCTTTCAGTTTACCAAGATCATCACGATCATTCTTTGGATAACAGAGAGCTCCAAAGACATGAAAGTAATTGATATTTGTTTTTCGACCATGAATAAGCTCATATGGTGTTTTGTCATGGCGTTTGGTGATCATGCATCGGTTCTGGGTATAACAAGCAGTTGAGACAGCTTCAGCCCATAGGTAGTCTGGTAATTGGGCATTAATCAACATAGTTCTTGCTGCCTCCACTAACGTACGGTTGCGTCTTTCGACTACTCCATTTTGTTCAGGGGTGCGAGCAATTGACGTTTGATGAACAATACCATTTTTCTCAGTGAACTCCCGAAGAGTTTGATTCTTGAATTCAGTACCATTGTCTGTTCTGATGATTCTGACGGTGTTACGAACCTGAACTTGAATCTTCGTGAGAAAAGTAATGATCATCGAAGGGGCTTGGTCTTTGGTACGAAGAAAGTAGACCCAAGTCCACCTCGAGTAATCATCCACTATTATCAAGATGTACCGTTTCCCGTTAATGGTTTGAACACGCATAGGACCACACAAATCCATATGAAGTAGTTGTAGGACATGATCTGTGCTGTGATCTGCTTTTGAAGGAAAGTGGCCACGATGACTCTTTCCTTGTTCGCAAGCAGGACACAAGTGATCTTTGGCATATCTGAATTTGGGAAGTTCGTCGACCAACTTTTTCTTAGCAAGATTGGTCATTGTCTTGAAGTTCAAATGAGACATCCGTTTGTGCCATAGCTAGGCATTTGTGGGATGTGCCTTTGAAAGTAAGCATATGGGAGAGGGAGTTGTCATGCCTTCAAAAGAAATGGTATATAGACTGGTGCCACGTTTTCCTTTCATCAGATCATTTCCTTGAAGATCCCGAATAAAACAAGTTTTCTCTCTGAATGCCACCTCCAAATCACCATCACAAAATTGTCCGACTGAGAAGAGATTGTGACCGAGGCCTTCAACGTAATAAACCCTGATAATTTCGATATTCCCATTTACATAGTCTCCATAACCCATAATAGTAGCGAAGTGATCAATCCCGAATCTGACCGTTCCAATGAACTTTGCAACAAAGTTTACAAGAAGCTTTAGATTGCCGGTCATATGTCAAGAACAGCCGCTATCAACAATCCATAGAACAATTTGGATCACCTGCATCACCAGAAGTTGACACAGAGGCAAGTTTGGTAACGGTGGAATCCGTTTGGTTAGTAACACATGAGTTAATCACTTTAGGTACCCATTTAAAGCTATGTGTATTTTGTAACCAACGCTGCCACGTCCAACTAGTCTCAGCCATTCTCCTAATGAATGCACTTGGTGATTTGTTTGTCCTAGATGCAGCTATGGGTTTGTCAACTGATTCTTCAGAAACTACTAGTGGTGGTTTTCCTAATATGGACTTGGCAGCAGTAGTAGGCCTAGAGGAAATGCCACTAGATCTTTTCTTTATGCGATTCAACAGAGTTTTAGCAACACATTTCTCATGATTTCCAGATAAAATACTAGCATGAAAAAATACACAACTAGCATCAACCATAATATCATTCATAACATTCAACGATTTAGCATTCATTACATCATCTATAGAACTAGACTTAGACAAGTGTGATTCTACTTCTGACATATCATGCTTTTTATTCAAACTGCTAACATTAACTACTACTTCTTCAGTCTTAGATAGTCCACTCTTAAGGCGCCAGATACTAAACTTCCTTTGTCTCTTGGTATTTCTTGATCTGCTATCTTGAGAGTTGGTTCCTAGTCCTGTGGAAGTTGAAGTGTTCACATTAGTGGTTTGATGTGATGCTTGCTTAGTTGGCTTGTCTACTGAGTACATTCCTGGGTCAATTACAGCTCTTCCTTTTTCTAAAACTCTGAGTTTCTTTTTCAAATCAACAATGATGTGTTGGAGTTCTTGATTTTTTGAATCCAAAATTCTGTTTAACCAGACAGTGTCATTTCTGTTTTGAGAAACTTCATCTATGTCTTTTTCATATTCAAACAGTTTATTTCGCAAGACATCAATTTCATTGTTATTCTGACTTTCTGAAGCATGACTGTTTTGGAATGACAACGACGCTTTTAGATTTTTGTATTTTAACTCAAATTCAACACTTTGAGTTTGACACCGTTCCAGTCTTTTGTTAAGTTTGAAAACTTCATTTTCACACTTATTTTCCACATCAAAGTTGATCTGTCTAAGACTCTCATTCTCTTTTACCAAATTATCAATCTCAATTTGCAACATTTCAACATTTACAGCATGATCATCCATAAGCAATGCATGACAAGATTCAAAAATAGAATTAATAATCACAGAAATCACATTATCACACAAAACACGTTCCAAGAGTCGATCAACCTCTTTTTCTAAAGTTTTCTTTTGACACTTTTGTTTTATAATTTTTTCATCTTTAGCTTTAAAAATACTCATCATTGATCCAACTTCAGTCTGTAGTTCCTGTTCCCACATTGTTGCACAAAGTCTCAGGTGTTTAACATGTGGTAAGAATTGTTTCTGAAAAATTTCTCTCTTTTCTTTCTCAGTAGGAGAAAATAAAGAAGAGATTTTGATTTCATAATTCAATTCTATCACTTGTTCCAAAAGTTTAATGTCATCCATAAATGTCTTAAAATATCGAAGAATTCGACATTGTTGAGGCATTTGTGGATCTACAGTATCTTTTGGACCATCGATTTGTGTAACAGGAGTAGTAACAGGAGCAACTTCAGAAGAGGGATGTTTTTCAGTTCGAGACAGTGTTTGTTCTGGTTTGTCCTTTGGAGGAACAAAAGATTTACTGATGTGAGGTCGTGCTGAATAATCATATGGAACTCTTGAAAAATCTTTGTCTGACTTTGATCGATTCTCAATCTTATGTTCAAGATATTCAGTTTCTTCATCATTACTAAACACAACAACTCGTTGAAAAGTATCATCAAACAGAAATTCTGCATTGTATAACTTAGGATTATCTTTGAGTGCGTTTTGTAAAAAACGTGGTTGGTCACAGCCTATTGCAAATCCAAATCCTTTAGGACTCGATTTTATAGTTAGTTTTTGAATTTGTGTCACTGAATTACCCGTTTTATATACAACATTCTGAAATTCTTTGAGCTTTGATTCCAAGTCCACAATCTCCTCAAGATATGAGTCAACTCGTTTCCTAGTGGCTTGCTTTTCTTCAAGAAGATCCTTTTGAGATGTTGAAAGCTCTGATTGAGTTTTTAACAACTCAGAATTTAAAGTGTCAGTTTGTTTTTTGAATTCAAATTGCTCCTTTTCTTTTGAGAAAGCAAATCAGCCTTGGAAACAGTTAGCTCACGAACTTGATGCTCTAAATCCTTGACCTGAACGTATGTCTGTTGGAATGCAACCTCAAAGGCTTTCTCACGCTGTGCTTGTTTTTCATAACTTGAAAGTTGTGTTTTATAGCACTCATTGTCCTTTGTTAAAATTGCAATTTTGGCTTTTAAGTTCTGGTTAATCTCATTGCATTTGTCAATCTGTGACTTTTGTGCATTCAATTGTGATTGGGTGGTCAGCAATAAGGTCATAATCTCTGGATCTTGATCAGGCATAAGATCATGTTGTTTAAGATGATCATGATTATCATCATCAATAGGATCATCAAATGAAACATTGGTGTTATCATCATCGAATGAAACAACAGTGTTTATTTGATCATCTTCTTGAGATGGGAATGATGAATCATTTTGAACAAGATTTTCTTATGAAGATGAAGATGCAGATGGTGAAGCAATCTCATGAATAAGGCATTCTGATTCAAGTACCTGAGATAAGCCATCGGTATCATATACCGGGCCTGTCTCGTTTACATTAATTTCCTGCATGTTGGACATGAGCATCACTGCAGCATTTGCTTCCAAATCTTCCATCTCATCATCAGATTCAACATTTGCCATGAAACTTTGTTCTTTCCCAGTCATAGATCCACCGGCCTTTTCATCTTTGAGTGCGAGGAGAAGAGCTTCCTTATGGTATGCACTGCCCATAGTTCTTCGTTTAGGGCAAGCATTTGCCATATGACCATTTCCTCCACAATTGTAACAAGTGATTGACGTGTTTGTAATTCCTCTTCTATTAGTGCCAACATTCTGAATTCCCCTTTGTGCATTCCCCAGATTATTTCCACTGCCCCCAGCTGTGTTGAACCTCTGACCCCCTGAGTTAAACCTTGTACCATAATTTCCCATGTTTCCAGACCCAAATCTACCAGAAGACCGATTTTGAATCTCAACTCGACCATCATGTACGACTGCTTGGTTCCTGGTGTTTGATGACGAACGAAGACGGTTTTTGACTTGTTAGAGAACTTGTTGAATTCTCTTGCAATTAATGCTAATCCTTCATTGAGAGAGTTAAACACATCATCTTCTTCGTCATAATCAGCATTGGAATAGAACATGGAGTCGGTATTGTTGTATGGGACCAGTTGGTGATCAAAATTTTGAGATTGTGCTTCATAAGGAACAATCTGATTGTTTGGTTGTGGTTGGAAACTTGATTGAGATGGTGTTGGAACAAATTCTTGATTTGAGGGTGGAAAGTGTGACTGAGCTATCAGAGCAAGAGAGTTTGGAGTTGGTGCCTGTGAATAACCTCCACTTGCTGCAATGTCCTTGTCTACCTCAGTTTGATGTTGCTTGAGATAATCTCACAAAAGCCCATATGAAACTTGATTAATCTTTTTGGCTTGCCTCACGAATGTCACATACTTCTGCCAGTCTGGTCCAAGACATTCTAGAAATTTGGAGTTGATAGCAATCTTTGGTAGAGGTATGTTATGACGTTCCAGATCATTGACAACATTGGTGAAGCGGTGATAGTATGATTCTAAGGATTCCCCTGGTTCCATCATGAAGTTATTGTAATCCATGTAAAGTTTGGATTCCAGATCCTCTTGGTTCAATTCTGTGCCTTCCATCAAAAGATGCACATGCTCCCACATGTCCTTGGCTGTTTTCAGAGCATCAATACTCCTGAAGATTAGGTTAGGAATTCCCTAGAGTATGTAAGCCATGGCCATCTCATTAGCTTCTTGCTGTAAAGTTTGTTCATTGGTATATTGGGCTACTGGAACAGGAGTTGTGGATGCTTCTCGTGGACGTATAGCAGTTGGATCACCTGGAACCACTGTTGAAGGAACTGGATAAGGTCCTTTCATGATGACCTTTTTGAGATATGGACCATGAGGTTTTCTTAGTTCAACAAATCTAATAAACCGACTAGACCATTGCACATAGTTTCCTGGTGTCAGCATTGGTGGAGTTTCAAACGATCCTGCTTCATGTCTAGATTGCCGACTATTGATAGCTTCACACATCTTTGAAAACCAGTGAGGTTCTCTTGATGAAGGTTGATAGTTTTGCATCTGAGGTTGTGGCATGAATTGTTGCTGAGGTGCAGTTTGTTGAGGGAAAACTGATGTTGTTGCACAAAAGCATGTTGTTGTTTATACTGAGGATGAAATTGCTGTTGTTGTGGATATTGCTGTAGCTGGTAGTAGTAATTGAAGTGTGGTGGTTGAGACATGTTTGGATCTTGAAGATAATTAAGATTTGTGTTATGAGTTATGTGAAGTTGGTTTTGGTTAACTTAATATTTTGTCCAATTTCGATAACTACTGTTTACTCAATTGCGATAAGTACTGTTCACTTAATTGTGATAGTCACTGTTTACCTAATTGCGATAAAAAATGGAAATTACGATAAAAATTAAAATTGCGATAAAATATGACAATTTTAATAAGTTATCTTAAATTGCGATAGAAAAGGCAATTTTCGATAATTTATCAGAATTGCGAGAGATATGGCAATTTCAATAATTTTATCTAAATTTCAATTTCGATAATTTCTCAACTCTTGTACAAGAGATGAGAATAAGCAACCAAGTCGAAGTATTTTCACTTTCTTATACAAGGAAGTAAAATACTGAGTCCCAATATTGACAGTTCCAAGATCTGCCAATTACGATAAACCCTAACTTGTCGGAATTGATTTGCGATAAGCCCTAACTTGTCGGAATTCACCCAGAAGCAAAATACTCACTTTTCATCAACTATCCCAATACGCTAATTATGCGGATTTCACTAAACCGAATAGAAAATCAATGGAAACTAATTGTGTTTGATTTCTAACGATTAGAAACCACAAAATATGAAGAAATTTAAGAGTGATAACGTACGAAATGAAGATTTGATGAGATTTTTGAGTTTTTCACGAGATAAAACTACCAACAAAAGAGTATATCGATCGAACTTTTGAACAATAAAAAACCGTACTTAAGCTAAAACCAATCCTAGATAATGATTAAAGCAACTCAAAAACACGATCCTAACTACCTTTTTGGCGATTGATACCACTTGAAGGTCCTCTTTAACTCAAACCCACACACGTAACACACTAGATCTACACGAACTACTACTTATATAAATAAGCTACGAATGAAATAAGCTAATAAGGTAAGATAGAAAATGAGAGATAAAGAGAAAAGTGGAAGATTATCATTCGAATGACTTAGTGACAAAGGTTCGATACAATGAATGAATAACCAACAACAAACTTAGCACCCCATGCCTTCTATTAATAGGCTATGGATTAGGGCAACATGCACATGGGGTGTTTCTAGAAGATTTCACTTAAATGGCCGGCCCATGGACTTCTAATGGACCGGACCATAATTACAATCATAAAGTCCTATTTTGAGAAACATATTTATCGGAAATGAACAAGACTTGAAATATGAATAAAACGTGTTCCTAACACAAATTAAATGTCAGAATTGAACCAAATACCATTTACAAAACACAGCAGCTGTTAATGTATATCCTAAACCCCTAAACCATCTTCCTCTTGCCTTTCCCATGGCTGCTAGAAGGTGCTACAAAACCTATAGGATTCTTCTTACACGGCATTCCCAAGACAATATCCTGAGTAAATTTCTTTTTGTGTGCCTTTTCAACTGGTATTTGAACTTGCACAGGGAGAGCCAGGATAGGAGCTTGAGATAGGAGTTCCTCTGGAGGTTCAATGGCTTGGATAGGTTCCACTTCCCAAGTATCAATACTTGCATCAGAATGTTGCTCTGGATAATACCAAGCAAGGAGGCTAGGAAGGATGTTGAGAGCACCATCATTTGATTCTGAAATGCTTGAATCAGAAGAAATCTATATGACATCTACAAATAACAACTGTTAGATCAGTTTTATTGATTCAAATGTTAAACTATATCAAAATCAAAGAAAAACCTTTTGATGGTTTACCATTGCAGAAGAATCCATTGTGTTCTCATATTTGGTCCTCTTTTTTGGTATCCCAAACAATGAAGCAATGTTGCACAAACTAGGCTGCATTTCAAGTCTCATTGGTGGCCAACTAGGCTGCAATTGAAGTCTCAGTTGGACCTCTCAGTGTACTCACAAACATTGGACCTCTCAGGGTACTCACAAACAGTTCAAAAGCCTGTATTTTTAGTCTCAATGGACATCTCAGTGTACTCTAATAGGCTGCATTTGGACCCATCATTGGTGGCCAAGCACAAACAAGTCTGCTAGGTACTCTTATTACTGGCCAATCACAAACTAGGCACATTCCAATGCTCTCATTGATTTAGACCTCTCAGTGTACTCACAAACAGGAAACAAAAAAATACTCAGACACAAAACACTTAATTAGACATAGCATAATAACCATTATGTATACGAAAATCAGAGTATGGAAAACAAAAAAAACAGAGCATACATTAGACATAGCATAACAACCATTATAGAATACAAAACAACCCCATTTTACATTAGAATCGGTAACAACCACTAACATCACCATTTATAGATCAAAAGCCTAATACTAATTATTGTACAATCAATCATCAACTGATATGTGAAAATATTAAAAAACATACCTTTGTTGTTATTTGGATTCATTGTTTGCGTGTTTGTGTTTGCCAGAAGAATGTGTGTTTTGATTAGGGTTTATTGATTATTGTGTGTGTTTATGAATGATCGGGTAAAGGGATTAATTGCCGGTTGACTATTGAATTTGTGGTTTGGTTTAACTATAATTGACATGGAAAGATTTATAAAAGAAAAAAAAAAGGCTAATCGTGCTGACGTGGCCGTGAAAACCGGCTATAGCCGATAACTAGGGATGGCAATGGTTCGGGTTCGGGGCGGGTTTTAGTGTACCCGTACTCGAACCCGTTTATAATATACCCGTACCCGCCACATATCCCACTGGATAAACGATTAATATTATCCATTGGTTTTTCGTGTTTCCCCGCGGGTATCGGTTATCCGTAATTGAATATTATATGGACAAAATTAGCGGTATTAAGATTAAGTCACACTAAAATCCACCGACAAAACAAAAGAAAATACTCTAATATATTCAAATTTTTTAAAAGTTAAAGAAAATAAATATCGTATCAAACGATTTAACGCAACGTAATCGTCGGTATTTTCCCATAATCCCATTTTTTTAGTACAAGGTATATATACTTGTTTTATGATTTAAAACAAGTTTGGACTTACGACAAAATTAATCTTTGGAAATAACAAAAGGCTTTATTGAAAATCAATTTCCCGAGTAATTTATAATATAACGAGTATTTATACATACCCTGAACCCTAAATCCTAAACCCTAAACCCTGAACGCTAAACTAATCCGTAACTCAAACAATAACCAAACGAATAGTCCAATATATCCAAATATGTTAGTCTACGGGTAGCATGTCTCGAATAGTCCAATAGCCCTCGTGTGTTCCGTTTTTATCCCAAATGTCTCACAAGGTTTTCAAAATCGCGATCCTACTTAGGATCGATTTCGTCTTTGCAAGATCGAGACTGTAAGATCAGATCGGGATCTTAAGATCCTACTATAATGTCATTTTGTTTATAGTTTTTGTAATATTATACAAATCTATAAATTAATATATATCATAAACACAAATTATGTAAATATTTCATAAAAATGTTGTCTTAAATTATGATTATGAAATTTTTAAGAATATTAACATGTTGTTTTTTTTTTAAATTCTACAAAATACATTCCATACTTTTTTTTGTTTTTGGTTCGAGAAAAGTAAGATCGTATCGTATTAGATCTTAAGATCCTTTGGTAAAGATCGGGATCCTATAAGATCTTAAGCTTTTAAAGATCCTTTGTAAGATCTGGATCGTTTTTGCTTTGCAGTATTGTAAAATCGTAAGATCCTAAGATCAGGATCAGGATCCTGACAACCATGGTCTCACGTACATCGTAGTTCCCAATGGTTCTTACTTCGTAGTTAACCAAATTTAATAGCATTCCCAATGGTCACTCAGTATTAAAGTTTAACACACTGCCACGTCAGCTTTAACCTTTTCACCTTTAACTAAAAAAAAACACCTGCAATCATAACTCACCCTTAACTCACCTTTAACTCAACTATTTTCAAAATCAACCCCTAAACTATGATAAATACTTCATTTAACAACTAACACGAATTTTAAACACGAATTACATTAATCATTAAAGTTAAAACACAAATTACATTAAACATTAAACTTAAGACACAATACATAGTACGATTAATAGAAACTAAAACTAGAAATTAAGAAAAGAAATCATTTGAAACCTAACCGTCATCACTCAAAGAGGACCTAAACTCCCCATCATAATACTTTCCTTTCATAATATCAAACCAATTTCTCTCCTGCTCCATACGAGCGGCTTCCTCATCTAGTCCACGTTGTTCTATTTCTCTACTCACTTCCTCATCTTGCTCCTGAAGTCGGAGTTCATCCTCACTCAGTCCAAACGGATTTGCCGGTTGTTCTACAACCGGTGGATTTGGTTGTTCTTCCACAGCCGGTGGATTGTTGGCCGGTTCATTTTCCGGTGTGAACACCGGAAAGATATCTTCCGGTGGAGTGTTCACTGGTTCATTTGGAAATTGCTGGGTATAGTCGTGTTGTTCTGGAAATTGTTGGGAGAAGTCACGGTGGGTTGGAAATTGTTGGGAGAAGTCACGGTGAGTTGGGAATTGTTGGGAGAAATCTTTGAGAGACATTGATGAGAATTTGTGTATGAGTTGTGTGTGACTTGTGTGTGTGATAATAATAATCTGGTGGTGTTGTATATATAGGCACCCTGAAATTTGAATTTGAAATTAAATTATCCCGCTTGTAGTTGAATTTTGAATTTTGAATTTTAATTTGATTATCCCGCTAAAGAACCAAGGGGGTGTTTTGTAATTTTTTTTAAACTCAACGGATACATAGCACTCTAGAGGGGGTAGAAATGATTTTTTTTCTTTTTATAGCTCACCTTAACGAGGCGTGAAGGGGTTAACGCACCCTTAACACACACACTTCCAATGGTTAACACACCTTAACGCAGTGAAAGTTAAGGTTTAACACACTTGGTGCGTTAACCATTGGGAATGCTCTAATAGCAAATATCTTTACAGCTTTTAATTTAACAATTGTTTTTATTTCTTTCTTTTATTTTGTCCAATTCGAGTCAATATCAAGTTGCAACAAATGAGTTACTATTTCCTTTCGAGTCACAGTCAAACATTTATTCCCTCGGGTCAATAATAATGAACCCGATTCCAAATCATTCCAAACATTCCCTCTGTTTCATTTTGTTGAGTCAAACCCTAATCAGATTTAATATCATTAATATAGAAAATATCATTAATATAGAAAATATCAATTACCCTAATCAACAAGTCAATTAGTCAATCCAACACCAAACAGAATTCCAAATTAACTACGCTAGTCAATCCAAACAAAACACAAACCAAATCGGACCAATATTATCCATCAGTTTACTTTTGGCTCATTTCCATGGTCCCTTTTCCCACATAAAGTATTGGGAACCGTTCATATAACTCTCCAGCCTATTTATACCTATCGATTGGAAAACCGTTCATATACAACTCCTTTGATATTTTCATTAGATATTATATTTCAAAACTGATTAAGTGTCTTCCTTTACACTTAATCCCTTCCAAATGTATGAGTGCAATATGGTTTTAAAAGAAAATTGAGTTCATACTGTTGAGCAAAAGTTTTTGCACAAAGTTTGTACTGCTAGGAAAAAAATTTGTACTGCTAGCGTAAACCTTTGTACTGCTGGGTATCCGTTAGTACTGTTTGGGAGTGTAGGGTACGTTTGTGTCACTTTTTACTTAAAGGGTATAAATCCCCAATTGCGGCACACAATCAAATTCACGCACACAATACTCTCTCTCTTCCACGGCCTAAACGAATTTTAATCGTCATATTGCAAAACCCCCAAATCAAATCATAATGTCGAACCTAACTTTTACCGAACCTCATAATAATGTTGCCTTTTTAGAAAAATCCAATGAGTCTGTATATTTACTGAGATCATTGATTTCCTTAATGCAGGCTATATTAAGTTTGCATTAACAATAAAACCTACTTTATATACTTCTAACATTATCCAGTTTTGGTCGTCTGCTAAGGTCAAAACTATTAATGGGGAAGTACAAATCCATGCCGTTGTAGATGGGCAGAGGATTCTCCTTACAGAGGCGTCTATTCAAAGAGATCTTCTCCTAGACGATGCTAACGGAGTTGAGAATCTTCCAAATACTACAATCTTTGAAAAACTTTCACTGATGGGCTATGAGAGAAAATCAGATGCTTTAAAGTTTTATAAATGTAATTTTTCTCCTCAGTGGAAATTCTTAATTCATACTGTCTTACACTATGTTCTCAGTTTTTGAATGGAAGTAAATGGAAGTAAACAAAAGAAAGTCATGTTCTCTAGTTTTTGGTCGGAAGTAAATGAAAGTAAATGGAAGTAAAAGGGAGGGCCACCCTTTGTTTTTTTGTGTCACAACTTTCATTCCATATATGGGATGAAAGTGAAGGAAAGTGAGTGGGTCCCATTATTTTCTTTACTTCCATTTCATTTACTTCCATTCCACATCATTTTCTTTATTTCCATTTCATTTACTTCCATTTCCCTCTAAAATCATACTTGAGAACATAGTGTTAGTGTGTCTAACTCCAAAGACCACTGCGTGGAATGAATTTAGCAGTAATTTAGCTTCTGCTATAATTTGTTTGGCTGAAAATAAACAAAGATTTAATTTTTAAAAATTCATTTTTGATAGGATGGTTAAGAACTTGGATAGTTCTTCAGGTAAATATTTTCTATATCCAAGATTTTTGCAACTCTTTTTGGACAACCAATTTGAAAATAAGAAAAGTCACAACAGAGTTTATTCCACTCCCTGCCTTACCAAAAAGGTTTTTGCTAATATGAGGAGGGATGGTAAAATATTTTTCAGGGAAATTGACACCTTTGTTTCCAACAATGGTGGCACTAGCCCAAACCTAAATGGGTGAAGGTTCAGCAATCCTAGCTGGTACCCATCACACACCCACAATTTTGTCAACATCTCATCAACAATAACAAAAGACCTATAAATGTAGGACTCACACCAAGAACACTGAGCTACCTCAGGCTAGTAGTTCTATATCAACTGTTGCAGATGAGACTGTCACTGGTGGGGTGAGTGACATGTTGGCAAGGGCTGCCACTACTGTGTCTAGCTTAGAAGTAGCACAGGACAGTGGTAACATCATTAAGACCCGAACCAAGACAACTTCTAATCAGTCAGGTCCTCATGGAACTGATTCAGGTGAAGGACCCAGTCACATGGAAACAATGGGGGGTTCAGATGTTCATCCTAGGGGTGAGACTGAACTTAACTTTTCCAATGATCCACCTATCGGGATAGGTAACACAATCCGAAGTGGTGAGGATAGTATGCAACTTTTGAATGAATTGAAGGATACCTGTACCAAGCTGTCTGCACAAATTGTTGATCTGCAAACAACAGCTGCTTTTCAAGATGGAGTCATCAAAGTTCAAGGTGGAGTCATCAAAGCTCAAGGTGGGGAGATAAAGGCTTTGAAGAGTAGGGTTAGGTATTTAGAAGGAGTCAAAGGATCAAGAATTCCCAAACACAAGGTTAAATCTTCTGAAGCTTCTAAGGATGCTCCAAAACAGGGGGGGAATGAAGGCAAAGTTTTAGGGGAAGCTAAAAAGGGTGAAAGTATTGGTGCAGAAAGTGATCCAATTGAATTTTTAGTTGCTGATAACCAAGGGAATCAAGTGGTGATTGATAGCTATTTGGTCAAGGTTACAACTGCTGATAGTGCTACTGATCAGGGTATTAGTGCTGCTAGTGGTCCAGTTATTGCTGCTAGTGAGCCAGTTACAGCTGGTAGTACAAAAGCTAGTACTACTACACCAGAGGATACAACTGCTGTTAGTGTACTTGCTGAGCTAAAGACATCAAAACCAGTAACCAAAGGTGTTGTGATACAAGAGCCATCATCAAAGCCAAAAGCTAAACAATCAACTCCACAGGTACAAGGCAAAGGTAAAGGGATTCTTACTGAAGAGACTATGGAGAAACCATTATCGAAAGAAGAGCAATTAAAACTTGATTCTGAAGTTGCTAAGAAATTAGCACAAGAGTATGAAGCCGAAAATCAGATAATTTTGGAAAAAAAGAGAATACAAGAAGAAAAAGATGCTAAAAATGCAGAGTTAATAGCTTCATGGGATGAGGAAAGGGCTCAGGTTGATGCTGATTTTAAGCTTGCTAAGAAAGTAACTCAAGAAGAGCAAGATCAGTACTCAATAGATGAAAAATCCAGGATGTTGGAAGAACTTATTGACCTAAAAAAGAAGTTCTATGCAGAACAAAGATATGCAGGTAAGAAGAACAAGCCACCCACTCCAGCACAAAGAAGACCTTTCATGTGCAGGTATTTGAAGAATGTGGACAATTGGAAACTAAAGGATTTGAAATTCTTGAATGATAAAAGAATTGAAGATTTATATGCAATTGCTAAGAGAAACACTGAAAGCTTCTTGAATGCTGAGGTGGTGAAGGTCAGTGAAGAAAAAAAGAAGAGAAAACATGTTCAAAAAGAGTAGGTGAACAGTTGGAAAGAAAAAGCAGTAAAAAGAAGACGAGTAAGCAAAAAGCAGTGAAAGAATAGAGCAGAGAACAAGAACAAACTGAGCAAGCTGTTGCTAAAGAAGAAATGCAAGCTCACACTGAAGTTGCAGTTGTCTCTGTAGGAAAACCTGAAGGAGAAGCCATGGATGTAGAACCTTTAAGTGTTAAACAACCCATTGTTGATTATAAGTCTGGATCTCATGGGAAAACAGTTTATTGTGATATTAAGTGGCATGATGGTTCTTCTAGAAGGTTTGTAAGCTTTCTTCAAATGGTTTATAATTTTGATAGAGAAGATATGATAGCTCTATGGAAATTACTCAAAGAAAGATTTGGTAATAAGACACGAGAACAGCTTATGATAGAGCAGTCTGGAATTACTTGAAGGTAATGTTTGAACTAAATCCTGAGGATGAATGTTGGAGAAGACTAAAGTTCAATACTATTAAAGAATGGAAAGTTTTTCAAGGATGTGGAGTACATGCTTTAACTGTAAATGAGTTGGTGATCTACATGCTTGTAGAAAAGGATTACCCTTTAAAAAATTTCAAAGACATTCTAGATCAGATGTTGTGTGGGAAGAAAAGACTCCAGTTTTAGTTTACTTATGATGAAATGGCATATCAACTGCTCAAGAAGATGGAAAAGTATCTAGGACCCAAGGACAAGAAATAGAATTAAGACTACTAGAGTTAGAGTTAAGACTGCTAGAATGTATAGTTAATACTGCTTATGAGACAAACATGTATAGTTGAAAAACACATTGTGGAGTGTTTGGAATAACCCAGTTTGACTTATAAAGTCAACACATATAAAAAAAAGTAGTAACCATACTGCATTGTTAATAACATAATAATTACAACATATCAGTTACATTACGTTTACACTGAAAGAAAACATAACATTTCTTGTAGGTGATTCACTTGGTTAATTGACTATCAGGTGAATCACTTGGTTTATGAGTTGGAGGTTCTTCATTAGGTGTTTGACTTGCAGATTCTTCACTTGTCTTTTTAGTAGCAGGTTCCTCAGTTGGTGCTTGACTTGGGCATACTCCACTTGCTATTTGAGTTGCAGTTGGTTCAGTTTCTTCATCACCACTGCCCAAGTAAGCACCAACTCTTGTAGATGCATTAATATGTAAGCCAATTACATATCCACTACTATCTATTGTAGTTGTGTTTTCCCTTGTAACACCACCTCTACCAGTATAAGATGGGGTTCCCCTTCTTTCAAGGCACACTGGACAAACATACCACCTAAATCCATATAAGGGGGACGCCTTGCAAAAAATCTCAATCCAGCCTTGTTTTCACTTTCAACCCAACAGTCAATGCAGACCATTTGACAACCATTTTGTGCATCCATGGTGAAAAGCAATTGATATGATAAAGAGTTGATGATAACTGGGGTATTATATAATGTAGGAAAAAAAAGGATATAATATGGTACAATGTGGTTGTTGAACAACTAGATAGGATTAAAGACAACATAAATGCTTACAATGGAGCCAAAACATTGAGATTTTGAAATTTTTGACTATTGCATACTAGGACCATTTAGGACAGTTTTTGTTAAAATAATAAAAAATAGTCACATGAATATTTCACAATGTGACTATTTTGAATGTATTGGTCACATATAATACCCTTATAATGTAGCCATAAACATAATTTAGATACACATTTGTGATATGGTGTGACTATTTGTGGGAAGGATTGCAAACACTTGGGATGTGAATCTTAGTAACGTGTTTGAGAGATATTTATGTATGAATGTGTTTAGCATGCGGAATCTACTACAACACACTTAAAAGAACACAAGGTGGTGAGTTATGTAAACGTGAGAATGCAATGAACAAGGAACACAACTTTGGTTAACACAAAACGATTCAATATTATTGATGAAATAATACGGATGATCTAAATATCACCGGGATTACAAAGTAATCTTGAATCTAAGATTGTAAAAGGATTTGTGAATTTAGTAACTAAGTTACTTGAGAGATGGTTCGGTTTTGGTTAATAGTTGAAGAGATGCATGCATGAAGTGTGACTAAGGTATCCTTTTATAAGATAAGGACACCTTATTACAAGTTGTCAAGTGGTTGAATATAATACTATACTTTGACTATTTTAGCGCCTACAATTAAATACAACTACCAATGTACAACTCTGCAATATTCTTCTGTACAACACAGAAGACTAAACTACTTCTACATAACGTATAACAATGTACAAAGACTAATAATTCAACTAAATATCTATTACAAAATATCTAATCGACTTGACATAAGCTTGGCAGGCTCTTCATCAACTAGCAGTACCTTCTACCCAGAAGGTACTGTTAGTACATCTTCATACTCTTCAAAATCAACTAGCAGGCTCTTTGACTTCTTTGGCAGGCTCTTTGACTTGAACATTTTATTCCCAACAATCCTCCCCTAAACTTGTTATTTCCATTAAAATACACAAGTTTCTGATGAATAAAATACATACCTTGAGGATTTGAGGGAACTCTTCCAAAAACCTTCACTCTCTGTTCTTCCTTTTTCTTTCACATTGCTCAAATATGCTCCTCAGCAAACTTTGAAAAATTTCTGATTTCTCTTCATCCTTGTCACATCTTAATCTCTTGGAGATCATAGTTTTAAGCACTTCATAACTAAGTGGATACTCTTTCTCAGCCAACATGAAGAGTTCAATCCCACTTGATGTGTAAAGATGATGAATACTGCTAAGGCTTAGAAATTCCCATGTTGTTGAAGGATCATAATAGGGAAATTTCCAATGAACATCTTTGGGATCAGGATCAAACATCCTATTGAATTCTACCCATAGTTCCTGTTCCTTAGCATCAGTACTAGAAGTTGTGTCTAGCCTAATCTGCACTAGATTCCACAATTCTTCCAAGTCTGCTCTGTCACTTGCTCTAACTAAATTTTCAAAATTCTTAAAGATAGCAAACTGACCCCCAACCCTTATTATTTTCCCTGACTTTCCTAATCTATCATGGTTGATCTCCCAATCAATAATAGGTCGTCTATAGCTAATTGGATCAGCATGTATGATAGTTGGCAAAGTAATTAACATCTTACTTACTTGCTCTGTGTCCAATTTTGCTACTTCTTTCTTCTGAGCATCCTTCTTCTTCATTGAGGGCTTTGCATCAGATGGAACTTTGTAGTAAAGACTTTTGTAGGCTTGAAGATACAAGTAGTAGATTTCATCATTAGATTTCTTCTTTAGTTGATAATCAGTCCAATTTGCTTGACCTTTTAGAAATCTCTTCATGAAAGTCACTTGATCTTTCCATGATTTGCCCACCTTAAAACCTCTTTTCTCACTTTCTTTCATCTTTTCAAAAATGTCAGCCAGAGCTGCTTCTTTATACTTCTTGTTGATAAAAGATTCAAGTGCTGCTGTCTTCTCATCAGAATTGAGATTCTTGTCATTTACTATCATTGAAGCTTGGCCTTTCACAATCGGATCATTAGCAATAATCCATTGCATTTGTGCATCAAAGGTTTCTTGAGCAATTTGAGTATCAAGAAGAGACTGAGCATCTTTTTGCTCTTTCATCTCTGTTAGCAGTCTTGAAGCTTCAAGTGCTTTCAGTTCTTCTTCATGAATTCTTTTGGCCTCTTCTTCATCTCTAGCTATCTGTGCTTGCTCTGATTTCTTTAACTTTTTGGGCTTTGGCTTATCTTCAACCATAATGCTTTTGCCCTTATCCTTTGGAGTTGGTTCTTGGGATGGAGCAGTGGATTGCTCATCAGCAATAAATAACCTCCCTTGAACAAACAAATCTCCTTGAGGTTCTAAGTCCCTCTTTCTTTTGTACACTTTCTCAGCAGACCCTTTGTACTTCATTTCCAATAGCCTCTCTATCCTAGCAGGCTCTTGTTCTGGCCTAGCAGGCTCTTGCCCTGCTCCAACAGGCTCTTCATCATAAACTTGAGTTCCTTCATGGAATTCAAATTGAGCCTCCTCCTCATCTTCAGAACTATCCTTCCTCCCCTTTTTGGAAGAGTGACCTATCCTATCAGCATCTGATTTTGAAGAACTAGATAAAACAACCTTTGCAGATCTTTTACCTTTTAGCTTCTTCACTTCACCCTCCAATTTCTTTACCCTCTTGACTAATTTGATTTTGATCTCAGAAAACTTCTTGCTTTGACTTTTAAGAGCAGCTTCTAAGAACTTCACCTTGTCTTTTAGTTCTTGCATTGTCTGAGGTGATTGGGTTTGTGATACATGATGTGATGATGTTGGTGGTGTTGCTGATGGTACTGGAGATGGTATTGGTGATGTTTGATGTGTTGGTGAAATGTAACCATGTGAAGAACTAGATGATGGTGATTCAGCTGATGGTGTTGGTTCTTCTGGATGTTGTGGTAACATTTCATCAAATAGTGGCATTTCTTCCCCTCTAAAACCAATTCTCATATTTGAAAATACTTTGTGAGAAAGTTTTGGTGTTTCATAAATTGAGTCTGTGGGAAGTAACAAATGTTTTAATTTTGCAATGATGCATCCAATAAATCTTGGATACATCAAAAACTTTGTTTCACTTTTCACATTTTTAATCAATCCTTCAAAAATATGTTTTGAAAAATTGTATTTTCTGTTTGTAGCCAAGCAGATGAGAGCAGAAGCCATGTTTCCAATAAATTGCTCCCAAGAGGTTTTCTTCTGGCTCAAACAATGAAGGATTGTGTGAATCAAAAATCTCCATTGTGGAGTAAGATGCTTTTTCAGAAAAGTGAGTTTGTTAGACTCAGCATGATACCCCATTCTTTGTAAATTTTCAAAAATTTCAGTATCTGGTAACTGACTAATACCATCAGAATCATCCAAATGAAGATGTCTTCTTATGGATGACTCAGTAAGAGTCAAAAGTTTGCCATCCACTTTGGCCTTAATCCTTTGTTCCCCATTTTCAGAAGTTTTAATTTTAGCAGTTTGCCAAAATTGTAAAATTTGAGATTCAAAATAGTGGGATTGACTAGTAAAGCAAACCTGATATAGGAGTTATTTAAAAAGTCCACTACTTGATGAAATGAGGCATTATCCTCTGACTTCTCCAAAAATGCTAATTGATTGTGACGTTGGACAAAGTTTAGAACAACTGTGGAATCCATAATGAAAATTTTGAATATGTTGGTGGGATTTGTTGGTGGTACTGGTAGAAGATGAAAAGTGTATGTGAATTATGATAAGGACTGATGAAAGAAGATATGAGAGAATTACTTTTAACCGACAATAAGAAAGATTATTAAAAGTAAATGTAATGGCGGTTAAAAAGATCTTTTATATGTGAAATATAATATAATATAATCATCAGTAATTTACATAACTACCCCAACGGCTAATTTTAACTACCAGGCCTAACGGTTAAAAATTTTTCTGACAGGCTCAACGGCTATCTAGCAGTACCATTTTACTCTAGCAGTACCAATTTTGAACTAGCAGTACCTTAGAAAGTTTTGTAAAAATCCCTTATAGTTTTTAGCAAACTACCAGCTATCAACGGATTTGAGTTGTCTTTACCAAAAGCCGTTTGCTTAAGGACTAGCTAACTATTTACAATTAAGTATGGTTAGTTAACAACCATATAGTTTTTGGTAAACTATCAACCATCAACGGATTTGATGTGTCTTTACCAAAAGCCGTTTGCTTATGGACTAGCCAGCTCTTAAGTTTGTAAAAACTTGGTGAACTGAATACCAAAAGCCATATTGGCCTAAAGATGGTGCAATTTCCTTGGATGGAGGAAATTAAAAAGGCAATGATGCTGTGTATCTTGGATGATTGGTTCAACAAGTGAAATCATCTAATAGCATGCCTTTGAGTTGAAACTTTTCTTAGTTTGATCTAGATAGAACTTTCTCCTTTAGAAATGCTTCATCCCTTCTAGATATGTGATCTAACTCTATCTTTTTCAACCTCTGCATCATCTTGTATGCTCTTGTCTTTTTCTTTCATAAATTGGTTTTTCTTCCTTTCTGAGCTATCATATCCTCCCCTGAGATTGTTATCTCCCCTGAGATTAATATAACTTTTGTTGCCCCTTTATGTTTGGAAGAACTCTTGTTTTGTTATCAACCTGAAATGTGTTAGTTGGAAACCAAAAGAACATAGTGCAAAGCACTTGATCTATACCATTTTAAACATTTAAGCATCAATATGAACAAAACATAGCAAATTTTATACTAGCAGGACCAATTATGAACTGACAGTACCAATTGACTAACTAGCAGTACCATGTTTAAGAGCTAATGCCAGTTAATTTTATATACAAAAACACATGTTTTTCAAAGATTTATCATTCCAATACCTCCTACAAGATATTTGAATCTACCTAAATCAAAAGCTTTGGTGAGAAGGTCTGCATAATTCTTTTCAGAATCAATTTTAACAACTTGAATTAACCTTTTCTCATTGCAATCCCTTATGAAATGGTGTCTGATTTCAATGTGTTTTGTTTTTGAGTGTTGAACTAGGTTTTTAATGATACATATAGTACTGCTATTGTCAATATAAATAATGGTGTTAAGAAAATTGTACCCATAGTCAAGCATTTGATTTTGGATCCAAAGAACTTGCCCACAACAACTTGCACCAGCAACATATTCTGCTTCAGTTGTAGAGTTGGCCACCATTGTTTGTTTCTTGCATTGCCAAGAGATGAGTCTGCAACCAAGAAATTGACATCCACCAGTTGTGGATTTTCTGTCTAGAGTTGCACCAGCATAGTCACTATCCGAATAAGCCACAAATTCAAAAGATGATTCCCTTGGATACCAAAGACCCAACCTAGGTTGACCCTTAAGTTATCTAAAGATTCTTTTGACTGCTGTGAGATGAGAGATTTTGGGATGTATTTGAAACCTTGCACATACACATACTGAGAACATGATATCTGGTCTTGATGATGTAAGGTACATCAAAGACCCAATCATTGATCTATAATTGTGCAAATCCATATCTTCTCCTTCAGCATCCTTGAGTAACCCTTTGTCTGGATCCATTGGTGTACTTGCAACCTTTACCAGTGATCTTTCCTTTTATTCCTCCCCCAAAGGTAACATATCCTCCATCAAATGTTTTGAAGTCTGAGAGGAATGACATGTTGCCTGTCATGTGCCTTGAACATCCACTATCAACATATCCTTGATCTCCAATATCAGATGAATGTTCCTGCACATGAATAAGCATATTAGTTTCCTTGGGGTACCCAAGCCATGACAGACTTGGGTTTGCCTCTTGCATCAATGAAATCAAACCTTTTCAGGGTTGTTGATGCACCTTTTGATTGGATTGGTTTCCAAATCCAACATGCTGAGGACTTAACAGCACTTTCCCTTTTAATCCATTGTGTTGTCTTTGGTCTATTTGTACCAATTTTGGCAATACCATTTGGTCTAGCAGGACCTTTTGGTCTAGCAGGACCTTTGGTTTTTGGTTTCCAAATTTGTGTTTTGACCACAAATTTCTTTTTAATAGGACTATTCACAACTTTTGGTACATATTTGTAAGTGTTTCTTGTACCCTTATCAGTTGGTTTTGTAATAACAGGCTTATTTTGTCTAACAGTATCTTTAACTTTTGTGGTGTTAGACTTAACAAAACTTTTTCTGGGGTGAGTAACATTTGTTTTAGACTTTGTTTTACTCTCAGAAACCCATTTATTACAATAAGCATGAAGATGATTAAAGCTACCACAATAATAACAAGCCTTATTGTACTTGACAAAGTCATCACCTAGTTGTTGTGACTTAAGGTTGTTCCAATTTCTTTGGCTTCCCCTAGGTTTGTTATTACATTTTTCACAACTTTCAACTGTTTTCAAAACAACTTTAGGTTTAGCCTTAATTTCTACTTTCTTAGGACTGATTGGTCCTACTTTGATTCCTTTGATAGGAACAGTCTCATCTTCATCATCATCAGATACCCAATCTTCAATAATTAGGACATCTGGTCTCTTATCAGTGAGCACCTTGGAGAGTGAGGCAATCTTAGCACTCTCAGAAGGTTCACTTTTCTCTACAGGTTTAGCTAATGATTTATTAATGATTTCATGCAAACCTGATTCAGCAAGATCTGATCCTGGGGGACAAGGAATTCCTCTATAAGGAGGTGGACATGTATTGTATCCTATCCCTGATTTTATTCTTTTATTCATCTGATTCTCAACTATGCTTCTAGTACATTGAGAAGCAATTTCCAATTTGGTAATAGTCAGTTGAATATTATCTCTAGCCAATGTCACTTTAGTACACTCAGTCCTTAACATTTCTATTTCTGAGTCTTTCAAAAATATTTGTCTATTAAGAGCAGCTTTAGCATCAGTAAAGGTGAGTTCATTTTCGCTAAAGTGAATGATTTGTTTTTCTAGTTTGGCCATACCACACTTATGATCAACTAATTTTTGATTGGTTTTTCTTTCTTCTACTTTTAGCTCATCATAAAGTTTTATATAAGATTTTAATTCATCAAAAGCTTTACAAGTAGTAGAACATTTTGTAATTTGTACCTCAGTAGTGGAGAATGCCATCAAAGCCAATTCATCTGAAGTTGATTCATCTTCACCCATGAAACTCCAATCAAAACCTATGCCATCAATAGCAACCATTGCTTTTGGTTCAGCAACTTCTACTGCCTTACTCTTGCTTTCAAAGCTTCCTCTCTTCTCAAAGCTTCCTTTATTCCTCTGCTCAAACCCTCTACCCTTGTCATCTTGCTTCTTAGGTCTTCTACACTCTCTAGAGTAGTGACCCTTCATGTGGCAGTTGTAACACTCCACTTTTGACTTATCATACCCAGCAGGCTCATTTCTATTTATCATTATCTTCTTACCAGTCCTCATCAACAACTTCTTAGCCCTGATGCTCAGAAGTGAAAGTTGCCACTTAATGTCCATTTCTTCAAGATCATCTTCATGAATCTCTTGAAGATCTTCAAAAGTTAATATGAACCCATTGTGTTGAGATGTAAGAAAAGCACACCCAATTGTTTCATCTAAAATGGTTTTGGTACTACTAGAAGTACTGGCAGTACCAATGTTTGTGTTGGCAGTACCTTCTTCTCTGCCACCTTTTTCTTCATTATCAACCTTTGAGATGCTTGGTGATGAAACAAACGCCATATTTCCTGAGCTTGACCCAATAGTCTTCTTTACTTCATGCTCTACTATTTTGAAATTGTTGTAGAGATCATTAAGACTCATCTGATCAATATCTGGCTTGTTTTTCCAGACAATAACATGCATGGACCATTCTGTGGGTAAACTCCTAAGAAATTTGGAGTTTAGATCTTCTTGAGTTATCATCACTTCATGGATGGCTAACTGGCTTGAAAGCTTCTGAAGTCTATTGAACATACTGTCCAAAGACTCATTGGTTGTGGCTGTAAAGTTCTCAAATTGCTGTTTGAGAAGTGTTTTCTGTGTTTTCTTGGTAGCATCATTACCACCAAATCTAGCCACAATAGCTTCAAAAAGGGTTTTGGCATCTTTGTATTTGTTAAAGATCAAAAGCTGATCATTTGGAATAGTCATCAGTAACATACTCCTTGCTTTTAGATCATTTCGCTTCTGAATTTTTTCTTCTGCACTTCCTGGTTGTGTTTGTATTTGTGTGACAAGTGCATCGTTTACTGTAGTAGTGGTGATTGAGGTTTAAATGAGTTGCCTTCTTCAATGATCTCCCAAAGTGCATAGTCTTGCACTTGAAAGTATTGTTCTAACCCTTAGCCGCCACATTTCAAACTCATTTTGCTTGAGTAATGGAAGTTTAGCTGCAACATTTGTTTGAATATGTTCAACATCCTTGTTCTTTTAAATTAGTAAATATCAAGCCTAGCTCTGATACCACTTGTGGGAAGGATTGCAAACACTTGGGATGTGAATCTTAGTAACGTGTTTGAGAGATATTTATGTATGAATGTGTTTAGCATGCGGAATCTACTACAACACACTTAAAAGAACACAAGGTGGTGAGTTATGTAAACGTGAGAATGCAATGAACAAGGAACACAACTTTGGTTAACACAAAACGATTCAATATTATTGATGAAATAATACGGATGATCTAAATATCACCGGGATTACAAAGTAATCTTGAATCTAAGATTGTAAAAGGATTTTTGAATTTAGTAACTAAGTTACTTGAGAGATGGTTCGGTTTTGGTTAATAGTTGAAGAGATGCATGCATGAAGTGTGACTAAGGTATCCTTTTATAAGATAAGGACACCTTATTACAAGTTGTCAAGTGGTTGAATATAATACTATACTTTGACTATTTTAGCGCCTACAATTAAATACAACTACCAATGTACAACTCTGCAATATTCTTCTATACAACACAGAAGACTAAACTACTTCTACATAACGTATAACAATGTACAAAGACTAATAATTCAACTAAATATCTATTACAAAATATCAAATCGACTTGACATAAGCTTGGCAGGCTCTTCATCAACTAGCAGTACCTTCTACCCAGAAGGTACTATTAGTACATCTTCATACTCTTCAAAATCAACTAGCAGGCTCTTTGACTTCTTTGGCAGGCTCTTTGACTTGAACATTTTATTCCCAACACTATTGTATAGCCTATAGTCACATGATTGTGCTACAATTAAATGTGACCATACACATGAGGAATTGGCAGGCAAACACATACTAAACTTTAGTCACACATATTAACTTACGTGACCATATGTATCGAATTTTGGTTACACTTAATCATGTATGCCTATGGTTTAGTGTGACCATATATGATATTTGGTCACACTGTTCAAGTGTGTGACATATATTTGTCAATTTTAAATGATATCGTGACTAATGCTTCAAACTTACTTTTCAGTTGTCACACATTTCAAATTCATATGTGGCTAAATTTTCAACAAAAACTAGCAGTCACTTTTAAATAATGTGTGACAAACTTGAGTATATGATTTAGCCACATACACAATTACTTCATGTGACCATATATGGATTTTGGTCACACTGTTCAATTATGTGACATATATTTGTCACATATGTATATATATAGTGTGACTAATGTTTCAAACTTATTTGTATCTGTCACACGTCCTAAATTATAAGTGACTAAATAACCAAAACAAGTTTTACCAGATACCTCTAGTCATGAAAATATTCAAATGTGTGGCTGTAGTCTCAGATGTAATTCCGAAATGGTCACACAAGTCGGATCTAATGTGGTTGTTTATTTTATTCTGGTACATTTAGTCACATAAAAAAGTTACTGTGTGGCTGTTCAAAATAACACATGTGTGACGAAATCCCATATTTGTACTAGTGTGTTTCATTGATAAAATATTCTAAGTATCAAATAGTAGGTTCCGCATACTATTTGGTATATACTCAAAGTATCCTCAACACAAGTCGCGTGTGTTTGATCCTCTCATTAAGACTGCTGATTGATTGTTACCACTGCTGAAGTGTTAGAGTCAGATTGATATGTATAGAATGTTTTGATAAGTATAGAAAAGATACAGAAAAGATTTATCTTGTATAGAACTTTATTGTAAGACGACTAGGACTCCTTAGTCTATAAAAGGAGGTCCTAGGGCATTGAGATAGAGACGTGTTATTCGAAAGTCGATTAGCTTCAAGGTTGTAAACCCTAATACTATTGAGTACTCGTATTATTAATAAAATTGAAGCTTTGTTTGTTAATCTTGTGTTTACTGTTCCATCAAAAGAATTCTTCCTAATACTAGAGTTTAGATTCTGCATAAACTTTAGTAATTTCAACAAAGTTTCTATTCTAGTTTTGTTAGTTTATCTAGCATAACTTAACATTTACAAGCTAAGGGAATTTGATCAAGTACATAACTGGGATCAACAATGATGTTACAAGAAAGACTAAAAAGAATCTCTTAAAGCAGCAATATGAAAAATTGAATGCTCCAAGCTCAGAGATGTTTGATCAAACTTTTGAGAGGCTTCAAAAGCTTGTGAGTCAGTCGGAGCTTTTGGGTGAAAATCTTTCACAAGAAGATGCTAATCAAAAGCTATTAAGAACTTTGTCACCTGAATGGAACACACATGCTGTTGTGTGGAGGAATAAAGCTGATTTGGATACTATGAGCATGGATGATCTCTATAACAACCTTAAGGTGTTTGAACCAAAAGTTAAACGGATGTCTAGCTCAAGCTCAAGCACACAAAATATGGCTTTTGTGTCATCTTCTAATAACAACACTAGCAGTACTAATGAAGCAGTTAATACTGCTCGCGAAGTTTCTATTACTAGCACTCAAGTTAATACTGCTCACTCTACAAATATTGATAACTTGAGTGATGATGTTATTTGTGCATTCTTTGCTAGTCAGCCAAACACTCCTCAACTTGTACATGAGGACTTGCAACAAATACATCTAGATGAAATTGAAGAGATGGATTTGAGATGGCAAATGGCCATGTTGACTATGAGGGCTAGAAGGTTTTTGAAGAATACAGGAAGGAAGCTTACTGTCAATGGCAATGAGAACATTGGTTTTGATAAGTCCAAAGTGGAGTCTTATAACTTCCACAGGAGAGGACATTTTGCTAGGGAGTGCAGAGCTCCAAGAAATCAAGACTAGAAGAACAAGGAAAGCTCAAGAAGGAGTGTGCTAGTGGAAACATCTAATTCTACAGCTTTGGTGTCGTGTGATGGTCTTGGTGGTTATGAATGGAGTGATCAGGCAAAGGAAGGACCTAATTATGCACTCATGGCTTTCTCATCTTCAAGTTCTAACTCAGAGGTATCCAATGATTCTATTTGTTCAAAATCTTGTTTGGAAACTGCTGAATCACTTAAATCACAAAATGATAAACTATAACAAGATTTAAAGAAATCTGAGTTAATGGTTCTAGGTTATAAGACAGGTTTAGAATAAGTGAAAGAAAAACTTGATTTTTATAAAACAAATGTGTCTTATTTAAAAAAGATTAAGGTCTTAGAATTTGAAATTCATGTAGGAGAAATAACTATTAGAGAGTTTAGGAAGAATCTTGAAAAAGTTCAAAAAGAAAAAGATGGCATTCAACTTAATGTAAATAAATTTGAACATGCATCTAAAAGTGTAAACAAGCTCATAGAGTGTCAGATAGTTGACAATTGTAAGAAAGGTTTAGGCTATGAAAAGTATAATGCAGCTCCGCCTCCCTACACAGGAAAATTCATGCCTCCAACACCTGACTTGTCTTTTACTGGTTTAGATGAGTTTGTTAATGAGCCTATAGTTGAGAAAACTAAAGCTAAGTCTAGTAAAAAAGAGCCTAAGGCAGTTAGGAAGTATGATGATGCCCCAATTATTGAAGTCTGGGTCTCAGATGATGAGGAAAAGGATGTGTCTCGACCTAAAATTGAAAAGAAAATAATTAGGCCTAGTATTGCAAAGATAGAGTGTGTCAAATCTAAACAACAAGGAAAAACTGCTAGGAAAACTGTTAAACATGTTGAGCAACCTAGGCAAAACACTCATAGTCCAAGAGGCAATCAAAGAAAGTAGAACAATATGATGTCTCAAAAACTAGGAAGCAATTTTGAGATGTTTAATAAGGCCTATTATGTGTGTGGAAGCTTTGATCATTTGCAGGTTGATTGCAATTACCATAAAAAATAGTTTCAAAATCAAAGGATGGTAAAACCTGTTTGGAACAATGCTCAAAGGGTGAATCATCAAAATTTTGCTAAAAAGACTCACCCCGGCCCTGTGCTAAAAGAACATGGTTCCAAGAGCATTACAAATGAATTATGGCTTAGTATCAATTAATACTGCTAGACAAAATATTTCAAAAACAGCAGTATTAGTTAATACTGCTAGACAAGTTGACGTTGCTCACTCAAAAACAATAGTGAATGCTGCTAGATCAATGTCATATCTATAACACCCCTAATTCAATGATGCAGCGGAATTCAAACTGGGTGTTACTCGACGGCACAACAGTCATAATAATAGAAAACGATCTTTAACTGAGTCTTTTTTAAAAAGGATTTATCATTCAAATAATATATCAGAGTTTACAAGATAGGTCCCAAAAGGTTCCATGTTTACAAAATACATCAATATAAAGTCATTTGATGTCTTTTTGAAAGATAAAATAAGTTATAGCCTTCTTGATTGAGTCCGTGCCCCTCCGTGCCATCCTTGATCATTATGCACTTGAAATACATGCTTAAACTGTCAACACAATGGTTGAGTGATATTCATAGAGTTTGTTATATAGTTGAACACAATATGTTGGTAGTGTGAGTTAATTAGACTCTTACTCATGGTTGAAAAAAAAAAACGGTTATTATTATTCACTAAGCTCATGCAACCAATACGTTAACGTGTACCAATATCAATCGGTGGATTTTTTGCCCCGGTAGGTACTTTGCCGACATACCTAAGTCTCAAATATAGTGCGTTTGTTTGCCTAACCGGTTAATACAAACGGGATTCGTCAATCCCAATAGGCCTATTCACAATAGTCGCGCTCACTATCCTAGTGATTAAATGGTTCATGATATGGGGCCTAGGATTGGCAAGGATGGTACTTAGTGATAATAAAACAATCATATAGCATACAATTTCAAAGCATTGTGTTTGGTTAAAATGACATGTATTCCCCCCAAGGGTTTGTAAAACAATTTAGTAATGGAAAGTGGGGCTATGAACTCACCGTGAGTTAGATGGTGTTTTAGTGCCTTAACGAGTTCAATAGATAAGCCGGGAAACCTCTAAGTGCAACCTATAATAGAACGTTGCGACTTAGGTTAGAATAATGTCTAAGAATACAAGACGTGCATATATATGTCTTGCATATTGTTCATGATGTAGATACTTAGTGTGTTGTGTAGGTCGTTGTATAAAGATGGTTTATGAAACACGTTTAGTTTGTATATCTCATACTACTGTTTGGGCCATCATAATTCAGAGGTCATGTAGTAAACGTTCGAGGAGCTAGGACACTTTAATTCGTAAATCCAGCAACTCTTTGATCCATTTACCCAAATGAAACCCCTCACATGAAGCTCCGTAGTGTTGTAGTATTCGATAGAAAATATATGTTTTTGGTCTTTAAACGTTACATGTCCGAAAGTTGAATAATGTTAAGAAAGTTTATTTTGAATGAAGATTGTTATCTTTATAATTTCATTATGTCTCGTACGGATGTGATATTACTTGCAAAACCTCATGGTCTATTGATGGAGTAGATCCAAACTGGTTGGTTATGTTATGACTAACACTTTAGTTCATGTTTTCGGTTTAGAGAGCCTTAAGGACTTAGCCGTGGCCTTGCCGTGACTTTGGTCATGGCTACCATGGTCTTGAGACTCATCCATGGCCTTAGCCATGGCTGTGGTCTCGGCTGAAGGTCATTAAACCTCTTGGTTTTACTTAGCCGTGACCAATACATGATCATTTAGGTACAATAAAGGGGCTGTTAAGAATTTGAAGAAAAATATCACTCGTTATGCGTTTTCAGGGGCCGAGCTTCGGTTATTGGTAGGAAAACGTCGTTCCAAACAACTTTCGTGTTTTAACTTTTTGATGAAACGGAGCAGAAGGCCTCGAAAAAAATACGGATTTTGATTAGAATGCTATTAGGCAGATTCGGGTTTTTAGTTTCGCTAAATTCTTTTGGCCATAACTTTTGACTCGTGTACTCGTTTTTGATGATTCAAATTGCTATGTTTTCCTTTTAAAGTCCTCTATTACAGTAGGTAATTGTACAATATCATGTTTATACCATTTTGGTCAAATTTCACAATATAAGTCTCTAGTTTCCTTGATTACTTAACATAGGTTAACATATAGTGTTCTTAACTTGTTTTAAGGGTTTTTTTACATTATGAACATAACACAAAGACCATATATAGCATGAATGAAGAATAATAAGCATGAAAATGATATTGAGCAAGAAAATGTGTTTGGGTTTCTTACAACTTTTGGCTTTCTAATGAAAGGAAACTAAGAACAAGGATAGGACTTTGATTGAAAAAGAACTAGCTTCCTACTCTTTAATCTTTTGATGACAACTTGTGAATACTTGGAAAGGCACTTGAAGACTTCTACTAGAACTCTTCTTGTGTGGATGGAAGATCACCAAAAGGAAAGAAGAACTTGGACTTTGGATCAATAAAAACTGAACAATAGTTTTTGGAATTGATATAGCACTTGTATTCTTGGAATTTCTTGGAAGTAAACTAGCAAATGAAAGGTTTTTGTGTGTAGTATATGGGGCATTGGAATGTGGAGGGGAGGGGGATTTTATAGTGAGTTGAGGAGGTTACATGGAAGACTTATTCAAAGGCTTACATGGGAAGTTAAACACATGTAACCATCCTAGGGCACAAGGCATAAAATCAAGACACACAAGGGCCGAATCCCCCCCCCCCCAAGAGGCAGTTTGCATGCCTAGGGTAGATGACTTGGTTTGTTTCTGGTATTATCCTGCTTATGGAGTTAGTTTTGGTTCCGTTAATCGCTAACTGTAAGTTGTTAGGTCATGAAACGTAAAACCGGGTATCGTAAAAATATGAAACTTGTAGGAATGATTTAACTTATCATTATACTCCATAATAAAATATAAAATGAGTGGTAAATGTTGTTGTAGAAGAATTCGACTAATGGCAGGTGAGTATCCCATCCTTTTCCAAAGTCGATTATACAAGCTCGAAGCATGTCTTCCAGCGTTTGAATGGTTCGCTTACTCTGACCATCGGTCTGAGGGTGATACGATGTACTCATGTCTAGTTTTGTTCCAAAGGCGTCTTGGAGTGACTGCCAGAAGTTTTAGATGAATCTGCCGTCTCGGTTAGATATGATAGATATTGGTGCACCATGTCTCGAGACTACTTCTTTAATGTACAGTCTGGTTAACTGATCCATTTTGTATGTCTCTTTAATTGGTAAAAAGTGTGCGGACTTTGTGAGACGATCAACTACGACCCAGATGGAGTCACAATCGCTTGATGTCTTTGGAAGCTTGGTAATGAAGTCCGTTGTAATTCGTTCCCATTTCCACATAGGAATCTCTGGTTGTTGTAATGGACCAGATGGTTTTTGATGTTCGGCTTTTACCTTGGAGTGTGTAAGACATTTGCCAACGTATGTTGCAATATCGGCTTTCATGTTTGGCCACCAATAGAATTGTTTAAGATCCTGATACATCTTATCAGATCCTGGATGTACGGAATATTTAGATTTATGGGATTCGTGCATGATCAAGTCTCGTAGGCCACCATAAAGTGGTAACCAACTTCGACCTTCGAAACATAGAGTTCCGTCTGAACGGGTTTCGAATTTCTTCTGTATCATGCCGTCTAACTTTTCCTTTTTGATGTCTTCTTGTTTCACTGCTTTAGCTTGAGCGTGAAGAATTTGAGTAGGAAAATTGGAATTTATGGTAAAGACTAAGGCTCGGACTCGTAATGGTTTAACCCGTTCCATTCGGCTCAAGGCGTCGGCTACTACGTTTTCCTTTCCTGGGTGGTAGCGAATGCTGCAGTCGTAGTCACTTAGTAATTCCAACCATCGACGTTGCCTCATGTTTAGTTCTTTTTGATTCAAGATGTGTTGAAGGCTTTTGTAATCGCTGAACACAGTACATCAGTACCGTATAGATAGTGTCTCCAGATTTTTAGTGCAAAGACTACAACTCCTAACTCTAAGTCATGGGTGGTGTAGTTTTCTTCATGTTTCTTGAGTTGTCGTGAAGCATAAGCCATGACCTTCTCCCGTTGCATCAACACGACACCCAAACCTTGGTGCGATGCATCACAGTAGACTATAAAATCTTCGATCCAATCTGGCAATGCTAGAATAGGGGCACTACAAAGTTTTTGTTTGAGGGTTTGGAAGGTTTTTTCTTCATCTTCGTTCCAAATGTACTTCTTGTTTTTTTGGGTTAGTTTGGTCAAAGGTTTGGCAATTGAGGAAAATCCTTCGATAAACCTTCGGTAATACCCAGCTAGTCCTAGAAATTGACGAATTTCTGTAGGTGTGGTAGGTGTTAGCCAATCTTTGATAGCTTCAATTTTAGCGGGATCGACGTGTAAACCTGTGTTGTCAATCACATGCCCAAGGAATTGTACCGAACGAATCCAAAATTCACATTTTGAAAATTTCGCACATAATTTCTCTTCCTTGAGTAATCCTAAAATTGTTCTTAGATGTTGTTTGTGTTCTTCTTCGTTTTTGGAGTAGATAAGAATATCGTCGATGAATACAATCACAAATTTGTCTAGGTATGGCTTACACACTCGATTCATAAGATCCATGAATACCGCCGGTGCGTTAGTCAAACCGAATGGCATTACTTGGAATTCGTGGTTACCATATCGTGTTCTAAATGCTGTTTTTGGAATATCTTCCTCACGAACCTTAACTTGATGGTAACCTGATCGTAGGCCAATTTTTGAGTAATAGGTTGAAGCTTGTAACTGATCGAATAAATCGTCAATTCTTGGTAATGGGTATCGGTTCTTTATTGTTAACTTGTTTAGTTCACGATAATCAATGCACATTCATAATGATCCATCCTTCTTCTTTACGAACAAGATGGGAGCTCCCCAAGGTAGGGAACTAGGTCGAATAAAACCCTTTTCCGAAAGTTCTTGTAATTGATTTGATAGCTCTTGCATCTCTGACAGTGCTAGCCTGTAAGGTGCGCGGGCTACCGGCGCCGCTCCTGGTATTAAATCAATTTGGAATTCTATTTGACGATTTGGTGGAAGTCCGGGTAAGTCTTCAGGAAAGACTTCGGGAAATTCACGTACGATGGGAACAACTTCTGTTAGGAACACATTTTAATATATTACAAGTCTTGTTCGTTAGCGATAAAATGTTGCCTAAATAGGGCTTTATGTTTGCAATTTAAGGTGCGGTCCATTAGAAGCCCATGGACCGCCCAATTATGTGTTAATTCTTCTAGAAACATTATTGTAAGAGTTGCCCTAATCCCTTGCCTATAAATAGAAGGGTAGGGAGTTCATTTTACGAGTTGGTTTTTCATGTATGTAGCGTAAGCCTTGTTCCTCTATCGTATGAAATGAATTACCTTCCAAATCTCTCTTCTTCATCTCTTATTCTCTTCTCTTATTAGCTTATTCTCTTATCTCCATACCGTATCTTATTAGATTAGTAGTAGTAGGTGTTTTACTTTGTTATACGTGTGTGTGTTGTTGAGATATACACGACCTACAAGTGGTATCATTCGCCAAAGGGATAGTTAGGATAGTGTTTTGAGTTGATCTAATCGTATTTTAGGTTGGTTTTAAGGATTAAGTAAGGTTTCTGTTTTAGTTTCGTCGTTAATCTCTTTTTGTTGGTACGTGTTCATCATCTCGTCAAAAAGCTCAACAAATCTCATCAAATTTCCATTTACAACGCTATTGATCGTAAATTTCATCATACTTTGTGGTTTCTAATCGTTAACAATCAAAACAATCGGTTTGTTATTGGTTTTCTAGAAGATTTAGTGAAATCCGGGAAAGTCGCGTATTGGTAAAGTTGGTGAAAAGTGCATTTTGGCTTCTGGGTGAATTTCGACAAGTTAAGGTTTATCGCGATTCGAATAGCGACAAGTTAGGGTTTCATCTCAATTGGCAGATCTTCAGATTATCGGCATTGGGACTCAGTATTTTACTTCCGTGTATAAGAAAGTGAAAATACTTCGACTTGGTTGCTTCTCTTCTCTTGTATAAGAGTTGAGAATTATTGAAATTGGAATTTAGATAAAATTATCGAAATTGCCATAAAATATCGCAATTCTGATAAATTATCGCAAATTGCCTTTTCTATCGCAATTTAAGATAACTTATTCAAATTGTCATTTTTATCGCAATTTTAAGTTTTATCGCAATTTCTATTTTCCTTATCGCTATTTGGAGTTTATCGCAATTGGGTGGACAATACTTATCGCAGTTGGGTGAACAGTAATTATCACAATTGGACAAAAATATTCAGTTAACCAAAACCAACTTAACATAAATCATCACACAAATCTTAATTATCTTCAAGATCCAGACATGTCTCAACCACCTCACTTCAATTACTACTATCAGCTACAACAATATCCTCAACAACAGCAATTTCATCCTCAGTATAAACAACAACAAGCATTCGTGCAACAACATCAATTTATCTCTCCACCACAAGTATCCCCACAACAAATCATGCAACAGAATCAAATGCTGAACAATCCATCCTACTCCAGAAAACCACATTGGTTTAACAAGATGTGTGAGGCAATCAGCAGTCAGCAATCCCGACATGAGGCTGGGAAACAGGACACTCCACCTATGCTGACACCTGGTAACTATGTGCAATGGGCTGGTAGATTCCTCAGATTCATTGAACTCAGAAAACCCCATGGGAAATATCTCAAGCAAGTCATTGAAGAAGGACCCTTTCCACTTCCAGTAACTGTTGTTCAAGGAACATCAGAATGAGAAGAGACATCAACTCCCATTGCTGTCACTAACTACACAACTGAACAAACATTGCAACAAGAGGCAAATCAATTGGCAATGTCTTACATACTTCAGGGAATTCCCAATCCTATTTACTGAAGTATTGATGCTCAAAAGACTGCCAAAGACATGTGGGAACATGTGCATCTTCTAATGGAAGGGACTGAGTTAAATCAAGAAGACCTTGAGTCAAAGCTTTACATGGAATACAATAATTTCATCATGGAACCAGGGGAGACAATTGAATCATACTACCACCGTTTCACAAATGTTGTAAATGACCTCGATCGTCATGACATCAACTTACCTAAGATTGCTATCAATTCTAAATTTTTGGGTTGCCTTGGACCAGAATGGCAGAAATATGCAACATTTGTCAGGCAAACTAAGAAGATTGGTGAAGTCAAGTATGGACTAATGTATGACTTTCTGAAACAACATCAATCTGAGGTAGATAAGGAAGTTGCAGCACGAGGCGGTTTCATATCAGCACCAACACCTAACTCGCTTGCTCTTGTTACTCAATCCAATTTTAGACTACCAAACCAGGAATTTGGTCAATCATCTTTCCAACCAAGTTTTCAACCACAACCTTCTAACCAAATCATTCCATATGAAGCACCATCAAAATACTCTGACAACCAAATGGTTCCATATAACAACTCAGATTCCATGTTGTACTCAAACGCTGATTATGATGAAGAAGAGGATGCATTCAACTCTCTTAATGAAGCATTTGGATTAATTGCTAAGGCATTTGGCAAATTCACCAAATCCAACAATCGTCTTCGTTCATCATCCAATACCAGGAATCAAGCTGTTATTAACGATGGTAGAGTGAAAATTCAGAATCGGTCTTCGGGCAGATATGGTTCAGGAAACAATGGAAACTATGGGTCTTAGAGGTTTCAGTCAGGAGGTAACAGGTTCAATTCTGCAGGGGGTAATAGCAACAGTATGGGAACTACTCAGAGAAGAAATTAAATGGCTGGGAATGCACAGAAAGGCATTGCAAATACTTCAATCACGTGCTACAACTGTGGTGGGACTGGTCATATGGCAAATGCTTGCTCTAAGCCTAGGACTCAGGGTAGTGCATATCACAAGGAAGCTCTTCTGATGGCTCTTAAAGATGAAAAAGCTGCAGGAATGTTGACTCAGAATGAGCAAAGCTTTATGGCCAATGCTGCATCTGATGATGAGATGGAAGATCTTGAAGCAAATGCTGCAGTAATGCTTATGGCAAACATGCAGGAGATGAACATGTCCGAGACAGGCCCGGTTTATGATACCGATGGTCTATCTCAGGTACCTGATCCACAATGTCTTATACATAAATTGCTTCACCATCTACATCTTCATCTACAAATGACAATTCTGTTCAACATGATTCACCATTCTCATCTCCATCAGATAATCAAATAAACACTGTTGTATCATTTGAGGATTGTTAACATAAATAATGCCTAAAAATATTATCAATATTTATTCATATCTCTATGTTTTGATGATCACAAAATGTAAACTCATTAAAGCATAAACTTATAAAATAAACAAGTACTTAGTTGTAAATATTCACTTCTACAACTAAAATCACTTAAGGTATGAATGAACTAATGCTTAATGCATTATATAATCAAAGGAACATTTTCTTAAACACTAGATTTTTTATAAAATGTCAAAAACATTTTATATCTTTTAAAAAAACATTTTTGGTAATAAATAAAAAGGTTTAATTCATTATAAATTTATGAATTCAAAATTTTAACCAAAATCAATAAAAATGTTCCAGAAAAACGTTCCCCACAAAAAGACAAAACTGGGCAACGGCTGGCAGGGGCGGCCCCCTTAATTATACTAGGCGGCCCCCTTAAAATTAAGGGGACCGCCCCCTATTTAAGGGGGCCGGCCCCGCTCCAGTAGGTTCCAGCTGTCCAGTTTTTCTGCCTATAAATACCAGCCTTCCCCTGGATTTTTACTCACCTTTTGCACACTGAAACTTTCTGTTGTAAATCACATTTCATATTTTCAAAAACCCTTTGATCATATAATCTTAAGCTTTGGTTTCTAAGTGATCCAAGCTTCCTTCATTCAAGTGCAAGAGAAGAATACTCCTTCAACAACTAGAGAAGAAGTATTGCAACTTAGATACCTAAGTTGTTTGTGTCATCATACATTTGTTTATAAGTTGTGTATTGTTGTTAGATAGTTGTGTGAATAATTGTTTGGGATAGGTTAGAGTGTTAATAGTGAAGTTGTGTAGTTAAGGTGTATTAGAAGTAAAGGTGTGAAGAAGTAGAATTGTACATAGGTTATGTTAGGTTGTGAAGAAGGTGTGAAGTCATAGTATATAAGTTGTGAAGAAGTCGTGAAGAAGTCGTGAAGAAGTCGTGAAGTAGTCGTGAAGAAGTCGTGAAGAAGTCATGAAGAAGTCGTGGAGAAGTTGTGAAGAAGTCGTGAAGAAGAAGGTGTGATTAAGTCGTGTATAAGTTGTGAGATTGGTTCTAGCTACGATTAGAACTCGACATTTAGCTTTGTGTCGTTAAGCCGGTGTAAGCCAAAGTTGTGTAAGGTTTTCTCCGCCATAAGGGAGCTTGTTGACATAGTGAAGAAAACTCTCGAGTTAGGTGCTCGGGGAGTGGAGTAGGGCAAGGAAGGTGTCCTTGTAGCCGAACCACTATAAATCTCTTGTCTCTCGGTTAGATCTTTCCATCTCTAACTTTCATTTCATTTTATTACCTTACTTGCATTACTTATTTATATTTACTTAAAATATATATATATTGTTCATATTGTTCAAGAGTTGAGATTACATAAATTCGAATCTAAGTTTTAAAAAGTAAACAAAGTTTTCGCAATATAAATTTAAAAGGACATAAAACTATTCAACCCCCCTTCTAGTTTTCCACAATTGGTATCAGGAGCCACGTCAAACAAGATTTTTAAAATAAACTGTATTTTAAAACTTGAAACGATCTATGGAATCTTTAAAATATTTAGAAGGGCAATCTATGCAAAGACCACCACTATTTGAAAGTGATGGTTTTCTTTATTGGAAAAATAGATTCAAAACTTATGTGAAATCAAAGGATCTTGTTGTTTTGCATGTTATTACCTATGGTGATTTTCCTCCTATTCAAAATAATCCTTTAACTAAAATAGATGAAATTGTACCTTTTGAAAAACAAAATGATGATTTGAAAAAGAAACTAGCAAAAAATAATGAGGCTAAAATGGTAATTTATAATGCGTTACCACGCAAAGAATATGAAAGAATTTTTATGTGTCAAAGCGCAAAAGAAATTTGGGATTCTTTACTAATCACTCACCAAGGTAATAGTCAAGTCAAAGATAACAAAATAGATCTTCTTATTTAACAATACGAACAATTTACAATTCCTGAAGAGGAATCTATTGATATTGCATTTTCTAAATTGAACACAATCATCACAAGTTTAAAAGCACTTGATGAGACTTTTTCTAGCAAAAATTGTGTAAGAAAATTTCTTAGGGCATTGCATCCAAAATGGCGCATGAAGGTCACAGCTATTGAAGAATCGAAGAACTTGATGACGCTATCGCTTGATGAACTTATTGGCAACTTGAAGGTCCATGAAGATATTATAAAGAGAGACAGTGAAACGGTCAAGAGTATGAAAGATCAAATAAAAACTCTAGCGCTAAAAGTCAAAAAGGAGGTTAGTGATGATGACGATTCAAGTGACGATAGTGAAGACGAAGAATATGCAATGGCCGTGAGAGAATTCAAGAAATTCTTCAAGAGACGAGGAAGATTCACGAGACAACCGCGAGATGAAAGAAGATCGCTTCAAAGAAATAGAAATGATAACTACGGGAAAAGAAAGTGCTTTAGATGTGGAAGTCAAAACCATCTCATTGGCGAATTTCCAAAGCCACCGGGTTATGATTACGAAAGTGCATTTGTTAGTGGAACATGGAGTGATAGCGACAACGATGAAGCAGATAAAGGAAAAGACAAAAAGTGCCTTGTAGCTCAAGGCACCGATGAAATATGTCTAGGGATAAATTTGGAGCCCGACGAATGGATTAAGGATAGTGGATGCTCGAAGCACATGACGGGAAACCGGAAGCTATTCTCCTCCTACAAGGCATACAACGGAGGTAATGTTATTTTCGGTAGTGATTTTCGTGGAAAAATCATTGGCAAAGGTACGATCTCTCAAGACTCCCTAACTATTGAAAATGTTGAGCATGTAGATAATTTAACATATAACTTGCTTAGTATAGGACAAATATGTGATAATAAGTGTAGGGTTACTTTTACAAGTAAAGATAGCGAAATAGTTAAGGACGGAAAGGTCATAGGTAGAGGAATTAGGAAAGGTGGCGTATATGTTATGAAACTAGGAAATAAACCGGAAGATAAAATATGTCTAGCAACCTTAGATGAAAACTCTACATTATGGCATAGAAGACTAGGTCACGCAAATATGCAACAAATACAATCCCTAGCCTCTAAAGAATTAGTTAGAAACTTGCCTAACCTAAGATATGACCAACACTTTTGCGATGCATGTAAAATAGGAAAACAAGCACATGCTAGTCACAAAGCTAAAAATATAGTCTCCACCACTAGATGCCTAGAATTATTACACATGGATCTTTTTGGTCCATCCGCTGTGCGGAGTTACGGAGGTAATCGTTATACCTTAGTAATTGTAGATGACTATTCACGATACACGTGGACTAGATTTTTAAGTGATAAAACCGAAGCCTTTAATAAGTTTGAAATATTTAGTAAAATGATTCAAAATAAATTAGGATGTTCTATAGTATCAATTAGGACGGACCATGGTCGGGAATTTGATAACGAAGTGCAATTCGGAAAATATTGTGATTTAAATGGGATATCTCACAATTTCTCCGCTCCTCGCACTCCACAATCAAATGGGGTTCCAGAAAGAAAGAATCGAACCTTACAAAAATGAGTAAACAATGCTAAATGAACAATCTATCCCACAAAAATTTTGGTGCCATGCCGTAGATACATCAACATATATAATAAATAGAGTCTCAATTAGGCGAATTTTAGGAAAGACCCCATATGAGTTATTAAGAGGTAGAAAACCTAATCTAAATTACTTTAGGGTATTCGGGAGCAAATGTTTTGTTCTCAATACAAAAGATTACCTTACTAAGTTTGATCCTAAGTCGTACGAAGGAATCTTTCTAGGGTATTCGCAAAATAGTAAAGCATACATAATACTTAATAAACACACTATGAAAGTAGAAGAGTCCTTAAATGTAACTTTTGATGAAACTCCACCACCACCTAAGACATTGCCCCTAGAAGATGATGACCTAGTTGAAGAAGAAGCTATTGAGGTTAGTAAAACTAAGCCCTAGGTGATGATATGAAGATTTAACTATAGGAGAAAATGAAATTGTAAATGTTAAGGAATCTAAATCACACCCGTTAGATAATATAATAGGAAACCTAAATCAAAGAACCCTTAGATCACAAGCTCAAGATAAAAATAACTTCTTTTGTTTCCTATCAACTATAGAACCTAAAAATATAAATGAGGCGTTAAAAGATGAAAGTTGGGTTATGGCTATGCAAGAAGAACTAAATCAATTTAAGACTAATGACGTTTGGGAACTAGTCCCAAATCCCATGAACATGACCATCATAGGAACTAAGTGGGTTTATAGAAATAAGTCAGATGAAAATTGGAATAGTTACTAGGAACAAAGCTAGGTTAGTTGCCCAAGGATATAATCAACAAGAAGGAATAGATTATGACGAAACTTATGCCCCCGTAGCTAGATTAGAATCTATAAGAATACTACTTGCCTATGCATGCGCCCTAGATTTTAAGTTATTTCAAATGGACGTGAAAAGTGCATTCCTTAACGGTTTTATCAATGTGGAGGTATACGTGGCACAACCTCCAGGATTCATTGACTTCACAAAACCTGATTATGTTTATAAACTCAAGAAAGCTTTATATGGACTCAAACAAGCTCCCAAGGCTTGGTATGATCGATTTAAAGCATTTCTTATTAAACATAATTATTCCATGGGAATGGTAGATAACACTCTTTTCACGAAAAAGAAAAGCCCAAATCTCATCATTGTCCAAATATATGTCGACGACATTATATTCGGATCGACTTGTCAGGATATGTGTGATGAATTCGCCAAAATCATGCATGATGAGTTTGAGATGAGTATGATGGGTGAACTTAATTTCTTCCTAGGATTACAAATAAAACAATTAGAAGTTGGAATATTTTTTAATCAATCTAAGTACATTAAGGAAATGCTCAAGAAATTTGGATTAGAAGACGCTAAGCCCATGAAAACACCGATGTCTACGGAAGTAAAACTCATAAGAGATGAAGAGGGTGAGTCCGTAAAATAACACTAAGTATAGAGGAATGATAGGTAGTTTACTATACTTAACGGAAAGTAGACCAGATATCATGTTTAGTGTCTGCCTTTGTGCTCTCTTTCAAGAGGATCCCAAAACTCTCAGCTAGAAGCGGTTAAGCGTATCTTCCGATACATTAAAGGCACTATACACTTAGGACTATGGTATCCTAAGGGATCCGGCATAGAAACCATCATCTATACGGATTCGGATCATGCGGGAGACTACGTGGATAGAAAAAGCACCAGCAGAATTTGCACGTTAATGGGATGTTGTCTAACATCTTGGTTCTCGAAGAAGCAAAACCACTCTTGCTATTTCTACCACAGAAGCCGAATATGTAAGCGCTGGAAAGGCATGTTAACAAGCACTATGGATGAAACAAGCTCTCGTAGACTATGGCATTAGGTTAGATGATGTCCCAATTATGTGTGATAACAAAGGTGCTATAGATTTAAGTAAGAATCCCATTCAACACTCTAGGACTAAACATATAGAAATACGCCACCACTTCCTCCGCGATAACGTTCAAAAAGGAAATATATCTATAGAAAAGGTTGCATCGGAAGATAACTTAGCAGACATATTCACTAAGCCCCTTAAGCGTGAACTTTTTAACCACTTACGTTTAGGTCTAGGGATGATGGAACAAATTGACTAAATTTTCTGCACTTTTGGTACAATTTTTTTTTCCAGATGGGCGGACCCCTTAATGTTATAAAGGCGGTCCCCTTAATTATTAAGGGGACCGGCTTGTCATTAAGGGGACCGGCCATCTGTTTGTAAAATTATTTTTTTTCCTCATCTGAGTCTAGGAATCTGTTTTACACAAAACAAAAGATTGGGAAATATTTTTCTTGCATAAACATATTTATAAACAAAACCCAATCTATTTTCTACAAATCATTCTCACATCTAGGAAAACACATGAAAACTATTTTCCTCACATTGTTGAATAATGCTAAAAACATTTTTTTTTCATGCATAAAATCTCACATGAATTGTCAAAATATATGATCTAATATATATCTTTGATATTCATATATTGAGAAAAATCAAATCAAGGAGACCTTGGATTGTTTCTTAGGAAATTTTTGCATTTAGGAGTCAAAACAATCACATCTCCACATTTGTTGCATATAGGCACACACTAGAACAAGCTTATTAATCACATCCTCACAATTGTTCCATCATCTATTCCCCATTAGTTTCTAGTGCCTTTGCTTCATTATCCTTGCCTTAGATGATTAATTGCCTTAATTCTCTAAATTGCTAGATATATCTTATTGCTTGCTTATTTGTTTATCTTATATGCCATGCATGCTTAATATGTTTCTCTATTGCCTCAAAGAGTGGGACTTGCCAAAAACCAGAAGCTCAAAACATAGCCATCCTCACCTATTTCTGCAGAAAAACCCATTTCTGGAACCTAGAAAAGTACTAGATGGGCGGCCCCCTTAATTCATAAGGTGGTCCCCTTAATTATTAAGGGGACCGCCCATAATTAAGGGGACCGGCCATCTGCTGGACGGGTTCACAGAATCTTTTCTGCTTTTTAGCCCATTTAATCCTATACTTCCCCAAATTCACAAACACATTTTGTCCTAATCACCCAACAAGCCTATCCATTCCTAAACCACACAAATCCTCCACTATAAATAACCCCATATCTCACCACATTCAATCATCCCATCATGTCTTCTCTTATCAACCCAAAACCAAAAACCTCAAAGCTAGCAAGGATGACCTTAAAACCCGGGTGGAAAAGAAAACCTCACCCTCACCACAAGCCCATCACAAATGGTGCAACTAGACAACCAACACCTCCATCATCATTCATCCCTAACTACTCTCCAAGATCACAACCTCATTCCATTGAACCATTTCACAAACCTTATCATTTTGGCCAAACATCCACATTCATTCCAAACTACTCCCCTAACATCAAACCAACTTCAATGGAATCCTTGAAAACCCTCATCACCTAGGTCAAACATCAAACTTTTTCTCAAATCATACACCCCAATACCATCTATTTCCACCAAATAACCAAATCCCCATTCATGAAAGGCAAAAGCTTCATGAAGAGATTAACCAAATCCATGATCTTAGTGATCTCCTTGCTATGCACCTCACACAACGGAACAAGGGACAACCTCCATCCTCACCTTACTCAAATTGCCTACCCCACTCTCTTAACTTGGATCAAGTTACAAACCACACCCACTATTGCCCTTGTTGCATCTTCCTTCAAAAACAAATTCTCCACTTAAGTGAAGATATTTCTTGGATCGAATATCTACTCACTCGTCCTCATCCCATTCCTCCCCTACAACGATATAACATCACTGGATCCGCTCCATTTCCCTCACCATCACATAACTAAAACCCATCCACATGCTTTCCGCCTCAAAATAAAATCCCTCACCCTTTTGAGTCGCAAGCAAGTCCAATCGCTCTCTTTGGCAATATGAGGACCATTAGTGTTTCTAGTTATGTTGTAATCGTTATGTTTTAAGTATTTTATGTAATGTAATGATGATTCATATGTTATATATGATCATCTTGAATGAATAAATTAGTTGGTTGTTCTAAATATTTTTGCTATGCATATATATGTATCTTGTGTCTCCTAACTTGTTTTTGCAGCCAAGATTTCCATAGCTCGTCTCCTTGGTGCCCTCGAACGAGGGGGAGTAAACATCAAGGGGGAGTTTTCGTCCCGATAAATTTCACGTTTAAATTTGTCGGCTTAACATTTTTGATTCTACAAAAAGGGGGAGAAGTGAATATAAACTCACCAAATACTTGTCCAAAAATAAAATTTTGGATTTAATGAGTTTAGGTTTTGTAATCATCAAAAAGGGGGAGATTGTTGACATAAATAATGCCTAAAAACAATATCAATATTTATTCATATCTCTATGTTTTGATGATCACAAAATGTAAACTCATTAAAACATAAACTTATAAAATAAACAAGTACTTAGTTGTAAATATTCACTTCTACAACTAAAATCACTTAAGGTATGAATGAACTAATGCTTAATGCATTATATGATCAAAGAAACATTTTCTTAAACACTAGATTTTTTGTAAAATGTCAAAAATATTTTATATCTTTTAGAAAAACATTTTTGGTAATAAATAAAAAGGTTTAATTCATTATAAATTTATGAATTCAAAATTTTAACCAAAATCAGTAAAAATGTTCTAGAAAACCTTCCCCACTGATGAAGCGAAAAGTGTACCACTTTTAAGGGGTCATTTAAGCCCTAAATCGTATTTATTTGATCAAATATTTCCCTAAATCGTTCCTTTTGTCATTTTAGGTACTTTTGAGGAGAAATTTGGAAAAGGAGGCATTTTGGATGTTTTTGGAGCATAAAAGTGAAGAAAACGACAAAGTCTCAAAAATCGGCTAAAAGTTACCTTTGACGGCGTCACAATTTACTCTGGACGGCGTCATGGCTTGGCAAGAAAAGGTGGACGTGAAATTTACTCATGATAAGCCAGTGAAAATAGCATGTGAATTCTGACGGCGTCACGCTTTAACCTGATCAAGGGCGTCACGGCTTAAATCAAAAGGGGACGGCGTCACGTTCAAGGTTCGACGGCGTCAAGCCTTGATAAGCCAGAATGGATTTTGGAAGAGCTAAAGAGGGACGGCGTCAAGAAGGTCATCCGGGAACCCTAAAAGCGGCGAGGTGACGGCGTCACACTCCATAACGTGACGCCGTCAGATCCAAAAATCTATATATAGTTTTCTAATTTTTTGTCATTAGTAGAGCTTAGTGTGTGGAATTTTGGGAGAAAACCCTAAGACGAATTTAGCTTCTTTTTCAAGGCTTTTTGCCTTGAGATCTTCCATGTTACATTGAAGATAAGTTATCAATTAATCATTCAATATGTCTATGTGTTGTTTGATTTTATCTTATTCTTGTCTTTTGATTAACATGTTAGGCTAAATTTATCTTGTGTTTGCTTAGATCTAATGAAACCTAGCTATTGATTATTGGTTATTAGTGTGTTGTTAGTTGTATTGGATGATTGTTTATCTATGTTAGGCTTAAGAAAACTGGCTAACTTCCTATTCGGTAACTTGCTTGAACGTCTTAAGAAACATGAACCAAATGCGTACTAAAGGTTTTTATGGTTGTATTTAATGCACAAGCGAATTCTAGTGATCCCATGTTAGGAGCTTCCTAGCCGGCTCGACATAGGAGTGAAGTAGGAGCTTGTAGAGTTGGGGAAGTAAGTACGCCACCCCACGATTGGTATTAAGGAATACACCCGTCATCCACGCGACTAATACACACTAATCAACCGGTAAAAGATAGCTAGGGAGTAAGGAAATCTAAGTAAACACATTTCTCTACACATAAGTTTCTCACCACATTTTCATTTTTGTTATTTTATTTTATTTGCATCCGTAGTAAATTTGGGTTAGTTGACTAGCAACTAATTCCGCCCACTCTTTCAAACCCGAGATTTTACTTGCTTTCATAAAAAATTATAAAAACATAAAAAAGAATCTTCCTCAACCCTTAGACCTAATTAGAGTAGCCTTTCATACCTAACGAACACTATTCCCTGTGGAGAACGATCAATCCCCCGTACTTACCACTACACTATACTACATCGGTCAGGTACACTGCCTGGTGGGGTTGTAAGCCTCTTGAGATCCCTCGAGAGGTAAAACCTGTTGTAAGGTTACAAAACCCACGCATCAAGTTTTTGGCGCCGCTGCCGGGGAATAGTTATTGTTTAGGTTGAATTTTTATTTCTATTAGGTCTACTCACTAGATTCCTTTCTAGTGAGATTTTTATTTTATTTTTCTAGGTTTTCTTTAGTCTATCTATTTTCTTCGTGTCTTTGTTCGTAACCATTACCATTCGACATCATGGAAGATGGTAATATCCTTAACCCCCACAACCCACCACCACAACAACCACCACCTCCTAGAGCCCGTACTTTAGGAGAGTATTCCCGTCCTAGCCACCATGGCTATCGAAACACCATTGAGCTCACTCAAGGAGCCAATATCACACCCTTGCGATCCGACACCATCCGGTTGGTGCAAAGCGGATGCGCATTCCATGGACTTCGTTCTGAAGATCCTAATCAACATCTCAAGGACTTTCTCAAAATCGTTGATTCTATAGACCTTGATGTTGCCACTCGAGAGACGACCCGATTGCGTCTCTTCCAATTCTCTTTGCGGGACCAAGCTAGTTAGTGGCTAGAATGTCAACCCGCAGGATCCATTACCTCTTGGGGTGATCTCACCACTCGTTTCCTTGCTCAGTTTTTCCCACCGGGAAGAACTACCAAGCTAAGGAATGATATCTTGATGTTCCAACAACGTCAAGGCGAAACTCTCTACGAGGCATGGACTCGATTCAAGGACTTACTCCAAAAAGTCCCTCATCATGGCATAAATCTATGGCTTCAAATCCAAATCTTCTATGACCATGTTGATTACCACACCAAGCGTGCCATCGATCGAGCCGCCGGGGGCAGATTGCGCGACAAAAGCACCGAGGAATCATGGGAGATCATTGATGAGCTTGCATCCGACGATGATGAATTGTGGCAAGTCTCCCACGACGTGCGCTCGGCAGTCATGACATATTCATCGCCCGATACAGCCAATCAAATCACTGAGGAAAGCGTTAGTGAACTTGAGAAAAGGGTTGCATATCTTATGGAAAAGCAAAAGAGACCCTTAAGTCCACAAAAAGCAACAATTAACTCAGTCTCAAGCGTTAAGCAAACACCATTGTCCGAATCACCCCTTCGGGAAAATGCTAAACCCTTCCATAAGCACGCTCAACCCAACTCACCACCTCAGGAACTTAGTCCAACATTCGAAGCTCGAATGAGAGAGTACATGTCAAAACACTCCGAACGGTTGGCAAAATTTGAGGAAGCCGTCTACAAGCAGAAGGAGGAAATGGAGGAGAAGATGGCAGAGATGATGAATCTTTTGAAAGAATACACAAATACAAAAGCCCCTGCAAAAGTGTTGGTGAGGAATGACGTTGATGTTCCTAACACTAAATTTGTCAAGGCCACCTCCGTCGTCCAAAAGGGCGAAAATGATGGAAGAGGGAAATCCATAACTATGGAAGTTAACAAGATTGACCTCATCCCACTTAATAATGGAAACACCAATGCCTGCAAATGCGATTCCGACAAGGGAGAGGAGGCGCCCTCTGAGGAGCGCCAATTGGTTGAACCGCCAGTGTCACAACAAGTGAAGCATTACTTGAAGCACGAAATAAACAAGGAGACCATAAACGATTGGGTGAGAAACTATCGACGTACTCATCTACCCAACAAGGAGTCCAAGAAGGTGGAACCGGATGATAAATCTGACACATTACCCGGTGGGCAATTGTATGAATGCCTCATAGGACAAAAGTTAGTGGAAAAGCAGAAATTCTACGGGGTCTTTGAAATACCATGCAGCATTGGAAAACACAAGTATCTGGATGCGATAGCTGACCAAGGTTCCGACGTAAATTTGATGCCTTTATCCGTTTATGTTCAGTTAACCGATGAGTTGCCATCCATCACCCATACTAAACTCTCCTTTGCAAAGCATTCTTATGAGTATCCGTTAGGAATTGCAGAAGATGTGTTGGTCAACGTTGCCGGATTCCTGTATCCGGTCGACTTCATGATCATTGAGAGAAATGATATGAATATGCCAATAATCCTTGGGGCACCCTTTCTCGCTACCACTAGAGCACAAATCAATTACGAAAATAGCACCATCCAAATGAAGAAGGGGAAGAAAACAATAAACTTCCCAACGATCCCACGACATATACGAGATGTTGCTCTGCAGAAGAAGATGGAGGCTAACACTAATATAGTCCGTGGTAATGTTCGAGAGAAAATTCTTGCATGGGAGGCAAGGATTAAGAGTTATATGGAAAATGAGATTAGAGAATGTAAGGATGGAAATAACGATTATATTGAGGCTGATGAGCAACCCAATAACCCCGTTGAATTTACAAAAGGAGACTCAGTGCTCCTAAGGCATTCAGAAACAGAAGCACCTACCAATGAACCAAGTCCCTGGTGGTACGGACCATTCACAATTAAAAGTTTACACCAAGATGGGATAGTAAGCTTGACCAGCAAAGGAGGAGGTGAAGTGACCGCAAATGTCGAGCGATTGAGACACCACCACCATGATAACAAGGATCATATCTATCAGGGATACGTCATTATGAATGATGGAATCACGTAATGTACGTGACTTTGAGTCTAGCTACAAGACTCGTTAATAAAGAAAAGCGCTTCTTGGGAGGCAACCCAAGCTTTATTTGCTTTATTTGCTTTGTGTGTTTATTTATTTGTTTGTTTGATTTTATTTTCCGTATGTGTGTTTAATTTTTATTCTTATTGATTCATGTTCAAAACTAATTTGTGAAAATGCTTTATGTTGTTTTTAACTTCGTCTTAACTACATATAAAGGTATTTTGCAAAAAAATAAGTGTAAGGGAAATCTAAATCGGTTTATTAGAACACAAATGAACATGAATCGTAATAATAATAAATTAGCATACATATTCGTATTTGTTTGAGTCAAATGCTTGTATCGAGTCATAATGATGTTTTGCAGGATTTCCAGGAAGTGAGGTAAAGGTTTTTCCAGAAATTTTCCGGAAACTTAAAATGAAAATTTTTGTCAGGTCATTTCTGACGGCGTCAGGGGTTATAACCTGACGGCGTCAGATTTAATTTTCAGAAATTTTTGAAAGTTTTGTTTTCATAAAAAGTTTTTATTAAATCTCCAACTTATAATCTCCAGGAATCTGCAAAATTATCATTCCACAAGCATTATATCCTTATATATAGATTTATCCCGCCATTGTTATGCAGGTTTTCGTGTTTGTTTTCTCAGGTTTAACAGGTTATTTTGGACAAGGAAATGTTTTGAATTAAGCTTTTGGCGATGCATTAGTCATGGAGCTTCAACATTCTCTTTGGAGGAAGATCTAACCGTGTTATTTCATTATCCACCGAGCGAATCTGGGAAGTATTTGATTTCATTCTTTTACTTTATACTTTTACATCTTGTAATTTGAACATTGGGGACAATGTTCATCTTAAGTGTAAGGGGAGGGTAAAAGTACGATTTTAGAGAATACTATTACGCTTGATTTTTGTTTGTTTAATGGTAGATGTGTAATAAAACTGAGATAAATACCTGTTAGGGCAATTTTAGTGCCAAATTTAAAATTTTTTACAACATATAGGAGTGAAACTTTGATCTTAATGAGCGTCTCACGGATAGGAGTTATATGACTAGCACAAAAACCGTACCACTAAAAAATTTTCCACCCCCAAATATGTGAGGTTCGCCCCTAGAATTGGTAGGAAAAGCATTTATGCTATGATGTGTGTACCGGTAGCACTTAGATTCTAGAACTTGCGTTAGGACCATTCCGAGGCCACAAGTGAGACTACATTCGTGTAGTTAGATTTACTACATGATAAGAGGCATTAGGATTAACCCATTGTTTTACACCTGTGTTTTTGTTATAATTACGTTGGCTACATTGGTCAAGTAATTCTCCCACACCCTTTGCGTTGTACTCATTTTTAGTACACGATACCCCTAGTACACCCCTCAGAGTCTATCTTTTCATTTCGACCTTTAAGCATTTTACTTAAAGGAAGAATTTGTTTACACCCCACTAAAATGTACACCCAAATCGCCTTAGCCTACCTTGTATGCACTCATTTTTAGTGCATTATTGTGACAACATTTGTTTAAACCCAAGTTAATTATCTAGTTGATTACATGGTTGCTAAGTCGAGTCATATCCTTGTACATATTGTTTTGGGACGATTGGGACTCATGGGTAAAGTACTAGTGTAATGGAGTAATGGGGAAGAACATCATTTATTACCCCCATATGTGCTAAATAATTTTAAAAGTACTCCAAGTTTTTCAATTATCTTAATTCGAGTCATTAGAATAGTTATTTGTAAAGTTATGTAAAAATTCAAGTGTAAGGGGAATGCAACGCCCCTATGATGTAATATTTTGGATGGTAGGGCAAGAGTGTATGCAAAAAAAAAAAAAAAAAAAAAAAAAAAAAAAAAAAATACAAAAAAATGAGAAAAAGAAAAATAGAAAAAACATACGGACTACCATCCCGTTTCATTTTATGTTTGTTTTATGTTTTTGTTATTTTCTTTCATTAGCTTAAATTGAGTCGAGTCTTTGCTTAGCAACATTGTATAGTACATGTAATTGATCAAGATCTTTAACTCGCCACCAGTAAAATATCCTTTATCCAACAAAACCGTGTTTTCCTTTTCCCTACACCTAACGTTATAACCCATTTAAAAGCCCTCTTTGATAGTTTATCTTAGGTGCTTACGCCTAGTGGAGGAGGTTTTCGATCCTTTCCCAAGCCTATGGTAATCTATTTGCTATGACAGGTAGTGAGAGATATTATCCGTTTTCATTTATGAGATTTATTTTGATGACACTTGAGAGATGTGAGTATCTAAACACTACTTGTGAGGTGCTAGTTTGTAATCTCCGTGCTTATTATGATTGAAGTGGAACGATTATTTGTTGTAATTATTTTTATGTTAGCATTAAATGACCCCTAACTTGTATTTTGATTAGAATAAAAGCGCATTTGCTTGAGGACAAGCAAATCTCAAGTGTAAGGGTATTTGATGAAGCGAAAAGTGTACCGCTTTTAAGGGGTCATTTAAGCCCTAAATCGTATTTATTTGATCAAATATTGCCCTAAATCGTTCCTTTTGTCATTTTAGGTACTTTTGAGGAGAAATTTGGAAAAGGAGGCATTTTGGACGTTTTCGGAGCATAAAAGTGAAGAAAACGACAAAGTCTCAAAAATTGGCTAAAAGTTACCTTTGACGGCGTCACAATTTACTCTGGACGGCGTCATGCCTTGGCAAGAAAAGGTGGACGTGAAATTTACTCATGATAAGCCAGTGAAAATAGCATGTGAATTCTGACGGCGTCACGCTTTAACCTGATCAAGGGCGTCACGGCTTAAATCAAAAGGGGACGGCGTCACGTTCAAGGTTCGACGGCGTCAAGCCTTGATAAGCCAGAATGGATTTTGGAAGAGCTAAAGAGGGACGGCGTCAAGAAGGTCATCCGGGAACCCTAAAAGCGGCGAGGTGACGGCGTCACACTCCATAACGTGACGCCGTCAGATCCAAAAATCTATATATAGTTTTCTAATTTTTTGTCATTAGTAGAGCTTAGTGTGTGGAATTTTGGGAGAAAACCCTAAGACGAATTTAGCTTCTTTTTCAAGGCTTTTTGCCTTGAGATCTTCCATGTTACATTGAAGATAAGTTATCAATTAATCATTCAATATGTCTATGTGTTGTTTGATTTTATCTTATTCTTGTCTTTTGATTAACATGTTAGGCTAAATTTATCTTGTGTTTGCTTAGATCTAATGAAACCTAGCTATTGATTATTGGTTATTAGTGTGTTGTTAGTTGTATTGGATGATTGTTTATCTATGTTAGGCTTAAGAAAACTGGCTAACTTCCTATTCGGTAACTTGCTTGAACGTCTTAAGAAACATGAACCAAATGCGTACTAAAGGTTTTTATGGTTGTATTTAATGCACAAGCGAATTCTAGTGATCCCATGTTAGGAGCTTCCTAGCCGGCTCGACATAGGAGTGAAGTAGGAGCTTGTAGAGTTGGGGAAGTACGTACGCCACCCCACGATTGGTATTAAGGAATACACCCATCATCCACGCGACTAATACACACTAATCAACCGGTAAAAGATAGCTAGGGAGTAAGGAAATCTAAGTAAACACATTTCTCTACACATAAGTTTCTCACCACATTTTCATTTTTGTTATTTTATTTTATTTGCATCCGTAGTAAATTTGGGTTAGTTGACTAGCAACTAATTCCGCCCACTCTTTCAAACCCGAGATTTTACTTGCTTTCATAAAAAATTATAAAAACATAAAAAAGAATCTTCCTCAACCCTTAGACCTAATTAGAGTAGCCTTTCATACCTAACGAACACTATTCCCTGTGGAGAACGATCAATCCCCCGTACTTACCACTACACTATACTACATCGTTCAGGTACACTGCCTGGTGGGGTTGTAAGCCTCTTGAGACCCCTCGAGAGGTAAAACCTGTTGTAAGGTTACAAAACCCACGCATCACCCACAAAAAGACAAAACTGGGCAACGGCTGGCAGGGGCGGCCCCCTTAATTATACTAGGCGGCCCCCTTAAAATTAAAGGGACCGCCCCCTTTAAAATTAAGGGGACCGCCCCCTATTTAAGGGGGCCGGCCCCGCTCCAGTAGGTTCCAGCTGTCCAGTTTTTCTGCCTATAAATACCAGCCTTCCCCTGGATTTTTACTCACCTTTTGCACACTGAAACTTTCTGTTGTAAATCACATTTCATATTTTCAAAAACCCTTTGATCATATAATCTTAAGCTTTGGTTTCTAAGTGATCCAAGCTTCCTTCATTCAAGTGCAAGAGAAGAATACTCCTTCAACAACTAGAGAAGAAGTATTGCAACTTAGATACCTAAGTTGTTTGTGTCATTATACATTTGTTTATAAGTTGTGTATTGTTGTTAGATAGTTGTGTGAATAATTGTTTGGGATAGGTTAGAGTGTTAATAGTGAAGTTGTGTAGTTAAGGTGTATTAGAAGTAAAGGTGTGAAGAAGTAGAATTGTACATAGGTTGTGTTAGGTTGTGAAGAAGGTGTGAAGTCATAGTATATAAGTTGTGAAGAAGTCGTGAAGAAGTCATGAAGAAGTCGTGAAGTAGTCGTGAAGAAGTCGTGAAGAAATCGTGAAGAAGTTGTGAAGAAGTCATAAAGAAGAAGGTGTGATTAAGTCGTGTATAAGTTGTGAGATTGGTTCTAGCTACGATTAGAACTCGACATTTAGCTTTGTGTCGTTAAGCCGGTGTAAGCCAAAGTTGTGTAAGGTTTTGTCCGCCATAAGGGAGCTTGTTGACATAGTGAAGAAAACTCTCGAGTTAGGTGCTCGGGGAGTGGAGTAGGGAAAGGAAGGTGTCCTTGTAGCCGAACCACTATAAATCTCTTGTCTCTCGGTTAGATCTTTTCATCTCTAACTTTCATTTCATTTTATTACCTTACTTGCATTACTTATTTATATTTACTTATATATATATATTGTTCATATTGTTCAAGAGTTGAGATTACATAAATTTGAATCTAAGTTTTAAAAAGTAAACAAAGTTTTCACAATATAAATTTAAAAGGACATAAAACTATTCAACCCCCCTTCTAGTTTTCCACAATGATGATAAAACCGTCGTTTTTTTTGATGACCCTATTGAAGATGAAAATTTGGATAATCTTGAACGAAATGATCCTCTGCCTTATCAAGATTCAGAGCTTCAGGCCTTGTTAATGACCACCCAATCACAGATTGAGAAATGCAATGAAATCAATCAAAATCTAAAAGAAAAAATTGCATTGTTAACGAAGGACAATGAGTGCTATAAACTACAACTTTCAGGATATCAGAAACAAGAAAAACGTGAAAAAGGTTTTGAGATTGCTTTCCAAAAAGATTACGTCAAAGTTCAAGATTTAGAAAGTCAAGTTTGTGAGCTAACCGTTTCCAAGGCTGAGCTCCTCTCTCAAAAACAGAAGGATCAATTTGAATTCAAAAAACAAATTGATACTTTAAATTCTGAGCTGTTAAAAACTCAATCTGAGCTTTCAACATCTCAAAATAATCTTCTTGAAGAAAAGCAAGCCTCAAGTAAACGCGTTAACTCATATCTTGAAGAAATTGTCACTTTGGAATCCAAACTTAAAGAGTTTCAAACTATTGTATACAAAAATGGTGAATCAATAACTCGAATTCAAAGGCTAACGGTAAAACCAGTTCCGAAAGGATTCTGATTTGCTATTGGCTGTGACCAACCACGTTTTCTTTCAAAAGCACTCAGCAACAATCCTAAGTTATACAATGCATAATTATTACTTGATGATACCTTTCAAAGAGTTGTTGTGCTTAGTAATGATGAAGAACTTGCACATCTTGAACGTCAAAAAGAACTTGAGAGTCGACCAAAACCAGAAAAAGATTTTTCCAGAGTTCATTATGATTATAATGCAAGACCTCATATCAGTAAATCATTTGTCCCTCCAAAGGACAAACCAGAACAAATGTTGTTAAACACCTACATAAATGCTTCTTCTTCAGTAATTCCTGTGTCCAAAACTGTTACACATCTCAAGGATGCTTTGAAAGAGGATGAAGTTGATCCACAAATGCCTCAAGAATGTCGAATTCTTCGATATTTTAAGACATTTATGGAAGACATATTTCTTTTGGAGAATGAAATTGAGTTTAGTTCTCAAATCGAAGTCTCTACTTTTCTTTCCCCAGTCGCGAAAGAAAAGCGAGATATTCTTCAAAAGAAAATTCTGCCTCATGTCAAACATCTAAAGAAATGTGCAACACAATGGGAACAAGAATTAAAAACGGAAGTAGCATCTATGAAGAACATTTTCAAAGCTAAAGACGACAAAGTTCAATGACAAAAACTTCAAAAGAAAACTTTAGCAAAAGAAAATGATCGACTCTTAGAAAAAGTTCTGTGTTATGACGTTGTTTCTGTGATAATGAATTCGCTTTATGAGTCATGCAATGAGTTACTTGTGAATGGTCATGGTGCAAATGTTGAGATGTTGCAAATGGAGATAGAAAATTTAGTAAAAGAGAATGAGGATCTTCGTCAAATCAACCATGATGTGGAAAACAAAGTTTTCAATCTTCAAAAGAGGCTTGACTGGTGTCAACATCAAAGTGTCATATTTGAGTTAAATTTCCAACATCTAAAAACATCTTTGTCATTTCAAAACAGTCACACTTCTGAAAGTTACAATCAAAATGAAAATGATGTCTTAAGACATAAACTGTTTGAATATGAAAAGGATCTGGATGAAATTATTAAAAACAGAAATGACACAGTCCGCCTCAACAGAATTTTAGATTCAAAAAATCAAGAATACCAACACATCATTGTTGATCTGAAAAAGAAACTCAGAGTTTTAGACAAAGGCAAAACAAAAGTTCATAAGATTGCCCCAGGGATGTATGCAGTAGACAAGGCAATTACCCAAGCATCAGACTTAACCACTAATGACACTACTTCAATTTCCACAGGATTAGATACCATGTCTAAGGCTAGCAACTCCAAGACCTACAAGAAACAACAGAAGCATAGAGTCCGAAAACCTAGGAATGGATCATCTAAGTCTGCAGAAGTTAAAGCAAGTAGTTTGAATAAAACGCATGTAATATCAGGAATAGAATCAAACTTATCCAAGTCTAATTCTAGTAATGATGTAACAGATGTTAAATCTATGAATGTTAATGATGATGTTATGGTTAATGCTATTTGTATTGTTTTTCGTGCTAGTATATTATCTGGTGATCATCAAAACTGCATTGCTAAAACTATGTTGAAACGAAAAAAGAAACGAACTAGTGGCTCTTCCTATAGGCTCAAAACTGTTGCCAAGTCCATTTTAGGGAAACCTCCACTAGTAGTTTCTGAGCAAACCATTGAAACACCCATAGCCAAACCCAAGACAACCAAATCACCTAGTGCATTTCTTAGGAAAAAGGATGAGACTAGTTGGACATGGCAAGGTTGGTTACAAAACACAACAAGTTTTACATGGGTTCCTAAGATAATTAAATCTTGTGTTACTAACCCAACGGGTCCAACCGTTACCAATTCTCCACCTGTTTCCAATATTTGTGATGCAGGTGATACAAATTGTCCTCTGGATTGTTGATAGCGGGTGTTCCCGACACATGACCGGCAACCTCAAGCTTCTCACAAACTTTATCGAAAAGTTCATCGGAACGGTCAGGTTCGGGAATGATCACTTCGCAGCAATAATGGGCTATGGAGATTATGTTAATGGGAACATCGAGATCAGTCGGGTATACTATGTTGAAGGCCTTGGTCACAATCTATTCTCAGTGGGACAATTCTGTGACGGAGATTTAGAAGTAGCATTTCGGGAGAAAACCTGCTTCATTCGTGATCTTCAAGGAAATGATTTGATGAAAGGAAAACGAGGAACCAGTCTCTATACTATATCCTTTGAAGGCATGACAGCATCATCTCCTATTTGTTTACTCTCCAAGGCTAATCCCACAAAGGCTTGGTTGTGGCATAAAAGATTGTCTCATCTCAATTTCAAAATCATGACTGACCTTGCAAGGAATAAATCGGTTAGATCTTTTCATCTCTAACTTTCATTTCATTTTATTACCTTACTTGCATTACTTATTTATATTTACTTATATATATATATTGTTCATATTGTTCAAGAGTTGAGATTACATAAATTCGAATCTAAGTTTTAAAAAGTAAACAAAGTTTTCACAATATAAATTTAAAAGGACATAAAAACTATTCAACCCCCCTTCTAGTTTTCCACAATGATGATAAAACCGTCGTTTTTTTTGATGACCCTATTGAAGATGAAAATTTGGATCATCTTGAACGAAATGATCCTCTGCCTTATCAAGATTCAGAGCTTCAGGCCTTGTTAATGACCACCCAATCACAAATTGAGAAATGCAATGAAATCAATCAAAATCTAAAAGCAAAAATTGCATTGTTAACGAAGGACAATGAGTGCTATAAACTACAACTTTCAGGATATCAGAAACAAGAAAAACGTGAAAAAGGTTTTGAGATTGCTTTCCAAAAAGATTACGTCAAAGTTCAAGATTTAGAAAGTCAAGTTTGTGAGCTAACCGTTTCCAAGGCTGAGCTCCTCTCTAAAAAACAGAAGGATCAATTTGAATTCAAAAAACAAATTGATACTTTAAATTCTGAGCTGTTAAAAACTCAATCTGAGCTTTCAACATCTCAAAATAATCTTCTTGAAGAAAAGCAAGCCTCAAGTAAACGCGTTAACTCATATCTTGAAGAAATTGTCACTTTGGAATCCAAACTTAAAGAGTTTCAAACTATTGTATACAAAAATGGTGAATCAATAACTCGAATTCAAAGGCTAACGGTAAAACCAGTTCTGAAAGGATTCTGATTTGCTATTGGCTGTGACCAACCACGTTTTCTTTCAAAAGCACTCAGCAACAATCCTAAGTTATACAATGCATAATTATTACTTGATGATACCTTTCAAAGAGTTGTTGTGCTTAGTAATGATGAAGAACTTGCACATCTTGAACGTCAAAAAGAACTTGAGAGTCGACCAAAACCAGAAAAAGATTTTTCCAGAGTTCATTATGATTATAATGCAAGACCTCATATCAGTAAATCATTTGTCCCTCCAAAGGACAAACCAGAACAAATGTTGTTAAACACCTACATAAATGCTTCTTCTTCAGTAATTCCTGTGTCCAAAACTGTTACACATCTCAAGGATGCTTTGAAAGAGGATGAAGTTGATCCACAAATGCCTCAAAAATGTCGAATTCTTCGATATTTTAAGACATTTATGGAAGACATATTTCTTTTGGAGAATGAAATTGAGTTTAGTTCTCAAATCGAAGTCTCTACTTTTCTTTCCCCAGTCGCGAAAGAAAAGCGAGATATTCTTCAAAAGAAAATTCTGCCTCATGTCAAACATCTAAAGAAATGTGCAACACAATGGGAACAAGAATTAAAAACGGAAGTAGCATCTATGAAGAACATTTTCAAAGCTAAAGACGACAAAGTTCAATGACAAAAACTTCAAAAGAAAACTTTAGCAAAAGAAAATGATCGACTCTTAGAAAAAGTTCTGTGTTATGACGTTGTTTCTGTGATAATGAATTCGCTTTATGAGTCATGCAATGAGTTACTTGTGAATGGTCATGGTGCAAATGTTGAGATGTTGCAAATGGAGATAGAAAATTTAGTAAAAGAGAATGAGGATCTTCGTCAAATCAACCATGATGTGGAAAACAAAGTTTTCAATCTTCAAAAGAGGCTTGACTGGTGTCAACATCAAAGTGTCATATTTGAGTTAAATTTCCAACATCTAAAAACATCTTTGTCATTTCAAAACAGTCACACTTCTGAAAGTTACAATCAAAATGAAAATGATGTCTTAAGACATAAACTGTTTGAATATGAAAAGGATCTGGATGAAATTATTAAAAACAGAAATGACACAGTCCGCCTCAACAGAATTTTAGATTCAAAAAATCAAGAATACCAACACATCATTGTTGATCTGAAAAAGAAACTCAGAGTTTTAGACAAAGGCAAAACAAAAGTTCATAAGATTGCCCCAGGGATGTATGCAGTAGACAAGGCAATTACCCAAGCATCAGACTTAACCACTAATGACACTACTTCAATTTCCACAGGATTAGATACCATGTCTAAGGCTAGCAACTCCAAGACCTACAAGAAACAACAGAAGCATAGAGTCCGAAAACCTAGGAATGGATCATCTAAGTCTGCATAAGTTAAAGCAAGTAGTTTGAATAAAACGCATGTAATATCAGGAATAGAATCAAACTTATCCAAGTCTAATTCTAGTAATGATGTAACAGATGTTAAATCTATGAATGTTAATGATGATGTTATGGTTAATGCTAGTTGTATTGTTTTTCGTGCTAGTATATTATCTGGTGATCATCAAAACTGCATTGCTAAAACTATGTTGAAACGAAAAAAGAAACGAACTAGTGGCTCTTCCTATAGGCTCAAAACTGTTGCCAAGTCCATTTTAGGGAAACCTCCACTAGTAGTTTCTGAGCAAACCATTGAAACACCCATAGCCAAACCCAAGACAACCAAATCACCTAGTGCATTTCTTAGGAAAAAGGATGAGACTAGTTGGACATGGCAAGGTTGGTTACAAAACACAACAAGTTTTACATGGGTTCCTAAGATAATTAAATCTTGTGTTACTAACCCAACGGGTCCAACCGTTACCAATTCTCCACCTGTTTCCAATATTTGTGATGCAGGTGATACAAATTGTCCTCTGGATTGTTGATAGCGGGTGTTCCCGACACATGACCGGCAACCTCAAGCTTCTCACAAACTTTATCGAAAAGTTCATCGGAACGGTCAGGTTCGGGAATGATCACTTCGCAGCAATAATGGGCTATGGAGATTATGTTAATGGGAACATCGAGATCAGTCGGGTATACTATGTTGAAGGCCTTTGTCACAATCTATTCTCAGTGGGACAATTCTGTGACGGAGATTTAGAAGTAGCATTTCGGGAGAAAACCTGCTTCATTCGTGATCTTCAAGGAAATGATTTGATGAAAGTAAAACGAGGAACCAGTCTCTATACTATATCCTTTGAAGGCATGACAGCATCATCTCCTATTTGTTTACTCTCCAAGGCTAATCCCACAAAGGCTTGGTTGTGGCATAAAAGATTGTCTCATCTCAATTTCAAAATCATGACTGACCTTGCAAGGAATAAATTGGTTGATGGATTACCCAAATTCAGATATGCCAAAGATCATTTGTGTTCTGCATGTGACCAAGGAAAAAGTCACCGTGCTCATTTTCCTCCTAAAACAGAACACCGCACAGATCATGTCCTACAACTGCTACATATGGATTTGTGTGGTCCAATGCGGGTTCAAACTATAAACGGGAAAAGGTACATTTTGGTAATAGTAGATGACTACTCACGATGGACATAGGTCTACTTTCTTCAGACAAAAGATCAAGTTCCTTCAATGGTCATCACGTTTCTCACAAAGATTCAAGTTCAAGTTCGTAACACCGTCAGGATTATTCGAACAGATAACGACACTGAATTTAAGAATCAAACCCTTCGGGAATACACTGAGAAGCATGGGATTGTTCATCAATATTCAATTGCTCGCACTCCCGAACAGAATGGTGTAGTTGAAAGACGAAACCGTACGCTTGTGGAAGCAGCTAGAACAATGCTGATCAATGCCCAATTACCAAACTACCTTTGGGCTGAAGCTGTTAATACTGCATGTTATACCCAGAACCGCGGCATGATCAACAGATGACACAACAAAACTCCATATGAGCTTATTCAAGGCAGAAAACCAAACATCAACTACTTTCATGTCTTTGGAGCACTGTGTTACCCGAAGAATGATAGAGATGATCTTGGTAAACTTAAGGCTAAAGCAGACATTGGGATATTCGTTGGCTAATGTGAGAATTCTAAGGGATATAGAATTTGGAATCGTAGGACCAGGGAAATTCAAGAAACTATACACGCAAATTTTGATGAACTCACGGATATGGCTTCTGAGCAAGACCGCTTAGAACCTGAACATAACCGTCTAAACTTCCCTGAATCTTCGGCTGCACCCTTACCCTTTAACAGGAATGATCTGGAAGATTTGTTTGCACCAATGTTTGATGAAGTTTGTGTTAGTAGTGCATCAGATGCTTCCACCAGTTCCGCTGCTCAACATGTCCCAAATCAAGCACCTGATCAATCTGTAACTACTTCTACAACAGATGATAACGATGCACCACAACCTGAACCCTCATCACCCATGGAACAAACACCTCCACCTGCAGTTGAAGATTCTAACCAAGTTCCCACACCTTCAGGATATGACGGGAATGCATTTTTTAATCCATTTGCTCTACCACCAATCATTCCAGAAACATGAGAGTCAACCTAGAGCAATATGGACCCGTCATATCACCATAACAACATTCAACATTTTCCATCCACTCACAAATGGACAAGAGATCATCCCTTGGTAAATATAATTGGAAATCCTGACAATCCAGTCATGACAAGACAAAAACTTCACTCAGATAGTGAACACTGCATGTATGCACTCACTGTCTGTCAATCTGAACCTAAAAACATCAAAGAAGCCTTTACATATGACAACTGGATTGAATCCATGCAAGAAGAGCTGGAACAATTCAAACGTTTGGAAGTTTGGGAATTAGTGGAAAGACCAGATGGAGTTTATGTTGTTGGATTGAAATGGATTTGGAAGAATAAGCTAGATGCAGATGGTACCGTCATCCGTAACAAGTCCCGACCGGTAGCAAAAGGGTATAGCCAAGAAGAGGTTATTGACTTCGAGGAATCGTTTGCTCCAGTGGCTCAGATTGAGGCAGTTCGAATGTTTCTGGCATACGCAGCCCACAAGAACATAACAGTCTATCAGATGGATGTGAAGACGGCATTTCTCAATGGACAACTCCGAGAAGAGGTGTACGTGTCACAACCAGAAGGCTTCGTGGACCCAGATCATCCAAACCATGTATATCGGCTTAAGAAAGCCCTATACGGCCTTAAACAAGCCCCGAGGGCGTGGTACGATAAACTGTCTGCATTTCTCCTTGCTAATCATTTTACCATAGGAACTGTTGACCCGACTTTATTTATACAGACACACGGGGAAGACATTCTCATTGTTCAAATTTATGTGGATGATATTATTTTTGGTTCAACCAATAAAAAATATTCAAACGCTTAAATTCTTTTTAGGATTGCAAATTCATCAGTCACCCCGTGGTATATTTCTAAGTCAGTCAAAGTATGCTCAGGAAATCCTGAAAAAGCATGGTATGACCAGCTGTGACACCTATAATACCCCAATGTCCTCCTCATCCCCGAAGCTAGATGCTGACATACATGGGACACCCATTGATCCTACGAAGTATCGTAGTATGATTGGTTCGATCATGTATCTCACGGCTAGCAGACCGGATGTTGTATTTGCCACATATCTTTGCTCCCGATATCAGTCTAGACCGACTGAACGGCATTTTTCAGCCGTTAAAAGAATCCTTCGATACATAAAGGGAACCATTAATTTGGGGATCTGGTATCCAAAGGATTCTGGGTTTGAACTTGTTGCATTTTCAGATGCTGACCATGCAGGGTGCTTAGACACACGCAAAAGTACATCAGGGGGAGTACAATTCTTGGGTGACAAGCTCGTCTCTTGGCAATCAAAGAAACAAGACTGCACCTCATTGTCGTCAACAGAATCTGAATATGTGGCCATGTCTGCTTGCTGTGCTCAAGTCATCTGGATGCGATCACAACTGATGGACTACGGATACCTATTCAACAAGATTCCTATGTACCGTGATTCCAAGAGTGCCATCGCTATTTCATGCAACACCGTGCAGCATTCCAAGTCAAAGCATATTGATCTCTGGTACCATTTCATCAAGGAACACATGGAAAAGGGTACTGTTGAATTGTATTTTGTGGGAACGAAACACCAATTGGCGGATCTGTTCACAAAAGCCTTGCCTCATGCAAGATTTGTGGATCTGGTTCACCGCATTGGTATGAGATGTTTGACTCTAAATGATTTGGAAAACTTTCTCAAAAACAATTAAATGAGTCAAACATCTAAACTATCTTTGTAAATATATATATATTATATATATAATATATATATATATATATATATATATATATATATATATATATATATATATATATATATATATATATAAAATGCAAGGACAAACCCTTATCCAACACGTTGTTCATTTTAAAATGTCACAAATTATTTTTGAACAGGGGGAGACATAATCTTTTCCACAATTTTTTAAACTTGTACTTGCATGCTTTTAGAAATTTGTTGCTTCACAAAGTATTGGTGATAAGATCTCAAGATAAAAAAGTTGTGTGCCTTCAATGTAAAATATGAGACTTAGAGTTAGTATGATGGTGGTTTAGGACTTAAAATTCAAAGACTCAAGGTTAGGGGACTATATGTGTCAAGATTGCAAAGTTAATTGTTTAGATATAAAAGGTAAAGAAAATTACACCGCAGTTAATTCACTGCAACTTAACTGACACTTTCACCTACCGTATTAAATAACCACACCCACCATCTTCTACGGCCATCCTTCAATCTGTCAATCCACTCACGATATTCATATTTTGTGAGTATTTTTGTGCTTAACATGTCATTATAACAGATGGTTTTAAATCTTATCATGATCCAACGGTTAAAACTATCGCAATTGTGAATTTTTGTTCTAGGGTTTGTGTAAAAATTGGGGATCTTCGAATGAGAATGTTTTAGTTGAGAAAATTGTACGATAATGCTTAGATATTGATAATAAACCAAGATTGTATGCTTAATCACTCCCAGAAACTTCAAATCGTTAGAATTATGTTTTAGGTTTTAAGCGACAAATTTGGGGAAATCTGTATATGAGTGTTATTGTGTAATTTGTATGTTGGGATGTTGTTGTTATGAGTTTAATTGAATGAATGCATGCTTAGATTGTGCCCAGAAACACGTTAAGTGGATTAATTGAGTTTAAGGGTTTATGAAGAACAACGAACACTAGCAGTTTGATTATTGAGTTTTTGTGGATAAATGTTGTTATAACTTGGACAGATTGTTTAGTTTAGTCATAAAAACTGATTAATATAATCTGTGGTTGAAAAATCTAAGTTATAATGAATTTCGATAAGAATCTGCGTGGCTGTTCATCTTCAAAGTTATCGGAAACTGTTGTACAAGAGTTTATCGAGATTGCCAAAATTATCGCGATTGGATAATTATCGCTATTGCATAATTATCGCTATTGCCTAATTATCGCTATTGCATAATTATCGCTATTGCCTAATTATCGCTAATGGATAATTATCGCAATTGCATAATTATCGCAATTGCCATAATTATCGCAATTGTGATCTTTCATAGAATTTGACATATTTCCTTAGATATATCTTTTATACTTATCGAAATGAATCAAATTTTATAAAATTTGGTAATATCTTGATAAATTCTTTGATCAAGCATGTAACAACCAATCATATATGCAAATGGATGCCATGTGTTGTATCTAGTTTTAACATATGCTAACAATCATGTATATTGCATATTTGTACTTGATTGTTGCTTCAGATAACATCAAATGGCTGCACCACAACAACAACCTCTTCCAACACTCACTAAAGAAGAAGTTTTTCCTCATGGGAATTCTTTGGAGATTGGGAAAAACAATGCACGAGTAGAGCTTGATAAGATAAAGTGTTCTGACCCGAGCTGCCAGATTGCTGTGGAAATTCTCAAAGCTCATAAGTGCAGAAACCTTCTTGACAGCTCTGACACCATTCCAGCACTGTACATACATCAATTCTGGGATACTTTCACACTGAGCAGTGATGACAAGTACTTCACATGCCAACTGGATCGTAAAAGGATCAGAGTCACACCTTATCACCTCCGCAAAGCCTTAGACCTTCCAGATGCACCTGAACCTTCCAACCAATTCTACCCGACACCATCAGAATCTGAAATCATGCAATTCCTTGTAGACATTGGTTATGATGTTTGATGAACTCAAATAAGTACATTTTATTATCATCATTTATCCTATTTATTTGACTTGTTTTATTATATTATATATGAGAATTGATACGTTAATGTTTACTTTTGTAATTCTCAGGTAAAAACAAGTATTATGTGAAACTTGGCGATTTTGGACTAATTATGGAGCAAAACAAGCAAGATGTTAAGAGTCTACTGAAATGTACAAGATCAAGATCATTCTGCTCCAGATACGCCGCAACATACTTCTTACATACGGCGTATCACTATCAAGATTTCACAAGTTACAATCCAAGACAGTAAAGGACATGCGCCGCATAGAGAAATGGAGTTACGCCGCATCTTAAGGCGGCGTACGAATATTCCTGAATATATTAATCTTGGACCCCACGCGAAGTTATGACAATGCGCCGCATCTACTTATCCTATGCGCCGCATCTAACCCTCAGACAGAAACTATAAATACCCTAAGGTCAGACGAATTTCAAAGGTTGGACAGTGCAAGATACCATACGTACGAGTACCAAACCGGAGACGAATTCAGACGTATTAGCAGCACAAGACACACCCTGAACGAAGATACAAGAGCTGTAAGAAGGTCCTGCATGTATTCAATTCATTAAGTAGTTTTGTTTTATTGTATTAGTACACTTTAATTCATCAGGATTGATGGGCTGATGTCATGTGACTACGGAATATCATGATCACCCCTTAAAATTGCTTTCCCATTAATTAAAGTTTATATGTTGATGTCTTTGGTGACTTTTATTAGTGCATTGATAACCTCTGTGTCTAGCTGAGCATTGCTTGGGTCGCCATGCCCGTTCCTCGCCTATTTATTCTATCGTTTCTAGGATAGTGGGATAGACATAAGTGATCATTAAGGGTTTACTCGCCGATAAGATTAGAGCCAACGAGAAAGGGTTAATTATATACACTTCATATAAAACTAGCAATAAAACAAGTGACAAGGTACTTAATTATCAGGACAGGTCTTCTTATTGTCTCAAGTATCTATCTGTGTACGTGTGTGCTAATCGCTGATTCGTGCTCATTAGTTTAGTTTACTATTTATTCAAAACCAAACCGTGTCAGTCTCTCAGGCTGAAACCCCTTTGTGTTAGATTAGGTTGTACAGCTAACTTAAGATATTAAAATACTGATTAGAATAACTAGATAATACGTTCCACTCTTAGTGATCGACAATCTACTTACCATTATATTCATACTGACCGGGTATACTGCTCGTTAAGTGTGTGTGTTATTGATAAGGCGGCTAAATATAAATTTAAAACTTGAGTAGGCATTAATACTGCTAAACCTCAACGACACATCACGCGCATCAAGTTTTTGGCGCCGCTGCCGGGGAGTGAATTGTTATTATCTGTTAATTTGATTAGTATTTTAATTAGGTTTTTCTTTTTAGTTTTTATTTTTATTTTTTTAGATTCTAACCACTAATCCTGTTATATATTAGATAGATTGCATTCATTGTATAGTTTGCATATTTTCTGTTTTTGTGTGTTTTTATTTTCTTTAATTTTTGTTTCTTTTTGTTTGTTTTTATTTTTTGTTTTTCTTTTTCTATTTTTCTGCATTCTGCTATTGTTGTACAGTGCTGAAACAAACGATACGGCGCATCAATTTTCACAGATACGGCGTATTGCGTTTAATTTTTATAAAATACAACGCGTTTAATAAATTCGAGCACGACGCATCTTTCCCAAGATACGGTGTATTCTGTTTTTAATAAGAAATTTTTTTCTAAACCCTAACGCCATACGACGCATCTGTTTTTGCAGATACGGCGTATTTATTATTTAAATTAAAACTAGTTTTCGAATTATTAAACAGATACGACGCATCGATCCCTATCGATACGGCGCATCTACTAAATCAAAAATATTTGATTTTGAAACGTAATGAAAATACGGCGCATTAGCTTCTGTTAATACGACGCATTTAATTTTATTAAATATAATCGATTTTTGATAATCTAAACTAGATAGGGCGCATTCTAAAATTATAAGCGGCATATCTGTTTTTTGAGTAAAAGTCTGATAAATTTTTAACGATTATAAGATACGGCGCATCCTATTTATAGGATACGACGCATCGTCTTCAAATATCAGCAAAATTTTATTTATCCCGAACTAAGAAATTCTAATCAACTTTCCTGTCTCTGATGAAGCGAAAAGTGTACCGCTTTTAAGGGGTCATTTAAGCCCTAAATCGTATTTATTTGATCAAATATCGCCCTAAATCGTTCCTTTTGTCATTTTAGGTACTTTTGAGGAGAAATCTGGAAAAGGAGGCATTTTGGACGTTTTTGGAGCATAAAAGTGAAGAAAACGACAAAGTCTCAAAAATCGGCTGAAAGTTACCTTTGACGGCGTCACAATTAACTCTGGATGGCGTCATGCTTTGGCAAGAAAAAGTGGACGTGAAATTTACTCATGATAGGCCAGTGAAAATAGCATGTGAATTCTGACGGCATCACGCTTTAACTTGATCAAGGGCGTCACGGCTTAAATCATAAGGGGACGGCGTCACGTTCACGAGCTGACGGCGTCAAGCCTTGATAAGCCAGAATGGATTTTGGAAGAGCTAAAGAGGGACGGCGTCAAGAAGGTCATCCGGGAACCCTAGAAGCGGCGAGGTGACGGCGTCACAATCCATAAGGTGACGCCGTCAGATGCAAAAGTCTATATATAGTTTTCTAATTTTTTGTCATTAGGGAGAGCTTAGTGTGTGGAATTTTGGGAGAAAACCCTAAGACGAATTCAGCCTCTTTTTCAAGGCTTTTTGCCTTGAGATCTTCCATGTTACATTGAAGATAAGTTATCAATTAATCATTCAATATGTCTATGTGTTGTTTGATTTTATCTTATTCTTGTCTTTTGATTAACATGTTAGGCTAAATTTATCTTGTGTTTGCTTAGATCTAATGAAACCTAGCTATTGATTATTGGTTGTTAGTGTGTTATTAGTTGTATTGGATGATTGTTTATCTATGTTAGGCTTAAGAAAACTGGCTAACTTCCAATTCGGTAACTTGCTTGAACGTCTTAAGAAACATGAACCAAATGCGTACTAAAGGTTTTTATGGTTGTATTTAATGCACAAGCGAATTCTAGTGATCCCATGGTAGGATTCCTAGCCGGCTCGACATAGGAGTGAAGTAGGAGCTTGTAGAGTTGGGGAAGTAAGTACGCCACCCCACGAATGGTATTAAGGAATACACCCGTCATCCACGCGACTAATACACACTAATTAACCGGTAAAAGATAGTTAGGGAGTAAGGAAATCTAAGTAAACACATTTCTCTACACATAAGTTTCTCACCACATTTTCATTTTTGTTATTTTATTTTATTTGCATTCGTAGTAATTTGGGTTAGTTGACTAGCAACTAATTCCGCCACTCCTTCAAAACCGAGATTTTACTTGCTTTCATAAAAAAAAATAAAAACATAAAAAAGAATCTTCCTCAACCCTTAGACCTAATTGAGTAGCTTTTCATACCTAACGAACACTATTCCCTGTGGAGAACGATCAATCCCCCGTACTTACCACAACACTATACTACATCGGTCAGGTACACTGCCTGGTGGGGTTGTAAGCCTCTTGAGATCCCTCGAGAGGTAAAACCTGTTGTAAGGTTGCAAAACCCACGCATCAAGTTTTTGGCGCCGCTGCCGGGGAATAGTTATTGTTTAGGTTGAATTTTTATTTCTATTAGGTCTACTCACTAGATTCCTTTCTAGTGAGATTTTTGTTTTATTTTTCTAGGTTTTCTTTAGTCTATCTATTTTCTTCGTGTCTTTGTTCGTAACCATACCATCCGACATCATGGAAGATGGTAATATCCTTAACCCCCACAACCCACCACCACAACAACCACCACCACCTCCTAGAGCCCGTACTTTAGGAGAGTATTCCCGTCCTAGCCACCATGGCTATCGAAACACCATTGAGCTCACTCAAGGAGCCAATATCACACCCTTGCGATCCGACACCATCCGGTTGGTGCAAAGCGGGTGCGCATTCCATGGACTTCGTTCTGAAGATCCTAATCAACATCTCAAGGACTTTCTCAAAATCGTTGATTCTATAGACCTTGATGTTGCCACTCGAGAGACGACCCGATTGCGTCTCTTCCAATTCTCTTTGCGGGACCAAGCTAGCCAGTGGCTAGAACGTCAACCCGCAGGATCCATTACCTCTTGGGATGATCTCACCACTCGTTTCCTTGCTCAGTTTTTCCCACCGGGAAGAACTACCAAGCTAAGGAATGATATCTTGATGTTCCAACAACGTCAAGGCGAAACTCTCTACGAGGCATGGACTCGATTCAAGGACTTACTCCAAAAAGTCCCTCACCATGGCATAGAACTTTGGCTCCAAGTCCAAATCTTCTATGACCATATCAATCTCTCCACGAGGCAAACCATTGACCAATCGGCCGGTGGCAAGCTACGTGATCTAAGTGCGGAACAATCATGGGCTCTCCTAGAGGATCTTGCTCTTTATGACAACGAAAGTTAGAGTGATCCCCGTGATTTGAATAAAACGGTCAAGGCAATATCTTTGCCTTCAAACAATTCAAGCACTTCCGACCGTAGGATCATAGAACTTGAAGACCAAGTCAAGTTTCTCATGAAATCCTACGAGGCTCCTAAACCTTCAAGCCTAGTGAACAAAATCACTTCTTCGTGTAAATTATGTAGTGATCCCCACGACACTCATGATTGCATGGAACTTCCCAAACAGGCTTTCAAAGAATTCGCATCCTCGCGAATCGATAAGGCGGGAGATAAGTGGCTCGCCACTAATTATGGGCCCAAAAATTCCAAAGATGGGTATGAGGCATGGAAGAATAAGCCAAATTTTAGTTGGAACCAAACTCGTAGCGTATCATTCAATGACTCTACCCCGCTCACCTGGTCTGAACATTATCCTCAGCGACACACGCATAAACAACAAAATCGCGAGGAATCACTGCAAAAACTCATTCTCTCTCAAGAAACACAGCTCTCCAAACTTGAGAATCAATTCAGACAACAGCAAGTTGATATGAACAACAAGGTCGATAACCTGTTAAAGGTTATCAATGATCGCCTTGCTGGCAGGTCAACTTGTGAATTGGCACGAGTTAATGAGATCAAATCTGTTACGGTGACCCACCAAACACCCCCTCCTGTAAAAATCAAGCACCCTAGTAAACTCTTCAAATACATATCACAAAACGAAAAAAAAACAGGAGATACTCATACCCCTTCGAAACCTCTCCACTTCGCAAACACCATTACAACAATACCTGTTCCTAAACCAAATTTGGACCAACAAACAGCCAAGAATGTGGACAATGAAATGGAGGGTGAAGTTCCCGAAAAGAAACCCGAGGCGCCCGACGACTATCTAGACTCACCAAAGAACTCGAGTACAATAGAGGTGAGTGATGAGGAGGGCTCGGAAGAGAAATCCGAAATGCCTCATGGGCTCCCAGGACTGCTAGACCGCCCCCTGGTAGAGGAACTTGAGAGGGGCACAGCAAGGTCGCCTATGGGATTCGGAGAGAGAATAGAGGATGGCGCCCCTAGGGTCTTTAAGATATCTTGCACCACTAGGAAAAAGTTTATAAAAGATGCCTACATAAACCCCAACTCTTTTATGAGCGCAATATCCCTCTCTCTATACAACGAAGCCTTCACTGAACAAGTCAAATATGAAGGGTCTAATATCATCGGGGTAATAAGGAGGGTACCAATTGTGATAGAAAAGTTCCTCTTTCATATCGAGTTAACTGTAATTAATAACATGAACTCTATCATCAGCCCATCCTTAACTGGCCTTGTTCTAGGCAAACCATTCATAAAAGCAACGGGAGTGATACTCGATGAGGATGATAGGAGTGCATTATTTACCGATGGTGTCAGGAAAGTGATTTTTCGGGATGGCTGTGAAGAAGTGTATGAGTATCAACCATCAGCAAGTGGCAACACATGGGGGTTACACGGTAGAAGGCCTGGCCAAATTAAGCGACATGATCCAAATAATCTCAAAATACCTTGCATGATTGGTCACAAGCATTTTTATAATGTTTACATTGACACATGTTTACCCAAAAATGTGATGTCCTTGTTTCATTATAACAACATTTGTAGATGGGGGATGATTCATAAAGGGAAGGACGACATCGGCATAGATGATGATATACAGGTGTTTGTAGGAAATATGACATTCACTATGAGCTTCGCAATCGTCGATAATATCGAAGAGTACATCGATCCCAGGTTATCACAAGTTGTTTTTGGGGCACCTTTTTGCCAGGCCACAAGCTTGGTTGTGGACGAGCTCAATGGGATCATGACTTTCACCGATGGGATTAGGGAAATCTCATACCAAACGCCTTACAAGATGAGAGAATTCAAGGAGAATGATTATAAAGGGCTCGATGGGTTAAGTTCCCAACTCGTGTTATGTGATGATGATGTGAGAAGGGGATGTAAGGACACTTTTGACCTGTCAAGCGGATTCTTTAAGCACGATAAGGAACTTAGTTCTAAATACCGAAACAATCCTTTTGATCACGTGGACCCGAAATACCTTTACTATGAAAGTGATTCTGATAGAGGATCGAAGGAGAATGGCCTAGGAACCGTGACCGATGATGGAGTCACGTAATGTACGTGACTTTGAGTCTAGCTACAAGACTCGTTAATAAAGAAAAGCGCTTCTTGGGAGGCAACCCAAGCTTTATTTGTTTTATTTGCTTTGTGTGTTTATTTATTTGTTTGTTTGATTTTATTTGTTTCCGTATGTGTGTTTAATTTTTATTATTATTGATTCATGTTCAAAACTAATTTGTGAAAATGCTTTATTTTGTTTTTAACTTCGTCTTAACTACATATAAAGGTATTTTGCAAAAGATAAGTGTAAGGGAAATCTAAATCGGTTTATTAGAACACAAATTAACATGAATCGTAATAATAATAAATTAGCATACATATTAGTATTTGTTTGAGTCAAATGCTTGTATCGAGTCATAATGATGTTTTGCAGGATTTCCAGGAAGTAAGGTAAAGGTTTTTCCAGAAATTTTCCGGAAACTTAAAATGAAAATTTTTGTCAGGTCATTTCTGACGGCGTCAGGGGTTATAACCTGACGGCGTCAGATTTAATTTTCAGAAATTTTTGAAAGTTTTGTTTTCATAAAAAGTTTTTATTAAAATCTCCAACTTATAATCTCCAGGAATCTGCAAAATTATCATTCCACAAGCATTATATCCTTATATATAGATTTTATCCCGCCGATGTTATGCAGGTTTTCGTGTTTGTTTTCTCAGGTTTAACAGGTTATTTTGGACAAGGAAATGTTTTGAATCAAGCTTATGGCGATACATTAGTCATGGAGCTTCAACATTACCTTGGAGGAAGATTTAACCGTGTAATTTCATTATCCACCGAGCGAATCAGGGGAGTATTTGATTTCATTCTTTTATTTTTTTTCTTTTACATCTTGTTATTTGAACATTGGGGACAATGTTCATCTTAAGTGTAAGGGGAGGGTAAAAGTACGATTTTTGAGAATACAATTGCGCTTGATTTTTGTTTGTTTAATAGTAGATGTGTAATAAAACTGAGAGAAATACTTGTTAGGGCAATTTTAGTGCCAAATTTAAAATTTTTTACAACATATAGGAGTGAAACTTTGATCTTAATGAGCATCTCACGGATAGGAGTTATATGACTAGCACAAAAACCGTACCACTAAAAAATTTTCCACCCCCAAATATGTGAGGTTCGCCCCTAGAATTGGTAGGAAAAGCATTTATGCTATGATGTGTGTACCGGTAGCACTTAGATTCTAGAACTTGCGTTAGGACCATTCCAAGGCCACAAGTGAGACTACATTCGTGTAGTTAGATTTACTACATGATAAGAGGCATTAGGATTAACCCATTGTTTTACACCTGTGTTTTTGTTACAATTACATTGGCTACATTGGTCAAGTAATTCTCCCACACCCCTTTGCGTTGTACTCATTTTTAGTACACGATACCCCTAGTACACCCCTCAGAGCCTATCTTTTCGTTTCGACCTTTAAGCATTTTACTTAAAGGAAGAATTTGTTACACCCCACTTAAATGTACACCCAAATCGCCTTAGCCTACCTTGTATGCACTCATTTTTAGTGCATTATTGTTACAACATTTGTTTAAACCCAAGTTAATTATCTAGTTGATTACATGGTTGCTAAGTCGAGTCATATCCTTGTACATATTGTTTTGGGACGATTGGGACTCATGGGTAAAGTACTAGTGTAATGGAGTAATGGGGAAGAACAACATTATTACCCCCATATGTGCTAAATGTTTTAAAAGTACTCCAAGTTTTTCAATTATCTTAATTCGAGTCATTAGATTAGTATTTGTAAAGTTATGTAAAAGTTCAAGTGTAAGGGGAATGCAATGCCCCTATGATGTATTATTTTGGATGGTAGGGCAAGAGTGTATGCAAAAAAAAAAAAAAAAAAAAAAAAAAAAAAAAAAAAAAAAAAAATCAAGAAAAATACAAAAAAATGAGAAAATGAAAAAAATAGAAAAAAACATACGGACTACCATCCCGTTTCATTTACTTATTTTATGTTTGTTTTATGTTTTTGTTATTTTTTTCATTAGCTTAAGATCGAGTCTATCTTGGCTTAGCAACAATGTATTAAGTACATGTAATTGATCAAGATTTTTAACTAGCCACCAGTAAAATATCCCTTATCCAACCAAACCGTGTTTTCCTTTTCCCTACACCTAACGTTATAACCCATTTAAAAGCCCTCTTTGATAGTTTATCTTTGGTGCTTACGCCTAGTGGAGGAGGTTTTTGATCCTTTCCCAAGCCTATGGTAATCTATTTGCTATGACAGGTAGTGAGAGATATTATCCGTTTTCATTTATGAGATTTATTTTGATGACACCTGAGAGATGTGAGTATCTAAACACTACTTGTGAGGTGCTAGTTTGTAATCTCCGTGCTTATTATGATTAAAGTGGAACGATTATTTGTTGTAATTACTTTTATGTTTGCATTAAATGACCCCTAACTTGTATTTTGATTAGAATAAAAGCGCATTTGCTTGAGGACAAGCAAATCTCAAGTGTAAGGGTATTTGATGAAGCGAAAAGTGTACCGCTTTTAAGGGGTCATTTAAGCCCTAAATCGTATTTATTTGATCAAATATCGCCCTAAATCGTTTCTTTTGTCATTTTAGGTACTTTTGAGGAGAAATCTGGAAAAGGAGCATTTTGGACGTTTTTGGAGCATAAAAGTGAAGAAAACGACAAAGTCTCAAAAATCGGCTGAAAGTTACCTTTGACGGCGTCACAATTAACTCTGGACGGCGTCATGCTTTGGCAAGAAAAAGTGGACGTGAAATTTACTCATGATAGGCCAGTGAAAATAGCATGTGAATTCTGACGGCGTCACGCTTTAACTTGATCAAGGGCGTCACGGCTTAAATCATAAGGGGACGGCGTCACGTTCACGAGCTGACGGCGTCAAGCCTTGATAAGCCAGAATGGATTTTGGAAGAGCTAAAGAGGGACGGCGTCAAGAAGGTCATCCGGGAACCCTAGAAGCGGCGAGGTGACGGCGTCACAATCCATAAGGTGACGCCGTCAGATGCAAAAGTCTATATATAGTTTTCTAATTTTTTGTCATTAGGGAGAGCTTAGTGTGTGGAATTTGGGGAGAAAACCCTAAGACGAATTCAGCCTCTTTTTCAAGGCTTTTTGCCTTGAGATCTTCCATGTTACATTGAAGATAAGTTATCAATTAATCATTCAATATGTCTATGTGTTGTTTGATTTTATCTTATTCTTGTCTTTTGATTAACATGTTAGGCTAAATTTATCTTGTGTTTGCTTAGATCTAATGAAACCTAGCTATTGATTATTGGTTGTTAGTGTGTTATTAGTTGTATTGGATGATTGTTTATCTATGTTAGGCTTAAGAAAACTGGCTAACTTCCTATTCGGTAACCTGCTTGAACGTCTTAAGAAACATGAACCAAATGCGTACTAAAGGTTTTTATGGTTGTATTTAATGCACAAGCGAATTCTAGTGATCCCATGTTAGGAGCTTCCTAGCCGGCTCGACATAGGAGTGAAGTAGGAGCTTGTAGAGTTGGGGAAGTAAGTACGCCACCCCACGAATGGTATTAAGGAATACACCCGTCATCCACGCGACTAATACACACTAATTAACCGGTAAAAGATAGTTAGGGAGTAAGGAAATCTAAGTAAACACATTTCTCTACACATAAGTTTCTCACCACATTTTCATTTTTGTTATTTTATTTTATTTGCATTCGTAGTAATTTGGGTTAGTTGACTAGCAACTAATTCCGCCACTCCTTCAAAACCGAGATTTTACTTGCTTTCATAAAAAAAAATAAAAACATAAAAAAGAATCTTCCTCAACCCTTAGACCTAATTGAGTAGCTTTTCATACCTAACGAACACTATTCCCTGTGGAGAACGATCAATCCCCCGTACTTACCACTACACTATACTACATCGGTCAGGTACACTGCCTGGTGGGGTTGTAAGCCTCTTGAGATCCCTCGAGAGGTAAAACCTGTTGTAAGGTTGCAAAACCCACGCATCATCAACTTTCCTGTCTCTTAGAATTTTTTTACTCCGAAGCCTATTTGTTCTATGTTTCAGGAATGATGATTGATCTTTTCCTAAGCTGGTTCGGAGGATCGAGGATCAAACTTACAATCGACGAGATTATATCAAAGTTTGGCCTAGAAAGCGGAAAGGAACTATTGCTGAAAGAACAAAACAATATGATTAGAGAAGTGACGATTGAAGTGCACCAATTGTCAAGGGTGATTAAAGGAGTTTTGTTCCAAAGGCACGACCTAAAGGGAAATACCTTGATAATTAAATCGACAACGCTGATAACGAAGGTGGTGGAGTTTGAACCCGAAGTATTGGAATAAGGAGCTGAACGTGAGTCTAACTTGAAGACTCTGGAATAAAGACAAGTACTGACCGGGAGACAACCCGGAAGAAGAATTTTTATATTCTGTTCTGTGTCGAGTCTGTCAGACCTGTAGAAGATACGGCGCATCTCAATCCTAAGATGCGACGCATCGCCTGCAATGGTCATATCTTATTTTATTTTCTGCATTTTTATTTTTGACTTTAAAACTTTCTGTCAGTATTTTAATGCGGTGCATCCCTGGTTAAGGATGCGACGCATCTTCTATTCTGATTCGTATTTATTCCAGGCTCGATACGGCGTATCTTCTTCCATAAGATACGGCGTATCGACTGACCTGATGATTTTCATTTTAATTTTTTTAGTTTTATTTTTACTAACTACTAATGTATTATGCAAGTTTGAACCTTCTTAACTCAGGTGTGTTAAAGTCTTAATGGTATTATAGATTCCTGCATTCTTGTGGATACATCATTTTTGAAGCTTAAATGTTCTCGTCCACAAGAAAGTTGATTTTTGCTCTTATACGAATAATGGAGGATCATACCGAGCAAATCTCAGGGGAGTTTTTCTGTTCTAATTCTTTTATTTTCCAGTTTTTAATCTTTGACACAAACAATGTGGACGTTGTTTAACTTAAGTGGGGGGATTGGAGAATTAGAACACTTACTTGTCCTAAACATTTTCATAATATGCTTAAAATGCGCTTAATATATCAAAATTTAAATTTTTTAGCATGTTTTTGTTTAAATTCTAAATTACATAGCTGCACACATAACCTTATTTTCAAAAATTGTGAACTTATCCAAATTCACAAATCTATGAGAGTGCCGGTGACTTGTAAACTTTAGAACTTAGCTTATATACTATTCGAGACCACCATAATAAGTATTATCTATATAATTGGAATGACTTGTCAAAATTGGTAAATTTCTAGGATTACACCCAAATAGCCTTTATATGTTATGTGATATTAACTAACTACACTGGTTAGTTAACCCCCGTATAAACCCTTTGTTACTCTCACTTTTAGAGTAAGATACCCCTAGAAAAACCCTCAGAGCCATTCCTTTCGTTTCTTACACCTTTGTTAAAATGTTTCGATACACCCTTACACCTTAGCCTACCCTGTAGATTAAAATCCATGGTTAATTGCTTTAGGCAAAGTGTGTTTCCTTACATTACCTGTGTTCGCGTGCATAATTCATTATCTTTAGTTAAGTCAGGAAATTGCACAATGCAATTGGTATGAAAGTAAATATTGTATAACTTTGAGTTTATTTTTCGTGTGTTTACTACTTTCACTATTACAGTTATTTCTGAAAGTATGAAGAGTATGGAAAAATTATCCGGAAAAATAGTGATAGAAAAGTTGTGAAATTTTACACATTGATGTCAAAAAAAAAAAATAAAGTTTAAAAAAAAAAAAAAAAAAAAATCGAAAAGAAAAAGAAAACGGAAAAGTTGGAAGTTTGTTTTAACCAACTTATGTAAAGTTTTGTATTAAGTGGTTGATATCACCACTATTTGTTTTATATTATATTTATGGATTAAATGGGAGTTGGCCGTTATGGGAACGCCAACTAAGGTTATTCTTTGATTGAGATCTTGTTGAGTATAATTCGTGTCTACCTAAAGCGTGTGTTTCAAGTGTTAAAGCGTGAGTTATTCGATGATATGAGTCTTATTAATGGGATGGTTGGGAAAGTAATTTACCACACTTAGGATTTTAATTTATCTGTTTTGTTTATTTTTTATTTTACACCAATTTGTATCCCAAATGTTATCCATACCCTATATCATTGTTCATCCAAACCTTTGATTTATTGAGATTAGGGATTTGAGCAATCTTAAGTATCGTAGTCGTGGATTCGGCTATGTATTTATGATTTTTTCGCCCTTTTTGATATAATATTATTGGTAAAGATTACTTGGTCCTATCTTTAGTCCATTCGAGTTAAGGATTTGAGCAATTGCAAGTATCGTGGTCGTGGATTCGATCATGTATTTGTGATTTTGTCGCCTTTTCTGGAATGTGAGATCGATAGAGATTAAGAAGAATGATTAACCCTTAACCAACAAACCCTTTTTACCGCTTTAGACTTGTCATTCCTTGGCTTTAGTGGGGGAGATGCGTATACTTGCCAAGCTTATGATAGAATATTCGTCACGACTGGACAGTTAAACGATTAGATTTGCTTTTATCGAAATATTTTATTTTATTTCTAATTCGTTAAGTGTTTGGTTGTGCAATTATGACAAAACGAATACATGCTTAAATATAAAAATAAATCCTAATATCTTTTAGGATACATTTTCATAAGATTTATTCCAAGGTTTACTTGGGGACAAGTAAAGTTCAAGTGGGGGGATATTTGATGAACTCAAATAAGTACATTTTATTGTCATCATTTATCCTATTTATTTGACTTGTTTTATTATATTATATATGAGAATTGATACGTTAATGTTTACTTTTGTAATTCTCAGGTAAAAACAAGTATTATGTGAAACTTGGCGATTTTGGACTAATTATGGAGCAAAACAAGCAAGATGTTAAGAGTCTACTCAAATGTACAAGATCAAGATCATTCTGCTCCAGATACGCCACAACATACTTCTTACATACGGCGTATCACTATCAAGATTTCACAAGTTACAATCCAAGACAGCAAAGGACATGCGCCGCATAGAGAAATGGAGTTACGCCGCATCTTAAGGCGGCGTACGAATATTCCTGAATATATTAATCTTGGACCCCACGCGAAGTTATGTCAATGCGCCGCATCTACTTATCCTATGCGCCGCATCTAACCCTCAGACAGAAACTATAAATACCCCAAGGTCAGACGAATTTCAAAGGTTGGACAGTGCAAGATACCATACGTACGAGTACCAAACCGGAGACGAATTCAGACGTATTAGCAGCACAAGACACACCCTGAACGAAGATACAAGAGCTGTAAGAAGGTCCTGCATGTATTCAATTCATTAAGTAGTTTTGTTTTATTGTATTAGTACACTTTAATTCATCAGGATTGATGGGCTGATGTCATGTGACTACGGAGTATCATGATCACCCCTTAGAATTGCTTTCCCATTAATTAAAGTTTATATGTTGTTGTCTTTGGTGACTTTTATTAGTGCATTAATAACCTCTGTGTCTAGCTGAGCATTGCTTGGGTCGCTATGCCCCTTCCTCGCCTATTTATTCTATCGTTTCTAGGATAGTGGGATAGACATAAGTGATCATTAAGGGTTTACTTTCCGATAAGATTAGAGCCAACGAGAAAGGGTTAATTATATACACTTCATATAAAACTAGCAATAAAACAAGTGACAAGCTACTTAATTATCAGGACAGGTCTTCTTATTGTCTCAAGTATCTATCTGTGTACGTGTGTGCTAATCGCTGATTCGTGCTCATTAGTTTAGTTTACTATTTAATCATAACCAAACCGTGCCAGTCTCTCAGGCTGAAACCCCTTGTGTTAGATTAGGTTGTACATCTAACTTAAGATATTAAAATACTGATTAGAATAACTAGATAATACGTTCCACTCTTAGTGATCGACACTCTACTTACCATTATATTCATACTGACCGGGTACACTGCTCGTTAAGTGTGTGTGTTATTGATAAGTCGGCTAAATATAAATTTAAAACTTGAGTAGGCATTAATACTGCTAAACCGCAACGACACATCACGCGCATCAATGTTCAACCCGATATACCATTAACCAAGATCTCTAAAGTCAATGCTAAATACATACTTCAGCCCTGGAGAACTATTTTCTACATTATAACTCGTTCAATATCCGGTAGAGATAGTGGCTTTGAGCACCCAAGACTACTTCATTGTATGATCTAACCTTTTGATTGTGTATATGATTCGGGTGGCCTTGATTCATGAAAGATGAGATCCATGTTTGAGTTTAGAGAGAAGATATAGAGAGAGAGGGGAAACTCAAAAACTGGAAAGATTAGATTAATGAAATGAGAGTTCCACCCCTTCCCATGTGTGGGAAGGGTTTATATAGTTACTAATATTTGTGCCCCTAGTGGGCTGTGGAGTGAGCTGACAGTCGGGAAAGCCCCGACCCACTCCACAAATATAAATATAACTAAGCTAATACTAATATTACTAATAATACTAAACTAATATAAATAAGCCTACGAGCTATGTGAATGCTAAATAGATGCTCGAGGTGACCGAACCTTCATCTGAATATTTATATTTCTAACAATCTCCCCCTAAGGGAGGTCACCCCGGAAATAATAACTTGAATTCTAGCATTTTGTCTTTAGAACTTGTCTTAATAGCTAGTAGTCTTTGATTCTTCAATGTCATGAAACTTTGTGCATTCAACAGTGGACTTTTGATGACTTTTCCGTTGTCATGGATGATTTTAAGTGTTATTTGAAAATATCATCCAACATGTATCTTCTAGCCATCATTCAGCAGTATGTTTCCATGTGATGTGTAAATCATTGAGCCGACATGCTCACACTATTTGCTATCATGATCTTTAGCATCAGAGTTTGCAGAAGCCGTGTTAAAGGTCTTTTAGGTTGATCATGACTTTGTTGACTTACAATGATGATGTAGTGTGAGCATGTGGTAGAGGATTGGCATCTTTTTCTTCAATCAGCTACAACCGCATTCAGCTGCAACCTCAATCAGCTACAACCACAAACAGCTGCAACAGCAATCAGCTTCATCCGCCAGATGTTCTTGCATACGACAGTTAGCAATAAAACATCCGGTACTTATAGGTTCGGACTTCGAGATTGTTGACAGCATAGTGTGAAAACTCTCTCTAATCCTTACCAGGACCGTTCCTAATCGAAAGATCTTACCGTAGTAAATCAACGATTAGGTGAGTCGCTGGAGATCAGTCCACGACTGTAGACCGTTTGGAACCGTCGTGATCACTAAGCGTAATCCACAGGGAATTACCGAAGTGACCTGCTTTCAGGGCTGTTTGATGTTGACCCTGGCAGGAATTTCCATTCAATCATTGAGAATTACATTTGTAAATTCTCTCATAAATGTTCTGGCAGATTGCTAAGATCTGCGTAGGACTCTTAAGTAGCATGTGTTCCTATGAGATTTTATTTTGCATCTCGTGGCTCTAGACTCTATAGTGCGTTTTGATTTAGTGAGCGGAGGCTGGAGAGAACTGCCACCTTTTCAATATCATCTAACTCGGAGTGAGAGAGACGATAGAAATGTATTGAACTCCGTGACAATTGAAACAAGAGTCCTTTGAGGGACCTTGAGTGGCTAGGGAGGGTTGTGCAGCGTATCACTGGGTCCATGATACTTTGTCTTCAATGCCAGCAATCAACTAAGTGATTCTGACAGCATATGAATTGACCCGGTTTCTGCCTAAGTTTGTAAGGAGGGCTTCTTTCTTTTCACCCTTTATCTTTACAATTCTTTTTCATTCTTCAATCCCTTCAGTGCTTACCGAGACTTCATAACTAACACCTTGTTGGGTTTGTTCCAGTGTTAGCTCCATCTCAGTCGGCACTCTTCCCTAATTCACATTTCTCCTTTTTTAATCATACCTAAGGACTTCTACAATATCTAGTGGATTGTCCTTGGGTAGATCCCTCCGGCTCTGGAGGGATCGTGGGAACTTGAACCTAACCTTACCATCCTTATAACTCCATGCATTAAATAAAATGGTCGGTCTTTGGTGTACTTCCACGATTGCCAAACCAAATCTTTTGAAAAATCTCTCAAAGTGTTCATGATTCTGAAACACATTTTTGCAAACACTTGAGAGTTTTATATTTTTCAAATGCTCCCCCTCAACATGTGCTCGGTTGATTGTTTTATAAATTTGCACATGTTAGGTAGAGCTCGTACTTTTTGAATTGATTGATTTTCCAAGAACATGATCATCGCGAGATACGCTTACATCACTAGTAAACTAGCTTGAAATTATTACCCGTCCAGATCACATTCAAGGAAAGTCGCTCGAAATCGGTACATTCTACTCAGACACATCCTTTGCGAGACATGCTTACATCACCAGATAAACTGGCTTGAAATTATTACCCATCCAGGACATGTCCTTTCGACTACTGACTTTAGCTATCGTCAATTCATTGGTGAAGTCTGAGCCTTGCTCACATAAGATGCATGCCAAATCCTTTGCTCCCCCTCAATAAGTGCATTGGTATACAAAAGAGTTTAGCACTTACTAGAGAGCTTACTTTCACATCCAAAATATTTTGCTCCCCCTCAATATGTGCATTGATATATAAAATGGTTTAACACATACGGGAGAGCTTGCATATATGTTCAAATCATCACATTTTATCAGATTTCATATTTAAATCACATTCTCTCCCCCGATCAAAAATTTCAAACCATTTGAGATTTGTGATCCCAATTGATTTAAATAAGTTAGAAAAATGTGAGAGAAAATGTGTCCGATTTAATGTTTTCTGATAATGGAACATACTCTGCTCCCCCTTAATCTAAGAGGGAGATTCACTGCTTCTAATTTTGCACAAAGTGATTGTTAATGACATGAATGATATTGACCTTTTTGCACAGATGATGTGATCATCCGCTTCTCTGAAGGAGTCATTGGTCAACATCGATTATCCATCCACCAACAAGAACGTCCAAGTATTGTAGATCCCCACTTGGCGAGATCGGAACAAATATTGCTTTGTTTCACTGAAGGTGGTGGTGGTGATGACGGTGTTGTTGTTGTTGTTGTTGCTGCCGATGTTGTTGTCGTGGTGAATTCCGAGCCAATCAATAGAGTTTGAACATCTGATCAAATTGTTAGAATGGGAACTGGTACATTCATTTTGGCTATGGAATCTGCATAAGAATATCAACACAGATATACATATATACAGATACACTATTCCTTAATAGCTACCCTTCAGCAGCTTGCCACATTATAATACCAAGTTCATCTTATAATCAAACCACAATCAGGAAATATGTCAAACCACTATCTATCATGAAGAGCAATTAGCAATCATGAACATGGCAATTCACACAGATTTCAATATTCAATTCAGGATCTTAGGAACATGATTCAAACATGTTAGCTATATACCTAAGCGAATCCTGAGAACATATGCACAATATCAACAACAATTAAGCAGCAATTGACTTAACAAAAGTCAAACAACATTTGAAACTCATTCATTCAGATCATACAAATGTCATTGTAGTATTCAAAAACATCAAACACAACTGTTTTTCTAACTTCTCTTAGGTTTTGAGTCTTAAAGTACTTAGGGGATTAAACGAGGATTCCAAAGTAACACAAATGAGCCTTCTAGATACATAAAGCTAGGAAACTATAAGCAAGTTGCACATAATGTCCTAAACTTTCTAGCAATTAACACATTTGGCCATTTGATAAAAATTTTAGCAATCTCCTCTTCAACTAATACCCTATTAACTACAAAACCTTTTCAAAGAGTTATGAATTTATCAAGAAACCCGTTTGATGATATAAAATTTGAATTCACTCTCCCCCTCAATCAATGACCTAGTTAAAGGTTTGTAGTCGTTGATTGAGTGACAAATTTTATGCATAATCCAAGTATAAACAAATTTCATACAACACATATCCACCAAGTGTCTCACAAATAATTTTCAGAAGAATCATAGAATGAAAACTATTTTCATACAAAGAAGATTTCTCTTCTTTTTTCAAGAAATGATGCACTGAAATGTACATCAGATCGAAGAAACATGGATATAAAGTAATCCATGCCCAGGTGAACATCACCCAGTTGGAGGAACAGCCGTCTTTATGGCGACGTGCTTTCCTCATTTTGAAGCGCGGGTTGCTATCTAAAGTAATAGCAAGCCATTTAGACATGTTTTAATCCTCCATTTTAACTTCTGCTCGAGCTTCATTTAAAGACTCGTGCCATTATTGAATGACATTTCTAAGTCCGTAAATGTTATCGATAAATAGAAGACATGCCTAGGTGAAGCTATTTTTGGTATTTTCTAATTTTTTAATTTTTATGGTTTTTCTGGTTTTATGTTTCTCTATTTACAATTAGCAGGTTTTCTATGAATCTATTTACAGTATGGATTGAGATATATACAAGAATGAATGAAGAAAAATATATACAAGGATACGAACCGAAAACCATTACTCCTCAGCATCCTGAGTCTTTTCCGCTTCCATCATTTAACATGCTGAAGAGTAACGTGAGCACTTTTAACTTAGGGATTAATTCAGGCTTTTCACTCTGCCCTAATTTGTGCTCTCCCCCAATCTGACAACCTTTCTGATGAACACCTATAATAGAAGAAAGAATTTGGATGAACGCCCATAATATGAAGAAGTCATTTGATAACCGAATGCACGCCGTCTTTAGTCTTCTAACACATAGCGGAGAATGTAGAGAAGACTGTAGACTCGACCTTCTTCAAGATTGCCCAATATGGAGGAACAGAATACCAACTGCCTTCATCTCACCAAATGCCTTCCAGTAACCTTACATGTAACCCATCAACCCGCAGTATACACATGAGATGATAACACCCAACCGAGAATGAAGAATAGACTGACGACTCGACCTTCTTCAGTCTTTAGTATAACACCAAAGTAACAAGTTGAACCACTGATCATCTATAGAATGTATCCATATTTGGATATTAAGCCCTGATCACGTGAACCTGTTGTGCGTCCTTGATGTACACATTCTCTCTCCCCTGATGGTTACGATTAATCATACCATGTCGTAACATTGAAACGTTAATACCAAGGTGACAAGTTGAACCACTGATCATCTCTGCGACTTTTCAACACCGGGATACACGATTAAGCTCGATCACGTGAACCTTTTGTGCGTCCTTGGTGTACACATTTCTCTCCCCCATGATGGTTACGATTAATCGGAATCATCATCATTATGTGTACATGTAGCCTGATGACATATACATGAAGCATTGACTAGAAACCCTTTGTTACTGATTGAATCAGCCCGTGAGACAATGTCGATTAGCATTCCCCGACCATGTTCTTCAACACCTTAATAGACGAAGGAAGAATAGTATTGGAGGAACATGGTTTGCACGACTCCTGAACTGACGTATTCATGAGTCGTATGACCATTTCTCAATCATCAATCAACATGTAGAATAATATTCACCCTTCCCCCCCTTAAAAATTGCATATGCCTACCAACTGCAATTTTTGATGATTGAACTAGTGAATATTAATACCATCAACGGTAAGTAGCTCCGCTTGACGATTCTTGAAGACTGACATGTTGTTTATTCACCCTTTCCCCCCCTCAAAAATTTCATATGCCTGCCAACTGCAATTTTTAGTAGAACAATTGAATAAGAATATACTCCTATATGCACCGATCCACTTGAAGACTGAATAAGCACGGAAAGAGCATAACAACTTGTTGATGAGAATGGCTATAAATAAGAAGATTCCTCTTCTTTTGAAGATAAAGTGCACTCAAGCGTACACTTTTCTTTTCTTGATGAACGAGGCCTGCACTGATGTGTACAGACGTCATACTGATGAAGAACGAGGCCTGCACTGATGTGTACAGACGTCATAATGTTGAAGAGCGAGGCCTGCACTGACTTGTACAGACGTCATTATCTCTCTCTTTACTACTTCTCTCATCTAACTCGTTACCAACCCCATTATCATTTGTCGGCTTGACGTCGTGACCACTGATGGAGAAATACCCAATATGATGAACTTGAGACTGAAGTAATATAACCCGAACTTGTGACTTAAACTTGTACTAATGCGTGACAAAGAGCGGCGTAGAGACTTCGTGCAACATCGAATCCCTAAGTACTCTATACTCTTCAACCAACCAACCATCAAGTATAAGACGTACATCACCTCTTGGATATCCACAACTTCGTGTGACACTGAGCACTACAACGTGACTCCTTAAAGTGATAGTTATTTTGCAATAGAGAGAAAGAAAAAATAACTAGATATCCAAGTCCTCGTCATTGTAAATGTTGACAGCTCGAACAAGGATCTCGAAGAATCTTCATCCAACCTCCCCGATATCTTCAGATACTAAGTACACGCACCCATGAAATTTCACTTCAGCCTCAAATAAATAATACCGAACTAACCCCGTAGTCACATCTTGTCGATTAAATGCCTCGATCCAGCCATTTGTGATGTTATAGCTGAACTTTGATAATGGTTTTAACCCGATCATGGTCAAGAGCGCATAGCTAATCATTACGGGATTTTACAAATCTATGATTTAAACCGAGAAATAATTTCTTTCGCGGGATTTTACAAAACCAAGAAGAAACCGTGAGACAGTAACAGATTGAATGTGGCATGACTGATTAGGTTTTGGTGAACATCAGTTTGGGTTAAGAATATCTTGAGAATTACAGATCACATCACACCTTTTAAAATCTTTGTCCAACTAACCAACCTCGAACACAAACCACTATTTGTGACCACTTGATGAAGGAAACCCGATATACCAATCTTGCAAATGAAGTAGAATTACTCAAATTTGTTACCTAAGCTTGCATTGTTGTTGGAAGAACGGTGTTAAGTCTTTAAGTGCTTAATGTTATCCTGACAAAGTATGAGACTTTCATCACCTCTTGCGATTATCCACAACGTCTTCTACGTGTGACACTGAGTACTACAATGTATCTCCTTTAAGTGATAGTTTACCAGGTCTTCAACCATCCACCCCGACTTCTGGAAACTAGATAACCCAAGTCTTCAACTTACATCATAAGCATGAGCAAGTTATCATTGAAATCATGCATCCAACCATCCCCGATTTCAAGATAAAATAGGTAGACTCTTTCGTGAAATCCAACTTCACCCTCAAGCAAGTAATATCAAATTAACTTCGTAATCAATTTGTGTGGTTGAATAGTCAAAGAGAGAAGAAACAAGCGCTAATTATTAGCAGTGCCCAAGACTCATAGTCAGTCCTATCAAACATAGCTGTCTGACCCAGCTGCTTGGATGATATCAGATGCAGTGCATGGAATAGATGTCGTACTGTGTACAGGATTTTACAGTTCTTTGAGATTTAACCAAGAAATAAATTTAAGAACAAACTGCACAACAGTAAGTATCAGACTGCTGAAATCTTAAGCAAGTCGCTAAGCCCCAAACCGCTGAAAGCTAAACCACTGAAGCTGGAACCGCTAATATTCAAACCTCTGGAGACTGAACCCCTGAATCCTGAATCGCTACGATCTGACCCGCTGAAACCGGAACTGCTAGTATATAAACCGCTGGAGACTGAACCAATATGATCTGACCCGCTGTAACCGGAACCGCTAAAATTCACATCGCTGGAGACGGAACCGCTAGGAAACTCGCGCTAATTCTCCCCCTCAAAAAGGGCATGAAATGACCTTTTTGCCAAAGCTGAGAGTCCGTGATGTTTGTGAATTTGTCAGGCACAATATATGGAAAGAGACAAATAAAATTACTGCAAAGAAGATGGTGATTAAGACTCTCTTGTAGTAACCCCTTGCTTGTCTCCTCATCAATAGTTTAGCAGATTAATAAATTCCCTGAAGCTCATAAGATGCCAAAACCGCTTGATGATTGTGATTAACTTTAGAATGTAACAGGTTAAACCACGTCTCTGAACAACCACCTCCTGTCTTTATGTCTGACCACCTCTTGAGAAGATCTTGTACTACCATCCCATTAGAAGCTTGAGAGACAACAATCACTTGATGAAGCTTGATAAAAAACAAGTTCGCAACTTATACTTGCACTAAATTGTGATTTAGAACCTATATTGAGCACAATAACGTAACTCCTTTAAATATAGGTAGTGATATATACCCAACCTTCCATCCTTAATTGTATATATCCACTTCTTGAACATCCAAGTCTAATCACCTTAAATATGCTCGAGCAAGGGTCATCAAACATCGTGCATCCATCCAACCCCGAGAAGTTTGAGACACTAAGTACACCAACCCGTGAGTTAACAAACCAACCAAGTTATCATAATTTCCCAATTCCTGCCGATCTCGAAGCACAAACTTATCCCGAAAATATAGTCAAACCCCGTAAGTTTTATCATGTCTAAATCCAAGTCCAGCCTACTTGTCCAATATTGATTCCACGGGATTTTACAGCCCTCGAGATTTAAACCGAGAAATCGAATCTTTCGCGGGATTTTCTAAAACCAATCAAGAGAAACCGTGAAGTCAACAAGGACAACCAAGAGTGAAGTGCAATACTGATCTTAGAAATTTAAGTTAAAGAAGTCAAATGTCAAATTGATCAAATTGCAATTAGTCAAGTCAAAGTTTGTCAAATTGCAACAAGTCAAATTGCAATCAACCAGATCGCAATAAGTCAAATCGCAAGAGTTAACTTGCAACGTCAAATTGCAACTGGTACCATTGCAATCAGTCAAGTTGCAACAAGTTAAATAGCAACTTGTCAATTCTCAATTAATCAAATTGTAATTTGTCAACTATAACTCATATCGCAAAGATCAAATTGCAGGCTCACTCAAATCGTAGACCTCAATAGGACACTGCTGCCTAATTCATAAGTCTGTAAACACGTTGACATTCATATACCCAAATCCAAGTCGTGATGTATGTAATCACGTGAGATTTTGTAGATTCAAACATACCACTCGTTTTTGCCAAATACTTATCAAAAGAACTTGTGAATCCCAAAAATACCACACTTTCGTCCAATAAATAGCCGAACTAAATAACTCACATTCGTCCAATGATAGGCCAGATCCGAACATAAGCCCAAAAACTCTCTTGACCAGCCCATTCAACTATTTAGTAGCCCCAATCCAAAGAAAAACATCCATACCCTATCACATTGGGTATTTAAACATCACTAAACCAACTTATCTCCAAGCCTAATCATATCTTAATCCGCCTCTTTCACTCTCACCTAACTGATCCTTTTCCAAAACAAATATTCGATCAGTAAAGTTACCCACAACTCAAACCCTAAACTCAGATCATCTTCACAAATGGAACGCAACCTCATCAATCCGTATACAGATATCACGTAGCCACGAAACACACCCCAAATGAGACCCTTGAGACTTTTATCTCATATCGAATCATATCACAATAACAAACCCGTATGTATTACTTTTGGTTTAGCGAACATAAAAAAAACAACTTCAAGAACATATGTTCGAATCATTAAGCCCACGAAAGATGGAAGATATCTCAGCTTCAAGATCTTTGAAAAAGGGTCTCGGGTAGGCTTATAACCATCTGACTTTTGTTTGTTTTAACGAAATGAAGAAAAAGATTATACCATCATTGTTATAAATCTTTTCTTTTGTGTTTCGAATAATTAATTGAATCTTAGTCTTCAAAAGAATTTAAATCGATGATGAGTTTAATCTCTTAACAAATCTATGATGATATTTTCTATTCGTGTGTTTGAAGTATCATGTGAAACACGAATGAAAAATCTGAGATCGTTCTATCATTTCGGTTTCGGATCTGTGATGAAATATTTTTGTGTAATGATCTTTGAAGATCTTTGAGATAGTTGACTACACGAAAAATGTAAACTGAGATCTTGTATTCATGTTGTCCTTCGAGTTTGAGTCTTGGTTTAAATGAGATTAGTGTTGAGGAGTGAAGTTGAGGATTTCTTGATGTTGGATTTTTGGATTGGTTGTGGTCTCTTCTTCATATTCATTCTGTTTATATGTTAGGAATTGACTGATGATGAAAGTGAGTCTGTGATATTTGGATAGCGGTCAACGGGTATGGTCAAAGCTACATAGTCAAACAGCTAAAAAGTCAAACCGCCAAAAAGTCCAAACCACCACAGTCGCTAAACCGCCACAGACGCTAAACCGCTGAAGGTTAAACTGCCAAAAAGGTTAAACCGCCGAAAGTCAATAAACCGCCAGTCAATAAACTGCTAGTCAATAAACCGCAAGTCAACAAACCGCTGTAGTCAACAAACCGCTACAGGTAACCGACAAAACAGTCACTTTCAGTCAATTTGTCTTTTTCCGCCAGTCCATAAACCGCCAGTCAATAAACCGCCAGTAACAAACCGCTGCGTCAATAAAGTAATAGCAAACCACCAAAAAGTCAAACCGTCAGAAAAGTAATCAAACCGCTGTTGACTGGTCAACCCGCTACAGGAACACAACAAGACTGTCACTTTCATTCAGTTTGTCTTCTTTCCGGTTTGAGTTAGAAAACGAACTGCAGTCCCAAAAAGCATGCCAAACCTCACCACATGAATACATTATCAGCCATAAACCGCTTCAAGCATTGGACCAAAAGTCACTATCGCTGTCACTTTCTCCAAAATTTTTGCCAATACGTTTTGGACAAACCGCTAGCAAGAAATTTTCACACCGCTACCAATAACTGATGTCAACTCTCAACAAACAACGAAAAAACATGTTCGGACCAGAAGTAAGCAGATTTGCTCAAACCAGATCCAAAAAAGTAGGCAATCAGAGAGAGATGAACTAGTAAGCGGTTAAAGCAATAACTGGACTTGTGAATAACAAGTGTTTGTTTTGATTCGAACCAAAAACAATAAACAGAACAAGAAGTTAGAGACCACAATAGAGACCAAAATAGAGCTAAAAAAATGAGCTGACAACCCAACACCACACACTATTATAGCCCAAAACCCAATGACATGTAAACAAGAGTGATGTTAAGAGTGATATTCGGAAAAAAAACATAGACAGCAAGCTTTCTAGAATTCACTGTTCGAACCAAGAAAGTAAAAAAAACACGAGAATAAAAATCACGAATCCAAGCCCACACAATCAATTGAACCTAACCATGGCTCTTGATACCAATTGTATGATCTAACCTTTTGATTGTGTATATGATTCGGGTGGCCTTGATTCATGAAAGATGAGATCCATGTTTGAGTTTAGAGAGAAGATAGAGAGAGAGAGGGGAAACTCAAAAACTGGAAAGATTAGATTAATGAAATGAGAGTTCCACCCCTTCCCATGTGTGGGAAGGGTTTATATAGTTACTAATATTTGTACCCCTAGTGGGCTGTGGAGTGAGCTGACAGTGGGGAAAGCCCCGACCCACTCCACAAATATAAATATAACTAAGCTAATACTAATATTACTAATAATACTAAACTAATATAAATAAGCCTACGAGCTATGTGAATGCTAAATAGATGCTCGGGGTGACCGAACTTTCATCTGAATATTTATATTTCTAACATTCATCTTCAAGTCTTCTGGGGGTTCGTGAACCAGGAAAAGATTGACTTTGCAGCTCTTATTTGGGAAGATATACTATTCCAGATGCGGAAAGCTTTCAAACAAATCCCTTTTGTCCGTTACACCAAAGTTCTCATAAGTTATTTGCTAGACTTACATAAGGACATTGATCGACGACCTACCGATCGAGAGATTCATCCATACAAGCTGGATAAAACTTTCCGCAATGTCTACTTTCCCAAAGGGAGCACGCACAAACACGGGACAAGACTGCCAGAGTTTCTAATGACCGATGAAATTAAAGAAACTCAAGCATATCTTGCATATGATAAGGCATTCCATGAACGTCGAGTGAGACTTTCTAACTTGGTTGAAGGGTCAGGATCTACAAAGACCCGTTCTCGAAGCAGGTCTAAGACTGGCAGTGCATCAAGTACCTCACTACCAAAGAAACAGCATCCAAGATCTCTCAAGAGAACAGTACCTAGTAAACCCCAACCAAAATCTGAACCATCTGGGATTATTAATGAAGATTCTGACTCTGAAGCAACTGAATCAGAAGAGGAGACTCCTGTTGTTATGACTGTTGAAGAAGCTGAACTTCAAAATCAGATCAACTTTGAAAATGCACAAAAGTTGAGTCGAAAGTCAACTAAGGAGGATGAAGAAAGAAGGGCACAATTGGCTGTTGAGAAACAAAGGAAGTATGAAATGAAGCAAGGAGCAGGAGGATCAGGCACCGTTCAAGAAGCAGCTTCGATCCACACTAATCCGGTTAATCAACCCGGAGGGTCTGGAGTTTCTACATCCACGACTCAGCCTGATACGGTTATTCAACCCGATAAGGCTGAATCTGTCATTCCTCAACAACCAAGTTCGGTTAATCAACCCGACTTGGAAGCATAAGCTCAGAATGAGAAGGAGAATGATCAGGAGAGCAGTATAGTCTTAACTGACAGGGAAATCTCAGACTCCATGATTGATGATAACCAGGGGGAGGAACAACTCCATCAAGACAATATGGACTAGAATCCTGAAGATAAAAAGGAAATTCTTGGTGATAAGACTACTAATGCTGCTAAGGAACTTGAGGAAGCAATGGCAAGACAAGAGGAATTAGAAAGAAAACTTAAGGAGGATGCTCAAGCTAACTTGGAAGCCGATAGCTACATCCGTTCTCCATCAGTTCCTCCACCCGAACTTGCTATGGTTATTCATAACCCTCAACAGGAGCAGAAATCACCACCAGTTCAACCTTCACCTGTATCATCACCCAAACCAAATACACCTCCTGAATCACCTCCTCACACTCCAACACCTCCATCTTCCCCTCCAAAGGACTCAACACCTAACTCTGAAGAACCAATTCCCTCACTTACTCCTTCACCGAAGAAATCACCATCACCTAAAACAAAAGCAACAATTTCTGATCGTATCAAATCGGCCTTGAAAGGTAAGCATGTGAAAAGAATTGCCCGTGTTACCAAAGTGGAAGTTGTATCTCCTGCTGCAAGAAAACTTAAGAAAGCTGTGAAGCTTGCACAAGTCAAGAAGGACAAACAAACAAGTGTAAAATTGGCTGAGATGGAAATCTTAGTCAAGAACTTGTCTCAACAAATGGAAGAGATGCAGCAAACTAAGCTAAAGATGGATGAGTTTCTAGAATCTGATGTTGATGCTAAAATGTAAGCAAATACAAGGCATTACATCAAGAAGTACATTCCTGATCTTCAGAAAATCATTGAAGCTTATGTTGATACTACATTTGAAGAAAAGATCAAAGTTTTGAAGATTCAGCAACAACATCTTTTGGAATATTCCGTTGAAGATCTTCAAGACGCTCTCCACACCAAGTTGCTTGCAAAATCTTCTCTCAATTACACTGAACTATCCATCTTGAATGCTATTCGAGAAAATATGGAATCTTGTAAGGCTTCAGCAGATAAGGACAAAAGGAACGTGATCATGATGAGCCAGATCCAGACCCTACTACAAAGAAACTAAAGACTGGTAGCGGATCTGGAATTCACATTGCTGAGCCTACAGGAACCACAACTTCTTCTCCACCTCAACCAAATCCGGAATCTGGTCCTACAGCAACTGAACATCATTTTGAGCATATTCATGAAGAAAATGTGGAATTTCAAAAACAAGACGATCAACCACAATCACCACCACCATCTCCACCAAAGTCTAAACCTGTCAAACCAAAGCCATCTAGCAGCAAGAAATCTTCTCAAGAACCAGCTGTTGTCACATGGCTTGATGATGATGAAGATGTGAACGGCAATGAATGGTTTGATCAACTTGCCAGTGCTCAGATCCAAGACGACGAAGCTCCTAAAGTTGAAGACAGTACGTTTGAATTTACACACAAAATCAAACATACTCTAAATGTGAAGAAAATGACAAACAGAGAACTTCCTAGGATCAAAAATGATGCCTTCATTCTTCTTAAAAACAAATCTGCAAATGTGGTTGAGCTGGAGTATCACCTTGAAAACATTGCTCGTGCAATGTCAAGTGAGTTTGACTGGACGAATCCAGACATACTCAGGGTGGGTGGCCGTGACAACAAAAACCGTTCATACATCACAGACTGGACTAAGCCACTACCCGTGATCAGAAAACCTCATGGAACTTCAGAAATCCCCTTCCAGTTCTTTTTCAACAAAGATCTTGAACTACTCATGCATGGATCATCAAGCAAAACGAAGTATGCAACTTCAATTACCTTCACCCCTGCAGCAAGTTACCAAAATCCTGCCATTGAGGAAGCTGCAATTCACCAGAAGATCTTCATCAAACAACAAGTGATCTATGATCGTGATGCTGAATTAGGAATCCATCACTGGTATGATAAAAGGAAGAACTGGTACAAGTATAAACTTAGCCAAAAGTCTCGAGAACAAGTCTCTAGTGACCTCAGGATCATGGCAGTGGTTAGTGTTTCAGGATCAAAGAAGTATGATTACACATTCTTATCTGAGATCACCGTCAGACGACATGACAACCAGCTCTACTCGTTCTTAGAAGCAGATTTTCCTGACTTGAGTCTTAATGATATTGAAGACTTATACCTCATCAAAATACAAGGAAAACTACAACGTCTCTCTACCGATCTTCAGTATGCTTTTAGTGCAGCTATCTGCCACTTCATCCGAAGAACGATAATCAAAGAACGAGTAGAAGATCTTCAGTTAGGAGTGGAAAGTTATCAGCAGAAGTTGAATCTCGTTGAGCCCATAATGTTCTTGGAAAACAACCGCGATGCTCAATATACCATGAAGAAATACCCAGTCTTTGGGTTCGTCTACAGAAGTGCAACACACACAAACCATTTCATGTCATTTCACGAGATACATAAATTCTGTGACGATACGCTGAAAAACGTTAGAGATGGGTTAGTTCTAAGAGATCGGGATCATGAGTTGAAAAAGTCAACAAGGTGGACACATAATGAGCTCAAACAAGTAATGCAGTTCATCTTGAAGATTGAAAGAAGGTTGCACCGGAGGGATAAGATTAGGAGACTAGAGAGTTATGTGGGCGGTCGTCCACCATTTCCTATCAGACTATATCAAAGGACGGACCCAGAATTTACCAAGTTTAACAAAGGAGGTTGATGTAAGCACTTGAGTTCATAATTCATAATTCTTTTTCATTATTCTTACCATATGCCTATGACATTACGGCTTGTGCACACATAACAGTGTACAACCCGGATCCCAAAGAAAGGACTCTGAGGTACGCTTCAGTGCCTCAATCCTGAAAAAGGAGCGAAAGCTTCTTACTTATGAGCAGAATTAAACCAGAATGTTTTCTAAAGTTTTTCAAACATTCTGCTCATAAGGACAAGTATTCCCTTGTTAAGGGGGAGTATTTGAAAATATAATCTTTGTTCCAAAATATAAATGTTCTTGAAATTCTTCCCTAAAAACTCAAAAACAGCATATTTTAATCATAAAGTTTTTCAAAAACATCATGAGTATGCTATTTTTGAGGGGGAGAAGTAAAGGATGATTAAAATATGGTGTCTCAATTGCTGGAATCTCACTAGTGCTCATACTCATAATTGACCCTCGAATTGACGATAGGAAAAGTCAGTAGTCGAAAGGACATGTCCCGGACGGGTAATAATTTCAAGTCAGTTTATCTGGTGATGTAAGCGTGTCTCGCAAAGGACGTGTCTGAGTAGAATGTACCAATTTCGAGCGATTTTCCTTGAATATGATCTGGACGGGTAAAAATTTCAAGCTAGTTCTACCAGTGATGTAAGCGTGTCTCGCGATGATCATGTTCATTGAAAATCAATCAATTCAAAAGTGCCAACTCTTTCCGGCATGTGCAAATTTCAAATTTATTACTTATGCGCACATGTTAAGGGGGAGTCTTTCTGAAAATCATCAAACTCTCAAGGTGTCAACAAAATATCTTTATTATCATCGACACTTTGAGAGATTTTCAAAGTTTTGGTAAATGGCATCAACATAGGATAGTCATGGAGTTATAAGGTGACTAAGGTTAGGGAAAACCGTCCTATGATCCGCCAGAGCCGGAGGGATCTACCCAAGGACAATACCAATAGTTTAGAACTAGAAAGTCCTAGGTATGATATAAAAAAAGGAGAAAATGAATGAACGGAGAAAGAAGGGGTTGAAGAATGAAAAAGAAAAGCAAAGAAAAGGGTGAAAAGAAATAGCCCTCCATTTGTTCAACCTTAGGGCAGACACCGGGTTCAATTTATAATCTACTGGTTGATGAGCATCACCGGTATTGAAGACTAAATACGTCATGGACCCAGTGACGCACTGCACTAAACCTTATAAGCCACTCAAGTGTCTCTCAAAATACATTTGTTTCATTCACACGGAGAACCCTTCATAATCTATCGACCTCTCATTACGAGAGTGTTGATATTGAAAAGGAGGCAATCTGCTCCACGCCTCCGACGACCAAACAAACGTGCACTAATTGAGTCTAGAGCCATGAGATTCATCAAAGATCTCCTAGGTACACTTAGAAATACTCTGGTGTTCTACATCATGGGCATCAGTTGTAAATTATAAAAGTGTCCTTCGCAGATCTTAGCAATCTGCCAAGAACATTCATGAGAGAAGTCACAATTGTGATTATCAATGATTGAATGGAAATCCTGCCAGGGTCAACATCTAACAGCCCTGACAGCAGGTCACTTTGGTAACTCCTTGTGAGTTACGCTTAGTGTTTGCTCCAAACAGTCTACAGTCGTGGGGTGATCTTCAGCGACTCACTGATGAAGCAAAAAGTGTACCGCTTTTAGGGGGTCATTTAAGCCCTAAATCGTATTTATTTGATCAAATATTGCCCTAAATCGTTCCTTTTGTCATTTTAGGTACTTTGGAGAAGAAATCTGGAAAAGGAAGCATTTTGGACATTTTTGGAGCATAAAAGTGAAGAAAACGACAAAGTATCAAAATCGGCTGGAAAAGTACCTGTGACGGCGTCAAGCACCATTGTGACGCAGTCAACCCTTGACGCGCCAGAGAGGATTTTGGATGATTAAAAGAGGACGGCGTCAAGAAGGCCATCAAGAAACCCTAACCGTGGCGAGGTGACGGCGTCAGCTCTATAACGTGACGCCGTCAGATCTGATTTTCTATATATATTCTGTAAGATCCCTCGAAAAACCCTTGTAATCAATCTCAATGATAAATGATAATCTCGTATTACTGTTTACTAAAGCCCATTTTCGCTAGAAATTTAAAATTCTCATTATTGTTATTAATAGCAATGCATTCTATATATATATATATATATATATATATAATGAACACACCGACACTAGAGATAATCCTTCTGACGCAACAACATATTATTATGATCGACAACAAGTAATCATACTCAACTAGATAATACACTACACTTGACAAGAATTAATATCACCAACAATATTTAACCAAAATCAAATTACAACACTAATTCTAATCCTACCCTAAACTAGGACCAATCGGACCCTAAATATTTCGGCCCACATAATCCCACTAGCCCATCGAATTCACATAACCCCATTCGGACATCACAGCCCACCCAACACACCACTCATATTATTTTCACTTCTTTGTTTTCTTTCTTTCATTCGATCACTAATGCCCTCTAAAACCCGATCGTGTCTTTAAATGTCGAACTCAACCTTTACATATTTTTGCACATTTAAATGCACCACCCAACTAGCTACTATAATACAAAAACCCAGCCGAGGATCACAAGTAGTAACACGGAAACAGAACCCAATTCGTTACCCCATTTTCGACCCATACATCTACTTATAAAAATTCGACACAATATCCCTTCGCATCCCACTTGATCTTATGACCTCTCAACCATATTTCTAGGTTATGTTAATGCTTTAAACAAGGAACTAAACCTCTGTACCTAACTTGTATCTAGCAAATATAAAACTTGTGCTAACATATTGTAGAACCGAGTACAAGGAAACATACAAGAGCTAGAATACAAACTTCCATCTACCCACACTCATTGCACACTCAAACTAGAATAGCAATCTACAAGTGTCCCATAGACACAGTACTTTCAATGATTAGTCAAATAGTCAATGGGAATAGGTGAGATATTTTGCTTATAAAGCCCCTCCATTCGAACCCTTCTTTTTCCTTCACACCCATCATTGTCTATCACCCTCAAACATTCCTTAAATAGAACAAATAACTTTCTGTCGTGAAGATTGGAAGCAAAGTTAGTAGGAGCATAGGCGTATAAGGTTGTTTGAAGCTCACTGTTTTCCTTGTGCATCATTCGAATAGCCAACATTCCTTCCCCACCTTTCAAAAGGTGTAGTAAGTTTTCTCATCCCCTCTTAAATATATATCTCACGTACTCACTTGCATGCATATCTCATGCTACATTCGAAACGTGTTTATTTTATTTCATACATACCATACAGTTACAAACCTTTCTCAAATTCACCATATGAGCACGCCATGCATTATTTTGTTTAACTCTAGATTGAACATAGTAACTTTTCATTAATTTACACACATCATTTTACTCGAACATGTACACAATCATTCCATGCAAACCTATATGCTATAAATAAAATGAGTAAAAGCTAAAACATGCTACTTATTTCATGCGGATGAAAACAGTCCCAAGAGGTCTCCAAAATAACTCCATATCTCGCTAAATAATTTAACTACCATATCCTCTCGTTACACGACCCAATATACCACATAACAACCTACACTTTTCATTTAAATAACTCTTAATCACACTCAAGTTTCGACCTTTAAAATGAGCCATCTTAACCCTTACTCGATCGGACCTTGTGGAGACAAATGAAAATCCAACTAAGTATTTCAACCAAAGAGAACCTTTCGACATAGCCAACTAGCGACCTGTTTATTTCGAATCCATGAAAATAACCCATATATATTTTTACTCCACTCGACAATACACCTGAGAAACAACCTTTTTCATTTTCTAAGATCCCCCTCATAACCTCATCTCGACACTTAAAATAAATCATTTTGAAATGCTACTCGAATAAGTGTAAAAGACTTAGAAAGTATTTAACATATTTTGGACTCAAAACTATGCGATGTGGCTATAAAACGTAAATATATTTTCGAATCTAATAACACAACACCTAGATATTTTAGTACAACTCGATAACCCACCTAGCAAACTATATTTTTCATGTTTTCAGTTCGACCTCATAAGCTCACGAACACGCTCAAAATGAATCCTTTTGATCGACCCTCACTCGTACCTAGCAAACATTTTCAGAAATTATATAAACATTCGGTTGGGCCAAATCAAAGCCCAACAAGAGTTGTCGATAGCAAGGTCCAACAGGCCCATATAATATATTTTTAGAATCCTAAAAATAGCCCAAGTCTAAGCCTAAAACTATTTTCACCCCTCGCCTCTAAATTTATTAACGGACCTTAAATAAATTCGTTGATCGGCCCATTAATATAAAAATAAGGTCGTTTCTGGAATAAGCACTTGAAATAAGTTAAAATAAGCTTAATAAAGTTATAGAAATTTTCAGAATATTTTTCCCGTCATTTTTATGCAAAAAGGACTAAAAACGTAACGCGACTTAACCGAAAAGGACCAAAACTGCCAAACTGTGAAACCTAGAGACTGAAGCTGTGAAAACAGTTGGTAGAGGACTTAATTTGACATACCATTGAACTTCAAGCCTTATATGGACATCTGGACAATTATTGGACTATTATTCGACTATGGACTGGACAAGGACTAACGACGTAACGCAAACCACGGTTAGGGTAGAAAATGTAAAATCTGGAAAGAACAAGGACAAACTGTTATAACTTGTCATTCATATCTTATTTTTCATTTTTTTTGCATCATATCTATACTTCATATGCATATTCACATTCTAATTGCATATTAGTTAATAGCGTTAGAAATATTACATATTAATATTTCATATAAATTCATTTATTCTTTGAAGATATGATCTTACGAGGGTACGAGCACCATAATCATATAACACCTTCAACTCTCAACGATTAGATCGTTAATATCATTAGTTAATCATCAATCACCATTCATACACACACACCACTAGAAATTAGTCAGATTCTCAGTTATTTATATATTTACCAGGTTCTATATCAAAGTTGTTATAATCACTTCTGAGTTATTTTCATCATCATCAGTAACGCTTAAGGTGAGTCATGGCCTCACTTTTAAACTCTTTACATTTTTTAAACTCCGTGAGGGGGATACATGCTATAAATAAATCACAAGTATTTTCTGTATGCTACCTGACTTGATATATGCCTAAGTACACCATATTGCCATAAGACCCTTTATCATGAGCCATTAATCACTGCGGTGAACGCGAATATAATGAATAGATCTATTAGAGGTTGACGACCTATCCCGACTAATACTGTGACGGAATGCTTTTTGCTAGTCGTATTAGTCGCGATGCATTATATTTGAGAGAAATAGGAATTGGCAAAATCACCTATTACACGAGGGCAAAACTTTCATCATTAAATAGGTGGACACCTCCGTTTATGCGGTACTTTGTTAACGTTTGCGTGTCATGAGACTTAGGGCAATATATGAACTGCGATATCAATTTTTAAACTGATTGTATCTCCAATACAATCTTACTTGTGAATCGAACTGATATTTAAATTACAAACTCCATGATTTCACTCAACATTATGTTGACTTTTAAGCATGTATCTCAGGGAACTAAAAAGGAGCAAGGCAAGGCATGGAGCAGACGCACCCTATCTTAAATAAATGGTGTAAAATAAAGTTGTAATTCAGTTAAATTGATGTTTCTTTGGAGAAACCTTAGCACTCTGATGTAACGCTTTGTAACTGAAATTGTATTATGGACCTATGTAAATTAAAAATGCCGTCTCAGGCTGTTTTTCTATGATTTTATTTTCGATCCTCACGGTAACACCCAGATTAATCTTCCGCTGCCACAAACCAAATTTGGGGGTGTTACAGATTGGCATCAGAGCTTCGGTTATAGAGAACCAAATGTTTTCAAACGTTGGACTATAACTACATTTTTCAAACAAATTAATTATACACCATGTTACCTTAAACTCTCCATGCCTGCTTGCTGCCGCGCTCGGTATGTTATACATTAGGATTATCTTATATAAGCCTCTACATACTTGAAAGTACGGCACACAACTAGATCATTTCATGCTTATCTTACACCACTTGATGTTAGTAACTTATTTCTACCATATATGGATTATTACAGTACAATGTCATTCATCACCCACTTTAGTGTATCATCGGAGCCAGACTCCGAGGGATCATTAGCATCAGTCACGTCCCCCGTACTTCCTGATACTGTAGCACCAGAGGTTGTGCCTGACGAGATCGAGCCCTTTGTAGAGGGTGGAGCCGCCGCTGTACCTTTATTAGATGACCCTCATGTGCCAGCTTTGCCAGCACCTACGCTACCACCACATTTTGTTTACGACACCTACTCTCCTTTCTATATACCACCTCCTGACGACTTGTACTATGAGAGTCAGCAATGGCTCCCTGCTGATGACTTACCCGAGCCCCATCATGTTACACCACCATTACTACCTGACCATGTGCTTGACATACATACCCAGACATATCCACTACCACCTCGACAGCGGGATCCGATTCCTGCAGAGGATATTCCTTCATCGAGTAGACATCGCATATCAGAGCAGATACACCCATCATCACCATCACTGCCTTACCCTCCTGGTTTCACTCCCCCAGCTCAGACCCATGATGCTTGGGAAGGATTTAGACCAGTAGTCACCCACACCCTTATACCATCCACAGTAGTGACACGACTCGAGAGTCACGGAGAGCAGGTCGATTCACTTCTTCGGATGATAGACCATGTACCATTGGATTCCCCGGGTACTATCACTGACACTCTGCATAGGTTGGCTTCCAACAGAGCAGTGGTACAGCAGTGTTTGAGACAGATGCAGACAGACTTGGCAGATACCCGTTCCCACGCGATATCCATACGTAGAGAGGGCCAGGACTTAGCTTGGGAGGCTCACTTGGCACAGCGTAGAGCTGAAACATTGGAGAGACTCATGGGAGACATACAGATGGAACATCAGGCTGAGATACAGAGACTCAGAGACCAATCTCAGAGCTCACGAGGCGTACGGATAGACCTGATCAGTAGACATAGTTAGCATGTTGTATAGTTTGAGACATTGTGATCTGCCGCATGTGGCAATTAATAAAGACTCTTGTATCGTTTTGTTGTATAACTCAACTGATCAAGTTATTAATGTTGTAATGTTGGTAGTGATGTACTATATATCTGTTAACTTATGTATTATGGTTATTCGTATGTATTGTAATTGTATCCAGACATGTCGTGATGTTACCTGTTATTATTATGATTCTCAAATTGTGTAAATATTGTAAAAACCTGAACACATATAATATGGTGATATGTTGAAGAAGTTGACGAACCTCAGTTCGTATAGTCAAATCGGTTGTTCCTTAATAATCTCATATCCATAAACGAGTAAAATAAAGAGGCATAGTGATTATGGAGGAATATTCAATTTAATTTCACACCATGGTTACATTGTGCATATACTCAGCTATTTTATCCAAATTCTAAATCTGTATTCTTGTGACATTAATAGAAAATGGCACATAGCGACAACGAAACCACCAACGCAACCGTAACACTGACGCTTGAGGAGGTTCGAAGAATGATTGATGAAGGCATCACCGCAGCACGCGAGGCCGATGCAGCAAACCGCTCAAGCAATACTATGGGAGCAACAAATGAAAGTGAGGCATCTACACCACGTAAATGCACTTACAAAGAATTCGTGAGTTGTCAACCAACCACTTACAGAGGCATAGAAGGAGTGACGTAATTAGCACAGTGGTTTGAATGCATGGAAACGGTATTCATGAGAAGCAACTGTGCAGAAAATAACAAGGTCACTTTTGCCACTGGAACTTTGAGGGGAAATGCATTATCTTGGTGGAATGCTACTGTCAAAATAATGGGTACTGAAGCAGCATTTCAAATCTCATGGACCAAACTGAAGAATAAAATGCTGAAAAAGTACTGTCCCCGTACCGAGGTCAGAAAGCTTGAAGACGAATTTCACCAGCTAGTGGTGAAAAACAATGATGTCAGTGCATACAACCGAAAATTTCAAGAGTTATCTCTTTTGTGTCCACACATAGTACCTGACTTGGAAAAGACATTAGAGAAATATGTGGAAGGACTACCTCCAAGCATTGAGGGAGACGTCACCGCATCACACCCACAAACTCTCGAAGCCGCATTCGTATTTGCCCAGCGAATGATGAGTCGAGTGCTTAAACGAGGTTCTAACTCCACAGTCAGTGGGCAAAAGAGAAACCATGATAACTATGACAGCAATAACCGGAACAGCAACAGTTATTACAATCACAGCAGGAGCTATCGCAACAATGACCGAAACAACCGCAACAGAGATTACCAGCAAAGCCGAAATGACTGTCATCGTCAACAGAACCGTCATCAAGAAGCCGCAAGGGCTTATGTGGCTGCACCTACTGAAGGAAAAATGTATGCTAGGACAAAACCCCAGTGTAATCGGTGCAAGATGCATCATACTGGACCATGTACCACCATCTGCGGTAACTGTCGGAGGATAGGCCATGTGACCCGAGACTGCAGAGCCACGGGAGCGAATGCGCACCCAGTAGCAGTAAAGTGCCACGGCTGTGGTGAAACGGGTCATTATAAAAGTCACTGCCCCAAGAATGTCAATCAGGTTGCCCGAGGTAGAGCTTACGTACTCGGAGATGGAAACGTACCACAGAACCCCAACGTCACTACGGGTACTTTCTTACTGAATCAACATAGTGCAAAAATATTATTTGATTCTGGAGCCGATAAAAGCTTTGTATCTACTTCATTTGCTTTATTGCTTAATATAGCGCCTGTAGAATTAGATACCTCGTATGAAATAGAAATAGCCGACGGAAAACTGTTAAACACCAACACCGTACTAAAAAACTGTACCTTAACCCTCCAAAACAAATCATTTCCAATCGATCTCATGCCCATCCAACTTGGAAGCTTTGACGCGATTGTGGGTATGGACTGGTTATCCAAACATCATGCCCGAATCATCTGCGACGAAAAAGTTATCCAAATCCCCATAAACAATGAAATGCTTACCGTTCGTTGTGACCACTACAAAACCCAACTCAATATCATCTCGTACATCAAAACGGTGAAATACATAAACAAAGGATGTCACGCATTCTTAGTCCAAGTAACGAAAGATAAATCGAAAGAGAAAGAAAAACGACTGGAAGAAGTGCCAGTTGTAAATGAGTTTTGATGCGTGGTTTTGTAACCTTACAACAGGTTTTACCTCTCGAGGGATCTCAAGAGGCTTACAACCCCACCAGGCAGTGTACCTGACCGATGTAGTATAGTGTAGTGGTAAGTACGGGGGATTGATCGTTCTCCACAGGGAATAGTGTTCGTTAGGTATGAAAAGCTACTCTAATAGGTCTAAGGGTTGAGGAAGATTCTTTTTTATGTTTTTATATTTTTTATGAAAGCAAGTAAAATCTCGGTTTTGAAAGAGTGGGCGGAATTAGTTGCTAGTCAACTAACCCAAATTTACTACGGATGCAAATAAAATAAAATAACAAAAATGAAAATGTGGTGAGAAACTTATGTGTAGAGAAATGTGTTTACTTAGATTTCCTTACTCCCTAACTATCTTTTACCGGTTAATTAGTGTGTATTAGTCGTGTGGATGACGGGTGTATTCCTTAATACCATTCGTGGGGTGGCGTACTTACTTCCCCAACTCTACAAGCTCCTACTTCACTCCTATGTCGAGCCGGCTAGGAAGCTCCTAACATGGGATCACTAGAATTCGCTTGTGCATTAAATACAACCATAAAAACCTTTAGTACGCATTTGGTTCATGTTTCTTAAGACGTTCAAGCAAGTTACCGAATAGGAAGTTAGCCAGTTTTCTTAAGCCTAACATAGATAAACAATCATCCAATACAACTAATAACACACTAATAACCAATAATCAATAGCTAGGTTTCATTAGATCTAAGCAAACACAAAATAAATTTAGCCTAACATGTTAATCAAAAGACAAGAATAAGATAAAATCAAACAACACATAGACATATTGAATGATTAATTGATAACTTATCTTCAATGTAACATGGAAGATCTCAAGGCAAAAAGCCTTGAAAAAGAAGATAAATTCGTCTTAGGGTTTTCTCCCAAAATTCCACACACTAAGCTCCACACTAATGACAAAAATTAGAAAACTATATATAGATTTTTGGATCTGACGGCGTCACATTATGGAGTGTGACGCCGTCACCTCGCCGCTTCTAGGGTTCCCGGATGACCTTCTTGACGCCGTCCCTCTTTAGCTCTCCAAAATCCGTTCTGGCTTATCAAGGCTTGACGCCGTCGAACCTTGAACGTGACGCCGTCCCTCTTTGATTTAAGCCGTGACGCCCTTGATCAGGTTAAAGCGTGACGCCGTCAGAATTCACATGCTATTTTCACTGGCTTATCATGAGTAAATTTCACGTCCACCTTTTCTTGCCAAGGCATGACGCCGTCTGGGGTTAAATGTGACGCCGTCAAAGGTAACTTTTAGCCGATTTTTGAGACTTTGTCGTTTTCTTCACTTTTATGCTCCAAAAACGTCCAAAATGCCTCCATTTCCAGATTTCTCCTCAAAAGTACCTAAAATGACAAAAGAAACGATTTAGGGCGATATTTGATCAAATAAATACGATTTAGGGCTTAAATGACCCCTTAAAAGCGGTACACTTTTCGCTTCATCAAATACCCTTACACTTGAGATTTGCTTGTCCTCAAGCAAATGCGCTTTTATTCTAATCAAAATACAAGTTAGGGGTCATTTAATGCTAACATAAAAGTAATTACAACAAATAATCATTCCACTTCAATCATAATAAGCACGGAGATTACAAACTAGCACCTCACAAGTAGTGTTTAGATACTCACATCTCTCAAGTGTCATCAAAATAAATCTCATAAATGAAAACGGATAATATCTCTCACTACCTGTCATAGCAAATAGATTACCATAGGCTTGGGAAAGGATCGAAAACCTCCTCCACTAGGCGTAAGCACCTAAGATAAACTATCAAAGAGGGCTTTTAAATGGGTTATAACGTTAGGTGTAGGGAAAAGGAAAACACGGTTTTGTTGGATAAGGGATATTTTACTGGTGGCGAGTTAAAAATCTTGATCAATTACATGTACTATACAATGTTGCTAAGCCAAGACTAGACTCGATCTTAAGCTAGAAACGAAATAGCAAAAACAAAAACATAAAATGAAACGGGATGGTAGTCCGTATGTTTTTTCTACTTTTCTTTTTCTCTTTTTTTTTTTTTTTTTTTTTTTTTTTTTTTTTTTTTTTTTTCATACACTTTTGCCCTACCATCCAAAATAATACATCATAGGGGCATTGCATTCCCCTTACACTTGAACTTTTACATAACTTTACAATTAACTATTCTAATGACTCGAATTAAGATAATTGAAAACTTGGAGTACTTTTAAAATATTTAGCACATATGGGGGTAATAAATGATGTTCTTCCCCATTACTCCATTACACTAGTACTTTACCCATGAGTCCCAATCGTCCCAAAAAAATATGTACAAGGATATGACTCGACTTAGCAACCATGTAATCAATTAGATAATTAACTTGAGTTTAAACAAATGTTGTAACAATAATGCACTAAAGATGAGTGCATACAAGGTAGGCTAAGGCGATTTGGGTGTACATTTAAGTGGGGTGTAACAAATTCTTCCTTTAAGTAAAAATGCTTAAAGGTCGAAACGAAAAGATAGGATCTGAGGGGTGTACTAGGGGTATCGTGTACTAAAAATGAGTACAACGCAAAGGGTGTGGGAGAATTACTTGACCAATGTAGCCGAAGTAATTATAACAAAAACACAGGTGTAAAACAATGGGTTAATCCTAATGCCTCTTATCATGTAGTAAATCTAACTACACGAATGTAGTCTCACTTGTGGCCTTGGAATGGTCCTAACGCAAGTTCTAGAATCTAAGTGCTACCGGTACACACATCATAGCATAAATGCTTTTCCTACCAATTCTAGGGGCGAACCTCACATATTTGGGGGTGGAAAAATTTTTAGTGGTAGGGTTTTTTGTGCTAGTCATATAATTCCTATCCATGAGACGCTCATTAAGATCAAAGTTTCACTCCTATATGTTGTAAAAAATTTTAAATTTGGCACTAAAATTGCCCTAACAGGTATTTATCTCAGTTTTATTACACATCTACCATTAAACAAACAAAAATCAAGCGTAATAGTATTCTCTAAAATCGTACTTTTACCCCCCCCCTTACACTTAAGATGAACATTGTCCCCAATGTTCAAATAACAAGATGTAAAAGCATAAAGTAAAAGAATGAAATCAAATACTCCCCTGATTCGCTCGGTGGATAATGAAATTACACGGTTAGATCTTCCTCCAAGGTAATGTTGAAGCTCCATGACTAATGCATCGCCAAAAGCTTGATTCAAAACATTTCCTTGTCCAAAATAACCTGTTAAACCTGAGAAAACAAACACGAAAACCTGCATAACATCGGCGGGATAAATCTATATATAAGGATATAATGCTTGTGGAATGATAATTTTGCAGATTCCTGGAGATTATAAGTTGGAGATTTTAATAAAAACTTTTTTTAAAAACAAAACTTTCAAAAATTTCTGAAAATTAAATCTGACGCCGTCAGGTTATAAACCCTGACGCCGTCAGAAATGACCTGACAAAAATTTTCATTTTAAGTTTCCGGAAAATTTCTGGAAAAACCTTTACCTTACTTCCTGGAAATCCTGCAAAACATCATTATGACTCGATACAAGCATTTGACTCAAACAAATACGAATATGTATGTTAACTTATTATTATTATGATTCATGTTAATTTGTGTTCTAATAAACCGATTTAGATTTCCCTTACACTTAACTTTTGCAAAATACCTTTATATGTAGTTAAGACGAATTTAAAAACAAAATAAAGCATTTTCACAAATTACTTTTGAACATGAATCAATAATGATAAAAATTAAACACACATACGGAAAATAAAATCAAACAAACAAATAAATAAACACACAAAGCAAATAAAACAAATAAAGCTTGGGTTGCCTCCCAAGAAGCGCTTTTCTTTATTAACGAGTCTTGTAGCTAGACTCAAAGTCACGGGGTCTACGTTTTTCCGTTTTGCTTCTCAATTGCCCCTCTAATCATCCTAACAACCTCCATATCAATTTTGTATTTAGGTCCAAGGTTTAAGCAATCTTTATAATAAAGGCTTCTCTTATTCCAAACATGGTCCATGCCTTTTTCTTTATCCTCTTCATTGATGTCCTCAATCGCACCAATGTTGTCCATGTCGAATCGAGGCACAAAATGAAATTCATTAACCCGATAAGGCATCCTATATGTGATCCTATCTATGTGATTAGAAAACTGAACCGTGCCTTTCAAACGGTCATACCTTAAATTGGATGCTTCGATAAATGGCTTACCTAACACAACGCGAGATAGGCGGCAGTCAACAACACTTGCCATATCTTTTAAAATCATGAAGTTGGTGACAAAGGTAAAGTTCCCAACAAGGATATGTATATCCTTAATCCTTCCAACGAAGTTGCAAACTCCGCCTGGATACTTGGGGTCCATCCTAGGCTCAAGTGGTGTGTTTATGATTTGGCTATAAAGGCCTGAGGACATAACGTTGATTGGGGATTCACAGTCAATGTAAGCATGCTCAACGTATTGGTACCCAATCATACATGGTATCTTCACATTCCCGGGATCACCTCTCTTAATCTTTGGGTCAATTCTAACAAAAGGTGGTCGAGGGTTATCAACTAGGTTGTTATAGTAAGCAATCTCCTCCTTAGTGGGGTATTCATTGAAACAATCATCCAACCTAGGATCTACCTTCACTTCCTCAATTTTCTCAATCAACTTATCAACCGTAAGATTATTACGTTCTAAGTAATTATCTGAGTATATGGCGGTCCCTAAGTTGTTCAAGGCATAATCAAGCTCTATATCAATCATTCTACTGAGCTCCCTGAGCTCACTAATCTCATTCTCAAGTTGGCTACGCAACAAAGCCACTTCGCCAGGTGTAAGGGGTGGATTCGCGTTTTCCATAATGGCAAACTGAATAGTCAATGAAAATCTGTTACAAACAAAAGCACAAAGAAAATAGATAGACTAAAGAAAACCTAGAAAAATAAAATAAAAATCTCACTAGAAAGGAATTTAGTGAGTAGACCTAATAGAAATAAAAATTCAACCTAAACAATAACTATTCCCCGGCAGCGGCGCCAAAAACTTGATGCGTGGTTTTGTAACCTTACAACAGGTTTTACCTCTCGAGGGATCTCAAGAGGCTTACAACCCCACCAGGCAGTGTACCTGACCGATGTAGTATAGTGTAGTGGTAAGTACGGGGGATTGATCGTTCTCCACAGGGAATAGTGTTCGTTAGGTATGAAAAGCTACTCTAATAGGTCTAAGGGTTGAGGAAGATTCTTTTTTATGTTTTTATATTTTTTATGAAAGCAAGTAAAATCTCAGTTTTGAAAGAGTGGGCGGAATTAGTTGCTAGTCAACTAACCCAAATTTACTACGGATGCAAATAAAATAAAATAACAAAAATGAAAATGTGGTGAGAAACTTATGTGTAGAGAAATGTGTTTACTTAGATTTCCTTACTCCCTAACTATCTTTTACCGGTTAATTAGTGTGTATTAGTCGTGTGGATGACGGGTGTATTCCTTAATACCATTCGTGGGGTGGCGTACTTACTTCCCCAACTCTACAAGCTCCTACTTCACTCCTATGTCGAGCCGGCTAGGAAGCTCCTAACATGGGATCACTAGAATTCGCTTGTGCATTAAATACAACCATAAAAACCTTTAGTACGCATTTGGTTCATGTTTCTTAAGACGTTCAAGCAAGTTACCGAATAGGAAGTTAGCCAGTTTTCTTAAGCCTAACATAGATAAACAATCATCCAATACAACTAATAACACACTAATAACCAATAATCAATAGCTAGGTTTCATTAGATCTAAGCAAACACAAAATAAATTTAGCCTAACATGTTAACCAAAAGACAAGAATAAGATAAAATCAAACAACACATAGACATATTGAATGATTAATTGATAACTTATCTTCAATGTAACATGGAAGATCTCAAGGCAAAAAGCCTTGAAAAAGAAGCTAAATTCGTCTTAGGGTTTTCTCCCAAAATTCCACACACTAAGCTCCACACTAATGACAAAAAATTAGAAAACTATATATAGATTTTTGGATCTGACGGCGTCACATTATGGAGTGTGACGCCGTCACCTCGCCGCTTCTAGGGTTCCCGGATGACCTTCTTGACGCCGTCCCTCTTTAGCTCTCCAAAATCCGTTCTGGCTTATCAAGGCTTGACGCCGTCGAACCTTGAACGTGACGCCGTCCCTCTTTGATTTAAGCCGTGACGCCCTTGATCAGGTTAAAGCGTGACGCCGTCAGAATTCACATGCTACTTTCACTGGCTTATCATGAGTAAATTTCACGTCCACCTTTTCTTGCCAAGGCATGACGCCGTCTGGGGTTAAATGTGACGCCGTCAAAGGTAACTTTTAGCCGATTTTTGAGACTTTGTCGTTTTCTTCACTTCTATGCTCCAAAAACGTCCAAAATGCCTCCTTTTCCAGATTTCTCCTCAAAAGTACCTAAAATGACAAAAGAAACGATTTAGGGCGATATTTGATCAAATAAATACGATTTAGGGCTTAAATGACCCCTTAAAAGCGGTACACTTTTCGCTTCATCAAGTTTGCAGAAGTATTCCCCGAAGACTTGCCAGGTATTCCACCAATCCGGCAAGTAGAGTTTCGAATCGATTTAGTGCCTGGAGCAGCACCTGTTGCAAAAGCACCAAATCGATTAGCCCCTTCCGAAATGAAAGAATTATCTGAGCAGTTGAAGGAACTGTCAGATAAAGGATTCATCCAACCCAGCTCATCACCTTGGGGAGCACCAGTCCTGTTTGTCAAAAAGAAAGACGGAACATTCCGAATGTGCATCGATTATAGAGAGTTGAACAAACTCACAGTGAAAAATCGATACCCATTACCAAGAATCGACGATCTATTTGACCAACTGCAAGGATCGAGTGTTTACTCAAAAATCGATCTAAGATCAGGATACCACCAATTAAGAGTCAGAGAAGAAGACGTTCCCAAAACAGCCTTTCGAACACGATACGGACATTACGAATTCCGCGTAATGCCATTTGGTCTTACCAACGCACCGGCAGTGTTCATGGATCTAATGAACTGTGTATTCATCGACGACATTTTGATCTACTCACGTAACAAACAAGAGCATGCGGAACATTTGAGAACCATTTTGGGTGTACTCAAACAAGAAAAACTGTATGCAAAATTTTCCAAATGTGATTTTTGGATCTCCACCGTTCAATTCTTAGGTCACATCATCAACAGTCAAGGTATTCACGTTGACCCCGCCAAGATCGAAGCAGTCAAAGGTTGGGCTTCGCCCACCACTCCAACTGAAATTCGACAATTTTTAGGACTCGCTGGTTACTATCGAAGGTTTATAGAAGGTTTTTCCAAAATCGCAAAACCTTTGACAGAACTCACCCAGAAAAACAAGAAGTATATCTGGGAAGAAAAACAAGAATCAGCATTTCAGCTCCTAAAACAAAAACTCTGTGAAGCACCAATTCTAGCGCTACCAGACGGAAACGACGACTTTGTAGTATACTGTGATGCATCACATCATGGTTTAGGCGCGGTACTAATGCAAAGAAACAAAGTCATCGCTTACGCTTCTCGACAACTCAAGAAGAATGAGGAAAACTATACCACTCATGATCTGGAATTAGGAGCAGTAATATTTGCTCTTAAAATGTGGACACATTACCTATATGGTACAAAGTGTACGGTATTCACCGATCACAAAAGCCTTCAACACATACTAGATCAGAAGGAGCTGAACTTGAGACAGCGCCGATGGTTGGAACTACTCAACGACTACGATTGTGAAATTCGCTACCACCCAGGTAAAGCGAATGTCGTGGCTGACGCATTGAGCAGAAAAGAGAGGATCAAACCTCTTAGAGTTCGATCGTTAGAAATGACAATTTATTCACAACTCCCATCTCAAATTCTCATAGCCCAATCGGAAGCTCTTCAGGAAGAAAATCGAGCTCACGAGAAAATTAAGGGCATGCTAGAAAGCGAGAATGGATTCATACGAAGAACCGATGGAATGTTATGCTTTAAGAAAAGATGCTGGATTCCTCTCTATGGAGGTATTCGAGATTTTATCATGCATGAATCTCACAAGTCTAAATATTCCATTCATCCTGGATCCACCAAAATGTACCAAGACCTCAAACAACTTTACTGGTGGCCAAACATGAAAGCCGACATTGCAACATATGTTGGGAAGTGTTTGACTTGTTCAAGGGTTAAAGCCGAAAGTCAGAAACCATCGGGACTACTTGTACAACCTGAGATACTAGTTTGGAAATGGGAACGAATCACCATGGATTTTATTACCAAGTTACCAAAAACGTCGACCGGATATGACACCATTTGGGTTATCGTCGACCGCTTAACCAAATCAGCTCATTTTCTGCCTATCAAAGAAACTAACGAGTTGGACACACTCGCTCAGTTATACTTCAAAGAAATCATAATCCGACATGGAGTTCCGATCTCTATCATTTCAGACAGAGACAGTCGATTCACTTCAGGATTTTGGCAATCTCTGCAGAAAGCCCTCGGTACTCAATTGGACATGAGCACCGCTTATCATCCTCAAACTGATGGACAAAGTGAAAGGACAATCAAAACCTTAGAAGATATGCTTAGAGCATGTGTACTTGACTTCGGAAAAGGTTGGGATAAACACTTACCATT